>CM020032.1:36775836-37975836 GCA_009769605.1 Bucorvus abyssinicus
ATGACTGTTTACACCTTTCCCAAGGTTCTGTTATCTACCACCTGCGCTCCAGCTACTCGGGAACTGCTGCATGACTGCCTTCGCGAGACCACGGAAAACGTGGCGTTTGAGTGCTCAGAGCTATAAATGAATACAGATATCACCTGTCTACATCTATATTAAAGCATTTGGGCACATATATATTTTCTCACTCTCTGAAAGCTTTGGTGGGAGCGAAGCAGAACGTCCAGTGAACACTGTGCCTTCAGGAGAAAAATAAGTCCCAAATTACACTCTAGTAGTATTAAGCCTTTTGGTTGGGTTTGTTTTTTTTTTTTTTGTTCAGTATTCCTCTAAAGATTCTGCAGTTCCTTGTTGTTGTTTGAATACCCCCGATCTTGGCTTTTACTCCATTTACCGCCGTTATAACAAATTGCAGTCAAACACCTAACCGGGGCAGGGTAACACGTGGAAGCCAGCAGCGCTCTGCTGTTTCTGCTGTAACAGTGTTGGATATCAAGTGCGCTGTTTAACGTTTTAGAGCTCTATCACCTTCTGTTAATTGGTGCGGCAAGAGAAGACTTTCTTCGTCTTTCACAAGATGCAGGGAAGGATGAATAAACCCAAACCCCACAGTGAAAAGCTGTTTCTGCCACACAGACTCTTCCCTCGGTTAGAGACTGTAGAGAGAGATAAGAAAAACGGTGGTAACTGAGGGCTAACAGCATGTCACTCACATCAAAGGGGGGAAAAGCACATCTTGAGTTTGACACAACGAAAGGAAAATCACCAGTATTACCCCATAACACAATAAAGGTAGGGATTTCTATTTTTCCTAGAGCGAAAGTGGTTCTCCGTATTTAAGATTTTTATACAAAAATGTTCCTTTAGTGTGAGTTTTGCTCTTGCCCAAATCTCTGTATTATTGTTAACAAAGAAATGCTTGGCAGCACTTTCAGAAGAAGAAGCTCTAAGAAATTAATGTGTCTCTCAGATACAATTCTCTTTTGGGTAAGAAAAGGCAGAACAAATAAATTACACGGATATACTTTATGCCTTTAATATTTTGACAAACTGTGACTTCATTTCACTTGTGAAAACAGGTTCAGGAACCAGCATGATAAAATTCCCGCAGCTTCCAAACTCCTGTGCTGGCCCTTCATGAAGTGACATCACGGCTCCTTGATAAGACATACAGGGTTCTGCGGGCATCCTGAAAGGGTGCGACGCTTCTGCAGGCTGTTACGAGCAGGTATGGTGGAGCCAAGGAACCCTCCAAAGACGGGGGAGACAGTCGGGACAGGCAGTGTGGGACGTACGAAGAGTAACAGTTGTATCTACTAATGGAGGGGTTTGGGGGGGTTACGTTTATTCTCAGATTTTTTTTTATTATTATTATTGTTTTCTGAACTTTTTCACTACTCCTCCCAAAAGGCCTCCAAAATAGTTCTTTCAAAGTGGGCCATAAACATTTGCTTTAAAAAACAAATTGACATTCAGCTTGAATGACAGTGTAACGCCTTTTGGTCTTAACTGCCCAGTCTTTATTGGGAGAAAATAAGATCCTGTCCCTCAAACAGCAAGGGAGAACTTTTCAAAGACGAGTCAGGAAAATACCACTATTGACTCGTAATATTAAACCTCTAAAGCCATGGATAGTTTCTTGAGCGTAAATACCTTTTTGATGCATTCACACAGTCCTGATTAGTGTTTAAGATACTCTGACTCCAACACTTTGCTTTTTACGAGCATTTTTCATTAAGTGATCACACATCTGTCGACGTGCCTGTCCGATGTCGTTCGGTGGCTAAGTCACAGCCATCTTACAGAGATCGGTAGTGAACGCAGCACCGCTGAACGACTTCTCATTTAGGTAATAAACAGCAATGTGATGATGAGCAACATCTGATTTTCAACAACCATTTTTTTTCCAGCATTACAAACATTAAAAGTCTTTCCTTCTCGTGCACTCCTAAGAGACTTCCCTCAGCTAACTTCGGGTATGTAGAATTAGGTACTAATTCAAGCAGCTCACAGAAGGCCAAGTTAATAGAAATAGATACCACAGCTCCAGAGTAATCCATCCTATTCAAGGTAGGTCTAATGAATCACCCTTGAAGGTGTCTGGCTTTTCAAAGACCTAGATGATAAGGCTTAGAGGAGACCTCAGTACATCAGATTTTCCTTGTTTGTCCAGTCCTTGCTTATTACAGCCTGAGATGCTCCAACCAAGGCTGGCACGTCAGCAAGCCACGACCAGTTCAACAACTAACTGGTGAGGCTTCCAGCTTTTCTTCAGTAAAGACCATGGGAGCAGAGTTCACACAAGGGAAGCAGAAGCCAAACACTGGAGACTTTCTAGGGGGCTTGCAATGAAGGGACCAAATGATGTCTTAAATTAGGGACACAAAACCATTGAGAACAGGTATTTGTGTACGTCTGTAACGCACGACAGAAAAATCTGAGTGATCTGCAAATGTGGAGAGTTGGTTGTTGAACTGAAGAATAAAATAGAAATTAAAAAAATTCTGAGTAATTCTGCGTTCGTTCTCTCTCAATCCTGCTTCTGAAAATGTCTCCCTGTCCATTTTTAGCTAAATACACGCTGAGGTACTTCCCTGCACTAGAATCTGCACTTTGACTGAAATTTCTGATTTTACGTCTCATGTGTTAGTACAGCAGAAAACGCAAAAGTACATGTAATCTGAAAACATGAACTGTAACATGTGAAAACACAAACTGCTTATTAAATACTGATTTGAATTTAAAAGTGCCATATTGTATAATTCGGAGGCTCTGTACTCGTGACTTCGGATACATCCACTAAGAATATAATAGTAAACAGCTATAAAAAATGCAACCGTCTGGAGGAAAACAAATGATATTGCTGTAAATAAATATATATTAATCAAAAGTAAGGAACAAAGATTTTTAGCGTTATTAAAAAAAAAGGCTGCAACACTAAAAGTCCACTAAAAGGGCAACCAAGAAGTAGTGTGAAGCCGTGAAACTTTCTTTTTTGTCCCTCAAGATGTTCTCCTCCCGTATTATAAACTTCCTGCAGTTTCCTTCCTTTCCTTGACATCTCTGCAAGGCAGAAGGATTAGATATATCTATATCTCGATGCATGCAGATGCTTCTGAAGGGTCTATTTGGATAGGAATGTTATTTCTTTTTGTCCTATTACACAACAAAGAGAAGAGAATCATACACACCGATAATGGTGTTATTAACATTTACAGTCTACCTGGTAATACAATGCCACGTAAACCTCCAAAGAAAATATCATCTGGCAAAAACAGCATTAAAGATGCTGTATGGCAGCGCGATTTCTCTCATCCCATAACCTCTTGCTTGCCAGCAATGAAAGTAGATAGTTGAGGATTTCATAACTTGTAGGCTACAACCTTGAGAGCGCACAGCTTTGACCATAACTCGTGTCATATTTTTAATACAATCCTTTTTTTTTTTCCATGTAATATGTCCATAAAATAAAACCAGAGAGGTTAATACACCAGTTGAATATATTGATGCTTCCACTGCAGGAACACATATAGGAAATTCTAATGAGTCAGAAATATCTTATGTGAAAACTCAGCAAGGTTTTTGGTTTTTCTTTCCCCCCCCCCAAACTTCCTTTCTTTTCAAGAGTAATTGTAAAAAAGCTACTCAGTTTATTCCTAGTATAATTTAAGAGTAGAACCTTCATACGAATTTAAACACCTTTCTTTCAGAACAGATTTTGCTGAGGGAGACAGAGGGGGGTTGTGTTATATACAATGGGGAACAGAAAATGCTTTCATTATGTGCCCCATTAAAATGCTTTGTCCTTTCATAAAACCACACTTCTTGTGATTGCTGTAAAATCTGTTTCATTATCCATGAACATATGTGCCTTGTATACCTAATCGCAAGGCAAGTTATATGCTGCTACAGCTTCCTGTCTTTTAAAGACTTCTCATTAGAGCTCCATAATAATGGCTTTTTTGGTTTGGCAGACAAGTTGTAAAAATGCATAAACCACAGGTTTTTTCAACTTAATTGAAACCTTCAGAATAGGTTTTTTCCTGACAATTTTTTCTTTAATAAAACAACAGAAAATTCAATTTTAGGTCAACTGCCAAAAGTCATTCAAACCCAAACTTTTTGCGTGCGTGCTAAAATGTAGCTTCTTTTCTCCTGTAACAGCATGTTCTTTTTGCACGAGCAAAAAGTCGAAACACTGCACTTGGAGAACATCAGATCATTTTCTTTCTCTGAACTACTCTTTTGTTCTGGAATGACCAGTAATGCCTGTGTTACAGGCTGAGGGACAGACCGGAAAACGGCTGAAGAGTGCTCAGTACCGCTCTGTCTTTGCCTTAGCTACAGCAGAAATTAAAATCACTACACGAGTCCACCAAGCAGCTTACAACAGGGCTTTGGAAAGTGAGAGAAATCCCGTCTAGTCCTTTCCCATTTCTCTTTGTGCTGAGCTTAGCTCTGGCATAACACTGGAGTACTAGCTGCATCAGGAAAGAGGGGAGACGTCATCAGAAATATTTCTATTTAATATCGTATCACCAAGGCTTGGGGTACAGTTTCCTTAGATACTGTGAGAAGAGCATTTGAAAAATACCTTCTGTTGGGTTTCAGATATATTCCACCCTTGGAACTCTGGGCTGGGCGGTAAGTGACAGAATCAACAGCAGAACTCCTGCACTTTCTAACGTAAACTGCATAACCACATCCATTCTCGTTCAAGAGGCTGAAAACTGAAAATGTGGGTACCCTGAAGACCTGGGAACTAGATGGCAAGACCTGGCCAGGCCACAGCAGGACAAAGGAGACAGTCAAACGCTCGATAAAACCTTGAACGGGTCAGGATTTCACCCCTGTATCCCTGTTGGTTTTCTCCACTGGTATTGCAGTCATTCACCTCGGCACAGATACTCTTAATTCTGTTTCCTTTATGAAAAAACACTTTGCTAAAGGCTCAAAGAGTTAAGCCAAAAATCAGCTCTTTTAAATGTCCTCTTTTTCATCTTCCCTGTGTTTGTTATTTAGCATATCTTGCCAGATTTAATTTCCAGTGCTGATAATTCATTAGGCTCTAAGGACTTCAAGGAGAAAAACAAATGCAAGGTAAAAAAAAAAACCACCCAGTTTTTTGACCCATATTTATGACCGAAAACGGTAATAACGTATCATCAGTGATCCTGGAGAGAGGCAAAAACAGGTTTCACTACGGTAGTACACGTCAGTGCTTCTTCTGGAGAAAAGCTTACCAGAACTTTGCATTACTGCTGTGGAACTTCCCTCCTACGCAGCTCCCTAACCAAAGCGTAACATAGTGCCTGATTTTAAACCACACAGAAGATGTTCTCACCTGCTGGGTTTCGTTTCAGAACTCTAGAATAACTGTTAATAAATAACAGCAAGTAAATATTTGCTCTTTGACAGCTTTGCCTTACATTCCACTAGTGCTCCTGCTCTCGTAATTTCCAGGGATCGAATTGTACTACCCAACACCACCCTGAAGCTAAGCTTTGCTATGCTGGAAGTTCAAAAATTACTGCTTTTACTGCTGGAGGCTCTCTCTGAGTTGTCAAGATCCTTTCCAAAATCTCGCAGGCAAAGATTCCTACTGAGATATGTAACCGCCAGCAAATTTTACTACCCGTACTTTTCCACCCAAAGTTCAAAAGTTATATTTATCTAAAATTATCCTTCGCATAGTGAGTGATATGTATTAATGCTTTACTACTTTACAGCAACAAATATAAAATTAATGGAGGCATTCGGCATTATTCACTGAGTAATTTAACAGGGTATGTTAGGAGAGGTTTTTACTGTGCATCGCACAGACTTGAATTTATCGTTTTCTTTTAGTTGTTTAACCATCAGATCAGAAAGTGACAATTTTTTTAACCATAAAACAACCGTGAAGTTACATACATTTTATATATGCACAAACTGTTTACAAAAACATATGTTCTGGGCATTACTTTAAATAACAAGAAACAAGCTATTTCCCAAATGTCTATGGCCAAAGAAACAAATAATAATTTACTTACGAGAGAGCTACTGGAAGATCAAGAAATAAAGAGGAAGTTATAGACACTGGAGGCAAAGCTTTTGTTGGGACTACATTCTATTCCTCCACCCTCATCACCTTAATTATCTCCCTTGACTCTATGTATATCTTAGAGCCTTGACTAAGTTACTATACCATCTGACATGAAAATTTAACTTCTACTTTTCCCCCCATTTCTTAAGCTTTGTAAAGTATTTTTCTAAAAAGTTAACTGATTTTAAATAAGAGGCTTTATTTAGCAAATATTAAAACAACTTGTTTGATTATTTTTCCAGCATGACATTCTTCAAGACAAGAACCTGACAAAGGCTTTCAGCTTTAACTTAATGACACAGCTTGATGAAGAAGTTGGCACCAGAGTATTGTCCTCCACCTCTAGTGATGCACACAGTGCTGCTAATTCCCAGTAGGCTGCTCTTGAAAGTTTTTTAATGTTTTGAGATCCAAAGCTTTGAGATGTTTTGTTGAAAACCTCTGTGGAAGTGCCGAGTCCATTATTTTGCATGTGGTATGGGATGAACTACTCAGCTTAAAGGCACGAGCAAAATACAGACACATAAATGCAGAGTAGAGAACTCGCTCTCCCCCATGACACACATACCAAAAGACTTTTGTCCCAAGCAGAAGATTCATGCAGATCTGTGAGACCCTATTTGTGACAAGAACAGACACTCAAGTCGTCCAGTTTCCTCCAAACCCTATGAGAAGAACTTTATATGAGTTCAGAGGAGCCAGAAGCCACTCCTCGTGAGGGCACAGAGAGAAAGGGAAAGTGTTAGGTACCAGAATTTGCTTCAGGTCAGTTTTCTAGAAGATGACTTTCAGCTCCAGCTGAGTATTTGTACAGGTCACCGCCCACATCAGACCATGCTTTGAATCCAAAGGGTGGATGGGGCTCTGAGCAGCCTGGTCTAGTGGAAGGTGTCCTTGACCTCTAGGGGCAGAGGGGCCGGAACTAGATGATCTTTAAGGTCCCTTCCAACCCAAACCATTCTATGACTCTGTAAGAAGCTAGTTCCTGCTAGAATGAGAGTCATCCTTCAACAGCACCTGCTAATACTGCAGCTACAGATGAGAAGAGAGAGGAGTAAGAAGCTGCCTGGCTCACGCCCCTGCTCCCACAGCATCTGAAACATGGACAACCCCGTCAGCGGCACCACATACACACAGCACCACAGCAACCACCGAAAACCACCCCAATACTGTTAAAACACATTCGGGAAAGAAAGTGGCTACAAATACGTCCTCGATAAACAGAAACATAATGGGTCCGTATTGTGCAGGGGGCAAAGACTGCTTTGATTTGTTTTTTCATTGAGTTTATTGAAGCAGAATAGGACAGTCATTCACTCAAATTCTGCAAATTGTCTAGTCTAGTGAAGAGCCCACTCTTGTAGATGTTTCTAAGTGCTTCTGCAAAGCAAATGTTCAATACCATCTCCTCTGGAGACTTATGACTCAGACTCCACCTCACCGGTCCTTGGTTTCTGGTCTAATGAGGAAATACTGTTTGTTTTCACAGTAGTGCCTCGAGCCCCTGTTCCCCGGCACCAGAGGAATACATGGGTGACCTTTCAGTGTAAACTCACTGAAAGTGCTCTAGAAATAGAAACAGCAATTTTTCTCTCTAGCACTTCTCAGATGGAACATAAGTAGCACGGTAAGAGCCTCTGGATGTATTAATGATTTTATAAATGGACTCGGTTCTGGAGATGCTGAGCACTTCAGTGCAGCAAGAACTCCGTAGCATATGGCAGTCCTGTGAAGATCCTGTTTATAGGGACCATAAGCCTCTTTGTGCTGCGAAGAAATGCTGGTCTGGGATTGAAAAGGCAGCACAAATCCATAAACTACAGCTGTGCCCTACGTGATTCATTTGCCTGAGTCATTTGCTGTCTCTGTCCTCTCCTCCCTCGTCGAAGAGGCAGGAATCTGCATCAGGCAGCAAAGCTAAGGACATTAAAACTTGGGAGGAACTTAGGCCCCGGGGCAAGGGGGTGCACAGAATTATTTCAACAGATTTTAAGCAGAGAATATAGGATTATTTGGCAGTACTACATGCAAAATCTCCCGTTTTAAAGGTAAAAATAATACTTTCCCTACGCTGTTGAAGTAACTGATTTTTGCAAAGTACCACACCAGGACAACTCCTCGGTCACTCTGAGCAATGGGAAGTTAGTCCTTGGCAAGGCAGCTGACAGCCTTCAACAAGCAACGCCTGGAGATTTGCAGGTTAGAGCCATGAGATAACCATAGCAACAAGTGATCTGAATTGGAACACGGTAATTAACTGCAGTAGCCAACCTTAATTACAGGGTAGCCAACACATCAGAGAGTAGACTCTCCGACTCCACCACTTGTTGATGTCGGCAGCTTTGTAGCTCTCTGGAAAAACTTCCAAATGCTTTTGGACCCTTAAAAGTAAGCTAGGCGAAGCTACGGGCAATGAGGAAGGGAACCCCAGAATCCAACGCTAAATGTAAGAAACAGAAATAATGCTGGGCAGCAACGCGCCGGCTCAGTAAAGTACTCTCATGGTTCGTTCCTCACAGGCGGTAAGATTTTACTGAAGTGATCAAGAGCAACACTTCCCCTCGCAGCGCTGAAGTCCCTTTTCAAACTCTGCGCTGTACCCAAAGACTTAGCGGGTGCTGATGTCGTACAAATGTCATTTTTCTCTCAAGTCCTGACAACAGGGAGTTTTCTAACAAAGTACGTACAGGCACTGCGAGACTCTCTCCATGAACAGTTCTTACCCACTGACTTTGCCGCCGTTACGGAGAAATGCGGTTTCGTGTTAACCGACAGAATATCCACCCAGCAGCCCAAACTACATTGGCAGAAGAGTATCTGCGCAGTGGTGGCCCAGCGTAGGACAATGAACACGACAGACAGAATTTAGAGTTCCTCACAGATGACGCTAAAAGGCAAAAGATGCAAATCACAAAGGGACGTAAAAAGTTCACACCTTTTCACATTAGTTAGCCAGCAAATTGCCTTTTCCCCCCATTTTTTAGCCTACAGAGTCCCAACAGAATGATGACTTGCAACCTTAAAAGGTGAGGTAGAAATATGCTCTCTTGGAGCTCATATAAATTTTAGTAAAGTAATTTTCTGTGGAAATTACATGTTGAACTAATAAAGATAAGAATTAATGGGTTCTTTCTAATATTGCAGTAACTATTTTCTGAAAAGTTGTTTCCTCATAAAGTGTGTTACTAAAGGAGAACAAAACCTCCTTGTTTGAAGGCTCCTGAAGGCACCTGAAGACTTCAGATATACGGGTACAGTATCGCACCTGCGCAGACAATGTACAAATACGTCGGACACATATTTAGCTTCATTTTGAACAGATTTGATTTCTTCTCCTCCTGCTACTTATCCCCTTGACAATGTTCATTTGTGCTCTCACTGTAATGGATTTAGTAGCACAAGCGGGTAATTCTTGTAGAATAAAATCCCATTTCATGGATATTTCCTGGTACTCACAGCGAGAGAGGAGAAATACAGAAAATACATTCTGTGTGGCATACAAGGACAGCTGCGTCTGCCTGGAACGTTACACGATCTGAACGGCTCTCACGTAATTCAGAGACTGAGGAACCGAGGGGGGCAAGAGAATAAACAAGCCGTGAATTCTCATAGCTTAATGCGAAAATAATAATGAAAACATGAATCTGATAATTCGATTTCAAGTGAATTTACAACAATAGTGACATTTAAAAGTCACACTGCAAAGAAATAAATGCCATGCCATGAACTGCTGTTAGTTTACCTTGGACTTGACAGAGTGAATCACATTAGGCATGTTTATGTCCTGTTCGGTTTCTCTAATGTTGTGCTCAATTGCCAAGAATTCAAGGATATTGATTTGTTTAAAACCAAACTGTTTCAATTTAAAATTAATCAAAAAAAAAAAAAAAAAAAGCCCAGAACCTCTCTATTCATCTTCGTGTTTTTCAAAAAGTTTGAGCTATCCAAGGCGTACCGCACTGGCCCCGTGGTGGCACACGTGGTACTGGTTTTATGGTGGTATCCATGTTCAGGGCAACGTCTCATCAGCCTGGACAGAGATTCACTACCCCATTACACATAAAGAACCACTAAAACGCTGATGCTTTGACATTTCCATCTGTTGTTTTGCAGGTGACTTCTGTTCCATAAACTAATTCTTTAAAAAAAAAAAAAAAAACCACCTTATTTTTTAAGGTAATGAATTCAAGAAACTCCCTTGTCCAAATTTGCACATAAACTGACAGCAAAGCCAGTTTGTCAAAATAGGAGAAAAAGTAGGTTATATGAGCTCCTAAGCAGCAGTTAGTTTAAGTGTTTCAAATACAGCTGGTCCTTTTCATGCCAGGATTCTGGCATCTTCCTAAGCCATTATTAACCATGTGCGTTTAATATCAAGAGAATTTCAGCTTCCAAAGGAACATGAATTACAGCCAATTCTGCATAGAAATCCTATTTTGCAAGATGCTTCGAAGCTATGTGAGGCCAGAGCATAAAAAATATTAATCAGAAACCATGTTCAATGTAATGTACTTCCAATGAGCAAGTTAGCTGTTCGTATCCTACCCTGTAAGAGAACTACGTGTATTTTAACTGAAAAACAGTAGCCAAGGACAACTCAGCCCTCACAAAACAAACCCCATCTTCCATCAGCAGAATCTGCACTTTGGACCCTGCGTCTGCCGTAGTAAATTCCAGGCTAAGGACCTTTTCCCATGTGGGATGCTGTGAAAAATCCAGCTTTTAAAAAGCCCCAAAGGTGATAGTCAATAAACTAAGATCCCTCTGCTCAGTTCTCAGCCCAGCTTGACAAGGTATCTCGCCATCATGCGTGCACCAGAGAAACAAACTGTCAAAGAGGTCATAAAGGAGGACGCACCAAACGAAAAATGCATCCTTACGTATGCAGCTGTCTTGTAGCTCTGAGAGCTTCAAAACAGATTCACAAGGAACCAGCTTCTGCAGTCATGATTAGCTGCACCAGGCAGCGAAGAAATTAATCTACCAGGAAGGTCTTTGTGGAGAAGACTCATGCAATAAATCCTAAGGGCCCCTGTAAGCTCAGACATACGATGACCGTGTTGCTGCTCTCAAGATTTGAACTAACAGTAGTGAAGAGTCTCAGCTGGAAAATATGAATGATATACTAAAGTTGAAAAAAAATTTAAGAATGGAATCTAAAGGAGCCTTTTGGGCACTGATGTATATAAATGCACTTCAGAGAAAACACAGACTGCAAAAACAGTATTATTCAAGCAAGAAAAAGAAAACGCCTTCTTTCTTAAACACCAAAATCAGGGAAAAAAGGGAAATACAGCCCAAAAATCAAAGGCGATGTACCAGTGTGCTGGTGTCATAAGAAAGCTTATCCAGCTTTCAAGTTCAGAGCTGACTTCAAAGCCAGCCCTGCTCTGCGCCCGGGGCTGGGCGCGAAGAGGACCACTAAAACCATCAATTATCTATTATGTTGTGTTGGTTTTGGCTGGGGTAGAGCTAATTTCTTCCCTTCTTAGCAGCCAGAATAGTGCTGTGTTTTGGACTCAGCGTGGGGTTTGGTATGAGAAGAATGCTGATAATACCCTGATGTTTTTAGCCACTGCCAAGGAATCGAGGCCTTTTCAGCTTCCCATGTCTTGCAGGTGCACCAGAAGCTGACAGGGAGCACAGCCAGAGTGACAGACCCACGCCGGCCAATGGACTATTCCAGAGCATACCGCGACATGCTCACTATACAGAAGAGGGTGAGCCGGGAGGCTTGCCCGCTTTCTTCCAGTATTGTGATGTGGGGATTGCATCCTCTGGGATTGCTAGCCGGGAACGGGCTGGGGCTCGGTCAGTCGGCGGTGAGCAACTGCACTGCGTGTTACTCATTTGCACATTCTATTACTCTCAATATTTTTATCATCATCATTATTATAATTTTATGTATTTTAACTATTAAATCGTTTTTACCTCAACCTACCAGTCTTCTTACCCTCACCCCTCCAGTTCTCTCCCCCGTTCCCTGTGGTGTGGGAGGGCGAGCGAGTGGCTGCCAGCCGTGTTCAAACCACAAGTATGACGTCAAGACAATGGATGTTTTAGTCATCCTACTTTACTTCCATTAACTTCACTTCAGCCATAAAGAATTTCTTATGAAATTGGGGTGTCCTGTTCTGCTTCAACCTGCAGCAACAGCTACTGCTAAACGTCAATACGCGTTATAGCGATCCATCCTGGAAGGAGCAGACCTGATGGGACAGAACTCCTATATGTAAGAGTTCCTTTTGAATTACGATATATAGGTTTTTCTTCGGGTTTGGGGTTTTGGGGAGAGGGGCGAGGCAGGGTGAAAGCAGCATTTCAAGATTTTATACCATTTTTGCAACTTTTTAGGTAGTATAGTACAATATATTAAGTAATTTCCAATAAACATCATTCTTTCTTAGTTCCTTAATGACCTAAAATGGTGCCAGTACACCAGGTTTTCAGTGTAGGGAGTTGAAACAAGTCGGCCATGTCAGTCAAATGATTCCTCCACATGAGAAGAGACTAAATAGACTATGGCTTTTCAGCTGGAAAAAGACATGACTGAGGGGATGCAGAATAGCAGCTCTAAAATTTTAAATAGCCTGGAAAAGGTGAATTGGAAATGATTATTCACAATTCAAGAACTAGACTGAGCCAAATGATATTATCAGATCGTAGTTTTAAAAAAGCACTTCTTCACACAAAGCACATTAAAGTGCGTAGCTCACCTCCAAAGAACGAGTAGAAATCAAAAGAAGGTCTGCCTTCAGGAAAGGAAGAGGCACGTTCACAAAGGGTTCCTCCCGCTCTCACGCAGCTCCTGGCTCCATGAGTACTGAAGCCTAGGCGGGTCACTGCTCTGCCCCGGGACGGCAGAGGGTACATCTTTAACCAAGGTCTCTACCTCCCTTTGTAAGGATACCTGGTGCTGGGCTGGGCAGGAAGGGGGAAGCAGCCCGGGGTGCTCCAGCAGGGCCCCGTCTGCACGGTCAGCACCTTCAGCTGAATTTGTGACACAAGTGAAAATGCACAGTAATTCACATGTGTATTTTTCTTCAGACTACGGCAAAATCATAGAATCATTTTGGTTGGAAAAGACCTTTAAAATCGAGTCCAACCATCCGCCAGCACTGCCAGGTCCCCACTGTCCCCTGTCCCTCAGCACCACCTTGACACATCTGTGAGACCCCTCCAGAGGACGGGAACAGGAAATGATCACGCTAAGCCTCCGTGTTCTTGCCAGCCTGAATGACGTGCTCACACGACACTTATTTAACAGGATCGCTACTTCTAGGATCATAGGGCCGCTGCGGGCTGCAAGCTCGGGGCCGGATCCAAGAGCACCCCATGAACACAGAGCATCGCGGAGGCGGCAGACAGACGCTGCAGTCTGCAGGCACGGTCCCGACGCTGACCACGATGCAGCCCAGGACGCTCAGCAGCTGCACTCTGCAGCCTTCATGCTTCCCTGTGCTTCAGAATTCCG
Organism: Bucorvus abyssinicus; assembly: GCA_009769605.1. NCBI lineage: Eukaryota > Metazoa > Chordata > Aves > Bucerotiformes > Bucorvidae > Bucorvus > Bucorvus abyssinicus. The sequence continues at coordinate 36,789,399 of CM020032.1, forward strand.
TGCCTGTGGAGGACAGTTTTTGATGTGCCGCTCCTGCCCCAGCTCCATCAGCCCAGCCAGGCGCTCACCGTCAGACCCTGCTCCAGCCAGCCCACCCCAGCCCCACACGCCCCCGCCCTCAGCTCTCCAGTGCTGTGCTATTTGCCAAGGTCAACAAAATAAAGTGACGGTGGGGGATTTCATGCAGCCAGAAGTTAAGTGCCTGGGAGGCCTTTAAAGGGACAGGTTTTGTAAATTTTCTTTTTTCTTCTCGGCTGAAAGTGCTGTTTTGTCCATGGGTTGAGGGATGTAGCCATCTGCTTACACTTGCTCCTTTCAGCAAGGACAAAAGGACTGAAACCCTTACTTGGCTAAGTGGGGTTTCATTTGATGAACAAGTAGCTGAAACGCCTAAAAAGAGCAGTGCTTTAGCATAAAGGCCTCTCCACGCTAAGGGATGGACGTCTGTCTCCAAAGCGTACTGCTAGTTCTATCTGTTATTCCAACTGCACGCCTCATTTGGAGGTTTTCCTCTCCTGGTTTTAAGCACGAGCTTAAAGCAAAAGCAGAGAGGTCAGAAGGAAAGCTCAGAAAGAAACGGACTCTTCCATGTATCAGTCACGGGGATATCGTGAAGACGAGAAATACCCGATTTGAAGACTGAGGAGAATTTTTAATGACGTATATTTAAAAAGCTCCCTGGTAACGCTCTCCGGTAGTGGCTGGATGATGTTTAACGCCGGAAGCCTTTGCAAACCGTTATGCGTTTCATACTGAATAAGCAATCCCAGCGCACTGCATCTCACCGAAGTTTGTCCAGCGTATCAGGGAAGGCCCACGGGCATTCAGACCTACAATCTCACCCTAGTTGTGCTCAGATGTCTTTGTCTGTTCACAGCACCACTTCATCACCTTACTCCAAAGTCTCCTGATGAATGCAGAAGGGAAGGACCATCTCGACAGGTCTCGTACCCAACAGATTGAATTCCGGTACCTCTGAACACACAAACATTTAGTTTTAGAAAAGTTTCTTTCATTTCCATGCGTGCCTTAATTCCCTCACCGCAAAATGCGCGGGACATTTATTAACTATGCATAAAGACAAGTAACTGCACAGCAGGTTCTTTAACCTGCTGCCTGAGCTCACCTGCCATGGTAACAACTTTGGTAACTTGCAAGATGTTGTATTCTAAACGTGTCCTTCTGCCTCCTCCTCACTAACAGGCACCCTGGATCACGGCACAAGCAACTTTAGCTCAGGCAGTCTCATGCCATTCATTAACCTGATGGGCAGGCGACGTCATTGTCTTTCACCGTGATGCGAACAAAGCTCCATGTACACGGTCACCATCACCACTGCGCGTTCTCAGCTGCTGAAAGAAGCAGAGGCCGCTAGACCAGCTTTTCCCAATATTCTGACGCTGTCTTTGTCAGGAGAACTAAACGTTTATTGCAAAAGAGGATATAAACTGCCTGCCCTCCCTGACATTTATTGAACCAATATTCAACATTAAATTTCCTCTCTGGCGTCCAAGAGTGAGATAAATAGGGATTTAAATAGCGGCAGAGCAGCAGAGGAACAGTGGATTTTTATTTATGCTTTCACTCTCCTAGGGCTAAGAATAAAGATGCACCAGAAAACACCACACACAATGGAAAGTTAACATTGCCATCCAACTACAGGATTTCTAAAAGAAAAGGGATAAATCAGTCCGTCTCTCAGAAGCTGAACCTCACCTGATAACCCCTGATAACAGTTGCCTGGTACAGAGCTGTTAAATAACGGAATTTTAGCCAACAAATGAAATTGAGCAATAAAGAGATGGTGTTGGTAGCGGCACCTTCAGAGAAATACGAAGAAACAATTCAAAAGAGAAAGACATATTCATTTTAACATCACAGAAACAAGCCCAACTCTGTTCATCAGGGGTTTTTTCCCCCCTCCTGAGTTATCGATCCCATTTTTCTCAACTCCTGTGGCTGCATCAGCAACCCCAAATCTTCCATCCACACAAACCTCTGTTGCCAAAACCACTTCTAACCAGGACCGATGACCTTCTCACAGAAACCAGGTGCCCTCAGGAGTTTCTGCTTCCTGTAGAGAAATACACCCTAGATCCGTATCTTAAGTCACTTGGTCACATCCCCCGTTTTTCTACCTTGCGATAATTAGATAGATTTTTTCAATGGAGTTGCGTTGAACTTAGTTTTCCAAAAATTTCAAAACGTTGTAAAATTCTCCTTACAATGGTTTTAAATTAGAGAGTGAGGAGAATCAATCAAGATTTTGAGGCAACAGTCAAGTAACGATAACAGGTACTGCACAATGTGAAAACATACGTAACTAAAGCGTTTGTATGTTGAGATGTATCACAGGATCCAGGTCAACCATTTACAGCAAGAACTACACTGAGCAACTAAAAAGATTTCTTTCTGATGAGCACCTGAGTTCAAGATATGAATATTTTTCATTTATCTGCCACGCAAACTGAAATGAAAGATTCATCCTCTTGCTTTGCATCCCCAGAAAATAATATTTTTACTCTTGTTTTCTATTTATCACTTTGCCAAAAGGTCCTTCTCTCCCAGGTTCTGACACAAATATGGGATGACGGGTATCTCTCTCCAATCAGCAGGCTGATTTTAAGAAAATATGCAGCTCCGGGAAAACCAATGTGCTTTAAAGTTGCCGTTATCCTAAGAAATTCCAGATTATCGCATTAATTTGTCATGATATAGAATGTTTCTAAGCCTTAAATCTTTAGAAAAAAATAATGGGGTAAGTTTTGATCTTTCCAGCCTCCTCAGCCACCTACAAACTATCCCGAGTAACTCAAAATTCTATCAGCCGGAAAGGGACGTTGAAGTGCTGTAGCCATGAACGTTTGTGAACTTGCAGCCTAAGACAGATCTGAAATCAAAGCAGTGATTTCACGGAGACGTGACCGTATTAATTCCGCTGGATGATTACTTCAAACCTGATTGCTTTAAAGCATCTTCGTCTAATTGAATTTCATTTAAAAGGAAGCACAAGGACATAATACCTGATCCTGAGTCAAGTGACGTTACCCGCCAGAATACGATTGGCTTCAAGTCAGTTCTTCTGAACTGAGTAAATATTTCTGAGCTGCTGACACACATTAAACAAACGGGATCCCTGCTTACTGCAGCTGCTGGATGTACAATATTTTTCCTTCAAATAATTTTTAGGAATTGCTGGCACACGCACGTTTCTCATGCTCTGTGTTCTTCTATAGATTATACTTATTTTAAAAGTATTTCCTAACACCATGAGCGTGACACAGGCTATTTTCTACGGAAGCTGCCTTACCCAGGGCATAGCAACGGTCGATAACTCAGAATACGGCTACTGTAAATTCTTTTTGACTGTAAAACATTCATCCAAAACAAAGGAGTTCCCAAGTGTTCTTTTTAGTGAACAAAGGTTTTAACTCTCTACTAGTGAATAATGGAACACAATGGAGGACAACTGAAGCGCTGCAAGATTTCATCATTATCACGATGGTATTATTAGTCATTTAAAGATAAAATCTAATGCTCTAAGAGGCCTGTATCTTCATTAATAGCCATAAAGAGGCCACTCTGCCTGACACAGGCAGCCGTGGTTGTCCTCTAGCCCCAGCCCTGTGTTCCTGGATAAGGAGATGGTGTTGACTTGGAATCAGCATCCCTGCTGTGGTGGTTCTTCACCCCAGGTAGAGCAGCGATTTAACATTTTCAGAACGTAATCGGGTCATAACCTAGTTCAGTCTCCTGGTACAGCGAGGTATTTTCTGGTATTTTCAGTATATTCTGTACCTAAACTAAATCTTATTCTAGCCAACAGAAAACTCCATTCCATCGACACTGATGAGCTTGTATCACACGCTTTAAAAACATTTGCAGATCAGAGATCACAGCTAAAGCCAGACAATGTTGCTCGAGTGAAACTGAGTCTTGGGGCAACTGAAAGCAACAGCAGCGTTTGTACAGGTACATGAGACTTGCTCAGATTTTGACATGTTTTATAGTTTCAGTATGCCGTACTAATCAATACCAGCTAATTAGCAGAGTGAAGAGAGCCAAGTTTATCTAAGGAGAATGAGTTCTTTTCTCGCCACAGTTTATTTCAAATCGTCAGCCTGGAAACAACGGCCCTCTTCGAGCTTTGGAAACATTGAGATGGAACTCAAAGAGCACAGATATTATTGCCATTCCACCCACCATGATGAACGAAGCTATTAGAGATGGTTTTGTCTAAATACAGGCAGCTCTCCAATGGGCATTTGAACTTACTACTCATAACATAAGCAAACATTTTCTCTTTTCCACAACCAACTTCAAACAGAATCCCCATAACTTCTATTTGTTGTTACTCGTCCAAACGCCTATTGCATAAACGATCTGACAAAACACTTCTGTGAAAAAACAACACACACGCCACAAACCAACCAAAGCACGGGCCAGCGGCTGAGGGCGAGGTCTCTGAGCAGGACGATGACAGCTGGTGCTCAAAGAGAGAAGTGTGAGCAGATACGGGAATCAGGCGCGTTTTCCGCGCTGTGTCAAAAACAGCCAGGTAGAACGTGCCACATTTTTAATATATACTTTCTTCTCTGATGCACGTTCCCCCAGCGGTCACTGCAAACCACCCCAAGAGATATTTACAACAGTGTAGATTTTCCCCGGGACTTTTCTGTGATTAATATTCCCCACCCGCCCCCAAAATAATCCGAAACAAAACAAAACCAAGTCTCAAAATGAAGAGCTGGGCTCTCCGAGCACTGCGTTACGCTGCTCGGGCTCTCTGTGAAAAGTCCACAAAATCTATGGCTTCCAAAACGGTTTTTCCAGGCTGCTCCTAGTCATCTCAAAGCCTCCTATAACTCATTACCCTGGAGTTCCTTTCAAAAATTAAATTTTTCACAGCTTAACTTTCCCCTTGGTTTCTCTCCTGGTGTATAAAGCCAACATTATTTACGTACACACACTGCATCTCTTCCTGCCTGTCCTCTGTCCTGCCGCAGGCGGTACTGGGCTGCACTTCAAAGTTCCATCGAGCAGCCTATTTAGATACCCAAACGGGGTTTACGAAATTACCGTTAATCTAGAGGAAAAGGTACCTCCCGTACCTCCATCCTGCATCAGACAAACACCTGTAAAAATGATCTTCTAACAAAACCGAGTTTTACACATTTAAGCCCACAGTATTCCTGTGATTTAAATCTTCACCTGTAAGTCAAATTTTCCCACGGGAATGACTTTTAGTAGAAGCTATTTAAATACTGATCTCCTTAAAGACATCCCTAATACATTCCTTCTGTTTTAACCTGCCTCTCATGCCCTTCAGCTTTTTTCCTCCCTAACATTCTATGAATTCCTGTAGTAATTAAAGTTACAAAAAAAATATCCACAGTGGCCACAAGCTTCACACATATTCTGCCCCAGACAGGCCACGTTTGCATCACATTCCAAAATATTTGCATATAAATGAATTTTTTGAAGATACTGTCTTATACGTGGCAGTGGAATTTAAAAGGTGTCCTACCTCTGTTAAGCCAAATGCCAATTTCCCACCACTGCTGTAACTGCACCAACCATTTAACAGTTTGTTAATTTTTGAAATCTCCATCACAGAATGTCCTTTCGTTAAAATGCAGGTAATTAGAGGAGTTTATTGGAGAAACCTACTGTATGCCCCAGTGGGCATGATTTTGTACATTTGTTTATTCTGCAAAAATTAAATATTGAGTGCTACAGCCCTGAAGGAGCCTTGGAGATCTAAACGCACCTTTAGCCGCTGAGCTCTGACATCTAGGGTACCTGACGTTCACAAACCTCTGTCACCAGAAAGCTCAGGAGACCTTCCTTGATTACAGAAGGTGGAAACGTAAGCCTCTAGCGAAACTTCCAGCTAAGGACCACATTTTGTACATTATTATTAGCCTCATTTGCTGTTATGGAGAAATTGTTTTGGCCGGGTTCCCAACCGTACAGGTGCCACAGCAACCTACCATCACCAGCAGCAGGCGACGAGACAGGAGGTCAAACAGGCAGAGAACACGCAAACTGCCTCGAGTAACGCCACGGAGAGACGTATCATCCCCGCAAGAAATGCAGGGGGAGGTGGCAAAGTCGGTTCTCCTGTCCGAACCTACAAATGCACAGTTTTCTATCAACAGGACGCTTGTTCTCCGCAGAACCAGCAGATATCAATACCTGGCAGAGATTTACATAACTCAGTAAATGAGTCTCCAAGCTTTCTGAGCTTGACTCCGTATCTCTACTAGGTAAAACCAAATGCAGCAAATGGAAGTTCTGCTCAAGGCACGTCTGTAGGGATCAGAAGTACAGCAAATAGTCCAATGAGTCCATTTTTTTGGTAATTTTTAAGGCAACATTCCATGGCTTTTGGAAACTACCGTCAGCACACAAATGTTCTAAATTAGGTTTTCATTAAAGTGACCTTAAAGACTAAAGCACAACTGAACAGAGCTTCTTCCAGGACACTAATTTCCAAGGCTTTTAAAGAGAAACGACATTTATATTACACATAAAGTTCAGTTTAAGTGTCTCCATAGCATTTATATCTCAAGCTTTAGCTTAAGGAAACCTCACAACCTCCAGAACTGTTTCCTAAAACTTGTGTACATTTAGCAGTGAACCCATCGAAATCATGCAGACAGCAATGACTTTTGATCGCTGCTGCAGTGGCTTTTAAGAGATGAAATTAAGAGTTCCTGAGCAATCCCAATTTCCTTCTTTTCTCAAAAAACTAACAACCAAAAGAACAAAAAACCCGACTCCAAACACCACAGAAATCATCTGAATAATTTTCACAAGTCACTGCCCGAGTCAGCGTTTCTTTTTTATCAATGACTACGACCTTACACTTTTCTACAGCTGAAATAATAAGAAATTCTGCTGACATAAGATTGTTAGGGAACATCAATAATCTAATGGGGTAACTTGAACTTGGAAGGGAAATACAACTACCAAGCTCTGTAGTTCGTTAAGCTTGAGGCATTCCAGCTATCGAAAATGAACACGTTTTCATACTTGGACATTAAGCCAGACTTCAAGAAAGAGAAGTGCAACAGGCAGTTTAACAGTGTAAAGGAAAATTACTGACCAAAAAAAAAAGACAGTAAACGCCCCAAGTCTATCAATACCGGGATTGTTCCAAGGATACTTGACGCAAATCTTTCTTTAATGCACCATCAGGTGTTGTAAATGGAGTAGGCTGCCATTTCCCGACCATTTCTTTCAAGGGAGAACAAGAAAAGCAAGTCAGATATTCAGCGTCTAAATGGGCCAATCGTTAGATACGTGTTGATAACACATGGAAGGCTGAAGTATATTCCACAGATGTGATTTGTCTCGCTATCCCAAAGCCATTGAATTTCAAGATTGAAAAGCTCCATTATCCTATTTCATCTCGCTCCTTGCACTGCACAACTTTCACTCTGCAGACCATTTTCTAGTGTTTTGTCAATTCTAGTTATAAAAGTCTCAAGTGAATGGGTTTCTAATATTTCCCTAAAATGACTTTTCACAACCTAATATATCTCTGCCACGAAGTTTCTTTTGCCGTACAGTTTAATTTCTCCCTCGCTTGTTCTGATCCTATGGGAATAGCTCTCTGACCTCAGTGCCGCTCTGCATGTGCTCACATTTAAACATTACATTAAGATTCTGGCACAAAATACCTCTGTATATGCAATGAAATGAGGTAATGGAACAAAGCTCGCTGGGGGGAGAAAAAAAAAAAAAAGATTGCACTATCAAAGATAATTCACTGGCACAGATATAGTTCAAGTATATGAAGAGAGAAAAATGCTTCTGTATTTAGCCTTGAAGAGTGAAATCTGGGTTTTAAAGTCATTTTTTGAAAGACTACTCTCTTTACACCAGCTTCTTTGAGGGTATTTGGAACTTCAGTTTCTGGAAAAGCAATGCAAATATTTGTCTGAAAACTAGTGACAAGTGCTCCTAAATTTGGACTGAGCATTAGAGCTGTGAGGAGTGCTCCGGCTGAACGATCAGCTGCTCTTCGGATAAGCTACAGTCGCTTAAACTGAGATTTGGAAACCAAATCTTTCAACTTCAGAACAAGTGACTGACTGCAGCCATTTATCCTCCACACCATCTTCTCTTTGCGAAACACGCAGAAACAGTTTCTACTGGAGCAGAAACGGGCACAATTGATTTATCAAATAAAGGATTTCCTGGGCGCAGATAAACACAGCAAAACGTAGAGAGCTCTAGAAAACGGGTAACTGCCGTCCCTGTGCCTCGGCACGTCGAAGTTCGCAAATCCAAACCAACACACAGGTGCGATAACGTACAAACACACAGGATAAGCCAAGTGCAAGGTTCATATTCAGTGAGATGAACACAGACCGTAAAAACACGAGCTTGAAATCACTGATGCTGCATCGTGATGAGTAATGAGTTTTGGCCCCTTGCTACAGTATGGCAGCAGCCCTGCAAAACAGTGCAATTACTTTGTCTGAAGAATGAAGTTAAAAGGACTTGCTACTAAAGGGCAGTGCATACAGTGCGGTGGTTAATTAAGTCCCATAGCGAACAGTTTCATTACAGCTCTAAACACCACTCTGTCTCACCAGTTCTCCAACGTTCCCATTGTTACAACAGACATTACAATTATAAATTGACTAACCCACACTGATGAAAAATTGCTGTCATTTACAGTTTTTAACCACCTCAAACCAACCCTCTCAATCTTCAAACACTCAAAACCTAACAAAATTATGAAAATTAGATAGCAAAGAAACTCTGTGGGTTTCTTAATTCTCCCTTTGCCAATGACTACAGGTTTTTCCCATCTTGCTGCCATGACTTCCCCAATTTATCTTGCAGCCTGACAGATTTGGCTTTTTACTTTTAGTCCGCTAGCTCGCACTCCTCAAAAGCTTTCCCCATCACCTCCTCTTCTCTCTACCAAACACAAATGCTGTGGTAAGTCTCGGGGCAAAACCTCTAAACCGCGTTTCCAATTCAACAGTCTGCTGTATATTTAAGTGAAGACAAATAATTCTACAAGCCCAATGTAAACAGCCAACGTAGCAAGGAAAAGGGATGTCTTCCATATTAACACAGAATTATTTTGCACACACCCAGAAAATCGCTTCTTTAATAACCCTGGTGCTCTATGCAGACAGTGCCATTAACCACTGACTCGCTCTATGCCTTCGGCACCGTACTTTTACATACGTAGTACATTAAAGATTACGTAACGGCACCACTTAGAGTTACCAAAGGAAGGCTGGATCAGTCGTTACTTGTGAAAGGCTGCGCTACACTCAACCATGGCTCAGCGTCTTCAAAGACCGGGCAGAAATAGATGAAGGCACGGCAGAGAAGCGCATCTTTGAAAGCACTTAGCTCAGTATGGAAGGCGGCAGAGGAAAGCCCTTAAAGCTGAGAATATCACAGTCTTCCCACCCCTGTATTTTTTTCAAAACTCTCTTCACAGGATTCCAGCCTTTCTACATTTTCTGAACAGTGTTAAAAGCACATGACGAACACCTGAACTTGTATAATTAACAAGCTAAATGCTCTTCTCTTTTTCTAAGAGATAAATACACACACAAACGTTTAAAAGCAGTAATAAGCAAAAGCTTAGTGTTAAGTAACCACGTGAAAGAAAACCCAAAACATGGCCAAAACCTTCTAATTTTACTGAACTCCTCCGCGAAGCTAATCATAGCCTCAGACTAATTGTTGGAAAGTAATTTTCATCAGAAAAGCCTCTGTCTGAAAGGTTATTAAAATACTGTAGTCCCCAGACAGAATTTATGCTGTATATCTTCTTGCTGTGATATTCTTGCAGGTAAAGTTTGTTTTAAAAGTTTGCAGAAAATCCATTCAGTCACTTACAATCGTCAAAGCACGGAAAATTTTGTTTTTACTTCAGATGCAAGGAGAACAGGGATTGGAAAAAGAGACTAATTTTCTTCCATTCTTTTCTTGTCAGAATTATTTATCATTAATTTAATGGGAGAGGGAGCAAGAGAATGCTCCGAATACCCCAACGCAGCAATTCCCAAGAGGTTACAGAATGATGAACGTGCCAGGCTCAGAGGTCATAGCCTCAACCGCACAGTCCAGTTGAAATCACTTTCATTATACCACCCAAGTATGACGGAAGGTTGTGTCTTCCCTCTGACACAACTCTGAAGTTGCCTGTCAGATCTGGGGAGAGTTCATCAAGAGCTACTCAAAGCTCATCTCCTCCAGCTGTCACAAAGAAATGGCCACCAATTTCCACAGCTGGAAGCCATTCCATCCCTAGCAAATTCCAAAACAAGTTGTTCCATTATATAAATGCTGATTGAATTGATTTATCCTCTTCATTTACTCTTTTCAATCAAGCCTGTCAAACACCCCTGAAACCTTCTAGAAACGTTACCTAAATAGAAGGTATTATTCAAACTACATATGTTATACCAGAGTTCTGATTAGTAAAATTCAATCTAAACAATACAAGGTAATTTCATTCCTTTAGTTCAGATTCCTCTTGTACTGGAAAGGCAGGTTTTTCTTCAGCAATCATTTCAACTGACAACATTTTCTGATTGACAGAACATTTTCAAAACATAGATTAAAAATTTTGGAAAGCATGAAATTGTGCAGTACCTTAAATAAAACTTAAAGTATTAACTCACCTAGGAAAATGCATTAGTTGTGTTGGATTATACAGGTATTAAACCAGCCAGTCCTTGCCATCACAAGATGCTTCTGTAGCAGGATGATGACAAACAGCACCCGCAGCAGATTCGCAGGTGGCACCGAAGTCAAGGGAGAACCTGACACGGTGCCTGGGAGAGCAAGGCAACAGGCAAGTGCCAAGTTCTTCATAGAATGGTACTCACATGTATACGTATGTATAAACACAGAAACAAAAACTTGTTTCTGGGCAATATTGACTGATTGATTTTCCTTAGAAAGCCGAACTGAGCCTGCGGAGCAGCCAGCAGTGGCTGGGAGAGAGAGGGGACACTGTCGTACTAAAACTGTCAGCTAGACAAGGACAGGCATTTAGAAGGAACAATTAAAATAAGGAACCCTTGTACGAGGGCAAATTGATTGCATTGATTCTTTGTGATATTTGTGATAGATGAAAATCATTGGGGAAGTTTCTGTGATGTGTTTCAATACTGAGAGAGAATCCTCCCTTGCAAAAAGGGAATCAAGGGCAAGCCCGTGCTGCCCGGAGGACAGCAGATCGGGGAACGCCAAGCTAACGCAGTCGGAGACACGGGAATAATCCCTCCTGGAGGGTCCAACTGCCACGCTTCCAGCACAAAACCATCCCACCAAGACACTTGGGGCCATCTATAGTACCTTCCACCCTACCGACGGCAGCCTTCCGCTCTATGGCAGGCACACACCATGGCTTGCTGCCAGGTCAAGGAGGAGAGGTTGACTAGATGATACGTCCAAAATGACTTCAACGTAAAAGAAATGAGACTTCCCAGAAACGCAGGTATGTCAGCACGAGAGAGCAGGCCCAGTCTGGGCTGGGATTTAATCTGGAAACAAAACATTAGGACCGTTCCGTTCCAAGAGATCCATACCCAAATCCACCCTCCCAGCTCACCCCAAAATTCTTCTACCAATAGAAACGGTCCTAAGTTACATGGAATTTTACCTGTTATCACCAGAACTGGCTTTAACTACACCAGGGATCATTCTATAAACACAGATCGCCCCTGCAGCCGTCCCTGCATGCAGTCATAGAATTAAAAACTAAACCTCAAGTTTTTTTTAACGTTACACGTCGTTGATTTATCTGACCAATGCCCCTCCGTCAAAGCTCCCAGGAGCTAATGAGCCATGGAGAACACCTTAGCTCAGGCTGCTTTCAAATTCCATGGAGTGAGATAATGCAAATGAAGGGTGCACATGTGCTGAGCCTTCCCGAGTCCTGATAAGGCGTTAATAAACCTTCACAAATTCCCATTATGGCTGTCTCGTTAGGTATACTGTGGCATTTTTGACAGATAGCGGTGTTGGTAAATAGAACTCCGAAAGCGCAGGGTGTGAGTCTGCTCCCCTGAGCGAGCAGCGATAAGCAGGGGAGGGCCACAGACAGATCCTCCCTATTTTTCCCGGAGTTCACTGGAGCAAAGCAAATTTGTAGTTGAAGATCTCTATTCTATTTTATGCATGTATGTGTCACTTTTCAGGAGGCTAAAGTGCACAAATGGAGTGTTTTATTATCTGAATTCCTCAAGCACTTTACCTGAGAGCCCAGATGCCACCTCTCATCAGGGAACAGCATGCACTAAGCAAATTCTTTTGCCAAAATCTCTTACGTTCTTTATTATTACACGGTATTGGGAAACGCTGACTCAACAACAGCTATTTTGCTGTAGAAGGGATAAATTCCTAACCAGGCGCAGACATGTCAGGCAGAGGATAGTAGCAAAATACTCTTCCATTATGATATACGTGCAAAGACAGACGTAAACGCATTCTGATTAGTCTTGTTCATCCTCGGGAACGTGAACTACGCCAAACAGCACGGTACCTGCCTGTACGCGGACTTTTCGCAAGCAGGACAAGCCGTGCGATTGCTTCTAGCGTGTTATTCTGCCCTGATCTTGGCTGTGTGACCCCGGGAAGTCAGCCTGTGTTCTCTGCTCCGCTGTAATGGCACTGGGAAACGGAGGTGTCGACTGTTAAACAACTCCAGCTCTACAGATAAGAAGTTCCACACACAAAAAAAGGAGGTATTTTTAGCTCTTGCTGCACACGAGCTGAATATTGGATGACAGCAGCGTGGCAGAGCCAAGGAAGCGGGTCTTCGCCGATGCGGGAGAAGTGGCAACGCGGTGATTGACAGAGGTACGTGGGACGTGCCAAGACCGTTAGAGAAGTTCACGCGAGACGTCACGCACAACAAATACAGGGGTCTGTAACAGCAGCCAGGGAGAAAACAATGATGTAAAACACTTAATCGAACTCGGCAAGGCCCTCATTAAAAAGAAACTGAGGCAGCAGCAAAGCAGGCAGGAGAGGGAACATCAGAACAAGGATTATCGTCCTACATCACGCAGCAGGTAAGTCGGAGGAACAGGGCCGAGACCTTACAAATCCCGAACAGGAGCCTACGAGACCGGCCTCCTCCTCTGCCCCAAAGCTCATTGGCCTTCACGGGGTCCGTCAAAGGACACAAAAGCAACAGTCACATATACACACAGATTTCCCCTCTAGGAAGTAAAAAGTGTCCTATGAACCAGCAAGAGCCAATGCACAGGGAAAAAAGTCCCATTTTAATGTAGCTGTCCTCGCAAAAAGTCTCCAAGCCTTCTTTCGTCCACTAGGCGTTCCTTAGCGAGAGGGAAGAGGCCCTCGGCTATGTCCAGTTTCTGCCGCTTCTCCTTCAGCACCTCCACCGCTTACCGGTAAGACTCAGGTTTCATTAAAGCACGAGGCTTAATGACTGTTCAGGGGAATGCAATACTTAAGTAGTGCCATTCAAGGACAACTTTGTTTTCCAAGGGGGCAATCAGTCTTGCTGCAATCAAAATCAAATCAATAAAGTGGGACTCAGCAAATCAGCCACAGCATTAATAACTGCAACACTGGTGATGCTGCGTGAATCACGACGGAGAGTCAGCGATCGTCAGCCGCTCCTACGTGAACGCATCTGGCTAAAGCCCTTTTTACGTCATCCCTATGCAGCGAATCGTTACTTGTGACACTTTTGGAACATAAGGAGCACTTGCACTCACCCTTCCTTCCAAAGAGCGCAAGAACAGAAACACAAATCATGCGGCAAACCGTCTCCCCCACCTCCCTCCATCCTTGATTTGCGACGACGAGTTCCTGCAGAAGGGGACAGACACCTCCCAAACATCTCTGTTTGTTGGGGAGATATCTAGGGGGCCGCGAGCACTTTTTATGGTGGCAGCAAACAGCTGTCGTCTCCCAGGCCAGTCGTTGGGCTGCTCCGTCCTGGTATTATTTGTAGTCGCTCCTGCCTCTGCAGATAATGCGATGGCTGCAGAATGTGGCAGAGGAATGTGAACTGAATCCTAAGCAGGACGGGGCTGTTGCTAAAGCTTACAAACAGTATGGGTTATGGGCACTGAGAGGAATGCAATTAGCACCAACACACCTTTGTCTTCCAGCTGTCCAGCAGACCACATGCCTTTCTTCTTTAAAAAAAAAAAAAACAAACAAGAGGCACTGATTTTTAATAGTTTTATTACTGTAGGAATACTGGGGGAATTACTCCATACAACACAAGCTTCATCGTATTGATTTGCTACTCAATGTGCTTTCTTCTGCAACTTTATTCATGATGTTCTAGTTAAATCTCTGACAGCATTTCTTGCAGAAACTTTTTTATTAAGGGCTTATAGCAATCATAAAGATGTGCTCTGGGCAGAAGCTCGGCATGTAAAGGCTCAGCGAGGGAATGCTCACACCACTTAAAATGAATTTAGTATTTGTAAAGGTGGTATGAAAGGAAGAACCCTCAATACCATCAGTAATTTTACAGTACCAATGATTACACTAACACAAAATGCCTCCTCTCACTTCTCCCTCCCCTCCTTCCCTTTTGACTTCCCTCTCAGTGTTTTTCCACAATGATAGAGCACAGCCTCCTCATGAAGTGGGCGGATAACTCAACACGACTGACAATCATCGCTCGGGCTTTCTGCTGCACCTGCCATTGAGGAGGGATGCTCTCCTCATTAAAGGGACTCAGCCACAAGGAGCAAAGGGAGGTACATCAGCCACTCTGGCATCAGTCACGTGAAGACTTAGAGGCCAATTGTTCAAGTCACAGGAGAGGTAGGCTGGAATACCCTACTCCACGTGCCCTACTCCACGCTATTTTATTAAAAATCAATTCCATCTCTATACACTTTACCCAACACTCTCCTATGAAACCAGTTTGTTGTATAGCCTCAAATTGCCTTCCTCTCAAAGATAAGAAGTTTGTTTCCAGCTTGAAGTCACTTGGTCATCAATATGTGCAAATATACACAGTAGAAGCAGCAAAGGGAAAAAACAACTTAGCTTCAGATGCATAACAGCTATCTTGAGCAGTATTAGGGAAGACGAGGTAAGGGCTTGTTTCCGTAGAGCTCATTTCTGGACTAAGAGAGCCCCTTCTGCTGCGTGGAGCCAGAGTGATTGTAAAGAAAAAGGGTTCTCCTAAGCCCCAGCCACGACCTCTGACAGGGTTCCTCTTATGTCCTGCTCCCTCATCAATCACTTCTACCTCTTACACAGTTTAGCTCCTCTCTACATCCTGCCACAATCCTTCCTTCTCAATTGCTGCTCCAAAAAAAAAAACAAACCCAAAAACCGCAAGACCAAAGCACGCACACAAAAGGCACGACAGCAATACGGCGCAAGCAGCCAGGCACTCCTTGTGCCATGCACTGCCCGCAGGAACTTACACACCGCTTTCAAAGTTCTGCCGAAGGTTTGGGTACACGGTCCCCAGCACCTCGTGTCAGCTCTGCAGCAGTGAAGGCGGGCTGTGCTGACGGTTTGGTGCAAGAGCAAACCTACACATCCCACGCGCCGTTTCACCAGTACAGCAGGAACCCTTTCTGTGAACCGAGATGAGCCCCTCTCCATTTCCTTGCCTGCTTTACTCACAGGATTTTAACAGATGAAAATTATTTCAGCAGACCCCTTTTACTTGCTCAGTAGGTCAGGCAGATCGTAAAACCTCACTATAATTTATGCAGGAGAATAGCATTGGAAAAAAGTGTCCAAGTCAGGAAAATAAGAGCTCTTTACATAGAAGAACTAAACCACACCTCTAGAGCAGTGTGACTACTTCAATCAGCTTTACTGGCCCTGACTGGTAGCCTGGTGAGCTGCTAGTCTACCTCATTTGTAGTGACTTCAGACCTGCATGAAACAACACAAAAAAACCTGCTTAAAATCCGGTTTGAAAACCGTAACTGGGATTGGAGGAAACGTATTGTTGTGTATGTATTTTTTATTTGCTGACACACAGGATGTTTTTAAAGTTCAGCTTGTGCAACTTCAGAAAATTGCTAGAAAATTGAACTTTTTCCACTTATTTAGCTCCAATTAATAGCATTTCATAATAATTATATAGACTCAATATATTTACCCACACATCTCCCAGAAGCAGCGTGAGGAATAACTCATTTAAAAAGGTTTGGCGAGTGAACATTATTAATTGATCACTTAAGGAGTATTATTAGTGGTTCCTTTCTGAGCAGTCCAGTATGGCTTCGTGGGGGAAAATCTCCATATAAATGGAAAATATTAAATAAACTAAGAATATTGCAATTGTTATGATTAAGTGAAAAGTGAAGAATTACAACCGGTTTGGCTCACAATTTATTGCGTTAATCTATTATATTCATTGCAATGCATGAAACATGGTGACTTTGAAGAATTAAGCATTTGTGTTTTTCTGCATCTCAACTTTATTATCCTCTCTTAGCCCTGAAAGAAGATAACCAGGATCAGACATCAGATTATATATAAACAAAAGTAAACAATAAATGGGTATAAATCAGATTATGAGAATGTAAATCAAGAGAGTGATTCATAGTATAAACCTTGGAAATAAAAACTATTTTATGCCTTCAAAGCATTCTATACATTTTCATTATGTTTTACAGAATATTTTATAAAGAAGAAGTATTTATTGTGTATCTGTCAGCAAAATAACTGGAGGGAGCGCAGGTCAGATGCAGCATCCCTCACGGTTTTCTCCAAGTACAACACTAAACCACCTCATTTCTTCTGCTGCACTGTAGCAGGCCCAGGGAGGGAACCAGTGACACCATCAGGTGCGATTATTACGGACTCTCCATGTTCACAAACCTCTTCCTACAACCCAAACCTTGCGTTTATGTGCTCAGGGACTAGCACCTCACCCGCTATGAGATTATTCCTCCCATTTGCTGCCAGCAGCTGGAGATGGCTCATCACTGTAAGCCACTTTCATGTCCTCATGTGAACCAGGACCCACACTTCACTGCTCCCTCTGCTCCTCCGATGCTGCTACAAGAGCATGACTGCCAAACAGCTGCCTCCAGATGTTTTTATGAGGATCAACAAATTCCACAGGATCACAGCAGAGCTCGAGACAGAACACCCTTCAATTCTGCCCTGAAAAACTCCCAAAGGAGGTGCAAGAATGAAGAAAACGACAAATATAAAGCCAGGAGAGCCATGACGACCTCCATATCGCTCCAGCTATGTGCAATTCAGTTGCCTTCAAAGTACCTTCTCACCAGCCTGCAACACCAGCACAGGCAGTAGCGATGACAGTCGTCAACTTCTAGCGACTACCCAACCTAACCGCCCAATCTGCACCTCCAGCATGGTGTGCAGCTCCCCCCGCCCGTCACGTCAACCCTTTGAAGTTACCAGCAGCCTGGAAATGCACTGAAAAAGTTGGTACCCTCTTGGCTCCTGCTTTTGTGCTCAGAAATCAGAAGGGCAAATAGATATTGTTACCGCCCCTCTCCGTTCATGGAAAAGTCAGACTGATTTGTGCTCTTAGGAAGAGACCGCATTAAAATTGAGAAGGGAAAGAGATCACTGCTCAGCGTCCTCTTCAGAGGAAGGTGCCACACAGAGATGCTTAAGACATCTAAGGAAAATGGTGGCATTGCTTAGGAGCAGTAAGAACCTGCAGCTCCCAGCACCTGAAGTACAAACACATCAGCGTTGCGTGTCTTCCAGGCCAGAAGAGGCTGCTGTGCCTGCCCTCAGAAGAGACAACTCTGCGCAGGTGGGAATATAGAACAGGAAAAAGGCTGGATGCAGGTGCCATCAGAACGGTAATGTTATGGATTTCGTTTTGAGTACATTCACTTCAACATATTTAAAGTTTTTCTGTTGTCTTGAAAAACTCCAAACAAACCAACCACTTTGTGATCAGCTCCTAGAGACAAAACAATGAAGTGCCCAAACTAGCACGGATGAACACCGTGGTGAGAGAATTTTTTTGTTGTGAGAAGAGTAGTACAATCAATTTAATCACAGGCTAATAATGGGACTGAGGTAGAAAACACAAATAATGGGGAAAATCGTTGTTAGAAGGAAAGTAATAACCACAACTTAATGAATTAGGGGAGCAGTTCGGACTCCTAGTTATTTACTACAGAAAGAAAAAAGAAAGTGGAATCATGGATGAGCCTTATTTTCGCAGAGGACACAAGAAAATCATTGAGAATTGAAATTTCTCATCACCTTTGAAGTTCAAGTTACTCTATAACTTTTGCAAGGTTGTAAATACATCAGGAAAAGGATAAAGAGGAGGGTCAGTATGATTCAGTAACTGAATTACAAGGTCACTGAAAAGGTCAGTTGCGTGGTTCACTACACAGGGTGCTCAGTAACTCAACAGCGAGTGAGGAAAGCAGAGAGAAGGAAGAACGCAGCTACCTCACCCACGTGCAGCTTCATCAGAGCGACTGCTTAGCACGGAGCTTCCAGGCCGATCCCTGGGGTCCCCCCTGCGCTGCCCCGCGGTCCCCCCTGCGCTGCCCTGCGACGGGTGTGCATGATTTACAAAGAGGAACAAGAGCAAGGGCTCCTCCGGAGACAACAGAGGTTGGGAACCCACCAGCAGCCAAATGTGGAAGGAGAACTTTGTGGGACAGAGTAAGTCTTGGGAAATGTGGAAGCGTGAAGCAAGACAAAGGCAGGGAAACACAATAAAGAACAAGTAAGGCCACACTCCATGTCACAAACCAGATCTGAAATGCATCACACCCCCCACCCCACTGTCCCCCCAGACAGTGCCTGTCCCTTCTCTGGCAGGGCTGCCCTCCAACCTCCCACCAAGAGAGTGTCCAGACTGCGTGTGGACTCTACTTCTCCTTTCCCCGTGCCCTATAATTGCAGGTCCTGCACTGACCCTTCACCTCCCACTGCTACCAGCCTTCCTTCAAAACCAAGAGTTCTTTACTCATCCCTCAGCAAGACCAGTTGTGCCCCTTCCCTCTCAATTCTACAGGATCCTTTGAGCACTTGGGGTCCTCCTTCCTCCACCATCTAATATCACCAAGGGGGTTCTGTCCATCTTCCTTGTGCCACCCCTTCCCTCCCAAACCTTGCCTATGAGAGTCATCTCTCCTCTCCTTCCACACAGGCTCTGGGCAGCCCCTTCCATGCACTGTGCACCAGGCAGGGTCTGGCCCCTTCACTGTGCTGCCAAGGATGGGCTCTATCCCACAGGCCAAACCAGCACCCGTTGAGCCCCCCAAAGGCAGACCTGCACCCGAACCCTCGTTCGGTTGGTCCACATCTTCTGTCTTCCGCCTCTGGCATGAACTAAAGCAGAAGCACTGTTACAGCAAAAGACATCACTTGTTGCCACAGAAAAAAGTCTTTGATCTACAGACAAAGGCAGATGTGTTTAAACTCTGCTCTAAGGTACGTTACCAGTTTTCCCTGGCTTGATGTTCTGGTATTTCCCCAAAGCAAAACGCTTCTGGCGGGAGGTGCTGAGAACATCCTCAGGTACCACAGAACGGGTCAGCACAGCAGTTAACGACAGACGACTTAGGTCCTGAGGTAAGGTGTCGGACCAGGTGAGCAAGCTCACAGGTGAAATTATGAGAGAAAAGAATCAGAAAAGAGTGAGCAGATGCAGAGAGAGGCGGTGAGCAAAGAGGAAATCCTGTGCCATTTCCTCCATGCTCTTAACACCGAGGCAAACGCATTTTACCCCTCAGCTTCTCTAAAGGATGCTTTTCCTAAGGCAGGCAAGAAAGCCTTACTAAAAATCACAGTTTATCAGAAGTTGAGGGGACAAATCTTAGAAATACAGACTCTACTGAAAATTCTGAGGGCTAATTCAAATTCCACTGAAATCCAGGCAAAGCCTGTCACTCCCATCAAGGGAAGAGCCTTGAACACGTCACCCCACAAATACTTGATAAACACTACTGGAAACACTCCACAACGTAAACATTCTGTGAGGACACC
Source organism: Bucorvus abyssinicus (assembly GCA_009769605.1). Taxonomy (NCBI): domain Eukaryota; kingdom Metazoa; phylum Chordata; class Aves; order Bucerotiformes; family Bucorvidae; genus Bucorvus; species Bucorvus abyssinicus. The sequence continues at coordinate 36,809,364 of CM020032.1, forward strand.
ACAGCAAACACCGGGCAGAAAAGTCAGCTTTGGTCCCACTCTGCAGGGAACTCCTCTGAGCCCCCGATTATTTCCTAATAGCAAAAGGATAAACGCAATAGTGACGACGTTAAATAGCAGCACCCTCTAGCGAGCACCTCTGCTCCCAATGTCCCCCTCCAGTTCGCTCCTCCGCTCCCGTCACACAGAACCGCAGCTCTGCCGCGCCTTCTCCGCAGCGCCTTCCCACCTATCACTCCTGCTAAAGGAATTCCATCCATATCTCAGAGAATCAATGCGAGTTCTCCTCAATTTTAAAATAATTCCCTTTCAGAAGCACTGGCATTTCTAGTTTTCTTTAGTTTTTCCATTGTTTTCTGGTTGACATAAGAATTGTTTCCAGGCAGCCGATTAGCAAAGCAGGTATTTACCAAAGAGCAGCCCTAAAACTTCCCCAGAGCTAAAATTAAAATTCACATAATTGCTCAGCTAAAGGGTTGAGATATGATTGTTTACATCTTAAATTATTCTTACAGAAAGGATACTCTACTAGGAAGCAACTTAATTAAAATATAAACAATAAACTGAACAGGTAAAAGAGTTTCAATTGGCTTTTCATTACAGAACACCCCCCTTTCACCCAGAACGTTTTATATCTTATATATTCTGTTCCAGTTTTTTTAATCATGCTAATTAATTTCTTCATTAACACGGCTTGAAAGAGCATTTTTATGGAGTGTTGGTGGGGTGTGGTTTTTTGAGACTAACACTCCACTAAAAAGTCTTCTCACATCTTTTGTTAAAGCAAGTTTTTTGCCATTTATAAATACAACAGCCACCACTTTGAGGTCAGCATTTTCTCTCGCTTACTAACAATGATCAGAGATTACAAGGGGATCATCTAGACGCAAGTAGAAGCTGCAGGCTCTGAGGGGCGATGGCTGACAAAAGTCGGCTTTCCAAAGAAAAATAGATTTTGGTGCTCTTTTCTTCAAACAAAGGAACAAGAACATTTAAAGGAGTCATAGAACTTCTTGTTACAGTTGGCTCCTGCATGAGAACATGCAGAAAAGGAGCTTGGAAAAGCATCTATAGGTGCTCAAGATGAGCATTAGCTGGATGAGCGCATGGAAAATTACTACAGGAGGGCTTACGGGCATCGTGCGTCAATGAGGAGATAAAAAAAAGCTGGGACTGAGGGAAGGAGGAAAGGCCACTCCATAAACACGAACCACCCATCTCAGCAGCAGAGCAGCAACAGCAAGAGCAGGGTCCTTGCAGGCAGCAGCACCCGCGTGTCCCCAGGACCCCCGCAGCACCCCGGGCACAGTCGTCCCAGCCTGCGGGGAGCCCTGGCCTCGCATGACCCTGGCCCCGCAGAATCAGGAGCTGCTGCCATCGGCCGCGGCGCCCTCGACCACGGCTTGTGGCAGGCAAACGTGCCGCAGCAGACGGTTCGAGACAGCAAACGTGGTGACGCGTGCCTGAATGGAGCATCGCAGGGCCAGGGACCCGCTGGGGACGGCCCGCCTGCTCTCCGGCAGGTTTGGTAGGGTTTCTGTCTGTTTACTCTTGATACAGACAAACGTCTACCACAAAACGTGGCCAGGCTTGGCATGAAATCCTCTCCGTGTTGGTGCCCTGTCACTCCGCTGCTTTAATGTAAGACCTCGTTGGGGTGGAAGTTTCTCATAAGCAAAGCCTAGCAGCGCTGACCAAGCGTTGTAACGTGCTTACTGCCATCACAGCCAAGCGCGGTGCCGAGATGGAGATGTCTTCACTCTATCGCCTGTTTCCACAACAGCTCTTTCACCCCCTGCGTGGCCTGTCTCCAAACCACCCCCTGGAACTGCCCCCATGCCATTAGCCATTCATGGGCAGATGCCCAACTACTGCCATTGACAGCTGCTCACCTGAAGCTGCCCTTCTCCACCACATCACAGTTACACTTCTGTAGGAACAAGAACGGCTCACAAAGAAAAGTACAATTGTAGACAAATATTAGTAAGGGAGGAAGCTCTTGAGAAAGAAAGCTGCTATAGCAAATAGGAGTTCTGAAAATAAATAACGAGTCAGGAGAAACAAAATATGTTCAGTGAGCAGAATTGTTTCTATATAGACTGCTCTAAAGCTTTCCACATGGGATAAGCAGGTGTGGGCATGTCCTAAGCAACAACAGATATCCCTTGCATGACATCTTGCACGTTGTTCCATTGGTTATATTTTTATCAGTGAAAAACAGTGCTTGCTAATATCATATGAAGGAGGAGGGGATGTACTGACAAGGAACCAGCTTTGGATGCTTTTAGAACTATTTAGAGCATCCTCTGCATTTCCTATTTTCTGTGCTCACGTGCGTTTTTACTCTCAGGATGGTCGTTTTCCCCTCCCACCTTCCTTGGTAAGCACAGACGAGACTCCAGCTGCTTTTTTACGCCAACTCACGAGCCTCTCTAACACTCAGAAGTGCGCACTCAAAAGGGCTCTATCACATTTAATCTTGTATTTCAATCATTTCTTGAGGAATACAATAAAAACTGTAACAGAATACCCAGTGCTAAGTGTCAGATGCCTTTGCAATAAACTGGTGATAAAATCAGATAAGAAGCCTGAACCGACAGCTGCTCTTGCCCTCGCTAACCAACAGCAGAGTAAAGCGGAAGCTAAATCTAAGCCTAATCAATATCCTCCATGAACACTGATTCCTGGGCTCGACTGACTGCAACAGAGGACAAAGAAATTATTAGATTTCTTTATTTTTGAACAAAGCAGTTGACCGGTACCTTCATGCTCTCCTCCTGGTCACACACGAACAAGTGAGACTTAATTATTTTACTATAGTACCACTCATTTCTTTGTTGCATTTTTGTGGTCTTCATCACCCAAGGGTCTCCGCCTTATCTGAAGACAGGTTCTCGCCTTATATGAACCATTATTTCAGTACATGACCTAGTCCCTCTCGATGGTAGAGTAACGCGGAAAACACAGTACGCATTGTCAGCTACGCCACAGCAAGCTCCAGTAAAACCGGTGTCATCGTACAGATGCAATAAAAAGGGGTTTGTGGCAGTAGTTGGAAAAAGTATTTAAGGGCCTGTTTGACTGTCACGCATTGTGGGAGAAACAGTCAGCAATGTGGTTCCATAATGCACTGGAAACTGTTTTGAGTGAACCTCCAAAGAAAAGAAATCGCTTTAAGTTTCAAAATATTTGGATCCCCAGGTGAGCTCATCCCAACTTTTCTTCTTGTGCAACAGCTTTATCCTCCCCTTTGTTTTTAGAGTGGATCCTGTCCTTCTTCCCATCCTCAGTCTACTGCAGCTCCAAGTCCTACTAAGTGACGCCATCATTCTGAAAACTTTTCTTCTCTTTTCCCAATTCCTGACTTACATTTTTTTAAAGGAACACTCTTATCCAAATATTTAGTTTGTTATTTCTACTAATGCTGTGAGGTTTTCTCACTCCTGCCTTCTCGCTGATGACTGTCTACTGGCTATCAAAAGACATTATGACTCGTGCCGTTAGTAATTTAGAATATCTTACCATCAGTATTGTATTTATTTATCAGGTAATAAACACTCTATAAATACAACTGCATGCATCATTTTGTTCTAGCTCTTGTTTAATACTGCCATTTGATTTGAAAAAAATATATTTATGGAAGTTAAAAAGAAAAATTGGGAACCATTTTCAGTAACAGGTACCAGATAATACAAAATACCTTCCATTATACTCTTATCTCCCAAAATTATATTTTGCTCTTTTGCAAAAATCATCTTTTCTTGGCAAGCTCCACAAGAACTGGTATACTTCACGAGTACATTAAAGTAGCCTTTTTCTGTTTACATAACAGCTTACGTAAGAGGTAGATAATAACAGGAAGTCACTTAAAACTCAAGTAAGTCTGTTTCTGAGCAGCTTAACTGACATGTTGACGTTATTCCCAGATTCTGGATTCCTGGAAACCAGGAGGCCGTCACAACTAACAATTTACATTTTTAAGCCAACGTAATTTGATTCATCCAAGATGAAGATTTTGATTAATCTTATTCAGTACTTTCTTTAGAGGAAGTGCATTATGTTTCTGTAGCCTCATTGCTGCACTGATTTTTTCTAAAAGGCAAATAGTGTTTCTGAAGTTAAACGTTTGTTCTGGAACTTGGGAAGCGAAGGGGCAGGTCTACCAACACTGCTAAGTCCCCACAGCCTCCACCCTCCCAGAAGAAGATTGGTTGGAAAGCCACAACTCTTGAGACTTCAACTTTCACATCAAACCTGGCTAAAACTGGTTGACAAATTCAAATTTCTAGACTGACAAGTCACACACTGTATCATCACATAGTCTCACTTGCTTTTGATCGCTTGGGGTTTGAAAAAGCACAGGGGGGTTATTGTTTAAAATGTTAAATAAAAGGGTGTAATTATGTTAGATGGAAACATTTTATTTTGGGCAAAGGACGCTTATTTGGACTGATCTTTTCCTTTCAGCAAAAAAAAAAAAGCCAGAAGAACTGTTTTGACACAGCCTGAACTGATTGTGTATCTGACTGTTTCGGGCTCCAGAACATAAATTCCCCTCTCGTATGGTCAGCCGCACCTTTCAGCAAGAATAGGAACACAGAAGCACCACGCTTTGGCCATGGAATCCTCTTCAAGAGTCGGAAGCAGAGTCTTTGTAATGCCGTGAGGGTCTGAGTTTCCCCCTCCATCAGTATTTATTGCACCGAGCTCTGGGGTTTTTCATAGCTGTCACTGCGGGTGCTCAGAGCTTTACTGTCTACGTCACGCTGGGTGTTTTGGGTAAGGAAGAGCATAAGGGAAAGCCAGGAAGAGAAGCAAAGGAAAACAGAGCCATGAAGCAGTTGTCCCCCTCAACAGGTAACAGCGTTATGACAAATAAGGTGTCATCCCATGCTCCTGCAGTTCATGTTGAGATTCATTTACCTGACAAATTACTCCCCCAAACTTCCAGCTTCGTTATTTCCTTAGGTAATTACGCCTGCATTTTTTTCTTCTGGAGTGATTTGTGATGGTAGCGAGCATCTGGCATCATGTAATACACAAGTTTCTTTCCAATTAATATGAAGAAACAAATGTCATTTTTGGAACGTTTTGTTTTGCAAAAAGGTTATGTCCTAGGCAAGCTTCAAATCTGAAGTGTAAACACACGCGCGCGCATTTTCACGCGCTCAAATACAGTCTAATGTATGCAGAATCAGTTGTGTAACGGAATACATGCAACCTTTTCACCCCATTATGATTATAATAAACACGGCAGGAGCTTTCAGGAAGAGCTTAAGGAAACATTTATCAAAGAGACTCACTTTCAATAAAAGCCAACAGTTACTAAGCTCTGAACTTAACCTCCACCTGAGGACATCCCAAACCTACAGAACTGCCTGCTGCTGGGGAAGTATTTATTCCCTTTTCAATGCGTGTGCTTTTGTGCCTTTTTCTCCATAAAAACCAGTCCTCTGGTAGAGCTCTTACGCCGCTCCTGGTTCCCAGACTGAGGATAGAATATCTGAACATGTACACGAAGATTCTTATTGTACAGAAGTATTTACAAAAATCAGTTTAACAGCTCCTTCCTGTGACAGAGGAAATAATATCCTCCGGAGCTTTTGTGTTCAGGAGACCTTCACACCACTGAACACTTGCTGCAGAGAGGAGACTGATGAAAACAAAACTCAAATTAACGCTAGAAGGAATAGCGGGGGCGCTGAAAGGTTCCTCACTGGAACTTGGCCAACATAAGTATGTCTGAAGTCTTAACATTTGTAGGAAATGTCACATGGAAAATCTCATATAATGCACCAGACACACCAGTGCAGCCAGTCCCCTTGCAGTCCCATGGACAGCTGCTGAGTACGGCCACTAACGGCACCCGAGCTCTCCCTGGTGAAGTTCTATCCAAACAAATACCCAAATTTGCAGTCTGTAGGGCTGGCGGCAGACTAATTAAAGTACACCCTGAGCACTGGAGCCAGTCCGTTTCCACATCACTAATGATGTGGCATCAAAACAATTTTTCTACATCACCACCACCTCAATCTCAATTCAATCTAGGAGGAGGAGAAGAATCTGTAAAGATGGAACATGCACTTCAAAAAAATACAGGATTTCAAGCCTGAGGATAATAAATTGGCCATTAAAAAGTATCTTTAGCTGAACTCTCCTGTAACCCAGCCTTTGCAGTGATGGGCACTACACATAACAGCTTGCAAACAACACTAAACTCAACAGAACCACCCGGCTGAAGAAACCGCAAAGAGGTTTTAAGTGAACTCGACAGCTGTTCGCCCAATGTCTAGCTCCTGACAGACTCAATCGGGTGCTGTGTGAGCTACTAAAGATGTCCAAATCTGCAGTTACAAAGTTTATTTTCTATTTTCAACATTCCAAAAAACAGCTCATGAATGCTGTGAGATAGGACCGTCAACCTTTAAATAGAAAAGGAATAAATACCCTGTTTTCCACAGGCTGGTTTCTCCTTTTCTGCTACAAATCCATGATATAAATTAAATACCATGAAACTGCTTATTATCTTTTTTTCCATTCCACCTCTCTGGATGTCTTATTTGCAGCTAATTTTATTTCCCCCACTATTGTCTGGAAGGATGGGAAGCCATTACACGCACGTTCACTAAAAATACATATCCTTTGGAATTAAAGGGATAGATACTCAGATGGAGCTTTGGAAGTTTGCATTTTAGTCCTTATCATCAGAAAATAATTTTTACAAGGACATATTGAAATGGATTAATATGAGGAGGATGGATGAGGGAGGGCTTTTGCTGCCTGTGGCTACCTCATTACAAGGCTGAAATTGCAACTATTTGTAACGCCGTGTTTGCACAACGTCAAATGCACCAGCGTCAGCATTGTTCAACGCCGATTCATTACTCAAAACTTTAATACTGGTAAATGTTTCATTTATAGCTTCATTTAAAAGTATTACTCTAATAGCAAGGCAGATGGATGGTAACCAGTTTCCATTTGCTCATGTAGGGCTTTAAGCCCCATCGCAAACGTTGCTGTCTTCGGCTAGCAATATTTACCTACCGAGGGCAACGCAAAATGCAAATTTACTTCAATGATTCAAAATCAATCCTTAAAATCCATCCTGTCCCCAAACCTTCCAGGGCAGTTTGTTACTATCAGTTGATGAATCCTCATAAAGCTCAGCTACCCAGCAGCAGCATAAAGAGGAGACTAAACCAGGTGAAAGAGTCACAAAAGGAAAAAAGAACTGCAAATACGCTCAGCTTTCTTGTGGTGGTGTTCATATAATACAAATGACCATATGCAGAAGAACGACATAAAATTCAATAGAACCATAATGAGCTCAAACGGGATTTTGTCCATGTTTTCACAACTGACTTTCTGCAGCCATGAAGCAGCATCAAGGGTCACCCTAGACACAGCTACACTGAACATCAACGGCAGTCTCTCGCAAGCTCAGTATGCATCAAACAAATAATTGATGTTAAAAGCAAGGACCCTCACGTTGTATTTTGCTGGAGTAAAGGGCATTCAGCTGAATCCCCGTGGCAATTTCACATTGCAAAACCTGGACTATATTTACTGTTTTCCCCATGTACTCATTGCAGTCTCTGAGCAAACTCCATGAAAACTCAAGCCTTGCAATAAAGGCAAAAACTAACATAAAGTAGTGAGTTCCTGTACTGAAAACACCCACACATATAGTGCACGGTAAGACCGTGCCCTGTCACACTTAAACACTATAAAAGTTCCTTTGCCTGCGCAGAGCCTACAAGAAAAGCTCAGCATTTAACTAGCGGAGTTTTCCTCAGCACATAAACCTCAATCCTACGTGATCTGAAATGACTGAGATATTTAACGTTTTCTAAATGTCCCTATCTTTCAACTCCCATTGATGTTTTGTTTTCTTTCCAGCAAAAAAAAAAAAAGTAGAATTCCATTGACAAGAGTGTCCTGGGAACAGGATAGTGTTTCAGAGGACAGTTATAAGAGATGATGATTCAGTTATCAGCATCAACACCAGGACTTAAGAGAACACACATCGGTGCCTGCAGAGTAGTATCTTACCAGCAACTTCCATGACCTGCCGGGAAAAGAAACAAACCCACTGAAAGCCATGGCAACCACTTCTAGAAGAGAGTCAACAAATCCTCGTTGTCAAATCCTTGAAGGCTGCCAGGAGCTCTAATATAATCAGCAAGGCTTTCTTTGACAAGGAAAAGCAATCTAGCTGTTACTGCACTGGACCGAGATGAAACAGCTGAGACACGATTCTTTGACTCTGCCACTAATCAAGCCAATGGCCTTGGGCAACTCGCTGCGCTCCTCTCAAATTTTTCTGGAATAGAGAGAATAAAGCTAATAATACCGGTTCGAGAAACGGGCCTGTGCCTGCCCATGAGTTCCTGCGGCTTTCGAACAGCATTTATCCTCACATCCCTCCAGACAGACTAAAACTTCTGTTCTGGAGGAGAAACATATCACCAAGGAAAAAGGCTTTGATTGGAAAAGGAGAACACGGGCATTGTGAGGCTGCTGGCATCAAGCCTGCTTCCACGAGAAGAGCTAATCAAGGAGGAAGCATTGAGCATCACCACCTAAAATATCACCTTACACACTTTTTTTTTAATACATACATGATATTCTGTGATTTTTTTTTTTAAATACACAAGCCCCATCTAACACTTGGCTGAACATTTTGCAGGCCCTGCTGAAACCAGTGCTAAAATCAGTGCTGAACAACTGGACAACCACCTGCAGCCCAGGCTCCTGGTTTACTGAGCCCATTCCACGCTGCAGTGTTGCAAACCAGGATTTGCAATGCCTTTACAAGACTAGACAACATCACAACTGCATCTGGAGGGCTGAATTCTCCCCTGTATCTGAGCAAAGGGCTTTACAATTTTTTATGAGATGTGGGATGCAAGAAGACCCCCAAATGGTCCTTTTTACACTGTTCAATGCAGACTCTGCCACTGAAATGTAGAAACAGCAATAAGGCGGTTTACGGCCTGAAAAATAATGTTCCTTTTTGTTTTCATTGCTGCTGTAGATAAACTCCCTAACAATGCCCCTTCATTGATGGAGACCCCCATATCACTGTGTCCTCACAATAAACTAATCCACTCCAGTACTTCAGCGGATGACCAATCCCTTTAGAACCACATTTATTCTACAAAAAGATAAAATGATGAATAGGCTTCTACATCTGGAACAAAGAAGGGCTCTAGATGGGCTCTGCGCTGGATACCATCAACTTTCTATTTTTCAGAAGAATTTTACACAGACATACAAGCGGAACAGAAGAAAGCACTTCACTCCGTTTAGTTAGTACGTCATATAATCACACCTCTGCACTTCATCTTTACTACAGCACGGCCCTTCAAAATAGCCCAGTGGAGTAAATCTTTGGGCCATTATTTAGACAGAGGATGGACAGATAGAAGTTTTTCTCTTCCACACAGCCAAGTCCTGCTTAAGCTGTCCGGAAGCACTCTGCAGACCAATGAGATAAACATAGGCAGACAAGCAGTCACAGCTGAAAGACAGCTGGGAGCAGGAAGGTCCCAATCCTGAAAGGTGTTATCTGCAAAGAGAAGGTTATCAAGCACTGTTGGAAACAGATTTGGAAAAAATCCACATTTCTTAATTCTAGGTGTAGAGTGTAAGAAGGAATGGCAATTAGAACAAATTATTTAAACGCCTTACTAGGGAGGTGCACTTGAACATAATGAAATTATTGCCTTTATTTCAGAAGATAAATTCGCTCTATATCACTCCTGATTAATTTGGTCAAGTATTATTTCCACTTTAAAGCTGAAGTCAAAACATTTGTATTTTTCTTCCAAAATCTTCAAATGAACATCTGTTCTCAAAGCCTGTTAATAGCAATGCAAGGAGTCTCCAGCTACACTCCCTTTGTTCTCTTTTTTATTTGTAAGGGTATTGCTCAGCTAATTAGCTGACATGCATCATCCCATTTTACAGAAATTACACGCCTCCAAAGTGTCAACAACTAAAAAAACCAATAACAACAGAGAACTCAACTACGTAGAAAGACCGCGGTGAAAAGGCTGGTGATGACAACCCAAGGATTAAAGACTCAATACCCTACACTGCCCTCACGGCAGAAGGCCAAGCCGTACAATAACATTATTTACTTTTGGAACAAGAGAGCCGCATGCGCTGGACTTCTCCTTCCAAAGAACTGCCTTTTAAACCAACATACGAAGTTGAGTGAAATCCAAGACACATTCTGAGCAAGCTGCTTTCTTCCTATAAATAAATAAAATACTGGTTTTGAGATAATCAACGATCAAGGGGGGGGCACTACTTTCTCAAAGAGTTTTGTTATCTTAGATGGGGGTGATAATTTGCAGCTCCATTCATCAAAGAAGTTGGCATTTCAAAATTTTCCTGCAGACAGCAAAACCCCCAAAGCCAAGCCCTTCCTTTACCCATCAGTCTCTCTCCATCATCATCCTGAGCCAGCCATACACTTTGAAACACTGGAGCTGAGCACAGAGCTCCTAGTAAGGAGCGTGTGACTTGGTCTGCACAAAGCACACAGTGAGGCTCCTTCCAAAATAAGTGCAAAGAGCTCAACGGGCACTTATTCAATGTTTGGCAGAAGATTTCTGCTGAAATCCAGACTATCTCTGCATCATTAACATGTGCAGGGGCTTTAGTCTTCATTTTCTGAAGCCCCTGATTCCCCAAACCCAAGCAAATTTGTCCCTGCAGGCTGACAAACCTCTTTAATATTTCCATTTCATTTGTGTCCAAAAACCTGACTGAGATTTTTCTGCGGGGTGCTGCGTCACTGGGCTCAGACAGCTCTAAGGTCAGATACCCATGTGTCTTTGTCCCATAGGAACTGTACATCTTGGGTCATGAACTAGAGTTTGTTGCTACAGGAGCCAGCGCAGACAAACATTTCCAATAGGCTCAAATTAATAAATAACAGATAAAAAAATACATCCCTGCCTATTCTCTTTATTTAAATACACCATAACCTATGGAATGTGTAATATGCGCATTACGCATACTCAATATGAAATTACTAATTTAAGAATACAATACATTTTTCATATACATATATCAATCGTGCAAAAAATAGGGTTCAAACGTCTGTAAGAAAAGAGGAAAGATGATATCCAAGTGCATCAGACACATTATTACTTAAGCTAAATAATTCTGAAATTCTTCTGATTTATTGTTCAGCTTTGGCAGAAAGCGTATTTACAAAAATAAAGTTTTTAAGACCTGAAACGGGACAGAAATCATTAACCAGAAAGCCACACTTCTCGCTCTGAAACTACTGAACCAGAAGTATTAATGATGGATTAGAAGTGTAACTGACAGAGGACTTTGAAACAAAAAAAAAGGGTGAAAAATGGTGTATGATAGAAGTTCATTTATACGTTAAGAATTAATACTTGTATCCAATTACTCTTTCACAGCAGAAACCCTTAACGAATCCTCTCCAAATCCTTTGGCCATTAAGGGCACAAAATTTAAAACGTAAAACAATTGTATAGCCCTTTTTTTTTTTCCTCTACAGGTTCAAAACCAACTCAAAAAGAAGGTGATGATCCCTATTTGACAGATGGGAATAGAAGAGACAGAAGCAAGACAAAGAATTGTCCTGAAGTTCCACCTTCTGTCCCAGCCTGGAACAGGAAGCACTGATTCCTGTAGCGGCGACCCACCAGACAACTCTCCTCACGTGAGGACAAAGAGGTACAGCCTCCTTTTAAACAGAGGGGCAAAGACCAACCATTGCTTATGCTTGTTTGTAAGAGAACGTGGGATCCTCAGTATGTTTCAAGGTGGAGGTCAGTATCATTAAGCTCATTCTTACAACAAGGAAACTACGGCAGGCAGCCCGGTAATGGCTTGCCAAGGGGCAAGGTCACCCAGCGAGCAGTGAGAGCCGGGACCGAAACCACGGCAGCTCAGTCTAGCTGTGCTGATCACCTCAGCCAGGAAACACTCACCGAGGGCACGCAGCGCTGAAATAAAAGTCCAGATCAGTCGTGTGTACCACGTTCAACACTTTGGGGTTTTTTCTTATGTACTAATTTTATTTTTCAGGTCTTTCTGTAGTAGTGTTTCTTCCTCCCCAAAATATAAGAAGGTGAGATCTCCACGTAACAAGAGAGAGGATTCAGCACAAAGTTTTAAACTGCAAATCAAGTGTGAATTTTAATTATTTGAAATCCAGGTACTACCACTGCATTATATACATTACTTGTCCTTATTGCGAGTACCTAATTTCCAATGTAACGCCAATCTTCTATAGCATGAAATATCATTCCCTTGATTACCCGTTTTAAAATATAGATTTTATTAGGTTAACTTATGTCTACTTATCAATAACTCATTCGAATGGGCTGAATAACCTTGTTCTTCTATACTTCCGCTTAGGTCTAACTGGCGGATAATACGGAAAGGAAGATCAATGACGGACAGAAGTGAACTGTTCCATGCTACAAGTTGCCCATGTCTTCAATCATTGATGCTGTCAAAGACAATGTAACTAAGAAAATCTTTAATCATTATTAGTAAACTTGATGAGTAGAGAAAAAACTGAATTATAACAGGCAGAACTTGAATGATGGTAACTATCGGTCACTAATGTTTCAAACTAAAAGGCATTTTCCATGTATCATATATTACACGAAATTAAGTACGTGTCAACCAGTCAAATAAAGGACATTGATTCATTGATAGAAGCCCCAAAGACAAATAGTACAGCTGAATGAATCCATCGGTCTTTCGGAGTTATTTAAAACAGAGTCAGTGTTTAACAGAAGTCTGGATCTGTCTTTGGTTGGTTAACGCATGCTGCTCCTAGTTCAGATCAGATGACAACTTCAGAAAGTGGATCTAAGCTCACCTCTGTGCTACACCACTTCCCATCTGACCATTTGTATCCAATGATATTCTTTTTGTATTGTTGCCCACTTTGCTTCAAGACCTCATGATTAGATAAGCCACATACATACTGCTTTATGCTTGCTTTATTCAATTTCTTGGTGTATATATACATATAAAAAAATGGCTTTCCTAGAGCTCACCAACAGTGTCAGTTTGCAGGACACAGAAGGTCACAGTACTTCTGTATTATGAAAAAGAACTTTAACTCAGTGATAAGAATTCTCAAAAGCCAAGGAAAAAATGGTAGTAAGAATTTAAATGATGAAAATATATTTGGCAAGATGATGAATAAAAGGGGATGTAATAAAAATACATCAAGCAACAAATGACCTACAGAAAGCAGCCTCTGAGGTGGGTTTTTTTGCCTCATAGCACAGTAAAAGAATATTTTTCTCACATGACAATTTTAAGTAAACAAATTTTATTACAGAAATCACTGAGATCAAGAATTCAGCAAGCTTTAAAAATAACTAACACTGAAATGGACATAACATATATGTAGAATTAAGAAAACTCATGATAATAAATACTTCGGAGCTGATTGCAAATCCTGTGTTACCGGTCCTCTCTAAGAGTATCAGCAGCTTTAGCATGTGGGTTTACCTACTCGTCCTTTTTTATTTCTCTCAGTGGTGTTTAAGTAAACTCTCCTCATCCTAGCCCACACGGCTTTGCTCTTACCCCCCTCCTCCTCCTCCACTCACCCCTGCCCCGGGGTAGGAAGGGGTCAGCGGGTGCTTAGCTGCCAGCTGGGTTCAAACCACGACACTACTCCAGGGCTTTCACGGTTTCATCCCCGAGACCTGGTGCAGCCAGGCCACTGCGGTGCTGCCATGACTTCAGAGCCAAAAGCGTCAATTCACTCACCGCAGGGCATCTGAGGCCAGCAGGAAGGGATGGCTGAGAACACAACAAATCCTTTCTTGGGTCTCAGCAATCGCTGTGTGCTCTCCAGGGAAGGCAAGGGCACTTCCAGCCCACCACCCCGATCACCTCTCAGGAGGTAATTACTTCTGGTCAATACCACCTCATTGGCAGCAGTCTGGCAAGTGTTTGCCTAAAACCAGCAGGCTGCTAAGAAGCGATTACCTCGTTTGCTCATTGGGATGGAAGGGACACTGCCCCCGCCACACCGCTGCTGGGAATTTGCTTTCTGAGGGAACCAAGACCACCAGCAAGGAAGCCTGGGAGCAGTCATTGGAAGGAGAGAGTTAAGGGGAGAACTTTCATGGCCTCTAACCTGACCTCCTTTTTCAGGCATGAAAACTTAGCCCTGGGAAATGAATGCGGTCTGACACAGCAAAAGGTCCGAGGTCTGCCTCCGAGTTGAGGAGCTGATGCAGATACGAAGATGCAGAGCTGAGACTGGAGGAGCAGAATTTCCTACCGCCTGAGAGAGGCAGAAACCCCTAACTCTTGCAACGCCCAGGGTCTGGAGGCCAAAGGGAATCCAACCCTGTGTTATAGTTGAAGTAAATTTTTAGCTCGACCAGTTGTGACAGAACCCAAGCTTTCAGTATGTGACCCAAGGGTAAGAGAAGATACAGCACTCCCGAGCCTGCCGCCAGCCTGGAAGAGTAACGTGGCACTGGGAACTCCCCGGGGCCCTTTCTAGACATGTATTTTTAGAACCTACGGTCCTGGCTGCACTGGTATCAGCTGGCTGTAAACCTTTAGTCCTCTTGGCTTAAGTTGACAGTCCAGCTCCCTGATTTCTCAGAAGCAACAGCAAAACCAGTGCCAAGCCTGTGACACTCACCGACGGACGGATAAAGCATCTCAATTGCACTCTGTTGTTGAAAGAATATGAAATAACGATAGCACTGCTACAAATCAAGCGATAGAAAGGCCCGAAGGACACTAATGTGCAGAACGGCGTGGATGCGAGACAGCTGTGTCTGTAAACAACTGGGCATCCATGGATTGTTTTATTGATCTGCTTCTCCCGAGACCCAGCCAAGCTGCTGGGGGCAGGCAGGACACCTAATGAATCATGGAAGAAGCTGAAATAACAAGCCATAAGGTTAAAGCGGAGATTAGTTTAGTGTAGTATAATCTAGCTATCAACTTGCCCATTAAGAAAAAACACTCTGCGATAAAACACTGAAGTAAACCAGTAAAATAAAACCTGACAAATGTCTCTAGCGCTCTATGCACACATTCTGGAGGTAGTTCAATACAGATACAACCTCCTGTTGGCTGTTTAGTTTTGTGCCATTAGATGTCAAAAAATTACCATCTGATCCTAAGTATGACTTGAGCCACTCTAATTAACACCAACTTACATGCTTATTATCAATTTTCTCTAAGATAGGCATCCCAGTAAGCAGAGCTCCTAACATTTGTCAATTGTCTACTTAGAAGTAGCATTTGCATGGCTAAAACCACTTCTGATCCTATAAATAAGGATCGTCCAACGCATTCTGAGATCCAATCAGACAAACAAAACATGGAAATCTCTGTTTCACTCTGTTAATGGGTCATTCCAAAGGGAGAACCACTGAGAACTGCAGTCTGGGAAGTGAGGATGAACACTGGGATCACTTCGGAGAGAGTGTAACTGTAGATTAAACAAGGTAAAGCAGAACCTAAATTTCAGAGGATGATAAAATAGCATCATTACCCAAACTCACCTGTTTTACTGGATAGAGCACTTTACTGGCTGCATTTTTTGATTTCTCTATCAAATCTCTAAAGTAAAAGATTTTCTTAAAACTACATGGTTGCACAGAAAAATCACAGTACACTAAGAAAGTACAAGCAGGGAGAGATATGCTTGGGAGGTCTCTGGGTTGGATAATGCAATGAAAATTAAATCAAGAAAACAAATAACAAGGTCCCTAGACCAAGGCCAAGGAAATCTAGAACCTAATGTATGAGTACATGTAATTATATGCTCAAAATATATGATTATAGTCCATCACAGTCTCTGCATCAAATTCATACCGCACACCTCCACTCGCTCTGTGCACTACTATGACGCTGAGATACGTGACATTCGCTGTCTCCACTTACAGCCCACACCCAAACCCAGATGTTCAGTTCTGTACACACATGGATATAGAACGTGCTTATGAATTTGAGGAAACTCCTTCGCAGCCTCAGCTACATATGCTAAGGAGCTAGATTTCTATTGGTAGTATTTTTAACAGCTTACATCACACTTCATTTGGTACTCTTAAAGGGAATTTACTAATTACGGGCAGAAACTCAACCCTTCTCACTCAATGCCATTTAAAATTCATTATGTGTTCATGAATATTTAAATTAAATATAAACAGGATCCCTGCAAGGCAAGCCAAAAGATTCCTAAAAACCAAATACAAGTCCTTGCGTGCTCTCTCCAAACTTCGTGTTTCCTTTTGATGTGAGCACATCTTCTCAATGCTTTAGGTAAAAAAAAAATGTAAAAAATAACAGAACAACAGAGCAAGAAACAGTCAAAACCTGTCAAACACAGACAAGCGGAGGCTAGGAAAATGCAAGGTGTTTGTTGCTGAACCCTCTCTCCCTCTACAACACGCTTGTTTTTACACCTCAATGCACGTTACCAAATACTCCTTTATCTGTACTAGCGTTACTGTCTCTACACAAAACAAGAATCACTCAATTTTCAGTCACAACATTTTAGGACTTCTCTTGAGCTCTGAGGTCTCGAGGGTGAAATTCATCCTCCTGTAGGCAGTTAGCCTCCCATTTAATCCTGCCGGTGTCCTCAACAGAGAGGAGCTAGAACAAATATTAGCTTTATGAATCAGCAGACAATGTTTCTTGATCCCAAAAGGCACCTCCCCTAATTCCATCAAAATCGGGTGACCCTGCAGCCGTTCTTGATGCTCCTCAGTTGTCTTCTTTAAGCACCACCAAACACCCTCAGCAGCATGTTCCAAATTATCACCTTTACACTTTCTCTTGCCACTGCCCCATGAGGTCTGATTTTATCTTTGACGCACAGTCAAACTTTTCCAAGTATTTGCTCCCAAATGGTTTGGAAATGCATCAGGAGAATAAAAGGACAAACAGCTCTCAGAAAAAAAGCCACTTTTGTTTTGAAGAAAAATGCAGTTAAACGCACATCCAGAAGGCTCTTTACACAGATGTCTGAAGAGTTCCCTTTGACTAGACTTCACGATAACTTGCGAAGGAGAAGACGACAGCCTTCACCCGCGCCCCAGTCTACGCTGATCTTGTTTAGCCATCAAATAACAGCGATGCACTCAGAGAAAAGCACGATGGAGAGCACTTCAGAAGCCTGATAAAGACCAGAGAAGAGCCAATTTCCACTTTCCATAGATACACTGAGAAATCTGCTGCCATTCTACACTGTTTAGCTTAACTGGGGCACTTAGCCCAGACTCTGAGCAGGGACGCAGCTCTACAGGAAAGTACTGATTTTATCCCAAGGTTTGGAAACTTATGTTGTTTATTAAAAAGAGGGAAGACCGGGGGGTTTACTGCTTGGTTTTGTTTTTAAACAGGTAGCCATACTCATTTTCATCCATCAAACCATGCCTTTGAAAAAATTTAAGTGTAAAATTGAACTCTCACTTTTGTTGGGATTAGGGACAGGACCACTACTGCAACAAAAGATGGAAATACCAGAACACGGCTCTAACAGAATGTTGCTATGAACAACTCAACCTATCAACCAAAATTTTCTTTGGCTTGTAGTCAAGAAAATGCAAGAGATTGTTCTTTAAATAACCTACAAACTCAACATATTTGAAAATAAAAACTTAATTCTGGCCTGGAACATCATCCATTCTAGGACCTTACCACCAGGGAGGAAAAGAAATCACGTATTTCTCCTCCGGCATTATATAATTGCAAAAAGTTAAGTGCAGAATTGCAGATGTGGTGGCCAAGCTCTCATGCTAGCACAGCTGAACCCAGGATTGTTACCAAATGTATTTCCAGCATTGGAAGTGAGTAGTGTTACAGAGGCAGCGTATGCATGGAGCACCAAGAGGAAAGCAAGGTCAAGCTCAAATGAGGGGACTAGCACCAACTCCCTGGCTCCCTTTGCTGCCGGAATTCTGGATCAATAGACTCTAACCTTTCCAGAAGCCATCCTGCCAATAAACAGCAGCAGGAAATGCACAAACCCAGCCATTTTGACAGAGACCTCACGCACATTGCACAGAAGAGGACTTCATGTACTCTTGTCCAAAGCAACAAAGAGCTGGAGGGAGTTTGCATGGGGTTTTCTTCAAGAACATTTTGACGTTCTTTAGAAGATTCAGCTGATGAGTGGAAACATCACTACTTCACCGAGGGCAAGGCAAATGCAGCACTCCTCAACTCCATTCTCTCTCGTTTCCACACACAGATGGCATTAGTTTGCCCAGCTTTTGAAAGACAAACCATTGTCCCTTCTCTTCATTCTTGTGCTGGACCAAGGGAAAATAGCACAAGATGAGGGAAAATGTGCCCAACAACAAATAAGGCTGGGGAGAGGAGATTCAGGAGAAGGGCAGTGCTTCAGTGCCTGTCCTTCTAATGTGAACACGCTATGTGGTCATTCCTGATAACAGAAGAATTTATTAACAGAAGAGGTTTTCAAACACTCATTGTGTGGATAGTTCAAAACCAAGACACCCATATGACTGTCTCCCAACACACATCTCACTTGCCCAGTCATCCAAACTATCCATCCCTGTAGCTTGCATTGCTCTTCCTACTCTTGATCTAGAAGATACGATGTTTCAGGACCCCTTATATTAACACATAAGCAGTGAGCATTAGCGAAAGCAGATGCAGACATGCTATCATTTTCTGCACAACATTGTCTTCACTAAAACACAGTTGAAATGCTGAGGCTGAAAGAATAAGAACGCAGCTTTTAGTTGTTTTTAAAAGTCAGTACCAAAGTACTAGCACACACCTTTTCTTGTTTGTTTGGTCTGTTGGGCTTTATTTGTCATTACAAGTCCCTGTTGCTGGTTTTCCTGACCCTTCCACAAGCAAGTGACAATGACAATGAAGTTCAGAGCCCTTGGAAAGCTGCTGCATCTGCCCAGAACATGTTGCTGAAGTGATGGCGAGTCCAATAAACACACAGGGGGCTTCATTTGCACATCAACATCAGTGAGCAGAGCCGGGAACTGAGGGGTAACATTATGCTCTAAGGCAGCCCACTAACCTCTTGATTTAACCATCCGCCCACAGCCACTGACAATGTTCATCCTCCAGTGACGTGGTACATCAGATGGGACCTAAACACTCCCTGCTAATTACAGCAGTCAACACAAAAGTTTCAGTAGTCTGGGGAGTTTTCAGTAAATTTGTCATCACGGTGAAAGGAATTGACTTCAACTTTATACATAAGCAAAGCACCTTGATACCACCATTGTTCGACTGGGTCATGACTTCCCTGGGAAGATTTATACGTAATTCTGATTTTAACTTTGCAATTGTGACCGTGCAAACGGATCTCATTAAGTGCCCACGGAGCTCCTTTGAACATCAGCACCACTGTTATTTATTGTTAGGATCCCCGAAACTCTTCATCTATTTGTCACAAGTAGTGAGTGAAATTCGTCACAAGGGGAAGCGTTTGAAAGCAGAGTGAAAAGAAAGAGACATAAATTCTCTGGCTAGAAAAGCTGAATTTCCTTTCCCAAAGTAGTCAAAACCACACCAGAGACAAAGATTAGGTACACCATGTTGTGGGCACACCAGGGCGACTGTCCCACCCCTGCCAGAGGCAGCCACCAGCAGCAATGCAAGCTGTCCCGGGCAGCCAGGTTCACCCCAGCACCCCCCAGCATCCCCACCTCCGAGACGGGAGAGCCTGCCGCTCCCTTGCACATTCTTACCAGCCAGCAGGTACGAGCAGTCCGCCGGGCCTTTCTCTGCAGACGCTGGGAGGACAAGCCTCGAGAGGGCACGACTGACCCTTCAGCCTCAGTTTATTCACAGGTGTGTTGATGCTTTGATGCTTCCACCCAGCCGATCCCTTCAGGTTTGTTTCCCTTTCCAACTGGGATTGCAACCCTCCACCAATCTCGCTTCGAAACGGCCAACAGCAGCTTCTGCAGCGGTTCCCGCGAAACCGGGGAGTGCTTGGGGCCCCGCGCCTGGTTGAGCACTGACGCTCTCCCCGCGTTCCCCAAGGGCCCTCTGCGCTGTGCCAGGATGCCAGCACTGGGGCAGATCTCCCTGCTCGCTCGCGGCTTCAGGCTTTGACCTTTTTTCCCCTTCACCTCACTCTGCACCTTCACCGCCCGCAGACATTGCGGTGCCAGTGAGCCTGACTGAGGTGGACTTTCTCGAGCTTCCGTTCCGTTTGGTCAGCGTTACAAGTCTCCTGCATGAAGCGACACCCCATTCCAAGAGGCTTTTGGAGACACAGCTCTCCACCCAGTTTACGCTGGCAGATGTTGGCGCTGTTCGCAAGCATCAGGGGAACACGTCAGAAATGTGCCTGTTCTCAATGAGCTGAACCAGGACAGCTCGGAGGATCCTGCGCTCTTTGGTTCGCCTCTGTTCCCGCATCCTCATTCTCCTTTTCCAGCTGCACAGAACACAAATGTTTACTCTGCTCTTCCACGTTTCCACACAAACTCCTCCTTTAGCAAGTGACCTAGCTGTGGTCTAACATGCAAATTGTGTGTGTGTGTATGTACAAGACATACTACTTTATATATTAGATAAGCATATATTTTACTCAAAAAAGTTTAGAATTAAATATATTTGTTACTAATTAGCTTAAGTAATTAATCATTAATTTTTTTAATGTAGATATATATAATAAAAACTGCTTGGATGAAAACTAGATGATCTTTGGACAGACATTTCTTTATCTAAAAATAATCTAAAGATTTTTTTTCCCTTGGAAAGTTGGAAGCAAAATATGAATTATATATCAGAACCAATCACTCAAGATGCCTTCCTAAAGAGTGCCCTTGGAATCCAACTGCTATTTGCACACACATTAATAAAGTGCAAAGCTTTTAAATCTGATTGCTTCAAGTTGAATGGATGGGTCAGCGCCAAACAAATTGATCTCATCCACAGAGCAGGGTCTATAGCAAACTATAACTCCATTACCATGAAAGGGCTCAAGTCAGTAAGTGGAATACAGATTTTTAAAGTTACCTGAGCAGCTCTTTAAATGCTCTGTAGGACTGTACGTGCAAGCTGCATTACTTATCTGAACCTAAAGCCAACACGCACCATTCAAAGAGAGTTTTACTATCTGACACGGGGTGTACGGGTTAAAGGCTGCACGTCTGACGAAAGGCTCACTGGAGAGACAGGACTATCAGTCCTGTCAAATGAAACAGCCAGGGGGCAATGGTGCCAAAGACGTACCTGGCAGTTATCAAATGAAAGGGTGATCTTTTGGGCAAGTTCTTGGTTTGACATTCAGACGTTCAGTCCCCATCTCGGGCCAACTCATTAAATTGTCTACTTGCTCTGGATCCCCATGCCCCAGATGGAAGAAAGGGGACTAAGAATCCTTTACCTCCACATTTTACGTGCTGTACCTTCCTCAACAGAAAGAGATCAGCCTTGAAAAGCGATCCTTGATAAACAGTTACGGAAATGTATCTTAAAACCCTGAACAAAAAAGTCGATGTAAGCCCCAGCCCACACCAGAGAGCGGCCACTGCCAGCCTGTTGCTCCACTCTCTAGACCCAATGCCTTCCAGTCCCTGGTACCTCTGAAGACATCTTCCACATCGCTGTCATTATAAGAATTAGAAGATCTCCTTACACACCTTTAAAGGAGCTGCTTCTTACCGTATTTCTGGACCTGTCACCCATTCTCCCTCTCCCTTCTACCTGCAGGCCCTTTAACATGATTCACTTGCACTGCCTCGAGCCTTCTCTTCTGGCCTCCGATCAAGTTCTCTCCATTCTGGTTTCTACCTTCCACACTCAACTGAAACTGCTCCTACTGGCATTCACTTCTCTTAGTCAAAAATTGCTACTCCTTTCTCCTTGACTTTCCAGATGTTTTTAACAGTCTCCTTTCTGGATACCCTCATAAGCTTCATATGGATAATGAGATTTCTCAACCCTCTCCCCCTGGGGAAAGGAAATCCTCTTTCTCAGTCAAAATGGACCGCCAGAACATCACACCTGCCAATTTAGACTGCAATCCAAGTGTCGCCTTTGCCTCTTAACTTCTTTCACAGCCTCTCATCCAGGATAAGCCCAAAATCTCGCAGATCCGTGAGACATAACCTTTCTAATAAACAGTTCTTTTTATCCATCTGTAATGCTAAAACTCCTCTCCCAGCTCAGATGACATTACATATTGATTACTACAAAGTTCATCTTTCTGACCTTAAGAACTGCAAACTCCTCTCATATCTCACTGAAACTTCTGCTACAAAGAGGACCTCCAACCCCCTGCTTTGATCATTTCACTCATCTCTTCACATTGCCTCAATAGCTCCCTTGTTAGCTGTCACATCAAAGATATGCTAATGAGCTTCACTTCCCACACCATATACTTTTTATTCCAATCTTCCAGGTTACTTCTAATTCATCATCAAGATTTTGGCCTTGGTATCAACCTTCTCCACCCTATTTATAAAACGATTTCCACAAATATCCTAAAATCCCATATATATATTTTTAGTACAAATTTCTGAGGTCCTGGTACAAAGACGCTATTTCTGTCATTGAGCAAGTCATCATTAATCCCTTTTACTCCCCAGATACCTCCATCTGTCACCTCTTGCACGCTGTCAGTTCTTCTACTTCTGGTGCAGTATTCATACAGCACCCAGTAAAACAACATCCCAATTCCTAAGATGAGACTCAAGTATAATGAGTTATAATAGCACCAGCAGGAGGAAAAACAATTATTAGCACAGGACTACGCGCTCTTTTCAAAACAACTCGTAAACCCTTGCCAGTTTCTAAGGTATTTGCCACCCTCCAAGGTACAAAGGTAAAGGAAGGGACTGCCACATCATGCTCTACGCTGATGATACACGGCTCTCTTCGTTTGACACAGAACACTCCTTGCCTGAGGAAAAGACAATCTTATTGCACAGTTACCACACTGTCTCAAGTTATAAGCTTAATTTAATCAGATCTAACTGCTTGTCCTTGACGAACGAGGTTGCCAAACAGTTCTTCCTTTACATTTCCAGAGAGCTCCCATGAGCCTCTGCTTTGGATTTTTTTTAGGAGCTATGCACTTTGATCCGTGGAGAAATGGGCAAAACATTGCGTGTTGTCTCCTACACACATGGGGCAGCGCTGCATCGACAACGCTAACCCTTGCGCCTACGCTGGGCGCTGCCTGCCTGACATAGAAATAACTTTAAGAGAAACAGACCATCAGTCCCAGGACATTTCGCTTGGGATTCACCTTCTCAAACCAAGGTAAATCTTGCCCAAGCTTTTATCTCGTGCACAGACAGCACTATACTGTATGCTGCAAGCAATTAGTGAAGGCTTAAATCATCTTCCAAATTAGTTTGAATCCAAAAATAAGTCTTGGGTAAATATCATTTTATTTCACCTCATAAAAGTGATTAAAAACCTCCTGTGGAAAGACGCAAAGCAGGCGCAAACGATTATTCGCAATTATTACTCATCCCTTCTATGGATAAATGGCCACATTCGATAACCTCTGAAAGAACTAATGAACTGAGCCAGTGATTTTCTTAATCCGGAGCACCAGGTCTAGAAAGTGCGTTTTAGGGGAGAGGTGATGGACCGACCGTGCAGAGCCCTGTGCTTCAAGTCAGTCCCTGGGCTCAGAGAGCTCGCAGATAGAAAAAGTCAACCTGTGTGTACACACTGGCTCAAAAATTGAATATATAATTACAGTACGTATCGTACAATCTTCAAAGGCAAGCTGCCCTAGCATAGTAAGCTGAACAACGTACTGAATTTATAGAAAAACGCAAAACTGGAAGGTGGCAAATAGCTTTTGTTTGGCCATTCCTTTTTTCTGATTTTTATAAGGCAATTTTCTCATGTACCTGCGCAGCTTCTGCTAGTGTCTTACAACAGGCAAACACTGGTACAGTGATGAAATGCAAATGCAGGAGCATATTTTAAAATTAATCATCCATAATTAATTAGTAATCGCTGCTTTCTGGTAAATTATACCTAAATTGCAGAAAATTATCCTTGCTGGGACTGATAAAGTCATCTGCAGGTTTGCAGTATTTTAGAGAAACATTTTGCATATATTCATGTATTATAATGACCACAGATATGTCGGAGTATTTAATTTCATTTTCTATTACGTTAAAAATGCATACATACATAATCTTTATCTTTAAACTGCACAGTATTCCAGGAGTCAGTTGAACAATCTGAGGTAAAAGGGTTTGGAAAAAACAGCCGCGAAGCAGTAGGTGGGGTTCGTTTTTGGTAGCCTGCTCACTCGAGAGTTTTCCTGCCTCTGCTCTTACAAGAGCCACCACTGGGTGCTGTTAAAGACAGAATTAAAGGAGGTGAACTGCATGTGGCCCAGCACAACACTTCTGTGTTTCCAACTCATTAATAGCTCAGCAGAGACTGAAGAAAGGTAAAAATATAATAGATAGGAAAATTAACAAAGAGCATGAGAAAACTAATGAATGAAAAATAACCAAAAAATGAAAATTAACGAAGCTCACGAGACAATTAAAAGTTAATTTAAAATATTTCAACAATTTTGCCAGCCAGATATTTGGCACAGTTTCCTTTAGACCTGAGACGCTTATTTCTGGACAGCAGCAAAATTGTAGGAACTGAGTCATGTTTTAGCAACTGAACACCTGCACCAAAACAGGGACCCAGAAGTACACTGAGGATCAAGCGTTTGGAGCAAGAGGAACACCCAGGTCCTGTACACATAGATTTAATGACATTGAAAAATAAATGATCCCCTATGCCTATGTGCCCAGTCATCAGATTCCAAAGATGAGCTGAAAAACCTGGTTCCTTCAGACCAGCCATGGTGTTACTGACATCAAGGGACTTCGTAAAACCGCTAGCAAAGCAGTTCCTGGACTCATAAGGACTTTGCATAACTCTTGCCCGTGTATCCAATTTCCATATTTTTCCTCAATTGACCCACAAAGCCTCAAAAAACCACCATCAGTTACTGTTAGGGATGTACAAAATTGGATGCAAGCTTCATGTTCCTCATGATTTCAACATTCAGGTTCAAAACCTAACACAAGATTACTAGTGGAGTAAAACATAAGTGATTCCTATAAGTATTGTCACAAACATACTCGCAGTAGTAAAAAGGGATGTCATTTCCGTGAAGCTACGTAAGTGATTTGAAAAGTCATTTACTCACCAAATAATGATTCCCCCCCCCAGTGCCTACAAATCTATAACAACATGCTTGTTCCAACCATAATCTCACAGTGATCCCATAGCTCGGATTAATCAGTGAAACAACACGTGGGAGGGTTTTCTGGTTTGGGGCCCCATGGAGAGAACCCCGCTTCTAAGCCAATTTATCCCAAAATGGGAGGCTTTGTTTTCACTTCGGTTTTAGCAGTTTAATGAGGTTTGCTTGAGTTTTAATTATAATTATTATCCTCTTTAAGCACAAGGAGTCTTACTGTATTGCAAACATCAACAATAGCAGATAAGATTTTAGCTTGGAAAAAAAAAAAAATAGAAAACCAGAAGAGGATTTAGGAAAAATGAGGCGGGTATAGTTTGACTAGACCTATTGACAGAAGTGTTGTGGTTCTACAGTTCCGTTACCAGCACTCACAAATCACCACCAGCTCTTTAAACAAAGAAATTGCCTTCTAAAACCAAAAGAGGCACAGTATTTTTTCCCCGAAGTTATTCACCAATGTTTCAAGATGTTTATAGCTTGTATACAAAACAGAGATACGGACTAATAGGCTGAACATCTGCAACGTAAATGAGAAACGTACGCCAATACGAAACACTAAGTGACAGAAAATTAGTATTGAACCTTTTTCCTGTTAAATTCTGAAAACTGAAGGTCTTTGTTCCCGTGAAAAACCATTTTATGCAACTGCTTGTGGGGGCAGCCTGCTCAAGATGCCGTAACTAGTTCCTGCAGCTCCACTCAATAGCCTGTCACCAAGTGCAGGAGGGAAAATGAGAAGGCTGGAGCATCGTTCACAAACAAGTGCCAACTGGTAGTAAGGTACTCAGCATCCTCAACGACCAGGGATGGAGGAAGGCCACAACCAGCAAGAAATGATCCCAAAAGCCTAAACCAGAGTATCTGTATTTTTGTAAAGCAGCAGTCAGAATATCTGACACGAGCTACGGTGAAAGAGAAGCAGAAAGCACTCTTTGCTCTCCTGAGAGGACACAGCGGTGACCGCGTAAACGGGACAGAGAGAAACTACAGCTGTTTACCTCACTCAGTATTACTCTGCAAGTTCTCAGCTTCAGCTCAAATTGGAATCGCAGTGATTCAGACAACCCTGCTGCAGTGACACAGGGTTTAACATTCATTTTTAATGCAATTAATCTGCTCTTTCGGTTTTAATTTTTAACTTGGTCACTATACGAGGCACACAGAGTTCTGCTTTCAGCTGCTCTGCTGCAGAGATACGCACCCACGCGAGCAGCCTTACTGCGGCGAGCTCACTAGCTTACAGGCAAGACAGACTCACAAGTAAGGATATCATTTTCAAAAACGCACCTAAACAGAAACATTTTGCACTTCGGTGAAGCTGAAAAAGAAAAGTAACGCTGAGTAAAAGGGTTTGTAATGCCAAGAATTCCTTCTCTTTTCAAATCAATAACCACATGTAACCGTGTTGCAGCCTCGTTTCACTGGTTTTCAAAAGTAAAGGTAATAATACTGAAACGGAGGATGACTGAAGTCTACAAACAACTGGTATCACCCACAGTTTTAAAGACAAATCTAATTAAAATACATATTCTAAACAAGCCATCTGTGTTCTGTAAAGAAGAAAAAACCCCAAAGCCTCCACAGCTAACGGTTACTGCACACCTGCAATAGGAAACTTGAGATAAACGACAACATCTCTTCCTCCTCTTCAAACACGCTTTGTATACGAGATGTACAAAATCTCAATTTATTCACACGGCACAGGTTTCCTGACGTGTCTTCCAAGGACCCCTGCGTCACCTAGAACACCCTTCGGACTAGTTCAGGGAAGACGGCTCGGTGGTGTTACCGCCGTGCGTTACCCAGGGAACTCCCGAAGAACGCACGCCGCCTCACTGCTCTCTCGTGCCAAGCACCAGCTGTCTAACAGACCTCCCTGTCAGAAAGCATTCC
This sequence comes from Bucorvus abyssinicus, assembly GCA_009769605.1. NCBI lineage: Eukaryota > Metazoa > Chordata > Aves > Bucerotiformes > Bucorvidae > Bucorvus > Bucorvus abyssinicus. The sequence continues at coordinate 36,836,512 of CM020032.1, forward strand.
TTGTTTAGCTTCGGGCCATTACTGCCCATGAGACCACCAGGATCACCTGCAGTAATTCCTCCTCCTCCTCCTCTCATGTTTCAAGGATCTGTCAGTTATACTCCCTTAGGCAGGCTGTATTTAGCACATTCTGGAGACCTAGGTCATGCTCCCCCATCCTGTTATCATTTCTGTCACCTCTCTGAGCCATCTTCCACGTATTCCTACAGCATACAGTGCAGAGCCCTTAATGAGAGCATTCAACACAAGTACACCTCTACCTGCATCCAAAACACCGCATCCATCGGCATGGTTAAGGAGGGACGAACTTTCCTCAGATCAGGTTTGTGTTAATCCCGAAGAGACTTTTACTGGAAGGCCCAGGGGAGCTGACATTGTCTAAGTGCCTTCACCTCGTTTTCTGAACGCAGGCTGATTCCGTGTTTAAACCTACACCGTTCAAAGGGTTTGTTTTCCTCTCTCTCTTCTTACAGTCAAAGCAGTTTTAAAGCAGAACAATAAACCTTGAAAACTTAGGAAACGTCAGTAATTTCTGCTGCCGTAAGTTTGACACGTGACAGAACCAGGCGCTGAGGGTGCTAAGCCAGTACTGCAAAAACGATGCTTAAAAATTAAAGAAACAACCCTAGAGTTGATTTGGAAAGTTTTTCACATGAGGTGTCAGAGTCCCTGCACTCCGTGTATCCAAAGCCAGCCGAGATGTCTTTGGCCCACCCAAGGGATGATAAGCAAGACTGAAATCTGGAGCCGTACTTTTAGCAGGAAAAATGCGTCACTTGCAATACTGAAACAGGCAAAACAAATCTTGTACCAGCTTCCAATGGCTGATGTCTGTCTTGTGCCAAGAAAAATTTGTTAAAACATTCATATCGGGGTTTGAGAAAGCCCCTTATTTACCTTTGCATGAAGGTACGTTATTAGCCAAAAGACTTCAGCAAGACCTAGTTGAAGTTTTTCAGACATGTTTCTCCTGCTACAAAATCTCGACTCAGGAAACTGAAGGAACCCTTTTTCACATGGAATTTCCCATTTCCAGAAATTTATGGACACAAAGGTTTAATTCCTATTCCTTCTCTTCATTCTTAAGTCCTTATTTGTAACTTAAAATAGAAATTATGTCTTTCTGTAAATTACATAAGGATGTGTGTTTCCTTTAAGGTGAAGGTTGTCATTCTAGACAGTCTGAAATTGTGCTGTAGATAATTAGTGGCACTTATTGACCGAGATATCGACAAACCACAATTATCACAACTCTCCACGAAATCTAAGCCCATCATCTGCTAATGAAGGATTCTTCCCTACGCCACACACCTTGCACCTCGAGCCTTCGGAGACTTCCTCTCGAAGATTTAAATTTTCTTTTATAAAGCTTTTCTGAATCAATCAAGATTCAATATAGGAAGATTGCCAAAGAAATTGCTTTTCATTTCTGCCCACAGTTAAACTCCTGCAGGGATCTGGAAATACATCAAGATCATTAGCCTTAATGTCCATAATACCCACTGCTTTAAGGTGAAGGGAGTAGTAAAACAGTTTAATACATTAGCCCCTACACTTGAGAGACCGGCAGGGTCCTGACAGCGTGCGCACGTAACTCTTACCAACACTTCTGGAGCCTGGGGCACTGAAGGGCACAGACTTTCCAATAATAAACACGAATAATACACACACATTGATTTCTTTTTAATACCTCATTTGGATACTTTGTTAGGACTCGCTGGAAAACTAAGCAGTATATATTGTTGCTGGAGGTCTACTATCAAGCAAATAAAACCACTGACTGAGCTGTGTGTACCTTACTACACTCCTTATTCCTCTCCTGAAAATCCATGGGTATGCATGAACACGAGTCAAATTCGTTCCTGGGCTTCGTCTTTCCCAAGCTACCCATGTGCCTCATTTACTTATGATAAAATTTACCCTATTAATTTAAAAATCACCAACAAACGTATATGTGGAGAATTTACTTACACCAACATGATAAAACAACTTATTGAGCTAATTTAAGTTGAGTTTTTTTCAATTTATCAGGCTTTGATGCAGCAAAACTGATAATTGGAAACAGGTCTCACCCACACTAATTCCTTGGCTCAGGCTTGCCCCTGATTAGTTTAAGAGTAAAAACGTGCTTCGTTGCCAAATTCCTAGCTAATGAATACACACAAACTTATACTGAGGATCCAACCCTCACTCCCAACTCTGACACAAAAAGCACTGTAAAATAATTCATTATTTAGTGTTCAAAAAAAGCTGGATAAAACTAATTAATGCCAAAAATTAGCCCACAGCACAACATTAATTACAAGTTTGCCCAACAGCTACCTCCCTGTCCTAATGAGCCTCGCTGATTTCAAGGAACCACTAAGAAAAAAGACAAACATATAATTCCTACTTCATACTTGATAAAACCCCTGTGATTCAGCTCTCAAACATCAATAACGCGCCCTTCTAACATTCATCTGGAGAATTCCGCAGTAAAGACGCCTCTCTCGGGAACACACTGTTACATTTCTAAGAGACTGCAGTAAATTTCCTGGTCACTTGTCGACAGTGGTTGAAACCCAGGTCAAAAGCATTGGTATGGAAACCAACCAGAAAAAAAAAATTGGTATGAAGACCAACCAGAAAAAAAAAATATGGGTATGGAAACCAAGCAGAGCTGTATATTATATTAGAATATATATTATATTAATATCTGGCCCATGTTGTACCACTCACATCAACCTCAACATACACATTACACGGAGAACCCAGTATGTCAGTTCTCTGGCACCAGAGTCTGACCATCTTGTTGGACATTTAGCACCAGCGTTGTCAAAATCTATCCCTTCAGAAAACGCGCCAAGGTGTCACAGAAGCCGTAAGTGCTCCTGAAACGATGATGATAAAACACAACATGCACTGACCTCATTAATAAAAGTCTGGGCTCCCCGGGGGCTCAGCAGTAAGATAGCCCTTCGCAACGTGTCCCGATAGCGGTTCAGCTCCTCTGTTTTCATGGTAGTGAAAAGGTTGGCAAAGACTCTGCTGATGTTCCTGTCCACTTTTTGTAATGATACATCAAGTCCCAGTCTCGAGGCCTGATCGAGAAATCCCTGCAGTCCGCGAATATCTGTAACACAGGAGGAAAAACAAAAAAAAAAAAAAAGAAACCACTGCATCAACCTTCGCCAATTAGGCAAGCATCGCTAATTAGTTGGAAAAAGACTTTCTGCTTTTTTTCCCCCTGCAGTGCTGTCGGAGAGCAGCAATTCCTCAGAGCCACCTTCCACAGCTCCCTTTGACAGCCATGCCCACGGGAGACTCCAGGGGCTGCCCCTCCCCGGAGGTCTCTGGCTGACCCTCAGGAGAGCCAGGGCCGGTACTGGGGGGCTGCGGGTACCGTCCCCAGCAGCACACGGCCACGAGGCTAAACTGCCCAAACACGAAGACAGCCCCACCCCAACTACGTCACGGTTCAAACGCAGAAATCCAGGAGCAGGGCGAGCAATCAATCACCCCTGAACTTCTCTCCTACCACAACAGGATTTCCAAGGAAAACTTACAATACCCAGAACATACACCGCCCTCCTTTTGACTGTGCCCCCCACCACCCCCCTTTTTTCCCCCCTTCCTCTCCTATAACCAGACGATTACCATTAAGCTGTACATCTGTGAAGCAGTGCGCAAAGCCCCAGGCTATTAGGATATATCATAGTATTTTTAAAAACCGGCTTTCAGTAGGGAAACCATGCAAACGAGCCCCTTCAGAACCTGCCCCTTTGGGCTCTGCAAAACAGTGTATTTTCCTACCCACGTTTGTTGGGACATTAACATGGAGGAGCACACATTTCATATTATGTTCATGCTGAAATTTGCTCGTTCAAACCGTACTCTGTCTTCATGACTCTCTGCATTTTTCTATAATAAATGTCTGAGCTTTTATTTTGTAGTGAAATTTAGAGCAAGAAAAAGGTCAGAGCTTATACAGAACCAAGTTGCTCTCAAAATTATCAGTGACCAGATCACAGCCGTACCATGTCATTAGGAGCCCTTAAGTTCTTGTGAAACATGTGTAACTTGTCTTGAATAAGAAAGGATTTAACCTTCTTTTCTCACATTCATTTCTCACGCTTTTATCATCAAATTTCAGCTCATGGGAGAAGCCATATGGTGTAAGTTACATTTATTGTTCCCATAATAAAAGACGCTGTTCAGAAAACTGTCTTACAACTCTAATGATCTCTGTAAACTAGACTGTAACCACCAGTGGGTTTTTGGAGATCCTGGAAGTAATCATCCTCGGATAAAATTCAAAGTGCCGATCCCACAGACACTGCTGATGTCAGAGGACTGAAAACCAGCCTGATGCAGGTCAGCAGCACTCCCCGCTGCCCCAGCTCAGGGGGCTTAGACCACCACCAAGCTTGTTGCACGGACACAGAATACACACACGAACTCTAAGTACTACTTACTCCCCCTAAAAAATGTTGTATGAAACGTGATCCAAGCAACACTGTGTGAGGCTACAGCCGTTAAAGCATTGAGCTCACGTACAAGCGCAGTGCTGGTGACGAGGTAAGCAGAGCCAAAGGAAAAGCTCTGGGAGTCACCCTGGGCTGCCTTCTGCTTCTACCCGAACAGGGGGATGCTTGTTCCTGGGATTAACTCAGCCTCAGGAAACAGCTCAAGTACAGCGAAAGGAACAGCCCGGAAGGCAGGGAGGTGCCAGCCACTGCCTCTTTAACTGGGGGTGAGTTGGTACGATCATCGCTCCCCAAGCCCGCCAGCCGGGAACGTGCGCTCACGAGGGTTTTGCTGGCAACTTAGGCCAGTCTACAGCACAGGGCTTATCACACTAGGCTTGCTCACTGCCTCAAATCCTGCGTCCCTGAGGAAAGGAAGGGGGTTATAGCTCTGCAGGCAGTTCTGGAAAACGCCAGGGGACTTTAGCGCTTGTGTAACTGCTAAATATTGCAGGTGTGCTGAAATGATGTCAGTGACAAACAGCTCCTGTTCACGGTTAAAGGATTCTAAATTGTCAGGCTAAGTTTGGATTTTGCTAATCTAAACTCAGCAAACTCGCACTCATTACTACACCTATGCTCACTTACGGATCTGTGATACACGAAACAGATTTTCCTTTAAGTCATGTTTAGTCCTTTAAAATCACTGCGGTGCTTGACGTGCGGGAAGGAAATTCCCTCTTTTACAGCTCAGCAACGACTCGTCTTTTTGGGCAGGCATCTGAAGTTATCCCTGCACAAAGAAAAGCTCTTTACAGAAGATTCACTATGCTGATACCGCTCCAGGTTTTTTTGCCTTACGTTTTCAGCTGACCTGTTGAACTACTGGTTAGAAATATTGTTGTAGACCAGTGCAAAACACTTGATGCACACGATAAGACTATTTGCATTTGGAAGAGCATTTTGTATTCCCTTACAAATTTTTGCCCCAAGGAAAACAGGGTATTTCCCAGTTTGAAAAATGGAAAGCATTCAGGCTTTTTCCAGCTTGAGAAAAAGGCAAAATCTGAGATGGAAGAGAATGGCCAAGCTCAAATGCACCAGCACAATCTGCCAGTTTTTCACAGATCTGAGTGAGGATCAACGTATTCAGTGCTGGCCATGAGAAAGAACTGCACGACTGTACCTTCCCGAACACCGACGGGTCTGTTCCTACGCGACACTGGGGAGAAGGAGAAGGTTCAGTGGGAATTGAAGCGCAGTGTTTTCAGAGGTGACCAATTTTAGATACGTACATAATGAGATCTTGTTTTCACAAATAATCCCTTGCGATCATTACCAAGAGGGCAATCATCGCTTATAATATATCAGTACATAAACATATGAACTGGATGCAGGAGCATCTGTTTATAAATCATAACGAATTAGGCTCGGTTTTATCTCACATGTCACATAAAAAAGTGAGTTTGATGCCCTCCTTTTCAGTAGATCACAAATCCATGCAACATAAAAGAACAACTGAGCTGTGTTCCATGGCAGCTCAGACATAAATATTCACAGGAACAGTTAAGAATTTCTTTCTACTTCTCATAATTCAGAACAGTTAATCCTTCCCTTTTTTTTTTAAACACTAAAAGGAATATTATAAAATTCACATAGAATTTAATAAAAACCAAAGGATTCTATAAACGCTTTTGTCTGTTAAACTACACGTGCATCAAATAAGAAAAGGACTTTGAAAGGCGACAAATCGCAGGTATTGGTGATTTTCACTCCTGAACAGACGGGGACGGGGCAGAACGCAGCATAAAGCCAGATGTGCTGCATGCAGACACACAGATCTTTTCAGATTCGGCTTATCGTAAAAGGCAGACGTCACTATTAAAAATACTAGAAAGTTCCTGTGCCCAACTGATGCTTCGTGCCTGGAACAGCTCATCCAGTCTGAAGGTAACTGGAGCTCCCCAGGAGGCCCAGAAGCACAAAAGCCTTCTAAAGGCTACAACAGCCCCTTCACATTTAGCATGAAAGGTCAACTGCCCGTCTCTCCTGCTGGATTTTAACACTTAGCATTCAAAAGCACAAGGGAAACCACCTCAGGAAACCCATGTTGGGAAAAACGTGGACATAGGCTACAATTGCTGGAAAAGGGGAATTCACTGCGGAACAAGCATTTCCGTTCAAATCACCCATTTCACTCTTCCAAGTGCAGTCATTGCCAACTGTTTGCCCAATGGTAAACCCCTCAAACGAGCTGTAACAGCATCGCATCTCCCTGCTGCTAATACATTAAAATACTTTTTCAGGTGCTCTGTGGTGTTATGGCTGTATCCACTGATGAGGCAAACAGACGTATTGACAAACTATGCTTCCGCTGGCATGCATCCAGAGATGAAACAAGAGAGTTCTTTCACCTAAACGAAGCCGTATGATTTCACATGACCAACTGAACTCATCACGTACGTTTAGGGTGTTGGGACTGCAGGCTTGGCTGCTTTAACACAAACAACGCTGTATCTCATTCAGAGAAAACCAGAAGTCACCTGACAATTTGGAAAAGATTAATTCTGCGTGTGGGTATGGCTACGTGTCCGGCGAAGAAGAGGTGGAATCACATCCCTTCGGTGTTAATGGATTTCAGAGTGAGTCTCCCTCTCGTTTAAATCAACTTTAAATATGGCTCATTGCCATCTCAAGAGAGGCTACAATAAAGTTTCTGCCAATAAAGAAATTAAACTCCCCCCTTGAGGAAAGGCTGCTAGCAGGAAGACCATACTCTTTATATACGTAACAACAATTATCATTCGCATTTATACAACACCTTTCAGCTGCAGATCTCAACATCCTTTATAAACCCCAGTACAGTACAGCATAACAAAGTATACGCTACAAACACACTGCAGGAGCTACATGCTGTTACATCTACTTAACTACGTGTCACCAAATAATAATTCGTCTCTCTATTGAAGAAACTTTCTCACTGGAGTATTTCTGTAGGTTCGAGTAAAAATCAGGTGCCCTGGGCATGTACCACACTAATAAGAATGGTGGTAACAGCAGTTTAATCTTCTTGGCTGTCTGACTCTCAGTGCATTATCATACAGACACTGAATTCAGAAAATTAGAAAAATTATGTATCCTTCTTTTTAAAGCACATTTTTGCAACACAGGCTCCATAAAACTCTGGACAAAACCGTAAGAGGATACAAAAATTAATTAGGGGCTCCTCTGTTCTCCAGTGTTTTCTGTTAAAAGCAAGATGAGGGGGATCCCTACCGAGATAACAAATCTCTTGGCAGGAGCGGGAGGGAGTTGAAAACAAAAACTAAGTTCATATCACATATAATGACCATCAATTAGTGCCTCTTGTAGGAATATGCCAAAAACAAACAAACAGAAAAAAAAGTCAATTGCCAATTATTCATTTGCATGATGACAACTACTTCTAGTATGATGACAAATACAAGTACTCTGTTCTCTAGCAACACGACTCTGATCCCAGAGGAAAATAAAAACCAGAAATCCAACGTGCTAGAGAATAAAAACATGAATCTGCTTACACTGTGTCACCAGCTAAAACCTCCTCAGGCGTCCCTCCGTTAGCTCCATGTTTTTGGAACGCAGCGAGTAATGATTACTGAAAAGACAACGGGTGACACCAAGGTGGTAGATTACTGCCAAGATCCGTGCCAAAAGAGTCTCCACTCCTCTTACTGTAAACTCAAGTAAACACAATTTAACAGACTGAAACACAAGACGGTTTAGCTTTAGTCCTACAAATATTCACGTGTGTATTTAGCTTTGTGTGAGGAAAGGCAACGCCAAACCTCCTCCCACGTACAAAATCTCTCACCATAATGTTTGCACAGCTACTACATGCTGTGATTTATTCCTGTGATAACCAAACACTTCAAACACGCAGAAGGCACTTCCACCTGCCCAGATGTGAAGCCCTTTGTTAAAAAAAGCAATAAAACCCAAGCAAGAAGGTTCGCACCTTTACCCAATTGACCTGTGCAACCCTCCTTTCCAAAGGAGCTTGTGCCGCGACTGGGGACGTGACCCTTGTGAAGGCACAGTAGACTGGCTCCTGACAACTGCGCCTAGGATTAGCTTCAGCTGCGCCCAGACACGAGCAGGTACCCAGGTTTCGCTGAAGGGCTCCAGGGGAAAACGAACAACCATCTGTAACAACAGCTTTTCTTCTTCTCTCTACTGTATTTCTGTAGAGCACCAGAGAAGATAAATACCTACAGGCTTAGGAAAATAGCGTCTGCTCATTAAAAGCTCAGCTGTAGAAAAGGGTAATGGGGGCGTAACGCTACACAGACTTTTCTGAGTCCATTAGTGTCCCCCACAAATTAAAGTGCCTTTACTGGAATGAAAGCAGTCAAACACAGTAAGAGAGTCCTTTGGTTACGAGTCAAAAGCATCTCCAGCTTGGCAGCAGAGCAAATGTCCAAACAACCCCAGCCGCAACTAACTCGGAAGTTAGTTTGAAATCTACACTCAAGATCACTGTTCGGACAAGGGAGACAGAACTGCACATTCAAAAGCAAGAAGCGGTCGGGGTTCTCAGTATACTTCAGTGAACCGGGGTTTTATTGGCATATTTATAAAATTGGGGGTTACTACAGCATCTCCTTTACGTGTATTTCTGAGTAAATGAAAAATAACTTTAATGTTACCTTTAGGTTTAAGTTAACCCTGAAGTTAACATTTTAATTAAGAGGTCTATTCCACATACACACACACCCTTAACTTAATTCCTTCGGCTAATATCTTCTAACTTACTAGAAAGGAATTAGGCAACTCTGAATGTCACTGGGACAAGCCTTGTCGCTGGGGAAGGCTGTGAAGAACCCCTCTGGCTGAGCAGCACCAGGCGGGTCCTGGTACCTGTGGAGGGTGCTGGCAAATCTGCCCACCTTAACGCAGTTCACAGACACACCGCGCTTAACTTCAGCTACTTTAAATGAAGCAATGGCTTGGAAAAGGACAAGATGTAGTGCCAGAAAGGGTAGGATAGCACGGTACTGCCAGGCATCTGAAAACCCATCAGTTAGGGATAGACAAGATTTTAATTACTGGTGTCTCCTTTTTCTGCTCTTGCGGAAGAAATGCAGAGAGGAAAACAGAACCCCTTCCTGAAGAGAAGATTACATGACTACGCTGCAGTGAAAGGAAAATATAAAAGATTAAAAACATAACTAGCAAATTCACAGTACATTTACATAGTCCAATTCCTGAGGAAAAAACTAAATCCACTGAGTTCACGAGAACAATTTAACCACGTGATGTTTTAGTATAAAGGCGTGGAAAGTCTGAACTCTAGATGAACTAGCTGAGGTTTCCAGATTACCATACAGGGGGTTTATTTTCGTCTTTATCTTTTATTCTGCTCCTCACTCTGGGTAGAATCAAGCCCAGGTTTTTATTCCAGGGACACAACATACCAAGCTCTTCTTCTTCAGAGCTTTAAGACTCCTTCCGCGTACCAGCTCATTCATGCACAGTACAGCTAATGCCTCTTTCCGTGGTTGTAAGGTTTGAGTTTAATCATTGTGATAATCAGAGTGCTTGGATGCTACAATCTATGTTCAAGCACTTCTGTGTCTGAAATGTATTTAGTATAATTAATAACTTAAGGGGGGAGCGGGGTGAGAGACTTCGTGTCAGAAGAACACGAGGCAGATCTCTGAAATGCCACTTAAGAACGACAGCTGAAATCTTTCAAAGGCAGAACAACACTGAGTGATTTTCTTCAGCTTAGGCTTTGTTATTTTATCGTCTCAGTCTCCTCATTTTAGCAAAAAAATGAGGTTCCTTCCCTCAGGGTCAGGTATGTCTTCAAATCCCTTCAGTCACTCATATGCCCATTCCTCTCACTATCACGAGGTTGCTTTTGCTCACCACGTACATTAACAGGTTTCATCTGCCCCTTCTTCCTTCTCAGCCTTCATATGTATTTAGGTGCATCTCCTGACACAGAACTACGACGACTTCTCCAGCAGCGCAGACAATAGAGCTGTAAACTTCAGGGAATGAGACAGCCATGTAAACTGCTGGAAACACCCACGCTGCAAAACCTTCTGGCAAGAGGTTGCAGATACACTTTCACACTTCATTTCTTTTGACATGTCCCCAGAACCACTGCTGTGTGTATCCAGTGACAGGATTCAAAGCCTCGCATCCCAGCCACCTCCCAGGCTCTAGCTACTGCTTGCATGAAAAGGAATCTCTCTTTTTTTTTTTTTTTTCTCCCCTGGAAACAAGTATTCAGTGCTGGTATGAACACAGATCTTTTGCTCGAAAGAGTGGAATCGTCATCCAGCAACATGTGCTTTATCGTGAGGAGAGCAGCGAGCTGGAAGTTCAGCTCTTGATGGTTAAGAGGTCACTGCTTAGGTTCTTTATACAGCAGGATCTATTTTTTTCCTCATTTTTTATGTAGAAGTCTAATACTAAAAATATCTGTTTCTACACTTTCTGGTTATATTATAACAGTATCCTGATTTAAAGCTTTCTTTCATCCCCATTACGATGTCTTCCAAGTTAAAAAAAAAAAGGACATTTTCCTTCTTTCATCTCATATATCTCTGATTCGTGCACTCACATTCCCCTCCAATATTTTAACTCCCACATCCTCTTTTACTTCATACAAGTACAATGGGATCATATAGATGTACATGAATTTATATCATCTTAAATTTTCTGTTTTATATTTCACTGATGGAAATGTGCAATTTAAATTGACTTTTACAACGTGGAGTAAGTCCCTACTCTTATCTTACAGAGCTGCCATTCCTTTCCATCTGAAGTGATCAATAACTTGATTTATTGATCCTAAAACGCTCAGAGGTTTATCTATGGGTATTTAAGTACTCTTTCCCAGCCGTAAGGAGGAAAAGTCCTACCAAAACCATGAATAGCTGCTTAAACCTCTGTAGTACGAGAGGCAGAGAGGGGTAAAAGGCCTCTGTTGCTATAGCATTAAATAACAACTAATACAAATATTTCCCTTGAGCTACTAAGGAACAATTTAAGTGCAGAAGCTAAAGAAGGAATATCAAAATGACTACAGACTAGTTAATTGAGGATAAACATGCTGGGGAAAAAAAAAAAAATACTTCTTGAACTTTGCAGTGTGCTGATGACAATTCGAAGAGACAGTGAGTAAAAAGCCAACCTGGAAGAGAAGAGACGAATCACCTGAAATTTGCAGGGGGTTTAGCGAAGTGCATAGTCCCATGGGCTCAAGAGATGTGGAGAGAGCGAGCAAGGCTGATGTGAAAACCAAAGAACTGGATGCAGAGGAGCGCCGTGGGAATACTGAGGCAAATACTTTTTGCAACTACTAAGGAGTAGAAAGGAAGAAGCCAACACAAACTGCAGGGCATCCTCAAGCCTGTTACCTCATTTACATTTTTGACCTGGGTCTGAAGAAAAACAAACAGAAACCCAGAAACCAAAAACAATGAAGAAGAGCCCAAACGATCAGCCAAAACATCACAGCATCTTTCTAGCCTAAGTTCTGGAAGAGTGGAAAGGATCTTTTTATTACCCAAAAGAAAAAAAGAGTAACGGTCACTCTGTGAGGGAGAGCGGGAGATAAACCCTTCTGCGATTACGTCCGTTCTGTCTCCAAACTGTCGGATGCCCTCTCTCGGGGGCAAGCCAAGGTACACATCGCTTTAAACTCTCACTTGGAAATCAAGCACCAGCAAGATTTCAGACAACGTGCAGTTATCCAGGACGGGCACCCATCCACGCGGATGATCTTAGTCATAAAACCGGTCAAATGACACCTTCAGAAAGCTTTGCCCTCCCTGTTTGCATCTGGGTGGCAGCTCCTTCAGCATTCCTCTTCTAAGGAAACGAGACACCCAGGCCAGATGGCCCGAAACGCCCGAGCCTGGGAAGCGTTCGATACAGTGAGAGAACAGAGCTCCAACCCCCTTTGGCTACAGAAAAGGGTCTGTCTAATGAGAGCATGAACAAGGGTAAAACTGAGGAGCAACTCTTGCCGCGAGCGGAACAGCAGCAGGGGGAGGTCTGCTAGCCCGAATCCAAACCAAAGCCATCAAACAACAAATCAAACACTTCAGTTCGGGAAAACGACTAAACATATTACAGCAACTTCCCCTGGGGTGCACAGGCTCAGATTAAACATTTACAAGTCCCTGTGAGATTCTTCTAAAAGAAATGCAGTAGCTTAAAGAACTCATAAGCTCAGTTTGAAATTAGAAGTGTGATATTCCATGGCTTGTGTCACATAACCGGTCAAAATACTGCGGCCATAAATCTTGGAATTTAATGAGCATTTTCAAGTTTTGAGAAGATCTTTGCAAAGATAAAACAGCAGAAACCTGAGCAGGAACCTGAGCAGAAACCCAAAGACCTGCTCAGCAGTGCTGCAGCGTGGTGAGGAGGTGACTGCCTGAGGACAGCCAAGAGTCTCACGGAAATTTCCACCTCATCTGCGTGAGGGGTTCACCCAGCTTGACCACAGAAGCCAATACACACGGATTAATCCAAAAGCGAGAGGAACGCAAATGGCACCATCGGTTGCCCCTGCATTAGATAATGCTATCCCGAGGCTGATACACTTATCTTCCTCCCTCCCTCTGAAATCTGCCTTTTCTATATTTAAAATAATATCCTTTTAGAGACAATCACTAGCAAAACTCAAGATGCTCTGAAAACTCCGAGGTAAAAAACATTTTTAAAAAATATTTATGCTGATTTTCAGACTGTATCTCTCAAAAACTGTATTACATGATTTGAATGACATAAATCATACCAAAAACAATTTACATAGTTGTCAAAATTTGCATTTTACACATTATGATGAAAAGAAGTTTACGGAATAATTGTTCAAATTTTTTCCTTCTTTCTGATTTTATACTTCACTACTGCAAATGGATTTGTGTGATGTTTATCTGTTTATCTGACACTGGCTTTGATGTTCCGTATCTTGGTTTCTCTTTTTCCCTTTTTTTTTTAGCCAACCTATCCCTTATTCCCTTATGCAATAAATAGTCACTTTGATTTACAATTCCCTTCAGCCAACTGAACAGGATTTTATATACACATATAAATAAAAAAAACTAATTGGAAGTTCACATTTTGTAGATTATTTTTAAGACAAGGGTTTGAATTTTTTTTTCTACTTATAATCGTGTTTACAATTTTACTGTGACATTGTCAGTGGAAAGATGAAAATATGCTGCAGATATAAAGATATAAGCAGCCATTTGTTGCAGTTTTCTACAGAAATAATAGGACAGGAGAGCGAAAAGGACAAGTTACGCTACAGAGATTTAAAACCAAGGCTGAATATCATTCGGTATTTAGACAGACACTACTTTCTCCTCTGTGAAGACCTTCTACTCAGATGTCTGATGCCTCAGACTCATCAGACATCCAGTGCCTACTGCTGATGCAACCTACACTTCAACTAATTTGAACATCTATTATTAGTTCTCTAATGAATAGATTTCATGTCATCTGATTACTGCTACAAACAGAATGGTCAAGCTCCTCTTAACATCGCCCAATTTCTTTCAGCCTCTACTGACAGCAGCCGACAGTCGTGTTTGACACAGGACTACAACCACCGTGTCGTACAGGTTCGTTACATTTACCTGATATGATTTTCATGGATAACACTACACAGAAAGGGAGAACTACGTACTTTTGCTTTCAATATGTGTGTGCAACTAATGGAAACTTGATAAAATTAGAGTTCATCATTCGTCACGGCACCAGTTATCAAATTTAAAGTCACTTCTTCCTTTTGTGCAATTCTCTGGACTCAACTGTCCCCTTCTCAGCTCGACACCAGGGCACCCTCATTTTCAGCCCATACTCACCTCAGTAATTAAAGGACTATCGCCTTCTCCCCTTCCCCCCAGAAAGACTCTGCCCCCACTGCAAAATGTCTCTAAAACAGTGTGATCACCTTGGGGATTTAGGAAAAGAGTCAGCAGAGCTCCCGAAGCTATACAAGTCAGCCAGGGTGGCCACTGTCTTGTGAGGGACTTGGCCAGGTAGGGGGCTGGAGAAGCCCAGAAGTTGTTCTTATTTATGTTCTCACTCTTCCATACCAGCTTGTCCCAAAAGTTCCCTTGCTACGGGTGACACTCTAACATACATTTCATCAAGGAGCCTTTTCCTGTGTCTCCAAAGAAGCCTCTCTGCAGTTTGTCAACTCCACATGAGTGTGACTGTTCCCACAGCTCCCAGAGCTGCAGCCGCACGGTGGAGGGGAGGGCAAGAGAGCTACAAGAGAGGGGAAGGAGAGGAGCCAGAGTGTTCTGTTCTGCGAAGGCCTCCCCAGGACTGGAGAACCACTGCCTTGTAGGGTAGGAGCTGGCTGTAATTCAGAAGATGAACAACCAGCTCCTGAAGGTCCACTATGCCATTTCAGCAAGAATGAACTCATGGAATCGGTTCAGAACTCATGATAAGACCAGGATTACTCCCTACAAGAAGGAATTCATTCAAAAGAGGGTTGGGTTTTTTTAGTTTAAGAGTGTATTTTCTTTTTATACATTGCTGCAGTTTGGAAGGTGACAATCTATAGTACAACTCTGAACTCCCCCATCACACTTGAGCGTCACCTTGGCACCCCTAACTCTCAGTGGACTCTAAGGCTCAGGGTGTGCAACTGCTTTGCACAATATCCCCCTTCCCTCCCCCTGCATTTGCCTGACAGAGACTAAGATAAGGCAGTTTAGTGTACCATTTCCAGATGGAGAAAGAAATGGGTAAAACACGTCCAAATGGATAGAGGTGGGATGTTTAGCTCATGCAGAGAAAAACGCCAGCTCTCCATATAGGAGCAGATTAATTTTTTTTCATCGTTTCCTGCTGCCTTGATCCTGAATAATCTGTAGCCAACTGTGTTCATCGGTCTGTGCTCATCAGGCTGACATGCCCTTCTCTGCAGGTGGTCATTCTAGCAAACATCATCCAACTGTTTTGGAAAGGCAATAATATTAAGAAAACACTAGCAAGGAGTCCTTTGGTACTGGCAGATTTCGATCACGATAACGCTTATTAAATCTGACACACTGGATGAATACACACATTTTTATTACTCATCTAAGGAACTGCATTACCATGCAAATAAATATTCAAGTTCTGATATTAACCTTTGCCAAGCGCTTGGGCTATGGTGAGAAAGACAACTCTAGGTGAAAACTTGGAAAGTCTTGGGCTACTCAAGTGAACAGACCCATGATTTAAATTATCAGAACACTGAATCTGTTTGTCACAGGCAGGGGGAAGTGAATATTTTGACTACCAGCCACAGCACGCCTGGCAGCGCAAGACAACAAGAGGGAAGACATCCAGACTTCAACATTAACAAATGCCTAAGTGATAGAAAGTGGTTACATCTGTAGCTATGATTTTTTTTAGACATGTAATTCCCAACTATTGCTGCAAGAAAAATTAATCTTTTCACCAATTTAACATTTTGTTTTATCTAAAAAAATTGCTTAAGGTCCAAGGCACCCTTGAACAAATATCTTCCCAATGCTCATGTTTTTTCGTTATCAAATCATCGTGCATTTACTTTGTTGTGGAACAGGCAAACGGAGGCCTCACTTGCACGTCACCCATCCAGCGACAGGTGCTGTCAGCACACACCAGAGAGGGTTCCTTCTCTGAGGAATGACAAATCCAAACAGAAAGGATAAGAAGTAAACCACAGGAGATCTTAGATCCTTCCAGTATTCACCTCTGGCTTCTGGCAAGTCCACAGGAGCATATTCGCTGACATCCTTAGAGGTCTGATGTTACACAGAGATGCCTCGTGACAATTTCAGAACTTTCTAGTCTACTCCCCAGTAAAACTGTTAAGCAACTAGAGACTTTTAACACTTTACTAGAAGAAAACAATAATCTAATTCTGGACACCTCTGCCTCCATTCCGCGTCTACATCATTAAGAGCATTTTTTCACATGGGTATTGCAAGGACAAAAAGCTTTCAAGTGGGTAAATTATCCAGATTCTACATTAACAGAAGCAATACTCTCTTACTTTAAACAAATGATTAAGAAACACATCCAAAGGCTCCAAAACTCCCTGCATTTATTCTTCATTAGGATTGAAACACCTGAGACCTACTTAACCCAAGCAATGGATAACTTTGGCGTGTTTCCTTGTCTCTCCTGCTCTTTTCCCCTCCCCAGACAAAAAAGGGTAGTAAGTGCAAACAGCTTCTCTGGATGCTGCTGCTTGGTGGACAAGACCAAAGGAACAGCAGCAGTTGGCAAGGAGAGCCACCCAGGGAAGCAGCAAGGGGAGTACGAAGTAGCTTGGCTCTTCATTTAGGAGTGAGGAAGGGTCATTACCAGACATGACTTCAAACATTTCGGTTTTACTTTCCCAGGTTACTGGATGGAGACTTGAGACAATGTTTATTAGTCAGTCCTAGAAATACCAGACCTACCCGGGAGCAGTACAGACGTGAAAGAGATGTCACATGGGCATTCACTTCTAGATGTCGAAAGGAGTATCCAAAGGCCACGTAAGCAGCTCTGGCGGGGGACAGACACTGACCCTCTTTCTTTGGGACTCAGAAGAGAGGCACAGAAGAGCAAAACTCCCTGTCCCACAGTACTAAGAGACAATGAAAACAGCACCATCATCTCAACTTTCAAACCAGATACTAGCTGGATTTCAGTTAAGATCAAACAATATCAAAATTTTTAATAGCCAGGGACTGGATAGGGTAAAACCATTTGCACTTTGTGACAAAAATCTATTCCCTTACATTGTTTACTGTCAGCATGAAGGAATTTAGTACCTGTAGTGGGTGACTTATTAAAAGTATTACCAGTGATTCTTTTTAAAAATCAATTCTTGCAGATAATTTAAAAAATCCCACTAATTAAAAAGCTATACTAGCAAAATAAAGCTACTCGACTAGGATCCTGGAAGAATCAATCACTATAATCATCTGCTGCCATAAACTCTGTGTGAAGATTACAAATGTGATGCTTCAAAGGAGGGAAAAATTCTTTTAAAATATAACTTGAACTTTACTTCTGAAATATCATGACCATTGTGATCCATCACGCACAATCACTGCCCAGACTTACAATAAATCAACGCCATGATTCGCTGCTTGCAATCAATCACATGAGAAAAAATGGGGGGAAATGGTGCTGTCACATCCAGCACGTGCATTTCATCTTATACACGACAGAGCGTCCTAGTAAACGGCAAAGAAGGAAGCTGAGCACAAACGTGCAGGACTCATAAACCCCATACAACAACTAAAGCAAACAAACCAAAGAAGGCAGGAAACCAGCACAGAGATGCAGCTGAAGCAGAGCTACATTTCCTAGGGTGCATAGGGGAGAAGCTTTATTTACACATTGGAAATTAAAGCCTTACTCAGAGATGTTACATGGCACTCAGAGGAAGTAGATGACCATGGGAGAAGCTTAAGCCATGAAAAAGTTATTCAGGTAGAGAAAACCAACCAATTATCAGAACGTAATTGGGGGCTGTTTTGAAGGAGCCTCAAAAAGTGAAGGTTCTGGGGACACAATTTATACAGGAACCAAGAGGTTTGCCCATTGTTCTAATTGTAAGGAAGATCCACTCCAGGCTACTCATAGTCAGAAACAAGAATTCAGTGAAAAATCAGTCCAGCTGAGGTCTAAGAAAAGCCTATCCCAAAAGAAGAATCTCACTACAGATGACCCAAAAAATCCAGGAGTGTAAGTGTGTAGCATGACATTAGATAATTTGCTAATCTATTCCAGTCAGATTTTTTTTTTTATTGGTATATTTGTATATCTAGAACCATGTATCTTGCCACCACAAAGCATTCTGACACTGCAAGAAATCAACCACCTTTCACTTATTTATAGCTACCAAAGACACAGTGCTTTAGTCCAACACCTTACGCAAGGACTTTACCAGGATGGATGATTTCACACGTGCGCTTTCAAAAATGAAATCTGAATTGAATAATTGGAATAAATCTTCACAGTCTGCTCATACAGTTCATGCAATGTATCTGAAGCCTTGTACTTCTATGCAATGAGTTGTGAGAAACAAATCACGAAGCACTGTTTCAGAGCCCAGCAGTATCCCTCGCTCACCACACAGGCTGAAATTTTAATGCAGAAATTGCTTTCATTTCCTGTGAGGAATTAGAATGGCTTTTCTCCAGTAAACTGTAGCTGTCTATTAAACAAAGTTATGATGAGAAACAGAAGATGAACGTTTAAATTCACTGTCAAGAGTTTTCATTTCGATTACAGCAATTTCCAGTTTAAAGGAAATGAATACCCAGAAATGCATTTAAAATTAATCCTTCCCTTCTGAAGTAGCACTAAAATTCAGTTAGGAGTAAAATATGATTATTTCATTTCAAATCTTGTCATCTAGAATAAAAAAAAGATTCAATTGTGTATTTATTTGGCAGTAGCTCACTAGGCAGAGTAAGGTGTCAAAGTCCTTAACAAGAATTCTAAAATTCCAATTTTGGCTTTGCTACTTTCCTTCATAAAGTATAGAGCGCTGATAATTATGGTGCCAGTCTAGTTACTCTACGTTTTCTTTCTTCAAATTCCAAGTATAAATATCAGAGAGGCGCACTCCTATATTTTAAGGTAGAAAGGAATAGCAAACCCTTTGTCTGCATAAAGGTCATCTTACCTCTTCCTTTTCTAATGCACAATGAGGCATTTGAGCACAGACAAAATAAC
Organism: Bucorvus abyssinicus; assembly: GCA_009769605.1. Classification (NCBI taxonomy): domain Eukaryota; kingdom Metazoa; phylum Chordata; class Aves; order Bucerotiformes; family Bucorvidae; genus Bucorvus; species Bucorvus abyssinicus. The sequence goes on from CM020032.1 coordinate 36,855,696, forward strand.
AGCTAAACATGATGAGAGGGCTAAATGCCATTTCAAGTCTGTCCAATTACCGCACACAATAAGCATTAATATTAATAGGAGTTCCAGGGAATCCAACAAAACAACAACTTGAGCCTGCACCTCCCATCATCTTGGGAAGGGCTGTCCTGGAAAAACTCTGCTTGTCATGTTGACTGGAATATGACTGTAAGAAAGCTTGTTATCCAGAGGGATACATGCTCATAAAGCAAATCGGCACATTCGAACAAGACATTTTACTGCTGACAAACCTTAACATTTCTGACCTGCCCTAGCGCTAATCTGTCCTCCAGCATCTTTCCCATGTGGTCCTTCCTTTGTCCCGTCTTCTCTGGCTGAGCCGCAGAAGCGGAGACTTGAACACCTACACCGTAGGTCAGTATGACTGTATCAGCCCTGTGAGAAAACCTGAAGCAGCACAACGGATAGCCTATTAGCTCAAGCGCAGAGCAGTGTCCATCCCGACACTGTTCACTCTCCCTTTTCCACTCTGCTCTTTCACAGATTACACGTCACCCAAACCCATCCATTTTACCCACCAGTTTGCAAGTTCCTAACATCTCCCCACCTGTACCTTCTGCTGCACTCTTGGCAACTTCAAATAGAATTTCATTCTCTCAGGCCACACCGCTTTTCTGACACGAGCCTTGCTTACAAAAGAGCCAGCATCCACCACCTGGCACGAGAAACGCCGTCACTAATTGCAGACGCACATGAAATAAGAAGGTGAGTATATTCTCATGTATTTAATTATATCTATACACACACACGCGCTCTGCTCACATTTTTATGTTCCTTAAAGTTCAGAAGGAAGTCAGGTAGCAGTTACCAAATGCGGCGGAACTCAGCAGGAATTTGAGATGAACAAAAGCCACTGCCACACCTAACGCACAATCAGCCAGACCGGAGCTGTTACCAGCAGGTACCGCCTCCCTTCCGACATGTAGCACTGAACAAAGCGCCTGAACTGTCCCGGCCCCCAGGGGTGGCCCAGCACGCTCCTCCCCTCCGCTTCCACCGCTCTTGGCAATGCAAAGCTCGCAATGGTTCTGCACCACGGTGTTTAAACCTGCCTTCAGCGAGGGGTAAACTCGGCAATGACGCACTCAAGGGTGCGCCCAGTTCTAAGACTCAGTGAAGTTTGTGTGAAGGTGGCACAAAGCTTATCTAATCAAAGCTGCCTTAAAACCACCGAAATAAGTGGATTCTGTGAGATCCTCTCTTTCCAAAGCTTACAAGTACCCACTTTGAAAAATAAAGTCCTCATTTTTAAAACTATGCTGTAGAGTATCAAAAAGATCTCTCTCTGCTAAGAAACCCCTCAAGACCTGTAACCTCCCCTGATCCGATGCCATGATTCTTTCATTGTCTTTCCTATTTTAGATGGAACAGGAAAAATAAAGGGTAAACTGGACCTCTTGAAAGACCCAACTACTCTCTGGGTTTTAGCTTACTGACTTCAGCTCAGCGTGCAACTGAGTGGATTGTGCCTGAAAATGGCCCTGTGTCGACAAACTACTGGAAGGAAATCTTTCCCCTAACAGCAGCCTAATCAGTGGGGATATAGCTAACACCGAGCCGCTCTCCAGGCAGCCCCAGCCCACGAGGACCTCAACCTCCCCGAGTAACGCATCCCCTTCTTGCAGAATCACACCTGAATCTACTGGCAGCCCAAGCCCAGGAAGGTTACTGACACCCCTGGCTCTATGTTTCATTTAGACATTATTGTATAAACATAAATGTATGGTTTACTACTCAGAGCTCACTGCTGATGGGAGCCTTTTCAATAAGGCGCCCCTTAACAGTTGTTTTTTAAAATCATTTTTCCTCAGAAGCTTTATTTATACAGCAAAGCCTTGCACAGCCCAGGAACTCTGCAGCTGGCTAATGACTGGAGCTGAAGCAGTTATGCCATCCTTGTCACCACGGTATCCAGTGCAAACTCTATCTGATAGTTCCTTCCCACTTTGCTGCTTTCAAGTGCACTGGTCCAGCATTCAGAGAGCAGACTCCTTTTGTTGGCTAAAACATATAACCCTGAAGATTTCAATGCAAACTCTCAGCTCTGCGCTTTCTGTTCGTTTTAATGAGACTTGTACATTCAAAACTGCAGGCAGAGGTTTGAAAATTCAAGGCTAACATCACATGTCTGACCACATCAGCTCTTACTGCTGGCTGCAAAACAGCCCTTAAGCAAGTAAGGACTCCTCAGTAATTCTAGAAACACCCACTCTAAGTTACATGGTCATAAAGGTATATATGGCCATCCTGAAGGATCCAGTAAACAACAGAAACACAGATAAAATGGTACTAACCCTTCAGTGCAGCATGTTTCACGGGCTTCCTAACAAAGCTGGTTTATAGTCTCCATCCTTACCTCCCCATCATTCCAGCAGCTCAGGCTCCTCATCCTTCAAGCGCTGCCACCTCGCAGGCGCAGACTAATGCTCCCCCAGCATATGGCAGACACACAGACACTAAATCAATCTTCTCTTTCTCCAAAATCAGGTCAAACCTAATAGAAAATGCCCATTTTGCACTACCTACGGCACCAAATTATTTTGCAGTGCTTTTGGAAGGGGCAATATCAAGAGCAGGGAGATAGGGTTATGTCCCGGCACACCCGCACGCACGACTGCACGTGCCCACTCCTGCCTCGATGTTCTCTGCTTCCCTGCACAGGACTGCCATGCTTCCGACACGCAGCGCACAGAGCACGAGCTCACAGGTATTCCTTCATCTTTATTATTTTTATGCCCTGTCATGGCAATCAGGGAAGGCAGAAACCCAGGAGAAAGGAAAAAAGGCAATACCTGCAACTGCTGCCAGATTAATTTCTTTTCAGGCTGGTGGAGAGTTTGAAAAAAGAATTAAACAAGCATGATTCATTTCCTATTATTCACTGTGAGATCCATTCAATTACTGCTCTAACAGCACACTGGAGCAAGGATAGCGCTCAGACACTGGGAAAGGTCAGTCTGACCTCTACTTCTACACTCTGCCTAGCACTTGCTTCCAGATCATTCTCTTCCAAATGCAACAGCAGAGAACAAACGCCCAAGTCCATAACGCAACCTTGCAGCTGAGGACCGACTCCAGGTAAGAGAGGAGCTGTGAACCTTAAAAAAAGAAGTTAGGGGGGGTATTTGCACAGTCTTTGCTGCTGGAAATAACAGGAGCTTGGCTCCAGATACAGAACAACCTTTCCAGTTTCCTAGCTCGCTTAAATCCAATGATTAGTTCTGCTCTATTGTATACAACATAATTGTGCCTATGGGGAAGCACTAGCCTCAATAACATGCAACAGGACTTGTAGAGTGGAGAACTACAGAAGAAAGAAACTAGCAAAATATGCTGTGAGGTGCCGTGGGGGTGGGGGGAAGTAATTTTTCTGATTACCTCAGCCCTAGAAGGAACTGGGAAGAGTTGGAAGGGAGAATTGTCTGGCAGCAAGTCTTTCACATCAAACAGTTTAGGTCAGAGGCTTTGGGGTCAACCTCTGAACAAAGACACACAGAAACACAGATGGAGAACCATGAGGGTTATCTTAGAGGGAGGCAGAGGACAGACGCACCAAAAAAGTGTACTTGCAAGTTTGCAGTTATAAGGCATCATATCTTCCTGTCTTGGGGTAGCGGGGTGTGCTACAAAAAGAAAGGTCAAGTTATTCCTCAGCAGCAATGAACTAGCACAGAAATCTCTGGATAAAGACTGAACCATGGAGATGAAGCACCATTTTACCTTGCGGACTTCAGTTTTTGAAGCCATCCCCTGCCCCTCCTGAGCTTCCTGGCGTCCCACCCTGCCTCTTGGACCTACTCCAGTTTATATTTGCACTCTCACTCTCATCCCTACCCACCTCTGTCCCACAGCCCATCAAGACTCTTGAGCTCAAAGAGAGAACTAAAATAGGTACTAGTATCTCCATGTAAGATAAACTTGCTTCTCAAGGAAAGAAACTGGTTAACATGATCAGCACAACAGATCAAATCAAAACCAGACAGGAAGCCCCTCTCTAAGTGCTAAGTCCTGTTTAATTTTGTAGGTTCAGTATTTAATTTCATCTCTCTATATTAGATTAAATTTGAGATTGTTTGACAGAGTTTAGATTTTGGACAGTGCGAAGAGCAAGAACAACGCTGACTTCAAACAGGAGGAGGAGACAGGCACGTACCATTTAACAGCTACAAATGATAGCCCCAGTTTTGTAAGCTCTGCCCAACCTCTTTCCACGCAAGCGTGCCAACTCTCCGTTGACGTTAACAGACGGCCCCTACAGAACACGCTTCCAGCGGTCAGAGGAAAAGCTCCTGTGTTTTGACAAGACCGTGTGTACATGTTGTCTCGTATAAAAAGCCTTAAACAACAGTATTGGAAATATCTTCTCTGGAAGGTTACGGAGTCACCCCATCTCCCGAGCACACAAGGCAGTGGCTTTGCAGTGCACTTGGACTCGAACGACAACTGAGGATCTTCTCTGCACTGCGCGAAATGGGCGTCGCCGCTACCACTGCGCCGCTGCAGCGCGGGCAGGCGCTGCTTGACTGGGTGTTTAACAGGACATGGCGTCCGACCGTCGAGTCCGAAGGGCCGCGGCAGGAAGCAGCCCTTCACTCTCCCCTCGGAAGACAAAAGCCATCAACTCCATTGCACGGTGTTCTCCTCCAGTGCAAAGGAGCAAAGCCTCACCACGTTATCAGAAGGGATCTTCCGCTCGGCAGGCTGGAATACAAACCAGCACACGCACATTAGAGACGACCGACAGCGCAAGGGAAACGTAGATAACAAACAATTTAACTGCAAACGGTGTTTAAGGGCTCTAGGAATTTAACCACCGTTTGGCTCCTCAATTATTGATATTGCAAAGGACATCTGCACCAGGATTTGATCTAAGAGGCAAGCCGCAATCTGCTGCTGATTCCCTCTCCTGTAGTTACACTCCTGTGTTTTGACACAGTTCTTATTTCAGCTCTAGCCAACAGTGCCACTAAGTGACATCTACGACTGCAGGTGAGGAATATGTGACAGCAGCCACTCATTGTATCAGCACAAAACTTGGGAAAGGGGTGAGAGAAAATATTTTCTCACACTTCAACCCATTTTAATGCTGATTTACTCAGCGCAAACATATACTCATAAGGGTCAAACAAATACTTGGTTTCAGGTTAATTTCCAGTATAAGTATTTTTACTAGAAGCAAAACTCACATGTATAATTAAACCTGTGTCTTGTACTTCAAATGTTAGTGTTAATCACTGCCATGGAAGGACAAGAAGCTTGTCAATACGTAATAGTATGTTCAGTGCTGCAAGTGAGAATTCAACAAGCATTCATACATCTAAGAGCCTGTACCTTATTTCTAAAAATAACAGAAGTATACATTTAATTATTTAATAACATGAAGTTGCATGTAAACAACTGAAACCAATGAAAACAAGGAAAGGAAAAAAACAGAGAGCCAAAAGCAGCAAAGAGTCAAACACAACCATATGGATTTACAGACCCTCAAGATATTTTCAATATTAAAACCAAACAGCATTGAAAGTAAATTGAAAAGGGTTTTAACTTCTTAGACACAAAGCAAAATATAGTCAGATTCTACTGCGACATTTGCACAGCGCTCATCATGGCGTTACTGGTTTGTTTAATTGCTTCCAAGTCAAACCCATGGTAAGAATTCTGGTCCAGCTGCGAGACCTGGACCCACGGCTAAACAAACAGGTGAACGAACAAACAAAATCACCTTCGACAATGTGAAGAATCTCACAATATGCAACAACATCTTGCTATACCTGTGCATACATTTCACACCTGATTAGATCTCTACGTAGTCTTCATCGTTCCATTTTTCAGTGTTTAGCACAGGTGAGCACCACGCAGGTCAAATTTTGCGAAACTGGTCATGAATTTTGATTTTCTTTATTCAAAGCAAATCAAAGCGTTCCTCTCCACACTCCACATCAATCGGATTACATGGGTTTGCACACACGCTCCCATAGGAATGCAAATGCTTGTGCTGTAGTCAGGGGTTCTGTGATTTCATAACTGTTTCTAATCACAGCTATTACCGTCATTTACTACTCGGCTCATACCCCAGGTGAGCTTGGTGTCACACCAGCAAACCAGACAGATGTCAGAGCTAGAGAGCTGACTGGAGCAGACTTCACACCGCTGAGCAAACGGCAGACGCTGGGACAGTGACAGGACCAATGGCATGGAGATCTCTGCGGTGACCACAAAAACATGCACATAGAACTACAGGCAGTTTTGACACACTAGCCTTGTTCCACAGCACACTTGGTCCCCTCTTCAGAGGGCAGCGAATACCTGCTGTGTCCCACAGCGAATGCGTGGCGTGCCTTGCTGAGGTGGCACTTCCACTTGGCTAATGGAAGATAACGTCATTGACCTACTGTAGATACCCCAGGCACCCATGAAACCACTACCCAGCTATTTTTTGGTACAGTCCCTACCGCCACGTTTTCATAGGTTATTATTCCTTTCTGCCAAAGCAATTCTTGCTAGTGTTAAATGGATTTACACGTCTGCAACAAGACTAAAGAGCTTACTTGGCTTCCTTTTCTTTGCCGGTAGCCAGAGAGCGATGAAACAGTAATGCCAGGCACTCCTAACACCCCTGACATCTTCTGAAGTCAGGAAGAATAACCCCAACATGATTACATGAACACGGTAACTGAGAATTGTCAAAAAACTAATTCATTTCTCAGAGGCTAAGCTCTGAGATGACATGACATGATTTCCTACAACCACCCATTCAAACTTGGAAGATGCTTTTGGTACCATCACACCAGCATATCTTTGCTTTTTACTCGGTACAAACATTTGAAGGCTTAAATCAAAGGAAGCTACTGTCGATCTTTAATATATTTGAAAAATCATACTCAAATTTATTATTGAAAATTCAAGTGTACCGAGAAGTTTTATAATGACCAGGAGGAAACTCATGATTCAGGTGAGTAGAAGTACAAAGACTGTGAAGGTACCACAGCTGTGAGCTCTCTGAAGAGGGGTAGCACATATGAATATATATATTTTTTTTTCCACATAGCAGAGCAATGGTTTTCCACATGGTACAGGTGGAGAGGGAATTGTTGTGATTTTTGTCATGCTATGAGGTGAGCGGCAAGGAGATCACTATGCCAAGGGCAACTTCTTAACCAGTATTTCACTAAGGTTCAGCAAAATGTGGAAGACAGCACTTTCCAATGAAGACCTGAAACTACCTAATGTTTGGTTCTAGAAAACCACATTTTAGTTCTGGGACATGAAAAAACCCTCAAAAATTTCTTCCATAAAAAACACAAAAAAGGAAAATGAAGAAAAATTGGTCTAGTAATTATTTTTGCAATTATCTTCATATTGTGAGCACTTCTAATGTGCTCTCATGCCAAAGTCACCCTTAAGAAACCACAACTACTTGTACAGACAGAGACACTCAGTGACTTAATGAGAAATGAATTACAAGGAACACACCCTAAAATGAAGCCACGTCCAAACTGCCACCTATAGATCATACCTCTAGTTTGAGACACCTTATTTGTGTCAAATGTCACAACAAATCAATAATTCCAAGTTCAACAGAACCTCAGTTCAGAGCCACAAATGGCAGAACTCCACTCCACATGCTGCAGCTTGATTAAACACTGGTATTAATCATGCACTTGAAGTACTCTCTAATTAAGGGGTAGGTGGAAGTCAGAATTAAGATGGTGATGGAGAAAACCTACTGTCAATTAAAAATGGAATGTAAGGTATAGTTAGTGCTCTCCAGTTGCATTCAGAATAACAGAGTATTCTTCCAAGTATACTCAGAAAATAAATTACAGGGAAAAATATGACTTGATTTGTTGTTGTTGCTGTTTCAAAATGAACCGACTGTACATACAAATTTCCAAGTTCCAAAGAGCCCATCCTCACTTGTTCCCTCACCGGGAAAGACCAAATTTCTCACATGTTCAAACTTTCAGAGTTTCATTAGATTCCAAAGCAGAAAGTACGTCTCCCATGACACAGCACAGCAAAATACCATTTTTAGATGACTACTTCATGATTCAAATCTGACTTGAAACGGACAACCGTTGTTCTTTTTACTTCCTTCTGGTACCGCTGTCACCCGCATTTCTGACTGAAAGCTGACTGGATCTTCTTCATCTGCGCAAAACGAGGGCAGTAAATATGGCAAAATAACAACAATACCTAGCCCGGAGCCTGGCGGATTAATCCTGCTAGTCAGAGAGCAAAGAGATCATAGAGGCAAAAAAGAATTACTTCTCCCCCAAGCTTTTTGATAGCCTGAGCAGATAGCGTTAGAGCGATTCAAATACGCCGAGAATTGGGCATTATTCATGTTCCACTATTTTCAGCTGGGTCATTTTTCTAATCTAATCAGCTAAACTTTGTCTTTGGAAATCGGTTTCCGAACAAGAAATACATAATTCTCAATATCCATTGCACAAGACAAGTCATGTGTCAGCTCAGAAAATCTGCGGATAATGCAGGATGAATTGCTGCCCGGCTAAACTCAGAGCCATGCTGGGCAGCAGCGGCAGCGTATTGAAACAGGTCCTCCTCACGGATGGCCTCGCTGTTCTTCCAGGTCTTTCCCAACCCTAATGATTCTAACGCTGCCAATAAACTCTAATTCTGACCCTTAAAAATTCCAGCGTGCCAGGCTTCTAGTCCTCTTGGGGTGACTTTCATGCAAATTTGTGATGAATTTCAAGCAGATTCGGGATAGATGAAAGACGTTCAGTTGACAGCGATGAACATTTTGCAGAAGACCTGCAGGGGACACTGGCAGAGCAACTGCAGCTGAAACAGCACAGAGACTGCCTCATTTTTTCAGATAAGCTAACTTCTGAGACCAACGACTAGTTTTCCTCTCATGGCTCACACTGGTTTCTCCACACCAGCACTTCGAAGGTATTAGCCACTACGTAACTAGCCCAGCAGATTTCTAACTCACCATGTAAATGGGTGTAGAAGGCACACTGCCCTACCTACACTCACATTAATGTCTATTTTCCAAATCCTAGACAACATCACTCTTTTAGACATTTCATGACAAAGAAAACTAACTTTCCTTAGGCCAGCAACACAGTTTAATTCCTACTGCTCCATTGCGGCATGAAAAAGGGAGCACGTAAAGAAAAATCCACGTTGTTAGCAAATCGTCTCCCATTTGCAATTCGAAATGTACACATTCTGAATATAAACAGATCACCACAAACCAAATCATGCAGGCTAAGACGTTATAATGGCAGCACATCTTCCTGTGATGTTTAAAATTCACCATCCTGCCCCATCCATTTGTCTTCAAAGTCGATGTAACTGGATTTTCTCTCCATACAGTCCACTAGAGAAATTCCTTTCCTGCTAACGACAACTCTGCCCTTCACAACTGGTAGAAACTCTGCAGCAACCACACTAATAGCAATACCTGCTTCTTAAAGCACCATTTGCAGTTCAGTGGGAGTTTTTTACCACTGATTTTTGTCCTTTGAAACGCATCGATTTCTGTTTTTGCTGACCTTTACAGTATAAATGTCATTGTCAGATAAAATAATTGAAACCAGTAATCTATGCGCAGACAGGAGAAAATCTTTCACTGATTTCAACATGATATATTGCAGAATCTAACCAAATTTCTTCAACAGTCAAGACTCTTGCCCTTAGTTTGATTCACTTGGTAGACAAAACACAAAGTTTGTACTGGGGAAATATTCTGAAAGTGATACTGGCTGCTAGTTGCCATGGAAATAATAAATTTTTAACAGGGTAGACGGTGCCCTCTCTTTGGTGAGCAGGTTACTGCGTGCAGCGTATTTTATTTCCCCCCAGGACGTGGGTTTCAAAGGTGGGTGCCAGCAGCAGCTCAGCCGTGACACCACCCCCTCCCAGTGCTCAGGCAGAAGGCTGTGCACATTTATGTCATTTTTACAGAGAAGAAATCGCGGCCCACGTTACCACCGTTCAGCCAACCCATCATCTTGTGTAAGTGTCTAAATTTCGTACCTGCCCGGCCCCATCCCTATAATCCGCCTCATTAACGCACACCGCTGAGGAAGCCACGCGCTCGCTGTCCTCCCTCAGCTGCCAAACAGCACAGAGCTGGTGTACGCTGCTGGGCGTGAAGAGCTGTCCATTGTGTTTACCTGGAAACTTCCTATTGCCCTCAACAGCTATCAGATGAGGCCTCCAGGTAATCGGACTCCCGAGCACCGCGAGCTCCTGGTTCTGTACGCTTTCTGCAGCGGGCAGTGAGGATGCTTTACAGCAATAATATCTCAGTCTCCTCGCTGAACAGTCACCGAGACACCTACACATCTCAGCAGGGGGGCAAGCAACTAACAGGCTTCTCAGCCTGCTTGCACCTCCGACAAGCTTCATTTTTATTGCTTTAGGTCAACCCCTCCCCATCCCTTCCGCCAAAGCTGTTCCACTGCAGGGAAAAGGGTGCAAGATGCATCCATCCAAAGACACAAAGCACAAACAGTAACGTTAACCCGTTAGGAGGCAAAAGCTCTACTCTGAGAAAAGGGTCAAGGGGTTGTGAATACAAAACCCCCTCAGTTTTCTCCTTCCCAGGGCAGGGCACTAGCTGCAAGCCCATGGTCACGGCTAAGCCCCTTTCCTTTAGTGATGGGGAACACTGCCGTGCCCAAAGGCACGGCACGGGCTGGCGTCATGGGCAAGGCAACGGCGAGGCTGTGTCCTTCAGAAAGCTTTGGTTTGCGACTCCAAAACCAGCATAAGCTCACGTGAGCCCAAGATGTCCAGTTCTGCGAAGAATTCTGGGAACACTTCCGGGCATGAGCAGGAAGGGAAGATTTTCTGTCAGGAAAGCTGGTGAAAATACATGTATTTCTGATACAGCAACTACTATGCCACGTTGACTCCATCCTCTCAAGAGGTTTCTACCCAAGCTGTAAAAATATTCAAAATCCCCTGGAAATTAAGGCTGGAACCTCATTTATCAGTTTCATTGGCTCTGTTACAAGCTGAACTGGAGCTCTGTAAATGATGTCAGTCCTTCCTGGAGAAGTCAGAGAGGTCGTACAGGGTGTTCACTTGGAGCAGCTGCTTTTTCAATCACGAGATACTTAATTAAGCAGAGAGGAAGAACACATAATGTACAGAAACAGGCTGGCTATGGTTTTTAGCCAGGCAATAAAAAAAGAGTGAGCTTGCAAGAAAAACATAGCCAACCTAATACAAAGGAGGTCGGCGGGTTTCTGAAGGAAAACTGCGAGCACTGTGAAGCGTGTTGGAAACACAACGTCAAGACATAGAAAGGACACATCTAGGGAAAGCAGTCCAGAGTCCACTTTGACCTGGGATGTCTGCTCCATGAAATCTCAGGGCAACAATTAGCGCGCACTTCCAAAAATATATAGTTCTTTAAAGCAAATGAAGCATGAAGGAAACCCAATTACAGTGAGTAGAGAAATGATCTGAACATACGACAAAAACGTCAGTGGTCTTGCTGTGCAATAGTGTCATGCTCTGTGCCTCCCACCACATTATGGGACTGTTTAAATCCATTACCACTCTTTAAACACTACTTTCTCAATTTAATTTCATTGATACACAAGGAGAACTCGCCTCTTCTCATCCTTAATGAACTCAGCAGTTTTACTACTCCTCTATGAAATGTCTGCAGACTCTCAGAGCCCAGGCAACCAAGAAATCAGACGATCACAGGAGGTGTAGCAGGCTCTCACCTGCCTCTGGGCATTCACAAGCCTGTTATCACTTGAAACGCCTGCTTCAGACTACACTGGCACAGAGTTAAAGGCTGTAGTCCTACCATGAGCCCACCTAACTGGCTTTACGCGTGGCACACATCTCCTCCTCTGTCATGGTGGCTTAGGTGTGCTTTTGGGGATACGCACATGGGCCATGACACAGGGACTGAAAGCACGGGTGGAGATTATGGCTTGTTCCCACAAACTGCTCATGCGCTCAGAGGGTGCTCAGCTCCACTCAGATTTTGCTACCTGAGTCCCCCGAAGCTAAAAATCAACGCTTGCTAGAGTGTAACCCACATGACAGCTATACGTGAAGAGGAATAAAGGAGCAATTTCCATAGCATTAGTCTCCCTTATCGGAAAAGGGAGTCATAATCAAAGAGAACTTTAAAAAATGGCAGTACCATAAGTAAACTGACATGGAAAAATACCAAAACCTACAGCACACCATCCTTGCCATGACCTGTCTGTATCTTCAGCATAAAAGAACGTTTTAGAGTAGACTGTCCTGCTCTTCATAGAGAGGAAGCAAAAAGGCTGTTTGTGGCTCTCCATAAAATTTTTGTCCTTCGCAGATTTAAATATTACAACAAATTTTTCTACACAAACTAACATTTGACTTGTTTCTCTTGTATAATCTTCATTCACTAACACAGTTGTTACAACCTCTTTCTCTACTGCAAAAAAAGGAGGAAAACATCCTAAAGAAAACTCAATACATCGCTTGTTTCAAGTTCTTACTATCAATTTCAAAGATCACCAATGAGGTAACCACAGTCCTTGCTGTTTTGACAACAGTTCATCCCAAGTCTCCCACTTCAAAACCACCTACACACAATCATCTCGTAGTCACCCCTCCGAGCTCACTGCTACCTGAACAGTGTCAGGTATTGCTAAGCCTGTTCCACATCTCATACCCCAGTGACTCAGTTCCAGGGCCGATCAATAGCATCAATTGTGCAGATTACTAAGCGAGTTGTAAAAGTAACACGAGTAGCTGAACAATGGTGGAACTGATGAAATCCCTCTGATGTAGTGGTGAGTAATCCCTGGTGAGCCTCTCCACAGGAACCCAGCAGGGAGGGATGGCTCTGACTTTATTGTCAGTATTGCTAGTCTCAACCACCCAAAAATAAGGACTCCAAACCCAGTAAAGCTTAAAGGAATGCAGAGAGCTAGGAAAGATACACAAAATTATTTTTAGTTTGTATCACAGTTCGATTTCCCAGGATTTACTTTTCCCCTTCCTAAAACCAGGAACTCATATTCAAAAAATAAGTAATAATCACATTCTGTCATAACACTTGGAGCTGGGATAGGAAGAAGAGAAACTGAATAGCACAAGGCATGATGAATTCACAGAACTTGAGAAGATGCTGCTGGCAAGACAGGGGACTTAGAAAAAAAAAAAATCAACCCCTTTGCCAATAACTACCTGAATTCTTACTGAATCCTCACACTCTATCCCAAATAACCACTTTTGAAAAAGTATTAAAATTTATTGCAATAATGCCTTGCTGCCCATTCCTCTACTTATGAAGCACAGAGCAGGCATCTAAATCTCCCATGATAACATTTTCAAGACAGGAGCTTATCAGCAGCATAGAGAAGGAAAAATCCCGTGGTTGGGATTACACTGTTGTTTATAAACTTTAAGAGAAAGATGTCATCACTCTACATTCTTTATGAGCTCTGCCTCCTAAAAGCACTCTTCTAGGCTAAGAATAGCTGTCGGGTCTTGTGCAAGCAGTACCTGCTGCAGTCCTCCCCCGTGGAACTGAAAGGCTTACTTGTTAGGCACAGCCTAACAAGCCTGAAGAAACAGCCTGAAGAAAGCCTGAAGAAAGGCAGCCAGCCCGGTTTATTTTTATCTTGCCATTGTCATCAGCACACCAGCTGTTACATATCCCTTTAAGGAAGATTAGACATTAAGAGCCCTGTTTTCAAAACATACTCGAGTACCTCCTGACTCTCTAACACGTACGTCCCGGCTCAGGAGACAGTGGCAGGCTTATTCCTGGGCATCTCAAAACACAAGTGATGAGAAAAGTTCACAGGGATCCTCCTGGGCACTTCTGTTAGAACTGTCAGTCCCACACTCGCCATCCTGGCCCCCATTCAGTTCTGCTGGGAGAACAACGGCACAGGTCACAGTAAGTGACAAGCGACTGGGAGCAGGAGGCAGCTCGGAAGCCCCTGGGAGGCGGCGAGCTGCCCGTTTCAGGGGCTGGGCAAGCGCCTCAGCCTGGCTCTGGAGGCAGGAGGAGCGGGTATTGCACAGCAAGCTCAGGAGGCTTAGCTCACCGACAGCACGTTGGCACGACACTTTGCCACGCTGTGACCTGTCACAGCAGCAGCACACGCAAACGCCAGGAAGAGTGTCAAGACACCCACGTCAAACAGGGAGTTGAAGCATTTAGAGCAGTTCTGATACCCACTAATCCACGTAAGTCCGTGTTTATAAACGCACACTGCGCTACCGCTCACAACAGAGCCAGTAAGGAAAACAAGAGCGGCTCCAAGAGGAAGCCGTAGCCCATGCTGTCCCTCTGACCCATCCACACCACTTTCAGCACAAGAGGTTACCCCTCCTGTAGGCATTGCCAGCATTCTTGTACCAACCTCCACTGCAACCAAGTGATCCACATGGCACTGCATGGGAAACCACGTGAAAGCCCAGACACGTAAGAACCACCGCGTTTACTGGACCTAAGCAATTAGTGGGCTTTCCAAGGGGAGAAGACACCACATTTAGAAGCGTTATCTGGTTTTATCCCATTTTCTTTTCTATGTATCTTTAGCCATTTAAAAAATAAAAGCAAAAAACCTCACCTCCTCCTCTTCCAAGTTCTTACTCTCTATTCAAGGTAGACTTACAAAGTCCTGTGCTCTGGATTACTACTGCTCTTTCTCCTCTACTCCTCCACATGAACTTCTAAAGCACAATTCCTGAATATACTATTACGGTTGCTACTCACCCTCACACAGTAATACCGCTGAGGGGTCCAGTCATCGGAAGTGTATTTCTGTGTTATCCTAAGCCAGTCCTTTACAAACTCCAGCTCAGAGGTTAGCAGGTCTCTCCTGTACAGCCACACCACACTCTTCAGACCGTATCTCAGCTTCACTTGTGCTGCTGCCCCCCATCTTTGCCTCCCTTTGATTAGCCATGCTAATTTTGCATGAGTGCTCAATATTCATCAATCTTACTAAACTCTGAGCACAAACATACCTACTGAGCTTTGCGAGCTTAGCTGGATCCTATTTTCTTCTTTTGCACGTCTCATTATTTTCTTACTCTTTATTTGGCCAGATAACCTCTTGTTTACAACAATTAACTCAGCTTGAATATGCCAGTGCTCATTCAGCTCTAAAACGCTTGGCCAATAAGATGTAATACACTTCACTCCATCTTCTCCTCCTTTGCTCGTTCCCCGTGTTCTTTGAGGTGATCTTTTATCCAGGATAATGGATGGGCGTGTGGCGGTGTTTTAAAGAATTGCCACACTCAATTCAACTTCTTGAGCTGTTCAGTTCAGCAACACTCCTCAGAATTTCACCTTTTGAAGTAAGGAGCTTCACATCTAGGCCAATTTCTGTCTTTCTACTTAATTTAAGATCAGTTAGTTTATTCTCTGGCTGTCCAAGCTTCTTTCTTTACCTCATTCCTTTATAATATATTTACTATTACCAGAAGAAAATCTGAAGTAATATAGTGCTGGTCCAGTGGACCTGTCAGTAATGTCATCTTCCTGGGGATGAAACATCCCATACATTTTGAACTCCTGCCTTCTCTCAGTTTGGATGGGCCTCAGAGACCCAAATGCTCTATCCTCTTGATCTGGATACAGAAAAGAAAAAGGGAAAAATTTGAACAGACGGGCGGACAAGACTGTGTCTTGCTTTATGAGAAGATCAGAGAAAACTTCAGGAAGGGATTGGTGATTGTAACACATTGTGTAAGCTCTGGGCTCAGGGCCAATCACCAGTTAAATTTGTGCCCTGGGCTTCAGCTGGCCATGCCAGAAATAGCGGTGCTATTCTAGGAAAGGTGCAGCTGGCTTCTCTGCGACTGTCCACTAGCAGATCGCACACAGCGACTAACGCAGTTAGAGCCATAGGCTGGGCAGTGATGCTCAGCACAAGACACACCTCCACTTCGCGCTTTAATGGGGGACCTCAGCCTTCAATTTCCTTCCAGTAATCTTCGGGCAGCGCTGCCTTCAGCGTTACTTCACACTCAAGTTTGGCTGTACCAAAACACGGTCAAAGCTAGTTTTGCATTTCTTCCTTCGATACCTCAATTATATGCGATCGCCTGGTAAGAGACTAAAATACTTCGCGCTCAGTGTTTGCTCTTTGTTCTTGAGGAAAGCTCAGGGAGTTACCTCCTGCTATGTGGGCTCAACAGCAAAATGCTCTCAAAACAAGACTTCTACACTTTCTATTCATACCCTCTATTAACCTAGAGATAAAATGTTTTAGATAAACATTTCGTAGTAGACAAACTAGTGTTCCTCTGACTCTCAGTCTTAAAAAGGGTCAGAGGGTTTTCAGGGTGCTCACTAAAACCATCAAGTGACAAATCAGATGATTCTCAAACAGAAAGAAAAAACCACCCACCCCACCCCCCAATAATTGTATTTGCTTCTAAATGAATGTTTGCTTAGCTTTTCACTGCCCTGAGGTATGCAATTAATCTGAACTAATTAGCTACAAAAGCATCAGAAAAGCCTGGGTAGCTGCGTAAAGAGCGCGATCTGTGTTTGAAGCTACAGGTGAAAGACCATAACCTAGTCCCTATTCACTCATTTTGCTTGTTGAGTCAAACAAACACTTTCCAAAAAGCAGTGCACAGACGTGGCAGCAGAATGCTTAATACCCAGCCAAACTGCTTCTGACTCACCCTTTACCTCGCGCAGACATATAAGATAAGATATTTAGGATATAGTGATAGCCATTTACCCTTTCAAAAGCATAGTTCCTTTGTTCCGTGCAGTTCAGTACACAGCAGCATAACTTACGAGTACACTTACCTTGATCTTGGCTAAATCGGCACATCAGCAGCCGAGGAGATCTACACTGACAGTACCAGGCATCTACACGACAATCATATTTCATAGAGACGCTCACAATCTAGCCCCTGCGTTTCCAACTCTGCTTATATTTTCCAGCATGCAGCCTGGGAGATAATCGTTTCTTCACTGCTCCTCCTCTTAGCGAGCTAGGGAGACTTTCAAAGTTGAAACTAAATAATTTGTAGGAGGCATCAGGACATAAAAGTACCATTTGACAAATACTCTGAGTATTACTGCTACAAAGTGGAATGCTCTCACAGGAAAACTAAACAAGCACATCAGATACAGCAGTCAGCCAGAATGAGAGTCTGTAACCGTGGCACTGCAGCGAGCATTTTACAGGTCTCTCTAGAGCAAGACACCGTGGAAAAACTATACGTGTAGTGACCAAAGCAACATCATTATCCCTGTGGATCTGAAAACTGATATCCTGGACTGGACTGCAGTCGAGCACCAAAGCTGCAGCCTTTTCTCAAAAGATCACACACAGACCTCTTGGTGACCAGTCTTCCACACACAGGGCTCTGGAAGATCGGGAGGGGGAATAGCAGTGGAAGTCACAATACTGAGAGAAAGAAACATTTTCGATAAGAAGTCAGCTGCAGAGGAGCTGGAGCGATACGCATAGTACGGCACTTGCGTACACAACTGTCACTTTGCTACGGTTCCTCTGCAGCTGCTACGTTTGACCTGATGCAGGAAAAGTGAAATCAGGACAGGAGAAAAGCCAAACCAGTAACAGAAAGAGGGCAGACAGGAGGAGAAATGAAAGTGTTAAAGAACATATAAGAAAGAACAGGTGAATTATCTCACCAGATTTTTCCCATGCAGTACAAGTCACTTAGTTTTGGGGTGCTGGGTCCTGCACTAGCTCAGTATTTATGTATATATTTTATACGTTTTATACTTGGGTCCTACTGCATCTTTATTTGAAGATTGCCAAACATTTACAAATATTAATTCAACCATCTAATGCCCTTTCCTGACACTCCTTTTGTTCTTATTTTCCCCCCAAAGTAATCTTCAGCACTACAATAAAGGTGTGACATCAGCTACAGACCCTGCTAATAAATCTTTGTGCACGGGATCGTCTCTCGGAAGAGTTTGTGCAACGCAGGAGAGGACTTTTACGATGACATATATTCTTTTATGAAACCAGTGAAAATCACCGTGAAAGGAATGGTGCGTAACACAAGAGCATCCAAACAGAACCACTTACAATAGCATACAAATTCCAAAGACCAAGATGAAGACAACTCTTGATTTTCAGCAATAATGTCGGCAATAAGCCCAAGAACCAAAAATGTTCTTTTGTGACCTTTGCATAATTCATTTGCTTTTACATGCCGTAAAAGAAACCCATTAGTGGTTCTTGTTGAACATTTCCAAACTCATTTTCCTGAAGCCTGTCACATTGTGATGAGTTTTACGATCATGTTCCTGTCAATGCCACTTTCAATTCACTCCAGCTAAAAGTCCCTGCCGCAGAGTAACCTGTTTCTCCTTGTGCAGTGCTCCTAGGTTCAGCTCAAAACAGATGACGCAGAAATGACTCGGTGAAAACACCATTTTCAACAACATCTTCCTGGAAACTTTTTAAAAGACATGCGGTCACCTTGCCTTGGCCAGCACACGTGAACCTAAGCATCGAAGAACAGAAAGGAAGGGTCCAAGGAGGATTCTCTATCAATTCCTCCTCCTCACTGGAACAAGGAAGCTGAAAATTGTATTCATCACCACGTTGGGATGAAAGATGTGTAGAGGTGTTACAGAAAAAGACAGAAGGAAAAGAATAGGTGAGAAAGGGCATGTTGGGAGTTTTTTCTTCTTCAAGACATGGCCAAGTGCAAAGCCTAAAAAGGCAAGACAGAAAAAGGGAGAATCAGACTAGTGGCACCATGAGAACCATCTACTGAGGCAAATGGCAGATTCTCCTTCCTTTGCGACCCTTTGTTCAAGGTGAATAGCTCTCCCAGCAACATGCCATAATTCAATCAGTCCGCTGCAGAAGTGATATTCAAGATAGATCAAATAAGATAATCCTCTCTGGCCTTAAAATAGCTGGATTTGTGAAAGGCTCAGATAAGGATGGGAACAGAGGTCACAGGACAGGAAGGGCAAAAAAGGAACGATGCAATGTATCTCAAAAAAGGTAACAAAGAAATTCTCACTGGTTTTAAGCCTCAAAACAAAGGTGTAACGGCACCAGGAATTTTTAAGTGCATCACTCTCCTTTTCCTATAGATATGAACTCTCCAATATTGTTTTCCTTCCAAGATCCTGAACAAATAAAACTATTGCTGTTGTTTTAACTTACAAAAAAAAAGTAGCTGGTAAGTTTCAAATACAGAGTGTGGCACAAACTTCCCAAGTATTTCCAACTTACAATCACTTGTTAAAGTTCAGGAATACTCCTCGTTCTGTGGAGAGCACCAACGATTCCAACCCAACACAAGTTCCCAGAAGAAAGATTCGGACCTTCCATATTCTCAAAATCAGCAGGTGCTCTCATGACAGTGGGTTTTTCCAGTCCAAGTTTGCGATTACAGATTTGAAAGTCTATTGTGCACACAATTACAGTTTTCCTGACAGAAAATTTAAGACACGAAGGCAGAACTCAGTAGCGGAGACCTCAAGCACACAAAGTCACAATGAAATAGTTATAACCAGCATTGAAAGTTGCCCCAGATCCTTTCATGACTGGCAGTTTATGCCTGAATTGATACCTGCTGTGAAGTTGCATTACAGCTACTGTAGGAGCCATAACATTAATTTTCCTCCCTTTTTGGCACTGAGATTCCTTGCGTGATGTCACCTTTAATATAAGGACACAAGACAAAGCTAGAAAAGAGATGTACTGGCAGGATTACACAAACACTGAGCTTGGAAGAATTGTGCATTCATTTAAAGGTACAACACCCAGTTACTCAAACACAGGACAAAGGACAAAGCCTTAGAATAAAGTAGTTAGTACACAGGAATATTTTTACATTTTCAACAGCCAACGGCATCACTGGAGTTCACTTCCACGCACAGATCGCCCAAGCGAGCCATGGGTGGTGTTTTTCCACATGAGCATTGCCATTTGTAACTGGAGCTCCTCAGCCTGACATAGGGATGTTGAAAATTAGGCACTACGCACTTGAGGCTTCTGATTCACAGAATGGACTTCTCCTCATTAAAGATTATGGCCACAGTGTGACAGAAGTTTTTTAATTATCTTAAGTTGTTGAAACACTTAGCAAAAGAATTTAAGGAAAATTTTAACTGGAGACTGGTAAAGTATGTCCAGTAAAGCAAAAATCTCATTATAAAAGCTTCTTCTCTCAAAGACATTATGCTGTAGCCAGCCGCCTTCTGCTACCACCCAGGTCTCAACAGCTCCCCAAAACCTCCGCCTGTCCAGTCAGTTCCAAAACCAACTAGTGTCTGGCAAGCCAAAAGCCAGGCTTTGCCATAAGGGTTAATGGGAGCAGACTGAAATAGAGAGCGGGCATGTGAGAAAGAACACTTTACATTTTCTAACTATCTTCTTGTATTTCCACACACAAACTAATAAATAATGTTCCTCCCCACACAGATGCCTCATTATTGCAGGGACTGACTACGCAAGTGCGTATGCTGAACAAGGTCACAGAATTGCAGGAGCCACCACACGAGTTAGAACCAGAAGCTGGAACGTGTTTGGTGAAAAGCTCAGCAGATCAGTTTGCAGCTGAGCTTGTCAAAAACCCACCACGCCGGATTTCACTGCAAACACTCGCTCTGGCCTTCAGGCAAAAGAGTCAAGCCTAGGGCACTCTGCGCTCTGTTCGGGGAAAGCCTGCTCCTTGCTGCACTGACCGAGCTGAAGGAAGTTGTGAATTTGATTTGCACCATCGGAGTAAAGTTACAAACAAATCTGATGCTGATTCAATGCCAAGATACTACCTTTAAAAGTCACTCATATGACTATGAGTTCATAGTCACAGCTGTTTGAGCTATTCTTTTGGCTCCTCTTTCCACAGCTAAGATACACCTTTAAATCCAGCGGTACGTATCGTTCTTTCATATTGCTAGAGAAAACCATTCCCCTCAAGACAGAAAAAAGATGGTAAGTAAACATAAAAGACTTGGTGAGAAATGGAGCAAAGCGAACTCAGGAAACACGAATCCCGACAAAAGGATTAAAGGTCCAACAGGTACAACTAGTAACATGGTCACTTCACCCCAAGATTTCAGTTGCAGTCCTTGAAGGAGGCGTGCTGCTTCCCCACACACAAAGAAAGCCCGTATCTATATTTCGAGCACAGAGGAGCATTACTGAAGCACTTCAGAAATATTTTCATGTTTATGTAGAAATCACCTGACCCACACTTAGTTCATCTTTTTGGTTCATCTTTTACCTCGTTATGGATAGTATTCTCTCTAAAAACTGATCTAAGAGAAGTTACAAACATGTGAGGTAAGCACAATACCTTAGAAAGTGAAGTTCTACTTTATCTAGTCTATCTAGATGATGGCAGTTTAGCATGAAGAATCCTGAATATATCTACTCAACCTCTTCCCTGCCAGGCACAAAACTACTAGTTTTGCAGTACTACTTGATTTTGATCCACCTGGAGTTCTAGATTCAAAATAAATTGTGCGTTCTGGACAAGAATTTCCTCCTGGTGCACTAAAAGACTTTGTTGTAGACTATCACCATAGAGGTGACAAATGATGGGGAATTCAAGCTGCTGCTGTCACCGCAGACTAGGTATCTGTATCATGTGCAATCAAACGCTCACTTATTTCCAAGCTTGAACAGAACACCCATAAATTCTTTCAGATGAGGAAAGTAGTAAAACAAGGCAGGAGCCAAGTAGTCCAGTACTTGATCTTCTTGCACTTTGTATATTTGTTTCCTTTTTAAACAACAACATGAGAGCAACCGGGATCTCAAGCATGAAATGCAGATAAAGATTTTTATTTCCCAAATATTGACACTAAGCTCTTACTCAAATCCCAGAATACTTCGCAGAACAACGAAATCCCAGGCTTGAGGCACAAAAGCTAAAGCAGAAAAAGCTAAAGCACAACAAGACAGACAAAAGTCTGCAACAGGCCAACAGAGGACCCAAAAAATAAACCCCCAAACCATTGCTTTATTAAATTATTTCTTGCCCAGCCAAATATTTCTAACCTGATGTCTTCTATCAGAACAATAATTCTAGTTTCTTTCCTGATCAGAGAGAGAAACAAGTGTGACATGAAAGGTTTTCTGAAATTGTGGTTAATCACAGCGGAGGAGGAGGAGGAGGGGAAAAAGCTCTACAAATATTTTTATCCCCAGTTCTGCAAATCCATCCATGAAAGGATGTTGTATCTGCTTGCACACACCACCCTTCGAGGTTTGTGTTCGAGTATCTTCCAAGCAGAAGTCAAAGGAGGGGCAAGGTGTGAAAAGGGTGAAATAATCAAAACACAGGATGAGGACAGATGATTTTGTCTCCTCACCATCTATAGAACAGAAAAGAACAGGGCAGGTTCCACCTGCCCGCGTTTGTGCGACAAAATACTCTGCTTGTTCATTTTCAAAGAATCTTACAGCCTAAAATAAGAGATAAGCTGGTGGTAACAGACATCAAAGACAGACTTCAAGTTCTAGTTCCCACCTTTCGTAGACACTGGATTCACTGTTAACAAGTTGTGCCAACGCGTGCAATATCCTCCAAATTATATTGTGATCTATCGTTAGTAATCGCTGCAGCTACAAAAAACTACAGGCATAAAAAATAACTAAAACTCCCTGGCACTTCTCAGTGATTTTGCACATCTAATTTGTCACTGTAATTGTATCACCATTATGCCAGTGACACTCAAGCCTGCTTTTGTGTTTGTGGCAATGTATCTTGCAAGACAGAATCAGACTACTGTCTTTTGGCTCTGAAGCTGCGGTTGTCAAAGAAGTTTTTCAAACAGGCACTGACAAGCCTGGATATCGTGCTTTGTGCTCTGGTTACTTGACTTGGTGCTTTCTGGTTGCACCCTGACCACCATCCCATCATTTTGGGACAACAGTTAGATGAATGCTTGGCTTTAAAAATACACAGGAAAAAAAATCATAAACTGTCTTTACGTGCTGTCAGTGAGACTGTCTTTGCCATCAATCCCTCCACGTCAGTTTGTAAGAATGTGAAACACAGCTAATTAAACATCGCAAAAAGCACAAAGAGCAAACTTGCCTACCAGCGGTTTTATACACTAAGACCCTAGGGTAAATCTTATAAAAACAAAGACAATTATTTGCTCTCTCACCTTAAAGTCCGTGACAATAGCATGTCCCATCCACGTCCTCAGAAGCAGAATGCTTTAACTGCTCAAACACCACACTAAATTCAAAGTTCATTTCCAAGCTCAACACCACAAACACCAAAGAAGTAAATAGGTTATATCCTGGTAAGACTGAATTACTACTTTATGATGAAAATAAAACCTTTCAAATTATTTTTTAAAAAAACTCAGATATAAAGAATTCTTAAAGGTTAATACCATTCTCCTGAAAGCTGATCTTGGTACATATTTGCAAACTTCTCTATCCTGCTCCTTTTGGACTTCCTGAGCTATACACCAAGAAACAGGAAAAGACTTACTCACTGCACAGTCCTTTATTGACAAGACCTTTCTTTCTTTGCACAGCACTTCTGCTGTGCTGCTTAATTTGACTTCCAATATTACTCCTTCAATGTGGTCTTTATATTTAAACAACAGCAAAGGAAAACGTATTTTCTCCATTTGCTTCCAAATTTTACAGGGCTGCAGATTTTCTTAGCGGAGTGCTTTATGGGGTTTTGAGACCGCAGTGTTCTCGCTTGAGGAGTTATTGAACTAGTGATTTTTACATCTAGATTAAGGATATCTTAATGCGGTAAGATTCAAACATACATACCACTGCTTTAGCTCTCTGTCAGGCAATGGAAGATATTGTCTTTGTATATGGGCTAAAAATGAGCAGAAAGCTAACTAGCCAAGCTGAAGTTAAAAACTAGAAAAATTAAGTACCTTGCTATTATTATTGATAACGGGAAACCTTATCTAACCCTTTGTGAGAAAACCTTCTGAAAGGTAGAGACTGAGACGTTGAGTTCCTCGGTACTGCATCAGCGAAGCGCATTTATGGCAGAACGCGAGCAGATCAGGTTGTTATCAGCAAACCGACTATTTACTGCCTGCCTCCCTTTTGCTCCTAAAGAAAAGCGATAATAAAAAGCGAGATGCAGTCGTTTTCTTCAGAAGAAACACAGTCAGACAGTGACACGGGCCTTAGGAGACAAAGGAGGAAAGGAGCACTATGAGATACTGCCATAAGGGGGTTTTGTTGTTGCTTTTCTGGTGTGTGTTTGTGGTTTGGGGTTTCTTTGAATTTAAGTCAGTAGGAGTTTTGCTTTCTGGCAGTGGCAAAGCAGAATCAGTTTGTTAGCTAGCTGTGTATCCTCCCGCCAGGAGAGAACAGACCTGATTCTTTGCTGGAGCTATGCTTAGAAGAGAAGAAAAATAATTTGGGAGAGAAAACAAGCCACAGCGCAGGCACCTGTCATGACTGCCCACAAAAATCTCTCCTTGCTTTTTGTTTGAGGTTCTTTATACATGCAATCAGCAGAGGTTTTCTTTGCCTACAACCCCAGCATTGCTCCTTGCCATAGAGTATCCCCTGCAGAGGGACGTTAGAGACGCAGAACCCCATCACCGTACCAACACTGTATCCCCAACTAGAGGTAAAAGCAACAGAACACTGTAAAGGCTCTGAATACCTGCTCCAATACTGAGAGGAAAACTGCATAGAGCTTGTTTGCCAGGAAAGTCACAGCTCATGAACCTTTCCATCAATCTGCAGGATAGTAGGAAGGCAGGCACTGAAAAAATTCCCCCCTGTCTTTGGTATGAATTGAGGCGGCTGTTCTACACATCCTGTCCTGCTTCACAGACCCTGCCCCTTGCCCTCAGTGCACGTGGATCAAAACACGGTCTCCTGGTGGGCAGAAGCATGTCAGTCACGGGGAGAAATCAGGTATGAGTCTATCAGCGCAAGACATGCTGCATTTTACAGCAATCTAACTGGGGTTTGATCTTCTACCTGTAAGCCTTCCTCTCAGAGATGGCTCCTCAAATCCATTGGTATCTAAGGCACCTCTCTACAAATAAAGAAATCAATGACATTTAAATGATGTAAACAAGCAAGGAAAGGAAAAACAGATGGGGAAAAAGGTAAGAGAGAAAGAGCTACTATCAGAATTTTACATCTCCATTACACAAACAAACAAAAAACCACCAACCAACCCAAAACCAAGCAACAGCTGAGAGTCTTCAATGAACAACGTCTTTAGGAACTGACTTTTCAGAATGATCTCTCTTAATTTCCACCTCATTACCCAGGAGAGATAGCAGAGAAGTTAGACACATATTAATGGCCTGCAGTACATTTGAACTCTCTTGCGCTCAATTACTAAGCGTTGTGCCTGAAGCTATTACGTTAACTCTTTGTCACAAACACCTAAAGGCCCACCCACTCTGTAGATGAATTCAGACATGACACTGTAAGATAATTATCCATTCAGGGAAAAGTCAATGTTCATCTTCTCAAGGACATTCCAAGGATTAGTTATAGCAAGGAGTCTCCATAGCTTTTAGTCTAAGTGTTAAAATTACCCTTCATTATTCCTTCACACAACATGCTGGAAGTTACTTTGCATGTTGTCCAGTCTCCCCGGTTTGACTTTTACTGTGTCTTGGTTAGGTCAGCAGTGGCTTCAAGGGTTATCAATAATTATACTGGGAATTACCCTAGTAGTGCGCATCTTGTATTTTTAAAGAACAGAAGAATAAGAATAGTTTTCTACAGAGCAAATCATAGGGATCGATCTTCAAGTTGGGGTTTGGGGGGGGGATTCTGTCAGTTCGGTTTGGTTTTTTTTCCTGAAACAAAAAACCGCTGTATCTAGAGAGAGAAATAATTTAGGAATGGAGAGAAAGATCAGAAAGAAAATAGGTTTATCATGGCTGACAAGCTCAGAAAACTGATTTTATGATTTAAGGAAAAAGGCAAGCCAACAACAAGTGTCTCAATCCTCGCAGAAGTTACATCGCCATGTTCACCCGAGAAGCAACTCTGGCTGGCTGACTATAGAAAGGTGCTCCTGTTGTATGAACAGAGTGGACAAATGAAATAGGGGGTTTGATGCATATTTAGGTATCACATAGACTCCCATGACATAGGAACCAAACCAGGCAGTTAGCACAAGCTACACCTGAGCAGATTTCAGAAAACAAAGCAGAGGAAGAGTTGCAAGGAGAAGTGAACATGGTGGGAAATATGATGTCCCAAGCTCCACAACTGCCTGCCTGTTTGGGCAGGGCTCTCTCTTTCAGGAGTGAAGTCACAGCCTCATTAATCCATGCATACGAACAGTTGTGAGGTCTTGTGCTGGGAGGATTCCCTTCAATACCACGAACTTTCCCAGATATTAAAGTGCAATTCACTCCACGTTGTGGGTGACTCACTTGGAGGCCCAATTCACTGTCCATATTTCTGACACATGCTACAAGGGAAGTAACTTTGAAATTGTCTGTAGTCTCACTAGGAAGTGGGAGGTGATTGTAACGAAGTCGAAAATGCCTTTCTGGTAATTAATCTTCTCCTGAGAAAACTATTCACAATGAAGAGTGCTCAAGTGGACTATAACAAGTCCTTCCCAGAGTTTCTAGAGCTGCTGATCAGCATTCTGTCCAAGTCACCTCAACTGTAAAATGTGGCACTTAACCTTTGAAGTTGAAAATGCAGATCTGAGCCCCTGTGGACAGAAGTGTGCACTAAATGTGGCCAATGATCTTTTTAATGTGACAGTTAAAAGGAAAACACAGGACACAGGTGATGTAGAAAGTCAGGCTTTGAGGTCTTCACAACTGAAGGCACACAGGGCTTGTGGCGTGCCCAGGTCTGCTGGAGAGGACATGGTTAAACCTGTATTTTATTCAGTTTTTCTGAAAAGCAGATTCAGAAAACATTTGGGCACTTCAATGCTTGCAAGTCTTCACCAGCCAAACATTTGTTGCATTAAAAGACTCATTTCTCCCTTGTATAAGAAAAAAACCACCCGGGCTGATTCAGACTTCCTACATTCTTCAACCCACGGTGACAAAGAACGGTCGAGCAGTCATCTTTTTGCTCCTGTGCATTCAAAAAGACCAATGTGGGTTTCTGCATATTCAATACACCCAGCATGAGGGAGCACCCAGACAATGGTGGGTGGGAACTGAAGAGACAAGCAAAGCCAAACAAAGACCCAACCCACAGAGACTTCTCAAACGTAGGTTGATGAGCAAGGAACACTGTTGTCTTTCTCCTACTCTTACAAAGAGACCAAAAGGAAAGGCAATGCCTTTCTCTTCCTCTAGGTCAACAGAAAGTGAAGAGAGGCTTAAAACAATAGGAAAAAAAGGTGCTCATGTTCTTTCCTGAGCATTAATCTCCATACTGGTGGTGCGCCCTTGAATCACAAACACCTTTCCCCTAACATTTGATTCTTAGATCCCCCCGCTTGTCTTTGTAAGTATTTTTCAGGGACTATGAATGCACACACTCCACACATTCAGGAAATTGTGTTCCCAGACTGGACTCTTACTGCACTGGAGCAAATCTAACCCCGCAGTGACAGGAAGCAGGAGCTGTTCCTTCCTCACTGATTCTAGTGACACAACTCCTGTTCTTGACTGTGTCAATAACGCCTGAAGCTCCTGCAACACAAGCCATTCTCCTCAACCTGCCAAGTTTA
The DNA here is from genome assembly GCA_009769605.1 of Bucorvus abyssinicus. Classification (NCBI taxonomy): domain Eukaryota; kingdom Metazoa; phylum Chordata; class Aves; order Bucerotiformes; family Bucorvidae; genus Bucorvus; species Bucorvus abyssinicus. Next base: position 36,883,353 of record CM020032.1, read on the forward strand.
AGAATTAAAGTTTTAAAAAAGAGCACTGAGAGCCCTGGAAAAGAGAAAATAGTTCCTTTCTATCCTGGCACTTCTACTGCTGTGTGGAATTAATTCACTCTAACATCTATGAAAGCAGAATTAAATTAGTTGTATTACTCGTCTTCGCTGATGGCTAGTCAAAATCGCCATACTCAACCTCAAGCCAGTTTTTTAATTATACCCACATAACCATGTATATATTGAGGCTTTTGTCCTATAATTTCTGTGACTTAGGCCAACAGCTGCTTCATTCACATCCTGTGGGACTAAACCCAAGGCTGGAAGAATGAACAAACTCCTCCAGCTTTGGCTGAAAACTCAGTAACGCCCAAGAGGGCAGCAAGGGGCTCTCATCACCTACAGATCAGGCCTGAGAAAGTGCGTATCTGCCCCTGGAACCCACACAAACACACAAAGGAAAGAGTTCCACAATGTCACACTAAAATGCTACTTTCAATTCCAGTTCTGACCTGGGTTTTTGGAGAATTGAAATAAATGCCTTGTTTTACTGAACTAATGATGGCAAGTGTAACAAAACTCATCTATCAAGCATTAAGGAAAACATCCCACACATTAACTTCAGGAGTAATGTTTCCCACTGAAACTGTTAAGGCTTGATTCTTTAATTTATGCAGCACGGAGAGGTGAAGTTCATTCATCGAGGAGATGATCATGGCACTGCCTGTCTCGTCCAAAACTTCTCCATTAGCAACCACCTGACATCTACTCAGCACCTTTGAGATTTAAAGTCTTATTCTGGGAAGTATCTTCTAGATGAGAAACATCTGTGCCTTCAACCTTGTTTTCATAAATAAACAAGTATTCAAGCCACACACAGAAGCGACTTCTCCCTCTTAACTTTCAAGTGTTTTCTGGGTGGTGTTCGGAAGTCCTTATGTTAGTCAGTGAGAACAGTTTGGGGAAGCTTCTCCCTCACTCAAAGCTGCTGAGATGATCGGATCCGACAGAGCGCAATTCTGGCAGCTGGAAACTGGCTAGAAGAAGCTTCGCAGCTCTCCTGTCCCCTTCCAGGAATGCTGCGTGATAACAAATGACAGCAGGCAGTGGATCTGTAGTGCTTAGATCTTAGTTCGTCTGCACCACAGTTAAAGGTGGGGCTGCAGCTTTCACATAAACCAGCGTAAACCAGACACGCATAAACCAGCTCTCACCTGAGCAACAACCAATTTTAATGCTCAGTGTCATTTCTGAGGGGTCTTCAGCTGACCCATGGGCTTCTGAAGTTGTTGTAGAGGATGCAACCAGAAATAAGAGCATCCATTTTCCAGCCCAACTCTACAGAGCTTTCTTTGTGAGCAAAGCAGCCTGCGAAACCAACAGCTCATTGGCCTGCTGAATCGTCCCATAAAGCCTACCTTTACCTCTAACCGGATTTGAATTGCTGTTATGTCAGGTCACGTTAAGTCCCAGAGTGCTACACACTGTCAGCTTAAAGCAGAACATGGTGCAACCTGACATGGTTAAAAACAACCCCACAAATCTGATCTGAAACGATGTGGCAGATGAAACACTGAAACACACGCTGGTTTGGAAAGAAAACGCACTAACATACTGGCCCTCTAGAAATGACCCTTCGGAGAGAGAAGATAGTGTATGATCTTTCATTCTCTCTCCAACAGTGTGTTACGTCTCTCTACACCGTAATTTAAGAACTACCAAGGAATCCATGCTGAACAAGCTCATAGACCAGAGGCTGACAAAGACGCCTGCTCGCCTCAATAGCACGCTCTGTTATAGGGCTAAGCACACGGGTCCAAAGACTCAGTCCAAAACTTTGGATTCTGTGCTGAGAACCCTCTGGGCTTGCCAGAGCTCCTGGAGCCTTCTGACACCACACAGAACCCCTCCTCGTGCCCAAGCCTTTCTCCGGCACTGGAGCACAAGGCGGGGTGCTGTCCCAAGGGACAGACGCATCCCCACTGTCCAGGCGTAACGGCATTCAGAAGATTCTAATACACAAATTATCTTTCAGGGTGTTAGGAAACAACTCCTACCCTGACGCATTCTCAGTAACAAACTCCCCAACACAGAACCCCCGCTTTCCTGCTGTCCTTCTCCTGCCTTTGACTCATAGACACCTTCATTAAAAAAATCTTCAATGATGAGAAGAAAATAGGAAGATTAATTAAACATTTGCTATCTAAACAAGTCCTCTCAAAAGAAAAACACAATCACTGTTATGCAGCAAACCTCTCTGTGTAAATATGTTAAACTTTCAATCAGTATACAAGGACATCAGAGGAAAAGAGTGTTTTCTGAAGCAGAATCACCTCCCAGTCGTAACGTGTGCCATCGAAGCCTCTGAGTACAATAACAGACCAATACAGCGGGAACTCAGCATTAACATGGCATGATAGGACTGAGATCCTGTAATTATTGCCCTTTTAATGCCCGCTGGGTAGCAGAAACAAGTTGTCAGTTATCAAAGGATCTGCAGCATTACACTGATTAAGTCTCTGGGGGCCTGTATACCTCTAGTCAACTGCCTTAGTAACGATACAAAACACTACACATTACAGAAGGAAAAGTGGGGACAGCTTTATGATTTTTTTTTTTTTTGCTTCCCAACAGTAAACAAAGCTGTTTAAGAGGGAAGACCAACGTCTCTTCATAGTCTCCCGAGCACTCATTCTTCTAAGCTGCGGACATTCAGGTCAAAGTCCTTCATGGTGTGATTAAATACACCCTAAAATCCTCTACTACCTCACAACTTTCAAACGTCTTAACATCACATTTAATTTTTATCTTTCAATTTAACATAGGACATATGGTAATCTCTGAAAAGAAGTTGAATTTGACCTTGAAACAAAGTCCTTCAGTCAATTTTACTTCAGTACCGTGTAGCTTACAACATATTTTACCTTGACTATCATCAGGATTTACAGCCAACCATTTCCAATATTTATCAGCTTGTCTGACTTCAATTATAATAAGCACAGAGCTAACTTCAAATACAGCATCTATCAGATTAAGTTATCAGAAGCAAAGCCTAAGCGTGAATGCTAAGCTAACATGGGCTCATTTTACATCATGTGTTAGTAACAGAGTGCTGCATCAACTAGGAGAAGTCAGGGAGAAGAAACTTGACGCATCCACTGTATGGTGGAGACAGCATCATCAGGGCTGTCTTACCTTGGGAAACCCCTGATAACTGAGTGCTTGCTGTATACTACACTGTTATGATGGGAATTCACAGAGTTTCCAGTTGATATAACCAGAGAGACAGAGGGGGAAGAGGCAAGAAGAGAAGAAAACCCTAGGAGATGGTCAGCTCACGGGACTCAAACCCACAAACTCCTCTGGGTTTGTCAGACACTTCATGTTCACCAATCAGCACCACATTACCTACACAGCCTGACCTTACCAAAAGAACTCACGCTCCAGGACAGACCAAATACAACAAATTTACTCTGGACAGCACAATGGTAAAGAAAGCTACCAGGGCTGCGTGGAAATAAAGTTAGAACTTGAACAGTTCTAACAAAAACAGGCACTACTTGTCCCCAGGGGTTGTGTTGGGTTTTTTCTCCAAGTATACGTGCTAAGATGGCACACATAGCTCGCATTTCGCCTGTGTGCACTCAAAGGAACTAGCTCAAGAAACCGTGCGCAGTTTCAGTGAGGATATTTTCCCATAAAGTCTGGATGTCATGCATTAGTCCCCACCCTCCGACTTCATCACACTGACTTATTGGGGAACACGAAAAACTGGGTGTGATTTGCAAAAAAAGAAATTTGCATTTTTTTCCCCCAGAAGATTCACCTTTCTTAATGTGTCTAAATGATACCAAACCAAATTCCTATTCCTACAAGTTTTTTCTGTGCTACTTCTGTATTTAAAGCTGAATTACTAATTCAACCCCAGGTAACTATTGTTCATCAAGAGAAGCACAAAGTGCCTTTGCTCTGTTTACACAGATCCGGATGTTCGTGTCTATGTTACTCTGTACGTTAAAGTGATGTATATACACATTACACACTCAGGTGCAGCACTTTCTCCAAAAGCTGGCTCAGCTTTGCTCGCTGCTGTACCGCAGTACGAGCGGCCGCTATCAGAGGCATGTCCCCAACTGTGAAGGCTGCAGGGAGAGGAAGACAACCAGCACCTGATTAGCCCCTGATTAACATTACCCAAATGACTCGTGTCAGGAGGGAAAGCTCACAAGTGGAAGGACAGAACCGTAGCCCAGCCCACGAGACTTACATTGCAGCCACGTGTGATCACCGAGGGAGCGAGGCAGATCACTTTGAAGGCTCCGACACGCAGCCTCAGCAGCTGCAGTGAGATAGAAGCCTCGCTGCGTAGCGTGACAGTAGTGATGGCTTCTTTCCAATTGCTTCTAATAGAGGCAGTTCTGTTTCCTCACTGCCGTGTGAAGCACGTGGAGAGACGAAAGACTGCACCTTAACCAGACACGCTAACTGCCAGCTGCGTGGCTGTCAGATGAACCACAAATGAACACAGAAGCCACTTCAAACTTAATAAATACTGATCTGACTTCCTCACCCTTAAAATAAGGGGAACAAAACTGCCTGCGAGTACAGCGAGGCCCCGGCTGAAGCTTGTGCTTTGGAAAAAACCAACCATTGGTTCAATAATCCTTTGCCTTATTAAGCACTTTGGGTCAGAGTGTCAAAGCGAAGAGGAAGAGCCTTCTCCAATCGGGATGCTAACAAATACAGCCCCTGCTATGAAGTAATAATCAAATTTCTTTTCAAAACTGATGATGAAGTAGGGCCATACCATCTTTCCTCTAAAAGTAAGAATTCCCAAGAGGTTTGTATGGAGTGTATGAACAACTAGATTTTAGGTTGGCTTCTGTTACTACTGTTTTAATAAGAAATATTAGGGGCTGGACTTCAGCTCAATCCTCACCATAGCCATCAACTTCTATGACAAATATTCAACGCTTTTTAAAAGCAAACAAATCTGATATTACACACACCCCCCGAGATCTGAACATTTAGAGAGCAACAGAAAAAGCAGTGGAAAAGTTAGAGCAGGAGGAATGTGAACATTGCATGGTCCTAGTATTAGCTTTAGGGCAGCTGCAGTCCATGGGATAACTGGAAGGTGATGGGCCACGTGTGTAAACCCGACTGATGAAGGCCAAGTACAAATTACTGACTGGTAAGAAAACAAGGTGCATTGAAGTCTGATTAACTGACTGGAGTCAGGATTAGCAGGACTGATCAGGACACATACACACAAACATGGCTGGTGGGGGTGTATACAAATCCTTCTGCACTAGTATCTGCAGTCTCTTGAGACATTAAACTGGTAATGCATGGAGGATTCCCCTAAATTATAGTAAAATTAAGTTTTGCCACATTTTTAGAAACTTTTCTTAGTAAAATCTTTTGAAAGGCAAAATAATCACAGGATCAAGCACTTAGGTGACATTAAAAGCCAATGAACCTTGGTCATCTCCCTGCCACTGGACCTCCAAAAACTTCTCCTTGGGGATTAGAAGTTCACAGCATAGAGACAAAGCATCTTGCCAGATTCTATGGTCTTTAAGGACTATTTTGGCTTCATTTTGTTTTAAACATATTTCATATCAGCAGGTCGAGTTCTCTAGGAGACAACCCACGATAAGATGTTTTAGGGCCACTGTGGTGTCTGACAACACTGTTCATCCTATACAAGATTTTTCAAATGAAAAGCTTGTTTGTAGATGTGTTTGTGTGTTTCAAATAAACAAACTGGGAATAAAATTACATTGCCATGTGTGATTACCACAGTAATTAAGAGCAATAAACACTAAATGTTTAGAATTCTACTTTCAGATCATTATCATCACAGTCATTACTTTTTCCTTAAAATAAAAAAAAAAGAAAGGATATTCTCCCCTAACAAAACATCTCTTTAGCACATAAAGCATTAGCTAAATAAAAAGCAGCCATCCTCCCACGCACAACATACGGAAAAACAAAGCTGTTTGTATATATCCTCACAGGTCTCCTTTAAATCATTATTGAGGGGAAAAACCACAAATGTTTAGCTGCTGATTTTTGTTAGTGTGCTTCGCTACAGAGAATACTCCAATCAATATCAATTCCTCGTAGCAGCATTTCAGCCAAGGGATGTTTTTTTAGGCGGGTAACATAAATAAGAACATTCAGGAACACATTGATCTAAACATCGCCAAAATCACTCACGACTACACACAGAAGCTAGAGGTATTCCTACCTCCTAATTTGCTAATAAATCCATGACAAAAAAATGTCCCTATAGATTCTGCTGGAGCAATACTTGGAAACCAGGGGTGACCACAAATACCAGGAAATTCGACTAAGCTGCTTCTGTTTTCTGAGCCATCATTCAGAATCCCCAGAGGGTTCTCCTGATGTTTTTACACTTAAGTTTTCATCAATATTAAGAAACAGAGATCTAATTAGCTATTGTTTTGCTAGATAGCAAGGGTAATCTTTCTTCCTACGCTACCATTACACACCCGCAATGAAAACGCACTCCCCTCCTGCAGAGGGTCAGAGCTTCTCAAACACCCCCCTGCCCAAGGAGGTTATTAGTTTTGTAAAGATTCTCCTTGCCCTCAGGTGGCACTGCCGGCCCTTCTGCAGCAGAAGGGTCTCAAAGGAGTCTGGTTTTACTACCAAGTGATAAATGGCCACAGCGCATAGGAGAAGAAATTTTGTGATGTCCCAAGTGAAGGAAAAGGCCACCTCAGAGGAATTTAAAAATCAAAGAAGAGAAAGGTAGATCTTGTATTAGCCATGCCTAAATTATAATATTTTTTGGCAGATCCTAGGACAGCACAGGGACTACTGTAGACTGAGGTTTCTCGAACTCTTTTAGGGATGGTTTACTCCATCTCTAGCAGTTATTCAATATAACAATAACAAGTCTTCCTGACATCACCTGAGGAAGATGAAACATAGAAGGTTAATCAATGCACAAGAGGGCTTGAACACTGGAACATCAGAAACAAACTCTTTGGTGAGCAATAGCAGTCAGGAGTCCTGTGACTGTGCCTGATGTTTGGAATACCTCGTGTTTACCAAATAAACCTTTTAGTACCCTTCAATCTTCTACAAGACCCTTTTCTTTTGGGATTCCATGATGTTGATCCTGAGGACCCGCTGCTGTTGGGTCGATTCTTTGCTATCTAATAGTTTGCAATTGAGTCCACGGTGCAACCTTTTGCACAGCAGGAATTTGGAGCTCTCTTGCATTGACCCACCTACTTTATCAAAACTTCCATAGAAGGCTTGAGGCCTCTGTCATATTAGATTGGTTTGGAATTGGTCAACAAGAGCAGCATTATTCAGAACACGAGCAGGCTGACAGATGAGCTCACGCATTCAGAGTCCAATCATAGACACCACATTTTTTAGGAACCAAGTAGAATTCAACACAAACGGAACCATTTGGTCCTTGCGTACATAAAGACAACCCGTTCTACAAATGGTTATGTGTGTTTGAGGTTGTGTTTAGCCTCTCTTCAGTCCCTCTCTTCAGTCTAAAGACAAAGCACTCAGCACGGAGCTGATACTGTCTCATGGGTCTCCTGGCATGGATGGTAGAAGGTTCTGCTGCACAGAAGAGCCTCATGCAGGTGGTACCTCACACCAAGCAGACCTTTCTGTGGCAGGATCTGAACTCAGGAGCCATTCTGAGTCTTTTAGGGAGGCTATAAATTCTCTGAATCCCTTCCTGAGATGACTCATCTATATCTGGATTTCAAGGAGACTGTTCGCTCATCTAAAGTGACACTGCTACATCAGTTCGTGCATAGAGAAAAAGGTAATAAAGCTTTCATCTTTATTCTTTATTATTTAAGCCACCCAAAACCAGATTCTTTAAACAAGAGGAGATCTCAGTCTACAAAACAAACTTCCTTCTCTCGTTCCTCCCCAAGATGAAGTTAATGTAATTTTTACACCGTATTTTTAAGTATACCGCAATGTAGTTGCTGAGTTAGTGAAACTAAGCCCTTCTATCTCCTTCGCTCCATGAGCTAAGCTCATAAAGGGAAGCAGACAAACCTCACTGCTACCTTTGCAGTTCTCCCTCTTGCCTCTTAAGTCTAATAAGAGCTTTTCTCCAACTACATCATGTCATAAACCATCAAATGGCTTTCTGGTCCAACTGTCTGAAGAGGCCCTAAATGTCTTATTGTTCTCTGATGTAACCAAAAAACATTAAGGATTTTCTATTATTGCTAATTAGTTCATTTTCTGTCTGCTACTGTTGCACAGCAGAAGCTACTAAAGCAGATCCACAGTGAACTTGGCTACACTTCAGCAATTCAAACAGGGAGAGGACAGCCTGAGATTCCACCAAGAACCACTTCCATCCTCTAGTGACACTACTGCCATCACACCGGCTCTCCGCAGCCTGTCCGTGGTTACTGAGAAGGTGGCTGCACTTGCCAAACCCACTTGTCTCCAGGGTTCCAACCCCTTCCGCTACCGTGATTTGGAATTTTGTTCCTTTCCAATGGTACATGTAGGGTTTGAGAGAAAGGAAACCTCAACACATCTGTCATCAGTACTCGGTCAACCCTGCTAACTGGCCAATAATCTGTTTAGTCCCCCTTTGTCTCCCACCCTTCCCACTCCAAGGCTGCCCTTGTGATTCCCATTTTAATGCCGTAATATATTGTTCCACTTAATTACAACTTGTCCAGACTTACATGGCTGCGCAAGATGAGAGAGAATAAAAGATAGAAACCACCACGCAGACGCCCACAGATACCACTCTGCACAGCAGAGACAGAGCGTATCACCAAATATTGCTCGCTAAAAGGAGCATGCGCTTTGGGCGCCAGAACTGTCATTTGGGGTCAAATATCTGCAGACCAAGCTACTTTTTGGGTTGTTTGGTTTTTTTTTTTAACATGAAATTTGATGGGCTCATCTATACTTCCATACAAGGTAATCACAGCACAGCATCCTTAATGCAGAGCAACAGGGAAGCTCTACACTCAAAATTAAGACACACTGCTGTTCCTTCAGCCAACAGGATTTCTGTTACACAAGTGCCTGGTGGGGTATCCAGTAGGTGTTGGTGCTCAGGCTGCGCCGAGTTATGAATACAGTGCCAGAATACAATCTTTAATTACTCTTCCATGGCAGGGGGGAGTCATATTCCTACTGGCAAAAATAAACGGAAGGAAGACAGTTCCTTCCTGTAAAGATTCTGTCATTTGAAGGATCAAGGTGACTACAGAGAAGTTGGTTCTAGTTAATGGATTATTCTTTTCTTCAAAGTTCCCTTAACATTATAATAAGGCTTTTGGAAGACAAGATATATCTTAATTCCTGATAATGGCAATGTCAAGTATTAATATCAGTAGGCCAAAGCAAAATGACTTTCAAAACCACCGAGGAGCTGCATTAGGACAAATAAGATCTCTGGGTTATGATCCGTTACGCAAGGAAGGCATTTTGTACTTCAGGGACCGAGTATTTCTCGGTCTTTTGGTACAAGCACAACAACCACTCTTCCATGGCATGGTTTCTCTATTTCCCTCACTCCGCATGGCTGCTTTGCCAGGAAGGTATTTTGCTGCTGATAAAAGCAAACGGTGGCCAGTGGCCGACCAGAGGAAATCACAATCGCCTTGGAGATGAAATTCAAGCCACCCATAATATATAGAGCTGAATTCCTATCCCCAGTTCCCTTCTACATCTGCTGCGTGACAGCTGAAGATTTATCCAGCCAAAGATTTGATTCTTATGGGTAGATGAGACAGACTGCTGGGAAACGAGGACTGTCAAGAGTTCCTGACCCCGGTAGCGCCCTCAAATTGACAAGCTGAACTACTGCCTCCAAAGAGCATTACAGCAGCTACGTTTCCATTCACAGCTCTCACATGGCAGGAAATCATTGATGAAATTGTGAGGGATGTCCCCATTCATTTTTTGTCTCTCTCGAAGCCCTCCACAGTTCTCCCATATGTTTTTGTTAAAAACAGCCTATTTGGGTCTTGATTACTAAAGCAAGAGATACATAAACAAAATATCCAGTATTAAAAAGGATCTCCATAGGACTCAGTGTTCCCCAGTAATGAGACTAATCCTATTTTCTCAATTTGTACACAAAACAATACCACATTATTTTCATTTAAACAAATGCTATAACATGATAAATATTAAATCACTCTCCAATGGAACTCAGACATCCAGATTGCATTCCTAATGGGCTCTGACTCTGAAGAAGCCTTTTTTTTTTTACTCCACTTTCTATTTAAATCTTCACAGTCTAATGATGCATTTGCTTCTAAAATGATTGAAGAAACTCTTAAAATAACTCCCGGAGTAACAGATCTAAACATTAAATAAACCAGAACGTAAATGCAGAAGGTGCAAAAGTCCTGCTCAGCACAATTCAAGGAAGAGCAAAACTTTGCCACCTTTGCACGCCTTTGGCCAGGAAGGGAACCTTGTGTAGCTGTAGACGGACAGACGTTAAAAACAAGAAATCAAAGTCAGATACCTAGTTTATAGTCACACAAACGTCTTGGCGGTCCAACACTCCCCATGTCTCTACAGGTTTTACGGAACAAGCACAGCCACTGTATCTCGCAGGATGCTGCATCGAGCTGGAGATTGCTCAGGTGCTGTGACAGAAGCACCTCACTCAATGGACAGCTCGTTGCAGAGGTAGTGGATAACACAGATGACTCCAGTATTGCCTAAGAGTACAACGCGTGCTTCTGCTCTGAGCCCAGACAACTCCAAAGGCTTTGAGATCCACGTGGATGAAGGAGTCCCCACAGTTTCACGTGGACTACATCCTGAAGAGAGGGAGCATCGACATGGAAACTTGTACACTGTGAATCCCAAGAGCGTTTCACTGACAGGAATTCACATTTCTTCGTTCTCTACCATCTCCTGATCTAATAACCTCCTAGACAGACTATGTATTTTATCTTTGTTTCATTTACCTCTACCTGAAAAACCAGTCAAAGCTTTGCTTACCCTTCTTGATCACTGCCTCTTTTTCTGGGCTAAGGAGAAGATTCTTGCTTTCCTGCTTGCTGTTACAAAATAAAAGATTATCTCGCATTTCCATGAGGGCTAGGAGAATGGCCCTTGTGTTTGTTTTAATTCGCGGTCTGAATGATACTTCATATTCCACAAAGATCACTGCAGAAGAGACTATTTACAGTCTTAACTTGTCTTTTCAGACAGAAGGAGGAGAAAAAAAATTTATGGCTTTACATTTAAATGCAATCTTTCCAGTTCTCAGATGGTGAACAAAAAGCTGGTTCTGTCTAATAATTCTGCTCCATTATATATATATATATATGCAAATGCAGCAGTCTACCACTTTACAACTACACGAATATATCACAAGCATATGAATACTGTGCAGGAGTGGTAATAGCACATATTTTTTGATAGTCACACAATATGTAGAAAACCATTTTGAGCCTCAGGGTTCTATAAATATAAATTTTCTACCAATCCTCTAAAAAGATTTCAGAAGTTTACATTCATTGTGCTCCTCAATATTAAATCCTTCTATGAAGACAATGACTAATAATCTTATCTCTTTAATATACTCAGTCAACATGCTTTACAAGCAGAGGAGAAACAAAAAGAATCCTTCAGAGTACGTTCCTTCACCGTTTATCATCGATTAGCAGACAAAAGGAAGAGTCCTGGCCCAAGCACTTGCCCCAGTCTACAGAAGGGGTGCTGAAGAAAGCCAGCAAACCCACAAAAAAGCTTAACCCTAAGAAAAATACATTAAAAACCTGTAGTATCTTAATACAAGAAGCGTGAGGAGAAGGAATGGGATTTTTCTGCCTCAGTAAGAAAGACAGAAAGCAGTGATGGGAAGCCATGCCAACTCTTATGAAACCATTTCCATCCGGGAAGGAAGCCAAAGTCCTACCCAGAGCGGCATCAGACAGATTACTGGGAAGGACTGGGCAAAGGCAGGGAGGGAACAGCAGAAATGCATTTCCTTGATTCCATATATGACTCACATATACATTTACACACCAGCATATACAAATATGTAAATATACACACACTGCTTCTGCACCTCCCTTGAAATCCAAACATAAATATGTGTGTGTGTTTATATATAAACACATACATAAATTCTCTCCCCTACTGCTTCCGATGAAAGACAACAGACTGGGAACTTCTTCACCAAACCTTATCTCATATTGAGATATCTAAATATATTTTCTTAGAATCATAGTGTTACCACCATGAAGCCCTACATCCATCCTCCAGGACAGACTTCTACCCTCCTGCTATTCCATTTCCAGCTCAGCATTCATCGAACAATTTCTACATGGGTGTATAATCATTCATTCTCTCACAAATGTGAAATAAAGAGACTCCTTTCTGGAACGAGTTCCTCAGACTTCCTGCTCAAGCACACCAAATCATCTTTGTGTTTCTTCTTGTCACATGCCTAAACGCACAGTTTAGCCTTACGCCACGGCTTGAAAAGTCAAGTCAAACTACCATCAGTCAGGGAAAAAAAGTCCAGGAGCTTCGGACCTTCTGCAGATGACACCTGCAATTTTCAAACACCTCTCTGTTCAAAATGGATTAATTTGCACCCTCCAGTTCCAGGCTACTGAACTCTGCACTTTCTTTAGACAGTGTATGGTCTATTATGAAACATTTCTCTGTTTCAGAATATAAAGCAGGAAAAAACAGTCACCAAGAGCCACTAGTTCTGGAGACTGTTCACCTAACTGTTACAATGAGTTGAAAAGGAGACAGTGAAGAACACACAATGAATGCTTTCAGGACTAGATTAATAATCACTTTTGAGCAGATGACTGAGCTGAAAAACAGATGGAAAACTGCTTCTAATAAAGCCTTTCATTTAATTATTTCATGAGTGTGAAGTCTTCTAAAATATAGGCGGATTTTAAAAACGTTTTTAATAAAGAGCACAAGCCTTCCCTTTTAAATGCATCACCTCACAGCATTTAATTTCTCAAGAACTTGCATCTTCTCTTTGCAAACTGTTTTTCAAACTATTCAAGAAGTTGAAATTGTTTCCTTAACTTGCCTGAAATTTATGAGCAAGCAAGTTGCCTGAAACTGCACAAACTGTTGGTCCAAAGATCTCTGCCTGGCACCTGCTACCACTGAACTGCCAAGCAGGCTATGAAAGCCCTCATTCAGAATACGGGCTTCAAGATCTTCAGCGTATCCTATCAGGCACTGCCCTGGAATTATTTAGGGAACAGCTTTTACAGAAAACAACCGCTGTCCACTGCCCCCACACCCCGTGCTCGGGGTTATGGGGGGTTCAAGTGGGGGATGACTGACTTCTGCTATTAGCATGCTTACTCATATACCTTAAAAGTCAAAGTACTAAGATTAATAAGTAATAATTTGAAGTGAAATGGAATGTCTTTAATTACATTTAGTGTTATATACGGCGATGCATTACTAAACAAAAAAATACTATCAAAACCGACAAAAATCCATGCTTAATAATTGAAGCTGGCCAATTACTTTAAGTGCTGCTACAGTTAGAAAAGTGATTCAGGGATGAATACGGGAACACACAAGGCCACTTCGTCAATAGCTTCCAGATCAAATCCAATGTAAAAGTCAAAAGGTCAATTTTTTCCTCTACCCCACAGCATCACAAAGTCCCCATGGGACTGAAAGAACTTGGCTGAAATCTTTCCTTCCTGGCATCCTCTGCAGCAGCAATGATGACTATACAGTATGTTGTGAGACACACCCTTTTCACAGGGAAGTTGTCATTTTTTCCCGGGTAGAAACTGAAGATTTTCTAACTGCCTGAAGTCCAGACATCCTGTACCCCTGGCTATGCACAAATAACTACGAATTTCTGTAGAATAAATGCTCAGAGGATTCTCTTCCCTGTTGGATGAAAAGGTGCTTACGCCCACTCTATCCCTCCCTCCATCATTTGGTACAGCAGCACAGAGATGTCCAAGATTCCCTCCCTAAGTCATTGCTGTTGCAGATTGATGACCATGAAGAAGTTACGGTTCTCCCTGGCTGGCTCCTTAAATTCCAGACATTTTATTAGCCAAACACAGCAAGCCCAGTTCGAGCTCCTCTGCAGCAGTTCCAGCTATGACACTGCCATGTCATTGCTGTAGGAAACACAACTTCCCATGAAACTCACCACGCCGAAAACCAAGTTCTTGGTACGCAGCAAGATTCAACAGGAAGTATTCAATATTAGTGTGGTGTCAGTGATCATGATGGGAAAAAAATCTCTCATCTTACCAAAAAAACAATTAAAAATGAACATAGTTTATAAATCAGTAAATTGTGTTGGGTTTTTCTTTTCCCCATAGGAACAAAGCTCCACAGATAGATTTGAAAGGTCTAAAATTCTTCAGCAGTTTCTCCTGTAAAACTTCTGCACAACACTTTCCTTAATCAGGCAACTTACCAACACCAAAAATTAGGAATAAAATACTACAGCTCCCTTTCACAGATCTAACACCATTTTCACCAACAAAACAGAGTCATAAAAACCCCAAACATTTTGTCTCACTTTTTTAACATGGGTATGTGCACACGTACACAGGAGAGCAGAACTAACGAGACAACAGCAAGATTAATCGAGTGAAAACATATTTCTGAAAAGGGATGTAAGAGCTATGACTTGGTATTCCTCAGTGTTTTCACTTTCACATCCAGCTTCCAAAATCCTTCTCAAGTCCTTCCTCTAACCACACATCTGTTTATTTGCTCACCCTAGAAGCACACTTTCAACTCTTTATTACCCAACCTCATCTTACTGTGGGCAGCACCCACTGCTTTTAACCTACAGTCGTTCTAGAGCTCGGTAAGATTCCTTCTGAAGCTTGCCACACTACCAATTCTCCTGTCAGAAAATTTGATTACTGATGCTTCTACATCCAGGGGGTCAGCAAAATAAAACATTAAACTTCCCAGCAGGCCTTTACACACTGATGCAATGTACGTGGAGACATGAAAGATGCTCCTGTAGGTGAAAAAGAATTCAAAACATCCGAAAGTTTTTAGGACAACACTACAGGTCTGATTTCTGTTGCAGGTTCCTTAACAGGTGGGTTGACCAAGTTCCACAGAGCACTGTCTGACAGCCACTGACAGACTTAAAGTCAATTCATTTACTTCCCCAGAAAACTAGTATTAATTGCCATGATTTAGGATGGGATTTTCAGACTTTTAAAGTAAAATAATGCATTTAACATGACCCTGGTCCCTTGAACTCTTGCTGGAATTGCCTTATTCCTGACTACGCCACTTAACTCTGTCGCCTAAAGAATTTCTAAAGAAATTCCAAACACCAGTCCAGTCACACTGGGAGGAAGGGTTTCCTTTCCATTCCACAGATGGGAAAGGGAAGGCTAGAAAGCCTTCTCAAGATGACATAGCAGGGCCAGAGAGTGGGCTCAGACTGTCCTGTTCTGGCCCGGAGCTCCAACAGCTCTACAAGACATCAGCAAGACAGAAGACTTGTCGTATCTCAGCTATGACTGGCTTGAGTTGCTATAGTCCCTAGCCAGCATTTTCACATCGGGCACCAGCCCTACCAGCAGAAAGCTCGGGGAGTAGGGCTCCTGCACCTCCTGAAACTAGGCACAAACCAGAAATGAGAGAAGTGGAAGAACAAGGGCAGAGTCATGGGGACGCAGCAGCTATGTGAACCCTTAGCTTTACTTACACAAAGGCAGGAGAGCTGCACGAATATGTATCTGCTGACCGTGCCCCACCGGCACGCTCAGCAGAACAGCGTATCATAGAGTCGAGTCTGAATGCCACAGCTGTCAAGTCTGGGGTCTAGAAAGGTCACTCCTCTGGAATCAAGCTATTCACCCATTTCTTGCTATGATCCATTTCCTTCACCACAAGTGACAAAATCTAAGAGCTGGTTTAGGTGGAACACCACAGTTGGTCCCCCGCTGCTTCTACCTCTATTAGCAGTCTCCTCCTTCAAAACGTCCACATCTTTGCTGTGGAAAGACACCTTCAGTGTAAAACAAGGTGCATTTTATCGTAAGCACAAGACATGGAAGGGGCTCGTCAGGCCATTCAGTGACTGCTCTGTATTCCTGACTGCCAAATGTGTTACTTTTGCTTAATTTAGCCAGTGCAGAAATTGCCAGCCAAACCATATGTCTGATAAGGGACAAGTAATTCATGAGGTAAGTAATTTTCAGCTGCAGCATAGCACAGCATTACTGTAAACACGGGACTTCTTTAAACTCTGCAAAGTGATTGTGTCTTTAGGAAACCTGACAGTTTCCACAAGGAGGACACCAAGGGATGGGCTGGCTTTTAGAGATCAGCAGATGGACAAATTCAAACATTGCCCAAGGGACTAGTCTAACTTCCAGAGAGCAGGTAGAGAAGGACCGTTTATTACAGTAAACCACAGAAGCCCCATACCAGAAACCCTCCATACTCATAAACGTGTTCTTCAAGTGACTCCCACACGCTGAGCGGGGAAGTGTTGCTGGAGATGTGTAAGCACAGCCCTGCTGAAGGTAACTCCTGAGGGCAAGAGGCATGCCCGGGGAGCCAGGCTGCTGCTCTCAGCTCAGCGTGCCATACCCTGGCAGCTCGGTTATTGAGCCCCTGCTCACCCGTGCCTGCCCAGGGCTGGCAAGGTTCAGCTGGATTCTTTACAGAAACTCCTCCCACCAAACTCCTACGAAAAAAATCCTTCTAGTGGAATGAGTGTAAGACAGTTGTCACATCCGAGGGGAGGGGAGGAAACAACACGTGGTCAGCTGCAGTATGCAACACGCTCTCCACTGCAAGGAGCAGAATGCCTGCGGCCATTTTCCGCCCCCTTTTAGTGTGTCTCACTAGTACAGACTGAGGGTCAGTCCGTGGGAAAGGGAAAAGGTAAAATTAATGCTTGGAAATAACTGTTAGAAAAATTTTAACTTCTCCAGCCCAATCCTCTGCTACATACCAACTTTCTCATCACTGCCAGAAGGCCACCAAAGAACACCTACCACATCCCTTGTGGTTTTTGCTTTCAAAGGATTCGCTGGGCAGGACAGCAATTACGTGGCAGTTCATTTGCTGGGTTGCTAGATTTTTCGGTCTACAGATTAACTCCACAGTATCATGGCAGTCCTCTCATGCCTAAAATAATTCTCTATTATTAAAAGGATGTTACAGCCTCAGTCGGTTTCCCACTTCAAAAAATCACCCTCATCATCTTCAATCTCCCCGCTGAGGAAACAGCAAGTGACATCTCTAACAACTGAGAACAGAAAGCTGCACCCAAGAGGTTCAGAACTCGTTCAAGCTCAGGACCCTTGGTACAGCCTTTTTTTGTTTGTTTGTTTTAAACCAGGAGTAGCTCAACTTCAAAACCAAAGATGTTATTTCTCTCTGATTCACCACTGTAAGATTTGTTATTATATAGGGAGAATGCAAGTAAAGGTCTATTTTGACACAATGGAACTATGGACTAGGTATAAAATCTAAACCGTGTTTATACATATGTAAGATTACTTTTCCAACTGCAATTTAACCTTAATTTCCTTTCTTTGTATTCTGTTTATACTAAGTCACCACAGCAAATGCTTACACATCACATTCTACACCAGAAGTGTTTGCAGGGTTTTAAACAATGCCATAGAAAATTTATTTTCTCCATTACAAATCCTATATCCTAAGATGAGAGTGCTGAAAATACTGCGAGTCAAACATATGGCACAGCAATCATATTAGTTGAGAAGGGTCAGAGGGAGGAGGATAACAAAAATTATGCACACAGTTCCCTTTCACTCAGAGCTCGGCACAATAACAGTTTATTTTTTCATTGATTCTTTACACTCATCCTAAGGTACTAAATTTGCTTGGGCAAAGACTCCTTTTCCTCAAGTTTCTGCCCAAAGTAAAAATTTTGATGACTAAACTGCATCAGATATAGGGAAAATGCTAACTCTACCTTTTGGTTTAATGCCAGGAAGCATATCACTGCCAAATTTAGTCCAAATGGAGAATAGTGTGAGGAAGCATGGGCAAAAAGGAATAGTAATAGTGATTGTGGAAATTAATTTTTAAAGAGAGCAGTACTTAGCTTTGACAGAAACTGTTTTCTGAGAATGGGTAGAGGCCGAGCTGAACTTCCTTGCACAGCTATGTGTCCCCTGCCAATCATTGTCAACACTTTATTAATATTTTACTGAAAAAGAGAGAGATGGTTCAAACTTTGGCTGTCTTGGTAGGTGTTGCTAAGCAACTTTGCTGTTTGTCTGAGAATTAGTTTTCACAGCAACCTTTCCTTCCAACCAAAGACCTGCATCCTCTTGAAACACTCTCCCTTTTGTCAATGAAGAACCCAGCAAGTTACATTCCCCCCTCCCTTTATAGCTTCCTCTCCATCTCCCAGTTAAAAAGAAATCAATTTAATAGTGTCTGAAATCCTCCGCTTCACTTACCATAATCACTGTCATAAAACACTATGAATTTCTGCCACCGCAGCTCCGTGACCAGCTTCAGCATCACGTCGTTGAGGCGGACGGGTGGCCGGGCAGCCAGCGTGTACTCCTCCTCCTCCAGGCTGGGGTTCAGGTGACAGGCGGTGCGTGGGGACCCCCCTGTGTTGCGCTGTACGAAGAGATGGGGGATGTGCATGGCGTCCGTCAGGGACTGCAGGGCATTGGCCGAGGCACAACCAGTGGACGTCACTAAGGCTAAGATCCCCAGGGTCATCAGGTCGCAGGCTGGAGAAGACAAGAAATAAAGCAGGGTTAGAACAAACTCAACTATTCCTCTGGCCAGCCTAGGTGCTGAGAAGGGACCAAGGTAGGCTTTACCCCGCCTTTAACAGAGAACCGAAACGATTTACTTGACAGTATCAGCCGGCGCCTTTCAGAGCTAGGTCCTGCACCTCTCCAGTAGAGGACCGTATCTCCAGTCTGTCCCAGTGAGAGAAAGCTGAGGACAGATAACACTACTACTGTCACTTCTTCAGCCAGGAGCCGATGCAGATGGAGATTACGGCCCCATGCTTCAGGTCATTCGTGGTGGAAGCAGGAACTGAACTCCCACCTTTTAAACCCCACTTCACTGCTTTACCTTTCAATCTTTGTTGTGCACAATGGATGAAGGCTTTGGACAATAAAGAGCAATTTCAGTTTCAAGGATTTGTCTTATACAACCAAGTTGTGAAGGATTTTTAAATTGATGGAGAAACATTCTCTATGTGTCCCAGCAACAACGAAACAAAGGCGCTTGTTAGAACAAAGGCAGCTCATGAATGACTAAACAACTATTAACACCACTGCAGCTGTCTGTCAAAGATCTGGAAAAGCACGTACCCTTTAAAAACACAGCACAGACACTGGAGCCCATCTGCTTTTGAGAATGAAGCCCAGGCCACGCCGGCTGGGCAGAGCCCTGGGCAGCTGTTAGGGGTTGAGCCTCCGAGCAAAACTCAAGGTCCCTAACGCTCCTTAAATCCCTTATTGATATAGGGGAAAAAGGGAAACAAAACTCAAATCTCTGAGTGTATGGATGGGAAACTGAAACAAACTTTTAATAAAAATTCTAAAATACTATCATATAACACAACTATATATTAAACGCAAAACAGGAACCAATACAGTAAGAGTTAACACTGCAAAGGGAAAAGAAACTCCAATTATGGCCGACTGGCCGCAGGCCAGGAGCTGACGTCACGCCAGGATGGCGGCTCAGAAGATGGCGTCTAGCCAAAATGGCGGCGGGCCAAGGGATTAAAAGTTTTTAACAGCTTAGAGAAGTATTTTAGCAAGTTCACGGGGAGACCTTTTTCCAGTGTCTGTAAAAGAAAAACTTCAAGGACACTCCGGACCGAAGCGGCTTCAAATGCGGATAAGGAGAAGCCCTCGCGGCCAGAACGCGAAGCGGGGTGAGCTTCCCCCACGTCCGAATCCAGCGGTAGATTCTCGCTGAGTGAAAAATATCTCTTCTCTTACCCGATATGAGAGAGAGATGCTGACTGAGTCCCACAACAATCCACAGCAGAGCTGGGCGCCGATAGACAGAACCAGTTCTGAGTTAGGCCCCGGGGCGGGGGCAGGCCGCAGGCTGTCGGCCTGGACAGTAGCCAGCCCTCTCGCTGTGGCTCTTCCTCCGAAGCTGCCCGGTGTCCAAAGAGGAGGAGACTCCTCCTGGCTGCAGGTTTTAAGGAATATCTGCCGGAAGAAATCTTTTGACCTGCGCTTTTAGCCAATGTGAAGCCGGGTTTATGGAGCTTGTATGAAATAATCCCGATACTCTATTGGGCACATTTCCAAAGCAAGGAAGTCTTGGCTCAAACCGGGACAGCAGCCTTGCTCTGCGGCTCAGGACAGCCGCAGCCTCTCGCACGGTTCGCTCTGCCCAGCGCTCCTCCAGGTACCACAGGCAGATACTCAGCTGGGGCTGGAAAACGTTTCCAGGCAGGATAGCTCAGCAGCTATTTAGCCAGTGGTGGTGGTAAGACCGGGTAAGGCAGCTGTTGCTGCCTGTTTTCAGTAACCCTCTCGAATAAGCAGCAGCGAAGTTGGCCCCTGGGAGCTCTGCACAGCGAGCGCCCATCGGTTAATGCTGCGCCAGCCCCGAGGAGCCCCTGCAGGCGCTTGGCATTCCTACTCCTCTCCTCCTTTGCAGAGGGCTGGGGGTGAGCTCAGGGTTTCGGGAGCTATTTCCGTCCCCAAGCAACCACCTGCACAAGCACAGCCTGCCCAAAGGAACCCAGCCACTCTGCTTCCCCGGGACAGCGGCTCACCACAGGCAGGAGTGACTGGAGATGCTCCATGGCCCTGCCGCACTCTGCGTGAACTTGCTAACAGGGGATAAACAAAAGAGCCTCTGGGGTAGAACTCGGAACCCCTCCAGGATGCGCAGAGTAGCTGAGCAGAAAGCTCAGTTTCCAGCTGGAGAGGGGAGGTTGGCCGAGCTGGTGCCTCCCCCACACAAGGTGACACGTGAGAGCTGCTGCCCACGCGTGGCACATGCTGCGGGATGGCCAGGGCACGCATCGTGTCTGGTAACACAGGAGAGATGCTGCCACTGCCCAGTACTGACCGGCCGCCTGGAAACGGACTGAGCGGAAAGGTAGAATAAACACACACAAGGTCTTAAAAGGATTTTTGTTCCCCCTCCTCTAAACACTTAAAGTATATCTCCTCTTTCAGAGGCCAAAAAAAAAAAAAAAAAAATCAAAGGGACTGAACAGGTTATGAATAATTAATAGTTAATTAGCAGTTCATTATTAATATTAATTACATAAAGCCACAGTAATTAAATACATAGGACTGTTTCTGATGCAACCAATGAACCATTTGACCACGTATCTTCTCATACCAGACAGAAAATAAATGTACTTCACTTTGATATGGGATAACAGAAAGAAAATGTTTGATCTTCTCTAGGCACGGAACATTCAACGTGTATCCTAACACAACAGAGAAAGATGAAGTGCTTTTAAAATTATTTCCTTGATGGTCTTTACAACAAACATATGTCAGCTGCATTATCTAAATTTCCTCTGTGTTGATTATAGTCCTATGAAACCGTTCTTTGTTTTTCCTGAGAGCTGACCTCATTTAACAGCAGGGAGGCTGTTACATTCGCCAAACGGGAGACCCAGGCTCAGGAACAGATTTGATTTCCCAGGCTTCTTGCCAGAGAAAACTGCACATGTCATACAGGTAATTTATTTAGTCCCAGTAGGGGAGGGAACAGAGAAGTGGGAGCAGAGGGAGAGAACAGCAGAGCAGAGCTATAAACCCCTGCAGAGATCACCAACCAGCGAGCTCCACTGTCACCGAGGGGCAGAGAAACAAGTCACACGGGGCCGTGGAAGGAACTGTTTCCTCGCAAAGCAGACAGGAGGAGAGAAAAAACAAAGCCTTTTCTTTCCTGAAGGAGGCTGCATTCAGAGGATCACTTTTGTGGAATACAGCTGGTCACCAGCTGTGTACGAACAGAACTTTGTTCAGCGGTTGACACTCAAAGGCAGCAAAAAGACCAGAGACAGACGGGCCACAGCAAAAGGGTGCCCTTATCTCCCAGCACAGCCCACCGAACACAACGGACCCATCTCAGCTAAGACGGTGGTGGCTGAGGTGTTTTCCCAGCGTTTTGCAGTTTGCATCAATGGGTTAAAATGCAGAACTAGTCAATATGCTGCTACATTCTGATATTTTGTCAATCGATCATGTTCTGACTGAAAGCGTATGCTACACAGTAAGTGTTATCTCCTCCTGCCTCTCTCTTTGGAGATAGTATAGCAGGCAATAAAAACCTGGAATGACTAAGGAAAAAAGGTTTCACATGTTCTGAATTGCTTTCTTTAGTCAAATTACAGAGTGTGAAACAGAACATGTCAGATTTCTAATAGAGGACTTTTGCTATATAAAAATACAATGGATTCCAAAAGCTCAACCTCTCCACACTTCTAACGCTGAAGGGTAACAATAAGCTTTTTAGCACATAAAGCAGTATTACTTTCTACATGAGTGACACAACGGGAAACAACTATATAACAGGCTTCAATTCATAAAAAAAACCCTCGCTAATGCTCAAGCCGTCTTGAAATCCTTAACAAGAGATCATGCAAGGATTATACAATCCCAGAAGAAAACTCTGGTGACCATTTTTTTTTCCCCCCAACATACCTGTACTTTCTTGTATACAAAACTTAGACAGGAGAAAAGAAGTATAATTTTCTGGTTTACTTCATACTAGCTATGGGTTTTCAGCAACAATCAAGCATCCCTGACTATGTGACTGAGTAAATCACTGCCTCTGAATGGCAGCTGCAGCTTCATAAGCACTCAAAAGAACCTGCAATTTTTGCACATGAATTTCATAATCCCCATCTTGATTCCCTTGAAACTGAAATTCGGAGATTTGAAGTGCCTTGGCTCATATCAACCTACTAACATAAGGGAAAGAGGAATCAAAGCACCTTGGGAACTTTAGCCATCTTTAATTAGCACAGTTGGAGTTCTAATCAATTTCACATTGTTATAAACTAAGATGTTTTCACAGCTGTTCATCCTGTAGATGTATTTACATAAGTTTCAAGAAATCATGCTTTTGAAGTATTTGCTCCACAGATAAACTGACAATGTTCTAGCAGTGCTGCCTCCAGACTTCACTGCTATATGCACAGCAATAGTTACTAGTTCACTGTACTAACTGCTCTCATCACCATCAGTCTTCATTTTAAGAAGATGCCAACATCCTACAAGCCATACAGCGAGAAATGAGCATGTTAACGTGCTGAAAGCATGCACATCACCCCATCCTCTCTGGTACAATGTTGGCAGAAGTAACACAGGTTAATACATTTTGGGCATCTTCTAACATCCATTTGTCTAACTTGACCCTGCCATCATAGCAATACAGTCCAAACTCTTCTCTTGTTCCATGGCCCACATCTAACTCTGGTCTTCCCCAACTAAGACCACACTTCAGCCTGGCAGAGCAGCTATCCTTTTTCAGACTGCACCTTACCCATATGACCTTTTAATCAGTGGGACTCCTCACTGCACAGGAGAGGATGCAAGAATTCTGCTTCGCTGCAGTCACAGTTAAGGTCTCACTCTTCCACCATCGCCTCATGTACCACCATCCCCTCTCTGAAGCCAGGTGCAGATGGCAAAGTCCTGGTTTGGCATCGTCTTCAGAGGAATATTTGCACTAAGAGCTTTAGCTCGGATCTCTCTGTAATTAGATCCCTCTCACTCCAAACTGCAGGGCATCAAAATACCCAAGAAAACCTGTTATCTTGCTCCTGGCAACATGACAATATGATCCTCTTTCAGTCTCCCTTTTCCGCAATTTCTTATTATTCTGAAAAGGGCAGAAACTTGTTCCTTTGTTGCCACAATTATCGACAGACCAGCTGCCACTCTAATTCAGATCTAACAATAAATCCACCTACCAGCATTCACACTGCCTCTTCCAGCCTCGACGCCTTTCTGTCTCTCACTTCTGTGGATCACTATAGCTGGTCCTACCCACTCTGGACACCATCTGATCATATTTGATAAATTCTCTCAGAATTGTTTGGGTTTTTTTTATTTTTACTGGGAATTTTTTCTTCTTTTTCAGTTTGACTAACCCTTAGGAGCTCTTTACTGCACTGCAAATGGAGAATCATCCTAATCACAAACAGCCGACATTTAAAGAAATTCTACTGTCTGAAAATGGAGAGGTTGCTGCCTTCTTGCTCGGAAAGATTTTCAGATGAAGGAAGAGAACTTCAAATCTGACAAGAGAATGAAAGTCCAGCCATGCTGCATATACCTGGTCTTTCTGGTACAGTGCTCTGCAAGGAAATGATTAACAAAGCTGGCACTTAAGTGGTCATAACCAGGTTTCAAATCTACCACCCTGCTGAGACGAGGCCTTCGTACTACTGTCTCAGGCAATCTGGCAGGAAACTCATTTTTCACATTATCTTTGAAAACCAGTAGGAATAAAAATCGTTTCATTAAAACATCACATTCCAGAGAACACAGCAAACTTGGGGTGAGAGAATAAGAAAAAAAAAAAATCTATTCTGGGAACCCGAATCATAATGTTCCATGAGATTATCCAGGCCTGTGATTTATTCTGCTGAAAGTGCACAGTTAGCACATCTACCAACTGGCCAAGCGAGCAGATGAAGAATATCACCAGCTATATACAAATAAACACAAGAGGAACTAGTTATTGTATTACTCATGGGTACAAAATTTACTCACCAGTTTGGTTCATTAGCCAGTTTTTATACAAACAGATACACCTAACAATTTTGGGGTGAAACGCTAGAATAGCGGAGAGCTACGAGTTAAAAACGCATCATTTCAGAAAGCTGATAAGCTGCATCTTGAACTGAAGTGAGCATTTTCACACATACCTAACCAAAACTCAAACGTTCCTGCTGTAGCACACAAGGAAATTCTATGAATTCGGGGCACGCGCCTACAGCCAGCTCGGTCACAGAAAAACGGCACAAGACTTAGCTATCTACATTTTAATTCTCTTCAGGCCTCAAAAGGCCTTTAAAATGTAAATGCTTTTGTGCAAAACCAGTCCATCAGGCAGACAAAATGATAGAACCATCTGATGAACATCACTGAAAACACTTCTGTTAAAAATACTCGTCTATAGAAAGACTCACTCCTACTATTGGCAAATTAAGGACAACATCAGAATTCGTCATCTAAGCGCTCACTCAACCCGAGGCCTCACTAAACAGGGTTTCCAAAGAACACGGTTTTCCTTACATTTTATGATGTTTGCTTTCTCTGGGTCTTCATTAACAGAAAGACAATTCGTAGTGAACTTGCACCGCTGGCACAATATCATGCTATGCATTCGTCCTTCCTTTGGATGCTCCCCAAGAAACGCAGTTATATTAATAAACATGTAATATGGGGAAGAAATCACAATAAATCAGTGCGGGTCTCTCTCCAGTTCCAAGAAGCCAAGTGCACCTTCTGCCAGCTTGCAAGCTCAGGAAGAGCTTCAACAATCTGACATGCACCCACATGTACCCTACTGTCAGAGCATGACTTTCTCTTGTGTAAAACTGTTTGATGGAAGGTCCTTAACAAGTGATTTGCAACAGCAATAAAACCTGGGGCCATGGTCCCTAAAAAAAAAAAAAAAATAATTCAGACTTAGAGCATCAAAGCTAAAAGACATAAAAGCCAACTTGTAGGAGGATCATTAGCGTCTACGCGTGGACAAAAATTAGAGAAGCTCACTGCTGACCTGTAGCAGGCCCAAATTTTTCCTTTTAGGGCAACTATGGAGGAAACATAGTATTTGCCAGCAGTGGAATTGTCATTGTGAGCCCTCCACAGGTTTTTTTCCCCCACTACTTAGTCTCCTAATAACTACCAGCCCAAACCATTACACTAGACAATGTATTGAAGAAATGGAATAATTACCATTTAGTCTGTTTCTGAATTCTTTCTACATCCTTCATTATCCTTTTTTTCTTTCTAAGAAAACACAAGATAAGGGAATCTTGAGTGGTTTATCTTAGCAACTGAATCTTAGCAACTGAAATAAGACTGGCAAGGCAGTTGGTAAGTTTTTCTAAAAGAAAAAAGAAAGAGTTTATCATAAATTGTATGGGTGAAGTCCTATAGCTGGACACTTCAGTGTCAAAGTCTCAGCAGGCCAGCTCAAAACACTGTCACCCAAAAATGAGATGCGTGTCATCACTCACATTTCCTAAGATAATGAGGATCACCTCAGTAGGCCACCAGTTACGAGGAAAAGATTCCAGAAAACCAGCATGTACATATATTGTCGTGCATATTTAAGCGTACATATCGCCCTGCTCGTGCTGCTTTGCCTGCGCTGCCTGTTCGCCTCTCCTGGGGCTGGAAGCTGGCTCCATCTCCTCTGTGTCACTGCCCAGAGCGCTAACACAGACAAATCACCCAGTTTTGGTACAAAGGCTGCAAAACGCTTTTATTGCATAGGACCTATAGTCAGCACACAAAATTGCATATATCCTTTCCCTAAAATGGCTCTTTCAAAGCCTTTTTTTCCCAAGAAAAGCAAACCAAAAAGCCATTTCAGTGTATGACACTGCTCTTTGTGTCCACATCAACCCACTAGCTGCCATCCTCCAAGAGTTAACCAGGAGCAGTCTAGAGCGCTCTTCTGTTCACCTTTACGTAGATGAATTATTTCGAAGTGATAACTCATATACCACAGAGAAGGAAAACAGTTCTCAAAACTGGAGTTGTGGCTTTCCTTTAGTTCGTGGCAGCATATTAATAGCTCTCCTCAGTCTTTAGTAGCCTAAAACAAACCACGAAGTCCTCTCACACCAAGCACACAAGGAAAACTGCTCTACTGGCAAAGCAGTTTAGTTTCCAGACAACTGAGTGATGCCATCAAGTGGTCAACAAATGCACCAGTTGATTTCCAAGTACGGTTTCTGGGTTAATCTTCATTGATCACGCTACATTTTGCATGGAAAAGCTGCCACCATGAAATTGGTACAAGGCATACGCCTTGATCAAAGCGCATTAATCGAGAGCACTAGTGACAGATAAGAGATGGCCTTGTTTTTACAAGAACCAGATACGCTACTGCTCTCTAGCTCCTCCACAGAAGGTAAGAGTCTCTGAGAGTAGAACCAGCTTTACAGCGGAGTTTCGCTATTGGCTTTGTGGATGAGTGGATTTGGAAGACCAAACCAGGCAAGATCGCATAATGTATGTATTAAAAAAACATTTTAAAAGATTTTTTTAGACAACAGTTTCACAGTGTGACTGGTTAAGGATGTGAAACATCATGGAATTGAAACACTTTATTTTTTTTAATTAATAATAATTTTTTTAAGAAGCCTTAAAGCAGGTAAACAGCACCTCGACAGTACAGAAGTTCTTCAGAATTAACTGTACTTCTGTTTGCCCAACAAAATGTAACTCCCTTAGTAATGATTTCACATCAGAATCATAGCTTGGCATGATGCTTAAAAGCGTGAATAAGCATTTCTGGTAACTTTGAATAGAGCACGGTTTTACACAGCCACACATTAATCACAATGGCACCAACACTAATTTAAGGCACTCGGTGGAACTGAACCAGCTTTAACTGTTGTTTTCCCCCCTTCAACACTAGTTCTGAAGTAGAATTAGCTGAACCCATCTCAGCTATTCAAGGGACATAACTGCTTTTCCGAACACTGCGTATCTGACTTCCCATCTTAGCAAGTTCTTCAATAATTGTGTTTTCTTTTGCCCTTTGACACAGAATAACCTGCATTTTCTCACCCTCTACGTCTTCCACTGCAAATCACGGTACTGAAGTATTTCTCATGCTTTCCTTAGCACTCTGCAGAGATGTTTGACTCTGCTGCCTCCTTTGGAACTATTTCACATGTACATGCCAAGGATATTTTAACGTCAGCGTGGCTCAGGCTCGGTTCCGCCACGTACAGATGGAAAATGCTCTCCTGCCGTTTACAAAGAGCAGCCAAACGCAGTGGCTCCAGCTGAGCTGATAAACCCTCCCTGTTCTTCGGTACCGACAAACGGGTTTGGACTCCCAGCAGCACAGACAAGCACAGGCCACGCTCGCCCTGCTCACCTGTCTGATTCGCAGCAACGATACGTAAGCACAAAGGGATAACAGCAGCTTCCATCTGGGGGGCTCCCCCCTCCAACTGTTCTCCTGTGTATCATGCCTTATGCTGAAGGCAGGAGGGACGAACATCGTTCTAAGCATCACGACACGACTTCTGAACTAGTTACAAAAGACCTCTCTATCCCCTTGTTTCCCCAGTGCTGCACATGCCACTCGCTGCACACTCCTCCTCACCTACAAGGTGTAAGCAAACCAAAGGCTGACACACGGTCTCTTTTCCAGGACCAATCCACCCCCGTGCCTCAGTAAAACGGATGCTTGAAAACAACAAAGTCAAACAACCGCAAACATCACTGCAGAGCAGCAGTTCACATCCTCACACCTGAACTTTAAGCAGGAGACTTAGAAAGGAGCCGCCGGGGTTTACATAATACTGTCAGGGCTGCTGTGTTATGAGCTGCTAAATGTTACGAGGCTCGGGGTAAACTCGCAAAAGCTACCAATGCCCCAAGATCCACGCTCCACCGATCAGCTCAAGAAATGCGCAGCCCTAAAACTTACCCTTATCGTCCTCTACCATTTCCCCCTCCCATAGCTGTTACTTCCACCAGCAAAGCAGACAGCAACATCACGTGAGGCAGATGAGACACCAGAAATCAATCCCCGCGCCCGGGGAAGCATGCCCATGGCGAAGGAGCCAACATATCCAAACAACGTTCATTTATTTATGCCAACTGCTCAAAAACTTGTGGTGTTTATGAATCTAGCTGTGACTCTGCACATATTTATAGCATATATTTATTGACAAGTTTTAAGGGTTGATCTGTGGAAAGATCTCTGCAATGTATCACATATTTACAGTTGCATTCAAGGATTATGCAAATACCCCAAGCCTAGCAACAGCCTAAAGCTGCTATTTCACTTTCTAAAATCAACTTTAAAAGGAACATGTTCTTCTTTCCTCACCCATGAAACACATACCAAATGCCGCAATTATTTTTGCACAATACTAAGGAAAAGATCCTCTCTTCACTCAGCACCAGTATTCCTTACGTAAACCCCACTTGGCTTCCAGATCTCAAATCCCCATGACCATCCAAGGGCTATAGAATAGGTAGCCTCAAAATACCAAAAATCAGGATTCCGCAGTTCTCCTTTCAGCAGCCACTCTAGAGTCACTTCAGACACCACACAACTTTAACACCTAATAAAGTGCTCTAAATTATGGGAGTATTTCTCCGAATTTCTCTCCCCTTCAGCTCTGCACGAGTCCAATCAGGGAAAAACATCAAAACTCACAAATTTTCAAGAGTGCTTATCTGAACAGATGAAATTAGCCCGTTGTTCAAAAGTGTTTAACACCGGATAGGTCCCACTTGTGAACCTCAGGAGATTTTTTCAAAATGCCTCAACATTTATGCACCTCTCACCCTGCGGCTGGGGAAAACAGAGGACCAGGCCTCCTCTTTCGATGCTTAAATGAGACCTAACCTCTTGAAAGTTGTTCCCAGTTCAGACTACACTTTGTTTACTTTAACCCTCTCAGCCTCCATCTCTGGATGGATCCAGATATTATGCTGTGGATAACTAGACTTACCTCATACCCGCACAGATACAAAATACTTCTTTAATCTCACATTATTCAAAATTGTTTTAAAATTGGCCTAACTACACCTTGCACCAAAGGTTTCTCCACACATGAAAGCAGCTCTAGAGAAGACACCACTCTGAACACTAACAGGTGTCCTGGGGCGATGGACAGGTTCGATAGAGGTGAGTTCTGAAACTGGGAACCAGTATGACTCAGATGAATTATACCACACCAGCCAGGACTTGCGCTTGTGTTATGCTACAGCCGAGATCTCTTTGGTACTGCTCAATCCCAGCAGCCCACTCCCATGGACCACCACTGGGCAGCACAAAAAAACCCCACACAACCAAGTAACAGCAGCTCAGTGGCTCATCTTCTGTCTGAAGCCCTCAAGGAAAAGAGTTTGTGCAAACGTGATGCTGATTTAAAGTGATGACTGCATACGGACCCATCCACACCACATCTGCCGTCTCTCCAGCACAAACCAGTAGTGCTGAAGGCCTCTTTGCACTCCCCTACAAGCTTCCTCATAGGTGTATTTGGGACAAGACTAACTCGTAAGTGCACGCACAGTGTTTTTTCTATCTAACATATGCATATAGCGTCTGTTGATGCAGTAAGAGGTAAATTCCTCGCAGGCCAGTTCTTAACATGCCTCTACAGTCAACTGCTCTCTGTGGTAAACACCACAACAGGTGAACTTCTCACAGACCATGTCATGTTTGGGCTGACTGTCTCTGGGTTGCCATGGGCAGGGCTGTTGGTTCTCAGTGTGTCAGCTGGGGGCCACCACAGGCTCTGACAATCTTCACCAAGTTGCTAAGTGAGTTCACCAGACCAGAAGAAATTTGGTCCCTCTCCTATCACTACCAAGCTTTTCCATTCCTCCCTCCCCACTTCATGATTCAGGCAGGACTCAGGTTGAGCCCTCTGGTTACTGACCCACTCCTGACATCACACCCCTGAGCAGCCAGAAGATCCTGCCGGTCTCAGCTGCAGTTAAATAACCCATCCCCACATCTGACACTTCGTACAGCCCATGTGCTACTTCAGCCTGCAAGACACTCACTTTTCTCAAGGGTCTGCAAGCTAAAAAAATTTGGCAACTGATCTGCCTCCATAAACTCAGTTGAGGGTGAGCATCAGCTGGCAACCTCTTGCTTCAGTTCTTCGCTACGAAGAGTCTGAGATCTCAAGGGTAAGTTATACAAAGCCTCCGGCACAAAGCATCGCCTGGCTCCCTTCTACACCTTGGGCTCACGCCAGCTAAAACGGTGACTGAATCTGTCAAATACAATTCCCGGTCTCCGTCGCTCAGAAACCCTATCCAAAAACGACAGGCTTGCTCCTTCACCAAGAGTGCCAGTTTGTTCAGAACACAGTAAGGGCCACCACAGCCACAGCGCTTTAAGCCACTTACACAAATCAGGACAGACTAAACTTTTGATACCTACAGGGTCAACGGGGTTTAGCTGTGAAACTTTATTTCTGATCTCTGCACCTAGACAGAAAGGAGCCACATGGGTACTTTATGCAGACAAATGAGTGATAGCCAAGTCTAATAATGTCTTTTCTTTAGCTCTTCCTGCAGTCCTTGCACGAGGCGTGCAATTGTGTTCTGTTTGGGTGGTCACCACGGCATGAAGAGAAATCCATACTCGTCCTGACATCTCAGGCTCTGCGCAGCAGATTCACATGTAGTGATATTTTTGGCTACTGAAAGCAAACCACTGCAGATGCTATAAAAAGCTAATGACCAGAAATGTGAATTCCTATAAACTGTTTTGCATGTAAATAACTGTCCATGTGATTCTTCTGCAGCCCAGGATCTGCTCTCTTCTGTTACAAAATAAGATACAACATGTTTTTGCAGTCATCTGTCACACTTCTACTGAAAGACAAGTCAAGGATGAACTGTCTTATGAGGCAAAACTTTTGGCGGACTTTTGTTATCCTCTAATTGATCCTTTGTCAGGGTTCAATTTCACACTCCTTGTGTAAGCAACACCTTCCCTGAAGGTAAATACAATATTGAATCTACCCTGTTAGCTAGGTAGGTTTGTCTAGGCCAGCGTCTTTTCCTTATCTGTCACTAATACCGCATGAGTCGCACTAAAGCTTGCAAAATCTTTGGCAGACATATACAAACCCAAACTCCCGTAAGAACATATTCTTCACAAACCTGTCATACTGCTTTTGTGCAGAAGGATGAGGATTTAAATTCTTTATAATTTCTTAATCCTGTCAAATACAGTTGTGCATTTTCTAATTATCTGTATAGTCTAACCCTTAAAAAAATAAAAAATAAATCCTACTAAGATCCTAAGCATTCAATACGTTAACTTCCTGAGTTCAGAAAATTCTTGCTTTAAGCCTTGACTCCGTCTTGCTTTCTCCTTCCGCCACCTTTATCCCTTCTTGAATTTTGAATCCTCTTTTTTTTTTTTTTTTTGCATAAAAGCTCCAAGATTCTCCTCTCCACCATGTCTGTAACCAGCTTTCACTTCCCTCTGAATACCTCACTCGTGTCACGTCCATCTTCACAAGACACAGTCATCACCAGAAAGGAAAGAGGAAAACCGTGACACTCCTGACACGCCCACAGTGCCCGCTCTTTTTCCCGAAGCTGCAATACTGCTCTGAAGTTCATTTCTTCTCCACGAGCACAACCTTGCAGGGCCCCGCAGTGAGTTCCACTGCTCGTTTCACCTGCTCTTGTTCGGAGTCACTGCAGTCACTGCCTTCTCTACCCTAAACACGTGTCACCGACAAGTAACTGTTCCTCCCAATTCCAGACGAGAGATGAGCATATCAAGCACTATTTACAGCGCAGACCTTGTGGGGATGTCCGCGTTGGGTTTTCACTGGGCTGATCACACACTTACAGACAGCTCCCTCATTACAACAGCTGCTCTCCTCCATTCTCCCTTTCTCCAGAACTGCTCAGATTTGCTGTTGGCCTCTACAAGTCTTTGCCAGAGCAAAGTTTTTCCATATGGTAACCCACTGACCTGCAATAGTACTGCCTGAAAAATATCTATACCTCAGAGCCAACACTTCTGCCTTTGGTGAAGTTCACATTGGTTTATAACCATGTATTTAATTGGGTCTTGCAGCAAAACATCTCATTCTGTTTCCTTGAAAAGATGACAAAGAAAACCAAAAGAATGGTGAGCTAGCTATAAAAGCTACTTCTACCTTTTTAAACATTCAGTAGCTCCAAATCCCGCCATCTCTGGAAAGACATGAAAAGCAGAATCGATAAAAACCTGTAAAAGGACTTGACATTTTGTCTACACCGTGCAGCCTACAGCTGCATCAGCTTCTGGTCTGTGAGCCAGGTCATCCTGGAGTCACTTGGGTTTTCTTGTGCTACAGCATGCTGAGCAGCGCAGGCAAGCTCAGAAATGGCCCATTTCTCACAAACAAAGTAGGGCAGGAGGTCTGACGTTCTGATGAAGTCCCACAGGTTTCTGA
Organism: Bucorvus abyssinicus; assembly: GCA_009769605.1. NCBI lineage: Eukaryota > Metazoa > Chordata > Aves > Bucerotiformes > Bucorvidae > Bucorvus > Bucorvus abyssinicus. The sequence continues at coordinate 36,916,501 of CM020032.1, forward strand.
CACCAAGTCAGTGCAGCAGTTACACTGTGCTGGTCTTCTCCATCAATAAATCTTGCAAAATATGATGGAATTCAAGATTCGGAGACACAGAACCCACCCCAGACACCTGCATAATTTCCTGGGAATGTATCACAGAAAAGGAATGATTCAGTATTGAATTTGATCTGGTTTGCTGTTACCCTTGCTCTGGAATTCATGCCCTGCAGGCGTGGGCTAAAAGCGCCTTAGAGTACAGAACTTTTCCACAATGTTTTCACCCCATTACTCAGCCGAGACAGAAGGGGGTGTTCACCGCAGTACAAATCACGCTTTATGCATGTCCCATACAGGATTTCCCACTTACAACTGGAACTGAGGGCTCCTTCTCATGGACAAGATGCAAGAAACTACCATGTGCTGCTTATTGTCAGCTGACATCAGGAACATTACAAGTCATTGCTTTTACCCCCATAAGACACTTCAAATAGAAACACAACTTCAGGACACACAGATAACCCTTTTAACATGGTGAATGATTTATGATACCCACCATGAACTTTCACAGTGCTGCTACTGTCTTAGAGGAAGTTTTATCTTCTATTTCACCCGGATGATGACTGTACCGAATTTTCTATTCAGAATATTTGTTATAGTTCAGTAAAGCATGTGGCCATATAGCACATATACACTACTGAAGAACACCAACTACTTAAACTGCACTTATGAGATTAAAAACAGAAAATCAAAGGGGTTTTTTGAGAACCGAAAAGCAGACTCATGGTCAGAGATTTCATTTTACTGCCTCAATAACCACCAATTAAAATCATCAAGCTCACATACACCATCGGATAAAACAACAAGAAAATAATGGAAACACGGGCTTGCCACTGCATCGAGAGTTCCTGCTTTGAAGAGGAACACCTCAGTTTAGAGGGCTCATTCTGCTCTGTTTGATCTACCAATTATAGCTGGCACCAAAGTATTCGCTTACCCCTGACAAAACACTCTTGTTATGGTGTTTGAGTTAGGAAGAGAATCACCACACTTGAAACCTCCTTTTATCTCCTACAGGTAAATGATGGCCTAAAATTTCTTTTTAAAAGAAAGGAAAACACCCCCAACCCATCCTTCCCCACCCTTGCTGCCTGCCTTCCTCTCTCAGCTTCCCATAACCAAAATATTTGATGACAATTCAAAACGTGGCTTCACCAAAATGGACAAATCCCAGATTTAAACAGAGCAGCAAAAGAAGTAAAGAGCTAATGAATGTACCCACTTCTTTACAGCTTAATCTGGACCACTTCAGATAATGGCAGATACTTGAGTGCAAAGTACTTTCTTCTGATTTTAGAAGAACCTGAATGAAAATACAACTTCTAGAAATGTATGCAGCGATTCAAAAAACATTTAGAATAAAAAAACCTCAGCTGCATGATAAAATTCATTCCCTGTTCAACCTTCAAAAGTTTTTTTAAATCTAAGGCCAACACTGAAATTCAATTGATTACATTCAATTTTGGCCAAAACAGGAAAAAGCACTATCCTGAGATGCCTTCCTGAAACAGTACAACACCTAACGACACCTCATTTCGGATACTGTGTTTAAAATATCCGGCTATAATGTGGAAATGAGGAAGCAGACCGAGGATATGCTGTTCACAGTAAAAACACCTTTGCTGCTATCACTAGGCAGAAAATTCAGACAATTCAATAAATATTTTTTGGCGCTGTTGACAGTTGCTTTTCTGTTCATTAGGTATCTGGCCATTGCTTTGAAAACTTTGAAAGAGGTAAAAAAAGTCAATTCACAGCGTAGGAAACCTGCTGCTCTCCTTGCCTGAAACTCTACAGCAGACTTCAAAGGAAAACGGTGTTTATTGGACAGTAGTTTAGAAAGCAATGTCTAAATGGCACCACTTTGACACCACTTTTTAAAGCAGAAAAATAAAATGACACCTGCTCCTCAGGTCTTATGAGGCCTGAAGACTAGAAGCCACACACCCCGCAGGACTGCCACACTCAGTGACCGCAGAAAGGGCTACCAGAGGGAATAAGGGTGGCCACCAAGCCCAATGCAATGATTATACTACTATCATGTCTTTTCAGGCAGCAATCCTAATCTATCGTGTTTCTGCTCCCTTACAGGCAGCTCCACACCCTGAACCATTCTTCTTGTCCTTCTTCTAGATCTTATCAGCTTTACCATGACCTTTGAGAGACAGGATCATCAGATCCGCGCACAGAGTTTGAGATGCCCATGTACGCTTGAAAAATGAGGCGGTTTTGGTCTCCATTCCCTTCCTAAGAATCCCTAAGATTTATTTGTCTTTTCTTGCTGCCAGCAAGTCCTCAACCAGCGTCTTCCGAGAAATAGCCGCAATAGATGCAAGATCTTTCCTGAGCAGTAATAACAGTTTTAGCATTTACTACTGCATACCCAAACGCATAAATATTCTGTGCAGAAACACACACAAAGCATATTGCAGCAGGAAATGTTTCTAGACAGCCCCACAATGCTACAAAAACAAAATGCCCAGGAAAGATCCTCACAACAATCTGTCACACCAGATCAAATAACAACTGAACTGTATGCAACTACCCAGCCTTATATTCTGTAGAAAAGCAGGACAATGAAATCCTTTCAAACTCTAGTAACAGCAAATAAATATCACTGTGTTCCTTCAAAGAAAAAAACCTTTCTATGCTACATTTAAAGTTATATTTTTCAGAAAACACGGGGAACATCTTTACCTGTCTCAGTGAAATCAAAGAGCATGTTAGGAGGCACCAGCAGTTATTTCCTCGGCGGGTTTTCTCTCTGTGTTTTTTCATTTGCACCCAGTTGAGCACCGCTACCTCACTAGTTCCTCTGTACTGACCTGCTCATCTACTCCAGTAACTCCTTGGCTTTCCAGTTCGTGATTCCATCTCCCAGCATCTACCATCCTCATTCGCTACTTTATTCAATTCTACAAACTTGCCACTGCGAATTATTTGCACAAACGGAGAGTCATTTCTCTTTACGTTAGCTCTCCTCTCCTTAAGGCTTGCTCTGGCAGTGCCGGAGCAAATGGTGGGAAGGAACGGCACAACCACGGAGAGGAGTGCGTGAACTCGAGTGCTCAAGGAGAACTAGGCTCTGGCAAAAGTCATATTCATTTGTGAGGCACAGAAAACCAAGAAAGCTTATCTTAGTCCTAACCGTCCTGGAAAAATATTTCCTCCATCTATTTTATCAACCGTACTTGCAGCACAAATCCTCCACCGTTAAACAGTGGGACACTTGATGTTGTTTCAAATAAGTGAAAAATTACACTGCAGCAGCAAAGGGCTACGGAGCCTGTTCTGAACATCAGAAAGATGCACAATCCTGCCAGGATCTAAAGGATGGGCTGTACGTACTCTGGTTGTCTTCAATTTCTGCTCATCAACTGAAGCATTCCTATTAAGCGGCCTTTATATACTCCCTAATTAAAAAAATGCCCAGAAGTTCATTTAATCCTCAAAGTGGATCCTGTAAGCAGCAGTGAGGCTTGTGCTGTAAACAGATAATGGGAAAAGTGGTTCATAGTCAAGAACATAAAATTTCAGGGGTTTTTTCCCCCCATAACATTAACTTCTTACACTTCCCTACACCTGTTTTGTACTTCTTACACACCCTCCGAGCAGTACAAAACTCCACACTCCTCCAAATGCAGCTGAAGGCCTGGAGACACTGCTTATCTTCAGCCAACCTTCTAACCTTCCCCTTTCATCGCCCTTGTTTTGGGGAGGTTAAACTACTTCCTTTCTGGAAACGGCTCTGCATTTGTTCCGGAAGCCTCAACTGCTCCACGTTCAAAGCTCTGGAAAGCCAAATCCTCTCTGAGCAATGAGATCCGGACGTACGTTTGGTTTTCCTTATTGAAATCCCACCTCCAGAGCACTTGGTCCAGCTTGCGTGTTGCCCGTGAGAGCTCAGCCTGATTCACATCACAACCAACCGATGATTGCCCTGATACTGCACCGCTGCTTCCGAGAGGAAAAGTTGGCGAGAAGAAAGAACACAGCCTTTCGCTTTCAGGGGCTTCACTGGTCAGGGACATCAACAACAGCCTCAAGAGTTAGTCAGGTTTTGTAGCCCTGTCGCTCACAGGCGATGCTTATCTATCTCATATCAAGAGTTACTGATAAAATTGTTCATTTAAGTCTTGATCATGTTAATGCTCCTCAGTGGTTTTCCACCTTTCAGGAAGGTTTTCCAGGGGAGGGACGAGAAACCAGAAATTCTGCACACAGCAGCACGGCATTAATACTATTTAAAATATATTTTTAAATGGGCTTTTAATGATTATGCATCATGAAAGTATTTAATAACACTCAAATTACGTATTTTAAAATCTCTGGCAATTATGTGCAGGTGGTCAGAGGAAATGGCAAGCAGGACTGATGATATTGTAACAAGGAGATCGTGGCATTCCCTTTCAGGCTCCACAATCAGTACCTTGAGCTAAGAAATATTTATATATCCTAAAATAAGCTATATTAAATTTACCAGCATATCAATATGCAGCTGTCACTGATCACTCAGTAAAATCTAATAGAGACAATAATAATAAAAACCCAATAATAATAATACTTCCCCCTTTAAAAGTGGGACATCTTCATTTCACTAGCTAGAAATGACTGCAATAAATATAAAGATTCCTATTTTTGAAGGCCAGAAGATTATCATCAGAGCCATCTCATTTGAGCAGCTGCTATGAAATGTTATCGAATGACTCTTGCATCAAGTCTGGAGCTTCTAGGATTCACCACATGCTCAGCTCACTGATCCAACATTTTGTCCCTCACTGTTTCAGCAAACCTGTTCTGCTCTCACAGCTGCTACGAATCTCTGAAAGCTGGTACTTCGAAGTCACAGAAGGCAATGACCCAGGTTGGTTACTAATTCACAGCTCCTCAGAAATACGCTCCCACGTCCGGCAGGTAGGATGCACGTTCTACACTCCTGGAAACGTGAGCTCGCAGCACTTACCATGATCTCTGGTACCTCCCTGATATCGGAGGTGCCACTCCACTTGGGTGGGCAGCAAACACAAGACTGGAGGAAACAAACCTCACGTTTTTTGCCAAGCTGTTATCATTCTACTGCTTCATGATTCCTCCCCTTCTTCACTGATATGTTAACAATTACCTGCGTCCATCCAAGCTGCAGTTGGTCGGTGCTCTCCTAAGATATAAATCCTAAGCAGGGCGTTACGTACAGGTAGGTGCCTGAATTACTGAAAACATCAGTCGCTATTTTCCTACTCTGCATCTGGATTTATGCGTATCCAAACTCAAATCCTGATTAGCTTCACCTTTTGGTAACACCAGCATCCACCAGTCCGAGGGAAACTAGGACAGGGAGAGAAAAGCCCAGCTCGCTTTGTCCGTAGTTCAGAAGGGCTGTGAACAGAAGCCATGGTTTTAGGAACAGTTTCCATGTATCTTTTTCCACTGACAGGCTTCATAGTGACAATTTTTATTGAGAACTAAGTTTCACAGACAGCATTTTAGCCTTTGCAGTCACACTTTCACAGACAGGGCTCTTCCGAACAGTGGCGTGCTGGAGTGATAGATCTCAGGCAAAGCCTTTGGAGGGGGTAAGGACGCACCTCCCAGGCAGCGCATTCCGGTGGTGCTGATACTACCACGTTCCTCACGCGTGGGAGTACGACAGAGCGGGAGTGTTTTCCTGGAAATACCTGCACTCCTGACAACTCTGGTACTGAAATGCATAATGTTCAGGTGCAGCCTCTCTCATACCAAAGTTATCGGCAGCTGCTGAGCTCATCAATAACAGAAAATAGAAAAGGGCGTTTCCGAAAAGCATCCTTTTCTATTTTCTCCAGAGAAACATCAAGATACTTCTGATAGTTCTTGAAGAAAATACAATTGTTCAATTTTTCCAATTCTCAATCAGTTTGAGTTAATTGCGGGGGGGAATCTATTTCCTAAGTTTCACTGTGGGCTTGTTCTGAATTTTCTGTTACGTGTTATTCTTCCCTTCTGTCATAATTCAGATTATGCTTTTCAACATCCATCTTCTCATCCTATTTTTCATCCACATTTCTAATACCTCTCAATGCTCTTTTGTGTTATTTAACTGATTTCCTCTGTATTGGAGCCATCACGGTTCAGTACCCCCACAGAATTTAGTGTATATTCTTCATTTTCTGTGCTATTAACAAAGATATTAAACACATTAGAACACAGATAGCATTATCCCCCTGCTTTGGCTTTTCCCAAAGCTCTGGCCTCATCCATTTAGCATTATTCTTTGTTTACAGTTGCCCTGCCAGCTCTTAGATCATACGGCACCATCTCTCCATCACAGTCAATTTGAATCAATTTTTCAAGTAAAAATTCATGAAAGAGTATCAAATGCTTTACTAAAGTCCAAATATATTACATTTACCGCATTCCCTTCGTTCACCAGATTTGTAATTCTATCAGTAAGGTAATCAAGTTTGATACGCCCTTCACGCCACAATTTTAACTTTCACATTTTCTAGCCAAAACATATTCATCACACGGTACTTGCAAAATGCGGAAGCGCTGTAGATGCAAAGCTGAAAAGAAATGGGTTTGTGGTCCCAGAGGTGCAGCAAACATCACTGTGAGAGCACAGGCTCAACTCGTTTAAATCTCATCTTCCCCAGAAGATCCCTGACCTCTCATTAGGACTCGGCACATACACAACTCAATCCGGGGGACTGAGCTGCCTTCAGTCCCATTTGTACAACTGCGTAGAGCTCCAAAATCCAAGTCAGAGCTGTATGCAACCAACTTCAGCACCCCCTTGGCTCTGCATCCTGTTAATTCTAGACAACAAACGTGTCCTTTAACAGACATACTCACACCAGCTGCAGGTTTTTTCCTCCCAAAGCCAGACATCACGGCTACTTCTGAGGTCAAGCTGTGACAACAGTGGAAGCATGACACAAATTACGGACGGCTGTTCTCCTTTGCTCTTTACGTTTCCTTTCCCGCATGTATTTTGTGCTGTGAAAGCAACAAGCTGCATCTACTGGACGAAGGCACAGACCATCTTTTGTTAAAAGAATAAAGAGTAGCTGCGTAAAGAAGACAAGCCAAAGCTTGCCACATGAGCAAACCAAACTGGGCTTCAAGTCCCATTAAGTGTGAGGCAGATCCCCTCCAGGGGTGGAAGGTTGCAGGGTACAGGTTACTGGCTCAATTAAAAAAAAAAAAAAAAAAAAAATCACAAAGCAAAATGATCTACGAGACTGTGAGTGCTCTGTTTCTCCAGAGCACTCTGGGCTCTCTGTCCCAGCAGCTTTCCTTGATCTCAGGGAGTGGATCACCTCAGACCCACCAGCAGGACACATCTCCCTCAGAGAATCCCACGTTCGCGCCAAGACACGCCAAGTACATCGTGATGCATTAGCGGAATTAGAATTACCAAAAAAACACCCCAGAAAACAGCACAAACATGCTTGTTGGCCTTAAATTTACTACAGATTCCTCCTAAACCACAGCCAGTGAGCCTTGCTCAGGTACTATTCCACTTGATTGCATGTGGCAGACTCCAAGCCATGATGTCAGGCTTCCTTAGTCCTCGCAGCCATCGGCTAAATCTGACATCGCTGCTAGCGGTCTTCTTTGGCAGTGCCAACACAGCCCACGATACCCTCAGTGCCACTCACGTGCCAGGTAGCTCGTTCCTGACATTTGAGAGGGGCTTTAATTGACTCCTCCAAAATAAACATTCAAAATCACTTTGCACACTAGAAACATTCCAATCTGTCTCAAGGATATAATTTCCATTTCTGCTTACAAAATCACTGACAATACCTTTAAGTTGTTGAAGTACAGAAGATTAAGAAAGAAAACAACAAAATACATTTCCTATACTTGGCGCTGGCACCACAGCTGATCAGAGAGGTAAATCTAGGAGCAGAAAGACTTCGTAAACACACTGCCAGTCATGGAAAAAACCACACACAAATGACGCGCTGCCTGTATTCAGCAGGATTAGTAATATTACAATTAAGGGACTTAGGTCTAGAGTTTAAATCATGATGAGAATCCTTTCTAAACAAACTCAAAACAATTATTTCAAAAGGCTTTAGTGCTTTATTGCAAAAAAAATGTTTTATCTCTTTTTTTGATACCTCCTTTAACACTCAAATCACTAGAAAATCAAGTACAGAAAGAGTATTTAAGATTTTAGTTATGTCTCCTGTTCAGACAAGCCACATGAGATGCAGCAAACGTGATCAGCATAGAAAGAAAGCGTCCTGCCAAAATCAGACTAGTCAGTAAATAGAGATCCTCTTTGTTCAGACATGTATTTTATGTATACAGAAGTTGAAGGATAACTAGGCCACAAAGTCAGGTATAATTTGGTTCAGGGCTCCATAAACACTCGTGTTACCTACCAACGTCCTTGAAAGTCCTTAGCTCCCTCCTTGCTCCTGGAAGCGTCTTACTCAGATCTGCTTCCCAGCCCTTACTGCTACAACGTCAAGCCATCTTGGTACCAGACATTCAAATTCTAACAGGATTTCACTTACAGTCGGTTATTCAATGTCTTATTGACTATGGAAACGATTACTCACCACGCAAACCCAGACATCAAAGTAGTAAGTTCTAGGGAGTAAAGCCTATCCCAAATGCCATTGACAGCACTAGAGTTCAGGACCTTCTAAAGGGGAAAAGCGATCCACACAGCCCCAACCCCCAATGTCACTGGTATCAAGAGTCTTGGAAGAAAGACTGCAAGAAATTCCTCCCCCTGATGGACACCAGCTCCCCTGATGGACACCAGCTCCCCAGCTTAGCAGGGCACCGTAAAGTCACCAGGGCTGATCCCCCACCCCTTCTTAGGGGTCTGTCTCCATTCACTGTGCTGCAAACAATGTCTCTTGGGTGTTCTCCTTTGTCAGCTCAGGTCTGATTTCCTGTCCAGGTTGTATCAAGAGCATCGCTTCGGAATTTCACACTTCTGATGATCGTTCCTGTCTTGCTCTGTAACGCCACTTCACGGTATGTTTGTGTAATGCGTATGGCATCTGGGGCGATGGAGCCAACAGCAAGGTGTTACCCACAGGAGTAACTTGAAAATCTACAGCGCTAATGAAAACAAATTTCCTGAGTGTAGGTAGACCACATCTAATCCTGTGCATGGGAGCTGAAGCAGTGATATAAACACCAAGAGAATAAGGAAACAACATACAGGTAGTGCTGATAGATGGTAAGAAAACGGACCACGTCAGGACCAAACCACATGAAGAAAATGAAGGCTGCGCTGTGCCAGGGCTCAGTGGACAGATTTGTGTTCCTTCAGTGCATCTTCTCCCCAGAAACACATGCTCACAGTCGTTATTGTAAGCACAGCGAAAAGTACCACAAGAAACAGTTCCCTGCAGACGACAAAGAAGTGAGAGGAGTCTATGGCATGAGATGGACCCAGCCAAACGCAAGGTTTGGGACCGGTTTCAATTTGCGTGGGGTTTTTTGTTTAAGGACTGCTCCACATGGGGTAACGTCACATCGCTGCCCAGCCCTGAAATGACACATGGCTGCACAGTTACGCCTTGGGATAATTTGGCAGTTTCCAAGCCTTGCTTCTAATCTGGGAAAAAATGCAAATCATTTTCCTAAGCAGCAGCAGCATTGGGGACCCTAAGTAACACCAACGTGTTTTTCTGCCTTCCCTGCCTGTCTCTGTAGATGTAGAGTTGCAGTGTCCCCGTCATTAGTTTCCACCTTGTGGGAAATGTTCTTGTTTCCATTTCTCCCCCTGACCAAGTCAGCAGAGGTGACCACTGCTGGTGACTTACTGTAGCTCTAGGATCAGTTCTAAACATCGTCTTTGGACACAGCTCATTACCTCCTCCCACACCTGTTTTCTGCCACCCTGTTACATTAAGGATAACAGGAACCGAGCCCAGACCAATTATAAGAGCAGCCTAACAAGTGGATTCTCTTTCCTCTCCTAGTAAAGGGTATTCCTCCTGCAGGACAACAATAACATCACTACTGTTCTCATTTCTCACACAGACACTGTCTGGATTTCTACTGGAAGGATGAAACAGCTGCTGTTAACCCTCATTTTCACCCCTATGGTTTTTTCTTTACATAATACTGTTTTTCCTGGTACTGCACTGACATGTTTACCCTAAAGTCAGTAGAAGTCCCACTTACTTCATAAGCGTCCCACTCTTTTTCCATTGCATCCTTTCATCTGTCACTTCTAAAAGGGGTACTTTTAAGATCACCGCCTTGTCATCTGGACATATTTAGTGGTCCTTGCAAATTCATGTTACACACAGCCATTTCTGCTCTCTCTCAAACGCCAGGCTGCCACTTCCCTGACTTTCAGCTCTAAATGTCTTTCTGCTTCAAGTTTCTGCCCTGGGATCAGCATACTGCCCCTTCTTCATTCTCGACTGGGCAGCTGCTTCTGTTTGGCTGAACTTTAACACATTAACCACCATTAACTCTGGGTTTTCCACAGCCCCGGGACATTTGAACCACAACCTGGTTTATTCTAGAGGATGGATGCACTGTTACAGAATCCGAGGATGCACTGTTGCAGTTTTACATGTCATTCAGTTGTTTTATGCATTTCCAAAGAGGTTCAACTGCAGTAAGGCATTAACCCTCTTCTCTCCACTTCCCAGTTTGCTTATCTTGTGTCTGCAGTCATCACTCACACCCAGGAATTGGAAACAGATGTGTTTAGCCTAACATCAGAGTTTCTAACCCATCGGTGCAACCAGTGCCAGCCTTAGCACCGGGCGATCCACATCAGCTGGCTATTGCCAGGCACTGCTGAGATGTTCAGTACTCAACAGGGAACAAGCTGAATAGAGCTTAAGTCAGAACCATCAGCAGCTACAGAGAAACTGAGAGCACGTCCAAAATGAACTGCTGTCTAGCTCACTTATATACAAAAGCTGCATTTTTAGAAAAGAAACGAAGGAAAAACAAGGCTTATCCACGGAAGGATTGCATTTCCTGCAGAGATAACAGCACAGAGAGTTAAAAAGACAAAAACAACGGGACGCTGATCAATGCTGTGGTCCCCAGCAGCGCAGAAGTACAAACCTCCATCATCTCGCCCGCAGTTTGGTACGAGTTGGGCTGAACCAGCTGACACCTCCTCACTGGCAGACAGCCCTGTCTGTGAACGGAGCTGTTGATCTCATTAGAGTTTCCAGGGAATTATAGTAGGCACGTCAATAGTTATCAGCACTACCACGACACTCAAAGGAAGTTCAGGGTTGGAAAGCTCTGGCCTCCAGGCTGTCCTTTCTCCCACAACAGAGCTGCCATCACACTGAAGCTGGTAAGTACTGCTAGATGTGGTAACAGTGACACAGACACTAAGAGAGTCAATTCTCTTTTCATGGCAATCCAAAACCTCTATCAGGAAATTAATTTATGCTAAAGAAATAAATCTATTCTCTTTAAGAGTTCACTTTATGATTAATTATACTCCAGCTTTTAAAGCATTTTGCAGAGTGCAGTTCTCTCTAATATAATTATATCTCACAAACTGCATTTTATGGCAAACCTGAATTGAGAAGTCTAGTCTGGAATGCCAACAGTGAGACTGCTTTAATACCAAGCTTCAGTAGGTGTTTATAACAAGTACTGGCAAAAGCAGGTAATAAAATATTACACAGCCCTGAGACAAAAATTAATGAGACAATAAACAGTAAGAAATTAAGCAGCTGGCATGTATTCTGTTCCAGAAGCAGAAACGACACAATCGGTTGTCTCTTAATGCTGCTTTTCTTACTGGCTGTAATGTCACAGACCTGGTTCACAATTATGTCTGAATTATTACACCCAGTTTCCCCCAGCAGAGCTCTTCAGTGGCCATCCCAGTTGCCTCTCCAGCCCAGGAACAGCCCACGTCCATACCATAGGCAATGCCCCACACCCAGCACAGCCCCTCATGCTTCTGACACCCTCCCAACCACGCCAAGTGATGTGCTCAGCACTGCCACCTCCCCCCAGCACAGTGGGAGGCACAGCTCAGCTACCTGGGGCAGGCTGGGGGCATTTCCCTTGACAGAGGGCTCTGCATGCAGCTAACAGATATTTATCCACACCCAAGCCTTGCTCCAGACTGAGCGTACACATGGGAGACTGGTACCGGTGTATCCAGCAAAGTAGGTAAAAAAAAAAAATCAAGCAGCAGCTCCTCCCACTGCACACTGGGCAACCCTTCCCACCAAAACTCACACATCTTCCCATCCCACCCCTCTCCTCTTCACCTCTTCAGCCTGGGGTTCTGCTCCCTAACTCATTCAAACTGGCCAGATTCTCACTTTTTTCCTCTCCTCAACAAGAGGATTCTGCTCACTTTCACATGGAGGAATCGGAAATGTTGATTTTTCTCAGAGAAACACAGCTCTAACAATTAGCACTCACCCACGGCTTCAATAAGAGATCAAGGTAAACCGCTGAGAAATTCAAGACAGATCATCTTCCACTGGAATTCCATCCCTCCTCCACCTTATGTTAAGAGATCCTCCACTGTTTTGTAGTTACAAGCAAATCGGAAATAACAGGACTGAAAATATTTTTTCATTCTATAGGAAATACAGCCATTTCAGATAATTTTTTCTAAATCAGAACAAAACCATAACTGAGGCTGTTAAGTCATATTCATTTCATAGCATTACTCCATGGTAGCGTAAAAGAGCAATTCAAAATCCCAGACAATGAAATATTAGCTGTGTTAGTTTTAAAAAACTCCACAACAAACAAAACAGTGTAACATTAATCAAAAGAATTAGCTATTACCAGAGCAAAAACAAACACAGTTTTTCATCAAAATACAAGCATTCCCACAATGGATTTTTACTGATGCTGTGTTTATCTTCTCCCCCCGTTTTGCAGGCAGAAAGGCACTGATCGGTTTTGGAAAGCTTCGAGGTACTACACCCAGGGTTCCGGGTACTTTAAGCCGTCCGTAACGCTGCGGTCACTACACGTTCAGATGAGCATCCTTCACCTTGGCCAAACTTGGACCCTGTCAGGGTACACCCCAGCTCGCACAGCTCGGCACAAACACTGATTTTGGTTTCTGCTGTTTGTGCCCTAACCCCCTCCGCTCAGAGTACTGAACAGATTTACAAGTATTCCACAGTGACTTGCCAGTACTGCAATCCACAATTCCCACCCGCATCCCGCGTTGCCTGGCTGCTGATTTGAACGACAAGGTATGCCCCAAGTTTGTGGGCATAGACTGAAATGGAAATAAAACGCTTCTCAACGGGCATTTAATTTACATGAACACTAACTTAATTTTATTACTTCAGAGCAGAATTCAGCCTCCGTACCGCTGCCTGGCTACCACAAACTGGGCATTTTTGAGAAAAGCCTTAATGCAGAGTAACATTTTTGGCTCTCTTTGGAGATGTTATTCACTCATGACCATATCAACCATGTCTGAGTCAGAGGTCCACCTGAATTTAGTACTCCAAATGACCAAAAGGCCAGGTAACACCTTCCTACCAGTTCCCCACCACTGTCAGGCATGCCGGTACTCTCTGCAGGCACCACAGGGATGTTCCTGCACCCAGAGGAGTCTGCAGTTGGGGCAATAACTGACCCGTGAGCTGGAATCAGGACAATCTACCAGATAATGCCAGATGTTGCTTCATGACTCAAGGAGGCCTCCTGGCTTCCTTCATGCAGACTGAAGCATAGAAGACCACACAGAAAATGTCCAAAGTCAGTATCTAACCTCTGATAACAAGAGAACAGCCACATGGAATCCCCGTTAAAGAAGCCTAGAAGATTTTCAGCACCTGTCTGTCTCCAGGTATTTTAATTAGATTGCTCTGGACCTCAAGTCACACTGCAAGTCTCTGGAGGAAGCTGGGAGACACTTTTGACCTGTTTAGGTAAAATCAATAGACTTCAACATCTCTTGCAGATGCTAATGGGTTGCTAGCCAGAAACACAGCTTTGAGAAAAGATTTAAATAAAAAGAAAGAGCCTTGTAAGTTACTTGCAATGCTTATGAATACTTTGTCAGTGAAGGTAGTAGCAAAATAAACAAGAACATCTTGGTAGGGGCCAACCCAGAAGCCACACAAACACCGTTATTTAATACGATAATTAATATAAAGTGCTGTCTGTACAGTATTAATTCACACCTCAATGGCACAATAAAGCAGCACACGTAAGTCCTACAACCACACACGCCAGCCTTTGGGATGGCCAGCTGTCCTCAGCCAGGGCAAAGCTCTGATTCCATCAGGCTGGAGGACATACACTGGCAGGATCACACCCCAGAATGATTTTTGTGAGAAGCATTTGACACACACTTCCCTAATCATATAAATAAAAATGGCAGGCAGATTTTAAATTATGAATCAGAGGGACAAAACTACAGGAGTTAAACAATTTAGAACAACTGATTATTACAGAAATTCTACTGATTCTGAAAAAACAAAGCTGTAGTGCAGAATCTATGGTTTCAAAATGCCATTTCAGAAAATACTAACCACAATCTGAACCTAATTTTATTTTCTATATTCAAATTTAGTTAAATAGATGCTATGACTACTCTATTAGAAAGTCCATATGACAATTTTCTCAGTATCTCATTCACAGTTCTGCTCTAGTGTTGAAAATCTCTAGTACTGCAGCTGCAAATGCTGCTACATCTGCCTGGTTTTCTGACCATTTGCAGTCACACAAAAAAGAATCTGAGCTGCTGAATTTCCTGTCATACTTTTGTTAGGCTACAGACACCTGTGCTCACTCACCCACCCCCCTCTTCATTGTTGGGGCTTCAGGTTATGAAATAGGCTCTGATATAACACAGTAATATGTAATACAGCCAGACGCAACACAAAAAAGGTCTTATGATAGGTACACAGCCCTGCAAACTGTTTCCTCTGTCATCCCTACATCACACTGAATGTTTGACAAAATTACGAAGAGGTTTTCTTTCGGAAGATGCTTCACTAACACAACTATAAGCTCTCCTGCTCTGCCTCCTCAATCTCTGAAGATCTTTTTAATAAGCCTCTCCCACAGAAACCGAGTAGAATCCACAACTTTCATATCTTTTGATTACAAGAAATAGCACAAAGTGTAGTTCATATGAAGTGTTAGTAATTATGCTGAAACTGCATTTTAACAGACTGTCTCCTTGGATTTATTTACTTCGGGACATCCATGAACGAACATAGCAGGCCATTACATTACAATATTTCAGCAAAAAGAGGACATCCTGGTCCAGTATATGATTTACTGCATGACAATTCTAGTACAGGAACAAAATAAGAAATCAGCTATATCAGTGTTATTAATTACAACAGAAGTTACCTTGGTACCATCTGAAATTCACCTGAAAGTCTGAATATTTACTACTTGTGATAGGTAGAACAGTAACTCCCCCCATTTTAGGCTTTAGGTAGAACTTCTGTGTGATGGGACATCTCAGCTTTCTGTTAAAGCATCTATTAAATTGTACTGTGGCTCTTTTGTGAGAGGTAAGTCATTAGAAATCAAGTTTTTTCTACCTGTTTTTGTAGTTCCTGTTTCAGTTTCGGAAACTCCTACAGTCACGCTGGCTGCAGAACGACAGTGGCAGGGCCACAGGAAGTGGGACAAGAAGTGGCACAGATGCCTGTGCTCTGCCCACACTTGGTAGGAGACTGGCTATGAACGAAGAGGATGAGGAAGGAATGAGCCCTCACTACAAGGAGTGATAACAAAGGAAAACCAACCCAGCCCTTCGCTGTATCTATTATTTCCCAAGGCCTTCTGAAATCACCATCTCCACAGCGAAGCTACACGGGTAAGAGAAGGTTACCGAAGCCCAGAGTTACAGATCCTCATGAAGGGCGAACCCAGAGGAAGATGAATACCACAGCCAACACTTCGACCTGAACGCTACTGAAACATCAGGGGGACGTGTCAGAACTGCAAATACTCAAAATGCATCGTTTACACGACAACTCTTTTGTGTTAATAGCTAGAGAAAAGGTTCAGGAGAACTTCAGCAGCCTTTTCCTCCATTCCTTCTCCTTGGTTCCTCAAGCAGGTCCAACCCAGCTTCTCCCAACGCTCCAGAAACACGACACCTTGAGGGCCATCTTTAGAGGGCCTTATTTCTTGTGCAGCAAAACAAGCTTCAGCAAATCGGTACAATTTAATATTAAGCTGAAAAAGACTGAAAGTTCTTAACTGTAAATACATACAAAGTAAAGCAAGATCATAAGACACACCAGGGATTAGCTCATTAGACTCCCTTGGCTCAACACCACAGGGATGAATCTCACAGTGGAATCGGCTGCGAATTACCTGAAGTCTAACAGGAGCTTCATGGGGTCCAGGCTGCTCTAACTTCCTGTGGGTCGTGTCTTTCTAGGAGGGCATGGACTAACATAAACCAGCCTAATCCAAACAGCCGGCAGAGCGTGGCCCTGTTTCCATTCTCCGGTTCCAAGGCAAACCCTTCAGCACCATTCGGCAGGCAGTAGAGAGCAGAATTAACATAATTACACACACAACCGAGGCTTACCCGCAACAAAACCCCAAAGCCCTGCAAATCGAGTAACATTTTGGACGTCTGTGGGTAATCCTAAGAGAAATCTATCACACAAACACTTCACTAACAGCTTCCCAATCTCCCACCCACATCCTCCACCCTCACTAGTGCATTCTGGTGCTTTCTCTGACTTTGTGCAGGTTATCTGACAACATCAAGAAAGGACTTTTAAAGACATTCCAATTCACGGACATGACAGTGTCACTTCTCACCATGGTTTACAGCTCTATCTTTGATGAAAGAACAGGATTTTGAATAATTCTAACAACTCTGAATCTAGACATTAATAACTCATGGACAGGGCTGATGGACCAAGCGTGACTGTCTCCAAAGAGCAGCTCTGCAGTCCACTGCTCAAGTGTCATTTGCCATTTCTTAGAACACAATCAGGAAAGAGGGCAAAGTGACCCCCATCTTGGTGACCTCGCCTCTTAATTAAAAGAAGGGTAAATTCTATCAGATTACTAGAAAACCTTGGTCCAAAAACTCAAGTCATTTAAGCCTCAGGTATCCTGACATTTTCAGCATTTGTAAGAATAATAGTGCCTTTTATGCTTCACCAAAACTGACAAGATCCTGGGAGCGAATTCATCTGCTAAGGGCTGATTTTTAGTTTGTGATCTAATTCACAAAGTGAGGTGATAAGTATTTGCGTCTTGTGGTGAATTGTTGACCGACCGTACAAAGAGCTTTTGCAGTTATCCCCATGACTGTTCCTATTTAATACCTGACTTCTCTTCTGAGACTACCAGCAAGTTGTCAGGGTCGCAAGGTTTGTACAGGCATCCTATAAAAAAACCTAAGCAGCAGTATAAGACACCTACCACCTTTCTTCCAGGCCACCTAACAGCTTATCAGGTGGTTAAAGTTTGACTGATGTGATCAAATCAAAACCTATGACCTAGTGTGGAGGAGGTTCTGTCTCATTAACATTCTCCTTAGTGCCCTGCTTCTCCAATAGTTTTGTCACCGAGCAGGGTATTTCCATCACCGTTATTATGCAAGGCTGAAATAACAACTCAGGGGCAGAAACCCAGAAGAGAACAAGGCCAAACTCAACGGCCCTGCAAAACAGGCTGCACACTTATTAGGAATAAAGTTCTCTACTAACGAGTTTCCAAGTCTCTATAAAATCCCAGTATTTGGCAAAGAGCATTCCATTTCACATTTTAACATCCTCTGGCATCAAGTATTATGCTTTAATTAAACACAGAATGCAAATCACATCCCCAGGAGATGATGCCTCTAGCTGCTTCTCTTTCAATGAGCCAGTCTGGAAATCAAGCACAACAGTAACGTAGCAGAGACCAGGGCAACTGCGCACAAGATACTCAATATACCTTCACTTTCTCGCCCCCTCAAAGCTACCAACTCAGGGAAGTCAGACTGTTTCACTTATTGTGAAAACCTGAAGATGGGAAAGGAACCAAAATTGTATTTAGTTTATCCTACGTGGAACCAACCAGAATCCTTCCAAGGCTGCTTAACAAAAAAATTTACACATAGACGCAGCTCCACAAAGGCAGGATTTGTTATGCACATCTTAGGAAAGTATCTCTGACAACAGCTAATTCAACTACCAGAGTGCAAGCGTGTAACACACTACCCACAGTACTGGGACTCCGTTGCTGAAAAGTCCCCCTTGACTTCAGAAGTGATTTCTGAGACCTAGGTACTCCGTGCAACAGCAGGGTAAAACCCTCTGGAGTCTTTCACATGGCAAGGGTTCATCCCAGATGACTGACAGAAACGTGAAAGGCACAGCCCAGCCTACAGCTCCACCACGGAACACAGCCAGGCAGGCAGGGGGTACGTCTGCATTTTAAAACACCTGCAGCACTGTATCCTAGTGGGCATTTACTCCTGGCCTTAAAAAATAAGCAAGGAGAATCCACTCCGCATCCATGTGCATCTTTCTAGATAGGCTCAGACTCTAGACAGAATCAGTAGAGTTCCAACATACCTAACACTCCCATCATCACCAGAAACTATTTTTTTCCCCAGAATTATTTTTCAAACCAAGATTCTGTAATTAGGGTCCTGCATGAAGTACCAGAGAGCATAAAACCTCATCTTTCTGCATCACGCCTTTACACCTCTCCGGGTGGCCAGTGCCAAGAGATGGGTCAGCGTGTGACTCCGAGCAGCCACTCCTCAGCCCTAAAGCTGCTGGGTCACTTGTTCTTTGCGCTGAAACGTTTCACTGATGCTGACAGCAGCTCCTTGCCTAAGAGAGACATGCAGCTGGAAAATGGAGAGTGAGGGGAAGACAAGCTCTAGAGGAAGCTCCTATTTCACACTGAAGATAAAACCAACTCCTCTAACCCAAATGAATAGCTGTGAAATGGTACATGGCTTTCATCTTGGGTGGGAGAAACAAAGACATTTACGATCAGATACTGTGCGGCACTCGAAAGTTGAGGAAACCACGTATCACAAGTCCAGCCGTTAATAAAAAAAAAAAAATCAGGAACATTATTAATGATCTTCTTCATCTAAAAATCTGAACTGATAGGGACTTCTCAGAATTTTTTTTGACAGGGCAGTGATAAGAATATTTCACTCCGGCATCTGTGTGTGCCTTCCTTCTCACTGGGGAAAAGCTTATACAGTTTAAGTAAAACACAGAAGAAAGACTCTATGTTTAGACAGGCATGACTGTGAATGCTAAGTAAGGGGGGATGCTCTGGAGCTGGTGAAGTTCTCGGAATTGCCACACTGGCCATACAGCATATGTAACATCAGACCAATATTAATGGGCCAGAATAAGGAGACTGGAGAGCCTATCTGTCCGAGCTTTCTGTAATGACGAGGCAATAGAACTATTCTTCAGGTTGAGATTCTTTTCCGGCTAAGAATCAGCAAAAATTGAATTTCTAAAGATATTCATTAGTCTTGTGGCCCAATCGGTGTACTGTGATTGATACAGCCAGGCTCTGAACTGCTGTGATTCTAAGCCCAATATTACAGGTTAAATCACAGTGCAGCTCGCAATACTGGGAAAGTTAATTCTCCAAATTAGAGCCCTCATCACTGATGTGATTTTGGGCAATGCCGAGCCTAAGGCTGTCGTGGATTTCAGTCAAATTGCAGGGGGATGGTGGGAGAGGAGACACTACAACAGCACAACCTCATCTAGAGACCATGAAGTTCAGATCCCCTCTGTGAATCTTTTGGCTTTATATAAGAATGAAAATCACTGGGTGTCCTTCTTAGGTTTCTTTTTTCTTTCACCTTCACTGAGGTGTTATTTCCCTTGAAAGCAGAAGAAACATAAATTACCGGCAAACAAAACACACTTGCAAGCGCAAACATTCAGGCACTGTTTGGTAGAAACAAGCACGCGTCTTCTCCAAGCGTAAAAATCCCTTTTGGGTGATTATGAACACAACTCTGCTCCAGTGAGTCATCAGAAGAGACCGGTTTCATATGCACAACGCAAATTTTGCTTCCAAACAATGTGACTGTGCTGCCATTGGTACACGCATGCACTGCTTTGGGCACGATATTGCTATTTCAACATGAACTGGAGGATTATACACTTGTTCTTACAGGTTCAGATCTACCTTAGAATTTTTCTACCCAAACCAAAAGATAACCTGCACGTGTGCATGCACTTTTTGCTCAAATGTAATGGAGGTACTGCTAGATAACCACTTAAATTTATTTTGGAACAACAACAACATTTCATGTTTTACTATGGATTTACACGCATGTCCCAAAGCAACAAAGAGTCATATTTTGATGGGAGAAAAAAAAAAAAAAAAAAAAAATCTTTCTTCCCCTCCAATTCGGCTTTTTTCCTGCTTTCTACTGCAAAATATTTAGCTTCTAATCAAAATAATGAAAGCAGGGCTTCTGTGCTCCAAGGTTTTCATTTGAATAAGCAAGGCAATTTCCATTTCAAATATATGTTCTGCTGTGCTCCCACAAAGCAGAAGAGTGGCTTTTCTCATTTAACGCAGATGCCAAGTTATCCAGGTTCTTATATCCCTCCAGGAAAACTTCAAACCATCTCAGCTTGCTCACGGCTCAGCCTCCTCATCCAGCCTGAGGTTTGACCGAGTTTAAATGCAAAGCCTGCCCAACTCCTATTCTTAAGCCTGACTTAGTACATGAATTTTCTAAGGTTGTTGCATCTGTTTCTCCCCTGACACTGCATTCCTCACACAGGGGTATTTATGACCCCTAAAGTTTGGTAGAGGCTTTGATATACTCAGATAAAAGACGTGGAGATCTGCTCTTAGGAAATCAAGCTATGCAACAGCCAGCTTGGTCTGGTGGGCAACGTCATCTCCACCCACTCGTCTTGTTGGAAGAAATAACGCAGCCATTGAAGTGAAACTACAGATCAAAATTTCATGCTGAAATTCATTTTAAAAAGATCTCCTTAGAAAATCTCTTCTTTAAACAGCATAAGCAACTCGACAAAGAGTGATTGATAAGTCAGTTGGCTTCCTGGTGTAAATCTTTAATTTCATTTGCTGCCCTTGTTACTCTGACCCTAGCAATAGTCCATAAATATTTAGGTAGTTTTCCACCAGCATGCTTTCAGCTTTTGAATGCTAATGCTGGCCGCAGTGAAGAAGAAAAGGAATTGCTGTAATGGACCACGGAACTAGCTGTGAATATCTAACCTGCTGTTTGTAAGGCATCCTGTTGGCTGGAATTAAAGCAGTCGTCATTAGCACACAGGAACCCATCACATTCTCAGTGAATTGTGAGGCTGTCTTGGGAAAATAACAAATATCTTTACTTGAATAAGCATTAATGTTGTAACAACCAGCAAAAAAAAAAAAATATCAATAGCTGTATAAAGCCCAAGGCTAAGAACAGAAACCCACGACTGGCACGCATACAGATCACCTTACCAGTGAAGAAATCAAAAGATTCTGGTTTACTCTGCACCTCATCATGGTGCCTGACAGATTATCAACAACTTTAAAAGAATCCTTTGATACAAGCACAGTCAAGGCCCAGGGACATGACCTTTTCCTGCCTATGCTCCCCCGTTCTGCAACACCCCAAGCTCACTACGCTTCAAAGAAAGGGCTTTAAAGACCACTCTCGGCAAAGCAGTGGCACGCAGTAGCGTGGTGAGCCTTCCCACTGCTCCAGCCAGGAGAACCATGAGCGTGGGAGGAGAGGCACAGAATGTCCTGTGTTCCCTTGGTCAGAGGATGCAGCACCCCCATTCAGTCTCCCAGGGGACAGGGTCACTGAGCCCATGAAGAAGGGTTTCCCTGCCAGCTGGCCAGATCCCTCAGAGACACCACATGTCAAAGCAACCCTTTGCCATTGCCAGTGAGGAGAGGTGCTGAGCCTAAGTACCCACTACTACTGGAAGAGCAGCAGTGGGAAAGTTGACAAAATTCATCTCTACCTTGCTCCTCGCTTCTGCTAGAAGCCTCATCTAGGCTTTAATTCCTTCTTGCCTCCACTACTGAAAATGCCATACAAAATTATCTTGCTGCATCGCTCTGCTTTCAAAACAGCAGGAGGGAGTTGAGAACACTGCAGCACAGATCCTCAGAGCTCCAGAAAGCTCCTTTCACTTCATCTGGAAAGTAAAAGCTGCCCTCCTAGTTTCAGACTCCATCCTTTTACATTTCCTGCACATCCAGACCTAGCTCCTTACATTCTCCTTCCCTATGCTCTGCTTCTTTCCAGGCACTCTCCAGACAGACTTGTCTGTCTTGACATCCACTAGAATTCAGTGACAGCAAGACCCAAGCCTTTTCATTTTTGGTAAGCCTTTTGAAAGTACACGCTAAGGCTAAATGGAGACAGGAACAGGGCTCCGCTTTTACAAAAGGGAAAGGGTAGCAGAGTCTAAAATTTGCCTTGAGTCACTGGAGCAAACTATGCTGGAGCATGTCCTCCCAAATCCTCCATTTGCTTTTTCCCTGGGCTCAAAACTGAAGTCTCTGGCTGCTAAAAATAAAGCATGTATGAGCAATGACAAAGCAACGAGGCTAACAACATTAAATCAACAAGTAAGAGGAAGCTATTTTCTTCACATCCCATCAAGAAACATTTCCACACAGGGAAATTCCTCTTCTCTGCAAGTACAACTACACTGAGCTCAGTCTGGCCTCTGCTCTAAGGCTCAAAACGGACTTGGCTTCACTAACTCACACCCTTCCCACTCACCCAGCACGTTTTGTCTTGTCTCAAAAGCAGAATGTATTTGTTTGCAGCTTAAAAACAGGCATAAAAATCTGCAAACTCACTAATTCCTCTCCCGAATTGAGTCGGCAGGTTTCCACGTGTGACATAGGACCGCCATCAGAAGAGGGTTCCCTAAATCCCGTTGACGATTAAGGTTCTTTCTTACTTTACACAACTGTGCCCTGTTTAGACTGTGTTTGCAGCGACTCCCTGAAGCCCACCCCAAGCTGCCAAGCGTGCTGTAGTGGGGGACCATTTCATTCATGGTGTTCTGCTGCATGAAAGCGAGCAAAGCACACAGGAGAGCTCCTAGCGTAGAAAAAGAACCTGTCCTTACCACACATTTCAGTTCCCACCGAGATAACAAGTTCCCGCTGAGCGGGGCAGTCAGTCGGAAGCTTCGTTTTCTTACTCAGCTAATGGAGCTCTGTTGTTGCTGCTGCTGGACTGCAAGTTCTCTTCTGTAGGCAGAGCTGAACAGTAAGTGTGAACAGCTGTTATTTGCCATGTAATTGTAACTAAGAGGATTTTCATTAAAAGATTTTTTTCTTGTGGCACCAGTTCTCAGAATACACCGATCCAGATGAAAAGCACACTTCCTAAATAGACCAGAGCTTCAGAATCTGAACAGGTACTTTCAGAACATAAGCCTCTAATATTGGAGCACAAAAATCACCTTCCAGTGATACATCTTCCCTGCAGTATTTACACCTAAAATCAGGGTCTGACACCTACCACTGTCTGAAGAAAAATTCCTTTCACTATTAACACTGATGCCAGGCTTCAGGGTCTCTTTAAACTGCAAATTATCTACTCAGAGTAACATGCTTATACGCACAACCACTAAAAAAAATTTACAGTAATCACAAATAACTGAATCACAAGTCATTTTCTTCAAATATTGCCTGTTTAACCAGTTTTTCAAGGAAATTTAATGACACATTAGAAAGAGTTAATAGTGAGAATTTTTTCACCTTGAAGGGCTGAAGAAGGTAGGAGACATTAATAACCAAACTATGGTCGTTCCTTAATGACGGGTCATTCAAAAGCACTCTGCCCCATTGTTTTCAATCTTTGCTTTCAGGAGTGACCCAGCCATTAGCAGGCTCACCCCCGGTTCTAGGCAAAGTATCTTTAATGTAAATCAACGTACTCCTGTTCAAAGCAATACAACTTTACCGGTTTAGATGCCTCAACCCCCCAAATCACAACCTTCTTAAAACCTCTGAGCAAATCCTGAACAAAAGCGTGCACACACACCACAACAGATACGACGTTTGCCAACAGCACAATCTGGTTGTTCAGCAAATACCCAACCCTTTGTGTTCTGAACACACGTAACATCTCTGCCTAAAGCTTTCTTTGTGCAAAAGCGCCAGGGTTTAGAAGCCCACAGCACACTGTCAGTTCTCTCATGTAAAGACTTTGGCAGTTTTGCTGTTGCTAACGCAGACTGCACTTCCCTTCAGTATTGGACTCCGAGGGTTGAATTGAACTGCAAGTACCGTTATTCCAAAAAACGGCACGCCCGCTACAAAGAAGTTTGTCAAAGAGGGCCTTTCAAGCCAGCTTCCTTTTACCCACACTTCTTCAAGATGAGGAACCCAGCAGCACCAGCAGTGCGGGTACAGAATGTATTAAGCACTTCATCAACAACATCAGCACAGAGGTGCCAGCAGTCTGGCCGAACTAGAAGGGAATCATACGAGGAAATCCTCACAGAACCCCGCACTCAAAGTGCTCCTGCTGCTGCACTGCACAGCGTGGGGAAGCTGCACGGCTTCTGCTGTGCTGATAGAAGTATGGCTTTCAGGGAAGTACTTAAAACAAGGTCTCTTTTGCTTATCTCCAGCGACTTTTAAAGAGCAATTAAGGACCCCAGGATTCTTTTCAAAACAGGTAGAGGGACTGAATCGTTAGGTACTGGCCAACACAGCCTCTCTCACTAAAGCGATACCACTAGCCATAGCCTGAGCTATTGCTAACCAGCTCACAGCTGCTGGGATTTGCTGTGACCAGTGCACAGCTACTACTCAGCTTTTCTTTTTGGACAGAGCTTTAAGATGCTTTGGGGATCCAAAAAAAAAAAAAAACCACACACAAAAAAACACACACAGCCAACCCCACAACTGTCCCGGGTAGTGCTTACCAGGTCCATACCTGTAAAGTAGAACATGCTGAGCCTGGCAGGGAGTGACCCATGAGCCAGGCTGGCACTTGGGGCTACCTGACAGATAACTGCACTCGTTATAGCTTCCCATCCTTACTGTTGCGTGTTCCACGGGGTAGCTCTGCTTCCCAGCACACAGGAACACCAGCACCTTCATTGTTCACACCTAAAGGCAAATAAACCCACTACAGGGGAGCTGATTTTTTTCAGAGACCTTCTGAGTAAGTCCTGGGAACATTCCCAAGCTTGCTCACTGTCGGGTGTAAGGCATGACTAATGTATCTGTGACAGACACTATCGTGTGTCATTTGCTCTGCCAGACCATGATGGAGCTAATAACCGATGTACCAAAAAGGAATCTCCATCCACATAATTCTCATAAAAACAAGGAGTACATTTATGGCACTCGCCCTCTGTGCATCAGCCTCATCAGATGATTACATTGGAGAAGGCAATTTTAGGGATTTTTCTCTAGGACAGCTTGGAAGAGAAGCTGTTTCAATCTTTTCCCTTGACACCATGAACTTTTAATGAAGCTAAATCAAATTTCCCTCAACCTTCTAAGTATCTGAGCTGCCAATGATGGTCTAAAATGGTTCAGTTCCTCAACCAGCTCAGTCAAAAGAGGAGTTGCTGTCCCTGCTTATCATTCCTATCCTATACCCCACTGCAAAACTGCCCTGGGAGAGCCAGGTTTACTTTGCCTTTATATTCATCCGCTGCAGCTCCAAATTCTCTTTAGCTGCTCTGTTAGGCTTGCACAGACTGCAGCGTCTTCTCTCTTCAATAGCAGCCTGTACTCCTCACCTGCTCAGGGATTCCATCACTGGTCTGCAGCCAGCTAGGACTCTTCACAAGGCAAAGAGATTTTACCTTTATAGGTGACTGCAGATCAGCAGTTGAGACCAGCAGGCAGCCTCTGTATCAAGTACCTCATGCAAAGAAAACAATACAACGACGTGCCCAGGAGATAGGTCCCACACTTAGATCACATTCGGCAGACTAACCCCAAGTGTCTGATCCCCCAAAAGTGGGATATTACAGTCACTACCAATTCTATAAACCACTGTCTTCTAAATTCAGGGATAAAAGTTTACTCTGCCGTGCTATTTTTTTTTCCTAGAAGACTTGTAAAACCTTGGACATCAAATAGAGTTTTTGCACCAGAGGCAAAGTACTGTAAAGTGTCAGTAAAGTGACAACACAATACAAAGTCAATAAAGTACTTGCTGGTGCGTTTCTAGACGCCTCTTGCCTGCCCTTCTGAAGTTACCTTCTGCATCTGATTTTGCTCATGACTGTACTATACAGCTGACCTAGTCCCTCAAAGGTGGTTTTCCTGGCTGTGTTTGTCCTTCGTGGTTTTGTACAGGTATATCACACTGAACAGATCCTCTGATCTGTAGCTACGCGCTGTTAGATGGAAGACAAGAGGAGCTGCAATTCTATTATATCGCTCTTTTATCTCTGAGTTTCAAAATACATGATGCTAGAAGATTGCATTTAAATTCAGCACTTAAATTCCTTCAGTCAGCATTTAAATTCTTTGAGGTGTGAATGAGGTGGTAACTCTACTGCTGAATTGTTCAGCATTATAGGAAGATATTTTTGTTGAAGTAATTGAGTTTCATAATGGGCTAATTCTTGGGAAGGAAGAATGCAGTTAGCCTGAAATAGGTTTGAATTAGTGGACTGCAAAGCAGCTGTACCTCAAACAAGGTCAAGCCAATGGTGGGAGTTCCGTTCGGAAAGCACAATAAGTTTTAGACGTGACAGAGTGAGAGAAAAGCATATTGTCAAAGTATTTTACTGATTAAAAGCTATAAAATAGCTTAAGACTCTGCAGAAACAAGGAATGCAATGAAAATCTGAGCCTGTATCTTTAGGATACAGGCTTCTTTCTGAGCTGCAAAATGATTTAAAGCTGAAGAATATTTATGTTAAGTATTTGTGTTATAGCAGGCATGTTTTAGGCTGACTTCGAAGCTCTTATTGGTTCCGCCCCCCTTTAGAATATTATTTTTATTACTATTTCTCCATTGTTTTTGTTTGAGTTGTTGTATTATGGATTGAATTTGCCCCTGAAAAACAAGTTTATTTTCTGCCTGCTTTAATTAGGTAGAAATTTCATTTCATAAATTTAAAATAATATATACACACCTATCACATGCCTTTAAGTGACTGCACATGCAAAGAGAGCGTCCAGCTCCGTGGACTCACGTGAAGCTGTCCCGAGGCTCTGGCCTCCCAGCACCCTGCAGGCTACTGGTTCATGCCAGAGCAGGGTAAAGGCTGACAATTCGGAGTGTTCGTGCTCTACATCCACCCACCTCTGTACAGTAAAAATCGTACAAGGGTCAATACAAGTCTTTAATGAAAGGCACCTCCTGGGGTATATCTTTATGTCGAGCTGAACCCTCCTGCCAA
This sequence comes from Bucorvus abyssinicus, assembly GCA_009769605.1. Lineage (NCBI taxonomy): Eukaryota > Metazoa > Chordata > Aves > Bucerotiformes > Bucorvidae > Bucorvus > Bucorvus abyssinicus. Next base: position 36,943,830 of record CM020032.1, read on the forward strand.
TATTTTCAAATATTAACATGAAAAACAGTAATTTACTTTCCACCTCTCAGATGTTTATATTCAGCTACGCAGCCTCTTTGATACTGTCTTTCTTTCCAACCCGTTGGTATGAGCAGCTTTTTTGCAATTCCCGCATAACAACTGCTGAACAGGAAGAAGTTGACCGGGATGTTTTCAGATCATGAAAATGTTCAAATCAATATTCAGCCACATTTCTCAAAAAAGACCTGTGGCTGTTCCAACGCAAATCACTTCTGTACCAAATCGGTCTATTATCATATTCATACAAGTTATTTGTTTTATAGACTTGAAATCCCTCCGTGGTGGATTTTATTATTTGTTCTTTGTTACGTTAGCACAGTTATGCTCTTGGAAATACCCACGACACTAGTTTCTGAATCTTATTCATGTTATCTATTTCAACAAGAGAAAACAAGATGTTTTTCCTGTAGCTCTTAAAAATAATATGGACACAGGAAAGCTCTTGGTGTATACAGAGGATTTATACAAAACAAGGTGAAGGGGGAGAAGGAATAACTGAACACTCAGCATAAGATGCTCAGATAAATGATCAAAATTTATGTTTTTAATAAGCATATAAAGGAAGTCAGAAACTTGGATTTAGAATCAGCATCAACTGGCAACGAATGTAGTGTGCTGTGTTCTGCCATGACATTTATGTCTCCCATAATTTAAACCAAGATATACTTTAGTGGTGTTGCAGTGAATAGCCAGTAGAGAACAGCTGCTCAGATAACCCTGACAAAGAGACATGCATTTTGGTCAGGCAATAATTAATAACATTTATAAAATCCACTATAAGCTCACAAAGGCCACATTTCTTAAATGTTGACCAATTCTTTATGATAATCAAGACTGCCACAATAAAGGGCTGTTAAACAATCTCAAAATATCAATTAAAGGTTCCTTATGGCACTCCGTGTTCAATCACAAAGCCGTCTCAATTTTTAAAGTGTAAAGGTCCTCATAATGAAGGGAAAAACAAGCAGGGTCAGCAACAGCGGGTTGCCCAGGACCATTAGAGTGGAACAACTTTTCCACAGAACTCAGCAACTGCCTTGAGAAAAATCACTCTCCAGGATGAAGTGCCTCAATTTACAAAGAAGAAATAATCACTCGGTTTAATTCTACAGACTCTTCAGAGAGAATTCTGTACTGTGTTGCCACTTTCACCCCTGCTCCATTCTTAGGCTTCCCTTGTTAGGTATTATGCAATATAAACACCACATATTTCTATCAAAAAGCACATTTCGCAATAGCTGTTCACTCGCACCGGTGGTTACACAATTCATTGCCAAAATCCAGCCAGATGAGGTGCTCCTCATCGGTGGGGTTCCCCAACACAGACTGCCACACACACGGCACAATCCCGTTGTCAAAACAAACCTTATGTTGCTCGTGTTTTATTCTCTGACCTTCAGCACAGCCTCAGCTGAAAGAAAGCTGGACTCTGCACTAATTGTCTCTCTTTCAGTGGAACAAGAATGGCAATGATGTTGAAATTTGAAACTGTGAGACAAAGTCTCTCTCGGGTACGACAGACTGGATTATATACCCAATAATTTTATGAAAGTTCCCAAGTATCCAAACGATACTGAATAGAATCAAGATTAATGATCAACTAAACATCCTAAACCAAAATATTTAAGATGAAACTGGAAATATTATTTTGCCAAACTACTGACTGCTCTTCAGTGAGCACTAACACAGGACTGCTGTTTGGTAAGATCTAACGTTTGGAACTATTGCTCAGCATTTCTCAGTATGCCACAGCAAATGCATTTATTACAATAATCACATCCCCCAAACCAATTCGGACCAGTAATAAAATTAAAAATTAAAATAAATTAAATCCAGTCATGTTTTGGGGAGTCACTGACGGATATTAAAAGGAAAGAAATGAGGATATGCAAGCCAAAATAAATAACGGGAGGCACTGACACAAAGTCAAATGCATAAACACAAGCTACAACTGAAAGTCCACACACTTACTTCAGATGGGATTTGTGGCTATTTAACAGTCTGGAAGTGGCTTGAAAAGCAACACACCGTATGTCTGGGAACATGAGTCAGTAGAAGAGTAATTGTCTGTTAAGAGTAATGATGATTGAAGACGTTATATCCGTGACTTCTCTGATGGGGATTAAATGGGATAGATACCGCGAACAAGAAATTGTACTTTCTGTAGCTTCAAATTCACTTAGATGCTTCGCTGTTACACTAACCAAGACAACATTGCCATGGTTTAGTCTAACCTCAATCATTAATTTTCATCTCCAGCAGAACTTAAAACTGCAGATTAGACTTAATGTGCATGTCCTTTGCTAGAACACAAGGAGATTTTTTCAAGGGCACTTCCCAAAACGAATCACCTGCAGACACAGAAAAGCTCTTTTCACTTCTTACATTAATAAAGATATCTGGAATTTGCCTTTTAGAAGATTATTGTCAGATCACCGACTGACAGTACCTCTCACAGCTATAAGTTACATGGGTTGAGCTAACAAAATCTATGTATTTACATTTTATGCCCCACTGAACCAAAGTTTCACATATTTGTCACGGCATTCAGTGGATCTGCCTTCTCATTTGCAGAGATGTTCCACAGCCGGTTCAGGAACATGTGTAAGTGCATTGATCTCAAAGGAGTGGTAGTGCTGAAAATGGCAAGTTTGATTGCTCAGGAAACAATCCGAGTTTAATTGGGCCCATCTCATGGATTCAATTCGGTCTGTAAACTGTATGTCTGCACGTGGCTCCTCTATGATACAGAAATGGAGAAACTGCTCTGAACCGCCTCTTCCATCTCCTAACCCATTCAAACAGATGTTTGAACAATTACACAAATATAAGGAGCATATTTAGAAAAAAATCCAATTTTAAATACATGTTTTACTGCACCAACTACCTTTATAGTGCTGAAAGATGCATGTAATACGGCTCCAAAGTCACCGCTGATACTTGTGGGAATTTCAAAATACCACATGACACGGTCCTCTGTGCTACCGGTCTTGCTACTATTACTGTTTCTAGGGTAACCCACATTCTGCTGAAGACCATATAGTGCAGCTAGTGTCTTCAGAGACCTCATGCCTGCACCTCAAACAGATGAATATTTAATGTGCCATGGACTAGCTCCAACTCACACAGTAACATTAACAAAAAGAAAACCTCAACCTCTACTACTGTCTCTAATCCCACAGTCTGTAATGAGTCGTGCCAGAATTCCTCAAGAAAAAGTCAAGAACAAACTTGGCACTTATATCTTTTTTCTTCTCCCCAGGAGAGAAAGAGGTGAGTTTTAATGTAAATAACTGAAGATGAACAATCAATTCACAAACTTGGGTTTCTCTGTGCCTCATCTCAATTAATTGTTGCATGCACAGGTACACAGACTCACTGGCTTCAGAAGATTGGTGCTAAGGGGTTCATGACCTCTTTAATACAAGCAACGACCCTCCAACAAAGACAACCCTAGAAGTCAGAGATCATTTGGTTGCCAGCTCTCTGAAGCTGCATAAACTGCTAAAGCAAATAAGCCCAGTCGATCTCCCACCAAGATGAAAGCGAGCTCAGCCAGAAGCTCCAAGACTTCACCATATCATTGTTTGACCTAAATGCAACACTTTGTAAGACCATGTTTGAGGCATGGCTACTTCACTAGATCTTCTTTGGCTTGTCAAGTTGAGCACATCTTAAGAACTGAGACTCTCTTGATGCAGAGGAAACCCCGAGTTCTCACAGCTAAGAGCAGAATGAAAGTCTAGCGGATTCCTCCCAAAGGAACAGGGTTACACACAGAACATGCCCACGAAACAGCACTTCTGGAGAACAAAACAACGTAGAAGCAGGCTGCTTTCCCCACACGAAGCCACAGATTTTGTAAAACACTCCAGCATTCTCCAGAACGCTCCTGAAGCGAATGCAGAGGTGACTCAGCATGAGGAGAGTTCAGAGAAATGGTGATGGGCAACTGAAAAAGCGAATGAAGATGTGAAACCCCCTGATCTGCAGCTGGATTCTCTGCTCCGCACTCACACCGACTACAGCCCGACTACTATCCTCCACACCCAGTCAGCGCCTCTGCTTTGCGCAATAGAGTGAGCAGGGAAACACAAACCACAGCAGGTGAACTGCAACACCTCTGACCTGCTGCCTGAGTGCTGCTGATGGAGAGGGAGGAACAGCCAGGGCAGGGAATTCCGCTCCGCTACTGGAAGCAGCTGCTTATTTCATACAAATCTGATGTTTTTCAAGAGATTGCTTTGGCTTGGTAGAAAACACTTGCATTTTTCTGGTGTTTGGTTTTCTACAACAGCTACATCTCACTGTAACACAAAAACTACCTTTCATAAACCTCTTCTGCACTGTTCTTTCACTGGTGAGACAACAGGAGCCACCGAATCCAGAAGACACTTCTGCAAGAATTAGGGTCATATATGGTGAGTTCTTTGGCTTATTTTGCAAGCGCAGTGTGCAAACATGCATATACACACAGTTCTTATATTGAAAACTATAGTCAAGGCTAGACAGATTATACAAGTTAGAAGAGAAAAAAAAGAACAAATCCATCGGTAATTATCTAGCAGAGACTTAGTTACTATGGTGATGGGTCTCCTATAAGTACCACAGTCAGACACACAGCACCACACATTTTTGGCAACATATCTTTATTTTTCCATTATATTAAGAACTGTCCTCTTGTAATGAACTGCAGAACTATCTTTATCCTCCTCTAATGCTTTCACAAGAGACCAAAATACCAAAAGCATTCAAGTAGACAGATTTGACAGGTGGGAAGTGCTAAGTATGAAGGGGTTGCAAAGAAAAAGATTCTCCGTGATTTTTGTTATGCTTTAACACGTGAGTATTAAGCAAATACACTACTGAATAAAACATCAGCGCTGATGTATTTATTAGAAGTTGGTATCAACTGAAATAAAGCAAAGGTAAGAGACAGTAAATTTTAATATCGACTAAAATGAGCACTCGATGTTCCTTACAAGTGCATGCTATAAATTTTATTACAAACGCTTATTGCAATATAGGCACAATATTGTTTTTAAGGTTAGTTCAAGTTCACTACCTGAGCCCGCAACGAAGGCGAGTTTTGGACTAGATCAACGCTCCGAATCCCTAGAGGTGAGGGGAATTTGGAATTACTGGAGGACATCGGTAACACCATGGGGAGGTGATTTCCAGCTGGCCTAAAGGTGGCAGCAGCCAGCTCTGAACAGTTCACTGCCAACAGTTCTCAGGGCTCTGGGGCAGGGATTTCCTACGGGATTGGGGTGGGATACTAATGCTTCTGAAACCCCCCTGCCTAACACCAGAGCAAGCTAGAGCCTGAGAAGTAACCCTTCTCACCTACCTACTAGCTATCTCCCAGCTCTTAGCCACCGCTATTGACACATACACTAGTGCTTGCAGAAGTCCTTGACCTTTGCATTCACACCCAGAGGTGGCCCTTAGGTTAAAGCTGGTGGTTTGGGGATTTTTGCTCCTTTATGGTATTACTTTGGTCACTTGCACACTCAGTTTCTAGATAGACAATCCTATCGATAGTCACCCTATCAAGCTAGAGATGCATTAACTAAGATAAACAAAAATACACCACAGTAGTTTTCCACTAGACCATATTTCCCACAGCAGCTACGTTTTGTGAGGGCATTAGTTGTCCTTTACGCATACTTCTCAGAAAAAGAAAGAAAATAATTAGAAGCAGAGAATGCTGTTTGCACGGCGCATTGAGTCCGAAGCACCCTCCGCTGCGGTCACAGCCGCTGGGCTGCCAGGGCAGCCTGGCTCACAGGATCTGGCCCCGCATTCTAATATTAGAATGGATTATACTTGCTGCATTGACACTCTGCTTCTACTCATCTCATTGAGAGAGACATTTGGCATCAAAAGCAACGTACCAGCTCAAGCATGTGCACATCACCGCAACAAAGTGGCATATGGCTATTTTCAGATAATCTGCATTTGGCATCTGAGGTGAATAACATTTTCCGAATTCTAGCGTCTGACCTTTCTGACACCGGCACAACAGAACTTTGTCTGAATCCTCTAACCGCAGCTTTTCAGAGGCCTGGCTGCAGCCACCTGGGCACCGTTAAAGGTTTCAAATACTGGAACAAATGAGGTCAATCCCCTCCCTCTCTCCCCCAACATTCTACTGAACTCGAAAGCAATGTGTAAAATACACGGTCCTGTTCTCATGGCGGGCAATAAGCAACTCACCACACCCTCCTTTGAAGGGGAACCCAGCCTTACACAGTAATTTTTCTAAACAATGAGTCATTATCCACTGTCACTAATTGCTCATGTATGTGCGTGTTAATAAACCTGAGGTTATTCTGCTATACTGTAAAAGGCAAAACTCCTATTGATAGAAGCGGAGGTGGATTGATGGGAGGGGAGAAGGGGTTGGGTAGAAAAGCACAGCCTTGGGGCTCTCACGGTACTTCCCCCGTGGGGAAGAAGGTATGGGGTCACTCACTGCAGCAGGGAACCAGCACACCTAGGGTCACTCCAGAGACGTTCTAGCCCATTGACTATCACCTCCTTACAACCTCTGCCTCTGAACCGTAACCCTTACTGACAAGACTGGTGCAAGCATTACCACCGAGTGTCCTCACTGGTGGTTTACTGGAGATTCTCAAACATAGGCCTGCTGATAAGGTACTAACTAGTGCCCTTTTCACATTATTCGAGACAAGCCAGGGACCCAGCTGATCCAGAGCTGGCTTTTTCCAGACAAGCTCGATGGCACCTGGTATAGGAACATTTGGCCTGTTTCTGGCTGCTCGGTACGTAGCGGACTGTATTTGCCAGAATTCATGTCACCATTAGAGAAGATGGTTCTTTTTCCACCTATCAACACAACTCGGAGCAGGAAAGCAAGATTTTAAAACAAAACCATGAAGATGCCAAAATGACAAATGCATTGGGAACTTCCCACTTTCCTCCAAACCACAGTCATGCTGGGCTTTGGAACGCAGGAGCAATTTTAGGCAGAATTTACTCTCTTTAAGCCGAGAAGGCAAAGCAGCTCCTCTCACTGAATGCAGGCTCCCGGGTTAACAGCCAGGTCAGTGAGCTGGGCTATCAAGCACTGGAATCAGGACCCTCCAGCCATGAGCCCGGAGGAAGAAAAAGAGGAACAGCTCATCCTTTTTCTCATCTAATTAAGGATGGGAAGTGCAGCTCCCAGGAGAAGGGCCAGCAATAACAGGGAGCACAGCTTGGTGGAAGCATTATTGAGCAGCCAGCTCAGGAAATGGCTATGATTTGGAAGCCGGTTTTACTCAGCTGGACCAAACTGCCTCCACGACACAGCCCAATGCTCACTCCAGTCAAAGAAACACATGAGCTCGTTCAATATCAAGATGTTATTTTTCTCCTATCATTTTACATTTTGTGATAAGCCACACATTTTTTCCATAGATGCTATGGCCATCTTATTTAACCTGTCTTGTACTCTGCATTTCCAATAAATTCTTGACACTAGACAGGTTACTGGGCACAGAAAACACTGCCAGCCCTCAGCGCATGAGGTAAAACCAGACCTTTGGTGTACCCTGGCATTTTCTGAACTACTTTTCTTGCTTATTAAATACCTCTCTAATCACTCCCCAAAAGCATTTCCTAATCACTGGTCGTCATTTGTCATTCCTACAACACAAAAATGACACCTTTGTATAAAACAGTTTCTTGCCTGTCTCAAATCTGAAAGCACTTTGCCGTGATGCATTTGCCCAAGATTTATCCTTTCATGCGATGGAGTCAAACCGCATTATTTCAAGAGTTGTTTGGCAGTTGAAAGGTCATTTCCCAGAAGCTAAACCAGATCCTGTAATTGCAACCTAATTACATTGCACTACTCTGATCAGTCTTAAAGTTTGGCTGATTCAACTTTATTAAAAACACACAATAAATTGAAAACAAGAAACTAACCAAACCCAGGCATTTTCAGGTTGCACAGAAATATTTTTCCATTCTGAAAAACTGAAGAGAAAAATATTTCACTGTAACCAGCCAGTCCTCGTCTGCTACAATGCTGCCGCCAGGGCTTGGGAGGAGCCCTGGCTCTGCCATTGTTGTTGGCTGCACGATCACCACGGATCAGTTTTAGGGATCCTTGTCAACGTAGCTTCTAGAAGAGTGCTGATTAGTGGCACTAAGTGGGGTCAGAAAGGCAGAGATATAGAAGAATTCCGAAAATGGAAGCATGGAAAGCACCCAGCGGGCAGGAAACGCGTGTCTGGCAGAAGAGCTAAAACAGGAAGAAAAGCGTAGCAGGACAAGAATGAACAAGTGGGTCTGGGCCAACTTTGTTGAAACAGAATACAAATTGCAAAAGGTGACATGTTCATCCCTGGAGACAGGAGGGCCCAGAAAGATTTAACACTATATTCCCTGCTTCCCTATTGCTGATAAAACCTCCACTACTTTTACTTAACCTGATAACCGCATCCATGTAATTCAAAGGCATAGAGCATGGTATTGGTTCTTGCCGGACAGAGAAGGGAGAAAAAGTTGTTCTTCGCCTTTGTACAATTTCCATTTCAGCCTTCAATCCACCCTTTACAGTTGTCTGTATTAGTTTTGCCAAGGAGTACCGCCAATTGAGGAAAGGACGACTGGAAGTGCTAACCCGATTCATTTTAAATCACTGAGGAAGCTGTCGTGAAATACTGTAATACCTTTCTTTTGGTCCACTCAGTCTACAAGTCACGTAACACACAGGATGACTACACAGGACAGGCAGTTCAGATTAAAGCAGCAGCACGGGTGACACACAGATTTTACAACCTGTTATGCAAGATTGTTAATAACATTCGACTCTACACAGGCTTTAAAAAGACTTGTCTCAATTACAGCTCTCATGCTGCACTCACTTCTCTTCCTGCATTATGTCTTAATATTGAACTTGAAAATTTGAACTGCGTGTTTGCTTTTGTCAGGATTTGTTGAGAATAAACACACACAAGCTACGCAACCACCGGATTACCTATATAAATAAGAGAAATTCAGCTTGTCTCTCTCTTCACATTGTATTGCAATGAAAAGAAGTGTCGTTAAAACAATATGAAAGACTCAAATGGTACAGTTTAAGTGTTCAATAAAACCTGAAGAGAAGACAAATCTTCATCAACGTCTAAGGGTAATATGGAGCACCCTGATGAACTGAAATGTAAGAAGAGTCTGGCAGGGAGGGAGTGCTGCTGGAGAACGGCTGAGCAAGGAGCAAGATGCCATGATGTTTCCATCACACCCAGCCACGGTACTGTCAGAAGAAACATGCTCGCTCTTGTCCACGACACACATTCACACACAACTATCAATTTTTATGTGCCTGCGTGCACATAGGCCAGCCTGTTTCCCTGTCAAATCAGATTCTAAATTGCACACTCGCTAAGCAAACCTGTGTAAACAATAATCCCTGAGTGCCAGGAGAGGAAATACCACCCCTGTACCAAATGGAGGGAACTGGGATCCTGCCTGGAACGAGCCCAAACCTCCTCCTCCTTTTCTATTTTTATAACGGGTGCTATGTGTAAGCAAAGGAATTAATCTGCCAGCTTGGTTCCACGCCTTTCGGCACCCAAAAGAACTGCAGGCGAGGTGCTTTAACCCGGGAACGCTGTTGGTTTTTCCTCACCGTGCAGTGGAAAAAGCACTAGCTCTTATTTATTCCAGGGCAAATCCCAGAATCAGCATCAGGACTTCCCTGGCATAGCTGGTTTCGCTGTCAGCTACGGGAGAAAGCAAACTGCCTGGGAGCTGCTGAGCCACGTTCCCCAGGAACTCCAGTCTGAAAGTCTGCAGAACCGCTGTCGGATTCTGCCCGTGAAGCTCTCCTGGAGCACTCCTGCCTTCCAGCTCTGCAAGGTGTCCGTGACTCGTCTCGGGCACAACAGGATTCGGGAAGGCTGGCGGCCAGGAAAGCTGCCCATGGCCAGGCCACGCGACTCATTGCCATTGCCCCCCCCATCTTAAATTGGTTAGACCATGCTCCATACTGGCCCAGTTCAGCTCAATAGTTTCACATGTGAACTCTCCAAATCAGCCAAATGACAAAGAGAACAAAAAAAATGGCAAATATCTGAAAAAAAAATTCTTAAACAGGTTATTTTTGCTTCTGGCATTTATTTCAGTCCAGTGAATTGAAATCTTAATTTACCCACGACCTTGATCTCAGAGCTGCTGGTAGTTTGAGCCCGTGCCTAGTCACAAACACAGGTTAAAAGTTAGTTCCTCAATTTTAGCGTAGTCCAAATGTAATAGAGCTCTTATGAGCAAACAGCTGAGGTTATACAATTCTCCAGGGTGATTTTCACCTTTAAGATAAACTCAGATACACATTTTCTGTCACCGTTTCCTCCTCGGTTCAGAACAAACTCCCCTCACATGCACATCCCTTAAATGCCACGTATTCCACAATTTAGAAGTTTGTTCAGCCTGAATTGTGCTTCACTGAATTTATCATTTTTCATCAAGAACCCCTCCTAAAAAAGAAATAAGTCTCCTTCCTCTCACAGCATAATTCAGAGGCAGCTCACCAAAAAACTGGTTCTTATGGACAAAAGAAAAATAAACATTCTTTACCTGGGGTTTTTTTGTGGTTAAGAAAATTACACAGTCTAACATAACTCTGTGTGGCAAGACTGTATTTACATAGTTTGTATTCCCAGAGATAACGTTATGGTCTCTGAGGTGCCGCTAGTTTAATGCAAGATATTGGAGAACAGTATGAATTATCTCTGCGGTGATTTCATGCTGAATTTGCAGTGGTATGTAGCAAACAGTGAAAATGGAAGAGAAGCTTCTCCAGACACGCACAGGACTTTATCTTCCTTCCAGAAAATAAGTAGCAATAATATTTGTAATATGCTTACAGACAGAACCCCAGGCTCTGCAGAGATAAGTCTTACGGCAAAGTACTTAACGAAGATGGAAAATGGTATTACTTGTGTTAAATTCAAAACGAGCATTTTGCCCCGGACAGTTAAAAAAACCATAAATGTCATTAGTTACCTGAAGTTACAATGGAATCTGCAGAAGAAATCCTTCAGTAATTACATTTACTGTAACTATAGAAACAAGCACCCTCAAGTTCTTTGTATGTGGCGATTCTGTGCAGATACAAAATACTGTTGTATTTGGTCAATATAGGAAAGAAAGAAGGAGGTTTAGAACCCTGACTGTGTCTCATTCATAATCAATTCTTCGGAAAGAAAAACAGGAATCTGTTGTGCTCTTCCTTCCCTATTCTTGTTTATTCCCCTTTCCTTCTATGCCTTCTCTTTTAGCCTTTGTGTGAAATTTTCCATTTATGAGGTAGATGACAAGGAAAAAAAAAAAAATACATACATTGCAATGAGCTGTTGCCTTGTTTCCAATATTTCAAGTCTGAGAGTCAGCACTCAATCTCAGAAATTATACGCAAAATAATTCAGACTTGCTTTGGCAGCTCCCTAAGCAGAGGGAGGAGAAAAAAGAAATTACCTATTTTTTTTTTAATTAATTAAAGCTAGTCTGGGATCACTAATACAGTGGTACCATTATCAAAACCCCACCACAACCCCAGGAAGAGCAAAGCTTTAACAGAGTAGGATTTCACTTTTAAAAGCTAGGACTTCTTTGAAGCATCAGTTTTCTGCTTCTGATTATTTGGTACTGACACTGCTTCACTTATCACTGCTAATACAAACGCAGGGTTTGGTTCCATCTCAGTATCTGTCTTGGTACCATAAAATGCCTAGTTAGTTAGTTGGTGTATCTTGCTACCACGTGTATAACTCAGAGGAGAACTCTGAAGTACTTGGTAGCAGTTTCTCTTTATTGCATGATACTAACGCAAGTTTAGATGGTCTGTTCGATGATGCAAGGCACTTAACCACCCCCTTTAGACGCTCTCCTCTACAACTTGCAGTAACGTACGTACTGAGCAAGTACAGCTGCCCAGGAGAATGGATGTCAAGACAATCAACTCTAAGGGCTGTGTTTGCCCTCTTGTTTTTTCAACATTCCAACTCAGAAATGATGTTTCACAAACAAACACAAGTGGCTCCGACACAGTTTTTTACTGAATTCACCTTGTATTTCTCAAAAGCTTACTGAAAACTCACCGATAGGAGCTTTGAATCAAAGGTTAAGGCCATCAGCCTGTTTCTTTAATTCACAGGTGATGCAGAGATTCTCTTCTCATGAAACTACACATGAAAATGCATGAGTGCTTTGGGTATTCTGAAAAACAAGCACCACACCCTACCATTTACTCATGATTCAAAACCACAGCAAAGCCCCCTGCCGACGACAGCAATAAGGTTTAGGCAAAGCAGTGCCCAGCTCCTCACTTTCCCGTACCCAAGTATGTGTCCTACGCTGTTGTTGCTCCTTTCAGGTTAAGTGTTGTCAAACGTTGCTATTTCTCCAAGGAGTCGGCTTTGACAAGTCAGAGGACATTTTTAAACCTTCTAACCTCTGTTTTGAACATGTCTTGTGTATACTGCGGTATGTGTAACCAAAATTACTATGATCTTACACAACACTTCGGAAGAGATACCTCCCAGCTCCAGTCCAGCATGCCACACGTAAATTTAGCTTCTACTATGTACCCGCAAATCACAGACTAAATTAAAAACCTGCTTGATGCTGAAGAAAAGTAGAGCTTTAGAAAGTAAACTTCTATTACCAGCCTTTATTTGAAAATGGAGACTCCTGTCCATTTAGGCTTATTTTATAAACCTTTAGACAAGGTTTTGAACTGAAACCAAGTTTTGAGGGAGAGGAATAAGGCTGAGAAATTCTGAGAAGGGAGAAATCAAGGTCTGTAATGCTCACATCCATATTATGCCATTTTTTAAGAGCACAGAAGTTTGGAGAATGGCTCCTGTCATAGAACCAACACAATATTACCTTGCTTTGTATTATGTTGAGTATTTCTTTCCTCTTACAAAATTTAATTTGGACTGCTGAAAACAGAAGCAAATCAAGGCAGACAACCACAAAAATCTTCCATTCATCTTGGAAGGGCAGTAAGAGTCCTCAGGAAGTGGCCTTTTCCTCGTTAATGAAGTACACACAAGCCATTCACAGAAGCTCACAACAGCAATACAAATACACGTATAACCTGGAATATTGCTTGGGAAAATTACAAACAAAAATTTTCTTTGTTCCCTCTCCACTCCACCTGCACCTTAAAGGTCACAGGAAAAAAAGGCAAAAAGTATTGAAAAGAAATGTTATTAAAAAGACTTATTGTTATTAAAAATACTCTGAGGCCTCTCCTGATGGTTACATAAGTACTGTAAAAGCAAGATGTTCTTGGCAATCAGCATGGCTTCACTGTGCTTGCTACACTGGTTTCATTAACTATTACATCATGCTTAATTTCCATAATTGGCTTCAACTTCACTTCATAAGCTAGTCTAATTTAGTTTTTATGCATATTTCAATTTAACACAGTTCGTTCTCCACTGTAAACCCTGCATGGGCCACACATTCATCCTGCACTACCTCATTTAGAGCTCTCCCTAAAAGCACAACTAAAGGGACAAAGACCACAGTGTCTAGGAAGTGACCTCTTCGCTCAACTCTGACAGTCAAAATTCTTGTCCAGGCCCTCATCACACAAGACTTGACCAGCAAAACTTTCCCGCTTGGTGCACCCAAGGCACAAGGACACAGCTCCTAAGAGCAGCATTTCCTTGACTTGAGTCTTTCACTAATGGGAGTCCCGCTATTGATTCTCTTTTCTTCACACAGAGAAAGTTTGGGTTTTAGCCTAAACCTTCTTGGCTTCTCTGCATATTTAAACACATTTTCTCTCTTTCATTCAGATCCATAGTTAAACACGATCAAATATTCAGGGACTTGGGATTTGGCACATCAGACTCCAGCGAGCACCGGTTCCTCCCGTAAAAAGCTCCACTTGTTCCCGTTTCACTCTTCAGGTACCGCGTACCCTCAACGTGCCCATCTGCTCCGCTCTCCCGACTCACATCTCCAGATCCCCTTTTATGCTGACAACAAAGGTCATTCCTTCTTTGATGTACTTTTCTTTTGACACGCTCCACTTCCACTGAGTAAATTCAGAACGTTTACTGATCTAATAGAGCCAGTTCTCACCTTTTTCCCCCATTCTTTATTTCTGCTATATCCTGTTTTACAGTGTCTAAAATTACAGTGATAGCTCCCGAGGGAGGGGCACATATTGTTATCTGAAGCCTGACAACTTCTGCAGATACAAATGTCACATAAACACTAAAACATACAGAATAAGTGTAAACACCACCCTAACACGGGTCCCAACAGAACGCTCGCACTGCCTGCCTTGCAGAACGAAGCGTGCTTTGAAGGGAAGCGCTGACCTAGAAGGGGAGGCATCACTTGGACAGCTTTGTTATCCACTACGCATTAAACCTGACTCACTTTAAAGACACAGATGCCATCCGTGCTGGGGAAACGTTTACTGGGCTAACGTGATTAAGCTCAGTGGGTACTCAAAGTCTCAGCATAACGAGGCCTCCAGATGCTGCTTGCATTAATAGGTGCACGCCCCTTCTCCAGCAGCCTCCTGAAAGCACAGCGAAGGAACCGTGCCACATGAAGACGCTACCCCCGTGCACCCGAGTGACACAGGACCTGATCACACTCACCACACACGGAACAAAGGGCTCTGTCCTCAGCAGGAATTAGATTTTCATGGACCCATGGATCTTTGTGATCCTTAAGCTGACAAATTGTCAGTAGCTTATTGGATTCTGCAAAGAAGCCAGATATTAAAAGAAAAGACCCATGAAGCTTGTGATGAGAATAAAATTGCGTTATGTATCAACTTACAGGGGGAAAAAAAGTATTTATTCTTATACTGAATGTGATCCAGCCACAACAGTTTAACGTTCTCCAGTAATCCTCTAAATCTTAGACTTGTCTATCACACAACCGACAGCACTTCCCAAACCATTCTAAAAATAAATAGGTCAGGAGTCATATTTATCTGTTAATATGATATTATAAGGCTCAGATTAGGGCAGGGACCTTGGGACAGCGGGCACAGAGTCACTCTTAGCCATAAGCCAATAACCCATCAGCAATGCTGTGCACAGACAACCGAGCTGGCACCCGAAACCCCGGAGGAGAGCTGAGGCAGGGCTGGGAGCACCCAGGGACTACCCTGGCCTGTCAGCAGAATCCCCTAACGATGGGAAACGCAGGAATGTTTCACCACACTATCCCACGGTCCAACCAGTTTTGGAAGCAATGGAAGGGAAATTAATGTAAGGCTTGAGAATCCTTTACTTTCATAACCTTCACCTATTCCCTTCTGAACTAATTAGCTTAAATATTACTCACTGGCACAAGTGTCTTCAGGACCAGGGCCCTGAATTACAAGAGCTCCAGAGAACTGTAAACAGGACTTGAGCTTCTACAGCCATTCACTTCCAGCCCTAAATGGTTTCCCATGCCAAGATAATTTCTTCCTTCCGCTCCCTGACCCCTACACAAAATACTGAACAACCAAAGTTTTGAAACCAAAGATAATCTACCAAGGAATAGAACCTCAAGGCAGTTCTCTGTCCTGATGATTTTTCTAGCTAAACTTTCATAATGCCTAAAGCCCTTCACAAGTCAGTGCGAGGCAAGGGTCCCTAGAGGGAACGGCAGATGTCTGCAGAGCAAGGCATTCAATCACAACAAAATCAGAATAGCTTAGATTGATGCTACAGGAGCATTCTGAAAGTCCCAGAGAAGTACATCCTATTCCTAACACCAAGCCCACACCAAAGGGGTTTTTCCCTCTCAAATTTAAAGAACTTTTGCCTGGATCTGGTTCATCAGAGCAGAAAGTCCTCAATCTGGGTTAAGCGGGTTCCTACCTGGCTTTCTCATCACTAGCAACAGGCTTGTCTTACTGTGGCTTTTGCACAGCAGGAGCTTCCTGTCCTAGATCTTAGCAGAGGGAGTTCTATTCTGACAGTATTCGTGCCACTTTCGAAGGAGCTGACGTTCAGCCATTACAGGACATCAGGTACCAAACAGAGCCCGCAGACAAGGAACTTACAAGGCCTGAAAGTCTCTCTTGCGCAATGCAGTCAAGTAGTAGGTCTAGTGCATGTTCTACCTTTTCTCTAGATGGCAGCTATCCTCCAGCAATACTAGACACTTCATCCCCAGACAGCTTTTCAGTGCCTCCAAATACAGAGATCTCCTTTGTGAGCCAGTTATTCCTCGGGCACAGGACATAACTCGTTAGACCGTACAGTATCTCGGGAGATCAAGATCTACACGAGTTTTGGATTTCCTGTAGAAGAGAGTCAAGTGACTGTTCCAAAACACAGGCAAGTGCCAGGGTACTTTGTGCCAAGCTCCCGGACAGGCTCTGAGCCGCTTTCCCACAGAGCCCTCCCCGTGCTGCGGATCGTCCCTAACCTGCTTATCCTTCCATCACCTCGCTCTCGGCCTCCCCAAAGCCAAGGCAGCCAGGAGCCAAACACCACAGAGCTATGCAGCAGCAGGGAAAGGCACGATCGGAACACAACTGCCATTTCCAAACAGCAAAATCAAGTACCCGGAGCTACAGGGGAAAGGCTGGTGCACACACGTACAGAGCTGCCACGGGCCTATCAACACCAAGACCACTCTAAACAAAGTATTTTGAGCTTATACAAGTGCTATACAAATATATAAAATTCAAGATTATAAAAATTATTGCATAACTTGTATAGTTTAATGTATATATTTAAATATACTTCCATATTTACTAAGTTGGTTTACAATTGTATTATGTCAGACGATAGAACACCGCACTCAAAACACATAACCCAGGAATTAAAGGGACACCTAATGCAAGGTTCCTCAGAAAAAAACAGTGGAAGACCACTCCGTTACTATTTAGAACTGTTGTCTTACAGTTACAGGTCCAGAACTGAGGGAGCTTCTCTGTGTACTGACTGACCTCGTGTCACTGAGTGCTCTTTGAGAAAATCAACGTGTAATTGACTCCTGGCCAAGGAACAATATTCCCTTATAAAAACACCACACGGATTAATTAATGTTTATGAACTCCCTACTGCTACGTGCTTTGCAACAGAATGATACACACCTCCACAAACACCCCTACGATAAAAAGTTAGTTCCACAGCACAGATTGCCTGAGCAGAATTGCTTCAGCTTTGTTTGCATCGTTACACAATCCTTAATTACATGATCCAACTTCTCCCCATAAGCCTTCCCATGCCATCCAAGATGCTGAGAAAACATGGAACTTGCTTAATAAGCAGGTGAATAACAAAGGAAAACAGCGTCTCTGCCTCCCTCTGGTCTGTCACGGTTTCACTTTTGAACACAGAGGTATCCAAATACTGGAAACAGACTTTGCTCATTGCAACCTTTCTACCCACGGGATGGTGCACATCCAAAATGCTGATTACCAGTAAAGTCAGCCCAGATACGGGTCCTCAAGGGTTACCTACGGCACAGCCTAGCTCAGCTCCCAGCTGTATGTGACAGCTGCTGAAGAGCAGGAGTGAAGGAAGACATCGCACCAATCCAGGTAGAATCAGCAACCTGTAGTAAGTTTGGTTACTTACTCCTTAAGCTGGAGTTTTGTCACAAATGCACTAAAAAGGCTCTACCCACATTTGTCTTTCACCTTTTTGAAACATTCCATACAAAAGATTTTAACTTCGAGTAACTAACATTTCTCCGTTCATACTCAAAGGCTCTTAAGAGTTCTTTGTGGTATGGGTTTGTTGTGGGGCTTGGTGGTTTGGTTTTCTTTCCCCCTCCCATTCTGAAGCAGCAAAGAGCTGGTTTAAGTTTTGAAAGAGCAATAAAACAGATGATACCTCTTATCTTGGATCTAAGTGAAGCAGCTTGCAGACACCAGGAGTGGGACAGAGTCTGAGGTTATTGGCCAGAGCAGCTGTGCCTTGGCAGGCAACACAGGGCTTGCCATGAACCCGCTGAATCTGGCCTCTAGCAAGTTATTACATACTTGAGCAACTCATTTTGGTTGCTGGCACAGTAAGGTCACCAGAAGGTGAATCCTGGTCTCGTCCTCTCCCTCTCTGCAGGGCTGCAATCCACATTCCGCATGCTGGTGCATTCAAATCTCTTCCTGAACAGGTTCACAAGTAAGTGTTATTGATATTCACTGAACATGCTACTTACAGTACAAGATTTCCTCCGAAAGAGGAAATTACTTTCCATCTGACAGGAGAAAAGATTAACCGTATAAATCCATTTTCATTGGGTTTTATTTGATGTTTGTGTCTCAAATTTAAAACACACACTGTTTAGATATGCCCCAAGACTTCCATAATCGGTTACATTTAAGTCATTCATTCAAATGTGCTTAATACAGTATAGACACACATTGTTAAGTGATTACACTTCATGGTGCTTTAGTCTTTGAGGATTGCTAACGGGATACAAACTTTTCCCCTCCAGTTAGGCAATTAAAAATGAGTTGTCCTCATGTCCAGGCTGAGTCAATGTTCAAACCCCATCTGCTTCCTGGCCAGTGTCAAATGAACAGCACAGGATGAAGGACCACGGAGAATAAAAGGGACTTTAAGAGGGGGAAACGTGCAGGAAAGTCATTTCCCACAGATAAACTGGAAATCACCATCCTTTCAGTTGATACTATTTTTTCCTTGACATGTGGATAAGCCTTAAATGTTTCCAGCTTGGCATGGTATGTTTTTAGAAAAGCTAGCACTGAACTACAGTTCCCCATTACATTTTCTTAGTCTGTTGAGCATCAGTTTTCTTCTTGCTTCAGAAAAAATCCTATTATCTACCCCGACATCTTCATCTCATTAAAAGTCATACATAATTACTCAGTCCCCATGGATTATTCAAAACCTCGCACAAGCTTTCATTCTGCTTACTCTGCTGCTTCCATTCCCCCAGCTCTATATTCGTGTCTCTGGCCAACAAGATACTTGGCTGTAAGAAAAGGAGTGCTTTTCACCTGTAACAGAAATGGGCCACTCTCATCAAGCCTTGCCAAAGTACATTTTCTTAGAAACTAGCATAAGAAAAGCATCTTATCTTCCTAAGACTCTGCTAAGAAAAAAATGTTTTCCTATTCTAAAAAAAATTCAAGACATTTCTGTTCATTTACACCAACTCATTAGCTGCCAAAATTGACCTCTGCTTTTAAACCATATTTCTCCCTTCCAAATGGCATTTGCATTAAGATGAAATGCTGCTCCAAAACACTGGGAGAACTTGCATTTGGTAGACACAGCACATTGTCATCAAATCGTATACAATTAACCTAAGATTGCCTTTCTGTAGCTCATTCTAATTAAAGCAAACTATCAAATAAAATGTTTTTGGTAACTCTTCAGAGAATGTGTTTTGGAGCACATGCTGATGGGCTTGCAACAGGTCTAGTCATGAGAAGTCCGAGACAGCCCACCCTGATACTGTGCAAACCTGTCATTCTAAGAGCAGGTCAGGTAGCCTTTGGCGTACTCTTCAGCATGCAATGTCATCAACATTGCTGCTGGATGAAACCGTTCTTGCCTTATTAAACCTCACCGATTAGTGTAAAAGCAGACATAAGCCAGAGAACACATTCTCTGAGGTTTGCTTGGTGAGGTGGGTTTTGTTGTTGAGGTTTTGAGGTTTCAATAATGCAGAGAGCGATTTCATGGAAACCAGCTTCCCATTCTGTACCTACAAAGCACCCATCATGTTCCCTGTGAGTCACAGCCCTAAAGCAGCAAACAATTATTCCTTATACCAAACAAAAGCACATGGTCTTCTTCAGGCAAACAAACACAGACATATTTCCCAGAGCTGATCTCAAGATTGCCGGTAGTTAGGGCACCAGCACAATGCTGGTTGTTAAACAGCGCGCCGAAGGGATAGAACGCAAGGTGGTGCCATCATTTTTGCTTGTATTATGATCACTCTCCCCTTTCTGTGCCTTGTTTGTCAGAGCCACACAAGCCTCCGAACTGCACCCACTCACACTTCCACACTAGGTCCCCCCTTTTCCACCCTCTAATGCCTCTGCACATTGTCGCAGCCTCAGTTCACCTCCGTTCTTCAGCCTGAGCTGGGAGATTTCTTGGGGGAAGCAGTGGTCCCCGGGCAGCTCAACAAGTACTGGGGACAGAGGGGAGAACGGAAAGCTCCATCTCAAAACAAACGGATTGCTGCTGCGTTCTGAGGACAAACGCAAAGGGAACTGAAACCTGTAGCTTTGCAAGAGTAGTCCTGTTGTAAGCCCCTCGTGCCTCAGGGTATGGGACAAACTGAGCACAAGGGTCTGCATCTCTATGGTAACCAAACGACTTTTAGTCTTTCCTCTACCAAAAAGACTCACTCAAAACAGTTTTGTGGTCTTGTTTTGAAAATGTGGACAGAAACAAAAGAGCTGTACTTTGCATTATTTAAACAGAACAACATTACAGTATGAGCTTCACTATGTCCCTGCCCACCTCCCAAAACAGTCCCACAATCAAACGTCAGGTCACGACAATCTGAGCACTTGGCTTAGCCAGTCAGGTCGTTGGTATCCTGATACTACTGTCCATGCTGCATCATCTCATTGATTTCTTGAATATCTGTGTCCATAACTAGGTATTAATTTTTATATTTTGATTATAAATCCGTGATAGAAGGGGCAGAACCGACTGCTGCAATTCACAGCACACCAATAATAAACCAGTAAATTAACACATATAAACACTGACTTTCTGCCAACAGCTCTCAACCTCTCAAATTATTTTGAGTTACAGTAACAAACAGATGAGGCAGGAAGGAAATCATTTTAATAATTACTGAATTACGTATATTGAGGCAAGACTTAGAATGTCGATTAAAAACTGTGGCCTTTCCTTAAGCACTGTACAGACAAGGAAGCAAAAGCCGAAATAGAACGGATGAGTATTGATAACTGCGGGCAGTTTTTAAGCAAGACTTGCATGGCCTATGAATAAAGCTTAACAAAAATTGAAGCATTCTGTGTGAATGAAGGCAAATGTAACACGCCTATTAAAAAAAGCACTAGTACTTTGATCCAACGACAAACAGGATTGTTTTCAAAGTTGTGATGCATTTCATCTTGTAATTATGCATCAATGCTTGTTCATATGCAGAGCCTTGCTCGGGAGGGTATAAAAACCAAACAAGGGACAGGTTTTCCTCCCTAGTTAGCGATCCCAAATTCTTCCTCAGTACAAGGAGCTGAAAGAAGCGTGTAATTTCATTTACAAAGCACTTTCTATGCCCTGTTTGCGAAGCCACAGGTGCCCTGGGTGTTTCACAGACAGCACAAAAAGTCTGCGGAATGCAGACACCATCGTGTAATCGCGGGCTTGCTTCTGAAGTCTGGAAACACACCTGCAAGTCTGGTTTCTATGATCCTCAAAACATGAAAATTGGAAGATTTCCTCATTCCTACAAAGTGTCTCAAAACCAGGAACGTTTATCGCCAGAGTGGCACACAACTTTGTGTGAGAGCCGACACATGGAGAAACACACGGTCACCAGATATTAGCAGGGCAGATACCTCTAAGGCAATCCAGAAGAAGCCTGTTCCTGATTCCACCAGTGCGGACATGAACTGCTGCTGTGTCTAGCGAGGACTGAAGGAAAGAGCTGGCCACACCTAGAGCCACTCAGTGCTGGCCCTCACTACTGCTGATCACGTGAGGCTGGGCAAGAGTCTTCCAGCTTCTATAAGGAGCTAGTAAGACAAACTCTTGGGCAGTAGATACCACTTTTGATCAGTCATCCTTCAATTCAATTAGGACTTTGAAAAATATACATAGTTTATATTGCTAGTTATAATATTTCCTTTAAATTCACATTCAGCCATTGGTCACAAGCAAAAATGAATAAAATAGACTTAGAGTCGCGTAACCAGATCAGACCTTATGGGCACCCATTTAAATCACATGGAACAAAGCATCAGCCAATCTTCACCAATATTTGCGAACAGTTTGAGGGTTTTCATTTCATTCAGTACCCACTGGCATGAAGCCAGAGTTTGACTGTAAAATACATGGGGGTGGGTGGGAAGGAGGGAGCAGGGGAGAGCAGGAGATGGGAAATAGGTACAAAAGACATTTGTCCCTTCCATTCTAGTCTACTTCTATGTCTGAAGCAACAGCTACCACAGTTTCAACTTCCTGAGCCAGGACGACTTTGCTGGCCCTTCCCTAGGGGAGATCAGAACCACAGAACAAACACGGGGGTGACGAACACATGCAGCCACATCCCTGATGCACCAAAGGTTGAGCTGTGCAAACACCACCCCTTTCCCAAAGGTACGGCTGCTCAGCCTTCTTGCACAACACAGAGCAGGATGAGACAGAACAGCACTTGGTCCTTTTTCCTACTTCCACATGTACTTCTCCACAGACACTTTGAGAAAAGATGGATCTCTGTGTGCCCACTGCGTCCTACATACAAGAATTTTATTCTACATCCCCACCAGGAGACCACATCCATCTCGACAGCCATGAGAGTGTCCCACACTCTCACCTGCTGCTCACACATCACACTACTACTGCTCCTTCCCGGCACACGGAAGAAAAAAGCTCTCCAGAATTCTTATTTGCTCCCAAGGGAACACAGAACAGAACTTCAACCTCTCACCTCTAGTTCCCACATCAAAGCATACCTGATTGAAGCACCGTATGAGCATGAGGTTTTGTCTAACAAGTCAGATCACCCATGAGGTGGGCCCAGACTGCTGGGGCTGGGCTGACTTTCTAGAGCATTCTATGTCTGTTAAAACTCGAGGGGATTGGGAGGATCATTCAAAATAACTCCACACCAACAGAGGGGTTTTCACCTTCACGGCACAACCGTACCTTGAGAAGTGACAGGGGGTTGTTTGTTTTAAATGGAAGTTATTGGGGAAATAAAGATATAAATGGTAAGCTGCTTGTACATATTGAAATACAGGACAGTTAGAGAGCAATTCCTATCACAAAAACATCTCTCTCAAATCACTAAGCAGCCTGCTACTTGACAGAGGAACTGGGAGTCCTAAAGCATGCGCACAGCTGGACGAGCACAAATCCCCTGTTTCAAATTGGACTTATCCCTTTGCTAGGCAGACAGTAATTCCAATTTTGTAATTCCATTGCCCAGGCACTACATGGATTGGAAAAAAGGTGAATTCTCTTCCTCAAGTATTGCTATGAAACAAACATATTTGCCCCAGGTTGCTCCTCTTCCATAAAAAAAATTAAAAAATGAAAATACCCTATTTGTAAGATCACAATTAGCTACAGCTTTGCCACCAATTGTGATACCACAGAGATTATGTCTTTATATGGGGAAATAAGCACAAAAAGCATCTGGAAAGCTTAAAGGAAAAAACTAAGGCAAAAAGAGAAATGGAGGAAATCACAATCAACAATATTTGAAATAGCAGAAGACGTGTTCTGTAATATGTAACACTTTGCAGTAAGAGCCTGAAGGTTTGCAAACATGAACACTGGAATACGTTCTATGCCTTGGACTCTTCCAAGAAAGTCTTTATGATGAGTGCTTGTGGGTGTGCACATCAAGAGCCGCTTCAGCTGAAATAAGTGAGTTCCATCTTGCATTAGGAGGTTAGAAAGAGTAAACGTGTGTGTTCGAGGCCTGATAAAATCCCAGTTTCCATCCTGGATGATTCAGAGGAAGGAAGCACATGATGTCAGCAGATCAGCCAAATGTGGAACAGACTGCCTGCTAAATAAAATCTGTTGGGGCTGCTGAACAAAACTAAGTTAATTTGGCATGTGGACTCCTAACCCAAGTTGCTCGTAATTCGCAGAGGCTTTTTGCCAGACAAGGGAGTCTTGCTTACAAGGCATTCACAGGGTACTAGGATGGAATGCAGATTCAAATATGTTTCATTCTTCCTCAGGGAAATTCCCCAAAGGGTGTGTGGCACTGGAAGAAAGCGGAGCAACATGCCATCTGGAAGTTCACAGTAGCAGAGATGCAAATAATTAGAGTTCAGAGCAGCAGTGAGAATCCCTTCCCTTCCTCCCATGGGTCTCCACAGTTTTGTTTCTCCTGGTTCAGTTAGACACCTGAAAGCTTGTGAATAAATGGAACAAGCAAGGCCAACCTGACAACAAGCAATGTGAGGCTTGTGGGGCATCTTTGTCCCCAGAGCTCCCAAGCCCAGCCCTCCTGCTGCCCCATTACGAGGCTACAGCTGATCCACCTCGAGCTCAGAGCTTGCACAGTCACACCAAGCGGCTACTTGTCTGTACATCAGCACAGCCAGAGGGTGCATGAAACCTCGCAATGCACAAGACCAAACTCTCCTTCTACCTCCTTCCCCTTCAAAAGCATCCAGGTACCAAGCTGTGCTGAGTCAGGTGACGATGCGGGCTCAGGTCCTGGGAATTGAAGCGTACAGTAGGTAAACAGGCAGTGCACAGGGTTGGGGTCAGCCAACCACCAGTGCTAACAATTAAACTTCCCAAACTTCTGATTCTACTTTCTGCACGGCGACTTCACACTGACACTCTTTCAACATAAATTTCCTGATGAATTACAGATTCTTCACCAGGCAAGAGGCAACTTTCAGACAGTGAAACCAAATACTGAGCGAGTCTAACACTACTCTGTGGCAGGCAATTTGTGAAAAAAACAATTTGGAGGATGAGGAATTAAAGAGAGAATATTTTCTAACATTTCTTTTAAAAAGGCTCGGGGTTTTTTTCTGATATAGTAGACACAGAATAGTTAACAGTGACTGCAGAAGCCAGGAAAAATTGCTCTTCGACAATCTTTTGTATCCATACAGCTTCTTGAAGAAAGTATTTTGAGATGACAGAAAATAAAGGAGAGGGCAATAAGCATAAAAAAAAAAAACCCCAAACACATGGCTTGCTTTAGATTTAAGGGCACCACAGGAGAAACTCGCACTGATTTATTTTTATGGAGCTATGAAAATAAACAGTGCAACAGCAGGCAGAGCTCCATCACCTGGTCCATACAGCTGGGGAAGAGTCAGAGCATGCAGCAACAGACCCACTGCCCTGAAACTCATTTAGTACCAGAGAAGCTGCGAAGTACAGACACTGGACTAAGGGAGGAGCCTGGGCTCCCTGGTGCTGGGTTGCTGTTTGAAAGCCTTACCTCTGAATATAGCTTGCAGGGAATGAAGTGACTCTGCTCTGAGGGGAGAAAGAGGCCACGGTTCTCTCCAAGCATGTCCCACAATCTTCCCGACAGAAGAACTTTCATGCCAAGTTCACTACAAGTTTTTACTTTAAACAGCCCCTCAGAAAGAATTCTGACCACTAAACGGTTTCCTACTCTTTTTGGTATTCCTCTTCAGCACAGAACTTTTCACGCCTTTATAAAGAACAGCGAGACACATCACAACCATTCTTTTGGTAGAAACAAAAAGTACATAAGATTAATTGGCCACCTTCAGGCACTGAAAGAGATGAGCATTTGAAATAAACATAAGGGTAAGAAAATGAGAAGTAATTAACCTTTTGGGCTCGTCTGTCTCCCTGTGCTTGCAACTGGGCACGCAGCTTTGTCACATCAATGAAAAAATAACTGACAGAGGTACTGGTACTTTCATCAGCTCTGAATTCTTCAGAGTTCTCTCTGAGATTAAAACAGAGCATGTGTTCTGAACCATCATCAGCATGGATGTGAGAACAGGGAGTCTATTTCCACAAGGCAAAATCCCTCCCAAAATAGTAATTCATTATTAGAGGAAGAGCTTGTGTGTCACATTTCAGTAACTGGTACAGATGTGCTGCAATAGCCATTTTTTAGCCAATGTTCTCTGTGTGAGGTAACAATACATTTGGAAACAGGCAGCTCAGCTTTCTAATCCAACCAATCCTCCGAATTCTTTAAATCTACACCAGTCATAACCAGTCGATTCACTGCAGGAATAGATTAGACCACCAAAAGCCATAGGGAGTTTTGGGTGGAAATCTGATGAAGACCATCGTTCAGGCACAGGCTTGCGATGAAAACCAAGTGAGAACACTATTGTTTAAATCATAGCAGGAAGAGGAAAAAACCCCAAAATTCTGCATTTTTCTGAGCATAATACCAGTCCTGTCGTCTATCCTACAAACAGCCAAAGACTTTCTGAGCTGGTGGCTTGGGGTCAGCGTCAACTTCAGCACACAGGCTGCGGAGACCCATCTGTGGCTGGCCGAGAGATCCCTCTGAAACACTATTCCTGTTGTACTGAAAAGGAACTAGAGCCTCCCATGGGTATTTTCAGAGGGCATAACAGAAAAGAGTACTTTTTTCTTTGGCATCCTTTTTATCTTAG
The DNA here is from genome assembly GCA_009769605.1 of Bucorvus abyssinicus. Taxonomy (NCBI): domain Eukaryota; kingdom Metazoa; phylum Chordata; class Aves; order Bucerotiformes; family Bucorvidae; genus Bucorvus; species Bucorvus abyssinicus. The sequence goes on from CM020032.1 coordinate 36,970,153, forward strand.
CTAACAATGACAGTCAAGTGCACCCAATGGTGAGAGCTGTAGGATTCCACATCCACACTCCTTCCTCTTTCACTCCTGCCCATTTTCCCCCAGCATCCCCCAGAGCAACAACCTTTTGCAATTTGTCATATGAAAGCCTATCAAATGAAAAGTTACTCTCCATCACCATATAACCTCAGCTGGTTAATGATCAGGAATCGCTACCAATTTACACTGACGAAAACATCTGAAAAATACAAGATCTTCTCAAACAAACAAAGACTTGATCGATTTGAATGGCACAGAATTTCCAGTCAGCTCAAACATTAGTTTTCCGGTTCAAAGAGTGACAGTGATGCTGTCCTGGAGAGCACAGCCACTAATCTTGCATGCCTTGTTCTCTTCCTGCATCACACACAGGAGTGGAAGATCGATGCTGCGCCTGCACTGCAAAAACAGCGACAGCAGGAGCTTTACAGAGAAAACCTTGGCAGTACAAATTCTACCAAAAAAAAACAACCCTTTTTTTTTTTTGCTACAGGTCACTAGTTTGAATTCAGTCCAAGTCAACACTGCACAAAGGTTGTTACCATCTGATGCCTGATCTGGTGAGGTGCTAAATGATCTCATGCTCTGAGAAAGCAGAATCTCAGCAACTCCGATCTCTAGAAGCTCCTCTGACATGTCAGGAAGGGGTGGGGGATTCTATTTAACTGCTCTGAGCACAAACCTACAGAAGAGCACCTTCATTACATCTGTCATCTTTACATCCAGCTCTCCATAGAGAAGTTAAATATTCCAGCGAGTGACCTCATCTCCCCTGCAGAGATTCCTCAAAGACTGGAGGCAGCTCATTGACAAAACTTAGAGATTAAATCTACATCTGCTTCGCAGGTTATGATTTTTCCCTTTGGTTAATCAAGACCTTTTTACAGAAGGCAAAAAGTTAATGCAATAAAAACTAATAAAGCAAAAAATTAACAAGTAACACTGTATAAGTAAAAGGAAATAGGGCTAGCAGACCCAATAATTGCAAAGAAAACATAAGATTCTGCTGTTGCAAGTGAGAGCAGGAGTTTCTATTAAAACCAACAGAGGATGGCAAAAGGCAAGAATCCCAAGTCTGATGGAGCTGAAACATTTAAGCTTCTGTTAATATTCGTAACACTTATTCTGCATAGCTGACATCCAGTAGAGGCAATACTCATCCTAACATCTCCAACACTCCTAATCCCTGAAAAGATTCACAGGTTTTTTACAATGTTTACCTATCCCAAAGTTTGATTCTTGCCCACTGCTACAGCCCTCATTTGAAAATACATAAATACTGTTCTCAGCTCCAAAAAGATCATATTCAGTCTTGTTTAGCTTACAGGTTTCAGCTTTAGTATCATAAAACCCCATACAATTAAAAATGGGAACTGCCTGATAAGCAGTACTGCTCTGGAAGGTTCCCAGATCCATGACTTACAATCTGTAACAGTTTTACAGCTCATGGGCTGGTTTTGATTGCTTTTGAGATGTTTTAAAATTTGTAAATTTTCATTTTCCCCTCCCTTGGAGTCCAGTAACTAACGAAGAGAGGCTTTACAGGATGCAGGGAACAAGAAAATATCGAGATTAAAAACAAACAGTAAACCCTGTAGAGTATTTCAACTCCTTCATTCTAGAAAAGAGACTATTTATAGGGAATAAATTATAGCATGGCATGACACAGTGCTTAATCATTCAAGATTAACTTCTGGACACTTCTGAACCCATGTAAAGCCTCTTATACAACACAACATCAACAATAAAATTCATTCTAAGTATCTAGTTCAAATTAGAAACAACTTCAGAACAAACACTTTAACAAATAGGTTGTAATTGGTGAGCAAAAATCTCTGGAGAAATAGAAATTTAATTCAATAGTTGAACTCCCAACATTCTAGATAAATTTTAAGCTTTTTAATGCCATGAAGCACTGCACATTATTCCTGTCATGCCAAAGAAAATTTGTACTTTGTCATAAACAAAAAACCACACACAAACCCAAAATACCTTTGTTCGGAATTTCAGAATGGTTTCTCTCTTATTCTCCTCTCGCTTTGGTATTCAAACGACTTGAACTCAGCAGCTAAGGTTATTTGTAGGGGAGGAAGGACAAATACCAAGGAAGAACTACTGCTCTTCAAATAAATATACTTCATGCAGCTTAATAAAGTCCCTTTACTGAGATTCAACTTCGATCAAACCAGCTCTAAGCTACACTGATAGGTTAAGATCTTTGACTTCATCGTACACTTTTCTCAAAGGGCTTTACAATTTCTTAACAAACATTTTACTATTTACATGCAGTCTCCACATCAGTTTAAGATCATTTACCTTAAAGAATGAATCTTTGTAGTTGAAAATTACGCCTTTATCTTGTTAGCTTCCTTGGTTTTAAAAACCTTTGCTACCTTATTTTACTAGGGCAGCATCCATCTCATAGAGCATTCATCTCTATCTTTTAAAAGAACAGTTCAACAAGTGTAAAGACACTAAAAGTGTCTCATTTTTAAACGGGGGAAATAGCACTTACTGTAATTATTACCTTCTAAAAAAGGCTGTAGTAACTTACCCTTATATTTATCTTTCAGAGCACTGAAGAACCATTTTTCAGTAAGTTGCAGTCAATTCTCAGCGGCTCTATTTTCAAATTAAATTGAATAGCTTAATCCACATCATACATCCCTAATCAAGCACAGCAGTTTTAAAGGACAGATCTTCCCAGCAAAAGAAAGAAGACTCCATTGGAAAAAACCTTCTGCTCTATGTAAATGCAACTGCATTGCTTATGCCAGAGACAGGCCAATGACATTCAAAGCGAGTTTTGTGACAATTGCAAGAGCAGGAAGCTGGACCCACTTTCCTACAAGAAAACGTTGCTAGAAGAGCAGACATTTGCTGTAACACAAGATGTTGAGAAGAGTATTTCCAATTTAGAGATATCTTTTTAAGAAAAAAAAGCCAAACAGAAGTCAAATCTCCAAAAAAATATGTTACATAACCCTGTTAAAAAACCCAAAACAAAGAATACAAAGGTCCTGGCACTCCCAGCAACAATTATCTTGAAAAGAGTAATTGGCAAAGCCCAAATATTTGCTAGTATTCAAGCACTGCTCTCCACTCACATGGAAACTAGGTGCTGAAGAGCAGATATTGAACAGATAATAGGGAGAATTATATTTAGAAAGCCAGTATTTTTTTCTACAAATGTCTCAGTTTCATGAATCCACAGGCCAACCAAAGTAACCCATTAGCCTGGCAAAGCCACCTCACAGCAACCTCTATAGCTTTAGTCCTCCTCAGTTCCTCTGACCAGAAGAATCAAGAAAGAAAGGGGAGAGGGAGATAGCGCTAACTTTTAAGTCAAGTTTAGAAAAAAGTTCAGAACTGCATTTTTGGGTGCAAAATCCCAGTAGTACTTGCTCCTTCCCCATCCTCCTTTATCACCCTTCCACTTCCCTGGGGAAAGCTTCAGGACAGCGAGACAAACAGTAAGCTCAGAGATGCGAGGCTCCTCTTGACTTCACACAAGGTCAGTGACTGGACTAATACCACACGGACTATCCTGGAGGACCTTGTGCATGAGATCTTCAATCTACCACAACATGCAGGTTCCAGAACAGAAATGTTTTAAGCACATAAGCCCATAAATCCGTTACCTAAAAGGCCTAATTAAATTTGCATTATTTTTATTCCTTGAACAAAGATGACAATCGCATGTTACAGTTTATTCACTACCTTATTAAAGGCAGTAATAGAACTGGATATAATCACATGTTCAGTCAATTCTCAGCGTGTTCTGCGTGAAGCGTTAGAAACAATTCAAAGAACTGTAGTCTGAGTGCTTAACCCTTTGCAAAGCCAGGACCTTCCATGGCAACTGCTGAGGGACCACATAAATAGAAATGCACAATTCTGGTAGCACCCAAAAAACCCTTGGCTCCTTCAGAAGAGATCACACAGTAAATATTAGCACGTGCTTGGTATCTTTCCACCATTACCATCAGAGACCCATCAGGGTTGAAAAACTTGTCATCATCTATCTCACAACATCCACTGCCCAAGAACACAGCAGTTTCGCAGAACACCACAACTCAGGTCCAGTATCGCATCCAGGACATCACATCTTGTGCGTAAAGCACTAACTCCAGATCCAGCTTGCAGGTACTTAAACACGCCAGTTCCCAGCATCTAACAGCTGGATGCGTTACACTCCAGGCTCTGTTAAACTCCTGAGTACTTTATCAAACCATTCAGCACCTAAGACTCTCCAGCACCCTGAAACCTTTGTTATCTGCCTCGTACATTGTTCCAGGAAATAAGGAGCTCAGTATCTCTGACTGCTTTAGGAGAGGGTTAGCCTTTCTCTGGCTAGAATACTACATCAGTACCACAGACATGCTTATTCCTTGAGTGGCTTCCATTCTCTTCGACCCAGTCCACCACGAAACAGTAGTAAATCATCTTTATTATAAATGCAGACTATTTCTCTAGCTACATTTCCCTTCCAAAGAACAGTTTTGTTCATACTTTATCTAATGTCATTCGACATCAAACACCACAAAAGGCTTCCACTCCCCCCATCTAGTTCCATGATAAAGCATCACACAGTTCAAATACAGAATAGCTGTAAAAAGTTGGTATGAACAAGGCATGACTTTGAAGTATCCTAGAAAAACTTTTGAAGTAGAGCAACCTCTAGCACATTTGCTTTTATGGCTTCAAGGAATGTTGTTCAATTGTTCTGAAATTAAATAATTTAGCAAGATGATCAACCAAAAAGCTTAATTAACTGAAGATGTGCTGTCTGTTCAAAGGCAGTGTTACAGTCCACTTTGCAGTAACAGAACACACTTTCTAAAATGTACTCTTCCAAAAACAAAGGTAAGTCTCCGCTGTTTTACGGAGGATTCTCAGGGAGGAAAATAAAACAAGTAGTTCTTCAGGCAGCAGCAGAATTAGCCGAGCACCATTTCCCATAGATTTGTGTCCTGACAGCAGGTGATTTCGCAATCTAAAGCATGAATTGTTTCAGCAAACCCAACGGCTGCCGTGGCCTGTTCACCTGACTGGAGTTTCTGCTGTGGCACAAACAAGGGAGCAGCTCCTCCAGGAGCAACTTCACAGCAGGGAACGCTAACAGCACCTCCCCTAACCTGCCACCTCTTCTCCGATTCTCCCTCCCGCCAAGGTCAGTCAAAACTAAACACGTAAGAAACTACGAGGGAAGAGGAAATACACGTGCAAACCAAACAAATTCCCTTTGAAAATCAAGATAAAATGTTGAATGTAATATGAAAGGTTTCCATAGCTCATAATTAAGAGTACGCTTTAAAGCAGAAACAGATACTGTGTGTGTGCTATAAGTTTTCATTAAAATTATCTTAAACTTCATTTATATAAAGAAATGCACGTGTATATTTAAACAAAAACATCTCTGATTATATGCACACATAAAAGGCAAAACGAGGTATGCTATTGCCCCTTTAGCCTAGTCCGAACTATTTCACCTCTGAAAAATCCTAAGCCTGAAAACACTTTGAGGCACCAAATTGTCTCATCCAAGAAAAAACAAACCATAAAAGGAAACCTTTAAAGAAAGGACCCGAGATTGAATTACTTCCTCAGGAACCACTACTCTGTGTTTTACTTCCTTAATAATTGGTAACACCCCATGCTATGAGACAAAAAAATACCGAGTTCTGCAGCAAAAATGCATCATTCATCAAAATACATTATTATAATTTCTAGTGAGGATACATCGGTTTACATTTTGATTGACAGTACTTTCACCTAGGAGTCCCTGCACAGTTTTTGCATTACTTTAAGATATACAAGCTCTTTCAAAAGACAAAGCATGGCAAGAGCATGGACATACAGGATTTTCCCAGTATGCTGGATTCCTGCTCCCCATAGGGACGAGAGCTTCTCGGCATTGCAAAAGGTGTAGTCCAGGCCCACAGGAAAAGGACACCAGGCATGTCAAACCATAAAAAAAGGTTGGTATGCTCTCAAACCATGAACACCATAAAAAAAAAAAATCACAAGTAATTTTGTGGATAAATAGTGGCAGGAAGAGAGAAATGGCACACTATCCCCCCCAGCCTCAAAGGCACAACAAGCTCATGGAAAAAAAATATCACCCAGGAGGCAGATTAAAAAGAAGCTATAAAATGTGATGAAGAGTAAAAGCGGAGCAGTAGAAGGGAAGATGGAAGCAATACTTTCACACAACTTGAATTAACGAGGTTGAGCCTGGCCCCCTCCCTCCCCCCATCTGCATATGCTTAACCTTACGTAATCCAAACCACCATTTTCTTTAAACACAGCCCTGAAACTGGCACTCAGTTAGGTTAATCTTCGTTATTAAGAACATGACACATGCAACGCAAGTTGCTAAAGCTGCCCCACTTTGCACTGTAAGACCAGAGCTGGGCCTGGGACCGGGGGCTGCGATAGCTTTCTCTTCATCAGCAGCACTTCAAATAAGAGCTTTCAGTGATGGAAGTTCACAGTTGGTAACGCAATGTATAAGCAGCACCAATGAATAGTAGGAAATAAAGTAATCAATGGATTACGTTTATGTGTGTACACCACCAAGGCATGAATCAGTCATGCAAAGCGTGGGCTAAAATAAAAGCCCCTCTCTAGATGAGCTAGTGGGATGGACAGTAGTCTTTCCCAGCTGGAAGTGTGCACACCAAGCACTTCACCCAGCACCAAGAAAACCTTCTCAGAGTTACACACAGGGAGCTGAAGAACACTGAGCTCATAGATGCCTCACAGTTTTTGCAGCCTCTGAAATAAATCCCCGTAATTCAAGATGTGCCATTAGCATTCACAAAAGGCGAAGCAGTGTCCCCAAACCAGAGCAAATGATAGCCCAGGACAGTTACTCAGCACCCTTTGCAATAAGTTGATGTAAAAAGCCCACTTCAGTTTACTACCAGTTAGCAATTACAGCCTTGGAGTGTACACCTTGTTTCATTTCAAACTCCCGCAGCTTGTATGAATAAGGTATCTAGGGGAGGAGGAATAAAACTGAAATGTCTACAAGATGTGAGAGGTGTATCCAATTATAAACCACAACAGGATTCAGCTGCTGCTTTAAGAAATGTGGCCCTAGTTTCCTAAGAGTGGACCTTAGCAATTGCACAGTCAGGTTCTTCCTATCAGCTCCTAACTAGAGGTGCCCAGGTTTTCTAAAAGAGATATCCATATGAAAAGAGAACCAAGCACAGCAAGGTATTGTTCCTTACACCCATAGCACCACTAAGAGCAAGACTTTGCTGCTGGCCTTTTACACCCGCTTTTCAGAGGTGAAAGGGTTTCCTAAAAGAAGCAGGAGAGAACTGATCCATTGAGTACGGGGTGCAACATTCACCACCCAGCATAAAAACAGGTAAGCAAATGCAAAGCAATTCCTGGAACACAGCTTTCTCTAGTGTCCCTTTGAGTTCTGTAACCTAACACACAAAAAACCCTACCTCATTCCAGTTCACTAAGAATGAGGAGCCAACGCAAAAGCTAATCTGCACTAAAACAAGCAATAGCCAAATCTAGTGAAATAAACCTTTAAAAAATTAGAGATAAACACCAAACATACAACAGAGTTGCTTTAGCAGGCGCAACAGTCACCTTCCCATGACTCCCAGACACCCAACATTCCTAAACACCAGATAAGTAGCAATCTAACAGCTCCTTACCCAAACGAGTTGCTAGGTCTGAGCCATGGATAGATTTTTGTCAGTCATCTAGCTTATGTATGGCTTTTTGTACCCCAGCGCTTTCTACCCACTGCTCTTCTCACTCCCGGGTAGCCCTGGAAAGGATTTCTGCCTTACTTAGCTCACGAATACGAACCAGGTTTCCAAACGCATACCAGGAGGCTCACAATAAGCAAAAGTAACCCAAAATAAAGCAAATAAACCTTATTTGTTACCTGTATCAACTTCTGAAGTGCAGAAATCCTACCTGAGAGCTGTTGTTCCAAGGCAGCCCTCCAGCAGAGCACCACCTCTCTGGAGCACGCCCAGTCTGGTGCTCCCAGTAAGGCCACCCCACCCCACACAGGTGCCCCACATTCCCTGCCCAAGGCTCCTTCCCACCCCACCTGCCTCTCTTTACTGGTCATCAAGCCCAGCCATCCCACCCCTCTGCTCTGCACCTGGGCTCATCTGCTGACCCCCAAACGCACTCTGTAGCTGCCCCACGTCTCTACAGCACAGGTAAAGCTGACAGAAACCAGCTAACAAAACAGGGGTGGATTCAAGGGATCTGCGAAAAGGACCCTGTCACTCCAGGCTTGATGCTGCTCCTGTGGAAGCTGCTGGTAGTTCTCCCCATTGACTGCAATGCAATAAGGTCGGTTTTCCTGCCAGGGAGCTGCGATATTCCCCAGAAAGGAGAGTGGCAGGAGGACAGAGGCAGGTTTCTGCCCCACAGGGATGGAGCAAGCAGCCTGTTCACCAGCAGACAGACAGTTCAACCAGAAGAACTGCTGCAGGTGTAAGATCTGTTTCAACAGAAGAAAATCACTTTCTTGAGCTCCAACAGCTGAGTATCTGTACCTTTAAAAGAGGCAGAACTGCAGAAGTTTTGCTACTGCCCTTGCTAAAAGCAGGATCAAGACTATTTTTTCCTTCAAAGAGTCATATTCTGTTTCTCCACTGAATCAAAATAATGAACAGAAAGGCAATAGCCACTCATTTACTCTATCGCATGCCTATAAAATGTCTATAAAATATTGGTGGTGGTTTTCCTAAACATCAGTTTTACTTCAATACTAGTTTTTATAGATATAAGAAAGGAGGGATGGAACCTGAACCCATGATCGTCTGCACAAGATGAAAGTCTTGATAAATCGATGATGCCAAACAAATGCAGGTACTCGTTTGCCCTCCATGTCTGAAAGCTCAGTTTCTTAAGTTTGTCAGATTCAATAAACACAGTCCATTAGATAATGGAGAAAATGAACTGCTACACGCAAGTGATATAAAAAATTCATCCGAGATGCTGGATTTCATCTCAAAAACATGACCCTTTTCCAGGGGGAAGCAGTAAAAAGTTACACCATTTTCTTTAGCATAATAGGTACTTCATCTGGATATGTCTTCCTTCTTAGGAGGCTGGATTTTATTTAACTCTAAAAATGGAACCTTATACTGTACCGGCTTCACCTCTGCACAAACTAACATACCCGTAAGCATATGTAATTCAATAATGGGGGCAAGACATTCTGAAAATAATAGTAGGTAAAATAATAAATATTTCATTTAATAAATAATAAATATATGGGTAGAAGTTGACTTCATGCAGAGTGAGCTTGACAAAGACACGATGCACCAGCTGAACCCAACGGTAGGCCAGGGAGGCATTAGAAGTTCCAGGTATGAAGGGGGTATTAATTTCTTGTTCCCTGTGTGGACATAGAAGTAAAGTCCCAGTTCCCTGGCTCAAGACAGCAAATACCTTCCCGAGATTTGAGGCAGTGGGATGAAGGAGGGAGTCCCCATCTGTACCCATCTGAAACACACTATGCGAGTAGTTTATTTAAAACAACCGGTGAGGAGACATACCTAAAAGAAAGGTTTGTATTTCAGAAATTGTCTTCGAATAACCAGGAAAAGCCGCCCAGGTGGTCTTTTTGGTACTCACCACTTTGACGGCATATTGCACTTAGGAGTCTGAGGACTGAGAATGCAAGATTTAAAAAAATTAAAACACAAGGCCATAACCTTCTTTACCATCAAGGCCATCAAAACCTCTATGTCCGCAGCCTGGCTGAAAACGCACCCTCCTTTCTAGCTGCAAATAGCAAAGTCCCGATGTGGTTGCCAAGAAATCAGTACTTGCAATTTCCAGAGTTCACATTTGAGAGAGATTTGCACTTTCAAACATTTGTGAAAGCAAAACTGAAGCAAATGGGAAAGTGCGGTGTAAATTCCTCTTGCGATTTGCCAGTACCGTCCTAAAACAAAGCACGCCTCCCAGACTCCCCTCCTCAGACCGCTGTGTTACCAAAGAAACGGTTGAGGACTTGCGGTCCAACCCTTGCCCTGAACTAGCGCGTGGATTTACCCACGTACCCTGCCACGCACGGGCTTTATGGGTTTCACTGCCATCTCTTCAGGAATTACGACGTGGTCACTGGGGTCCTCACCAACATCCAGCCCTTCTAACTCATTGTCCCATTTGTGGATTACTGCCCTAGTTCACTGTTTAAATCCAGAGCTAATCGTGATTATTGTGCTAGAAAGCACCTTGGGAGGCATGACATGAAAAGTACTAAAAACGTGCAGCTGAATTTGATTACTCTGTATCTTCTCAAACCCATTTATAAGCTAAAGACTCTCTTTTATTACATTCAATATTAGGCCTCATACAAACTCCAGTCTCAAACCCATTTTCCCATGTAATTTTTAATTATTAATATTACCATTTGCAACCAGAGATGTGACAAGGTTGGGTCCTCTCTGTGCTAGGCCTTGTACAGATATAAAGAAATGGCAATTTTTGGCAAAAATAATTCACGAGGTGTAACAGCCAGTAAAACATGAGAAAGACAAGATGAAACAACTGTTTGAGACAAACAAACAGAGAGGTGGAAGGAAACCAGTACGTAATGATAGACTATCCACAGAACTAGTTGAAATAAAACGGGTCGCTGCTTTTTAACCCCCCCAGAAGATACGCATTCACTAGCTGTCAGCCAAGCAGTGCTGCTCCCATTTTACATATCCATTCACTTTCACGGCATTAAGAATGGACAAAACACGTAGCTGGGAAATTTACCCTGCAGAACGGTTACCGAGTTACCCGGACGGGGAAAAAAACGTGGGTGAAGTGGGAATGGCACATCTCTGCAAGGGGTTCTGCAAATCTTTCTGGCATGTACAGTCATTCAGACAGGGTACGAGGCTTTCTCTACAGGATGAGATCAGATGACCTTCCTCCCTTCAAACAAAAAGCTTCTCCGAGAGGAACAGATGTCAGTGAAGACTGTCTGCTGCCTATCCAACATCATATACATTAGATGACGCTTCCTTTCCACTACCCATTTGCAAGGAAAGACAGACCAAATATGCAGTATCACAGACCAGATGATCTAGCCACAGATTTAGAAACACCTGCAAGCAGAAATTTACATTTTCCCTTTAGGAAACATTTACTTTGTTTAATAAAGAGGAAAAAAAGAATGAGGAGCAAGTCAGGATCATGGCACAACTTTGGCTTAGTTGAGTTCTGCTGACTCTACTAGTTCTTGTATAACATCCAGTTCTTGTTTAATAAAAAATTATGGAAAACTAGCCCTTCCTCTACTGAAATTTGTTTGTCATGCCCACCAGGTTACCTTTACCCCAAAATCTGGCTCACTGGAACTACATCACTTTAAGTTGATAACAGCATAGGGCTCTGCAGGGGAAAAAATAAAAGACAGAAAGGCAAGTGGAAATTGTGAATGCATAAAAAGCACATTCTTCCTTCTCTGATTAGTCCTGCCAATCTTCTTGTATTAAGGTTGTATTACAGCATTATCCTATTTACAGTCTTAGAACTCACAGGGCTTTAAGAGCAACCTCTCTGAAGATCAATGACAAGCCAAATTCTGTTCTGGTAAGGGAGGATTATTGTCTTCCTGTTTGAGAAAGAAAAAAAAGAAATCAGTTAACACCATCTGTCTCTGGAAGTTACTGTGATTTCCCTTATTTTAATTTCTGTTGTTAATAAGGCCTTCATCTAAAGTGTATCAGCAGAAACCGAAGAACAATATAAACTGATTCCCTAACAGGTTGATGCTGGTGATGACTGATGACTTGGATTCACCCCTTTTTAGCCACTAGACAAAGAAAGGAGGAGGAACAGCGGGAGAGTTTTGCAGTAATTAGCAGTCCCGGTTTACTAGTAAAGGATGTTTTTATGCAGTCTAAAACGCACGTATGCAAAACAAGTGAGGAATTCCTCTGTAACTTTTTATATTAATACATGAAGTACAGTCATAAAGCAAAGCAAGGTAATTTTGTTACTGATTCACCTCTTCAGCAGCTATGCCAAGGATTAATGCAGTTTATTAGGTATCTTCTCACAACGGAATAGCAACCAGATTTCTTTCATATCATAGAACGTACTCGTAAATGACCAAGGTCACTCCTGGAACCTCCTTTTTCTCCCTCCAGTTGTGCCTGTATCAGCCTTTAAAGCACTCAAAATGAGCAGTAATTTGATTCAGGAGTTCCTCGAACACTGTCAGGTTCATCACCGTTCACCACAAAACAGGCATCTGCCCAAGTGACTCAGCATCTGGCCACGTGCTGGCTCAAGAAATCTCAGTCACTGCTTCTGATCAAACAGAAAGGTCCAGCATCAGTCTCAGAACACACATCAATGTGGTGTTTACCGGCCTAAGAGGAAAATAAGTTATTGCTGTGAGTCACAGAGGGAAGGCAAAAATGAGAGAAATGAAGATGAATGGTCAGAGCCCAGAGCAACCGGAAACGATAAACAAAACTCTGACACACAGAGACGCAGGAATCGAGTGCCAGGGAGAGACAAAGACTGCTATAGATTCAGATGTCTTTCTCTGATAACGACCACAAAGATTAGTGTTTGCTGCCAGCTAATTCACAAAGAAAAATCTCCCGCTGTCCGTCCTTCAGCCTGGGTTATTAGATGGGATTGACCGGTGTAATTAGGCCACCACCAAATGAAGTACAGCAAAAGTTCAAATTCACTTCATATAAATATGCTAAATGAAAGGTTTTGCTCACTGAAAATCAACAGTGATGTAATTGCGCATCACTTAAACGTCTGAGATGACACGTTTCCTTTCCTTTAAAAACTGCCGATTTGCCACAATTAAAGAATCAAAGCGAGCCGGGACGGAAGGACGGCTCAGCTCTGGTTTTGGCAGACAGAACCTCTGCACTGACAAAACAAGCTGGGGAAGGAGGGTGTTTCCAGCATAGCAACTGAAAAGTATAATCAAGCAGGAGATCATAAGCACGCTTGTTCTGAATGATTCATGAAGCATCATTTCTGCTCTCGCCTGGGTAATTAGAAGGCTTTCAACTGCAGGTATCTGTTTTGAGGCATTTTTCACTCTCAAACCTATTAACTAACTCTAATAGAGTCTTCTTTTTCTTTCATACATTGACACCAAGGAAAGAGATGTAGAAGTGCAAAATATGGCTCCATCAGTCAGTCAGAATCCAAGATTTAAAGTTCCCCAATACCAGCCACGGAGGAAGAAAAATCCAAATCCCTGCAGGGTGCATTTCTGCTGAAGCATCCCGAGCCACACCTCCGTAGTACCCCCGGTCACGAAGGAAACACGGCAAAGGCAAATGGTAGTGGGCAATTGCAAAGAACAGTTCCAGGGCAAAACCTACCACAACTCCTCACAAGGTTTTTCGGCTCTGACCTTAGTAATTAAGGAAAAGGAACAAAGCAAACAAACCACGATCAAAACTTTACTGCTGACTCGGCCCAATTATACAACTGCATGGAAATCCATGACAACTCTCGGCACAGGAGCCTGTGCTGGCAAACTCACAAACGTTAGGTCTGGAAGACAGAGATCGGTTATTCCGGGGCTCTGTGATGGGCCAGTTCATTGGATTAATTTGCATCTGGTGTTACGTGTTAATGAATGTCTTTCACAGGACAGTGCATAAAAATTGTAATGAGAGGTGCTGCGCTGTCAGATGTAACGTTCTCCTTCTCAGTGGAGCTTAGACAAACACAAAGCTGGTAACGAAATGAGGGTCCCAGAGCTGTTGAGGAAGCATGAAAAAACTTCCTGAATGAACCACCTCAGTCTCTTGGGAAAGCAGAAAAATACTTCCTTATACAATATCAGGAGGTCTGTCTGTCTTTTAACTCTTCTCCAAGTTCTTTATCTATTGGAGTAGGAGAACATGGTTTTTTTTGTTGTTAGAAATTGGTAGTTTTTCGTAAGGTTTGAAACCTTACATAAGGTTTAATAGTTGGTCCTTTCCAATTTCAGATTAGTGTTTTTTAATTCCAAAAAATTAAAGAATTCCCCTCACTCGCTGGTGTTACAGTAAAGATTTGTCTTACTAAGTAGCTCTGAAACATAATCTAAACTCTTCACAAAGGTTATAGGTTTTGTAAAACATGCACTGCTTTATCTCACACAGCAACTGTCGGAGCGTAACCCTTTTACCTGCTCCGGATTAAAAAATGACGGAAACATGGAATATCCGATATTCCCATCAATCACTTCAGCTCTCCAGTCACAGATCATTTTTTCCATCACTTCTGTAGGGTTTCTGGACTCCAGAAAGATTATCCATAACAACACTTAAAGGGAAGACAATCTGTCCAGTCTCTAATCCTTTAAAACGATGGTTTACTCTGTTCTAAACCAAGGTGGTCTGCAAATCCTGGTTCCTAGAGCCCTTAGCTAACCACGGTAGCGAGCAGGTGGTTCCAAAACTGTTTCAATTGCAAGTTATTCCAAGTCAGAGAGGCACTAAACGTCACGTAACCTTCACTCCTGGCTGCAGAGTGCTCCTTGGTTAAAGGACTCTCTGTTGCTTGGACATTTGTGCGTCTGTCTGTCTGGCATGCGAACAGCCTTCTGACCAACCTCTGTGCAGGTGACGACACTAACAGCCCATTGTACTCACTCAAAACTTCTGTGGCTCCTTTTATGGCAGCAGCAGAAACAAAGACTTGTAGGCAACAAAGTATAAAGGTGCCATGAAAGGTAGAAAACTCCTCTGCACGTGTATTTGACAACACTGTTCTTGACCCCTGCAAATGCCCATCAGTGACAGGCTGCACCCTTTCTCCAGAAGCCAGTAATTGAGATTACTCTTAGAGAAATAATAACAAAGTTCTTTTTCTGTTTCAAAACAATAAACAAGAAGAACACAAAACTTTCGTCCATCTCTGCTCTCTCCCAGAACTGCATGTCTAGACTTCGAGGGGATGTGGATGTTGTACAATATTCATGCTCCATTCAACAGCAATAAAGCAGTCTGGGCCGTTATGAAGCTGCTGAATGGTCGAAGGTACTTGGATGTGTATTTTTATGACTGTCTCATTTAAACCCAACCAACCAGACTCTACTGCAATCCCAAATGCAGACACACTTGGGAGTTCACATACCAGCCCGGGACATGGGACACTGAGCTGTCGCTTTCTGCTCTGCTTCACATGTCTTCTGCACCCTAGGAAAGCCACGGTCTATCTTGGCTTTCAGTCCCCCAGTTTAAAATAAGCACAGCACTACTCTGCCGCACAAGTTTGTTCTAAGGCAAACTATAATAAAAGATCATAAAAACTCAGGAGGCACTGTGATCATTCCAGAGCAATACTAAAACACATACTTGTAGACGTTCTTTTTCCAGAAGTCTCTCCAACACGTTATTCTCACTGAAAAACTGCTTACCACTGCACATTAAACTCTTAACTTTACAGGTCTTAATCTCTTGCATTCTAAATGTAAATCTATTCAATTAAACTTCTGCTGGATCTCTCTTTGCGAATAATCTCTCATTTATTTTTCATACATACAAACTTAAAACCCTTTCTTCCCTCGAGTTACTTATTTGCAGGTTACGCTGGCATATGCTAATACTTCTTAGTTACAAAGGCTCGCAAGCGGCAGAAATTGCCAGCAACGTTCAATGCCAAATAAACCCCCAAAACCAAACATGGCATGTATTACAGAAAAAACCTATAGGGTAGAAAAACTGTCCTGTAAAAACTATAATAATTCTAATTCATAGCTGCACCAAAGTGGTATCCTCGATAACTGGGGATCCCGTGGGGATCCCTCAGCCTGTCCCCTTCCTGAAGTCAGGTCTCGTCATTTACTCATCCTCTCTGGGCTGACAGAGAACTGCCTCTTTGCTCCCTCTCTATGTTCTTTTTGCTTCCCATGAACTATAGGGGATTGTGCCACCTCTCTTTTCCACAGGCTTCCTTTGAATTGCGCTCTGGAGACTCATTTCTCTGCTAGCACTAACGGACGTGTCTGCACTATCCCTTGCTGCTCAAAAAGGATTATAACCTCCACTCATCTGTCTCTTCTGCTCTGTCACTGCGTTCATTATGCAGGACATCTCCAGCTTCTAAGACAACAGGATGCTGATCCAGACAACTCCTGGAAAACAGAGTGTGTCTTCCTTCCCTTACAATAAAGCCATCAAGGAAGACAAAGAGAGAGATTCTGAAAACCGAATCTTGGAGGAATCTTGGAGGACGCCTTTGACAGTCACAGCCAGTGAAATAGGTATAGGACACAATAAGTCAATAAAAAATAATTGAGATACTCAGGAGGGCAGACAAGAACCAAAGAATGTCCTCTTCAAACCTGCTTCCCATGGACTTCACCAGGTACCAATGGGATAAAAGCTTTAGTATGACATTTATAAAGCCTTTATGGTACACTCTTAGAAAAGCTCTTCAGTTAAGGATTTTCTGACAAGCAAAGCTCAACAGGAAGAAGTTGATTCTGGTAGTTATAAATGAATCCAAGATTAATGATTGTACAAAAACTGTGAGAAGTGACGATCCTTTCATTTGTTGCTTTCAGGTGAATACTTCACTTTCTGCAGCAAATCCTTACCTTTGGGATTATATATTTGCACAATAAATAAAGGATTATCTTCACCTACAGGAAACGAGGAGATCTTCTTTGTGCTGCACACTCCATAAATTACTTCTTATTGTTAATACAGTCTTTTTTCCCACTGAGCCATGGAGAAAACTACAGTCATTACTGTCCTTTCTGAATTATTTTTCCTACTTTATAGACATGCTCAACTTTTTGGGAAAAAAAAGAAAGAAGTGAAGTTGCAGTCTAACCTAGTAGAAAGATCTCTGCAGCCAGAGGAGCTCTGGAACAGCTCTGGGTGCTTGTAGTAGGCAAGCTTCAACCTGCTAGTTGTAATTATTTCTGAAGTTGATGAGCACAGCAGCCAAATAACCTGATCAGATTTGCACAGCTGTCACATACTATGACTATTAGCGTTTGCTTTATATTGAACCTACGTAATGTCTTTGGGGGCATTCCTAATCCTCAGAGAAGACAAAGAGCATGGTAGGACCACTTGAACAATGGCCAAACAGTATTGATTTAAACAATGAACATCTGCAATTTGAACTTCTCTGCCTTCATAGAGACAGATCTACTGTAGTCATTAACGGGGGGAAGAACTAAACCAAACCAAACCAAGCAACCTGTGGTTCAAAACTCCTCTCTCTGATCTGTGGTGAGAAACGTGCACCTCACCCTCTAAAACTCACATGGGTTGCGGAATCCACAGCCTTAGAAACGCTCAAAACTTCACTTGACAAGGTCCTGAGCAATCTTGTCTCCATTGGCCCTGCTCTGAGGAAGGGGGACCAGGGGACAAGAGGATCTCCAGAAACTCCTACAAGACTAAATTATCCTATGATTCCTCTTCCTCCTTTTAAAACTAACTCTTTGCTACGGTGTCTCCTCTTACCAAAGCATTTTGATTTGTTACCCCTGTAAAATGTAAACACTGGCCCGTTACTCGAGCTTTCTCTTCTTACATCTCTACTACCATTTCTTTTAAAATAACACAGAGACAAGGGCTGAAGCGTTTCAAATTATCACTAGTCACTAATACAAGGAGAAAGCAATTTCTTAGGGCTAATTTAATGCGCTTCTGAATCCTGTAATTTATTTCGATTCTGTATTTTCTCTTCCTTTCCAGGCACTCTGCCAAATAAGTTAAAGAGGGTTTTTCTGGCTAGATTGCCAATCTTCTTCCCAGTTTGTTTTTTCTGAAGTCCACAGATATAGGTGGATTCACGGCACAGAGCCAAGCTGCAGTCATTAGGAAGGATTAAGCCATGTGAAGCGGGTATTAAAGTAGAGAAAGTAAACACCTCTTACTGGGGTACAGTATTCCCTGAGCAAGAGGAGGTAAAGAGCTTTTCTTCTAGGGCAGACACAGGAGGAATATTTCCAAAGGAAGAAATGTTTGTTTTTGCAAGTCTTCTTACATCGAGAGCTCTTCAAGAGTTCATGAAGAGACCTGACAAGTTTTACCTTCCCGGCTGCAACTTGGACTGGACAAAATGCAGAAGGATATAAACTTCAGGCAATTTTTAAACAATGAGCAGAATCTCAGCCCATAAACAGGGGTGTTATATTATAATTTACATCATTATCATCATCACATGTAGATCAATGAGCACTGGATTTAAATACGGATCTTACACACCTTTCTAGTCACATATGAGGTACATGGACCACCCCGCCACTCCCCCGACTGTTCTTTGAGAACTCATTTTTTTGGTGAAGAACACAAAGCGCTGTGAGCTCTAACTGACCAGATAAAGCAGGGAGAGCTTCAGCCTTCTAAACCCGTCTGTAATTGCACGGCTTTTGCTCTGTTCGCTGGCTAGAGAAACCACTTAGAGACAGCCACTATCATACCAAAACACTATCCTAGGAAAGCCAATTGAGTAGCATTGCCCCACGGAAAATTTGCAGTGCTCCGTTTAACTGCCACGTGGTACCAGGGTACAGAAACAGTGGGATCGGTGTTTTCAAAATTGGGCTTTTCGGCGGGGGTGGGGGGCGAGGAGAAAAAAGCCCAGAGCAGTATTTCAACACTAATTATCTGAATGCTAAAAGTTTTAACACTTTCGGTTTTTTGAGGGGGAGTAGAAGATAAAGGGACAGCTCAGTGAGGTCTCCTTTTCAAGGGCCTAGGTAGTAACACAGCGCTCTTAAAGGCTTAACCATTTAAAGAGCATTTAAAACACTACTTAACTGCAAGGTGCTATTAAAAAATGATCACTTTAAGAAGTGAACTGTGGTAGCATCCTGGATGTGTCAAATGCTGTTCTTTCAGTCCTTGATATTGATTAGTATTCCACTTGAACAAGGAGATAATGAAGCAGATTATTTTTTTCTGCAGTGCATCTCACACAATCAGAAAAGCTGACACAGTCTATTTTCCTACTCTTCAATTTGTCTGCCCCACCTATTTTCTTCTCTTTGGAGGCCATGGGGGAGAACGGTTGGGAATTAAATTAAGACATTCTAGAAAATAATTGAGAACAGCAATGAGGTGCATTTAAATTCTGCACAGGACACAGGAGGGATGCATGGTATAAAGCAAAAATCAGATGTTGCACCCTTTACTAACTGAAAATATAGAGTTAAAGGTAGAGAAATGATTTTCTATGGTTTGCTATTCGGTACAAATGCTAACATAGAAAGACAGGTGTTTCACCAAAATAACATCTCACTTCAGAGCTATTTTTTCTTCTGACTACTTACGCACACAAAAAATCTCACCCTGCATGTTCATGTACTGAAGATGCCAGAGTAAGTCTATAAGTAATTGTGACTGTTAATTTATTCACAGAACAAAACAGACAACAACCATGCAGATTTCTTCATCTGGAAAGCACCTGGGACTGCATGGCGAGGAGAACCCTTGGTGAGACACAGGACCACGCAGCCTCCGAGAGGCTCCGACTTCGAATCCTTCTTTAATGTCGCTATTGATGTAGCTGCTGTCCTGCCAGGTGCTATTACTCGGCCATGCACTCCTGGCTTCCCGAAGCACTTGGGTATTCAGCCAGCTGCAGCGGGAAATCCCCTGCGTTGGCACCTGCAACGAGAGCCCACCGCATTTCGAGCCTCATTCACCATGCTGCAGGGCAACACTCAGAGAGACACTCAGAGAAACAACAGAAGATGCTGGTGTGTAGCACATGAAACAGGAGGTGGTGGGTGAACCCTGCAGCGGGTTGAAAAGCACCATTCTCAGCAAACCACTCGAAGGAAGGTCGTTGTGTCTCTAAGCCTCACCGATTTCAGCTGAACTCTGGGCTTTGTTGACCTACAGCCTGTAGAAGAGGCGACATTTGTCTGCAAATGACTGTGGCTGCATAACCACCAAACAGAACCAAGGCAGGAGTCCTCAAGAAAGGGAGAAGAATCCTTGCTTCCCAGCAGATGTTTCGGGACAGACACACACAAACACAAATGCACAAACGTATCTGCGTTTTTTATATTGTCCAGTATAATCCTACATCGGCTCCAGAGTCCAGCATTTTTGTTATAGGTCTGAATAACTAATTGCTAAATACTAATTAGCTGGGCATAGCCTTTGAGAAAACCTGAATACCTTTCCCACCACAGGCTCTGTTTTGCTGTCTTAGCATGACTACCCTGTAGCTGCGCTCCATTGTTAAATTCGCTCAGATTTCTGCAGTTCTAGAGATCACCCAATACTCACACACTTGGGATGCTTTATTTGAAACAGCTTGAGTTTAGAATAGAGCAGACAACCTTTTCTGCAAAATCCCTGGAGCACTTAAAAGGAGTTTCCTGACACTACTAGAAGGTTCAGTCTTATTTAAGTGCATTTTTAGGCTGCTAGATGTACAGAAGTTACCTTGACTCGGTAGGCATTGTGCTCTGAAACTCACTGGTTGATCTGCAACGTGACATCGCAGCTATTCAAATCTGCCTGTTGACACTCGTGTTTACCAACATTGGAAGAAGAGCTCTCTTCAGACATGGAGGCAATCCATCAGAACAGAAGTCGGCCCTGAAAGTGGCTGCTTAGTGGTACTAGGAAGTGACTTTACATGTCAAGGTTCAGGGTAAAATCAGCTCTCCAGCCTGAGGTGACATGTACAGTGTTATATGGTAGTTGTGTGGTGCCCAGACCTGATTCTTTTCTTCCCACAGCAGTCCCACGGACAGAGAGCTCACTGCATCAGTAATGCTGCAAGGAACTGGACAGCTTTTTCCAGGCAATGCCTGCAGGGCTTGAGAAAGGCATTTCCCTTCCAGAGGCCTTTCCAGGTCTCATCCATGTTTCACATCATATATAACGAATATGAGGCAGAGGTAAAGACTAAGCAATCTGACCAGGGTCTTTGTCATTTCCAGGAACTGTCCACAATGCCTTTCCCCAACCTCTCCTCCCCACACTCAGCTTTTCTCCTGGGCTGCTCTGACCTTCACCTTTGGGGAAGTTGAAATTCCAAGCATTTTTTTAGGTTTGGGATTTTTTTTAAGTGAAATGCCAAATCTGCTGCTGTGGAGAACTGACACAATCCCTTTTCCCAGACGACTGAGCATAACTAACAATATATAGTGAACAAGACACTGTATTCTGAACACAGACTTTTTTCCCCCCTGTATAAAACTCTGATTTCAAGTGGGTTTTTTACCTTTTACAAGCTAGTTTTCAAAACCACGGGCCAAATCCCAAGGTCTGGGTAAAAGCCTAAATGGTTTTCTATTTACCTGACATTCCCAATAAATCTCAGCATACCAGAGATGCTTAGCTATAAATAACAAATTCCAACAGCTCTGCTTTTCTTTTGCTATCTTCAAACAATGCCAAATTACCTTCTCCAAACTGAAGAAATTTATCATCCGGTTTTCCAGTTTTGCCATCAATCCCTTCGCTACCTTTGCCCACAGCATAGTCTGCAAGTACGTGAGATATAAATTACCGAGTCTTGAACAGCCATTGTTTGCTCCATCCCTTGCAGGTTACTTCACTTGTTAATTACCTTCCAAAACTGCACTTGTATTTTTATTTCTAATAAAAAGCATTCCTATCATGAAGTATTACATTAATTACACATCAGACTGTGTTGAATTAGCCGTGTTACCTGGCACCACGTTTGTTGTCTCACAAGCGATCACGCTGTGATAAGCTGTACTCTAAAAGAAAGTAACCCTGCTTAGAAATGTCAAATAATTTTTAATAAAGCGTATTTTCTTAGAAACCCGAGTGTATGTTCTGGATTAACATCCAGGCACATTAGAAAGCTCACAGGGAAAGCACGGAAAAGCCTTGTAGAGAGCACAGGTACCAACTAAATCTACAGAGCATCTCAGCAAGGTCACATGGAAAAGAAGACGGGAGGCCAGGAACGATCCCGTTAACTCAGTGGGTCAGGGATCACCACAGCCCTTGGGAAGCAGGAAAGCCGAGATCACCAGCCTGGTCCAAGCCAAGCAGAGGAACCTGCATCTGACCACAAGTTTCCCATCTGCCAAGACAACATCCTGTGCATGAATAGTGGCAGAAATTTGGACTGAGAGGAGCTTTGCATACAACCACCCCTCCATGGAGTTAGAATCTGCTTCAGCAGTCTGGGGACTCTTTTTGTTATCTAAGGATTTCATTTACTCGCTATGTTTGGTACTCGAAATGGTGGCAAAGGAGTTCTCTCCAACCTTAAATCATGCTTTTAGTCAAAGCTTTTATGTTCTGTGAACACCTTTACCAGCCTCTAGACCACTGCGCTTGAACGTTGTTCATGATCCTGTGCCTTGCGCACCAGGCGCCATCATCTCTAATTCACTCATCAATTTAACATCGCTAAAAGAAAGAGAAAACTTACTAAGGGACTTGATAATATTTAATTTGCAAAGAATGAACTTGATTCATTTTGAGGAGTATTTCATACTCAGGTTTTTATACCAGGTATTGTTGGGTTTTTCTTTTTTTGCGGGGAGGGAGGACAGGGAAAGAGCAGAACAGCTACGAAAATAAAAAGCATCAAGCAATCCCCATGAAATAATAATATCTGGAGAGTCCCAGTGGAAAATAACTGTACTGAGGATACAATTGCTGAGTTTAAGAATTATATATGGCAAAGGAGAGTTATATTGTTTCCTTAAAAACAAAAATAATAGTAATAAAAACTGCCAAGAAAAAGAAAACTCTTACTTTTCATAGAAACAAGCATGATATGTAAATTCCCTAATTGGAGAATTCATTTGACATGAGTTAGCTCTACAGGACATTCCTCTCTGAAATAGCAAATGTTCAAGTACCTAATTACAAATGTTGCTATGAATAAAGTACTTTGTGCAACTATTTTAGTCATTATGCTAAAATAACTACAGCAATCATTACATTTTAAATATGCTGAAATGTTGCAAGTGATCCGATTTGGTATCCTCGCATTTTTACTCTGGATGTGGTATATAATGCTAACAAATATTTAACTGAGCAATCGCATTCAGTTACGTCCCTGCACTACATTTCAAATTTCTGTTGGTGCTTCATCCTTCCCCACCCTTGGGGTTTCTGGGCCAAATGCCAACCCTATTCCACCCAGCTCACGCGGCACATCTCCACAGCGCGGAACAGGCTGCTCTGTGGCCACGAGCACCTGGGCGCACCAGGATGCAGACATGTCATGCCTTGAAAGAGAATTTCAGTTTCTGAGTGAAACTGCAAGGATTAGAGAGCGGTGAAAACACAGAGGTGTCGCTTTCTTCCTAAAAACGGATGGGGAGAGGAGCAAGTGCTGTAGCAGCAAGTGGGATACCAGTTGCAGAGCAAGTGCAACCCAAGCACTGCCTGGCTACCACAACAAAACCGACATGGCACTGAGACAAGGAGGAGCTGCACACTCCTCTTCTGCAGAATATCTTGGAACAGTTGTTTGCAGGTAAACAGAAAGAAAGAGATGCAAGTACAGCAAGAGGATGTCAGAACACAGGGAGACGGCTGCAGAACACTGGCTGCTCCACAACGACCGCAAAATTTGAGCACAACCTACTGTGACCATCGGATGTGCTCCATTACTTTAAAATTAGTATTATTTGAGAAAAATAAAGGCAAAGTTGTTTGGTGTGTTTTCTGAACAGCTCAGACAAAGGACAAGAAGCATGATGGTTTACAAAATACTACCCTGACTTTTGAAGCCTATCCTTGGATCGCTCTCCTGCACACTCAGGGTTTCCCTTGGATGTTGCTTCATCTTGCTGTTTCATCCAAATCAAGTCACAAAATAACATCTTCCTTTTTATCTTGACTTGCAGTAAGAGTTGCTTCCCACTAGGGTCTTATGGGACTGAGGAGCACGAGGAAGGCCAGCCCAGCTGAGATTCAGACAAAACCAAATACTCCTTGAAAACGTGGATTCAGAACAGGGAAAAAAACAGCGGCACTTGGTTCATATCTGTAGCTTTATGTTAGGCCATCAAAGTGATACGACTTCCATATGAATACAAACGAACCACACCCATCTTTAAAAAAGTCCTAGAAGCCCTTATAATCAGCAATTCCATATTCCACACCCTTCTTAGCTACAGCAGCCTGTCTGCAAACAGCATTAAAACAAAAGGCACAATTTCCCCACATTTTCCTGTTATCTATTTTACTTCTAAGAGTTATCACAAATAATTTGCTTAGTGCTCCATTATCCCCCCTTATTTGTTTGTGCTTGCATTTAAAGTAATCCATTGCAGTTTTTGCTTCACTTAACTTGTTTTGCTTACCTTTAAAAGAAGTTGAAGAGCATCTAAGAGCTCATCTAAGCAATAGGAAAAATAGGAAAGCAAAAGGAAGAATAAGAGCAATCACCTCCAGATACTTCGTTTGCTGCCCAGGTGGCCTATCTGCCACGTGGTCTTCGATGAACTTCTACCACCGTCAGTTTTAGACAGCCCTTTAACATGGTGTTAGCATGTCAGAAGGTGTTTAGAACATGGAAAAGCCACGATGGTTCCAGCTTGTTACTTTTTGTTTGGATCTGCAGCACTCAGTCTCCACTGACTCAGGTGATAAAACTATAAAACATCGTGACAAATTGACTGAATTTTACAAGCTTTCCCAAAGTGCTTTTTCATATTGCTTAGAGCTTTCCAGGGAAAACACACTGGCAGCATTAGCAGGGCAAGGTACAGACACGCACAGCATTAAAAGGATGCTAATACAGTGCTCTCTGTGCTAAAAAAAGCATTGTGTTACCAGCCTGTAAGCAATCTGCTCCTCTATGCATCGTGTACGGCTTCAACAGAAAGTAGCTGCGAGCATCTCTAAATAGCAGCAAGGAGAAGCGTGTGTGATAAACAGCTACTCCAAAGCTTTCTTCCCTCTGGTGTCTGAGTCCTTTCACAAGCACTTTGACAAGGTCCTATTCAGGGCATGTTTATTTTGTACTACTTCGGGCTCTGTGCAGCACCTTGTGGCGCTCGATTACTTTCTGCACCAACAATTTAATTTCTTGCAGCCCAGTTCTTCCTGATTCTTCCTTGAGCATGGCAAAGACCTCCAGATGCCTCTTGAGTTACAAAGGGAAGGACAAATTTAAAAAATATGTGAACAGAGTTACACATTTCTGAAAATTAGGCAGCAGCAGAAGCAGAAGCAGCTGCATGTGGCCATCAGGACATCATTCAGAGGGGCTTCCACGTGCTGCTGGAACCTCAGCTCTGCATACTGGGATTGGAAGAAACAAGAGTCTAAATGGTCTGTCTTGTGCCTTCCTTCATGTTGAAACAATACTTAAAACCAAGACATTAATCAAAAATAGGCAGAACCATGTTCTCTACCATGCTTTTCCTGAGCGCTGTTACTATTTCAGCTATTGAAATATATGCTTATAATTCCAGAGGAGTAGCCAAATAGCATCTTCAGGCATATTCCAACCCTTGACCTATCCTAAAGCTCTTTTCCGAAACACTCAGATGCTCACCATCTCACCACCACCACTAAACAAAACTCTCCTCTCAGGAAGCCAACAGCTTTCAGACTGGCCACCTGGATATAGTTTCTATATGCATTTCATTACTCTCAGTGCAGTTCTCTCATTCTCTCATTCCAGACTTCCCTGTATCCGTGTAACATTCTACCTCCACGGCAATCTGTAGCAAGAACAGCCGCGTTCTTTTATGTGTTCCAAACGCGCCACCTCCTGATTTCACCTGGTGAACCCTGCGACTTGCATTAGAAGAAACAGGGAGCAGTTGATCCCTCTCCATGCCAGTCAAGATTTTAGACACTTCTATCATATTCCGCTGCAGTTGCCTCTTTTCTAGACTGAAGAGACTTCTCTAAACCCATTTAAATTGACTCACAAAGTGCTAATGTCACAGAGAGAAGACAAGATGACATTCTATTTCATCACCTGACAAAACAAAGCTAATTAAATATTAAATGTTTCTAGATAACATAAGCTCTAGAAAAGCAGATAAATGGGCAGTCTGGGATGGGAAAAGGAGCTTTGTTTCCCTCCTAGACAGCCAATTGGTTCCCAGCTTCTGTAAGGCAAAAGCGTCAGGCGTGTTATCTCAACACACATTTGATGACGTCTTCCCAGTGAGCTTAATGGTCTCCACGAAGTTACCATCATGACTGCCCACTTTGGCAAGAGGATTCCCAAAGGCGATTCCCAAATGCCAGAGAAGGAATAAAGCTCTCAGCCGGTGATCAGACAACGAGAACAGGACGATAAGGACGGCATGGAGCACTTTGAAAGGTCCGGACACACAGCCAGCCCGGACTAGCTGATGTACACTTTTTTTATGCTTCCTGATAGAGATGAGGTATAAACGCGTGCATATACATGCCTACGCATACACAGATACAGCTCTCTTCAGAAAGGAATTCCTGTTAAAAGGCTGCTTTAAGTGTCTCGTTTCTGATTGGAATTTGCTATGTAAATTTTTAACCTGACTTTACCACAGGACTAGAGGTTCTTTGCTTCCTCCCACCACCCTCAAAACAGAAAAATACCTGCAAGAAACCAAGAACGGGAGTGCCTTTAGAAAATGAAGTACACTGTAGGTGCAATCTTCTACAAGTACGGCAACTGACATGCCTGAGAGGAGAAAAAGCTCCCTGTGTGAAACGTCATACATGTTTGTCTACAAAAAGCATGTGGAAATTTGACATTTAACACTATTCCTTTCAAAATTTTCCCCAACATAGTGCATACCTGGGCATGCTAAAGGATTTTTTAAAGGCTCCTTTAGCCCTCCTCATAGCAAATCTCACTGGAGATCTGCAGTGTCTCTCTGGTCATTGCTGAAGTACAGAGGACAGAGTTACCGTGGATACTGGGGGATGAAAGGCTGGACCTGAGCTGGCAATGTGCCCTCGCAGCCCAGAAGAGAATTACACTACCCTCACAGGAAACTCCTCTTCCACAATTATTAGAATTGCTATGAACTTTTCGGTGTCTTTAACTACAATAATAAAAATAAAAAGATGCCTCTGTACTTTGTGATCACACCTGAGCAAATGATGAATACTGTTCTCCAAATAGGACCTTAGGGGGGCAAATTCAGCTCAGCTTTAAGTGCATGGAGAAATTCCAAGAAGAAATTTGTGCCGCTATCCAGAAAGGTACTTGCTTTATGGAATTAATAGAATTAGGTGCCCTCATCCTGTCCACAGATCCATCAGTCACTAGTTATGACAGGCCATAAGCAAAACCTGTTATTAGCACATTTACTGAAATGCAGTTTTTCAGAATCACTAGCCATGACGTTAAGATCACTAGATCCTACAGAAAAAACCCCAAAGACCCAGTTTTAATTTCCATTTCAGAAGGGTGATGCGCATGCAGGGCTAAAGAGGGGGATCTTAGAACATGCTGAAATTTAAGAAAATCTCACTAAAATGGTTCATTTCATCAAAGCCATTTCTGTATTTCAGGATAATAAAAAGCAGAAGCTTCCCTGCTGGATCTATGTACAATTCTCCGTGCCATGGTGCCAAGTGGTGGCCAGGCACTAAAGCAGAATTAACCAATTAGCGAAGTGTTCCATCTGGTACAGCCTGGACTTGCTGCGTCTCCACACCTCACATTACCATGATGGAAACTTCTAAAGGGCCATCTTTAGCAAGAAAGCATCTCGCTCTCTGAAAGAGCTTTCATTTCATCTTCCCTAAGCACAAACCCAAACACAGTCACTTCAGAGGGAGCCAGAGCATTCAGAGTTGGCCCGTTCTCATCATGAAAGGGGGTTTTTTATGCAGGCTTTGCTGTAAGTCATTTCTCATATTCTTCAGCTATGACAAGTAGAATACAGACCGGTCATGTATCCCTTTGAGCAACGCAGCAATGCAGTGGGTCAAGACAAACGGTTTTAAATTACTGAAGAAAATAGAAGCTAACAGGCTTTAACATAAATACATCCAATTTCACATAGTCAAGATTTCACTAATTATTTATCACAAGAAACTTACGGAAGATTCCAGCCTAGCATCTCTGGATAACAAACTCTGGTGCTCAGAAAGCAGCAGAAGCCCAAGCTTCCTGCAGTGCCTGTTCTGCACTGCTGTCAGCTTAGAAAAGAACCTTTATGTTTGGAAAAGTGGATTCCATATTTACACTGGCTTTTGTCATTGCTCAAATTGCTAATCTGCATCTTAATTATCAGAGACAAGCCAGTAATGTGGACAAAAAAACTTTTTTTTTTTTTGAGGAGACGGGACTGCTGGCCAAGCAGCAATCTGCTAGCAAGGTTTCACAAAGCTTGCGACTTGCGCAGAATGTGAAATGGAGACCTGGAGATGCGGAACTTCAGTGCCTCGTCTCTTAGGCCACCTATCTCCCGCACGATTTGCATACTCTGAAACAGCCCTCAGCTGAATGAACCGTTCATGTCTCTCTACTGAAAGAACAAGGCTATAAATCAAAGTCTCTTCGCTGCATCTGCAATTCACAATGTTTCAGTAGTCTCTTCCACCTCTACAGATGTGATATTTAAGCCCTGCTCACGGTCTGTGCCGTGGTGCTAGACAAGATCACTGCAATGCAGCTGATGGCAAGGCATGGGGACGTGCACAGAAGAAAGCACATCACCCCTTGCACCGCACACGTTCTCTGGCAAACTGAGAGTGTTGATTCTCCATTCTTTAAGTAACAGCAGAAACACAACGCAGGCTAATTTGTCAATCTTTTATCTATTTCTTTTTCTATTATCATCATCACACAATCTCGCTTTCAACAATAAATAAGCATGGACTGAGTGTGGCAAAGCATCTGCTACTTCTATTAACTATCATCAACTATTTTTTAGATAGTTTATCATTAAGGAAAATTAAATGACAATGAAATTTCTAAGAGCAACTTGCTTAGCGGTGACAAGATACTGAATTCTTTTCATAACTATAGATTAAAATATATAGCAAAATGTTATTTTCTAGCTTAAAACTCAAGGTAAATATAAGAGTCTCAGGCACAAATAGATTTGGTACATGGATCAACTGAGAATCCAAAGAGAGACTGTGGATAGACAGCAGAGAGACTGTTCTCCTCTTGTGATGGAACAACATTTCTATCATGTTAAGTTTGTAAACCTTCCCCGTGAAATCTAGTAACAAATACAACAATGACAAAGCCTTCCCTATTCAAATCCAGAAATACTATGAAATAACATGTTGCAATTTAGGGGCGATAAATCAGAATTTATTTGTTTTCTGAAACTACCTAGTATTGTATATGTACATATGTACAGGTCTGTGAATGACACACATTGCATTTAGGAGGTTGGAAGAGCCATTTCCCAGTTTTTATTTTTTTAGAATAACTTGCGGGGGTGGAGGGAATGAAACTGGGGAAGTCATCCAATTCCTTCAGCCTGAAAAATATTTTGGTGGCTTGGAAGTTTTACGAGATATCTAGAAACCAAGATGCCTTTTCTCCAAAGAACATAATGATTATAGCACTTCGTTGGGTCACAGGACGTTCAGCATCCTCCTCCATCCTCTCAGGACACATACACACACACACAGATCAGATCCACCTTCTGGTCCAAGTCTTCCATTTCCAAGTTTGCATCTCCTCACTGAGACCCAGTATGTCCAGGGATGGGCTTGTCTCTCAAAAAAGTCATTGTGGCAGGAGGAATAAAGGTTTGCACCATCCTCTTGAAAGTAGAACATGAATTTTCCTGCAGACTCTTACATTTTCTTTAAACTTGTTTTACAATCTTAGCAAACTCCCAGCAAAACCAGGGATATCATTTTAGAGGACACACACAAGACATCAGCTATAAACTCATACTCTTTGTAAAAGCTTTAGTGTTTTCTGAGACCATTCGATTAATTTTAGTTCTTTTTTTTGTTTGTTCCCTGTCAACAATTCTGCAGGAGGAAGGGAAGTGAAAAATACAATATGTAAAAATAAAGCTTAGATTTCAGTGCAAATTACCAGATGCAGTCCAACACAAATGCAGTCCAAAGAAAGAGAAAGAGTTGGGATTCCATCCACGCTGATTTGCCAGACGAATTTATAATAACTGAGAAAAGAGTTGTTGGGAAAAGGAATGGATTTAAATCAAAGCCAAAAAGTAGGTCAGCTGCTACTCTAGGTATGAAAGTATGGAAAATGACAACAGACCCGGTGCTGCGCCCCGAGAGCAGGCGCTCTCTGCCTGGCCGCGGACTTTCTGGACAAACACTGCTGGTCACTTTGCCCCTGGGGAAGAGGCTGGTGCTCGAAGCCCGAGCAGAAAGGCAGCACAACCACCAGAGCTGACCTGAAAGCTCATCTCCTCTCCACGACAACAATATATACACAGAGCTGATGCCTGTTCCAATTAGGAGAAGAAATACACAACAAACCACATTAAAATCCATCTTTTATTGAGGATGCAACATTTGTCTCTTTTTTTTCTTTTTTTTTAGAAGGAGGAATGGGGAATTCTCTCTGCTCAGGGAAAGCTGTTGGTAGTTTTGGTTTTTAAAGCAGTGTGACTCTGCATAAATTTGCATTTTTCTAGCGTGCATACAATGCTTCATTTTATAAGATCCCAATAACACACTTGAGGGAAGGGAAAAAAAAGGCATAGTATTGTTATGAAACAGTAAAATATTGTTTAAAAAAACCCCCAAACCACACAAGTAAAAACCCCACATGTCCGAGAATTTTCTCCTATCAAGCTACGCTCAACTATTCTCAAGGATACCTGGAAAAATTATATCCAAAGATTTTTATTTATGTTCAAACACCATGAATATACTATCGACATTCAAAAGGTAAACTCTTTGTTAGCTACATTTGATAGGTTTAAGGTGCTGAATATATCTCAAATAATTTTTAAAAGGATTTTGATGACCTGACTCTGAGTTGCATATTGCTCCACGAATAGCTCCCTTGACAAGGTAGCCTGAGCTTCTGTCACACAGACATTTATCCGATACCTGAAGACATGCAGGAAAATGCAGTTGTCAATAAAAAGTTAGTATGGAGGGCAGACATACGACCATCTGGAGGTAAACTGGGACTACCTGGTCAGGATCCTTACAGCAAAAACATATCCTCTAAGACACTGTCAAAGCAATAATACTTTGTAAACATGCAGAGGCTGCGGCAACGCAAATCATCTTTGGCAGGGTAGCCCCGAGGTTCGGGCACCAACACTGCTCTGCTTCCGAACGCGCCTTGACACAGCCCTGAAGTTTCAGCCACACTGAGGAGGATTCGCATGAAAAACGGAAGCGTAAGTCAATTGTGAAAAGCAGCTTTGAAAACGCACTTGCCTAAGACACTGGTGCTCAGAAAACAAGCCAGGCAAATGAAGAGATGAGGAGAGGGAACTGGCCAAAACAGAACACTTTGTGCTAAGAAAAAGCCAATTTAACAGAATCGGAATCTTTTAGAAGAAAATAGCAATGCCACCAAAACTTTCAGTGGAGCCTCCACCAACCTCACCTGGCACTCCAAGGGGCTGGTACATCTAAAGCACCTCTGTGAAATTGGAGACCACACTCTAAAAACTTGACATCTGGTAAAATTCTTCCCAAAGTCAATAGGGAAAGGGAATAAGGAAAGAAGGAAGGAAGGAAATACTGCTTTTATATCCCATTTTGCTGCCCCTTGTATGCCCCTAATTCAGTTTTGCAGAGAAAAGGAGTTCAAAAAGGATGAGAGAACAGAACTTAATTCCTCTATAGCTCTAATTTTATCCTCTCAACAACTCACAAAACTCCAACTATTCTAATTTGGATGAATACAGCTTTTTTAGACATGAATACATCATTAGAACAATTACTATTTATGGTTTTATACATTTAGTAGGTTTAGAAAAAGCCCTGAAAGATCACTGAATACATGCGCCACTCTTGCATAAATCTGTAATTTGCAGAATACCCAATAAGGCCCCTTTAAACTGAAGCCCTTGATGAAATAGAAAATAATAATTTGAAAACAAATGAAGGTCCTGAAGGTCGTACTGTATCCCAAGGAAGTCATTCGTGTGCACAGCCAAAGCTCCTGGGAGAATCAAATTCAAATTTCCACCTTTCTTATTTGGAAAAGGAACATAAACACGAGAAACAACTGAGAATAATTAACTTAAGAAATGAGCAAACAATCTGAATCCGGGAATTGATTTAATTTCTACAGCCACATTTCATTAAACTTAGGAGTACTAGCAGTTGCTTATGTAACGAGCTCTTTGGGTAACGGGGAAGACTCAGTGGGGGTGGTTTTGGGGGGCTGGGAGCGTATTTGCCCTCTTCCATTACACTAACTTGCTTATTTTGATTTTTTTCATAGATTATTTTTAATTTACTGAGATTCTTTGGCAAAGCAGTTTGAAACACAGCATCTTTCCATCAATTGCTTGGGAAATAATCTGTTTGCAAGTAGCATTGGAATATGACAGCATACAAATATTCCATGGAGAACCGGAACTGACCTCGTTGTGCTTCATATTCACCACAAAGCAGCACAAATTTATTAAATATCTCTTCCCACGATAGATTTCAACCCCAGCATCCTGCTCTTCCCTCATGAGCGAGTATTACACACCCAAACCGTACTACACAGCTGCCTGTGCCCCTGAGTTGCTGGATTCCTTCTTACAACCCTAATGATCAGATCAATCTCTGCCTTTGCAAATCAAGTATGCAACAACAGCATCTTAACAGCATTTAAATGGGGAAAAGTCTCTTTTCACAAGATCCAAGATGAAAATATGCATGGAAATAGAAAAATGTCATTCCTGCATTTTAAAACCTGCAGTGCACTGTCAAAAAGTTAGAAACCTGCCTAAAACTCAAATTGTAAGAGAAACCCTTACATGTGGAAGTATTATTTGAAAATCTCAGAGCCCCTCTACTAGAATGACCACCGAGAAAGAAGTTAGTAACAGACAACTGTTAGATCCATGGAATGACACTTTTAATGGCTGTTCTAGGTGTCGCTCTGGCAGACAGCTGTCCCCACTCCCAGGGAGGAAAAGGTCACATTCCTGTCTTCTAATTTATTAACACTATACAAATAAATATTTGAAAAGAGCATGAATATTTGATCGCCCGTGCAACACTGGTGCCTTGGGCTTTTTACTACTGAATATATTAGGTCTGAACTTTCAAAATCATGTGAAGAAAGGAGGTGAAATCACAAATGGCTTGGGAATGGACGAAGACAGAGGAGAGAAAACTAGACAGCGAAGGACCTTAAAGCAAAAGAAAACCCTTCATTTTTGGCAGCTGATGTGTATTACATGCATTAGTATGCAACAGTACCCAGAACCGCTAGCTGAGCTTACAGTCACCTCATTTTAAGTACTGTTTATAGTAGGAGACAGTCCTAGCTCAGACAGCTTAGTGTCTCAATAGGCAAAACAAATTATCCCCATTTATAGAACTGCATGTCAACCAGAGGCAGAAATAGCACTGCATTAGCACAGAGCTCACAAAGCGAGGGAGAGTCACAGCCCCTGTTAACCACACGGTCTGTATTAAATGGCTTACAGTAATTAGTGGTTCGGATTACTCTGAAATAAATAACATACAAATGCACCATATCATGGAATGCCTCCTCAATAAAGCAAACACACTAGAGAAGGTGGTCAGCTCTATGGTGTTTACTGCATGCTCACAGCGTCTCTGCACGTTGGTACGTGGCTTTCAGCAGCATCACCCTGGTGTTAGCCATAATTCAACAAAAAGGTACAACAGCATGGACCGGTATCTCCCCCAGATTCTGAAAGGAATCTCTTTCCATTCTACGGCTGGTGACGTCAGCTCTCCTCTTCCACATACAGGTGGTGGTTTCTTTTGTTTGTTTTTTGAGGCAGAAGAAGGGGAGAACAGAAAAGATGATGAAGTTATCTTAGAGGAGGAATTGGGCTTCTCAAGCCCTCCGTCTGTTGTGTCTGATCTGTATTCTGTACTACATTTTAAGACCTAAATTATAAAACATTACTCTTCACACATGGCATGGCATTTATTACAAGCTAAACTATTTCTTTAAAACAAGATAACTGAGTGGTGGTAGGCGTGAAATGCCTATGAAATCTTTCTCTAAACATTCACGGAGCTCACCCGTGGACACGAGCTCCTGGCTGTCAGTGACAGCACCCTGCCTCTGCACAGAACCAAACCACTCCTGGAACTCTCTGACAGCAGAGGCTGTTGAATTCAACTGATTCATTATTAGTGTTCACCCTCTTGAAGTTATTTCTAGCTTGGTTTGAATGCTCCAGAAGAAAGAATAGTAGACTAGCCAGAGGTGAGGCTTTCAGAAAACCACATGCCTCTTCTAAAACACACCAGCAGAGTTTCACTGTACAACGACATGGACACAGAGGACTTTCCACTCCCTGGGGAACAAATCCACACGCGAAGATGACTGAATGAAGGGACAGCGTTTCACAATACCATCGCCTGACGTGACACCACTCACAGTTCCAGCCGAAGACGTGGTCTCAAGTAGAATAGCTGCCAGCGTTGTGGCCAAGCTTGACACGTATGAGCAGAATTTTGAGGGGAAGCTTGCACAGACTATCATCTGAAACTCGCCCATATAGCAAGGGACTGTGGCCCGTGTTGCTGGTACCTACCAATAAATGCACTGATGGGTTTGTGAGGAAAAGCAAGCGGTTATCAGACCACCAACGGTTAGAAGGGCACAACCTTTCCTTTAGGGATGCATCGTTATGACAGTGTGTTACAAGAAGCACATCGGGGAGAAATGTAACCACAACCCTCGAGCGCTTCAGAAATCACAGAGCAAGGATTTATAGCCTCAACACCCAAAAAAAAAAATACTGTTTGTGTTCTCTTTCAGTAAATGTCATCACCAATGGCTCAAATGGCCCAAGTGAACCATGGGGAATTTGGTCACTGCTGCATTATAGAACATAAACTTTGACATTTAGTTCTTTTAAAACAAGTCAATCACTTTCTTGTAGTACTGAATTCCTGACAGAAAGGAAAAAACAGTGTTCCACTGTAACTTGTTCAGGATGACTATCAGCAATGCGTAGGTCTTGAGAGACCTATGCACAAGCCCAAGTATCTACAGGAGGTCCTAAAAATACCCAAATGCTCCTGAATGGTCAATACTATTGCAGATTGCTAAGAGGTTAAATAATCAATATAGACATCTGGCATTAATCCATTAACCAGAAGAAATCAGTAACAACATGAGAACTTACATAACTTTTAACGTACGGGGGAGGCCTAAGCCAGCCTGAAAAGGGTAAAGGAAACCTGAGGACTCCAGGTAAAATCAGATGAGAGTTCCCTACGAGTTATCAAAAGTGAAGTGAAGGAAAACATTTGTAATAGGGCAGTACATGTTTAAATGTATCACAAGATGGTTTTTGAGCTTTCGCTTATTGCTTATATGAGGGTGAATTTCACTTTGTTTTCCTGGAATAATCTTTTGCTCACTCAGAACTGACGCACTCTCCTCCAAACCCTTGAATGACCCGTAAGAGGACTGGGCAAAAAGGTAACACCATATTCTCCATAGCTCGGCAACAGAGACTTGACTTTATTACCTTAGTCGAGATATTCCAGAAGTAAGCAGACACTCAATTCATAAGTAATCTAGAAGAGATCAATTTTTAGGAAGGATACATTGCTCATTTGAACACCAGAATTTTCGTTAGTGCTTTGCCCTCTGTCTGACACGGGAGAACTGTAAAGCATGAAGTCTGACTACCAGCCACCACAGACATATTTATTAGATTAGATTCATTAAGCGCTTATCATCTTAAGTGAGTCACATCCTTCTATAAAACCCCATTAAAAACTGCAGCAGACTGAAAACATGTTTCAGAGAGAGCCATGTATTACAAAGCCAACATAAGCCAGTTCCTGTAAGAAACCCGACAGCTGTGACCTCTCTGATCACAGAACGACAGAAGCAATGGGGCTCTTACCACCACCAGCACTTTCTTTCAGGAAGGCACTGTAAGGATAGTATATTTGAACTACAATTCTGGACACATTTTATCCTGATTTGCACTTTAAATACCTTTCAAGATGGGGAAAAAGGGGGCTTTGATTCTTGTACAGCATTGTTAAAAGTTTTCTGAAAAAGCTCCATTTTCCATTAATGTGAGAAAGGTCTTTGGCAAGATTTTCTTCCCTCCACACCCCAGATTTTCTTCTCTGATAACGTCAAGGACTGTTCCTCACATGAGTAAGTGCCATTGCACTGGCTGATGCTTCTTACAGTGTGTGAGCTTTGAAACTTAAGAGAGTGAAGATGGCAGCGTAACAGAGATTGTGCTCTCCGTGGAGAGGGTAGGCGACAAAATCCTTTGCTAAGAAAGACAACTTGAAATTCAGCTCAGAGCAATTCCACTCAAAGGAGAAGCGCTTTATCTTTCTGTGCAAATTAAGGGCTTAACTGAGCTGTGTTTAGCTCAGATCTTAAGAGCACTGCGTTAATCCTTTGAACAATTTCAAAGCCCTAAACCCTCCAGAATTGACTTTTTAAGAAAACTACCAACAGTATTGATAAAGGAACAAAATACATACGTGAAGAACACTGCCTGCATCTCTGCCTTAAAATTGTTATCTCAGGACTGGTCTAGATTTTGTAACGTCAGTCTTACGCGCACAGAACAAGGAGTCATTTTCCTTCCCTTCTAGCGAGTAAGGTTTGATTTCTTCAGGACAGGAATAACACAAACCTCCGGGTCCTTGAGCCCGACAGGATTCGTTCTGGCGATCGCTATCTTACACAGTTTGTCAGGCATTTGTTCTGACTAAGCCTGGCCGTGGGAACTGTGCTGGGATGGGAATACTTTGCCTCAAGATCAGGTTCTAGGTGACTTGTCTAAAAATGTAACACACTGCACTACTATTTTCCCATCAATACAGTGAATGGCTTCCCCCCCAAAAAACAGGAGAAAAAAAATTCCTTCAAATTGGGGATGAGTAATTACATAGATGCTTCCAAGAAACGTTAACTCAATTAAATGGTAACTACCAACACCTCTTCAGTCTTTATTAAGACATTCTTAGAAGCAAACATTTTCTCTACAACGCACTGATCCTGAGAAAGGTGCAGTTCTTTCTCTTCTTCTTGTCCAAATATTGAAACTGACTCTTTTCCTAAACAATTGTTACTATTTTAAAATCACCAACTTAAAAAAAGCCAAACATTTTCTTTTTGTAAGGGAAGAAAATGATTTGTCATCTAAACTGTCCAAAGATAAAAAAAAAGGCAAGGAACCTTCCTAAGTATAAATTAAAGATGAAACAAACAGCTCCATCAAGTCGGCAGTGTGTCCAGACTCAGTGTGTTATTACATTAAGTCAGTGACATTCAAACGAGTGCACCTATATGCATACAAAACCAACTTCCTAATTAATTATCTCTGCAGCTCGTGATGCTCCAACAGGTCAAATGTACATTAGTTACATCCAAATGAACAGAAATCTTTTATAGGTAGCCACAAAGCCAGTGAATATATCTTAACACTTCTGGGTCCTGCACTAGGAGATAAGGTCAAAGAGCAGCGTACTGAGAAGGCACGAGAGTGTGTCAGGGAAGATCCCAGAACTGGAAGAGAACGTGTCAGGGAGGCACTGGAACTGAGGAGGAATCTGAGGAGCGTTTGATAAACACAGAGAGCCGCAGACATGGTGATAAAACACTTCATTACTGAAAAAAACATGTAGCAGAAATGACACTAAATGTTGATCAAGCATCTGTACAGCCTTGCGCTGTCACTCTGTTAGAGTGTCTCTGCAGAGCCAGCCCAGCTACCTGACCAAAATAGTCTCTACGTTCTGAATTTACAGAATAGAGTAACGAGTTAAAAATTACTGGATGATCCAAACCATTTTTGAAGACTGAAACCCCATTTTTGTTTTAATTTAAAGCAGAGAACTCATGTTCAAACAAAGCATCTATCTAATCACATTTCTATCTTTCTCCAAAACAAACCCCTTTCTTCAGCTTCAATCACAATCTTCAACTGAAGAAGCAATAAACTGGAATAGGAACTTCCCCTGAAAGTCCCTGTGAAAAGTCCTGTATCTTCTTTTTCCATTTTTTTTGTTCTTATAAAGAGAGAGTGACAACAAAAACATCTGGAAGTGGTTCATCCATGCACCTAACTGAGGAATTGTAAGGGAAAGTCCCTGCTATCCTGACAACCTGTGTCCTTCCAGGAGGCTTACAAATAAACTGTAGGCAGGAAAGCTAATTCTTAAGGACGAATACAGCTTAGAGGAGTATTGTGCTTGTGTTGCTAAACCTTTCTGTGACTTCCATTAATCATTTAATCTCTCTATTGCAACAGATGACTTACATGAAGCTGCAGAAACTGCTCATTGTATCTTCAGGAGGACACTGAAAAAGAAGGAAGAGCCCAATATCTGAAGAACTGGTGAGAATATCTCGATAGCTATATGACCAAGAGATCTAAGTGCAGTTATTTTTGTGCCAATATTTTGTCTATGAGTTCTTTAGGTAAAGTACATTAAGTTCATTTAAAATCAGGTATGTTATCAAGTCAAATTCATCTCAGTTCAACATAATTCTATTGTACATTTTTTTCGCTCCACGAGGACACGAAGGTCTCTTGAACTTGAAAGTAACTCACAAAAACTACATATAAACAGAAAGTGGTAGAGAACTGAAGGGCGGATTCTGACAAGCCAGTCTTCACCAGTTGTGTCTTTGAACACTTTCAGATACTAACAGAAATGGAAGAAAGGGTCTGGCTCTGTTCTTCTTTCCAAAATATGTGCTATCCAACAACACAAAAAATCAAAACAAGACCAGGTTAACCCACCAGCCATACGCTGACTGTGTAGAACTCCGGGACTGTTCAACTACTGCGAGCTGTGTTCTTCAGTGTTCTTGAAATAAAGGAATTTGTTCAGAATTGGATATTCTGCTAGTTCCTTTCACACTGCCAACTCATCTGCTTGCCTTGCTCTGGTAAGGCTTTTCTCTCCGGGACTTTCCATCTATGAGCCATACCAAGGAGGGTCAAGTGCAGTACTAGGAATCAGATGAATGCTTCCAAAGATTAGTTTGACTGGGATGAACATAATAAAGATTTAATCTTATATCATCTCAAGGTTGACTGCATGGTTTCATCTTTCAGAATAAGTAAATCAAAACTAGGGGAACAAGGCAGTTGAAAATCCTCACCGCTAAACCACTTATTAATCGGACCGAATAAAGAAATGTAACTGATCAACCTAAACCCAGAGATTTCAAGGCAATGCACGGAACCGCAATTTCCACAAACTATTCACCTTTTCATTGAAATACAGCAGTAGTCAGTAAAAAGATGGAGAAGTCGCCAGACTGCTATGGAGTTTCCTAGGAAAAGTTGAACTGATCGCATTAATAAAAGACTTGTATGACACACTTTCGATAATCTGATTTCCAACAGCTCTTTAAAAATCTAAAAAATAGCACTAGACAGATTAGATTTTAATTAAGATTATTAGCCTTGACAGGACAATTACTTTATTCTATTCTCTTCCTTTCTCTGGATTCTGAGTGAAAAGTGACTCTGAAATACAGGCAGCTGCATATAAACCCAAGATGCACAAAAACTGAGGAATAGGCTTTGTGACCTTCAAAACTCTTGTCTTTCAGGCCAGTCGGGAAATTATAACAGCAGAGAATTTAACAAGTTCAGGTTTTGTAGCTGAACGTAATATTTTTCTCCATAGCACAAGAATTAGCCACATCCACACTTAACTGTGGGCAATACAAGGGCACCAGCACCTCAAAACATTGTCACACCGCTGACATGCAAAGACTGGCAACTACATCACCAGCCTCTCATTTTCAGTCAGTTCTGAAATGCAGATAAGCTATTTAATTACAGCAATTTTAGGACAGGAAATGCAGAGGCCTATCAAAATCATTAAAACAAAACTCAGATAATTGTATTCTAACTCATTCCTTATAATGAAAATACTGAAAGATGATGAAATAGGGGAAACTGCATTAAAAGTAAGTGGC
Source organism: Bucorvus abyssinicus (assembly GCA_009769605.1). Classification (NCBI taxonomy): domain Eukaryota; kingdom Metazoa; phylum Chordata; class Aves; order Bucerotiformes; family Bucorvidae; genus Bucorvus; species Bucorvus abyssinicus. The sequence continues at coordinate 37,010,155 of CM020032.1, forward strand.
AACCACTAGTGCTCTCACTGTGTGTTATGAGATTTTTAATACCATAAAATAGCTGTAGTATCTATTTTCTTTACTACCCAGCAAAGAGCACCACAGAGAAAAGTGAAAGAACTGGAATGAGTCCAAGCAGGGGTGCATAATCATTAGGCTCACTGCCAGCCCAAAGGTATGTCCCTGAAGGTCTCCCATCGCAGAACAAAACTGGCCCAGCACAGCACCACTGGACAAAACTTCTGTGCTTACTGACTAAGGCACAGGGCGCTGCAAACCACAACCTCACAACCAACGTTTTGTCGAAGGCATGTCACCTCTTCATCTGCCTGAGTGCATTTCACAGGCATTTTCTTTACAGACTCCCATTTTCTCTGCAAAATACAATTTTAAGGACAGTGTTAAACTCATGCCTGTATTTGGAGCCAAAGGCAAGCAGCTGCGAAAGGGGAAGGAGGAGCAGTATCCTCGGTATTGTTTTGCTCTTCGCGTATTTTACAGAACAATATGGCTATTCTCTTTGGAGACAATTACTGCCAAGCAAGATTTCAAGTGCAGAAGGGAATAAAAGGAAAAAATTCAATACAAATGTTTCGCAAATTAGTAGTTGTAGACACATTTTCTCAAGATTCTACCACTTCTGATGTTTTGAGTCCCAGATACACAACTCTGAGAGCTTCTAACTACAAGGAAACTTAACAGAAGATGGAAGGAGTAATCCTCCATGAAACAAATTAAAAGAAGACAATAAAGTATGTGGCCACCCACCTCCTGCATCTCTCATAAACATTAAATGACTCTTCAGAACATAAAAACACTCCTTGACTTCACCAAAAGCAGCGCAGCAGAATGCCCCTTTCCCAGCCGTACGCAGCATTCTGCACAACTCCCCTCTCACCAGTAAAGCAGCCAACAGGCACTGCCTCTCATTTCTGGTGCTGTAAGCTCACCTCCCACGTGCTATTGCTACCCACAGGAGCTGCCACGAAGGGATCGACATCATTAGGTTGCCAATCATCTGGATCTATCAGCAAACACAACCAAAACACTTCTTCCTCCCTTATATTTGCCCTCCTCATCTACTTTCAAAAAGAGCCCCTGAAGGAGAGGCGCCCTTTGCCAAAATGCAGACTCCTCTCAGTGCCGGGTAGTTTCCAAGCCATGAGAAGCCACTCAGTGCCACAAGAAACCAGCACATTGAGCAACTCCGTAACCTTGCCGGTCCTGTTAAATTCCCCATTTCCTTTCCAAGCTGGGAGGTGTTTTGTCACCAAAGATCCTGGAGACGGTCTGTTCCCTTACGTTTGGCGAGGAATTCGATGGCAAAGGGAGGCCTAAACCTGTGTAAGAGCTTGTCATGTTTTGCTATAAAACTGACTCGTGTACTGCCAGTGGTGACTTTTAGTTTCGTAAATTATCCCCAGTAAAGCAGAGTCGCTCTTCCCCTCTCAGCTCCCGCACAGGATTAAGCAGGCTCATTCCGCTGGCTTGCAGACAGGCTTTGCTCTTCCCTTGACACCTGCATGTAATTCTCCTGGATGGAAGTGGGAGTTTTGTGCGTGCACAAAGGGGAAAATTAAACCCATGCAGCCATCACGTTGCAGTTGCTTAAGGGACTAACTACTAATCACTACCTTTCCACTACATCCACTCCTTCCTCTTCATTTCTTTGCAGCTTGTAAATCTCCAAAGGAAAGCGCTGGTGAGCAGAGAGCTCCTCAGCGTATCGCAGGGCTTTGGCCCCTTCAGGAGCACACACCGTGTCCTCTGCCTCTGAAAGCACAAACGAGTTGAAAACACACCAAAAAAACCCCAAACCTAGTAAACCTTCTCGATGCTGAAGATGTAACAAGGATCTTCTCATTTGGAGGGTGTTACAGGCACTTGAGACATGACAAAATGCAGAACAGGCGTGCAGTACAAATGGGTTGCACAGTCCAGTTGTACAGAGTTTTAAATGAAGCTATGTGAACTTAAATTTCAAAGTCATTCCTGAGAGAATTAAACTCTTTACCTTCACTGTAGTTTGTAGATTAATAATTAAATAAATAAAAATTGCCATGTCTGAAAGATTTTTTCCCCACATGGACAAATTTTCAAAATTGATCTTAATTACTTCATTAAACTCCTAGGATTTCACAAAGATGGGAAATGGTTTTGTGGTTTTCTGCACCACAACTGTATTTATCTGTATATCTGATGTTCAGACACCACAGTAACAAATGTATACGGAATAAAGTGGACATAAAACTAAGATACCAGCCTAAGGGAAAAAAAGCAGAAGGACAGAGAAAGGCTTTGAAGCAACAGGAGAAAGGCCTAATAATAATGAATGTAAAAAATAGGGAATGGTTTGTCACACTTCAACACATGAGTAGTACATACCACAGTAACTCACAAAACTGTTTGAGTGCATTATTTCATGACCTTGGGCAAAGACTGAATCCTCGGTGGCAAATTTAGTCCGGCAGCTATAAAACAGACGGCGCCCCTTTGCCTCTCTCTGTAAACTCACCTAAGCCACTGAAGCAATAGCTACGATTCCGGCAAGAGGCAAGTCAGATTTGAGTCACCTTTATTCAGCCGTTTTGGATTGCAGCTCTTCTTCTGTTCTTGTTTTACCGTAAAACCTGCAATGTACTACAAAACATGCTGAAGCTCTGACTTCCTCTCCGAAGAAATGCAAAGAAAGTTCCACATCTTATCCACATTAATTCTGCTGGCAGGAACAGTCCAGCATATACGAGTTTCTGATTCTAAGAGACCACAAAAACATTTGCTCCTATAAATCAGGAAAATGTCCTAGGATAAGAGAAACCGACGACCAACAATTTCAGAAATCAGAGACAGGAGCAACGCCAGCCCTGTGCTGGGTTAATAAAAGCCTGTTTGTGTGGTTTATTTTTCACGCCAGAGTGACATGTTTTAAAAGAACATTAAAAATTTTGTTGTTGGTAAAATTCAACTAAAAATTGGGCACTTGGGTTTTCCTTTAGCCATAGCTCGAAGTTGACGTTTCGCCCTAAAGGGTCATGCCTTGTTTTATCAGTTTTTAAATGAGAGTTAGTACGATATCACCATTTCTTCCATTAGACAAAACAGGTTAGAAATCCCACCTTAACAACAACAAACAATTTCCCTGCCAAACAGATAATGGGAAGTGAAATGCTTGCTGTATCTTTTACACTACAGTACTAACAATGAGAATTACTTTTCCTACGCCCCATTTCCACACCCAAGAATAACCATTTTTGGGTGCCCCACGAAATAGGATAAATGAATGCTTCTGCATACGGTGCAAACTAAGATCATCTGACCAGACAGCCGGCCAGAAGCTATCTCGCCTTGACAGAAGAATGGAAAGAACTTCCTCTCTTCTCATCAACACTAATGCGAAGCACACCAACTGATACTTGTGTTACACCAGTTAATGTTTGTGTTACTGTAACACAGGAACAGGGACACATCCTCTTTGGGGCTATGACAAACGTGATAATCTAAAATTACAAATGTATTTCTGAACTCAGCTACACTTCCAACAGCAGTATGACCACTGTAGAACATTATAGACTGTAAAGAAAGAGAGATAAAGAGTATTGATTTCTTGTAGCTGGATGATGACAGAATGAAAGGCAGAGAGGAAAGAAAATTGTAGATCACCCACCGCTGACAGCAGTTCAAGAAATACAACAATCTATTCATGTTTCAGGGACAATAGGGGTCAGGAAAAATAAACCAAAAGCTCTGCAAAGGCAATGATAACGGAACGGACAAGACTTCATGCCATCCAGGTATGTCATACATTGCAACACAGGTGGAAAGCAGAGTCCCAGGTGGGGTGATATGCAATGCCCCATCATGGCATCCATCCCCAGGACACAGCGACCGAACAGACGCAGGTGGTCAGGAACAACTAGCCACAACACCCGCTCTGCTTGGGACGGGGCTCTCACTAACCTTCTCCTCACCCTCTAGTTTCCTTCTTTACAGTAACTGAAGGCTTCATCTCCACACTTCCGCTCAGCTCCCAGATTGCCTTCTGGAGCAGGTAATTTCTTCAGGCATCAGGCATCACTGTCTTCCCACCCTCCTAATTACATCCTTGTCTAACCCGGGGTCTGGTTACAAATATGCAACTGTCTTCAGAGCAAAGCAGCCACGCAGCACAGGGGAAGGCTCTCGCCACACCATCTTGTGGCCTGTATTTTCACACGCATTAGGACAATCTAAGGCAGCTGCTGTCATAGCCCCATAAGCCAGGCAGTACCTGGCGGGCAGCCGGGACTGCCTCCCACCAGCAAAGCATATGGCCTGTTCCTCAGGGCCTCTGCGACCGTCACCGCTGCTCTCAAAGGTGCTCCGCTCACCTGCCGCTGCCACTTCCAGGGTATTAGTGGGAAGCACAAGTGAGAAGCACAACAGAGCAGTGGTACCATGCTGACCTGGAGGTGTCAGAGAAGACATGACCCGCAGGTCTCCTGCTCCACCTGTCACTTCAGCAGGGTTATAGCGCCCATACAGGCTGTTCTTCAACCTGACAGTGCCAGGCGAGAGAGCTGCTTTGGGCTCCAGGCCTCTTCTGAGCTCCTGAGTCAGTAGGGAGTGGGTACACTACCTTTTAGTGATACAGGATAAAGCCAATTTGCTTCTGTCAGCAGGCTCTTACCTCTTACCTGGAGAACAGAAAGACTCTGAGATGCTACTGACCTGACAAACAAAGCCTTCCTGGTTCATCTCCATCTTTCTTCCTCCTTTTTATCCCCTACCGTACTGCTCTCTCTCTCAATCCTGCTCCAAGCCATGCTGTCAGTAACTCCAATATAAAACCGGAAAGGTGCAAGGTGCACATTCAGCAAGCAGCCAGCAGGGAAGAGCTCACACATGCACACAACCGAGTGGGCCTTTGCAGAGCTGCTTCTTGCAACATGAGCGTGTTGAGGGAGAGGAGAACAAGGCCACACCGAGGCGAGCGGGGCAGAGATTCTATAGGAGATAGAAAGCCAACAGCAGTTACCATCTATATAATGAGTAGTAACCAGGTACAGTGTGGGGCTGCAGCAGTGAAGGGGAAGAATGAGAGTGCAGCTTAATTTATTCGAGTTAGGATTCGATAGTCTGTTCATCACGCTACGTTAATGATACATAAGTATGAAACACATTAAATAGCTATAAGACAGTTACTTCTCATGCAATGGTTAATACAGATCTATAATATACACATTGCTAACGGATTTATTTTGCAAGTGATTACTATACTATTAAATTCAAATTAAATACCTAGTTCTACACACTGATGCAGTTTAGTCTAGTGGTGCCTAACTCTACTGCATGTATTGTCATTATTAAAAAATTAACACTGACCAGCAGTTAATGTAATGTTTAAAATACTTGTGCTTTATTTTTTCTGTTTCTTAAAATAGAAGTAACTAAGTTCAAAGGCTGCTGTCAATCAACCTTCCACGTACCCCACTGACTGTGCACAGAAGGGAGTATGGGTCCTATGGAAAAATTAGGATGCAACCATGTAATTTTAAAGTTTAGTAAAATAACCTGGAACAACCATCTAAATCAGTGACCTTTCACCTCAGAGTCAGTGGTCCATCTGATTCTGTCAAATCAATCATTTCTTCCGACTGTTTAAAGTAACCTCTATTTTGAGCACTCTATGTTGAAGTGTTTAAAAAAACAACCAAAGAAACAAAAAACCCACCAAAAAGCCACAGATCCATGGGTTAATATTCATTGCCTCTCCTACTGAGCTGAAGGTAAGACATTCTTCAGGGCTGTTGAGAAATCTGTTTCCCCAGTCCTATGTTATACGGCAAACGCAGTGACATGAACAGAACGAAAGGCTTTCTGGGACCTGTTTGTTAGTAGGTTTGTTTATTGCTTGGTTGCTGTCAACTATGTCAACCAACAGATGAAAAGCTAATGACAGGATGTTGACAGAAGAGAAAGGGCCAAGTGTATCTGAAGAGTGATATAAAAGATGATGTTTCCTGGGAAATTACGCATTTTTTGAGGGATGGGTACCATAATAAAAAAATCTATTAACCAGGGAGGGCAAAGCATAGGAATGGGAGACACGAGGTGAGACATCTCCCCTCCTAATGCTTTCAGAGCTTTAGAGTCTTGTGGTTCAGCTGAATATTGGAATGGAATTATCTGAACTTCCTTTTCAAGTAATCAAGTTTACTATGCCAAATTCTCCTTTGGATCCATGAAAATTTCTCCTGGTTAGCATTTCATTTCTCTTCTTAAAGCAAAAATCAACTTACAGGTGATTATGTATCTACATCGTTATTTCTGGTTTTAACCTGAAACACCATACTCTCAATTTAAAGTCCAAGTTGTAATTAAGGACTGCAAACAAGAAACCTCAAGATCAATGTTTCATCACCACAGAACCACACAGAAGAGAACAAAAAGATCAGAAAGAAAGAAAATCCCATCATATCTCACTATGAAAAATAAAGACAGGATCTATAATGACGATTACATTACAGAAGAGGACCTAAGATTTATTTTTGTAGTGAATCTATTGGCTTCAGTCAAAACATTGCATATAGAATGGATTTAGGAGAAAAAAAAACAACTCCAAAACTACTTTGCAACAATGCTGCTTTTCAAAACCACCTCTGAATCTGGGAATTAAAACAGTTGTTTATACAAATTCCTGAGCCTAACGATAGACTCTCTCCTTAACGGCAACAGCTAGTGAAAGGTGAAGTCAGAGGGAAGGTCAGCTAGACGCTTCTAGAAAACATGTTCTCTTAATCAGAAGTCTTCTGGCAAGACAATCATTCCCAAATACATGTATCATGATAAAATAGCTCCATCAGGGACTATTTCCAGCTTTTGCTTGGGGCTAAGCAAAGAACAGCTTTACAAAACAGCTTTGAGAAAATAAGTCTCTCCATGAAGCAGTAACAGAAGAATAATGGGGCAGAAAAGGAAGAAAAAAAGAGGCAACTAAATTTTTCATCAATTTTTACTCCACCTTTGTGCCCTACTCTAATGAAAGACTCTGCTGAAGTATTTAATGCAAAACCAGTGCTCTTTTTCCTCAGGTTATGGTCTTGGATGAAGACCTTTGCTCAAGATCCATTTTCAGTTTCAACTGACTCATTCTGGTTCCTTATATTCTCTAGGACAAGTGAACCGTGAAGTGAAGGGCTACTATTCACTGTGGAGCTGATAAAGGTGAAAGAAGGAAAACAGCAGTGCTCCAGATGGCTACCAGAGCTGCAGACTAAATACGTGGAGGTGCTTATGAAATTAAATTAAGAAAAATCTGACTGCATCTACAATAAAAGAACTTTGCCTTTTCCAGCACAGCAGCCCTGGCAAGAGGCTTCAATACACAAATTGCAGCTCGAGAGCCAGGTGTGTGTTTATGAGCTCTGGGCCCTTGAAATATGGTAAATTCACCATGGGAAATAAAGATAACTAGCTTTGGAGAAAGTCTGCTTTTATCTCCCAGCACTCATACACAAGCAGTACTGAACAGTCCCTTCTCCCTCTCTCCTCCTCGCACCTCCCCTGGCAATTCACCAGCCATCACGGACCGTTTCAATGCTTTACCGAGTTGGGTCTCAACTCGTACTCCAGCAAGTCGCTCAGCACATGCAGCCGCTCTGCGGGAACACCTGCCCCAGCAAACACTTCCCAGCAATGTGCGAGTTTGTGAGAATCTTTCAGCAGACAAGAAGCACTGACAAAAATATTTCTCCTGTTCCTGTAAAAAATTTCTCCTGTTCCTGTAAAAGAAGGATGGGCTCCCGCTCCATTTACGACATGAATAAAGGTTTGGGGAAAAGTAAGTATCTGGTATATTTTGTTACCATGGTGACCACTCCCTTTGGAAGGCCAAGTGACTTCGGTTTGTTGACAGAATGATTTGTAACCGAGTTTCAGAAAACTGTGCTGTTGATCATATTTTGACTGAAATGACTCTTTTTCAGCTTTGTCTTTTGCCTTTTCTTTGGACTGCAGAACAATATGGCTAGAACATGAGAAAATCTGTTGATGTTCTTTACTATTCTGAAGCCCCTGGCACTAACAAATGAAGAGGAAGGCTGTTCAGCACCAAAAATGTCTCCAGTGATTAGCATGAAATGCCTTATCACTTGGCCCCATAGGACCAAGGAGGAGACAACTTATTTTAGATGGATTATGCATTACAGTCCGTCTGGAGCGAAAGATTCTGCATCTCAGCTTCAAATGCTATGCCAGAATATAGGTGGTACAAGTGCAGCTGTGGATAATCCTCGGAGGCTGCACACTTGGGACACTACCCCACAGGGCAGGGAAAACAAGAGCTAAAACTCATTTTTATTTCATTCAACACCATCTAACATTTACAACTGCTTATTTCACAGAGCAACACTTGGTACAACAGGGACGGCACGCTGCAGTTCCTCTCACCAGGTCGTGTGTGGCGCACAGGAGGGCTCTGCAGCTAGGGCAGGACCAAGCCTGGGACCCAAAGGACTCCAGGCACAGCAGGAGTTTAAATACTTTAAGGCAGCAAAAGCATTTTAAAGCAGAAAAAGCTATTCTGTTACCAAGAGAAGTCCTGCTTTTCTCTAGTCCCAAAAGTTCCACCTAGTCCATGACACTCTAAGCTTTTGTGCCAGTATGGTGGTTGTGTGGCTGCAGGGCTGCAGGGCTGTCTGCATCCCAGGGCTGCAGTAAAGTCTAAAATCAAGAGGCTCATCATGTGGCTATGGTGGCAGGAAAAGAAGGGGCAGGTAAAAAGGACAGGTAGCTACAGCTTTGTTTTGGTGCCAGGGCAAAGCAAACGTCCTCCTACCTCCCCCAAATCTGTGTTCAGATTTGAAGCCACAACTGGAAATTTAGTGTGTGAGCTTTTATGGCACTGGAAAGTAAAAAAAAAATTTACCAGCACTTTTAAATATTTTGTGTAATATGAATTATTTTTTCTAAGTTTTCTTTCTATGCTACAGTATCATCATTCTTTTTTCTTTCACATTTATTAACATGAACATTATATTAAAGCAATGCAATCATCAAGAACTCTGAAGTTTGTGAAGAGCTACTGCTGATCCCTCAAGCTGGTCATCTGTTCCTCGCTCAGATATCGCAGATGACATTCTGGGAAGTATTACAGTGCCAAGGAAAGAAGATGCATTCTGGTGCAGAATTTCATAGCAGGAGATGATACCTAAAAGACTTAGCAGGTGCTTGGCCACCACCAAACCAGCTGTACTGAAAATACCTTGTAACCGTAAAAATAAAAAGCCCCAAGCAAAAGCTGTTAGGAAGTCCTGGGATTTATTATTTTAGGTGTTGATTGGTTTTGGTTGGAAGCCAGACTTCTCGGGAGACTTTGCAAGACTCGGTGAGTCTCACTGGCAATGGACTCTTGGATCCAGAATCAAGAGTAAAAAAGGTGGACACCTTTTTAAGAACATTTATTAGCCCAGTGTCTATGTTACTCAATGGGAACACGGAAAGGCAACGCAAACGTTTCTGTTCTGGCACTCCCAAACCAGAGGTGACTGCCTTCACTTGTTTACAGAATACATCTTCTCAGTTTTTGGAGCAAAAGGCCCACGGAAACATCGTGACATAAGACAGAAGTTTCAAAATCAGAAATTTCTGCAGGGCCAAGCACAGTAACAAATTGGGAGGAAGTTCAAATTATACTGGAGTGAACGCTATTAAAACCACATTCCTCTTCAGACGAGGGAGCATAATACACCCATCACAGCTATTCCATAGACGACACAGAACTATCCTACACTATACAGAGAATAATGGAAGAGGATTCTCAAATCTAAAAGTAAATTTAGATGAAAAATATGGGAATCCACGCACAATCTCATTTTCAACAAAGCTAAAATGTACAAACCAACATCTAGAGCGTGCCCAAATAAAATCCAGAGATGTGTGGCAAGGCTCCTCCTAAGAAACCCTAAAGTTTCAAAAATGAGGCAATAGATGAGAGTGAAACAGGTAGATGCATGGTGTCCAGAGAAGGGCACTAAATTCCATGATCTAATGTCAGGTCTGCTTCCACATACTCCTGAGCATGACAGTGCTCGAGCCTCACTGCACTTGGAAGTAAACTCTCCAGAAGAGTTAAAGAGAACAGGAGCTTGATATTAATCGTGGAGATGCCATTCCCCAGCATGTGAGCTGCATTTACTCTATGCTAACAGTGAGCATAAATCTCATCTTTTATTGATTTATAAATACTTCACACTATGAAAAATATTGTCAGGTTATAATTCTCTCTCCATAAAATGGCAAGCAAACGTCCGGCCATCTGCTTGGCTAATGAGAACAATCACCCAGGCTACTTTTCAAGCATAACGCATCCCAGTTTGAAACTGCTTTCAGTGTAAGCACCTGTTCATACGTATCAATTAAAATGATAATTACTGTGTTAGCGAATATAATCAAAATACCATAGTTACAGCTCTATTGTTTACCAATTAACACTGTGGAGCTCACTGATAATATACTTCTGCACTCATTTATTTTTCTGCCTGACCCATTTGAAGACCAGATCCACATCACGCTGATTTAAGGCAATACACATTTCAACATTTGAGAACTTCCATTTACGGAAGGAGCAAAGCCACAGACCTCCCTCTGGAGATACGACGTCTCCTGAATGTTGTGATCACGTTGACATACCTTCCCATCCAACAGAGAGGAGATTTCTCCCATCAAAGAGAGGGCTGTGCTTCCAAGGTGAACAAGCAAATGACAGAGCTAGACAAGGGTGGGAACTCTGCTCTTTGTAGAGAGTTCTTACTACAGGGTAATGATCAGACTTTTTTTTTTTTAACTAACAATTACTACAATTACTAACTCATTATACAAATTGGATTATGATGGCTTTTATAGCAGAAGTGTTAAAACACTGAAGACAAAGAGAGCCAAGTCAAAAATGCAGTACAAAAAGGTATATTAAAGTCTCCCTTAAAGAGCAAACAAGTATCTTTAAGTTCTTTTAGAATTAATACATTTTAAGTTCTAATTCGGCTCTCTGTAAGTAACAAAATCCTTTTTGAAAAAGTAGATGTTAAGATCTCAACTCAGCAAACTAATCCATATGCAGATTTTGAAAAGAGCCAAATCTGTGGATATAGTTTTTTTAAAGAAAAATAAAATTTCTCTCTCTCTTCCTAGAGAAGGAAGGGTCATGAACACAACCACAACAAGAGCATGTCAGCATGTGGAGCCACCAACAGCTGTATACTGCAGAGGAAATGGAGCAACCTGGGAGTGAGGAACCCGGCCCCTTAACACTCTCACTTCTGCCAAGAGGTGCTAGTTGTAAAGTTAGAAACTTGTATTTCAAACAGAAGCCAGAAAGAGCTTAGAAACAGTAAGAAACTGCATCCTGAAATGGAAGAAAACTACCATGAGCACAAGATTGTTGCAGGAAACTGCGGAGGAGTATAAACGTCTAGACAGGGCTCTCTTGGACCTGAGTTTGGGTAGGATCATCTCCAGTGGGCTTTTCTGAGACTCTTACTCATTTTCCCAATAAGAAGAGAAAGAAAGAGGAAGTAAAAGTTTCTGTAAAAGCAGAAGAGAATAAACCCTCCGTTTCCTTTTGAACAACAGTGCAGCTTCTGCACCCAAAAAGCCTTGGAGAGGACTGCTGAGGATGGGCTGGGGGAAAAAGTGCAGAACGAGCTCATGCAGTACTTGACCTCATGTTCCTAACATACACAAGCACTTCTTGAAAGACTTCTTGGAAACCTCACGTATCCTTTCTACAAAACACAACGCTGCTGTTCATGTGTCTGTTCTGTCACTCCACCAGGTTTGTTCAAAACAACTCTCAGTGCAGAAGAAATCCTTCACATGGGAATTGTTCACTATGTCTCAAAACCTTCCTGCACTGCGACTACACCTAGACATGGGCCTGTGCCCCTGTGTTGTGCCCAGGGGCACATATTTGATTCTTCTTTGATTCTTCCCCTCGCTGGTATAACACCAGTGCTGGAACTGAATTCAGGGGGCCTCATTCCACACAGGTCAAATGAGATGACACATGAAGTGCCTTCTCTGACAGCTATGGCTATACCAAATTTATGCTGGAACATGTGTGGATCAGGAAAGTTTGCTACTCACATCCACTCTTGTCTTCGTTACCAGATGGCACTTGATACATCTGTCAAACAAGAAAACTGTTTTCTGGTTGATAGCTATACACTTATTTTTCCTCCAGGGAAATTCACTGCAAGTATTACGGTGCAAAAAGAACATTTATATTTCATATACAGTGCTGTGACCAGCAGCACTTTAAGAGATAACACACTTTACCCATAGGTACTTTTTCATAGTTCGCTGAAATGTGGATGTCTAGTACAATAGCGATTAAATATTTTTCTTCCTCAGTTTACTCACACCATCCATCAAGGGCTGACATCAGTAAACATGACTACGTTAAGCAATCACACCACTTTCCAATATAGTCGAGGTGCCTGGAAAGTGACAGTGATTTTAATATTAGCTTTGACCGAGATAAATTCCGACACGACTTCCACCATATATATAATTCTCTAAAGACCCTGATAGACAGAACCCATTTTATGTCCTCAGAGCACCAAGTGCACCCTGTCACTGTGAAAGATTTGTTAGCCTTAAGTCACCCCAAGCCACCGTGACAAAAAAAGCAATTGTGTAGAGCACAAGAAACCTGGAATGAAAGACCATTGATTTTTAAAATGGATCATATGCACTTAGTGACTTTTACTCAAAGAATTGAAAATGTTCCCTAATTTGCTTCTATATAATTAATTATTCTTTGACAAAATACCTAAAGGGACTAAGCTATGCTTTTGGCAGAAAATCGCCATTAAAAATGGGACTGTGGTCAAATGGTGGATGGGTTTGAAGAAAACATTCCCTTGCTCTAGACCTAACATTCAAATTGGCAATTTCTGTGCAAGAGGTGGAGAAATCGTAAGATTTTATTCTAAAGAGATTCATACCTAATGTAAATTCACAGAGATGCATAAAGAATTTCCACCTGGTCTCACAGATTTTCTGACCATTCCTCCTATGTCAGCCTGCATTTTCAGTTTCATGTATGCCCATCGACCTGGCCTTTTGATCAGCCACATGAACCGTGCAGTGGACATTCCAACTGTATTGGTTCCTAGTCTTCCTGTAACTAACTGATGACATTTCACTCCCGTCAGATTTCAGATCAGCTTTCGTTCAAGGGCAACACAGGTACCATCAGATTGCATTAATGATATTACTTAAGTATTTCTGAAAATCAGCCAAAGAAAATACATCTGTTGGCGTCCTAGAGGTCAGTAAGCATGTGGAAAACTCCATCGTCAACCTCAATGTACTTTGGATTTTCTCTAAGACAGTATCAGCACCACGTTGAGCTTGACACGTCAGAGGATTTTGTAGCCCTCTGAGAAAAGCTTCATCATGCTAAGCACTTACAGAAAAACCTTGTGTTGTTAAAAATGGACAAATACGAGCTGGCAAATTCAGCTCTAGTAATGATAAGCATAAAAGAATGAGCTTTATTAACGTTATTTAGGAGTTCACAATGGAGCTGATAACACAGGTTCAAAAATACTGCTTTGTTTTTCCACTTGTAGACATGTAGGCATGGACAAATTCAACTGCTGGCAGTGGTCACTGCTATCAGATCACACACAGCTTACCTACTGATACTGCTTCTACCACCTAACTGAGCATTTCTACCCAGAGCACATCCCTGCTATTTAAATGGCCGTATCTCACCGCTCCCTCTGGAGCCGTGGCTCTGCGGTTTCACCCGCAGGCTGGCTGCCGGGATACAGCGGCTTACAAGAGGAGAGGAGAAGGAGAAAAGAATACCAAAAAATGGGTATTTTCCTCCTCTGCTTCCTCCTTGCACAGATATGCAGCTTTGGAACTAAAAGAACAGAAAACATTACATGTATTCCTGCGTTCTCCTTGTGACTTTCCAAGACCAGAGTTCCCACTCCTACTGTGACAGTGAAGGGGAAGGTCCACTCTGCATCACCTCAGGGAGCCCCGGGTTCAGTGGGAATGACAGTGTAGTGTCAACTGCCTTAAGGCTTTTCCTCTGCTACATCTCTCACAGTTCCTTCCGGGGCCGCTGGCTTCTCAGTGGCTCTCAGCCACAGCTTGAGCTCTTCATGCAGACAGCTTCAAAAGGCATCACATCTGGGTGCACCCTCAATTATATCACAAACCAGTTACAGCAGACTAGGATCCAGTTTTCCATTTCTTGCATTAATATTTTGCCCCACTTTATGAAATAACTTTTCACACACACACACACACACACACACACACACACACACACACACACACACTATATTAAATGTTTGGCTTTTTTTTTAACAAAAACAAGAAGGAGAAAACAAAGAGCCAGTATCAAATATCTAAGGGCTGCTCAGAAAGTATCTCCTGAAAACATCAACAGGCAAAAGCTCTTTCAACAAATCTTGTTCCAGAGAAAATGAAAATATGCGGAAGACAAAGAGCCCAGATACATCAAACACCATTTTGTGTGATTTTTGTTTATGAATAATAAATAAACCAATTAATTTCTCAGAAAATAAAACTCACTGCAGCAACCCTTACGCATATGGTCTAGCAGCGTGTTTTATTTAATTCCACAGATGTAATTAAATGTGTCATTCATTTGTTCTCCATTATGGTATTTCAGTCAAACATAAACAGCTTTCAGACTTCATTTGCAAGAAAGCTACACAGAGCCAAGAATTTGCTAACTTCAGAGCAGTAGCTTGAGAGGTCTTCACAGGCATTTAGCTGTTCTCCCGTCTATTTGCAAAGAAATTGAGACTAAACAGCTATGCATATCCACAAGTGTAAGCACACACCGATTTATCACGGCATTAACACAGTAAGTGGACAGATTCCTTACCCCCACACCCATTATAATAGATGATGCCGTCGTGGCATGTTCCTCCTATTCTCGGGAGTTTATAATATATTTAATCATGCCTCTGGTTCAGCTATGCTCGGTGGTCTCATTTCATTTGTGCAGTTGGAAAACGGGTGCTGCTGGCAGTTGTGCAAAGGAGTCTGCTACTGGGAGTGACTGAAATGGAGAGAAGGGGAAGAGCATAAAGAAATCGTGAGGGGAAGCGGAGTACAGGATTTTATTCTTGTGTTTTAATAAACAAGTCCAGCAATCGAGCCTACCGAGGAAACCCCTTTCATGTCACAAGTGATGTGGTTGGACTGTGGTGGAATTCAGCTCAGCCATTATCTGCCTGAAAAAGCCCATTTATAAATGGGGTGGTGATTGCAAAATGAATGCCGGGAAGCATTTTTTCAGAGAGGAGGCTATTGGCAAGATACCGCAGAAAGAATGCACTGTGAACAGAATTATCTGTCACAAGATAACTCGCTGCAAGGTCAAACGTTGACCTTGCACTGATGAGGCAAAAGAGGCTCTCAGGAGGCAATAGAAGAGGAGTTGTTCGAAGGTGGAATTGGGCCAGATCAGCTTCCTCTAGAAGACTGCGAGCAACTGTCGTTGCTTTCTGAAAGGATTAGCTACCAACACAGGACAGTTAGAACCTTTTGGGGGTTTCACCCTGATGTGCCAAAAGTCAGGATTTTCCCATCTCTTGCCGACTGCACTTTGTTCTCAAGACCTCAGGAAAGCCTGCTCTGAATATTTTCTACTATAAAAAGGCCTGTATCCCTTCTCGCGCGTATCAAGCATAAATCAAGGAGAACAATGTAAATATGAGGTACCAGAATAATTAAGAGATCATCCACGAAGGACTCAGAGCATGCCCAAGCTGAACTGGAAAAGGTTACGTCATCCCTCCTGGAATCACAGAATCATCTGGCTGGGAGACCTTTAAGATCACCAAGTCTACCCGTTCCCCCAGCACTGCCAGGTCCCCACTGACCCCTGTCCTTCAGCACCACCTGGTCACGGCTGTTAAACCCCTCCAGGGATGGGGACTCCACCACTGCCCTGGGCAGCCTTGGCCAGGGCTGCACAACCCTTTGGGGGAAGAAATTATTCCTCACGTCCAACCTAAACCTCCCCTGGTGCAACTTGAGGCCGTTTCCTCTTGTCTGGTAGCTTGTTACTTGGGAGAAGAGTCCGACCCCCACCTCGCTACAACCTCCTGTCAGATTCTTCACAGACTGCTAACCAGAGTTTCCTTGCTAAGCCTACCTGAAGTCCTGCACCGTCACTCGAAGCACCGTACGTTCTAGATTCTCCACAGATGGACGGATGGTGGCCCTCACAAAGGCCTCTGCTGCACCACCAGTATGCCAGTAGCCCTGAGGGCCCATGAACCCACTAAGAGATGTTTCCTTCACTAGACATATTTTAATCTTTTAGGGGGTTCTCAGTTATAAAATTAATGACACATTTGCAACACTAAAACCAACTTCAAAAATTACTGTCTGTGCCTTTGATTACAGCTTTCTTCCAATTGGGTAATGAAGGCAGTAATTTCTGTGTTTAAAGCAAAGTTTGGGTTTGTTGATTAAATGTTTACTACTGCTAAAGCTCTTCTTTTCCTTAAAATGCGGGACATTGCATAGCTATTGGCCAGGGAAAACCACTAATTTAGTCTCTGAATCAGAGAAAGTAAAAAGCTATCTGGGAAAAAAAAAAAGAAA
Organism: Bucorvus abyssinicus; assembly: GCA_009769605.1. Taxonomy (NCBI): domain Eukaryota; kingdom Metazoa; phylum Chordata; class Aves; order Bucerotiformes; family Bucorvidae; genus Bucorvus; species Bucorvus abyssinicus. The sequence goes on from CM020032.1 coordinate 37,026,793, forward strand.
AAAAAAGGTGAGCAAATACTATTGAAATAAGAGTTTTTCCAAGTAGTAAAGATTCAACTGGTTGAATTCAATTATTTCAATATAATTTCATTTTTTAAACAAATTTGCTATGGTCTTCCTTTATAATTTTCCCCCACTAAATTTAACATGGATGTCATTACACATATAATTCTGTAATTACAAATTTCAGTGGGGAGGTGACATGTAATTATATGTAATTATACTCATTACGTAAATGCAACACTATAAATTAAAATTTAAAGAAAAACAATGAAGAAAAAATAAAATCACAAGAAAAAATTTTAAATAGATCCATGGGGTAATAAATTCAACAATAAAAATAGGAACTGACAAACCACGTAAAAAAACCCTGTCCTCTGTAATCACAAGCTTGCAAAAGCAGTTTGGGGTTGCTCTGTGACGTCTCTTTGGCAATGAGAGCCTAAATAGTCTTTGTCTCTTTCACTGCTGACATTGTCAACTAAAAAGCCAGGGTGAGGGGCAGAACTCAGCACTTCATTAGGCAAGCAAAGGGGGGATCGGTTTTCAAGTGTTTTGTGTTTAAAATGTGAAGTATCTACCAATTCCTATTTTCTTCCTACCCTACAGGTCTTCAGAACAGATGGAAATGGCTTTTAGAAGCTCAGCCACTCCCGTTTTATGGGGGCTTAGCTGACTGTGAAAGCACCATCCGATTTAACGACTGAACTTTTGCAGGGTGAGATGAAGGATTTTATCCCGCCCATGTCTACAGGAGATGCCACACGCTCTCCAGCTCTCAGGAACCAAAAGTAGTGAGATGCTCAGTCTTCATGCAAGTGGTTTCAGTAGCAGCAGGGGCTGCTCACTGTATTCCTGCAAGTGACAGTCTTTTCTGGAGGTTTCAGCCGATAATACTTGTGAATTCTCCGTTGTTACCAGAGACAGTTGTTTAAGAGATCTGGATATTGTTACATTCAGCATCGTTTAAATAAACAAAAGCTGTATCCAATAAAAAAAATTAATTATGCAACATTTTATAACCGTCCTTGGGGACTCTGAGGTAGAAGTCAAGGCCTATAGGAGTCATTTGCTTCCAAGACCAAAATGTGCAAGTTATAATTTCGCGGCAGCATGTGGGAGGCTGTTGGTAAAGTAGCAGATGTGTGTTAAAAATCCAGTATGGGCTTGAGGAAAATATTTCTTATTTCCCATAGAATAATTTGTCATATGCTCATAGCCAGAACATCCACAGGGCTCTGCTCACCAAGGAAAGGAGAGCCATTGCCATACTACAAGCCCACATTACCCACAATAGACAAGGCAAAACCTGGAATGGCTGTTTTTCAGGTGTCTTTGAAGACCCACAGACTTTCAGTCTTTCACAACAAAAGAATTAAGTAATTGGTCATACCTTTTGTTCTTATTACACGGCACACAAAGAGCAGCTTTACTAGCTCTCTTTATTGCCCAAGCATATTTCCTCGGGTCCTCTCTTGTACAATATATTGCTGAATTCAGGTCTCTGAAAACTGGATATGCTAAAAAGAGACATTGTATTTGCCCCAAGGAAGAATTTACCACTCCTTTTACCCATGCACAACGCCTGAACAAAGAAGCCATCCAATATTTAGGCATGGTCTGAACTCAGACTTACAAAAATAAGAACAGTTGACCACTCTAGTCACACCCACAAAAAACTTGTGTCAACACTCTTAATTCAAAGTGTACATGATAAAAGCCACAACATGCTCCAGTGTAGCCAGGTATGGCTTTTTACCATGCCCCAGGTTTCATCAAACCCATGGGCATTTTGAATGTTAGAAAGGCTTGGGCAGGAAACTTGGGGCTTTTGACCAGTTTAAGCGAAAATCACCAAGATGACTGCAATTCTGCTGTGCTGGAGTTGAAAAGGTTATTAGGTTGCTGAGTAAACAGTTCCCTTGTCCCTCCTACCTGAACACTTGTTTCCTGTACTTATTCTCAGTTTTGTTTCTTCTTTCGTGCCAGCACCCCCACTCAAATCAGCCCTCCCACTTTTCATCTGCCAAGCCATCATCTCTTGCTCCTTAAAACATACAGTTACTTGGCAAAGACTCCCAACACTGTTCTCCAAGGATATTCTCATCCCTCCCTCTCCAAAAAGCAAGCCAGTATCACATATGTATTTACAAATGCTGTAGTAGAAAGCTTAGAGCAGCAGCTCCAAATGGAAAAAGACTGTGTCCATGCAAGAATGAAAAATAAATGGGAAAGTGCAGTGTTGCCTAAAGAGTGCCATCATTTTTTCCACCTATATTCCTCCTCAGAGAGCCAGTTCTAGCTGGGGATTTGTCATTTACATAATATGGAGCATCAAATTCAGGAGAATAAAATTGCATTTGAACAAAGAAGGTGATTTAGAAGCCAGGACAAACGGGTTGTGTACCTGATGCTGCACTCCACAGTGGTATCTGTCTTCTGTGGAGAAGATCTGTTTAGCTTGACATCAGCTTCTTCGGATACGTTCACTTCATCAAAAGATTTCTGAGAAGCAAGAGGAAAGTCTCCAGACTCTGACTCCTCAGAATTTTTAACCAAGTTAAGGCTCAAAGCAAAGGGACAGACTGGAAGAAGGAAAAGCAAAGAGTCAGATCAGAGAGAGAAGAGCTCTGCAGTAGCAGGTACCTTTGCTACCAAGATATTTGAGAAACAGGAGAATGTGAGGTCCTTACTATCTGAAGGGTGATGGAATCCTCCTGCAAAGCCAAAGCTCGAACTATTGGTCTCCAGTAGGATAATAAGCAAATTACTCCACCAGATATCCTTCACAAAAGTGAAGGGAAGCATTGGTAATAAGGTCTCGATTTCAAGAATCAAGGTCCTAAAAAAAAAAAACTAACTAAAAATTAAAATCATTAGCTTTAGTATATTATCAATATTATTAAACTCTATTAAGACTATTCTGTATACCATTTCCATCCAAATGCATGTGACTGCATTCAGTCCACAGCATGGCTCTTCCAGAATTTTCTTCTCTGTGCACCTCACCATATCTGCTAATGTAAGTCTTGGTGGCCAGTCGCACCTCTTTAAAGAAATGTCACACACGAATGGCGTGACAGAAGCAACAGTTCAGAAACAAGTCTAAAGAGTTCGACAGGACCAGAGCAATTAATCTTGAGCTCTTGACGGTGAGGAATTCACTCCTGACAACACAGAGGGTGTTCTTGATTAAAGCTCTATGTCTGAAGAAGTTCCTTTAGTATGGCAAATCAGGAGCTAGCTCGTGGCAGGTCCCATTCACACTGTACAAGACACTCGGGGCTTTTCTCTCCCTCCCCCATGTTGTTCGATTTAAGTTAATAATTTTAAAGTAATTAAATTCAATAAACCGTGACAGATTAAATAAAAACTAATCAAAGTAAATAAATTACTGGTTTCACACACGTCTATTGTTTTGGGCCACAAAACAAAAGGAACTAGACGATGAGTGCAAACAAAAGTGAACAAAGTAAGAGAAAAAACCCTTTAGCAGCTGAGACACATTACAACTGACAAAGATTAACTTTTCCGTCTGTTCCACTGCAAAATAGACTCTGTATCAGCTAACGAGACAATCTAATGAGACCTATCAGGGGACTGTTATAACAAGATTAGGAGAGGGACCAGTAGCGAGGCTGTTTCTGCACAATTGAGAATAGGATTTGTATTTAATTAACAGCATTTATCTCAACAGTCCATTCCTAAGGAACAGTCTGATAAAAGCAACCCATCCCTTGAACCAATTGGTCATTTAACCTCACAGACAGTTCTACCAGAATAAATTCAGGATAACCCTTTGTGGATTACTCTGAGGATATATTAGAACTAGCATGAAACTTAAAGGAAGTTGTCTTGAGGCCATTTGATTCTCCTCCCAGATAACCCTTACCCAAGACAAAACACGTGCAGACAGTTGAAGTTGACGGGTCCATGTGTATAGCTCAACTCATGAACACAACAGACCGAAGACTTTGGGCTTTTTCCTGAATCCGAGCCGTAGTGATCACACGTGTTCATGGTAGAACGCAGTACAGTGTGTCTGCACAACGGGTCCAATGAGGCATGGGGATTAACTGCTAAAGCCCGAAGATAGGTGCCTGACAGTTAGTAATGGAAATAATCTTGTAGTAATAAGATTAGGAGAACCCCAGACAAATGTAAATGCTACAGAAGGATTAGTTTTAGTACTGGGATTAAATGTCACAAGTTTCTGCCTCCCAAACCCGCATTTAAATAATACTCCTAGTAATTCTTCACTATTATTTTACCTGCACCCTGAAAGACACTGGCAAGTTCTTTAAAAATGATTTCACATGTCAGTACAAAACAAGAAACTTTGAAATATTTAGAAAGCAAGTACCTACACACTTATGAAGAGTCCCTGAACTTGAGCAATTTGAAACAAGCACCATTCTGTACAGCTGCTTGATCTAAAAGAAAGAGAGACTGTTGTAGTTTAAAAGAGAGACTACTGCACTCATCTCTAGCTACCAGAGCAGTAAAAGTACAGTGACGATAACTCTTTAATTCATATTTGTTCAGAACGATCGAACTGCCGTGCTCTGAGGCGAACCTCAGGCTCTCAAAGAGCCAGAGCAGTCATCACCCAGACAAGAAAATCTTGTCCCCCCTCCCACTACCTCAGGCAAAAAAAACAACCAATCTGCCAGTCACTCCAACACAAAAATGCCAGATACAAAATCCTCCTGTTGCTTATCTCTGCTGGAGCTATCAGGTGTATTGTCACTTCCATTGTCATCTTTATTTGTTAATTTACTTAAAATCATTATAATTGAGCAGCTAATTGGCATATAAAGCTTTCTGATGACACTGCAGCCTCTAATACTGCTCACTACATAGACAATAAAACCTGTCACTTTCACTATTAACGTTGTTCTCTCTAATGTGAGACTTCTGTACTATGGCTGGCAGGCTCAGTGAAAGGTTCATGGCTACGACAGAACTTTTTCCAGATCCTTCCTACAAGACCATTCCCTTAGTTTACGCCATGTCCCTGTCAGGGGTTCTGATTCACTTCCTAAACTCGGGTATTTCTTTCACAATTGTCGCTGCAAGGGACTGCTCAGTAGTCGCAGCATTTTGAATAATCAATTTAATCAGATTCTACTGCACTGTACGAAAACAGCAGAAAAATCTCCAGCTGCCTAATTCAATGGTCACACATACGTCCCTATCGCACGCTGACTATAGGGCTTCAGGTAGACTAAGCAGCCAAGGAAGTTTTTTTACTAAATTGTTCTGGAAAGCTGTTATACATTAAATGTAAAACTACAGAAGACCCGGTGTAAGCTTTGGATCCCTGGGCTGACAGCAACAGCTGACCACTCAAGGCAACCGCATCTTACATCCTACTGAGGCCGTAGAGACAAAATCCTCCAGCTCTCATTTAGACAAAGGTATTTCCCACTTGGAAAAGGGCCTTAATGCAAACAGGAACCCTGGACTAATGACCCACTTCTTATCACTACCATGAGATGAGGTGGGCGCCCCCGGAGGCCTGACCCAGCTCCCCGGCTGGTAGCTGCTGTTTCCAGCGGGCTGCATGCCGTTAGCATTCAGAACAGATCCTTCCCCGGAGCTTCCTAACATGTTGTATCGATCGGTGGATGCTTGTACTCGCTGGAGACCTGATTTCACTGCCTTTAATTAATTCTATTCTCCTAGCTCCACCTAAGCAGCTTGACACCTTTTTATTACATAAAGCCAACCTTTTGCAGGCTTAATCTTACAAAGTTCTGATCATTAAGAATGTGCTGTTCCGAAGAACTCTGAGCTCATTTACAGGGACCTCCTCCACCCCATGGCAGTGAACATCAGAAATCCTACCAGATTTTTTTTCTAGTTTTCAGACTCTCCAGAGCATAAGGAAAGTAGTTTCAAATAAACCAAACACTTCATTTCATGGAATCCAGGTTTATGGGGTATGGACTCAGACTTAGGTTGTCAAAAACCACTTTCAATGCACGTCTTCTACAAGACTTGGCACTGTACTGCAGCAGGCATCAATGCTGTTATTGTAACTGAACAATCAGATGCCAGTAAAATACTTCTGCTTTGCATTACACTTTTTAGAATAGCGCTTGGTAATTCTCCTGTAACCCAGATACACCTCCGTTCAGAAGAAAACGGACAGTGCTGATGAAAAACTATTAGCAGAAATTAAAACTGGATCAGTCGCTTCAATGCATCTACTAATGATTCCGTACCTGTAAATGCCTGAACAAGCCCTGCGATAATTTATTTTTAGATCATTCCCCAAAAATGTTGGGAAAAAAACGGAAAAGAATAAATGTTTCAAATGTTCAGAGTAAATATAATGTCAGAAAAAATAAATACGTTTTGCATATTATTTCCAGAACTGTTACACTGCATAATGCATCCGACTGACAGTGAACAGACAGCACTCGGCTGGCTGGGAGCTTTGCTGCAGTCAAAGCCAGTATGATGCACACACATGTGAAAAACAAACACAGACACTCTCATGTTTTACTATCACTAGGTACACGAATGCATTCAGACATCCGATAGCAATAAAACAAGAGAAACTCAAACAGTGCAATTCTGAGCAATTAGGACATACTGCGCCTGCCACGCTGGTTCACCAGGAGAGCACAAACCCCTTTTCACACATTTCACGAACATGCCGCACCACTTGCACTCTTCCAACACACTGTATTCCTCGGAGGGACCAAACTAACCCTTCGGTTTCATACGTTCACCTTTTGCGTAAATTTCATTGTAATTCGAATCTTGAAAAATACTGTTCTGCCCTTTTTCATTTATGAGAAATAGAAAGATTGTCCCCTCGTGATCTTGCAAGTCTTACTGAAAGCATCCCCACCTCAGTCTGCATGGGAACAGGGTGCTGTGTCAACAAACTGCAGCTGGGAGATGGCACTTTAGATTTCCTGCTGCGTTTAGGACGAAGTCACCTGGTCAGGAACGTATCCTTGTTTTCCTCAAATTGTTCATTCAACACACCTCACCAAACTCCATAGTTTTGACAATGTAGTAGAATTTGTAGCTTTTTAACCGATGTGGCAATACACATTGTGGACGTTTCTGAAGGTAAACTCATCTCCTGTAACTTCTTGGAAAACAACAACAAGAAAAAAGTGACATTCCCTCCCCAGCTCCTAACACAGGTTTGGTTGGCCACAGCTTTACCTAAAACATTCCTCCCACTGTGGTAACAGAAGCAGAGACTGAGACTGCGAGATCAGTACATGGCAGAAATATTTCTCGCTTCCCTCTGAGAAATGCAGAGAGCACCAAAAGCATCACTAGGCTTGTGATGCACACTTTGAGGCAAATTTGCATTTCCAATTGTATAGATTTTTTTCTGGTTCGCAGCAGGTGATTACAGGTACTTGTGGTCAAGTTTTAGAGCCAGTGATGCTAGCAGGAGAAGTAGAATTACAAAAAGAAAACTAAGAACTGCCACTCTGCGTAAAAAAATAGAGATGGTATATTAGAGGGCTGCTGAACAATTAGAAAAGTACACAAATGGAAGTGGCAGCAGAACAGGCAAGTCTGTTTATTCAATTATACATTAACTGTAACTTCCTTTATTAAAAACAATCAAAATCAATGTAAACATTTTGTATTAAATAATGGAGAAGGAAATAAAGTGTCTGTGGCATTGAAAGGGTACAGAAATGTTAACCTGAACTTAACAGGAATGTAGTTCTGTTACAAACTCCTCTGCATCTCGGTACTTAGGCTGTGGCAAGGACTCCTGCTGCAGCCCTCTTACTTAGTGCTCTCTTGGACAGGCCATGGTGGTGTAAATTGACTGGGGAAGGGAGATGAAAAGAAGTTTCTGATCCAAGTCTCTGTGACCTTTCTTAGGCAGCCGAGGTGCGGTTATCATCTTCTAAGCCTAAAGATGAAGCACTTCAGAATTTGTACTATGAACATTTCAAAAATACTGTTCTGAAAAGCCAGATCCACACCCAGAGAAAAGGAATCAATTAATGCTTTTGACTAAAGTAGATGGCAGAGGCTGCAGTAATTGCTCTTTAAATAAAGTACACCATTCCCCACACAGGATTTAATCTTTCAGACTCAAAAAAGATTACGAGTCCTGCAATATCCCACGCACATTTATCATACAACTGCTGCTGCACAAGGGAGGAGGGTTAGTATCTCATTTGGTCTAGACAGACTAGTGACAAAATAGTTTTAGATTTTGTCTAGACTCTGTTGACCGGGAGAGTCTCAAAGGCTGACAAGTAAATATGGTTCCAGTGTACAGCTGAACTTTACCAGCTCCCTCTATGATACCTCCCGTTTGTGAATATTTAGTTTTTTCAGCCATTTCCATTAATTTCAAAATGAAGTAGAGTTCTCTCCAAATTAATATTAAAATCAATAGGAAAGAAACTAAGCAGATACAACCAGTTTTCATAGTGGATTTCTTAAACAATAAAAAAATCTTAAATAGAAATAGTTTGAGTTATTCTTACTATGTCCTGTTCCTTCCTTACTTGCTTTAATCCACTCATGACCTTCCCGTTCAAATGCATGCGACTTGTGCAAGTTTCCAACACTGGAAAATGATCTAAAACAATGCTCCTCAAAACAGCATTGTGACTTTTGGGTTGCTCTTGCAGTCACTGCTCCATTAATCAATCTCGCTTTCCCAATGCTGACTTTAACTTGCAAAATATCTGGTGTATTTCAGAACGCACTGAGACTTACATGTTTGTTAATGGTGGAACAGTCAGTCATCACCTGAGCTAAGCTACTGATCTGCAGTTAAAAGATTATTCAAGCAATTTCACTTCCAACAACATAAGCTGCAGGGTGCTGAGTCATGAACCTTTATTCTTCCTCCGCCACATAATCCAGTTAGAATAGTTACCAGTCTAGATTTCAAACTCTCCTGGCTGATGGCACGTGTTAGATCCAGCCAGGATCTTTGTTTCACAACGTCCAAAAACCAGCCTGGTGGAAACTTGAAGTCTCCAACCACGCGCCTCTGAAAGAATTGGTGTCAGCAGGACCTACCTTTCTGTAGCCCACTGCCAGCACGAGGGAGGGGTGAAGTGCTCAAGTGTACTGAATGACGAAGGGCCATACTCTCCTTCTCCATGAGGAGAGGCCAGTGCTGGACATGGTTTAGTGCTACAGCTAACTGCTGCAGATGTAAGATATAAACGGCGCACAAACTCAATGCCAACTACCATATGACAAATATTCAGCGTCACCCAACTCTACCAGCATTCTCCTTTCTCCTGAAAAACAGCGTTTACTGTCCTGTATGTGCCCACGTTATACGGAACAAAGCAAGCAATCATCAATGAATTTTTACATCAAATCAGAATTCAAAGCAGAAGGTACTAACAGACTCTGGTACTGTCTCAGTGTTCAAAATTTGCAACAGCAGTAAGAAACTCAGCAAGTGATTAATTAATCCTGGATGCTGCCCTATGGTATAACCAGTCTCTAGCAGAAGGGAGTCACTGAAGTGCTCTCTGCATGTGTAGGAGCACATGCTGTGCCACTGAGCCACCGCAACCCAAGCTTTGTGAAAAGACATGACCACGGGGGAAAGACGCAAGGGGTTAATTATAGTCAAGCGCACTTGAAATATTCTGCTCTCCAGGATTTTAACCTGAAACTAATAGTGCAAGTAAAACTGTCACCCTCCTGTTAATGGCATTCTACAATACCATTTATATTAGTTTTCCCTTAGGTATAAGCAGCGTTGTGCTATATGGGGGCTGTTAACAAGGGAATTCAGTAGAACTCAGAGGCTTGTAATTCCTCTTCTGCAAAGGTAATCACAGGAGAGCCACAGCCATAAAGCTCTATATCGCGCTCAGGTGAGATCTTCCAGCAGGCTGACTCCTGTAAATGGTATAAAATACAAATGGTTCAATATTCTGCAGACACTGCATTCCGAAAAGTGATTTGGATGTATCTAAACAAACAGTGCCGGACAAAACGGTTCGGCCTCTGACAAGGCTGAAAAGAATAATAGCACAGACCTCCAAGAACCTCAACAGTGCCAACAACTCTTGTTCCTTATCTGGCTGCATCCTTCAACTGTGACACAGGCTTTTCACCAGGGCAAATAATTCAAGGAAGATGTCAAATATTTCATACACAGAATGCAAAATGGGAAAAATCTCAGGATTTTGTTTCCCATTTTAAACATCACCACACCCATATAACTTTGGAGAAAAGACAAACTCTTCTTTGAGTATCACTTACCTTCAAAAAGAACATGTGAAGTCTGAACACGGCACAAATGGTCCCAGCATGGAGGAAACACTGCTTGCAAAATGCCCACATACTCACAACAGCACTAAACTACAAGTATTGTTTCAGTGGTCTTGTAACATATAAGCAACACTAAACCTAAACACAGATAATACAGGATCATGGAATTGTTTAGGCTGGAAGAGACCTTCAAGATCATAAAGTTCACCTGTTCCCCCAGCACTGCCAGGTCACCACTAACCCCCGTCCCTCAGCACCACTTCGACACATCTGTTAAACCCCTCCAGGGATGGGGACTCTCCTTGGTCCTGCTGGCCACACTACTGCTGATACAAGCCAAGATGCCGCTGGCCCTCTTGGCCACCTGGGCACACTGATGGCTCCTCTTCAGCCACTAGAGACCAGCACTCCTAGGTCCTTTTCTGCTGGGCAGTTTCCAGCCGCTCTTCTCCCAGCGTGCAGCGTTGCAGGGGGTGGTTGTGACCCAAGTGCAGATCCAGTGCAAGTTATTAATGAATCTCATCACCAAATCCACACTGCATCTCCCAGTAATATACTAGATAAAATAAAAAACTCACTTCCTAGAATAAAAAAATCTTTATCAAGTCAGTCAATTAAAAAAAAAACATTAACATCAGTTTAAAGTGTTAAGTGACACATTTTGAGTCTTTGAGGATGAGGTTAAATGTTCACTAGCTCTGCAGACTGTACTGGTATGCGTCAAGATAAAGTTAATGTCAGCTACACAACACATATCAGTGAACTACTGAGACTATCAAGACTAAGCCTTCCTGCAGCGTTAAGTATACTAAAATGTTAAAATTACAACTTTGTATCGTATTTTACAATTTGGTTAAAAGCCAGCACATACTGAATTTCATCTGTTCTCTCACTGAGACTCAGCCTCCGAGTGACAAAGTCGTGCGGTTTCATGCACCACGCTGAAGTACAGCTCAAAGGGACGTACGTTATTCCTGCTGGTTTTCTGCCGTGAAGCAGCTCTGTTGTCTTACAGCAACACACCTGCAAGCTGCTCTTTCCAGAGGTCAGGTATCGCTGCCGCCCACTAATACCACCACATGTCAAGTAGCTTCTCTCCAGCAATCGTGGCTACAACAGAATTACTGACTGGGAACAGCTGGGATTAAATGACATCCTAAAGAGGTGATGTGCCACTGGAGCAAAAATTAGGTCTCTTCCACATTAGCATAATATATCTCCCTTCATAACAGTTGCACAGAGTAACAGGCAGAACTAGACAAGGCCACCACACAATCACATTTCCACAGCAGAGGAGAATTGTCCCTTTGCTTCTTTCTCCTTTTCAATGCTGACCTATAGCAGTAAAGCACAGTGACACAGACCGCAAACCTCAAACGTGCATGTCAAAACCCGTCCTCGAAAACATCCCTGCAGTTGGGTAACACACCCAAATTGGGCTCATCTCTCCAGTTTCCAAGTGTCTATTGGTATTTAAAGGAATTGCAATATCATAATGAGTACCTCCTAAAATTAGATGTAAATATTAACACCGTATAATACCCACACCCAACGACCGAAAACGTTTAATGTCTATCATAAGGCCAAAGAAATTTATCTGTTTGGAATTCCAAAATCCTGCCTACTCTGAGCAACAGATGTATGATGTTTTGTACACAGAATCAGGACTGCAACTTTACTGAAAAACCTTGTATAAGAACGGAGAAAAGCTCAAGGATTAATCACTAAACTACATTTTAATGTCTGTTTTATATTACTGAAGCCAAGAGTTAATTGATAATTTAAAAGGCTCTGAGTGATATATATTCACGTTTGGTCATATTCTCATCTTCAATCTTATAAAAATCTACTATATTCTCTAATGAAGGCATAATTTCATTCCATTAAGCAATCTGTGCTGAAAGTAATTCTGAGATTATAAATCTAATGAGAACAAAATAGATCTTATCCCATCTGAGCTAGAAGGTGCAGCAGAGTGGTTCTGAATCTTACATGAATCTGCTATTAAGACACTCTGATATCTCTTCCTTGTAAATAATGGAAAATTGAGGCCTGAGCTTTGCTTTCTCTGAACCACCTCCAAAAATCTCAGTCAATACACTAAAAAAGGGGGCAGTTTTCCACTTCCCAGCAGATTGCCTCTGAAAAGATCAGGCACTACGCAAAATATATTAACAGCAGACTGCTGTAATTCTGGAGTTCCTATTTCCTCTGGATTTCACCAGGTTTCATTTGTTTGGTCTCCTTAATAACGGCTCAAAAATTCTTCAAGCATATGTATTCTAAGTGGTATGAAAACCTGGATTAGAAATGCCTGGGTTAAAAGTTTTGGAGCACTCTGCTGCAGCTGGAAGCCTGCAAGTCGCTCGACGTCCAACCAACCTGCTTCCTAATTAGTACGCAACCCGAACGAGACAGCGTTTCCCGCTTGTCCGCAGCAGTCTAAGATTAAATGGTAACTTCTTTCTTTATTTAAACCCATGCACCTGACAGTTTTGGACCTATTTTTGTAACTGAGTTCCAGCATTGCTGCACAAATTACAAGAAGAACAGATCAACCAGTTCTGCTCTATCCCTTTCAAATCAAAATGGGTTTAAAAAACCACCAAAAACCTGTAAGCAAGACAAACTATCAAACTTCATAATGCACTGCCAGGACACTGATGGTGATGCGGAAGGTAGAATTAAAACTAGAAGCACCACCTTAACTTTGCAAAATGAAGACATGAAATTGCTTTTCTCAAGAATTAAGACTGCTGTGTTCTTGACAAATTAATGCTACTGTATCAGAGAAAACCAGAACTAGAATTAAGAAAACCCTCAGTAATTAATAAAAGTCTGTTTCAAACACATCGGTGTATCAACAACAGAGTGTTTGATGAGGAGCCACCTCATGGAAATGCTTCTTCAGAGAAGGGATGTGAGAGGTTCATCGGGACTGGAAGTACAAGAGCCTAAACTGTGTTTTATCCAAAGCTGAACTACAATACAGAAATCAAAAAATGTATTTGGAAAATACGATGGAGAAGTAAGGAGTCACAGGCAGGTTGTTCTCCTCGGCTGAGACGCTGTGATAGCCTCTTCGAGCCACTCACACCATTTATTTTGGAGCCACCAGTGGGTGCAGAACAACAGGTAAGCCTCCTGCACTAGTGTTAACAGCACTCAAAGAAAGTTGGAGAACAGAGATACCAAACCCAACCATTCAGAAATGGATAAAAAGAATGAAATACTCTGAAATGAGAGGAAAAGAACTGCTCTTCAGCAATCACTTCAAAATATGGCTTAACATTTCACATCACAGAATTGTTTTTTGTTGGAAGAGACCTTTAAGATCATCAAGTCCAACCATTATTATGACTAATCCCTGTATGGACATTGGTAACAACTGGCAATAGCCACAGCTTGAGAAAACACTGAAATTTCCCAAACAAAGCTGCATATAAACAATAATTATGGCTAATCCATCTGGTTATGCCTTTGAATTGGATCAACAGAACTGATCCTGCGATACAGTTCTTGAAGAAATATTATCAAAAAAAACCCAAACAACCAAAAATCCTAGTTTCTAGTTCTCAAAACTGCTAGAACAGAGAAGATTCAATTCTCCACCAAAGCAGCTGTCCTCAAGCAGACTGATGTGCAATGGGAGCTCCTTTATGGTTCATGGGAAGATAAACTTGTTCAAGAGCAAACAGAGAGACTCTGATGCCTCGTCCTGTCGCAGTCCCTGGTTTGTGTTCACCGGCACACCAGTCAATGCCACAGCACTTTCCTGTCCCTGTCTGGTTTGCTACAAAAGGTACTGGATGAAAAAACACTTGGATGAGGAAAATCTCCTAACGTGACCTGCACAGTACCCGTGTGCAGCCCTGGAAGCTGCATACTGGCACACAAAGGAAGAGGAGGGTGCTCTTCTTCCCACCAGTAATTTTAGATGCTGTCAATAGGTATTACTTCAGCCATGACAGGAATAAAGATCCAGGAAACTCACATCACTCGAAGGGTGACAGAACGACCTAGCAATAAAGGCAGTCAGCTCTTAGCAGCAGGGAAATAAAGGAGTGGTTTAGCTCCCCGCGGCCCTCCCGCTGCAATTAATCCGGACTACCAGTGCCCCATCGAAACTAATTAATAGTTATTAAGGAACATGGTTAATGACAGTGTGGGCATGCATCAACACGGGCACCCCATTTGTAGCTTTGCCAGAAATAATGCATTTTTATGACAGATAATTTGCCGACTTGATTTCTCACAACGTATTCCCTCCCTGAAGGGAACATTAGAATGCCAGGCTGTCTGTATGATCACAAATATGCTGAGATATTTAATTTACCCATGATTATTTACCAGTTACAGCTTTCAGAATTATAGCTGGAGCTAAGCTTAACTAACTAAATAAATAAATAAATCTGTTACAGGACCCAAACACTGGGGAAACAGAATGATTCTTTGAAGCAGAATTTTTTTTTTCTTAATGTTTAATACAAGGCATATGTAGCATTTTTATTCTTTCAGGAATATTCCTTCTTAACTTAGGGAAATTTTAGAGCCAAAAATTGGGATAGATTGGTCGATAGTATCTGGAGAGACAAGAAAGCTGGCAAAAGGTATAAAAAATTCCCAACCATAGCTTTACAGAAACAGTTGTTAGGGTTCATCCCTGAACTACATCATTTTCAAAAGCAAAATGTCAAAATATTTTATGTGAAGATACTGCAAGAAATGCTGCAATATCTTTCTAATTCCATTTCTTTCTGTGAAAAATTTCTTCCATTTCACCCTAAATTTGCCTACTTCCTCCTTTCCTCCCCAAAAATCTGGGTTTTGGCAAGTGCAAAATCTACCAGGATCTAACTGAAAGTTCACGTGAATGGCACAAGCTGGTTTTCAATAGTCAGGAACTCTGGCATTACACAAAATTTCTATACATTTTTATGTATTTCTAATTATAACAATGGAAGAAAATTAAATTGAAGAGGCAACTTCAGCCAGAGGAGGGGGGAACAAAGTCTCCCCCAAGGACTCTAATCTCCCATAGATCTTTTCGATCTACCAGATACTATAAGCTGTTCTCTACAGGAACACCACTCATCGTCAGAAACCTGGAAACCACAGTATAAATTTCATATATCATAATGCGGCTACCTGATAAGGGCCATACGGGTCTGGACTTGTTATTTTCCAGACCTTGCAAACAACCCTCATTTAATGGCAACAAACGTTGACTCCAGAGCCTTAACCAAACTACAAATATTAATTTGCTGATGCACAATTCCTTTAAACATGCATTTTGACGAACAAAGGCTCCAAATGAGGCCTCTTGAAGCCGCTGCAGTACATAAAGCTGGAACCTTGTCTCACACATACAGAGAACAGAAGCTTTTGGGTAAGGTAAGCTGAACCACAGCCTGCTGTGAACATCCAAACTCCACAGCTAATTCCTCAACCAGCAGCTCCCCAGCAGACAGTTAAGAAGAGAGCAGTTGTGCCTGCCTTGGTCTCCCACCTAAGGAAACTCATCCTACTTCACAAAATGTGCACCAACAAACAGAGGGAACAAACCGTGAAACTAAAGCTTTCCTCCCTTTCCCCACCAACACAAACAGAAGTTTCCTTTCCCTCCCTCATCATCATGCCCAAAATGTACTTTGTCAACAGAGTGTGAAATCTGCACACTTGCCAAGAGAGGGGAACCATCTTAGAGAGACCCAAATCCAGTATCTCCCTACCCTGCTCAAGAGCCACGTCCGTGAGCAAGCTGGAGACTGACAGATTTTGAACCTAGAGCACTGTGCTGGTTTGATACTCACCACGGTACACCCCAGAGAAAAACAAACTCATCATTCTTTCTGATTCACCATCCTAGATTCAAGTCTTCTCAATCCAGATTCTGGAATTGAGTAAGTTTTCCCTGCACTTTTGGTGCAAACCTATCGAAAGACAACAGAAGCAATTTCAGAGTCCCCCTCAGGTAAGTGGTGCAGCCCCACCACCCCCATCTGAAGACACAGCCTGTCAAACGACAGGACGCTGTTCCCCGACCTTTTACTCTAATGCAAATGAAGAAAAGCAAAGCACTTGCAGCTCCTGTAGTGAGGGCAAGATAGCTCTGAATGAAATACTGCAGAGCATGCTGACTGTTCTTATCAGGACTTGTTAATTAATTCGCACAATGCTCCTCACAAGTAGGGAGAGCAAAAGATTACATTATTACAGAGCAACTGTATCAGTATCTATACAGTGACAGACAATAAAATGGTCTAGAATAGCTAAAATATTTCTGTTGAAGAAAATACAGATTTACTGGAAAACGACTGGCTTTTTTTCCCCACTTTGAATAAAGACTGAGATTTTTAAACTCTGCTTGATGAGCCTGAAACTTCTAACCGTCCAGAACAATCACTGCATTTACATGTACCTATCTGCCTCTTTGAAACATCTGGGCTGTAAGGAACTTTGGACACTGCTGGAACGACAAAGACGACACGTGAAACAAGTCAGTCCGAGTATCACCTTGCCTTTCGGCATTCATCCACATCCCTCGTGATAAAAGCCCTCTTAGAGTCCTTCCCAGCGACACATGGCTATTATACAAAACACAAAGAAGGTTTAGATCAAGCTAAAAACTTTGTCTGACCCAAGTCGTCCTCCTTTGCTGTGTGACAGTTTGGGGAATTTACCGAATTCAGTCATTAGGGAGGAAATGAAGAAAAAGAAAAAACCTCTACTCTGCAAAACTTCTCCTTTTCATGAGATCTTAGGGCCCTGTGCAAGCAGCCATCGCCTGTTCTTTTCAAGTACCTTTATGGAGACTCCTGGGAAGATTTCCCCTGGATAAGGCGGCTTTGAGGGGCCGTAAGTCAGACACACGCTCCATGTCGCCAGGGATCTGGGGAAGGAGCGGTATCTCTCCAGGCTGTTTCAAAAGGGAAAGCCCCAGTGCCGTCTCTCGAGCAGCTAACAGCTCCGTCTCTGAGGTCTCCCCTCAGAGGTAAGAATGACAGCCATGCTTTAAAAGCATTCCCTTATCAAACACGCAGTGCAGCCTTCCTGGATATTCTTACCATATTCGACACCTCCTTCTTTTATTCTGAGCCTCTAGCTAATAAACGTTCGGTATCACAAAACTCGGGCTGGCAAAGGCAAACCCAAGCACCGCAGCTGTTGCTGAAGCATTTGGCTGAACAAGTGGCAAGAAGAAAACGTACTTTCGATGGAAACATGCCTGCCTTCCGTTGCACCAGATCATCAGGAGCAGTCACAGACACTTTTAGGCAATTCTTCATGGAATTCAAGCTAAAGCCTGTGTGGAACCTTCCTCATGAAAGGAGGTATTAAATGGATGGTTCATTTTCTGTGAGAAACAAGGATGCTGAGATGGTCATTTAAGCACCTGAAGAGTTCCCATGCAAATGCAAACACAAGGTTATGTGTCAGCAAGCCCTGCTGGGACCCTGTGCCTCAGGAGCTGACAGCTGGGTCATCTGGAGCATAGGACCAGTCTGGCAGAGCCTGGACCTGCAGGGGAGGTACCAGAGCAGTCAAGAAACTACTGTTCAATGCCTCGCAGGGCCTGCAGGCAACCTAACTGCAAGGAGTTGTGAGGAAATTCCTGCGGAGGATGGTTTTAGTGCAAAACACGATGTATCTTTTAGGAAACTTAATGAAAAAAAAGAAAATTGCATGAAAACAACAGGTTTAAATCTCATAAGCCACAGTAGAAAATAAAGTCTAGTGCTAAGAACAGCAGCTCTCTCATAACGAAGTAACATCCCTCTCTATGCATTGCTCACCGCTATAACCAAAGAGCTGCCACGGGCTTGCGGGTGGTCTAGAATCTCAGCTGTAATGTGCCTGAGGATCACGCCAAGCAAAAGTTCCCACCGTTACTGATAACCATTGGTTATAACCACGGTTATAAGGTTATGCTTTCAGATCTCTGTGAACACAAAGAAAGCAGGCTGTCATCCTCATACAAAGCTTCTATGAATTGCAGAAAGCTGCAAGCATTTAATAAATTAGAGCAAGTAAAACATTACCACATGCAGTGATTTCTTGGAGAGATTAGATTTTTTTCAGAAATACGAGTAAAGTTTCTCAAAATCCTCACAGAAATAATCTTTTCTGGTTTCTTTACGTAAATGGTCCAAGTTTTTACAGAATCATCAGATCGCTACTGTGTGCTATTAATGGCAACAAACATAATCGACTTCAAAAACCCACATGCAATCTACAGAAGGAAGAACTTCCAAGGAATTTGCTGCACTCCGTTGAAATGAGGCAGATGGGCAGGAACATGCACCTCTTATGAGTGAGCAAGTCAGTGCCAGGACACACTATGGTATCAGACGTACTCAGCGACACTGTTGTACAAGAGAGGTCCCATTGTGGAGCGCTGCATTAACAGCAGCAAAACCCTTGAGAATTTTCCAGGCCTTGTCAGCTCAGGCTGCTTTGATGAATGGTATAAAGAGGAGGTGAAACAATCACTCCCTAGTTTACAAGCACTGAAGTGCAGCTATTAAAGGTTTCTAGTCTGCATTATGACAGTGGCACAGTCACGCTTGGCAAACAGGCCAATATGTGAGTTTATGCTTGTCAGGAGTCCCAAATTCCCACGTTTATTTTAGATCTCTGAGGCTTATACCTCCCCAAAGACCTGGGGTTCTCCTCCTTCACATTTTATTTCCCTATGGAAAACAACCGAGACTGGCAAATTCAAGGGGGTCGATCATCTGCTTGTCGGCACTTGGATACTGGTGTGTTGTTCAAGAATGTCAGTTCATTTTTCTAGACTTTGTAGCTGGCTAATGATAAGACAAACCCTCAGTACTTCAAATAAAGATTTAACAGACCATTTTCAGGAGATTAAGCATAAGCATGAGGTTAACGACAGTGAGCATACTGTCATTTTACGGTTGGACTCGATCTTAAGAGTCTTTTCCAACCTAAATGATTCTATACTTTATGCTCTGCATCTGGGAGACAAAGCTGGAAGGATGATCTGGGTCACCAACTCCAGCGCTCTGCAATCACAGGAAAATTCAATCAAGGGGCCAAGAACACATCAGCCCTGTGAACATCAAAGATTCTTTCCTAAATCTTCCACCACTGGTTTCAACCTCTGGTTCACAGATCAATCTAGGTGATAAAGAAAAAAAAATCAAGTCTGTAGGCAGTAGATTTAAATTACCACCCCTCTCAGGAACTTTTCCAGAGGTATAGAAATTGAAATAGCTTGAAAACAACCAGCCTAAAGCCATCCTAAAGTCTGCAGTGAGAGCCCAAAGGCCAGAACTCTAATGCAACTCAAGAGGAGAGCAGAGGAAATTGAGGCTGTCACACTGGCCCCAACAATATCAAAAAATGTGTTATGTCAAATAGTTCCAAAAATCCCCAAAAATGGAGCACAACGCACGCAGCACGGAGAGTAAAAACAAAACAAGCAGCAGGTCCCCACTTATCTCCGTCACAAGTCCACATCTAGTTTAACCCATTTCTTGTGTAAGCAAATGCACTTTACAGAATGAACCGAGTGGTGTGTGAGGGTAATACACCAAAGACCTCATCACTTCCTTCGGCCAGATGGGTGCTGGGGTGATCAAAGGATAACAGCGAAGAAGAGAAGGGACAGAAGAGGATAAAGGATGAAGCAAAAGACTACCCTGCACCTTAACCTACGTTTCAAGAGAAAGATCCCTTCTCAGAAGGAGCCATGAAGTATGTGATAATACCACATGAGCACTGCGCAGAGGAACTCCAGTCCCAGGACACATACAGAGGTCACGAACATCACGTTTTGTCTTCCTTACCGTGCTATACAGATAAGAGCTTGGCAAGCACAAGAGAAACTGCATTTCTCTTCACCTGGTAATTCTCATTCACCAGCAACCAGAGTTAAACTTGCACAACTGAAAACTTAATCCAGGATCCAGAAAATCAACTGACCTTTCTCTGCATCAAGGTAACTAATACTCTCAACAAGTTTACTTCCTATATTAATACTTTTCTATAGAAAAAGAGATAAAATAAGTTTCCTGTAAAATCTCATCCAAAAGAGAATATAATTATGGGGAGAATGGAATAATCCTTTTTTAAGCCAATATATCCATCTTGAGACAACCTTCAATAAACTTTAGAGTATTTCAAGCAATTTTATCAGCCTTTCTGATGGAAAAGAATGCCTTGAGGGCAGTCCTGTCAGCAAATATTTCCCATCTTTGGCTTTAATTTCAATATTATTCCAGATGAATGCATTGCAGGCACAATTTTTGAAGCACTGTGAACACTCTATTACAGTGATGGCCACACTTTTCCCATGCGAACCATTATTTGCAAATATGGATACCCTGCAAAAAAAGGTAACTGGTAATCTTTTGGAAAGAACACAGACACGCTTCATACTAACAACCTCTCATTAAGAAACTCAAAGGACTTTTTCTTTATTAGATTTATGAGACCAAGACCAAAGTACATCTGCATTTGGCTGTCTCTATGGTTTCATGAAGATAATGACTTTGTCATATCTGTTAGAAAACTTTCTGGCCAAAAGCTAAAAGAGTTTGATGTAATTTTTTTTTTTTTTTAAACATCAAAATAACATCACCAGAAATATTTAAAAAAATAAAAGAATTGCAAAGTTCACATATATAGAGACTTTTTTTCGGGAGCGATTTCATTTGCCCTCATGCATGCTGGTTTGAGCTTTTATAGACCAGCTTCCCCAGCTGGTTTGCATTTTATCAACAGTATCAGAAGTTTTTCTGTCAATTCTCACTGCAATAACATGCCAAATCTTGAAGACCCCGCTCAAAATTCTGTGCTTCAAAGGCCCTAGGACCTGTGACTGCTGCCTAGTCCATCTGACAATCTGACCAACTATTTGCAAATCATTCATTCAAAGTAACCCTGAAGAGATCTTTTCAAAAGGCAGCACTCTCTAAATCCATGTGCTTATTTGTATTTCCCAAGTCAAATAAACCCCCCCCCCCAACAAAGCAGCCAGGAACAGATTTTAAACAGCAATCTGACACAAGCCTTTGCTTTGCCTTAATGTACTTTCCGGGGGCAGTAGAGCCCACTAAGCCTTTCCAGCTCTCACTGTGTGCTTCTGCATTCAAAGATGCTCCTCCTCCTTCTTCTCCAACCTCAGAGAGAACAGTCTTACCTTGCTAGTTCACTCTGTCATTCCAGGAAGTGAACTGA
This sequence comes from Bucorvus abyssinicus, assembly GCA_009769605.1. NCBI lineage: Eukaryota > Metazoa > Chordata > Aves > Bucerotiformes > Bucorvidae > Bucorvus > Bucorvus abyssinicus. The sequence continues at coordinate 37,048,255 of CM020032.1, forward strand.
GCGATGCTGGCTCGCACCTTCATCTGCCTGTCCCTTGCTCATCTTGTGACTGAGTTTAGCTTGACTTCAACTAGGTAAAGTGGTGTGCGTGTGTATGTGATATGGATTTTTCTCCAGGGCCTAGTACAGTAGTTCTCTGGTCTCATGCGCTGCGTTTCACAGTGTTCGAATTTTACAGTTAACTTATACTCTGTGCACAGGTTTTGTACCGAGGTGAACTACACCCTTGGGCAACTAGCAGTGCTACTTCTGAAAAAAAGTAAAATAAACCAGACTTTATATATTGTAAGTCTGCCACAGGTTACGGACTGTAAGCTTTCCTTCCCCTGCAAGCCCAGAAGACCATCAGCATTTTAAAGCATGTTTTCTCTTTCTACAAACATGAGAGATCCAAAATAATTTCTTTCCCTATTAATTACCACACCTCACAGCTTAATTGTTTATTTTTCTGAGGAAAGACATTTCAGAGCCAAAACATCACACACATCCTGCTCCATGCCTTCCTCTTACAGCATCCTTTAGTAGATGTGCCACTTCCACTGAGGCAACGCAACCGCCAATAACTTCTCAGGGCAAGAGACGAAACTCCAGTTTACAAACAGTCCCTACAGGCCAGCAACAACAAAAGACCAGTTCGCAGGATTACCAAAATCCAATTTAGAGCCCCATTGCCACCATGAGCACAGTGAACTCACAGTGAAGTCCCATCTTTGATCAACGGGAACTCCCATCTTTGATCAACAAACTTGATTCCTTGCATACCCATCAGGTGCTTTACTGCCTGTTGAGCTGCCTGAAGGACAACAGCTCTTTGAAGATAATTAGCACAAGAAACAAAACTAAAAGGCATTAAAATTCTGACAGCATATATGCTGCCTTCTTGTTTATGGACATTTTATCAAGTATTTTTTGACCAAATGACCATCTAAGTCTGAATGTGTTTAACTGCCAGCATTGCCAGAATGCCCTAGAGCAAACATAACTGACCACTGCTGTCATTTCTTTTGGACACTCCTGATATTTTGCCATTCTTTAGAGCTACTGCAATGCTCTCGAGAAGCACCTGTGACTTCTCATCTGTGTGTGTTCTCCATCTCCTTATAATGTCAGAGATACACAGCCTCAAAGGTTAAAGTCTAAAATAAAATAAAAAAGAGAGGAAGATTATCCATCATGTCAGCAAAAGCAGGATGAGAGACTTAATTCTGTAATACAAAACCTCGGCTCACTGCAGGAGGTAGCAGACAGAAAGCTGCGTGAATCTCAAAGGTTTCCACCAGCAGTCACTGGAAGGTGATAAGTATCCCAGGGACACACATTTCATCGCCATAATGCAGTGCCACTTCTTTGAATGGGAAAGACAAAACCTCAGTTTTCTCACATAGATATAGTAACTGTTTATAAACCTTAGAATACACTCTGAACAAACAGCCGTGTGCTGCTGCCAACAGATGTTGTCATCATGATGATTAAAATGCAGTGGAAATAGAATAATCCAGCAAATCACAAAAACCATGCTCATAAAATCTATTGCATTGAGCGGTGGCAGGAAAGAGGAAATTACGGGGGGAACACCATGCTACCGAACAAGAGAATGCAGGTCAAAAAGGTATCAGAACGGAGAAATAATTTACACTTACAAACCTCACTAGGAAGTAGAACAATTAGTCTGCTGTCCCTACAAAACGGGGCATGGCTGGAAGTGAGGAGGTGGCTCTGGAAGGGACAACCACAGACAGGAAAGCCTCTGTCTCACCAGCTAGGTACCTTCGAGAAACTAGAGTTTTGGTGAATAACCCTAGGCATAGAGACAGCAGCCACAACCGTATGGTCCCCGACTTGGCAATAAGACACCAAGAACAAACCAAATGGGTAACAGAAGGAAGCCCTTCCTGAGATAAATACCGGGAAGAGTTACCACGCACAGTTCCCTCAGCTCCCTTACAACTGGTTGGGGTTTTTTTGAAGAAAAGCAAAGCACTAGGTGGTGCTGAAACGTGAAACTACTTTTCCTGTGGAGTGTACAACACTTTCATCCAGGTACAGGCACCCTCATTTCAAGCTGCCCTTAACAAGTGACTTCTCACAAGCTGAGGTTCAGTCAACCTCAGCTTCTGCCAGACCAGAGCTTTCCCCATCTTGTCCTGCGAGCACACTTTGGAAATGCCTTTTCTTCTCCCGGGAAAGGAAATGCCTGCCACAGGACGATGATTTGCAGACAGGTTACTTGCTAATGCTGTGGCAGCCCTGCCCTTCTCCAACCTCTTTAAAACATCCAGACCACGCTGTGCAAGCATGTCGCTCACACCAGAGGAAGCACAAGCTTTTTCTGTTGCTGTTTGGGTCACCAAGCCCTACCACTGTTACTTCCACAGTAATTCAAGTACTTTAGGACAAAAGCAAGCTGAAAGAAAAAGTTTCAGTGAAGAGAAACTTGAAGCAGATAATTGGGCTGTTCCCCTTTATTTTTTGTGCACCTCAACATTCCAGCCCTCTGTGTTTTGACCCCTGCAGACATCACATCATAAGTTCTTTTTCTTTGAGCCTTTCAGGTAGCTGTTCTCATCCCAAAAATATCCTCAAGCAGAATAGAAAATGGACAAAATATCAGTCCTTTAGACTAAAATGCAGCTTATGTTCCACATGAGACAACTCTCAGTTTATATCAGAGTTTTCCTTGGAGTCCTAAAGCATTTTTTTGCTTATAAATGTAATAAACATAACATTTAACATTATGTAAACGTAAAATTATGGCAAAGGTTTCTGTGTGTTTGTAAAAGACTCTGATGAGGCTCTGACTCCGATAAACCAACCGCTCCTTCCACCATCTCAAGATTTCTCCTGCTCCTGGAGAACGGTAAAGAAAACAAAGGGCTATGGAAATGCTGCTCTACTACACGGCTTCTCCACTGAAATTATCACCAAGCAGCAAAAAATTGGTATTTCCTAAATACCAAGTAATGGTATCAAGTAGAGTCATTAACCCGCTGACGATGACAACTCTCGTTAACTTTACAAACATTCGCTTATACAGGAAATCCTTTTATTCACTTTCTCAATAAGAACAAACCAGATTGTCAATGAGTTTTTGAGGATATTGAAAGTATTCTCTAAGCAATGCTACTAGTTAAATCAAAGACTCAGATAAGTAAGTTGAAAAGCAGATTGAATGACTGGACTGAGAAACAGGAGACATAATGACAGCTTGGACCTGCCGGGAGATTTTTGGTTGGAGCTTGTGTATTTTTTAAGAAAGTCATTTCTTAGACATTATTCCGTTGAATAAAGGGGGGGAAATTGTTTTCTTACTGTCCTTTTCCTCCCTCTATGAAAGGTTGCCAAGGGAATGGTTCTCAGTAAGGTCAAGCAGTGGAAACCCTACTGTGTGTTTTAATGCAGCCAAACACCACTTGAAATTAATGCCTCGTGGTTCTTTTTACCTTCAAGCACTGGATATTGACGCTTTCCAGTGTTAGTTCTTACTGCATATCTGAAGGCAAAAGGAAAAAGAAAACAAAACACACAGGCAGCAAGAAGCCACAACAGGGCCAGAGGAAGGGAGCTTCAGAAAAGCAGGGCGAGCAAGACGGCCTCTTGCTGACAAGACCAACTTTTTGGGCTATGAAAAACAGTCCGACCCCACAAACCAGGACGCAGTTTGAAGCACAGGAATCAGCTCTCCAATTATAACTAAATGCAAGCTATCAGGAAAAAAACATAAAGGAAACTCTTCCATCATATTCCTCATTTCAGATATGTATTGCCTTCAAGTTATGTAAATGGAAGAAATTTTGGCACATTAGCATATCATTATTACCTGCCTTTGAAACGATTACAGATCTACACAGGATATAAAACGAGGGTCTCACAATGTTGCACACTGTTTCACAGTCTCACTGCAATTTTCTCATGGACAAGAACCCTAACAGCCAAAGAGCCACACTAAGGATCAGCCGTAGCTGCTCCTTTTCCTCAGCGAAGGGAGAAATGGGAAGGATTCTCAGGATGGGACCCAGATTTCAACTGCAGAGCCGACGCATTTGTGCGTAAGGAAGTCTGCACAGCTGGTACATGCCCCCTGTGCATATAATGTTTCATTTCTTGATGTGAAACCTGGCCTCTTTCACAGGTTTCTGAATGGGAAGAACCACACAGCATTTCTGCAAGAAAAACCACTGCAAATTCTATTACATCGAAAAAACCCTGTCAAAATGCAAAACTGAACGTGCAAGCCATTCTTCAAAATCAGTGACCCAAATACCTGCAAATTATGGAAAAACCTCTTGCCAGAACAGCAATAGCTGTGTGGGCCATTTTCATTCTAGCAGATACACAGACACATAGGCTAAAAAAAAAAAAAAAAAGTTAAATTTCCTATCATTCTAAGACTCACCCAGCAGTATGATTCCAACAGTAAGTTCTAAGTAAAATTTTTTCTGCAGGGCAAATTGAAAAAACACCTCTAAGCATGAGATGCCAGAGACAAATAAAGGCTCCACAGGACTTCCCCTCAGGGGGAATTTATTATGAATAGAAGTATGAAAAACATTTTGGTCTTTGCCTAAAAAATGAAGGAGGCTTTGGCTGTGGTTGCTCTGAAATGGCACCAAGTTCAATCCCAAGTCACTACTTCAGCCACAGTCTTAGTGTGCTGCAGTCTAACGGGCAGGCTCCACCGGAGGCATGCCAGTAGGCTTTGAGGCATTGTCTGGTTTTCCTTCCAGTAAATACGATGGTAAGCCATGACCAGTTTTCATAAACATGATGGTATCTCCTCCAGTCAAAGAACATGAACTCCTTTCACTGTATGGCTTAAGCAGAGAATGATAAATCACATCAAAATATTAAATTCATCTTATTCTACAAGTCTGAAGATGTAATTTAAAATGTAATACTTAGATAGTCAATCCTCTAACCATCTGCAGTTGGAAGACTTCAAACACAGAAAGGCTCAAGGCATATTCCCTGCTGGACACATTACTGAAAGCCTAACAATTAAATCATTTGTATGGGCTACGTGGGCATGCAGGTATACGTATATGCCCATGCATAGACTGTATGTCACAGCTGAGGATCATTTTCTTTGGCCTTTACTTTAAGTAGCTCAGGCTGAGGCGGTTTTGTATACTCGTTTCACATTTACAGATCCTCCTCCACAGTAATGACTGAAAAAAGCTGCCACAGACTAACAAAGCACTCAGAAAATTATTTTCTTCAAGAAAAAAAAAATTAAAAGAGAAACAGCAAGAAAATCTTCAACCCTGAAACACATTCACTAGCATTTTTATGAACACTGCTTATTTCCAACATTTCTTTGCGGATAATTTCTAGCATGCTTGTTAATGATGTAGCATATTTTCTACACTGAAATCCTAGAATAAGAAACCCAACTGCAGCTCCTTGATAAATGAGCAGGATTGACAGCAGGATCAGCGGGAAAGACCAGTAGGGACTGAAAAAGAACTGTAGCCTCACCTGCAGCTGCTCTGGTGTACGAGACCCTTCAAACAGATGGGTGACCCACATCCAACAGGGAAATAAAGGTATTAACATGTCTGTATACTAGAAGAGAGAGAAGAAAGGAACTTAACCTGTTATGAAGATGGAAGGAGTGGAAAAAAAATAAACTTTCAGACAAAGAAAGACCTTTTAACTGCAAAGCATGAAAATGCCAAGGGATTTCCACCACAGCGAGCAGGGGCCGAGACATCTCCTGTGGCAGACTGAGCATGCTCCCTCCCCATCGCCAGCCTCCACTGAGCTGCGGCAGGACTCTGTGCTCCGAACAGGTCCCATCCACGTTGTCACTGCTTCCACAGCAGCACCTCCTTCTTCCCCTGACTCCTCACTGCACCCTGACACACAGCACTGCCTGGAGTTCACTCCCTGGGCAGCTCAGACCCAGCCTGAACCGACAGGAACCTCTGCAATAGCACAGAATGTGGTTGCGGTGGAACGAACCCCAGTACATACTGTAAAAAAACCCAAAGCTGTAGCAAGGAGGTGTTTGAGTGGAACACAAGTACAAAAATATTTTGCACCTGCAGTTAAACTGTGACCAGAACCGGAACAGCTGTGGCTGCAAGGTACCAAACCATGAGTGGAATGAAACAACATAGCCAAGGTGTATTTGGACATTTGCCCACAGTCCATAGCCTGCCTTCATCCTCAGCACCAAACAGACTCCTCATGGGCTACCGACTCCTTTCCTTCCTCCTGAAGACATCTGCAGGTCCCTGCTTCTAGCGTAATAAAAGCACAAGGATGGGAAGAGATGGACATGTCTGTCTGCTGTTTTCTTTAGCACTATGAAACACTCTGGTTTATAAAACACTGAGCAATGAAAGTAAAGAGCAGAAAAAACAAAGTACAACGAGATGCCTGTGCCACAGATGTCTTCACTGTGGCAGTCCTTAACAAGTCATGGTCTGGTCTCGGAGGGCACAAGGAGGTAAAACTGTTAAGCCCATTCATCGCACTGAGCAACAGCTTTTAACTGCAGCAAACTAGAAGAAAAAATGTGTAGTTGCACAGCAAGGCCTCTGTGACCAGGGGAGGGAACCCCTACCTGCACTCTTTCTGCCTGCTTTTTAACAAGTGTCAAAAACTCAAATTGAACATAGAGAAACAAAAGGTATGTAAAATAAGTCCTTTCTGGAGAGCTCAGAGTTCACCTGTCAAAAACTTCCAAACAAGACCCCGTACCCTGATGAGCACAGTGTGAAAGCTGTGTTCAAGCAAGCCATAGAAGGAGAGCAGAGAAAGGTAAAGCTACGTGACAGTGAAGACTTAAGAGCAACCACTGGAGAAAAATTAACTGACAGTATACTGATACAACCAATCTGCAATTCTGGCAGATGAAATATATTTTTAATATTTTATGTTAAAAATCCAGGTACAGCCTAGAGTTCTAGCTAGGCAATGCAGTCAATCCAATGCAGTCAAAACCATAAAGTTTTGCTTTTAAAACAAACTTACAATTTGTACACACAATATTTTGTGTTATTTTCATTTTCTCTTTTGTTTGCATTTGTTATGCTTCCCTTTCCTTCCTCTCTACTCATCCATTCTCCTGGGGCATGAGAAACTACAGCTCAACAAACCAACATGTCTACTCCTCATTTCCATAAACACCCATCTGACATGGCAAGAGGAGAGGTATCACCAGGACCCAGGGGGATCTTCTCGTGGTTACTGTTAGAGCTTCCCCTTCTATATTTAATAGCGGGTGCAAAGTTTTACAAGGGCATGTAGGGATAGGACAAAGAGCAATGGCTTTGAACTGAAAGAGGGGAGTGTTAGACTAGATGTAAGGAAGAAATTCTCCACTCTGAGGGTGGTGAGTCACTGGCACGGGTTGGCCAGAGCAGTTGTGGATGTCCCCTCCTTCGAAGTGTTCAAGGCCAGGTGAGATGGGGCTTTGAGCAGCCTGGTCTACTGGAAGGTGTCCCTGCCCTCGGCAGGGGGGTTGGAACTAGATGATCTTTGAGGACCCTTCCAACCCAAATCATTCTATGATACTATGCAAGCTGCACCAGGGGATGTTCAGACTGGACATCTGGACGCATTTCTTTATCAAGAAGGTGGTCAAACCCCAGAACAGGCTTACTAGAGACGTGGTCAATGCCCCAACCTTGTCAGCGTTTAAGAGGTGTTTGGACAAGACCCTTAATAATTTGCTTAAACTTTTGGTCAGCCCTGAATTGGCCAGGGGGTCAGACTAGATGTAGGTCCCTTTCAACCGAAATAGCCTATTCTGAGTCGCTCTGAAACCACAGCAGCAAACATGGGACTGATAATAAACCCATTTATGGCGCACCACTCTTGCTCTCAAATCACATTTTGATTTTCCCAATGTGTTCTGGTTTCCAGAGCTGACAGCATTTTAACATCAACAAGCACACATACGAGGCTGCTCAAATTAGAAACAATACATTTGGAATTGCTATGCAGAGAGAGCAGCAAGCTCCAGCTCCAGGAAAGCTCCATAGATGTGAAGGGATCATCTGCTGAGAAATGGGGTTTGAAAGTTTCCGTTTCTGAGTAACCATCTCCTTTGGATCCCCTCTCCAAAGAGCACTACTACAGGTGTTCCTTAGATCTAATCTGTATCTTTCCTATGCCTCAGCATTGACCTACGGCTGACTAGACCCCCTCCACAAGCAACGTTTTAAAAACTTAGTCAGTTTTGTTTGTTGTTTTAGTTTAAACAAACCATCATGTTTTCAAGCCCAGCTGGACGCTTGTTTGCTGCCCATATGTCACACACACAGTCCCTTTTCAACACCAGTGGCAGCTCAAAAATCCCCTTTTGAATTAAAGGCATTTCTCATACCTTTGATCTTATTTGGATGCTTGAATCACAACAAGGTTACCACAGTACTAGCTTAAATACACACCACAGGCAAATGAGCACGAAGTATCTCGCATCTCAGGCGCTTAACAGACACTGAGCACACAGCTCTTTTGGAAGCCAGGCTATAATTTAATATCGTTTGCGTTCATTTCCTTAAAATCATATGAAAAGAACAATGATTCCCCATTCCCCGTGACAGCCAGTGAAAAAAACAATTTTTCCCTCGAGTAACTGCCACGAACATAAGAGTAATATTCCACACAATGCACCGGCTGCTTGACAAGCGCAAACAGACCGCGACGTCCTGTTTTACGCATACACCAGGGTCTGTTCTTTACCACTACAGGCCTTGCCACTGGAGTTCCTTCCACCCACCTGCCACACTTTGCTATAGAATAGGAGTTTGGTGGGGACAAACCAATCTCTGCACTTATGAGCACATCAGGATCTCGGTTTTGCCACATATGTTAAAGTAAAAGACAGAGACTGAACACAATCCACACTTGTGGTTAACTACTGTTCTCTGGCACCCAACACAACCATTAACAGGAGCGTCCACCAAGTCTTGGAAGAAAAGGCATCTCTGAATGTTATTCTCTATTTCAGTCACCAGAAGCTATCACAACAGTACCATTCGCTCTCAGAAGGGAAGTCCCTCTTGTTACTGTGTAACAGACCTTGTCACATGGAGGGACAGCTGTCCATAATTTCACCAGCATGGTATCATTGAAATGAAGGTCCTTGCTTGCAACGCTCTTTTACTAGGACTTAAGGAATACTTTACAATGTCATCTCACAAGATTTTGCCAAAGATGTTTCAAACAATAACAATATCTGTGATTGGTTTGATTGCGTGAACTATTCCGGCAGTGGTACCACAATGGTCTATTTTTACTCCAGATTGGGTTTTACTATAAAAAGTTCCATCGCTATGAAACCGATGCTGGCAATGTGGATTTCCATGGCGCTGCTCAGAAAAACACCGCAGAAGAATAATGGGGGTGTCAGGGTATTTTAGGTAGCAGCAGCAAGATTCTGCGAGCAGTCTGGGCAGCAAATTTGCTCCAGGGTATTTTGACTACCATATCCTACGAAAATGAGCAGGACATCCATAGTGACATACAATGAGATCTGGAATAGTCAGAATGACACCAAGTAACACTGGACAGGGAGACACTGCTCAGTGAGAACAGCCCGGTAACTTGTACAACCCACGGATTGTTCTGTCAGCACGTTGTGTAACAGTTTCAAGAGTAGGAAATTAAATCTTAAGAAAAAAAAGACCTAAGCTGAACCAACAAAGCAAGTAAGGAAATTGAGCAGCCTGATACTCTTCTCTCAGCCCTCCTGCTGTAGCAAGGTTTTGCTCTTAGATAGGATCACTTCATAGTCCTCCCAAAAGCAGATACATGGATATGCCTTAATGACTCACTGACAGGTAACAAGTTCCCTTTGGAATTGTGAACATTCATCAACCACTTCCTTAATTCTCCAGCGTGGGATCAGCTCATCAAAGAGCAACTCTAACTGCAAGGGGCACGTGAGCCCTGAAAGAGCATCCTGGAAGGGACAGGAGGAAACATCTTTATTTACTTATATTCTGGCAGCACAAAGATTCTGTATCAAAAAGATTCAAAATCTGACCGGCTTCTGTGGTTTCAGCATGGATTTCCAACAGAGAACTTGTTTTTATAGTGGTCTTCATAAACGCAACGCTAATCTTCACGGTGAGCAAATAAACCAAACTAAAAAAATAAATATATACTAGATGAGGAAGAATCCTCCAGGTGGTCATGCTTTTGTACTTCCAACTAAACCAAGGAAAGGGACTCCGTCCATGAGACTATCAGCTCAGATCCCAGGGCATTCAGAGTAATTTCATAAACTTTTACTTCTGAGAAGAGACATTGTTGGAAGCAATTGTTCAGCCAACCAACTACTGTCATTTCCATGAATATGAATAAGCTCCAATATAGGACACTGAGCTTTTGCAAATGTAAGAAGATCCAATTGTTCAGAGTTAATCTTTGCCAATAAATCAACCTGCCATTATTTAGAGATTTTTATTTTCCTCTGGTGCCTGACTATGTGGGTGAAGTTTTGTTTTAAAGTCTCCTTCTTCCCATTTTCATAAAGACTGTTTTTCATACTGCCTTGCTAAGCTTCCAGAGCAGCAGGAGAAATCCTATTGTTAATGGGATCAGGCCCTTGAGAAGATAGATATGCTGCTTCTCCCAAATGTGCATGGTATTAACTAGCACATACTCTGAGGAAAAAAAGATAGTAGAAGAAATTGTTCAGAGTGCACGAAGATTAACATTTGGTGTAATTTTGTCGCCATAATTTGCATGAACACAACTTAGACATAAATACATATGGATTAATGCAAATTTTCATACAGGGGAAGATTCACTCTGTGCTTTGAAACACTAAGGGTAAGGCTGGTGATGAATCACTTTTTTAAATATTCTAGTCTGGCATATAAATAGCTCTCTGTTTCTAGAATAATTACTACTGAAAAACACAGCTTCTGAAATAACCTAGGCCATAATTAACACTAGCTTCATTAAATCACAAATAATATCTTTTTAAAGGCTTATCTGTAACGGCAAGCTGATTAATTTAAACGTTTCCCTTTGCAAATATCTAATTGAAATGATTTACCTACGTAGCTACTTGTCAGATCTTGTGAACTCGGGGAAGGTTTTCAGCCGGCGACCCGGCTGTACCTCACCGTCTACCGGGCCCCCTGGAGGGAGTTCCGCTCTCACAGAGAGCCACGCTGCTGACACCGCCGGCCGCCCCAGGTCTGCCTCTCCATGGGGGCAAGATGCGCAGGGAGCGGTGCCCCATCACCTCCCGCAGCCCTTCCGCAAGCCCGAGTCCTCCTGCCCGGCCCCTCGGCGCCGCACGAATCCCCGCTCCATGCGGGATCCCTACGCGTTAGGGCGGTCGGGGTCTTCCCTCCTCCGCGCTTACAGATCCGGGAGCGGCCTGGGGACCCCTGCCCCGCTGGCTGCCCGGCACGGCGGGGCCGGGCACGGCACCGCAGCAACCGCCGCACCGCACCGTCCCTCCCCTTTCCTTGTAAGACAGCGCCAACCCCCGACCGAAGGAAAGTTTCCAGCCAAGAGCCAGGACAGGTCCGGCTTGTCACCGGCGCCGAAACCTCCTCCCCGCCGCCGAGACGGGCCGGGGCCGGTGCTCTCTCAGCCCCGCCCGGCGCCCCGCCCGCCCCCGCCGTGGGTGCCGCCGCGAGGCTCTCACCTTCCTGCACCGCATGGAAGGGGTTGTTGGCCTCTATGAGCTTGATGGAGTAAGTGATTTTCTCGCTCTGGAGGATGTCGTCATTGAGGTTCAGATCCGACACCGCCTGCTTGAACACCTCGTCGTCCTTGGCAGCATTGCCTTCGAAAATGGCACCTGCAGGGGAGGAAGGCGGCGGAGGGTGAGGGGGGCTCGACCCCGCGCCTCAGCGGCCCGGCCCGCCCGCCCCAGAACCCCCGGCTCCCCCCCGGGCCGTGCAAAGCGGGGCGGCTCCGGGGACACCGCCATCCACGCGTGGGCGGCCGCCGCCACGGCTGCGCGGCCTCGTCCCGGGCACGCAGCAGCGCAACCCTCCTCCCGGCCACTTCTGCTCCGCCGGCATTTACAGACGCCTGAACCGGAGCCACGCCGGGGTGAGGGACCCGCTCTGCCAGTGTCGGGGAAGGAGCAGACAATTTGACCAACTTTTTGCTCGCTGCTCCACCGCTCCCCAGGACTGCTTTATTGAGGCATACACGAAGGCGAAGCCAGGATTTGTGTCCGGTAACCTGGAAGCTTTAATTTCACTGTCCTGTTTATGCAGTTAACGTGAAAACATCTGGCGATGTATGTTACATAAGATCCCGTCTCTCCGGAGCCTGTGTGTGCCCACGCCAGGCTTACTGTGCCCTGCTCTGCGCAGCGGTGGGAGATCTTAGCGCTGGCAACAAAACGAGGAGAAAAAAAAAACAAAAACCAAAACCCAAGCCGTTATCCCCCAGCCTGGAAAAGTCCTGCTGATTCACCCTGTGCGTGCCTGGCTGGGGCTGGAGCCGCCGCGCACTGCCCGTGTGCAGCCGCAGCTCTGCACACAGCAGCGCTCCTGCTCCTGCCCCCCGCACCGCTATTTCTGCGAGGAGTTAGTTAGCGAGCACTGAAGTTCGTGCCGGGAGAAGCCCGGGGGACGCCGTCCAACCGCGAGAGAAGCAGAGCCGAGAACCGCGGGGGCTGTATCGCCCAGCCCTCGGCCCAGGGCGTTTCCCCACAGCGGCCCCACCGTCTCCTTGTCTCCCCGCGGGGCTGGTCCCGGCACCGCCGGGCTCTGCCCTGCCCTGCCCAGGGGAGCGCTCCTGGGCCGGAGGCCCCCGCTGCGGTCAGGGCTGACCCCGTCTCCTTAATGGCTCCGCAATGCTGTCTGTCTGCCTTGGCTGCGCCCCCGGGCCCCGGAGGCGAGCGGCGCCGACCGGAACCTCCCTCGCCAGTCCGGGAGCCGACCCCGACGGGAAACTTGTTACAGGGCCGGTGCCCCTCTCCGCCTTCCCCGCCCGGGGTCGACCTGAGACTTTCATCCCGCCTCCATGGAGCCTCCCCTCGCCAGGATCGCTCCCGCCCCGGCCCCCTCCTTTTTTTGATCTCCCATCCTCCCAAAAGGCTGGTGGGAATTACGGCTTTTCATTTCTCGGCCGTACTCCCGTCTCCTCCTCCATCATCCTCCACAAGTGATTCTCTCCCCCCGCAAACATCCTCATTTTCCTTCCTGCTGGTACCTTTCAACACCAGCCAAAAAGGTGACTGCAGAGCCTCGCTTTTCCTTGCCAGGCTTCCCGCGGACACCACCGTGCCTTTCTCCCAGAAGCCATAAAAGTTCACATCAGCCTTTGCTTCGCCTTTTATTCATCCCTCTCTTTTCCTCCCACCGCCGATCCAGGCTCCTTGCTGCCCGGGGGTTTTAATGAGATCTTATTCAAAGCACAACAGTTGCGCGCACAGCCGCGCACACACGCACAGACAGAGCCGCCGCACATCTCGCCTTGCGAACCCTTTCCCAGCCGAGCCCCCCCTCTCCCCGCATTCCGGCTCCCTGACACCTGCTACAACAGGGGATGGAAACAGGGGATTAGCTACCCGAAAGTTTTCCCTACAAGCACGTTCGGATCCTGCCTCTCTCCTGCCCGGGTGCTGGGGCGGTTGTTTGTTTTCGGTGGTGAGGAGGCGCTGGGGGTTTGGGGGGAAGAAAGCCTTTCCACGCAAACAGGTCCAAGCAGAGGCTCCCCGGCCACAGCGGGGACCGCAGCGGCGGCCCCCCGGCCCCGCAGCCGGGCCCGCCGCACAGCCAGCAATTCGACCCTAACTTTACAACCGGGGGATGGGAATCCAGCTGCCTTCTTTCCTTCCCTCCTCCCGCTTCTCCGCGGAGTTGGGTTCAACCGCTGCCGGTGCCATCGCCGCGGTTAAACGAGACGCTCCATTCCTTTATTTATTTATTTATCTGCTGCGTCCCTCTCCAGCCCGCCCCCCCCCCCCCCCCCGCTCCCTCTCTTACCAATGTGGATGATGGAGTCCGCCCGCACCGAAACGCACTGAAATATCCAGGGGAAAAGCCAGAGCATCAACACTTCCATTTCCAGCCTCTCGCACAGCACATCAGCCCGGGTTTGGTGGAGAGGCAGGCAGGGGAAAAGAAGAAGAAAAAAAAAAAAAGGCGCAAGGGCAGGTGGAGCAAGGCAGCGGGCGCGGGGGAAGAGATGCCTAGCACCCCTCCTTAGACGAAAATCCCAAATTTCCCCAGCACCCCGAGAATTTTCCAAGATTGAGGAAAACGGGCGATGGAGAGAGAAAAATAAAAAAAAAAAATTAAAAAAAAAAAAGCCGGGGCTAAAAAAGCACGGAGGTAGATCCCGGGTTGGCGGGCGGCGCGGCGGAGGCTCCAGCGCTCGGTGTGTGCCGGGGCGCCGGCAGACCGCGAACTGCGGAGCGGCCCCCCCACACCCACCCGCCCCCCGCCGCCGCCGCCGCCCGCCCCCCGCGCCACGTGACTGCGGAGCCTCGGCGCTCGGTGCCGCCGGGGCACGGCGCGGCGGCAGCAGCACCGGCGGTAGCGGCAGCGGGGAGCGAGGCGCCCGGCACGGCGGGGAGTTCGCAGCTCCAGGAGGAAGCGGGATGGCTGTGCAAGACTGGGGAATTTAATTGCAATTAAATATATCTAGATATATGTAGAATTACATATACAATGTCTGTTTATCTCCCAGAGGAGCTCCGGGAGCAGAGGAGGGGGCGAGGCGAGGCGGCAGCTCCTCGGTAGCCGGGCGCAGGCTCTACCGCGGGGCTGCAGCCCCTTCCCGGCGGGCGCCCAGCACCCTGCATGGCGCGGCCTCCCGCAGCCCCTCGCGGCGGGGCCCGGCCCGGCCCTACACGGCGCGGCGGGACGCCCCCGGAGGTAAGGGCGCGGGGCTGCGCCCGCTGCCGCTCACCCAGCTCCGGCGCGGGGTGGTGGAGGTGGTGGGGGGGTGCCCCTTTCCTCCTGCCACACGTTCGGCCCCGGGACATCATCCGCGTTTGATGAGCGAAATGGAAATGCGAGATTTTTACCCACGCGCTGGGGGCCGGGGGGGGGAGCAGAAAAGTGGTACAGCAAAGCCGTTTCTTGTTTTGTTTTGTTCCAGCTTTCAATGAAATCTAATTCATAAATTGGACATGCTCGGGCTCAGAAGACTAATTCATCCCCTAAAACAAACGCATCAGTGATTGCAGGCACCCAAACGTGACGAGCGTCTCAATATGCCAAGGATCCAGAGAAAACAAATTCATTCAGGAGCCCGAAACATAATTAAAACTACTGCCAAGAGCTGGGAGCAGGATGTTACCGAGATTATGAAGTCGCTGTGGGGCTGAGGCACGGACCGCTACAGCGATACATACAGATAATGTCAGCGCTCGGATAACGGGAGGCTGAGCGATTCCTGGAGGTCGCCGTCGTACCAGCGCAAGCGGCCGCATCCTGCTCCCGGGGAGGTAACGGCGGAGCTCCGAGGCTCGGCTTAACCCCGGGGGTCGGTCCCTTTCCCGCGGCATTACAGCAGCAATGCCGTGCGAATTCAGCACACTTATACCCATCACCGGTACGTGCGCTGCTAAACTCTCCAGGTGCTGAGCACTGCTTGTGTGAGAGATGGCTGCAATGTGTCCGTTGATCACGGAAAACATTCTTCCTGCAGAGCACAGTGTGGCCAGAGCGGCTCAGTGCTGAGGAGGAGGAGATACAGATAAGCTTCGCAGTGGCTGGAGAGGGAACCCAGCCTCGATGGAGCAAAAGAGGGAGAGGGAAGGATGCCGAAATGGAAACCACAGGAATAAGAATCCCTGTCAATCCACATGTGTCAACAGCCTCCTAGTCAGTGGTAGCTGAACAGGGAAAATGGGGGGGTAAATAAAGCCAGCTATACTTTTGAAAAATAAATCACCTGTTACCTACTGTTACTCACAGTCCCTGCCTTCATACGCAGTTTCACCCTGATCAATGCATCATGATACATACTATACTCTGTATTTCATGTAATAAAAACACTTAATCCAGATAATTGGCTTCTGGGACAAAGATCAATAGAAATGTTCCTTATTTGACTACGTTAGCAAGTCAAAATTAATTCTAACTTACATTTGCTTCCAATCAATATGCACTTAGTGACTTACACAGGCTCTTTAAGAAGTTAAGCACCTATATTGACTGTAGCCATATATATGCCAGTAACAAGTACACGTGCAGGAACTGGAGAGGGGGGAACCGTTGCCACAAAACCACAGTGGAAAGGAGGTTAAATTTATTTGTGTTTGAAAAGCACTGTGCCATCCTAGCCAGAAATCTCTGGAAATGCGCAGCTGTTAACCCCATGAGTTATGCAGGCACCCAAAGAGCCACCCGGACATGGTGAGAGCTTGGGAGCGGGCTGGTCACTTACTCCAGTTTGTACAGTGAGGTCTTGACCTCAGCTGGGATGCCTCTGGCCACTGTTTTAATAATAGCGATAGGAAACATTAAATATCTAATGCCAGTGAATTGGACAAGTTACACAACTTCCTGTGGAATCCCTGAGCAACCACTATGCATGCAGAAAAGGATGCAGGCCCAGCCAAGAGGGGGAGAAAGAGCCCGGAATCCTATAAAACAGACCAACTGAAACAGGCCCCCAAAGAGGTCAGAAGGCTATTTGTTACAGCAAACAAGGAACGTGTCCAGAAGAAACCTCAAAAGCCATAAAGCCTGATTTGTAAAATGCTAAGTACAACGAGAACTAAATGGATCCACCACACCAAAGAGAACTGCAGCTTCAGTGGCATCTCTGCAAGACGGAGAGGTGCAGCACCAAAATGGCATCAGGTCCATTTCAACTTGATTTAAGTCAGGCTGTGTTACCTTTTCTTCCCCTAAAAAGCTGTCCATGTATTTGTAAGCCCATATAAATGAGAGCGCACCTTTCAATTCCACCCTTCATTGTTCACGATCAGAAGAGCACTGCCATTTTGCAGTGGGTGTACATTATTCCACAGAGTACCACTGGATTTACAGCAAGAGTGACACCTCACTGGAAACATGCAAGGTAAAGACCCAGCTCCAGTGACAGTCACTATGCAAAGTGCAGCTCCGGGCACAGATGCAGTTCTATGCACAGCTCCGCTCCCACTCCAAACCACCGTGGGGATTTTCAGCTAGCCTGTTGTACCAAACGGGTTTTACTACCACCACAAAAAGGCCCGAGCACGGCTCCGAAAACTACATTACCGTTAGAAACACAGAACATGCTGGAAAGGGGAACCGAGAGGCTTGTGCAGTGCCACGCGCAGGGCCTTGCGCCCAGGGCTCTGTCTCTCTGTGCTGCTACAACAAGAACGAGGCACACTGTGAAAAACATCACCAGAACCACAGCTACAGGATACGCCTGGATCTGGAAAGGCCCTCATGTTTGCTGGGCATTTCCAAAGCTGCTTCATAAGCAGGAGCTCTGCAAGACCAAGAACAGTGAGACTTCCATCATACCGTAGCCTATCCTCAGAACAAACAGGGCGCAGACAAAGCAGCCATGGTTGCCATCTCTGTTACAGTATGGATGCAGAAGGATGCGAGCTCCCCACATACAAATGTTTGTTAATTATTCATAATTTAACCATAAGGATATTTCCTTGCTTTGTTAGAATTGATTGAAACCACAGCGAGGGTATGTCCACCAGAGGAATAAACAGGTTACTAGAAGTGATCCTGCAGACTCTGGGAAAGTCAGATTCTTGCTACTTCTCACTTTACCTGTCTAGACAGTAATAAATCTGGTACAGCAGATGCTGCTGCATGGTGAAGCAGATCACCAGAAAAGCCTAAACACAAACATTGGAAAAGTTCTGCCCTCCAGCCAAGACACAGTAACCGATCTTGTGTTTGTTCCTACTTCGCTGCAAACTCCGCTGAGGAGTGATGTAAGCAGGAAGGCTTTGCTATGAGCCAGGCACTTGAACACTGCCCTTTGCTGCATCTTGGGCAACAAAGAGGGACCTTTTCAATTGCACTAACTCAGTGCTCTGCCATCACCAAACACTAATGCAGTTTTTGTGTGTGCAGAGCCCTTTAAAAGCCCCACAATGGGAAGCACTCTAAGTGGAAAGTGATTTTACTTTTAAGGCAACCTGGTCTTTCTCAGCTGTCCATTCTAAATCATACAGTATTTAGTGACTGTCTCACAGTGGCAAGGCACATTCCCCCAGCTGGTCAGGTCTCTCTTTTGCCTTGGAGCACTGTGTCACCGAGGTTTTTTTCCTCCAGTGTGTTTTTGCAACATCTACTTTGCTGCTATTTGTACAAACAAGGGCATATTTGCCTTTTCAGTGACTCCATTAGCATTAGCGGCAGTCACACACATAGAGCAGGAGAGAATATATTCTCCCAGGGATCTCTTCAGGAAAAGGTTGCCAGTCGTGGAGTTCCCAATTGATACTCATGTTTCCAGGAAGGGATGAAATGACAACTTTTGTTACAGAAACATCAGCTTAACCCTCATGATGTGACTGACTTCAAAATGTATCCTATCAAAGCCTTCGCTTATTGTATTTTTGTCTCTTAGAAGAAATTAAAAAAAAAAAATCAAGCCAACTGGTAGGATAAACTGTATTTCTTAAACTTCCTACTCAAAAAGGGCACTTTTTTTTTTTTAAAGGCAGTGCAATCCAGTCGCTGGAGCAGAGGGGCCACAATTCCTGGGCTCCATTCCCACCACAGTCACCGATTCATTTCATGACTAATTGAGTGGACTGTTGCATGAACATCGTATTCAGTTCTCTATTTAAGGGTGCACAAGAACATCAAGTTCCGTTCCTCAGTTCCTGCACTCAGTCAGCTGTCCTACTTCTCTGGTAGGTGTAGGGAAACCACAGGAGGTTTGGTTTTGGCTGGTCAAACCAGTAATTTTAAGTAATTTCAAGTTTGTAAATCATACAAAGACTAGAAAAAGTTTGTCGAGAAGTTTGTTCACGTCAGGTTGATTTTCCATGGGTATTTTGTGCTGCTCCCTGAAAAGCAGCTATTTCCATGAATACTCCCCACCTATGACCGCCCCCAGGCATTCTCGACCTTTCCAATGGCTTACGTCACATAAGCCCCATCTTGGTGGTGCCTTATCCCCTCCCCACCCATCCATTCCCACTCGCACAGCTGCAGCTGGAAACAGAAGCGTACATCAGAGATAGGGTTGCGGTGGTCTTTAGAATGTGGCCAGTGGAAATAGGCAACCCAGGGCCACACAGTTTTGTAGCATCCCACACAGCACTGTTTGGGTGTTATTGCCACAGTATATATGTTAAGCCACAGAAAAAATACAAATTAATTTAAGAGCTCCAAAACACTTCAGTTTCTGGTACACAACACTCACAAGCTCTGGAAACAATGACCTCTTTTTATCGATTCCTATTAAAAATGAACTTAAAACTATTACTCTACACACCTTACTCACCAGTTTTGAGAGGAAGAGCATAAAGAGGCCCAAACACTTTTTTCTGGCCTTCTGACAATGCAGAGATATTGTGGTAAAGGGTTTATGCAAAAGGCAGGAAGGATAACAACCAGGCACCACTTCAAGCACCTAGCACTCCATGAGTCACTGACCAACAGTTTCTGAAGCTCCCAAGTTCTCTATCTTCACAAGATAATTAAATACACACTGTCATGCTTCCAGTCTAAACTGTGCTGTGTTATCCAGCCATATATTACACTGCAGCTATGTACTAACCAGCTGAACGCAAGGCTGCGGCTCACATAGCTTTGTTTGCTGCAGTGCTGTATTATCACACATGACTATACTGGGAAACCTTGATTTTTAAGCAATGGCATTGATTACAACTCTTATTTTAAAACACTAGCTAGACACAGCCCTTAGATAAGGACTTTAAGACCAAATTTGAATTGCGTTTCCCAGCAGTTCTCCTTTCTTTTAAAGAGACTATATAATAGAATTACGAGTAATGCTACTGACTTCAGCACGTATTGAGGATTTACACCAGTAAGGTGTCAGTAGTAGGAGCTTTTAGCACTTCACATTTACACAACTATAATATGCTTTAGATTTCTTTTAAGAGCAAAACCTTCCCGCCCCCCCACCCCCACCCCCCCACCCGCCCCCCCCCCCGCTAAGAAAGATGCTTGTTTTCCTGAGAGGTAAATGTATTAAATTCAATTTGCCCTTTTAGAGCACACTTAGGTAGGGATTTCCGCTCCCTGGAAGCACAAGCACATACTTCATAAACTGCTCTGAGTCATGTAAGAGCCTACAAGCAAGTCAGCAAACTGCTCTTGGAAGAACACTTTACATTAAATAAATTATACATAGGGAAGAGGAGGAAGGGGGGAAAAAAAAAAACATCAGCCTCAAACCCAAAGCCTATACCCTTGCACCTACATTTTAGATTACATACTTGAGGGTATAAAGTCATTAGAGAGTTTTCACGCTCCTAAGCGGTCCTCCAGATTTATCACCACCATACCATTATCTGACCACTTTCACTGAGATACGGTTTACTCCATTCCAAAAATAGATTTTCAATACTTCTCCAAGATTTCTATGCAGATTGTGCTTTTCTTCTCATGGCATCAATATCTCCCAAGGTGGGGAAAAAAAAATCCCCTGGTTATCTTACTGCTTTGCCAGCTTAATTTGCAAAGCGGGTTTCTCAGTAATGCCCAAGGACCATTCTTTTCCACTTCCGGCTTCTTTCTGCTGGGAAGGCTGGTGAGTGCATCCAGGCCTCCACTTGTGCTGGTCTATCTGAAGATCCACAAAACCCACGACCTGGTAGTGAAACACCCTTTTCCTCACGCAGCAGGCAGAGAAAACCCAATAGTCAGTCTTTACCTTTCCCACCACAGATGCTTCATTTCACTCCCAGGACTTATAAATACCTGAAGTACACCATGACCTTTATGTCTTGTGTTACAATAAAGTAAGTTCCATTATACTAAGGAACAGTTATAACAAAGCATATCCCTGCATACCCACGCCTCTAGGTTCACTTCACAGTTATAGCCTCTCATTCATTTAAGAAAACAAACCTCATGACTGTTTTTGTAAAAACCGACCAGCATGTCCAATTATTAGGTGCAGTATTTTCCCTGCAAGTGGGGTTTTTTTTTGCTCCAGCATGCCCAAGACACCCAATTCAACAAATTTTCAACACTGCCTGATCGATTTAATTTTGTTGTGCCAACAAGGCCTGAGAGGATGCATTTTAAAAACACAGGGAATGATTTCTTCTCCTTAGACTTCCCAATGCTGGAGCGGAAGTTCCCACTGTCTGCAGTTAGGAGCAAATCGTCATTTTCTGTGCACAGGATGAAAACCGCCCTTCTACTGATGAAGGTGGCAACACACCAGCTTAAACGATTTTCCATTAGCACACAATCAAACTTTATATTGCTTATAGAGGGGAACCAGATTCAGGAGACTGTCTGAGACTAAAAGGGACTCTTGAACACGGGTGAGGAAATGAAACCAAGAGGCAAGCACATTTCTCATCAGCTGGTTTCTCTAACCTTGAGCTCATCTGGTTGCAATGTAGTGGAATAGATCTGTTCTGTGCATTTACGGATTTCATTTCAAGGCTGAACAAGAAAAAAATCAACATTTAAATAGCCATAGTTGTTCTAAGCTGATTCACTATACAGTTTTACTAAACTAATTAAAGATGGAATAATGCAGCGAACAAAATTGAGTGAACAGTTACAATTAGATCAGTAAGTTCAAAGGATCAGATCACCAAATTAATACAGCGACAGATAACCGAATCAGCTCACAAGAAGAATAAGCTTTCTAACTCACAAGAAAATGAATGGATTGCTTTGGAAGGATGCTCTGCAGAGAGGATTTAAAGGAAGAGCCAGCTCACTGCCAACACAAGGCCAGAGCCAGCACTGGCTTGTACGTAGTTCATCCACCAGGCTGGTGAGAAGCACAGGCAACTGCTCCATACACTGCTTCGGATTTTGAGAGACCATAGAATATAGGTGAGGAAACAAAGCCAAGTGGCCAGCAGCAGGACTGACCTCAAACTCAAGACAAGTTTCCTGACACTGGGGTGGTATCCCCTGGTTCTTGACTGGTGAGGCTGTGCTTACGGGACTTCACAGCAACATCACTTCCCAGTGAGCCTTTGCTGTTATCAGATCCTACTGCGCAGTATTAATTCCTTTATAATAACCAAAAGATGACCTTGAACAGTAGCTTTTTACTGCTTAGTCCTCAAAATCTACTAATTCATTGATGTGTTTATATTTCCTCTTAGGAATTTGTTTGAGGTGGTCTGTCCACACACCCACTAACAGGATATATGGTTCTGTACACAACAGAACTTTACATGACTGTTCTATAAACTTACAGCAGGATTATTCGTTTGGGCCTCTTTTCTCTACCTGCAGTCCCATTGTCATGGGCCTTTAGTTTTTGGTTGATTTTTTCAGTTCAGATTCTTAAAGAAGAGGTGGGGAAGTGACTGAAACAAAGACATACACTGTGATCGCCCAGGCTTTTTGCACTTTCTACAAAACTTGGCAGAAAAGTAAAATCCAGAGCTCTTCCTTTAGAAACAAGAGATAAAAATTAAGAGCTCACCTTTCCAATGCCTTATTTCTTGGTGTCTAACTCACACAGTAGCCAGAAAATCTTGGCCAGTTTGAACTGCATGAAATTTCTCCAGGCTAACTTGTTAGCAATGTTCACCTCTCCATTTCTTTTTCATCTTCCCACCACCAAAAAGTTTATCAAGAATACTCTTGCAAAAAGTGTGGCTGCTCCTAGTACTTTGATAACGACGTGTAGGTTAGAATCCATCTTTTTATATCTTACTGCTCTAAATGAGATATAACTGTGCCATAGCACAACCTCTGGCTCTTGGGAGGGATCCAGAGAAGCCAGCGCAGCTCTCGGGGGCCAGCCTGTGGCAGCAGAGTGGCTACACCACAAAAACTGTAGTGGAAGCTCAAGCTCCACCCATAAATTGCCATTCATGGCCGCGGGTCCAGATCCCAGTGCTATAATCAGTCTTTATGCGTTTTGACTAATAGACAAATAGCTATTAATGAAACTATTATCCAGCTACTGGTCTCACTCCTCATTAAGACAAAGAGGCAGTTTTAGTCCTCTGATGACATTATGGGCTGACAAACAGCACAAAAGAATTCACAAAAGAACAAAGCTCCTTTTGGTATGTTTGCAAGAAATTTCCCTTACAGAAATAAGAATTTGCTGGAACATAAATACAGCAATGTCCAAAATAAGGACCATTCTGTGTGTAAAAATCAACCCCAGAATGTCACAAACCAAAGTAAATGCTGGTAGGAAGCACTTTCCTTCTTGAGAGCTGCGCAAGTCCCGGATGACCTGTTAGCTGGGGAGAGATGAATCCTTGCCAAGGGATCACTAGGAACTGCTGAAGCAAAACCCAAACCTCTACATGGCCGTAGCATCAACAAGGCCTTAAATAAGCTGACAGGACTTTGAATACACAAGGAAAGGAGATGTACCAGATAATAGGGGTTCTTTCCTCTTTAATACCTTCTCTGTTCTAAAGCATACTTTGATTTGCTGATCTATTTTCTTTTAACAAGACGGTTTAGTTCATTACTTTTCACATGACTAAAAGTAGCACATTGCTTTCATTCTACAAGAGACAATAAATAGCATTAAGGGAGGTATATGAGAGAAGGTAGAGTAACTTTACAACAGAAAGAATCTCATTATGACAGGATACAGGATAATAGTCTTAAGGCAACATCATAATAAAATGTACAGGGGTTTATGTAACACCCTTTTAGATTGATTTTTCTACATCCAACTGCTCCCATAACCATCTTTTGACATTTCTCCTGAACAGCTGGTTACACCATCCATAAGCAATCGCTGTCTACCTGGCATTATTATTTTAAAAGCAATTTCTTTCACCTCCTTTCAACCAAGACTTATGTTAAACTTAATTGCTGGTTACCACCCTCCCTTCTAGAAAAAGACAATCTGATTTCCAACCGTTTGAAATCCATCCTTATTGTAAACCGCAATATAATCATAATACAAAAGGGGAAAAAAGGTATTAATTGCTTGCTTTTGATTAATAAAGTAGTTAACAGGGAAGGAATATTATTCTTGCTGGGTGCCTATAATGCATTTGATAATCTCTATTTATAGGACAATGAAACATGGGGTTTATAAAATGCCATCTGTTCGTTGCTTTTTAATGTATAGGATTTCTGACTTCAGGAGCCGCAGTGCTGATAGTGCTGTATGTAATACTAAAGCCTTTGGTTGGGAGAACTTGAGCTGTTAAACATCCAGAAGCAGGTCGGACATATATCCTGACTAGCATATCTCATGTCTTCTTACTCCAATCTATTTAAAAAGCAATTTATGCTTGCAAGTAATTGATTTGGATCCGTCATTCAAAGAGCACACCACACACAGAATTATATACTGCAATGATCCGCAAATGTGATACAAGTGGATTTTGTCCTTTGATCTCCATGAGAGAGGCTCACAGAGATCTAAAACTACTGCAAGCAAAATGGCAACAACTCTCTTTTCTTTAAAAAAAACCAAACACGCAGGCATAAAAAAATAAATCTTCCTTAAAGCACAGTTAGATATATCTGCATTAACTTTGTCAGTACCTAAAGGATGTACTTTTCTTACCTATTAACCAAGGAAACAACGCACTCGTAATGAAGGTGAATATTGGAGTGTACTGGCTGTAGCCAGTTTGACCGTCATTGACTTCTATAGCTAATTAAGTCATAACCTGGCCCTATAGCCAAAGCTTAGATTCCCTTTGAGCATAAACAGCTGGTTTTAATGCAATGAATGAAATTATGATGGATTTTTGTCACTGGGCATTCACATCAGTATCAAGTTGGAGGAGGTTGTGTCACTGGCTAAAGGTCTCATTAGGCCTAGTGACTCCATCAGGAACCATCAACACTGAGCTCATAGGGCCAGCAAATGCAGCAGGAAGAAGTAGCGAAGCACTGTCAGGCTCTGTTTCCTCAGGTATATCAACATACAATATGCAATTTCAGCTGCTTTCACCTCAGCTGCAGTCTCTGCTGTTGCCTCTGTCTTCCACCCCTGCTTTGCCGCGGTTCTCCGTTATGTTGCTCCATCACGGCCTGTCAGATAACAGGACACATCAGCTGCCCAAAACAGGAGCTGTCGTCCTTGCTATTTCTCTACGGCACTACGACAAAGCAGTCTGATGTCTGAACCGAGAGGATTAGAACACCTTCCAGCCCAAGTGCAGGATTCGCTTCCCACTCGGAGGTTAGGCAAATGGTAGAAATCACTGCATTTCCACCAAAAATGAGGTCACTGTGTTAAGCTTACACAGCTCTCAGTGTCAAAACAGGTTGACAGAAGTACCTGAGGGAAACTGAGAAGTTTTGACCATACCTTTGCATTTTCAATACACAAAGAGAGCAGCCTGTGCTGCTTATAGCCTCGTCTCGGTCAGTCTAAGAAAGGCCATCAAGAACAAAATAAATAACAGCTGCTTCTTGAAAGGACACCCAAACAGCTTCCAATATGGACCTTTTCAGTGGTGCACCCAAAAAGCAACCTGGTGTTCTCCTTTCTCTGAGACACGGCTTACAGGAAACGCTGGAATTTGCCCAGAAGATCAAGACTAAGTGCAAAAGGACTGCGGCTCGTGCGGTGGATGTGGAGAAGTTTCTCTTTGTGTCCTACAGATGCCTTGCAAAGGAAACCATCTTGTTTGCCTAGGCAGTGAGGTATTCTTACAAAACTCAGAGAGTCTTAAGCTAAGGGCAGACAAATTTAGCAGAAGATCAGGGCAATTCAGTAAGCCATGCTGTCAGGACTCACAGCAACCTCACACTGAGTTTCTATGTGACGCAGTTAACAAGTCAAGGAACAATGAAAAATATCTAGAAGAGCTGAGATGAGAAACTGAAATGTTTTCAGACGGCACAAATAATTCTAAAATGAAAATTGAAAAAAATCGCCTATAATTTACTTAAATGCCACTACTTAAAGTTTGTTCAAACTCATTTAAATGAATGGTGCTTATCTCTAGATGTAGCAAATAAATAATCAATGTACCCTTGTGCTGAAACCTGCCCTAAGTGGAAACACAAGTAGATATTGCTTCACCTCTTTGGAGAACATATAGTTATGATTCAGCTTACACTTGCTAATAATATCCCTTTCTCTTTTCCTCTGCTCCTCTTGTTCATTAGATTAAAAGCTGCTCTTTTATCATTTGCCACAGAATATCTCAGTAGTAACCAGTGGTGTGTTTGTTAAAGCAATGTTACAGGTTATGCAACATTTTTTCATCCTTATATTTTGCTTTGTGCTTTTGCAGTAGCCTAGAATGCCCATATGCTTTACCTTTAAAGACATGGCATTCCCTAAACAGAGCCCTAGAGGATGCTTACCTGAGCGACAGGTCTCTAGAGACATTTTGGGTCATTATAATTAAACTGTTCCAAAGGTCACCAAGGGCACACAGACATCAGTTAGCCAAACACTGAGAGGCTCTGGAGCTGCTAATGAACAGGAGCCCTGTAATTAAACACCTATAAAAAATGGATTTTTGTCTTTAATCGCTATGAATGCAAAGGCAAATAGAGGCTTGGACACGTCCAGGTAGAAAGGGGACCCCCATCAGCACCATACAGAGTGTCTGATTCGACAGCAGCATGCTTGGAAAGAGGAGAAGTAAAGTACAATGGAGTTTACTTCCAGGGTCTACATAGAGCCTCGCAGAGTTGAACAGCGAGATGAAGAGCACACACAGAGCTCCCTTTAGCTGAAACTCTGCTCAGGCAGAAACTTCCTGCCTGATCTCTCCCTCACTCCCTTCAAGGGCTCCCAAAAAACAGTAAAGCGAAGCCATCTGGTTCACACACTTCTTCCCACACATCCTTTTCCCTCAGCCCCTGCACATTACACTTTGGAAACTGCCATCCCTTAGACCTCTCAGCTCGGCAAACGTGACTTTGCTGTGAATTTCCCTTTGATGAGTTGCTCTGAACTGAAAGGGTGCAGGCATCTAGCAGCCCAAGCAGCACTGACAGCCGCTATTGCTTGGCATCTTTAATCATCCCCAAAGACAGTTTCATTATGGGCCTCTATAACTCGATGCCCTTTAATACACAAGTCAAATCCTTCTCTTCTTTTAGTGTAAGCAATATTAACTGCGGATCAAACACTCTAAAGTGAAAGAAAAGATATTAATGCCCTTAATTCCTATCCTAAGAAGTGAAAAGTGCATATCTTATTTTCAAAATAGAGTGATCACAGTAAAGTGGCTTAAAGAAAGCCCTTATTTATTCACAAGTTGTAACAGTTTTATAAAAAAAATTCTTCCTGAAAGCCAGTACTAATGTGGCCATCACTCACACTTTATTTTCACACATTGAAATCACAGTTGCATAGAGAGACATTTGTCTCTGTTGATACCTTCAGACAATGTGCCATACCAAGCCACCGAATGGGAGAAGGAAACAAGATGACACAACCAGTTCCTTGAAATAGATCTCTCATTTACAATGCATAGTTTAACAAGTAAAATATCTCATGCTCTTAGGTACTTCAAGCACCCACACAAATTATTTAATAGGCCATGAAGCATAATTTCCATTACAGTGGTCAAACAGATCCTAGGAAAGAGAGAGAACCCTTTATACGGCTCTTGGATCTAGGTGCTTATGGCCCACCAGGGTTTGACCAAACTAGACTCCACTGCGAAACAGTTCACAGAGAACAGCAGATATTTTCTAAATTCATTCCCCAATTTCATATTATACAGCTGCTAGGGGAAAACAAAAATTATCTTCAGAAGACAATGCAAAAACTTCCCTAATTAAAATAGTGGACAACAGATAGATTGTTGCCTAGTAGTAAAATAGAAGTATGTTATACTCTCAAATAACTGTTCCTAGCCAATCACCAAGCATATCCAAAACCAGCTCTGTTCCTTATGCGCTCAGTGTCAGTAGATTTTCAATTACCTTTTTGAAAACTCTTTAGCAAGTACAATTTAAACTCTTATTCCATGAGCATCATAAAAAAAATCATACCTTCAGATTTCTGACATGTGACAGGTGATTTAGAGAAAGGGATGCCGTTCCCCACCCCATGTGCTGGATTACCCACCAGGCAGAAAGCTAGAAGGAACTTCTCCAGGGAAGCCCCGTGTGGAAGCCAGCATTCCCCTGGAAAACAGCAGGCCTGGATTAGGCAACCCTAATACAAGAATGTTAGGAAGGAAAATTCTGAATACTTATCAATAAATCCACAACCTAGTCTTGTTGGTGTGAATACTCCCTCTGAAAAGGAATAAATAAGCCAGAGTTAACCTTTCAACGGTGACTTTCTGAGGTTTATAGGGTCCAAAATACCTATCCAAGAGAACTTTGCAAGAGTTTACAGCTTGAAGTCCAAACCAGGATGCTTTGAAATGGAGTATTTCATGCAGTTAGATATCTGCCTCCATGTAATGACATATACATCTAAGTTTAAAATATAGAACAACTGTAATCCAGCAGTATTTACCTCCTGAGATCAGCTTCATCTTTAGCTGTGGCAGATATACAATCAGGACATTTCATAACCGCCTTTAGAAACCTTATTACAACTACACAGTTCAATAGTCTTAAAATAAATAGTGCATCATCAGCTAAGTATTGAAATAAACATTTCACCACTTTACGCATCATTGGCCTCATTTCGGTGGATGGTAGGTCATCAGCATTTTGACTCACAGCCCAATTTCAGCAGCTCTAAACGCGTAAGTGCCACATAGCCCAGATTAGTCTCACATGGACACTCCTGATCATGGATGATAGGCAGAACTTTGCTGAAGACACTTGGGCTCAGATAGGATGTTCCAGTAACAGTCTGAATGTCTAGGTTAAGATAATAATTTTTCAAAGTGAGGAAGTTTAGCTCTTCTTTAACTCCCCGAGGTGATGTTATGTTCTAACATTATTCGTGCTTTTATTTTTAAAGGTTCACTTTTTCCCTTCCTAATTCCCGGGAAGGACTCATCACACAACTACACAGACAAACAGGCATAGCATGACCAGCTGAAGCTTGAAGGTGAAATATCCACTTTGCTCCAATGTATTTTTTGAGGAACATTCTTCTAAGTTCAAAAACCCAATCAAAACGACAAGCAGAATGAAACAGTGCCTGAAAGAACACTGCCTTTACTATGCAAGCCCCGAAATGAAACAAGGCTAGGCCATCTTTAGCGTATTTCTATTTGTCAGAAGTCATCACCAGAGTATCATAAAATAACTGACCAACATTTCACATTTTATCTCCTCTTTCCAAGGCAGATGGTGAGACTGCTCTTAGCATATATATGTCTTCCTTGCACTTGACCCTTGTCATCAAGGAATGGACTTAGAATAAGCCAAAGGACTTCTTAGTTAATTATCTCGTTCTAGTGATGGATGACAATCAGACGCCTTGTAATAATCCTGCTATTATTAGCCTGATTGGCTGCCTTCGATACTGTCACAGAAGCACACAGGTTATCTCTAATCTGATTTATCTTGTCCAGAAAATAAATCTACTTCCTTAGAGTAGGAGGCCTCAGAGCTGAGTCACCTACACACCTCAGCAGGCAGCAATAGGGCCTGCCCTTCCAGTGAGAAATCAAGCTCCAGTAAAGCTGCTCACTCACTCAGTTCTTCCCATAGCTGGCAGGAAGGATGGGGAGAGAAGAGGTCAAGTTGAAGAAATATATTTGTCCCACAGCTAAGCATAGTGAACATTTTATATTTACTTTTGAAAGAAATGACAAAAATTGTTTCAATGTGACTTTTTTTTTTTTCCAGTGCAGGAGAAAGAGAAAGATAAAGACTTTGGTGCAGTTTAACTTCCTTTTGAGAGGTCTCATTCTTTTCACTTTAGATGTTTCTGCTGATAGTCCTGGACATGGACTTTTTTTTCCACTACAGGTCTCACACCACCAGTTTGGAGTGGCTGGTTGGTGACAAGGGGCCTAGGCAGGAAATCCAAATGCCAGTGGTTGTTGTGTACTGTTTACAGCTTTACCTCACCTGACTTGCACAGTTTAGCCCAAGACTAGAGGGCTTTGCTGAAATAAAGGGACTGAATCTGTCAGTTAATTTCAGCCATAACACTCCAGCAAGAGCCTTGCCAGCTCTTCCTGCCACCTGTGTTTTGAAGGCAGGCTCCCCCATCGTTACCTATGCTTTCATCACCTCACAACTGAGGCTGTTAACAGCACAGCCCAGATGGGACTCCCTCTGAGAATCATCGAGTGGCTGAAGCAGCATTAGAGACCTCTGCCACAGGCTGATGTCAGTGCTCAAGCAACAGCTCTGACTGCACTCAGCTGGCAGCTGAAGTTGAAGGTGCTGATCCAGACCTATGCTGTCTGACATGGCAAAAGCCCATCCTTCAAAAGAAATCATTTTGGTCCATCTGCCACATTTCTATAACTGTGGTGAGCCCGAATGCTGCTTCCACGCCCACCACACCTGTGTCTGCCCGTGTGGACCAGGCATCCTTCAGAACTGGCCTCTTGCCCTAGGGGAGTTCTGGCTGGAATGCAGAAGACAACAATGTATTAAAGCTTAGAAGAAAGGAAGTTTGCCTTTTCCAGAATAAAAGAAAGGTAGAAAGGAGTTTAAGTGATTGCTGGTTGAATGCTTAATGAAATGATTACTGCCACGGTGTTGAGAGTTTACTGTGTTATTAATGACTTCTCAGAGCTTCAGGTGTTTCATTTTAAATCTAAAATAACTAACAGTAACTATGGCTGCTGCTAACATCCAGTTTAGATGCACACTAACACACTCTTTTGGGGGTTTTATCAAAATATGAAAATCCTGGTAACCCGGATTTGATATTTTATGCAGAACTATGTCACGAAAATCTCGCAGTAATGGATCTGGTTCATCAGCTCCCTTGCTGGTAAATATCAAGGCCTTTTCTAAACAGACATTTTGGATGGAAGGCTGAGGAGCCACAGTGCAACAGTGCCATCCCCTGTCTGCAGGAGTCATTGTCTGCTTTCGGAACAGCCAAGGACGAAACTGCTCCTCTGGTACCGAGATGGGAGGTTACCGGAGAGCAGCAACACCAGCGCCATGGGCACTGCATTGTAGCAATGCTGCTGGGGATTTCACCGTACAAGCTCAGTTCTGACAGAAGTTTCTTTCTAGCTCATGCCATCAACTTTGTGTCAGAAGAAATTGCAAGAGATTCCACAGATTTTACATCTAAACTCAGTTTTCAGGTTATTATTCTGCATGCAGCCTGGGGGAAGGAAAACAATTTGCATCTCTGTAGTAAGCAGAAAGGAGGAAATTCCCCACACACTTCTAGACATCCCTGAAGAAAACCTGTTCATCTGTCCTACTGCTCGGCATCTCCACTCCTGTTTGTACTGGGAGCAAGGAGCACTTCTTATTAACTGTCTGTCCAAGCTCTGTGCCAGCTCTAACACCTCACGGCTCAGCATACAATAGTTTAAAAACTGAATATGAGTGAAATAACGCAACACAAACCAGGAGTCCAAGGAAATGTAGGAGCACGCAGTCAGAGGTATGCGCAAAGGTATTTCTCCCGAGAATTCTAGATGCTGTTGCAAAGCCAATTAGTATTTCTCATTTACAAGATTCCCAGAGGGACTTCCATGGGTTAAGGGCACAGGCAGGACACACTTGCTCGGACTCTTTTTTTGTCTATTTTAGATGCTAACTTTCATCCTTTCCACAGTAAAAGGACAAGAACAAGAAGAAACTGAAATTAAGTGACAGCTGACCATGAAATTAGCCACACACAGTTACCAATTCCCTGCACTTGGCAGTAGAAATTCAAGCTGATATTTTTGCTAGAGTTAGGAACAACTTCCGTGCTATCTACAAGTGTCTCCTTCTCTGAGGATTTGAAAAAAAAAATTTAAATGACCCGATTTTGCAGTTCTTCTGCAGCTTTCCTGTAATTCCCTTGCTTCATTAGTAAGAAATGAAATGTTAATGACCTCCTTCTCCCTTGGCTTATCTACACTCACACTGCCCCTCCTTGAGGGCACCAGTGATGGGACCTCACTGGGGCCTGGTCATCCCTGCCAAGCCAGGTCACACATGTCCTTTTCATGTTTCTTCAGGGCAACAGAAGAAAAGCAGAACAGAAACCTTACTCTTCATTCACTGCTGTCCCTAGAATACTTCCAAGAAACATCAACTTTCTTCTTTGTGGTCATGGGTCCTTCTAGTAAAATGATATTCTAGATGACCAGACAGCATGTCACGCTTAATTTGCTATTAATGCTCCAGTTTCAATCTGCAGCTGGTATTAGCTCAAAGCTCAGAAAGCCACTCCATGGGGGATGTGATAAAAATGAGACATATTGCCTGAAATATTTTACTTCTTATTTTCACAAGCCTGAAATATGTTATTAGAATCCTATCTGTATTAGAAGCAGCATCTATCTGAGTCTGCGCTAAGCAAGTCAGCTTCCACCTTGTTGTGAACAGGTTACTATAATTAAAACTAAAAAATCCACAAAAGAAATCAAGGAGCAGGGAGTGGGACAGGACAATGCAAACCAAAATCCAACCTCCAGAGTTAATAAATTGCCAGTTAGCACATAGCAGTTGACTTTACCTTAGAGATAACTGGTCATCTCTACCTTTTGTGATCTCTTCCTCCTCAAACGCTTTGCAGTTACCTTGAGTTCACTATCTTTAGCTAGCAACTGGGTTTAACTGCTGCAAAAACTCACAGGAGCAAGTGGCTTTGTGGGAAAGTCTCAGACTAGCAAGAATTTAAGACCGAACTACCCAGTGAAACAGAAATCAACAACCAGCCGTACACGAGCAAGAAAACAACAGCCAAACTGATATGACTGAGAATTAGCTATGCTACCTATCCTGAAGAGGCAGGTTCATCCGTTATAATTTAATGAGGAAATATTGCTGCGGGAGTCACCAGGTGGTGCTGTTAAAAACGCTCATTTTACTAGAGAAATGACTTCCGTTCTTTGAAGAGATGCTGTCTCATTAAGTTCCTCTCTGTTTCAGATATAATCTTGGAGCACAATTATGCTATGAAGAAGCACTTCTACCAAATTTCCTGGTAAAGCTTCCTCATGTCATGCTTCTGAGCACCCCTACTCCTGGACTGAATTGACTGGCAGCCTTGTATACTAAGAACACACCCAGATTTTGCCTCTAACATACAGCAAATTGACTTGGGCAGCCCAAGCCACAGGATAAAAAGGAGGAACAAGATGAAGCTCAAGCTATGTCCTGGACCCAAGAAACAGCAAACTACTTCCACCATGTTAACACAATCACCTGATTAGTTCTGAGGCTTTCTTCTTCGTGAGGAGTTCCTTTGCAGGATATACATGCCTGGTGGTTATTACACAGAGAGAGGCCATTTCTTGAGATACAGGGTAAGAGTGTTTTCCTTTATGAAAGGCCTTTACTTTTTTGGTTCTCATCAGACGCAGCATGATCATCATCTTCACTGAAGAAAACAAAACTGAGGCCTGCATGGAACTACAACTTTTCATAGTTCAATGGTGTGCCTAGAAAAATTGCCCTAGAGGCTGGCAAAGGCACAGAAGGCTTTTATTTCTGTCTAATTAAGATATTTCAAACCAACTTCTTCTGAAGCAACTGATTTTCTTTCTAGAAACAGAACCTCATACAACTGGAGTGGTACGAAAGTGACATCTGGATCAGGATCATGGAAAATCCTTGATATTTCTGTGGTTAATTTAATGTACATAATGCCATTAAAAAAATATCCTAAAGAATTCCACCACTGGAAGAAACTGGAAAAATGTTTCAGCAGAGAAAGGTAAAATGCAGAACCTCTTCCAGCAGATCCCCTGTTATATATTCATTGCTGCTATTTGAAAAGTGAAGAAAAGTATTTCCTAAAGAAACATTCATATGAATTTTATATGGGCAATTCATTTGTGCACTCAATTGGTTCTGGGTAGAATGCTGTTATTTTTGTGCTGGATAGAACGAGGTCTACTCTAAGCCAGTTCTCAAACAGTCTGATTTCCTTCAAAGCTAAAGCAATCTTGCTGGCAGAGAACTTCACCTTCAAAAGATGTCAAGATAAAGCCAGCAAGAAGGAAGAGTAAAACATCCTGTGAGTATAGCGAGTGCCTCTCTATGTTCCATCTTTAAAATACTCGCACAGTGCTAGCAGCCACAGATCCTGTTCCAGAAAACAGAAAATAAGAGGTCTTACCCCAGAATCCACTAGCAGCACGAAAAAAAAAAAAAGGAAAGAAGATCAAAATGCCTGTTCTCTGCTACCAGGAAGTTTGTAAAAGAATTTTTAAAAGTACATTACCAAAGAAGCCAAGATTCAAACAGCAAATGCCAACCCTTCCCCCGCCCAGCAGTCCCATCGCTCCCATGTAAAGAGCCGCAGGATCTTTCATGGCTTCTTGTGAAAGGTCAAGAATTTGTCTGCATATTCTCTAGACATGAATGCGCGCTACGAAAAGACAGGAAAAAACCTGCAATCCTCCCCACGTGGTATCCAAAGCCTTTTGTTAACCTGTGACATCACAACATTTCGAGTCTGGTATCTGTTGGCCGCGGCTGGAAATATTGACAGATGGTGAAAAACATCATGTTTGCAACAGCCCCCATGTTGCATCATTAAAGACACTAGCACAGAGTTATATCTGTCCTTACACTGTCACAGCCCAGCTTCCAAGTGGGACCTTTCTGCCTTGGCCAGTGGCACTGTCATCCTCCATCTTATGCCAGCAACAGGAGTCTGGGCCTGCTTCAGATTTAGGAAACTCCACATGAGCCTAAAAGCCCTCTGGATTGGAGGGATTTCTTTGTTTTCTTTAATTATCATTATTATTTTTTTTATTTTAAATTTTATTACAACTAGGAAAGGGAACAAAGATGAAAAAGAAGCAACTAATTCAGACATTTTTTTAAACCCTACACAACTCTGTCTCGTTATGTGTTGTCTTCCCCTCTGCTCACTGCTAGTAGTTAATTAAGGTACTTCACAGTTTGCTGCTTGCACTTCTCAGCAAGTCACAGTTTTGCTTTAAATCTTTGCTCGCTCATCTCTCTGCAGCCTCTCTTTCCTGCCAGCAGCAGCTCTCCTCTTTCCAGTTAACCTCTTGCAGGACAATTTCAACACAGCAACATGTTCAGGCATTAAGAAGTCAGACAGCTAAGCAGCTCCAAACCA
The DNA here is from genome assembly GCA_009769605.1 of Bucorvus abyssinicus. Lineage (NCBI taxonomy): Eukaryota > Metazoa > Chordata > Aves > Bucerotiformes > Bucorvidae > Bucorvus > Bucorvus abyssinicus. The sequence continues at coordinate 37,083,403 of CM020032.1, forward strand.
CAAGTGTAGTTAAAACCACACCTGAACTAATGCCTCCAGTGCTATCTGCTTCAGAAAATGGTAGGTTATGCTCATTTTTATCTTCTGCCAAAGCTAACTTTCAGGCCACAACTTCAATGATTTTTGAAAGAACAAAAGATCTATAGACAATAAACACAACACTACATCATAAGAATTTGTTTCCAAGTAATCTGTGGGAAGTTAGAACAAAAGCTTCCATAGAGAAAAGTGCTTGGGAATACACATCCTTTACAAAAATCTTTTCTAGCAGGTCAATTTTAAGAACCAAGTCTACCAAGAGCCTTCTGCAGGAAGAACTGCTGTCCTACCTTCAACCTGGCAATAAATAACTTCAGATGGCAGTAAAAGACCCTAAGGGTCCAATACTGAAGATGCCCACGTCCTGAAAATAAAGAAGAATGTTGCTTTCTTCTTGGCTGAAAACATTCAAGCTGCAAATGGAACAAAATAACCTGGCCCCCAACTAGGGGCTGTCCCTAACTGGGGAGCTGTAAGTCTTTTTCAGTGGTTATATTCTGCAAGAAAACAAAAATAGCCCATTAAGGCAAAGTACCAGGGCAGCACATTGTTCTCCTTTTACTCTTTACGATCCCAGTTCACTGCCAGATCACTTTCTCAGGAGTGCAGATAGCCTGGGCTTCTGATTGCACTGGAGTAACAGGGGTAATCAGGTACCTTGGCACCATCCCGTACTTTCAGAGCCCTACACGGTCCACAGAAGTCAAAGCCACTAAACTTTACAAGGTGCAAAGTTGGAATGTGGAAATATTGATCAAGTGGTGATGCTTGCTAGTGCACACCCAGCCTGTAACAGAAACAGTGCCACAAAAATATGAATTCCTTTGTTCATGTCATGTTAAATAGATGTTTAAGTCCAGATACAGACAATTGCTAACTAAAATCCCCCATGGATAGCGGGGAACAAAAAAAAAAAAAAAAAAAACAAAAACCAGAATCCAAGCATTAGTCAAACCACAAAGGCTACCATCCTTCTCCATCCTCAGGGAAAGCACATCCCACAAGCTCTGTAGCCTAAAATGCTGATTTTAATACTACTCTTGAGGCTAATGAATAGCATAAAGCGCTTAAATACTCTTTGAAGCCTCCACTTGTAATACCCTAAAGTGTAGTGTTGTACAGATACCATTTTCCTTCCATTTTGAACAAAATGAATCCCCAAGAGAGTCTCTCAAGGCAATGATCAATCACGCTCACAGTGCCTCAGTTTCAAAGCAGCCATTACATGTGCTGATTCCAAGGATTGAGCTAACACTTCACATAGCCCACCAGCATTTAGCTCAGATTTCAGTCCTTGCAATGCTTCCTGGAAACTGAGAGAAGAATAACTCTTGCTCTGACTTTAGAGCACACAACATAGGATCCAATATTTAAACTCACATGATAATAAAACCAAAAGCCCTCCTAAGCTTTCTTTGTGTTGGTAGAGGCACCCTCAGATGCTGGTATTCCTGAGTGTAACTGCAGATGGCAACGGCAGCTCTTATTTTTCTCTGAAACCACACTATGAACAAAGGCAGAGGCACTCCATGTTCTCCATCCACCTATCTTCTCTGTAGTTCTCCAAAACATGCTAGTATGCAGTTTAAGTATTGATTCCACAAGGTTTGTGAAAAGCCTGTTACTTCAGGCAACAGAGAGGGGAGAAAAAAATAAAACCCAACCCAGAAGACAAGGTGATGATCATTGTTTCCTTCTCCCTCCCTTCAAACCAAACCCTCAAAAATAGCCCCAGAGAAACCAAACTCAAGAAGTGTTCTGTCAAACCAAAAAGCCCCACAAAAATCTTCTTGCCAAGCTGTAAATATCTGTCCATAATACACTCCTCAAAAAAGCTTCTGAAGGGCAGGGGTGTAATAGAGGAACAAGGATCCTGGAGAAAGAATGGTTTCAAATGGGAAACAATATTAATTTGACCAAGAGTGCTACGAAGCAATTCAGAATCTCTGCTCTCTGTCTGCTCCCCCAAAATATGAGAGATAAGGTCAGAGTGACCAACTTGAAAACTAAAAAAGGTGTGTGTGTGTGTGTGTCAGGCTTCCTGATATTATTGACTGCTTCCTAAACTCTGCTCAACTCAAAACCTTTCTTGTGCCATGGGAGTCCTTCAAGGCAAATACTCAGCAAGGCACATGTCTATTTACATTAACATGGATGGAGGAAAAAAAAAAAAAAACAGTTGTCAGCATCAAACATACTATTTGTGAATCCAGTAGAGTGAGCCTCCTGCCATTGATTTTTCAATTTAGGAATATGCATCTCAAGGAACAGGAGGGAGTGTCTATTTCCAAAGCAGTTTGGATCAAGAGATTAGATACAATGAGTCACAAAACACAGTTACTCTTTTCTTTCATCCAAATAGTCCCTCTGTTCAAAAAAAGATTCAATACACTGTTGTGTTGTCTTCTAACACCAAAGAAACATGTTGTGACTGAATCCTTATCACAAGTTGATAGGTATTAAAAATTTGTCTTCTCCAGAAGACACAAAACAACTCCCTGGGTACACTGCAGAACTGAAGTTTCATTTAAGAAAAATAAACCAACCCAAATTTACCCACAGTCAGATGATGGCAATGTGAATACTCATGGGTGGTTTTCTAGTCAATAGGACAAAAAAAAAGAAAGGGCGCACTGATACCTACACATATACAATAGGTTCATCTCCATACAATCTATTTCATACCTCAATTATGATACCAAGAAATGTTCACATTGGAACAACTCCATCCCTGCTGAACACACTGTTAAACACTTCCCTTACACCTGCAGCATTTATCCTGTCCCTCCAGAACCTGCTTTTACTAAGGACTTCTAGAGCTATGCAGAAGCTGAGATAACTAAATCACTGAAATGGAGCACTCTTTTCTACCAGTAAATGCAAAAAGACAATTGAGTTTCCAAGCAACAATTCCGTTACTGAGACTCACAGATGCTAGAGCAGGAGGGAAGAGAAATTGCAAGATTCAACAGATGGTCACAGAAAGCCCCTACTTAACCAGCCAGAAACTGTATTTGGTTTTGTAAAGGTAAAGCAAAGCAGAGGACGGGGTACTCCAGCATCCAAACCGAGCTTTTCTAGCGTACTGGGCTGGCTGCACGATCTCTCCGATATGCAGCTCTCTGCCAAGTGTCTCTGGTTCGGCTCTTTTAAGTCTATTTTGCATACTCTCTGCCATTTGCATCTAAAACATGTCCCTGCTGAACTGGGGACATGCAGTCAAGAGACAGGCTTTCTCTTCTTCAGCTCAGCCCAGTCACAGGGTGGGGAGGTGGATGGACATCCTGGGCACGATCACAAAGGCTGCTTTTACTCTAATGCTAAAAAGAGCATGGAGAGAGTTTCCTCTGTCCAGTAGATTGAAAAAGAAAATGAGATGCATAGTCTGAAGAAGGAGGGTTTGCTTTGTAACATACCCCCTCTATGTAGCTTTGAAATGCTGATAAGCACGATAAATAATCACAGTCTCCCGGGAAAGGGTGGGGGAAGAGAGGTACCCCTCCTCCTCAAACATTTTCCCCTTCTCTGAAGAGATAAAAACATCTTAACTTTGAGTACTCTTAACCTGTTACGCGAAAGACTGAAATTGGCATTTGGTTGTTGATCATGTGGGCCAAGATACCACCACTCAATCTAGCTGAACGGCCTCTCAGCCAACTGGAGTGAATGCCCTACTGTCCATTGCCTCATGAATACAAAGGTATTGAGCATTACCTTCCCCAAAATAATGACCAAACAAAAGAACAGAGTTCAAACTGACTGCCTGGCAAATGATCTAAACTAGCCAAGATAACATTTCACAGATAGTAGCTGTTTCCAGACAGACTGGCTGGAGGACGTCTGCCCAGCATCTTTCACATTACATTAACCTACAGTTGATAGGAGACTCATCTTTACAAATGCTGTATTTATAAAAGCATGTTAAAAAAACCTGAACAAACCCCAAAACCAGACAGACACAAGGACCCCCGCAAGATGAACAAGTAATACCTGTTTATTATTCATGGTGTGCAATTACAGAGGAAATGGGGTCCCAAATCTGTTCTTACTGCACACACACAAAAATCCTAAAAAGCTGATGTTTGCTAAATCCACTTCCACACATAGGGAAAAAAGACAGCATCAGCAGCATCAAATACATCCACAATGGACTTGTCACCATATGACAGCTGGTTTTTTGCTGAATGGTTAACATTGTGATAGTCCCCCTTTCAGGTTCTCCCGCATTCTGATAGCGCATCCCACAGCACTGCCCTAATCAAAACAGATAGGATGCCACAACTAGGTAATCATAGGGATGATCTTGCTGGTGAACAGCAGTGCTGCAGCCAGGTGGGTGTAAACTGTAATGTACAGGTCCAACCCATCACAGAGAAAGCCTCATCTGAAGAGTGACAATAAAAGGACATCCATCAAGGACTGGGGTGGTTTATTCTTGAAAGGAGCAGGGGCAGAAGAGCAGGCAGTTGGAGAAAGCAGATGGTTTTATAAACACATGCAGGTAATTCCTGCAATGCCCTTCAGTAAGCAATCAAGAACCTCTTCTCCGTGAGGGAGGGAGCGCCTGATGTCTCCCTGGTTACATTGAACAGGGCCTCTCATTACTGTTTCAGCACATCTTAACTTTTTGCCCCAACAGAGATCCAGGAAACTTTACTAAAACTAGTCACACATTTCTGCAAGATACGTTTTTAATCTTGCATCCAATAAATATTTGGTTTTGTTAGTGCCACTGGCAGAGCAGCATGTGATAAACAACAAAAACTGCAGCATAGTTTTCTCATCAATCAAGCTATATAAAAGGCCAATCCAGCAATTTAATCTCCTGTTGCTGCAAGCTGTCTAAACACAGTGCTTTTTAACTAGACAGTTTTGTTCTAAGAGTACACACTCCATCCAAGCCTTATCATTAATTTGAAAAATTACATGCATGAGTCCCAGTCCCTGGGAAACACTAAGCTCTCCTACAACTATTCTTTAGACCCGCATTTCTTCCAAACAGAGTTGGAATGATCACTGACACAATAGCTGTCAATGCAGAAAAATAAAATTTAAGATCCACCTGGTTTCTTAAAGGTTTTCTTTGATGGTTTTGTTTTCTGAGACATGTCCAGATTCTAATGTTAAATTTAAACAGAGGTCAAACAACTCAAAACTAATTACTTGGTCACAACTATTATGGAGGCATCACATTTTAGAAACAAGCTAACCAAACATACATGCACTTTTCCCCCCACCTTCCCAAACTAGAAGAGAACTCCAGGTATTGGAACCACATATAGATCAATTTTACGCACAGTGGGTCAATAGTCTGTTCAGTATGTTTCGGTAACCACAGCGTTTGCTACCAACACTGGACTTCTCTGCTCACACCTAGCGTGGCAAACTGCCATGCGTGCACCCCAGCTCTGCCCTGCAGGGCAACGCTGCTCCTAGTCTAGAGCAGGAAGGTCAGCCCAGAGCAGGCTGGGAAGGAGAAGGAGCATTACAGAAAGCCGGGGCAGCCTTCCAATGCGAGCAGAGGGGGCAAAGACCCAGCCTAGCTCATTCTGAAATGGAGGCTCGGTTTATTGTAAGGACTGTGTTACTCAGCTGCTGAAATTCAACAGCCTCTTCAGTCTCATCGTCCAAAAAGATAGTTCCCTCCACAGATTGTGTCACAAACTCACTAGGTCTTCAGATCAAGAAGTTTTTGTAAACTGACTCCAGTTTTTCATTCTGCCTCAAGGTCAAGTTGACAGTCCCTGCAGTGTCATCACCCTCCTGGTACAGAGGGCTGGTAACCACCAGAAGCCTACTGAATGGCTGGTCAGCAGGGATGAGTTCTTCTGCATTCCCGCTCATCATCTACCACCTACTATTTTAGCAATCCTACACCCTTATCACCTGCCCCCTGTAATAAAGAGAAGTTAGGCACGGGCAGACTGAAACTCTTCCAGGACAGTTCCCTTTGAAGTTATACATCATTCATGCATTACGTAGAAATCCATTTTATTTTGACTTGTAAAAGTCAAATTCTCTTCTGACCTGAAAATGTGAGCAGGAGACCTTTTGAATTTTTCATCATGGAAACCCACGGTAACAATTTAACATTTTAATCCATTTACCTTTCCAAGCAAATTGTAAAATGTCAAGTATTTTACACAATATGTACCACCACGCATTTCTAGCCAGCAATGCTGGAGTGCCTTTCAGAATTATTCAAAATAAACAATCCATTAGCGAGAACAGCATCATTTCCCAAGGTCTTAACTAGACAATGAGCACAAAAGCTGAATTGCCATTTAGCAAAACAGAAAAGTTCCATTTCAAACTTTAATTTTATCCTTGTTTGGTGCAAAAAGAAGTTTAAGCAGACCACAAGTCACATGCATACATGAGAAATTTTTTCAATCACTTCATAACAGCAGAAGATCAAGTGGCTGTTTTCACTTAATTTTCACTGCTTTTCAGGGTACGATGGAAAAGGAATTTACGTAGGCAGGGAGAGGAAGGAAGAAAAAAAAAACCCACCAGTATGAAGTTACTATTTCTAAGTGGCAGCTCTTTTTAAATGATGGGAGAATGGTAGAAGGGGGCCACCAATGATTGCAAATTTCTATTTTTCTAAGCTGTCCAAAATTTCTTACTCCAGAGATGCATTTTTTCAGTGAGACCTTGACAAGAAAAAACATGAGATCCACAGAATGGTTTCAACATTCATAGCACACTTGGGTCTCATTTGGAGACTTAACTCAGCAACACTTTCTCCATACATATGGGCCGTTCAGAAGGAGTTTTCATCATCGTCATCATCTACATTCAAGAGTGGAGGCAAAAAAAGATATCCTATGGATATTGTTCACATGAAGAGCAGCTGCTGAGTATATCCCAATAATCTGCATGGGGACTGCAGGAGAAGAATTACACTCTTAGGAGCTATTTTATTAATTTCAGAGGTTTGAGTATGTTATTATTCACCTAGGATACAAATTTGACCATCCTGTGAGAGGAAAACGAGGCCCAGAATAAGCTGCGTTCTGCTGGCAACAGTTTTTCAACAGTCTAAGTGTCACATTACCACTCTGACAGAGCTGATCTGTGACAAAACCATCCAAGAGTTAACTTTAATAAACTCCACTGCTTAAGTAAAGCAGTTTTGACTACTTCTTTCGAACACCCAGAGGTCAATTTCTGTTCTTGTCTCTACAATCTTGTGGAAAATTACCTCATCTGAGAGCTCTGGGAGACTTTTCTCATATTTATTTTGGTTATTCTCTCCATTTTTATAGGGCCCTCAGAGATAAATAAATGTCAAAAGTGAATGCGAAGTGCTGTTCTGCTCTGAAAAGTGACTCAGTAAAACATTGCAAGATTACATGTCTCTTCTGTCTCACTGTTTTACTGAGCAGGTTTCACTGGCTTATAAGCAAAGAAAAGCTTTTTTTCTTAGCTGTGGCCCTGCAGATTCAACTCGGGGTCTCAAAAATTAAGCTATATTCCTTCACTACAATGGATTATCTGCAGATGTAGCTCCCTGCAGTTCATTAAGGTACACACTGTTCTCAAGCAATCCTTTGGCAATGGGGTCTCTGATAACAGACCCCTTGGTTATGCAGAGAGCCATGGAGAATCTTTTTTTGCTCTCCAGCAGCTATCTCTTCCTGCTGTCTACTGCAGGATGGAATATCCATGTTTATCATGTCTCACAAAAGCAGACCTGCCAGCGGTAAAGGTGCTGCACCTTTACCTTCCTCAGGCTCCTCATGCACTCTGTGTCTAAAGTTCAAAACAACACCTCATGTTCCTGAGGTAAAGAAAGACACATCACCAAAGAGTTCTGAATGGAGCTCGTGTTCCAGGTACCACACTCAGGTGATGCTGCAACTGTGTTCACAATGTGACAATGCGCTTCAGAAGTTCTTTTAAGCTGGTTCGGTGTCTCAGACAGTCAAGGGGTTATTTTATATCTTATATTTGCTGACATAGTCACACACTTTGGGGAAAGCTAAACAGGGTTTGTCCGTGTAACTCCAGAGGATCCAGCATTTGACTGTCTGAAGCAGTCTTTTCAAGGTGTGTTTTCCCTTACCCCTCCAATACAAAACAGAGGTTGCTGTAGTGTTCAGAGGGGCTCGTAATTTCATACAGAATGCAAAAAACTAGGTTAAGGCATTATTAAGCTTGTACAGATAGGCACGCAAATAACACCATGAAATAGAGAGCTGAATGTTAAAAAAAAAAAGACTATTCTTTTTCATTGTCTGTTCTGCTGCCACGCTCTGTACATGAAAGCATAAGTCTTTTAAACAAACAAACAAAAAAGTGATTTCATATAACATCATTATGAGCCTGAAGACTACTGTAAAGAACATCCAACAGGGCAAATTGGACAATGCATTCACTCTTCAGCACCTTGCAATCCATGCAGTGAAAAGCCCATTTTACATTGGTACAACATAGTGCTTTTTAATATAGGAGACATAAAAAACAGAATGAAAGAGAAAATAGATGCCCCAATATTCCAGATACAAGTTGGCTAGCTATTACCTAAAAAAGTATCTTTAACAATGTAAACAAGCCTTTTTAAAAATTACCTACAGCAGCACTGGATTCCTACATGCACTGGGTCCCATTCCAAGATGCGGAACCATTACAGATTTTCCCTGGAACAGTTTAATAAATTCCCTCTTTAGATTTTCAACCCTGGACAGCAGTCCCTGCTGCCCCATCCTCCCAGACCGAGCAAAATTAACAACAGATTGGAACTGAAGCCCACCTGAAGCTTTGGTCACTGCTGGACTTTCTTTACAAGGTAAAACATTCCTCCAGGAAGGACCCAGGGTCCTCTATAGCAGAGGCTGGCATTAGTGTATTATAAAGTGGAGGAAACGGCTTTAATGCTATTCTTGCCCTTAGCTTTTTCATACCAACAAACAGCGGGTCAAGAAAGAAACCCTGCTTCAGGGATGCGCTGTACAGGTGCTTTAGGAAGCAAGGCCACCAGCAGGAATGGGATGGAGCTTGTTATCTTAGCTATCACCACCTCACCAACAACTGCTGAAGTGGCGATTGTAAATGCAATCGGTACTCTCCCTCCCTTCCCTCACAAGGAGGATCTCTGCCTTTTTTCCATTTCACAGCGATCTTTTTAAGCTCTGGATGTGCAGCATGTGTCCCATCATTTATCCACCTGACCTTGCCTGGCCCAGAGATAAATGGTCTTCATGATAAATAACTCCATAATGTAAAATCTAGAAGACACAGTGCAAGTCTGAATTACCCTCTTTGATGGAGTTACCCAGGGCAGGTCCCATAAGGAGTGGCAGCCCTTTTAGAAGGCAGCCCTGATCTCCTTTCTCTGTCACCAGGCAGGATACTTAACCCTGTACTATTAAGAGTTTGAGGAGACCTTGCCAGCTACTTAGAGTGTGAACTCCAAATATACAAGGGAGGGGTCATTCCCTTCCTCGTGTTGGTTTGCATTCACACCTACTCTTTTTTCTTCTCCCTCACAAGTTAAAGACTAAGCACAGATTCAACAGAACACAAAAACTAACTTTTAGATAACCTTGAATTGACTGGAATTCACAAGGTCCCAAACGACTCTACAGCGACTGCACAGGAGATGGGTACCAAAAGAAATGCTTTAGAGGTTTTAGGGTGTTGACCTCTAGTAAATGCCGAGAGGAAGTTAGATGCCTCACCTCCTTTCGGTGCCAGAACCTGAATTAAGATGTTTCCTTTGCTTTTGTTCAGCCCAGACACGCTGTATCCTAAAACTCTACCTTGCCATGAGCTAACCTGTGCTCTCCATGTCTTAGACAGAAGCTGGTCCACTCCACAGAAGTATTCAAACATTCAGCAGGCCAGGAAGTGAGAACAACTCTGTCATCCCAATCCCAAACAGCTAAAATACCACTCACCTGCAGAAATAAGGGAATGTCCCTGCTCCTCATCTTTGCTTTGACTCCTACCACAGATTCGAACATCTCAAATGAACTGGTGAGAAGGGAAGGGCCCAGCAGAGTTCAAGCATGCCTGTGGGATCAGCCGCCCAGGCAAGAGAAGCCGAGAACCCTCAGCTTTAAACACCAATGCAGCTCGTGTGGCACAGCTCAATGCTGCAAATGGCTGGGAGACATAAGCAGGAAAAGAACTAAGCAGCAGCTGAGCACAGATATTATGGTGGAGGGAAACAGAGTCTTATTGGCTGAATGTGAAACTAGAAACAGAATTGCATAGGAGTGAATTTGTGCTTGAGATAATAAGCTCAATGGCGAGCACAGACACAAGTGCCTGGACACTATAAAGCACGGTATACTGGTAAACAGAAAAAATACCTAATACCATAGCTAGCCCTGCCAGCATGCCTCAGATCTGGTCATCAGTATTATATATTCTCTAGGGCTGGAGAAACTATGCACAAAAATCAAGGGACGAAGGCTAGGACGACCTCATCGGAAAGCAAAGTAACTCGCACACAGACACTCATGCGTCAGCACCTGTGGCCGGCTATGCAGAGGAAACACCTGGGGGACGTCAACAGCAGCCCTTCACATAGCTTCGTTCAGAATTCTTGCCAAATTCTCAGCATTTATACCCATTAGGTAAAATCATCCAAGCTAACCGAAGGTGAAAATGAAAAATAGTTAGTTCTTATGTTGTTCGATCAGTTTGGAAATGTATTGAATTGTCACAATGTGATTGGGAGGTAAATTGCTCAAAGTTAAGTACAAGTCACGCTCTTAAGTGGCTTCATTATCAATACATAGACTTTTCTCTTCCTCTCTGTTAAGGGTGAAAGCTCATCTTGAGCTGTCACTAGCCAGCACTCATTTCTCTATTGCAACCCGCAGCAGCCAAGTGATAAGGCTTCAAGTTTACCTTTACTAATGCCAATTGTTCACGCTGTCAGTGCTCAGGTTTTATCAGTGGTTCAGTGGCATTGAAACAGAGCTCTGGGAGGAGGGAGCCTGCGTTATGTGAGAATAGCGAGATGCAAGGACAGCAGGATTTTTGTGATTGAGAAGTCAGGGGCAAAGCCAGCATTTACTATCCATTTGCATCAGCCAGGACCATAGAAGAGAATGTGATGGTGTGATGATCACCGATTTGATTGCAGATTTTGCGTGCACAGAGAGCTCTGAACATGTTCAGTGATTCTTGGATTTTGCCTGCATCCCATACATGGTCTGCAGAGTAGAAATAGTGAAATACATATTATTTTTCAAGCCACGTTGCTTCCTGCAGCAAAGCAAGCAGTCCAAGCCTTTCCATAGGCTCTCTAAAGGTGTGTTTCTCTGCGGTTTTTTGTTTAAGTATATTTGAAACCAGGAATTTTTATCTCTAATTTGGCTTTTTGGGATGGAATCAGTTTAGTGAGGCTCCTCCTCCTCCTCCCTCATTAATTCAAATCCAGAGCTGAGGAATAAATGGGATGCAGGGACTTGTATTGACCTTGGGAACCACTGAACTTCATCCAATTCCAAAGACACAGACAACATCAATGAGCCACAGTATCCTTCACAACAGTGAATTGCTGTGGCTGAAGTCATTGGTGCTCTCACAAGGCTGCATAAGAGTGGGCAGTTGTGGCTACATCGTGGCAGAGGGTACGCAGAGGCACAAAGATCATCAGCCTGCATCTGCAACCTGAAAGTAACTTGTAGGTGGTGCCATGAGTCACAGAAAAGCGGTGGAAAAATAAACAGTGTACTTTCTGTAAGGGGATGTAACTGTGTCATTTCCAAGGATGGGCTTTCAGAAGCAGCAATGCATTTTCTCTGATGTGCATCTTCCACTGCACGAGCTCCAGGAGCCTGCAGACACCTCGACTATAAAACTTCAGAGCGTAACACAGGCACAAAGACAATTGTACAGACTTTCCTCAAGGCAAAGGATGATAAATGACCCAGCGAAGCATTTCATTGTTGCAGAATACGACACACACTCCAACAAAAAAAAAAAAAACCTACAGAGATTAAAATTCTGAGAGAAACACAGAGCTTGGAAAAAGGAAGCTTAACGAGCTACCTCGGTACACGCAGCCTTTGTATCCATGATTAATTTGATGTTTCCTCTCACCTTTATTTTAGGAAGGGGAAAAATGACTGTAACTAACTTTCTAAAAGGTGAACATCAAAGCTTTGAAGTGATACTATTTCAGATCCAAAATTTCTAGCACTGTGTGTATATTCATGGGTGAGCAATTAGCAGCAGGCTTGAAACCAAAGACTGATATTTTAAAAAATCATTAGCGATTAAGTTTCTTGATGTTTGAATGACCAACTTAACATCCTCACCAGGAGCTGTTTTCTGAGGGTTAGGGGTCCCTACCCTGGCAGCAAGTCCAGCTGAAACCCAGAGTGAGTTACAACTACCAAAACCTTAGGAAAACCAACAGCCTTGATTTCAAGGCTTCTCTTCTGTATTGTCCTATGCTACACTGAGCTTGTAAAGCAATGAGCAGTCAACAAAACCTCAATTCTCAGCTGCAGTTTGTGTGTCTAACTCCTACAACAGAAAAAAGTGAAGCGGCCCTGAGGATCTGGCAGGTAAATAAAGGATGAACTAATTTTATCGTGATGAACTGAATCTCTTGTTATAAGAAACCATCAGCTCTGTTCAAAATGAGACATGTATCACGAGCTCACTCTTGTGATGCAAGTTAGCTATTGATGCAATTGTGCTGTCTCCAGGTTTTGGAGTTCGGGCCCTCAACGTGCACTGCAATAGATAAACATGGCGGCTGAAACCCATCACTTTACGTACCCCAGTGCTCCTGCCCTTGTGTCTCCCAGTACAGCTGAGGCAGTCACAGCAGCTGCGCAACCTTGGGGCAAGGAGAGAAGGAAGGGCTGATGTCTGTACGAGACGGCCGTGTTTCCAGCTCTGTTGAGAGCAGCTGAGACCAAGAGCCACATCCCATAGAGGAGAGAGGAGGACAGAGAACTCAGCAAAAGTCTTAACTGAATGATGTTCCATAACAAATACAGTAAAGCTGCCCAGCTCTACAAGTCTTTTCCCTGCATTCAGTCTCGGCTGCTAGAACTATTCTTTTGGTCTTTTATTTGGCTATTTGAGGCAGATTCCAATAGCACCACAGGTTTTTATCTCCTTCTCACATTTGTCCTTCAGACTTTGGGCAGCATCAAGACAGCTTTCACCCCTAGGCTGAAGCGTACTAGGATGGGATCCGACAGTCAAGATCTGCTGGGAGAATTTAAGCATGTCTCAAGCGAACATATCTCAGTTTTCTCTATCAAATACTGACCTATCTGAAAAGCACTCAATGCCTGCAGAGAACCCAAACATTCGTGGTGTCTATCAATCAGGCTTACTGCTGTGTTCACTTCCACAGCCTGCTCCTTTCACCAGTGTATGGCATTGGTGCACGACTATCCACGGCACACCTCTAAAGAGAAAAAGCATTATTCCTTCAGAGCTCCAGGGATGATGCTATTAGAGGTCTGATTCCCACAGCAAGTACACTGCAACCTTAATAAACCACGTATTTGCATCAGGGGATTATGTCCATGAGTGCAGGGGAATGGACTCAATTAATAGTCTTTCTCTATCCCTGACTGCTGTGATCCCTACAGCAATTCTGCACTGCAAAAAAACGTAACTCCAGAATGACAAATTGATGCTTTTTTCCTTTTAAAACAAGTCACTTCTCATTTTATGGCTACACCAGATGCACTTTCCTCACTTAGATTTAAGGAGGACAAGCTGGTTACATTTCTCTCTATTTTTGCCAGAAGCTTTGTATTTTGTGTTTGATGCCTCAGGACAGAGCTGATCTAATTCCACAAACTATGGCTGATCTGTTTTGCTTTTGCTGAGCAATAGCTCACAAAAATAATCTCTATGATCCTGACTGCAGCAATTGGGCAGGATTAGAAAGTCAAAGGTCTGATGTACCCAGGCATGTACCTTTGTTTTTAATTCCGTGGGCCTCCACTATTTTACATTTGCACTGCAGTGGAGTTAGGCAGCCACGTACACAGGCAGAGTTTTGCTCCTCAACCATATCCCTCCCCAGTAATGTCAAATCAGTCATTTCCCTTGGTATCCTTGCTCTTGATTAGCATCACACTTTAGGGAAGTGAGACTTTACAGACTTCTGCAGATCCTAAAGAAACTTTTTTTATTGCATAGTGAAAATTCAGATAGAACAAAAATTACGGAGCACATACAGAAGTACTTCTGTGACAGTCAAGTGGCTCAGTCCTGTGGCCTTGATCACTGACCAGTTTTCATTTTTCCCAAATTACAAATTCCATCTCTGAGTTAGCACAGAAGCTGCTATACTGCTTCTCCCAGTCACAAGGGAAGCTCAAAACAGAACCTCAAAACAGAAGCTGTCTTTTCCCAACTGACTTTTTCTGTTCCTGTTGTCTCTTTGCTTTTTAAGAGTTCATAGCCAATCTCTCAAACCAGAACATCACTCCCTCTCTCTGGTGTCTCCATTCACTCACTCAGAGTTAAATTAGTCCTTTGAGCTAAAGAGACTGAAAGATCCTTCCCCCCTAATAGTCTGTTTCTCTCACTTGAAGCATTCATCTTTTCTCAGCTTTCTCCTTCAGATACGTGATTTAAGTCTCTGGGGGGTTTTCCCCCTCCATTTTTCTTGTTGCCTGCAATTCCTGCAGACCTTGTACAAGCTCCAGGCCTCAGAACATGCCAGTCCCAGGCTGATGTAACTAGAATTTGCCTTAAAGAACTTCACTGACTTGTTACAATTTCCCCATTTCAAGAGCTAAAAGCGCCTTTCCCTTCCCGTTTCATCATTTATTCTCAAAAATTCCTTTCTTCTCATTATTACTGGGCTCTGACAGCAGTTGCTCCATTTTATTCCACGTTTTACAGCCAGGTATCATTTTTTAAAACTCAAAAGAGGGGGTGGATAGCTTGCTCGGCAGTAAATGCCTGGGAAGTTCTGAGGTAACCCTGTTCCATCTCTGTCTCCATCTTTAATTCTCCAGTATGGGAGGGCTGCGTGCTGTCCCCAGTCAGCACACTGCTGGATTTTCTGAGCCTGGAATCAATTTGACTGACTATTTATTCTGGAGGTAAGGAGTAGGATAGTCTTCATTTATAAAAAATACTCTTTGTTTTGCTTGTCCCATATGATAACACCCAGGGGATCTATATAGTCTTGGCATAATTTTAACTGGACTTGCTTCCAAAAAATGAATGATCATATGGTTATCTACCACAACAGCTACAAGGGCAATGTTTGTGCAGAAGGCAATCAGTCCAAACATTTCCTTTCACCAGCCTATGCAGAGAGAATAACAGGTTTGTCCTGATTTCTCATCTTTCTCACAGGTCTTTTGTCTTACATCCTTATCCATTAGAAATCTTGCCCTTTTTTAAAAATAAATTAAACCCCTTGCATCTGAGACAAAATTTGAACATAGGAAGCACCCACATTGTGCAGGTTCAGAAAGCATGGCAAGAGAAGCCAAGGTACATATTTAAATCATGGGTTTTCTTCAGCTCTTTCCTGGAATGCAAACAATTAAAATGGCTGGTTCGTTTTAAAAATAATCCAAGAACAGGTACAATAGATTTCCGTTGGAATCCCCATCTGAACTGGGGAGGAATTACCTGCACTGTGGTACCAGTATATAAAGGATGGATGTCTGTTACCTACACTGCCATCAGCATTTGAGCTCAGGGTGATGAACGTACCGTTTTTCATTAACACGTTAATAATGTAAGAACTTGGGAGTCTTCTCTTCTTCCACTGCCTGTAATTTTTCAGGGTGCTTTGCTGCTGTCTTGTGCAGTATCTCCTAAACTTGTTTTCTTCCTTTGGGAGCGAACACACTGATTCGTTGTACGGTTTCCCTACATTTATTCATTGAGGAGAAGTTTTTCCAAAGTCACTGAAGGATTTAACCATACAAATCCCCCTGACTCTCACAATGGAATTGGTTTTCCAAAATCCTCTAGATGCTTTTGAAAACTCTAAAATAACCCTGCTCTCTGTTTTATAGTGGTTTTATTTCCCAATTTTTCTACCCAACTGGCTCACAGGCAGGCATGTTTGCTGATCAGCACATTTTAAGGAACCCTGGAGAATATGCATAGAATTCATTGTTTTCTGTAAGGTAACTTTAAGCACTCATAACAGAATGTTTATGCATCTTAACGCTGCCCCAGCTCACACGCAGGTACCTTAGAATTCAAGAGACTGACTCCGAAGGATCAGCAGAACCCAAGAGTGAGTGGGAGAAATGTTTCACTGGTAGTTTTAAACCTCCACTCATAAATCAGGGAAAACTGTGAACCATTTGGAATAGAGTATTCACCACATTCAATGTATTCCCTGGCATGCAGCAGGGCAGCATTACAGATCTGATTTACCCTACTGACTGTTCTGAATGCCTCAGCTCTACGGAGCATTTCAGAACAGTAATCCAGAGAATTCAGGTGAGGGGAAATCAGAAGAGATTGGAAAAGGCCAAATCATTGTTCTTGCCTTTCAGCCTTCCTATGTTACAGCGCTCACCAAGTAAGGCTGTGGCATCAATGCCCAAGGCTAAATGGTGACCGGGTGTGGTGGGGCTGAAAACCTGAAAGATCCAATGTGGCATCATCCACACAGCATGCCCAGAGTGGAAGATGAAGGATTTCTTTTGTTCCTTTGTGTCTCAAGTTCAAAAATTAAAGTGTTTGACAGAGTTCAGCCCAGACTCACTGAACTCAGTTAAACTGGCACATCCAGGTCCATGACTCGGTCTATAAGGATTAACGTTTTTCCCTTCGTTGAGACATTAACTGTTTTTCTCCAACAAAGCAACATCCTCTAGCACAGTCTGTACACTGGTGAATGTTTGAAAGTCACTTATTATAAAAAAACTGAATGAACTGTCCAAATTATTAATTTAACTCCACATGTTGAAAATAAAACAATGTGTTACAGAAATACACCTGCTGAAGCAGTCATTCGAGCTGAGAAAATCACAACTCAGCAGGCTCCTCAGCTACTGCAAACAGCTCCTGCTGACCCTCTCCCATAATACTTTAGGCAGCAGAACAATATGCAAACTTGAAGTAAATTACTTTGAGAGAATGATTTTAAAAGTAAAATCACTTCTTACTTTAGGGTCAGTTTGTATTTTGCCTTTTACAGCTCACAAGAACTCAACTTCATTGTTTTTTTTTCCATCTTCCTCCTAATTACTGGGAGAGATTTGACATTCAGCCCTGTTTCTGATCTCCTAACTTAAAATAAATGCACGGAAATTGGTGACACTGAATCTAAGGAAATTATCAGCAAGCAGAACCAAGAAGCAGGCGACTGCAGTGAACACTGATGCACAGCCCCTATCCCTGGTCAGCTAACCATGCTCAGAGACCACATTAATTGTAAAGTCATTAACAGACAAGGGAGACAAAACGGATATCGATGGAAGAGAAAACAAGCTCAGAGAAGTCTAACTGGTGATATAGACATTTAACGGGAGAACTACTCGAGCAGAACAAGGCCCACCATGTGCCCTCAGACTCCCATAAAGGACAGAAGTCTCCTATCATTATCGTACATTCCCGATTAACCACTTAGCCACCCGTTTGTAATTGATCCCAGTGGGACCATGAGGCTTTCCCCTGTTCTGTGCAACTACCACATGTTTTGTTATGGCACGCAGCTATCACCCACCTGCCAAAGAAACCCAGTTTATGGTACAAAATGCTCTGTGACACTTCCTTTAAAATGTATTCATGTGAAGAGACATTTTGCAAAGCAGAATTCTTTAAAATAACCACAATAGATAAGCAATTGGAGTGAATTATTTTTACCTGATTCAACTGGTAGCCATTATAAGACCAGCTCAGCTTGCTATAGAATTCTCTATTGATCCACTTTCATCTTGTAAGAGGGTAAAGAAAGAAAAGAGTTTAAAGGTACCTTATTATCTTCCTGATTACAGCAGAGAGCAGGAGCTGAGCATGGCTCTCACTAGATGCTGGCTTCGGTAACAAGCGTGTCAATAAAGGGAACAAAAAATAGCAGAACTTGCAGACGCACTTATTCCATAGAAATAATGGTTTAGCAGCTATGGATTTCCACCATTAGCCAAAGAAAGACACAATCGGGGCAGATTCAGGAATTCAGCCTGCAGGTTAATTTATCCAGCACCCTGAAAGTAATGGTAGAAGCCTGACGTAGCCAACAATTTGGATTTGAACTTCAGCATTACAGACTACTTGGATTGAAATGGTATCTCCAATGTCACTCTCGATGCAGTTATGACATGGAAATGAAGATTTTTGTCACAGGCTGTTACTACAGTACACGAGAAAAATACACCATGAACCTGTCATTCAAAATACGACTGGGAATTTAATTGCTCTTCTGAAATCATCCTGAATTGCATACTTGCAATAAACATGCGTGTTCTGAAAGTATTGAAGTAGCAAATAAACTCATTACCACAGTTTCAGGAAGCCTGCAATGGACAAAGAAATCCTCTGACGAGTATCTGGCAGTTACAGGTACAGCGAAGCAGTTAGAGTGGCCTAAAGACTGAAACCGGCCAGGGAATAAATAGCCACAGACTGGTTCACATTTCCCCTGCTCCTCCTCTACATGACAATTTCTCTTTCTTGAAAGAGAAACTGCACTGACCAATTTCCTAAAAGTAGGCCAACAGCAATTTATCTGCATAACTGCCTGCTGTAAGAGTGACACGTTTTATCAGCCTGGTCCCTTACCACGGTAGATGCAGTTAGTGTGACGGGTACTGTTCCTTTCGGCCCGTATGCCAAGAACAGCTCTTCTCAAAACACAAGAGGTATTATAAAGGTGCTCGGAGAGACTTAAAAACAACCACATACACGTCTCATTTTGAAAATGGCCAGATATTATCCAAGCCCAAAACATAAAAAAACATGCAGGTAGGAATCAGATCTGAGCTTGGTGTTGGTTTTCAACGGGCTTCTGATGTTACAGCAACATCTAGCAATAAAACGCCCTGTGCCAACAGACATACCCCATTTCATCACACTGCTTACAGCTTCCCCTTCGTGTTTTTCTAATACACTTCTATTGTCTGACCCCTCTTTTCATAAGCAACATGATTTACAGCAGGCAGATTCAGGGCTTCATTCCCCAGGACATCAGGACAAAATGGGGCGGTGAATCATTGCTCACTAGGTATGTTACAAACTAAGTCTTGATGAGGGTAGAAATCTTAGCTGTTAAGCTTTAGCCAGTCTTTGCTGAAACATGTATAAAGTCCAGAGTTTTGCTAATTCAAACTTTGTTCAAAGTTTGGTACAGAGTTAGAGTTCTCCCTGATATGAAGCATCATTCCTATCGTAGAATGTCTCGGTTTCAAAATAAGATATTACTAAAAAAACAAAAAAACAGAAAACCCAAAAAAGAAGGGAATCCCTATATATGTTTTTATTCCAGGAAAAAATATCACTAGTATGAAAATTTTCAGACCAAATGTTTTATTTGACCTATAAACCACTACACATACACTCTCATAACAGAAACTGGTGTAAGTAATACCAAGTAACAGCAGCCCTATCTAGACTGGGAAAAAGGTCCAGTCTAAAAGTATGCTGGGGCAGAGCTGAGTTGTGCCCCAGAAGAGACATAGTGAAGGTTACCCAAATGCAAACGTGCAAGTAGTTACCTGAAACTTTTTGTCCAAAGAGCGAGCAAATGACGGTCCGACTTGAGAGCTAGGGAAGTGAATAGAACAAGTCTCCCACCAAATTCAAGGGGCTCCTGTTCAGGGCTGTGCTGTTTCTTCTCAAGCTACTCTGCAGATTTCCAGCCCGGCTAAATGAAGCGTGAATTACAATGGAAATTGGAATGCGTTCAAATGGTGTTGGCTCTTCAGAAGTGGAGTAAAATGCACACTAAAAAGCACTTTTTGACAGGAATATGCTGATTCCCCCCAAATTGTGTAGATTCAAATGGCAATGTTATAAAAACACAACTCTTGTTTTCAGACCGGGGGGAGAAAGGGCAATGTCAGCACTCTGAGCCTGTTCCAGCCTCGTAGAACTCAGAGCATCACTAGGTTTGCAACAACCCATCCAGTGATAACGGAAAGTATCAAGGACCACTGTGGAGTTTTGTCGTTATTGAAAAGCTGTTTGAATCAAGAAGTTACTTACAGATGCCATTTTGCAGCTTAGCCCTGGAAAGGCAGCAGTGTACTGTTCCGAGGTAAATAATGCTTATTAACATCTTTCCAGCTTCCTTACAGTGTACAAATTGCTGTTATTTAATGTTTCCATATTTCTGTATTTTTAAGCTGGTGTTTTACTTTTGAGACCCTGTAGAGGGCAACAAGAAACCCAGACACTGCCTCCTCCCCAGTGCTACATTTCTGGGACTGTAATGGGAGCAGGGTTAATGAGGATGGACTGAACTCCAGCACATACACCCGCTTCTTATCACTTCTGCTGAATACCCAGAGTAAAGGCATCTCCATTTTGCTGCTGCCAGAAAACCTCCCAGATATAGCAGGGTCTGTGATCCTTTCTCTTGGCCTGAAATCATTCTTCTCACTTTGATATAAATGTGGAGTTTGTCTATGAGGCTGCTACAATGGTGCCTTTAAAAAAGCCTGCTGTTTTTCAATGACACAGAAGTTCTGCAAGCCCCACTACTAACATTCAGTACAGCAACACTGAAGCAGCATTTCCCCTCCTAATCTGGCAGGCCTGGACAAAGAGTAGCTGGGGTGTTTCAGTTATGGAAAAAGATCTTTCCCTCACCCCAGGAGTGGATGGTTTGTTCTGCTGAAAACCTGAAACCCACCACAGGACACCAAGGACAGTGACAGCTCCTTTGTGATCTCTCCTGACTCTTCCATTCCTTGGATGGTCTGTTCTTTGAAGAGGCAAAACAGACCAAGCTGTCACAGCCTCTCCCTTTCTCCCTAGATTTCTAAAGCAGTTGAAGCTCCCCACAGTCTTGAGCTCATTTCTATTACAGAGCATGTGGAAATGGTAGGCACAACAGGAGGGGGTGTCTTTACAAGAGATTCGCATTGGATTAATCAAAGTGGAAAGCTGTGTGCCTCTTGGTTTGTTTTTTTTCAGAGGAGTGTCTAATAGGATTAATTTCAAGGCTGTAGATGCGAGTTACCGTGTTTTCTTCCAAGCAAGGCAGAAAGGGCTGTGGTTTAGGGCGTTACGGGGCTCCCTGCCAGCCCGTTCTGCATCACGCTTCTTTGCCAATTAGTCGTGCGATGTCTGCTCCAAACAAACAGGTTACCAGTGAGCTTGTTCATTTAGCATCATTTCTGTACCTTGTTTTCACTACAAAAAGCATCATGTGTTTTTATGCTCTGGAGCTCGCAATTCAATTCCATAAAAGCTGGATATCACCTTTTTTTGGGATGGGAGGACAGGGTGGAAGGATTGAGGCATTTGTTTTCAGCAGAATAAGTGCATTTAGAGCTGCAGTTTATGGGCACGTACCACATGTCCCAACTATGTTTTGATAAAGATCTAGACCAAGGATTTATAAAAATTATGCACTGGAAAATTCAGAAGGGTTTAGGAAAGGAGAAACAAGTCTGCTGTGGAACCTAATGGTAACAGATGCTTGCCATTTTGAGAGTCACCTAGCAATATCGAGCTTTTGCAGATCTCTGAGCTGAGCAAAAAGGAGTCAAAGCCAGCGCTCCCTACTCCAGCATTCTGTTGGAGAACATCAGTCCAGGCCATCAAAGTGAAAACTTCTTGGAGTCACATCTCCCCTAAACAGCACCTATGCACAGTAACTCTTCACTTGTGAAGACAGAGCACTGAAAGGCTTAAAAGCTCGCTACAGTGGCTAGAAATTCCTACCTTTTATGGGCTGAATTTTCCTGTCTGCTGTTTCCCATTTCAGAATCTCTGGTTATCACAGGAAAACATCTGGTTCCACTTTCTGCTGTGCATTACATGTCACAAAAGAAATTGTCAAGCTTGTCTGGCAAGTATTTACCTCTTCCCCTCCTTACCAGTACCAGGGAATCTCTCTGATGACTACTATAAGCCTGATGAAGTATTTGCCTCATATATTGTACTGCATCAACTGTTCAGGAAGCGCTGAAGTACAGATCTCAGGACACAGTCATTAATACCATCTGCTCTAGAAGCCTTTTAGGTTTTCTGGGGAGATCTTTGTAAGAAAGCAGCTAAGAAACTGTACTGTCTCTATCAGAGGGATCCACACAGTGTCAATTCTTCTGCCAAGCACAGTCTCCACTGCCACCACGCTCCTCCTAGGCACACACGCACCCTCCCAGGCTGACAGCCACTGTCCTAACAAGGCTCTCGTACATTATTCTGCGGTGAAAAGAGCCTCTGAGACACCTCAGGAGCTGGAGGGAAGGTGAAGCCACATCCTCTAGCTCCAAGGTCAGAAGCAAGTCTGCTTACCCTACTAATGCTCTTCAGCGTAAAGGATTCCAATATGCAAATTGTAATTAGAAGGAAGTATTAGACCAGCCACATTAGCACTGATGTTGCAAACACACTGCGTCTTGGTTCACACCAAAACGTTTTGACAGCGTAATGCTGTGACAGGGAAAAGAGCGTAGCTCCAGCAACTGCTGAGTTCACTCCAACTCCTACTGAATTCACCAGGATCTGCTGCTGCGCAGGGTCAGTCTGAAGTTCACAGCAACTGGGATGTACCCATGATCATAACAATTAAATATAATCATGAGGAACTTGGCTCAGCTGCAACGGAACTTCTCAAATGCAGCCCACTCACAAGCCTTCCTATACTTGTAAGTAGATACAAAAAATTAGTAACTGTTTTATTCCCTGTACATATATAGGATAAGAAGTGACTCAGCAGAAAAAAACCCTCTGCTTTTAATTATTGTTATCGAGCTAACATTTACCTCATAGTCCTTAGAGAATTCAGGTTTTGCTTGAAGATTTTGTGCTGTGCAGTCAATGAAGACACAAAATTCTTTTTCCCAAATGCAAAGACTGAATCCCTGTTTTAAAGGTGGGGGGAAAAAAAAGCATTGAGATTTCAAGAACAGTATTTCAAGAACAAGATAAGATGTAAGCAGCATGAATTATGATTCTGATATTAAGTAGTTCTGGTCCATCTACCACTCTTCCCTCAAGAGCAACTTCAATTTCCACCTCCACTGAGGTTTAAAAAAAGATAGAATTCGAAGCATGTTTCATCTCCAATTCAGTTTCCTTTAAAACAGAACAGTGGAGTTAAAAATGACTTGGACAGAGGGCAAGGAACTATGTATAACTAGAGCAAAGTCAGCAGTACCGGAGCATAAAAACATACACTTGAGTTTCAAAATAGAAACTGCATGCCTGGATTTAGCAGGGAACCACTTCCAGCCCTTTTAATTCCCTGTGTGACAGGATTAGGAAAAAACCCACACAATGAGGTACGTATTCCATCTAAGCCGTTGTCTAACCATAGAAATCAGAAAGTGCTTTTGGTAGTGAAACTCCTTAAGAAGCCAAAAAACCTCCTAAGCTTCGAAACCTGGGTAAGGAGTACAGCTACCACAGCAATCCCTTTCCATCAATCTCTATTCCAATGCAGTGGTATCTGTACAAAATGCTGCCCAGGAACAGACCACTCAAGTCTCCTCTTCCCTCCCCGTGCACTTCAGCAGCCACTTCTGCATTACACAGCGTGTTTTCTTGTCAGGTGGTTTCTTCTCTTTCCTGCTTAATTATGAATTGCTTAAGCTCCAGCCATCACCTGCTTAGTTCCTGCAGCGATAAATACCATCTTCAATGGTCTAAGCATGCTGATCGCTACTCAAACCTACTTAATAATTCATTTTTTTCTTTGCGTACCCCACCATTTCATTTGCGCACGTGCAATTAAGAACCTTTTTTAAAGGTCCAAAGAGTAACATTTCAACCTGCATTGAAATTAATTCAACCAGGATGAAAGGGCTGTGGGGAGAAGTAAATGGTGTGGCATCAAACCCAGCTGCCTGGGGGAGATGATAGCTGGGTAGGCAGGGTGGGAGAGCGGTGCATGGAGGACCACCGGCTCCCTTTGGCACGGAAGAGACACAACACACCTTCAGAATGTGCACTGTAACATCTAGAAACACGTTTTACTCATTTTGTCTGGTCTCCCAATGAAAAAGGGAATGTAAATTTCCAAATGGAAGAGTAAAGTAAATAAACATCTTCCTGTAAATATTAGTGAATTCCACCGGAAAAGGCTTCCACAGTAAATATACAACAAGTTGTGGCTCATGCCAAACACAGCCCAGGAGAGCAGCAGAGGAGCAGCCAGCTTGATACAGCTCAGAGGAGAAAACATCTTCTTTACCGGCAGAATTTCATTGTAAGTTGACCTTTAATGAATATAATACCTCACTTCTGCAGTTACGAAGTTAAAATTTCAGCACATCACCCTCTGGTGGTTACTAAAAGCAAATAAAAGCAGTGAAACACCTGGACTTTTTCAAGCCTTTCGGGCGGCAGGGTGAGCCTGGCAGGCGGTGCTGACCGCAGGGTCCTCCTCGGGGGAACGGCTGTGCATCCCGGCAGGGTCACCTCTCCCCAAAACCCAGGGGTGGAGACCACCACCCAGCACCTGCAAGCACCAGTGCTGCCAGCAAGAGCCCTGCCCGCTCACCTGCCTGTGGAACTTTCCAGAAGGCTCCAGCTCCCAGTGTAGAGCAGCAGGTCCACCCAGGGCTGCGGGCACAGCAGGGTCATCAACCCCTCTGGGCAGCGGGGCCCCATCCCTCAGCGCCATGCTGGGGCTACAGCCTCAAACGCCGCAGGGGCTTGGTGCTCACCACAGGGTGCTGCCGGCACCTGAGGCACGTCTCCATTCTCACAATACACGGCAGCCTGGACGGCTGCTCCGGGACAAGGGGTGGCTGGTGAGGACCCTCCTAGGGCTCGGGTGGCACCTCAGGCGACGAGGGAACCTCCTCCCAACACCCAGGGCAGCAGCAGCAAGGAGCTGACCCAAACCGAGTGAATACATTCGACTGGTATCCTTTCCCCTCTCTCCCTGAGGGGCTCCCTCAGCGGTTCTTACGGCTGAGGGGCTGCGCGAGCGGAAAAAGGCGGGAAGTTCCCAGACGCCCAGAAATCCCCGAAAGGCGGCGCAGCCGGCGCTCGCGGGCGCTGAGCGCGGGCAGCGGCGCGCGGCGGAGCCCGCCAGATGGCGGCCGCGCGGAGGGGCGGGGCCGCCGCGCGGGGCCCCCGCTGCCGCCCGCTCCGCCTCGCTGCGGGGGAAGGAGGGCGGGCGAGGCGCTGTCCCAGCGGCGGGGCCGGTCGGCTGAACGGCCTTCGCCTCGCGTGTCGCCCGGTCCCTGCGACGAGGGCCCGCACGCGTCCTCGCTGCGCGGCCTGGCCCAGGAGCAGCGCTGCGGAGGCGTTTAAACTCACACAACTCGTGAGCGAACCCAGTGAGGGGACTGGCGTCAGGGAGAGCTGGTAAACGCTTCACTCCGTCCCTCGGGTGAATCGCACCGAAGCACGGGCTTAGCATCCCTCCTGCAGCTCTGATGAAGCTTTAACTGGAGCACCCGCCTCTCCTTAACGCGGGTGAACCTTCTGGAGCACCGCGGGGAGGGACTGCAAAAGACACTTGGTCGAAGTCACTTGGCCGAGCACGAACCACCGTCTCCCGAGCACCAAGCTACAGCCGGGGCCCTCCTGGCTGGGGCACCCAGGGGCTGCTGCATCCCCGCCCCGTTCACAGCTCATCGGCAGCTCCCAAGAGGAACCGGCCTCACGGGGCTGCCAGGGAAAACCAGGCGCTGCTCCTGAACACACGCAAAGTACTTCGTCTGAAACCTGGGCTGGTGCAGCAGCCTTTCTATAAAAACAAAGTATGCTCTCTACATAGTGTTCAGTTTTAAAAGCTTGGTTCTTGTGAAAGCAGCACTTCCTCTGCCAAGAATTTTTTACTCCCATAGTACAGAGGTAACTCAATCTAGCAAAGCTCATGGAGCAGACTCTAAGGAGATTTACCCAGTTATGTGACACCCTAGGGAAGGGGGAGGAAGCTAGGAAGTGTGAGTAGAGCAGTTTTTAACTGCATTAGTTTATCATTATTACTGCAATTCTTTCCATATAGAACTGGTTTTTCTTTTTCTGTAATAAATAGAACTGAACTAATAACGATTCTGACATTAAAGATTTCAAATATATTAACAACAAATTCTTCACTTTCTTCAGAAGATTTGGAGGGTACCAGGCTTTAAGCCTGCTCTACATCGTCGCTGTAGTACTCAAAGCGCATCCAGAGTCAGAGCTGCAGGATGAAGATCCTTGAGTGTGGAGGAGGCTCCAGACTACAGATCACTTTCCTTAAGGGACGTACGGGGAAAAAAAAATAAAACTGAGCTGTAGAGAAGAGAATTTAGCCAGATTTAAAAGTTGTCATGGTAATGTGCTCTTAAATGTAAATTAGTCTATGAATTTAAGCAAACAGTACTAAGAGCTGCCAACTGTTTAAGGATTTTTTATTTGTAGGGAAGACTGCAAGTGTGGCAATTATTTTAATTTACTTGTTTTAAAAAATATACATTTCTTAGTGGCAGAATAACTGATTCTTTATTGAATTTAACTCGACATTTAAACATTTCCTTGAAAGAATCTCTGTATTCTTGTAAACCAACTCTTCCTGCCTCCCCCTTCCGATGGGTTTATATTTATAGCCTGGGCAAACTTGGTGCTCTGTGATGTTTGAAAGCATGGCTAAAACTCATGAGACTGTTTAGCCTTCCCAGTGGGGAGGGAGCAGGAAAGGAATCAGGGAGGTTTCTATAAACATTTCTACTAATTGCAGTAACACCTTAAACCAAGGGTTAAAATTCATTAAATACTTGCTGTTGTGATGAACCTTCATGCGAACAAGGTTTCAGACATGTGGAATCTATCGCAAATGCTGACTGAAAATACCACTCCCTAATAACCACCCCGCCTGTGCCATGTGCCAAGCAGTGAGTGGCAGAAAGGCGAGCTGCGGAGGCTTCTTGCCAGCCTGGTTTCATGTGACCCAAGCGGCTCAAGGGATCCATATGACAAGGGAACTAAAGCCATCTCCAGCCATCAGACGCTGGAACTCTACCCAGGGTCAAAATGTGAGCAAGATCTGCTGCCACAGCATGTCAGCCTGGCTGGGGGACTTGTGTTTTGGAACTGCAGATTATTCAGAAGGGGCTCAAACTATTTTTGAAAAGAATACCAATTATTTATAGGGGGGGGTCAGGAGGCATGGGTACGCTGGGAAAAAGCAGGGAGGTGAAGGGAAATTAGAGCTAGAAGAGAAGCAGGAAGGGGATAAATGGCTATAGGGGAGCTCTGGACAATACACACCAAAGGTGTGGAAGAAATGGGAATAGACCCACGCAACCATCCAAGCAGATACAAGGAAATCCTTCCATAGGAAGGAGAGTGCTTTGGCGCTTCCCCACAGGGAAGCTGGGGCCTGGCCAGTCTGCCCCTCCCGGGCTGTCAGCAGGGACAGGACTCTCTTAAACCCAGCTAATCTTGAAGCACAGCGGTGTGTCTGGGCAGTGCCACGCAACTGAGGAATTAGGCTCCAAGCAAAGCAGCCCCTGCTGCTGGTACACACTGGAGAGCGTATGTGCTGCCACGTAAACCACCACAGTAAGGAGCTGGGAGACCAATGGAAAACTGGAGAGACCAGTTCTTGTAGACACTGGAGAGACCTGCCACTACTCCCTCAAGCTCTGCGGTGAATTTTAGCTGCCTGGTATGCAAAGGCTAATGCTCAGCAGCAAAACATTCAGGATGAACACTTCCCAGTGTTGTGGGGCAGCAAGTTTCACGGTTTAATTCTGGGTGGTGTTAAAATGTACCTCCTTTGGCTTGTTTTACATTCTGGTACCTGGTAATTGCACTGGGCTCCCTCTTCTAGGAACGAGGAGAGCTCAGGGAGAAACAGTCATTCCTTATTTACATTTTCCACATCATATTTGAGGTTTCTGTTCCCAGCCATATACCTCTAGTCATTACTTCTCCTTCAAGCTGAAGAATTCTGGGCTATTTAACCTCTTCTGGCTATCCCATACTGCTGGTTGTTCAGGGTACACAGCAGAAGAAAAGAAGGTGAAAGAAAGGCTGGGGTTTTTATCTGCCTTTGTCTGGTCATCTCCTAAAATCTATGCCATGTTCAGAACAAGGCCTTATCATGGATGCATGCTGTGATATGAAGATGGTTCCTGTGTTGTTCTGCTGTTTGTTTCCTAACAAAGTCTAATGCTACAAGTGTCTTTCTGCCCTCTCCTGAAAATGAACAGTCAGATGTTACAGCCTCTGCAGCTCTGCATGCCTATAAGCTCCTCTGGAGCTTTAAGAGCAATCCTTACTTACAGTTTCTCTTACTGTTACGGCAGCTGGTTCCCCCCAGTATTTAGCCAAGGGCCTCATCCACTGCCTATGTTTTATTATGGCATGTAACATCTAGCAATTTCTTTTGGAATGAAGTTAAACTTGCCAGCCTGTGGTTATCAGGACGTTCTGAGGCTCTTTTGAAAGCTTGTGGTCATGGCCTTTCCTCTAGTTGCAGCTGTAAGTGACATGTTACAAACCACACCCATGTGCCCAGTTGCTTTAGGGCTCTTGGCCCACCCCAGCTAGGCCTGACAGTCACTGATAATCAGCTCTTCTTGTACCTATCGAACAGTGCCAAACAATACGAGGCTAGAGCACAACAAACACTGCAGCTATGCCAGCAATGAGCACTGCCACTGCTCTGACGCCAGTGACGAACACTGCGGCTCCACCAGTGGCCACTGTGGCCACTCCAGCTCCCAGAGAGAGCACTGATGCTGCTTGCACTGCTCTGCACCGAGACAACTCTGCACTCACCTGACCAACACTGCACTGTTCTAGGGCACAGCCACAGGGTCAGCTGCACAGGTGGAATGAATACCACTGACTCCACTCCACACTCCAGGTTAACACTCTTCCTCCTCACATTTAAAACGCCAAATGCTAAACCTTCTGTCTTAATACAGGAAAAGTAAAGAATTCTCACACTAAGCAGTAAATCTTAAAAAAATTCCTGTTATTCTCTCCTTTACTCCACAGCGTGTCCTTTTTTCTGTATCACCTAATTTTGCTCTGCAGAAGTTTGGTTTTTCTTAATTAGTATTTATCCAATGATGAGCCTTCCTCTAAATAACTTTGGACCACCTAAGACAGACCAGAAATTTGAATCTACGCCATGGGCATAGAGGAGACAGGTACTACTGACTGAACAGCTCTTTTCATACCTAGTAATCAGCTTTCCGCACATCTCAAGATTGGCCTTTACTCCCCTAGGCTGACATAACGGAGTTCAACATGTAGTAGCAAAACATTTGAGTTTGGGAGACTTAGAGTTTGGATGGCAGGAGGTGGAAGATCTGAACATATCTGTGTGTCAGATTTAAGTGGTCTCCAGTGCAGTTCACTTTCCCCCCAGTGAGAAACGTGTTTTCCAGGGCTCCTTACAACACCCTCTGCATCACTGCAGCCGTACTGTACTGAGGCTGAACCTAGAGCTGTAAATGAAGTTCTGTTTTCACAGCTGGATTAAAGATCCTTGTGGCATTAGTAAATCAATCTACCCTTGGATCAGGACTTCAAGCAGCTGCATTATTTACAATGGTTTCGCACTTGTTTACGGTAAGACTATCTGCACCTACTGATGCTGCAGACATCTTAATAAATTACAGTCCCTTAGACAGGGGACCCTTAGGGCAGGTAAAAAAGAACATGTATGAATGGCTTCTGTTTCACAGAGCTAAAAGAATCCAGTAGCGTCCTCCACCCAAAGACAAATTAACCTATTTCACCGAGGAGGAGAAGCAGCAGCAGCAGGAATTACATTGGCCTGGTTTTGAAAACACTTGCCCAGAAGGATTCAGGGCAAATTCCCATCTCATTATCTTCAAAAATCCAATTAACAAGCCATCCTATAAGGAAGGGCTTGATGCAGAAGAATGGCAGCTACTTAAGTCCTCTTTATCTTTTGAGCTCAAACACACATTTTGGTTTTCCTTGCCCTTTAAGCAGGAAAAGTGCCACCTTGACAAAAAACCCCTTTACTGGAAACCCCATGGGCTTGCCCGGCAATAGCCCCAGCTAACCACATATGCTCTGATTTCTGCTTACTCAAAGGAGGAATTACCGATGTCCAGAAAGGAAAACTGAGAGAAGAGACTACTCACTAGTGCATCTGACACCAGAAGTATCCTTACCAACTCAGTGAGGTACCTGAGCCTGAAAACACAGTTAAAATCAAGAACTCCCATTACAATAATATTACGGAACAAGTTAAAAAACAGAACACCCTAAAATAGGTGAGAGCTCCCACTATCTTCTTGTCCACCCGGAAGTGGCCGCACAGTGATGGCACAGTTCCCTGGCAGACCTGCGCTATTCCAGCCTGGCACAGGTGCTTGGCTCAGGGGGAAGAGCGAAGCGTTTATACCTTTGTGGTGATGGCTGTTCAACCTTCTGCTCAGAGACACTCCACCTGCTGACAGCACAACTCTGGGAATGGCCTGAGAAATCATCTCCAGCACTGCTACCCGCTCTCACACGAAGCTTCTGGTCCACCAGTGCTGTACACATCATGCCAGATCGCTTTGTTACTATGCATTTCAAAACAGTCTGAAAGTGAAATGATTTATGTGAAAGGCCACAACTCCCGAATCTTCTAGAGAAGCGCCGCAACTGTCCCATTAATCTGAGAACCCTGACATCATCTCAAAGCATCCACACGTAACGCTTCCATTACACATCTACCGACAAAATAACCACGAGGCAATACCTTCACTGGATGGTTTGGTTTTCTTTTTAAAAATACTCACTTACATAAAGCTGTATTTGCCTCCTACGGTGCCACATGCTAATAACATCCTGCTCTCTATTTCAAACTCCAGTAACATCCCTTTATAGCACGGATATAAAGTTACATTATGCTGATGGTTGTTCAAGTGGCGATGAGATGACACATCACATTCAACTTGCTTTACAGCTCACGAATTATTGCATGTTGTACCTGTATCTAGTGGTATCCATTAAGAAAAGATCCATGGGAAAAAAAGTCCATCCTGAAATTAAAGCATCATTCCTATTAACAGAGAAACAGAGCAACGCTCATGGTCAGTTTCTCATTTTTTGCTGAAGAAAGAAGGCATTAACATCCCTCCATGGTGTGAAAGAGCTGCCCCATTTCCCCTACGCTTTAGCATATTTTTGTTATTCCTACTGCAGCTCATCAGAGTTGTTACATGCCCCTTCAGCTGAAAGATCAACAGCAACTCCAAAGTGTATCAAGAGATTGAGCACAGCATCTCCAGAAAATGTCACGGTTTAGTCGGTTTGACTCACCACAGCCCCAGGTCCAGGCACTGAGTTTTGCAGTCCCAACACACCGGTGAAAAACGCAGCTCTACCTCCAAGATGCTCCTCTGCTATTTTTTTCCTCCTCTCCTTTTTTTTTCCTTTTAACAATTTACCTGACACTGCCTTCTTTCTGCAATCACTCAGAGGAGTGCTTTACTGCATGTTAAAAGACAAGATATGTATTGAAAGTAGCAATTTTATTTGAGTTAAAATTATTTACAAAAACCCAAAGACATACTTCATGAAACTGGTACAAACTATTTTTCCTGCCGTTGGCTTTTGCTCCAAAGATCACAGCTGAGAAATACTGTATAAAATAAAAATAGGATTGGATTCAGAAAAGTACTCTACTGTTCTAATTTCCAATTGAGAGTATTTACACAAATATTTACAATGGAAAAAAAGTTACTTTAAAACTTTAATTTGCAAGTTGGCCTCAAGTACCCTTTAATGCAGAGTTATTTGAGGGTCTAACACACAAAAATGCACTGCAGTTCATAGGGTGATTTCTCCCCCCACCCTCAAAAAAAAAAAAAAAAAGAATCTGCATTTGTCAGTGCTTGACAATTAGTTACATTAAAAAAAAACTGTTAAACACTGAGGTAAATCAATTCCCAAACAATTACCAGTGTAACCAAGAAAGGTAGTTGTCCCCGCTTTCCCCCATCGCCACAGCTGTATCGTATTTTGTCTTGCCACCTCTCCACAGAAAGCTCCATAATCAATTTGAAATCCCATCGTACGTGAAAGTCTCTAAAATCAGAAAACTAGAACGGCAAAATATGCGGTAATTTCCTCCTGATGTAGATCATTTACATACAGCTTCTCTCTCTCAATACCGATTTATTTTTTTTTTAAACAAAGGGGAATACAACCTCAAAAACTTTTCTGAGTTACACTGATACACTAAGTTTTAGAAGGTGATGAGAGAAAACGCAAAAGAGTATGACCAACACAGGATTTTTGCCGCTAATCAGTTACTTCCTTACAGAATTCCCAACAATCTGCATTATCA
The DNA here is from genome assembly GCA_009769605.1 of Bucorvus abyssinicus. Taxonomy (NCBI): domain Eukaryota; kingdom Metazoa; phylum Chordata; class Aves; order Bucerotiformes; family Bucorvidae; genus Bucorvus; species Bucorvus abyssinicus. The sequence continues at coordinate 37,115,813 of CM020032.1, forward strand.
AAAATAGGAAGACATAGAAGGCAGCCACTGTATGTAAAAAATTTACAGCTGGCACTGATACAAAAGCACGAGTTCTTAACTTTATACACGGAGATAACACAAGATCTAAAAGCAGGTTAGATTTCCTGTTATTTCCCCCTCATTATACATAGAACTAAGATTTTTATGGCTTCAAGTTTTACAAATTCAATGGAATAACATGATGTCACTACCCATACAGGTATGTAAAAATGTCGATGGAGCAGATCTCAGAACAGTCTGCGAATATTCAAGACCACCTCAATAAAAATAACTCCCAATTCTGTTGGTCTGAATAACGAGTGCAAGAAAAAAATCGTTACAAAGAGTCACATGTTTTCTGGGATTCTTTGTTCCAACTCAAGTCTTCAAACACAATGCTTTGCTGTGAACTAGACCTCGGACTGAACAAAATCTTCGCTAGATCAGCAGTTTAAGGCTTTGCGTTGTATGCATTTACACTTTGTCATACTACAGACGAATGGAATAGAAAGATTATGTCAGCTGGAAACATTAATCCCCATTGGTGTTTTAGCTTCTTTAAAATTCCTCCCCCTAAAACATCCCAATTCTTTGTGTTGAGCGTTACAAAATACATCTTGAGTGCTTCTTTGAAACAAATTAAAACAGCATTTCAAAGTTTTTGCTTATTAGAAGTGTAAACTACCCTGGGATTAAATCTCTTTTTCTTTTTTTTTTTTTTAACAGGGCACAACTTTTTACAGTTCCTCTCTCTCTTGTGGATAACGTCCCCTCCGATGGCTTTGTGTGTTATGGGTTTGCATGCTTCTCGAACTACAAAGGGTGATGGTCTATCCGTTTACAGGACACGGGCCATGATCGTTTTAGAACTGAGAAATAGTTCAACCACCTAATTTCAATCAAAACAGTATAAAAAATAAACTATCCAATCCTCGCCTCTTTGGATTCCAACAAATTTTAAATATAGACAGTAGTTAAAATCACAAAAGTATTTAAAAATTTATATTTTATGATTTTGGAATAATCTAGTCATAAAAAAGCAAGAGCAAATTAAAGTCAAATAGGAGCAGTGCTGCTGTCCAGAACTTCTTTATTAGAACATTTGATACCTCAGTAGCTAAGCTGCCTTTGCACCTGGCTGGCACGAAACAGTGGCTCAACAGTAAACAGCAGTTGCACTATCAGCAGCAAGTTTTTCCCCTTGAAACTTGTCACGAACAAAGCAAGAAAAAAGAGATAGGGAGGGTAAACCCTGCCAAAAAATATTTAAATACTGCACTGCATCATGAACAGCATAGTTGCTTTATTTACTTTCCTCAGAACCTTTTTCCCCTCATTTTTGATAGTTGCAGATTGATGTAGTAACTGTCTTTTAGAAAATGCTGAATGCATGGTTAAGAGACCAGGTAGCCTTAAAAATCCGAACACGAATGACACAGATGAATGCTCGCGGTATATCCTTCAAGGACTTCTTTCATGCCTCCTCCTTTTGTCTAAGGGTAGCTCCAGCATCAGCGTGCCTGCAGCGGAAGTTCAGTATCTAGCAGTGTTCCAAGTATTCAATCACCCTCGAGATGGATTTCTGGCCTGTTGTTCCAACAGCACACTGCAGAACGTAACAGAAAACGGAAGAACAAACAAGCAGTTGTAATACCGCTTCAGAACATCTGGGAGCTACGCTCATTTCGCAGTTTTAGCATTTACAACTAAATACTGGTTTCGGGCAGAGGATTCAGTAATATTTTCCTGACCGTTCACAGTCCAACAGATTGAAAGTAGCTTCATTCCATTTACTACAAAAGTAACGACAGGCAAATGGGTTTTCAGGATTTCAGACAAAATCAGCCTGCGCTCTTCTGAAGGCACAAACCAGTAAATGTTAAATGCTTCTAAAAACGTATGGACTGCTAACAGAAAACACGATGACAAGAATACCAGTTTAAAATATATAGTACTTACAGTAAGATTCATAAAACTGAGAAATTTTTTGAGCATTTCAGTCATTATCGAGAAGTCCCCTTCGGGTAAGTACTCCCTCACAGTAGTCACATTGATCTAAGAAATAAAACAATCCATCTCAATTGGGGAAATGCTTCTCTGACACAGAACTCTCATTACTCTGCATGGGAGATGCAATAAGGCAAATACATTCACAGCTTCACTACAACAGCTTTTGCTGTCATTTCTTAAGATTTAAGTCTCTCTTAAGCAATACTCATGTTTATGGTGTTTGTTTCTAGGAAACAACAGTTGTTAAAACCTTTTTGTTGGTTTATTTTTGGTTTTTTTTTCATTAAAGATCATTACCACCATCAGACCTCCTTAGGACCTACAAAATTATCAAGAACTAAAAACCCCATGAGATCACTCCCTTTGTAATTGATAAAGGTTGAGAATTATCACTCCAAACACTTAACATTAACATGTTAAAGACCATTCCTGCCAGCACAGTAAATTTAGACAAGCCTGAAGACAGGTCTGAGGCTCGTTTTCATCTCAGCATGTATTTGGCAGGAGAGTTACTGAAGTTCTCAGCCATTGGAGTTCTGTATTTTTAACTCCAGCTTTCTATTATGTATTTTCCATCTGAAGCAATCCTCTTCAACTAATATGGACATACACCATTTCACGTAACTTCAGAGGAAATAATAAAACAGACTGATAAAAACTGTACTGGACTTGCGCAAAAGCTATTGACTCATTCCCTTACTGGACTCTCCTGGCAGAGACAGCCTAGAAGCAGCGCTGTGTAGGAGGCCACGATGCAGTCTTCCATGTGCTTCCCAGCATGCTGAAGAGCTGTAAAGAGAGACAACCGACTGTATTGTGTTCTCCAGGCAGCTGCTATCTCTTACTGCTTCAAACACAATCTTTCATGATCGCTTTTCACAATCTTCTTCTCAAAAAAAAAGAGCTTTTAGATTTTGAGACTTCAGAGGCATGAATCAGACAAACTCCATACTAACTCAGCAGCACATTCTTGAGCAGAAAAATGGTGTTATCGTTTGCTTTCAGCTCAAAATACCAATATAAATGTTTCAGGTGATACCCTAAGCCAGTGTGACTTCCACTAAAAGAAGTTCATTGTATTAAGTATAACAGATACAGCACTTTTTGCTCATGACTCTGCATTTTTAGGCAAACCACAAATAGCTGTGGACACCAGTCGATGGAGCCTCAAAAACAAGGAAGGATATAAAGCAAGGGTGGAGAAAGAAATATACCACAACTACTATTAGATTAAAACACTATTAGAAGTAATAGATAAAGCCATCCCTTCCAGAGTATTTCTTACACAGAATGTCTCTAAAACCATCTGGGGTTTGGTTTTGGGTTTTTTTTCAGAAGGAACTGAGAGAAGGTGCAACGTAGAAAATAAAAACTAGCATAACTTCTTCCACTTCTCATGCTTCAGCTCTGAACTGCTCCTACTCATGGTCTGGAACAGTTGCACCTCAGGGATACGCTGAGGAAATCTCAGCCCACGAGACTGCATGTAGATAGGAAGCAGAGGACAAAGTGGGCAATGATGGCATCACAGAGTTCTTTGCCTTTTCTGAGCCCATCACAACCGGACAACGTACCTTTGTTAAGATCGAGTTCTTCATCATCTTCCTCCTTCTTATCCTTCTCCTCAGCACTATCTGGTTTTTCGGTGGAGACCCACTGGATCTCCCCGCCCGTCTCCTGCCACTCCCCACTCTTGTCATGCTGAGCAGTGGGAGCCTCTTTAATCAACTCGTCCGTCTGGCTCTCAGCCAGCTGGGCCGCTCGCTCACGCTCCAGAAAGAGCTGACAGGGAAAACGTCACTGTTATTTCTACTAATAAACCCTAAACACATTGAATTAACGCTTGAAAGTTTATTTCCCCTTCACAGTTCACCCCTTAATACAGTTTGGCTTCAATACTGTTCTTAACAACAGCTTTTTCTTCTTCAAAGGAAAATAACAGCCACCAGTTTCAAATACTGCTTTGCCAAGCTGTATACATTAAGGTATTTATTATTATTATTTTTATTGTTGATTTTTTTTTTGTCTGCTCCTGGACAGTTATTTCACACAGTTAAATAGGAAGAACCGCTAAAAGCATCCACAAAATTATCTCCATTGAAACAAAAGGGCCATAATTTCCTTTCAGTTCTTTTATTTTCGTTTGCATGCTGGAACTCATTCACCAAAATTATCGGTGGATTTCGTTTTTTTTAACAAGTTCATCAATCCAACATTTCAGAATGCTGTTTCACATCCATTATCATTACATTCAGATTCTATTCCTCTTATAAAGGTTTAATTTAAAGTTGCAAACTCCCCAGAAGATAGTACTTAAAAAAAATAACCTATGGAAGCCACATATTTAAGACAAGAATAGCTCAAAATTTTTACAGCTGGTTTAGAACAAAACTAGACGTGAACCGTGTAGGAACAAGAAAACGAAAAGTAAACTCTATAGGAACAAGAAGGCTTTACGGAGCATGAGAGCAGCCTTTGGATGTCTGAAATAATGACACCGCTGTCTTCTACCAGGAAAGCTGTTTCTGTAACGGACAGCGTGGGCAAAGTCCAAACGGTGAGCAGCACCCCTCTTCCCCCACTAAGAGCTATTAAAAAGCAAAACCTTCTGACAAACCTTCATTGCCGAGTTCTCCTTTCCCCCGACAGCCTGACAACAAGAAATGGTGACCCGTACAGGAAAAATGTGTGTCTTACCTGCACTAAAGCCTGAACAGCATCGATCTGCCCAGTTATCTTCAGGCTGTCGTCTCCTTCTCCCGTACAGAACGAGTCGAAAGAACACGATGTTTCCATGTTGACCAGGCAGTGCCGATTCCGAGCACTGTATTCTACTAGATTGATCAACAGACCCAGTCCCTGCAAGAACCGGAGAGTCAGAGAGGGTTGCACACAGGAAAAGGGGACCATTTAGCTAAAAACATCTGTCCAGATCCATGTCTGCTTTAGGCCTCTTCTTTCTGAGGATACTAACACACCTTTATGAAACGCTTTGATAGACAGAGGGATCAGGATTTAAAGACGTGAGGCAAACCCAAGATCTGGTATACCAGAACCTGTACGCAGGAACCTCCCTTCTTCCACTCCTGAACATGAAAACATTTTCAAAGATGAGATTTCATTTATAGATCAGGGAATCAGGTGTCCAAACTTCAGCTTATATTCTGAAAAGACCCTTCACATAGACAATTTCACTGCTGCTATTTAGGCCACACAGACCCGTTTTACATAAGCTGGGGTAAATGTGACAAAAGTCTTTATCTCCAACAGTAACATTCACCGTATTTCCAAAGCTGAAAAGACATTTGAAAATTAGATAACTCAGACATCTATTTCGGTAAATCTCTGTTCTTCTGGCAGTGTACTTTTTCCCCACCACACACGGGGAAAAGGGTTAGGAGCTCAAAACCACCAAATCCTTACAGCAACCTTCTTTAAGCACCTCACTAAATACATCACATGGTCAACGAAAACTGTAGGGGCTGCTCCTTAATTTGGAGCCTGAGTAGGTAAACTCACAAGGGGGAAAATCATTTTATGTTAATGTAACAAATACAACAGCTTACCAGGACCCGGATATCAAATCTCTGTTCTTGAGGTAGGAACTTTGGAACCTGAAGCACACAATTCATAGCTGTGCCTATCAGACCATCTTGTTCACCTGTTTTTGTACTACCCCATTCTGCAAACAGAGAGAGTTGAGAGGCTTAGGTTGGAAAACGCTCCTGTTCATAATTAAGTAGACTGACAAAAACTTTTTGGCCCCAAAGACAAACAGGGCTCTCTTAGCCAAAGCATTCTAATCTTAATACTTGCAGAGACTCATCCAATTTGCAGAGACCAATTAGTGGTATCTGTGTAGAGCAAGCACCTCCTGTCCTAACTGCTTTACTGCATTGTGCATGGAAAACCATAATTGGTATAAAAGGGTTTACGTTCATGTTTTGTTTGATGCTTTAACACAGAATATGCAAAGTGGTTTTGGTTTGTTTTACCGTTGTCATTTGTCAGGTTGAGCAAGACACCTATGATGGCCCTCATACAGTCTTCCACCGCTTTTCCCACGTGATTAGTTACATTCTGGTGAAGCAGAGGCTTATTGTCTGGTAAACAGATACTGTCTTCAGCACGGTTATATCGCTGGATTAACTCCTCACAATGCTGCAGTGCTCTGCAGGGAGAAGATGCAGAACAAAATTACTCCACACATCCAGAAAACTCCACCTTTACACTCATTTCACCAGGAAAAAACCTCAAATACAGAGTTATGCAGAATTTTTCTGATGCCAGGTGCTCAGTCTGTAGGGAGAGGTAATAAACTTATCAACTATAACATCTTTCGTGAGCAAAACTGAAATTGTGAAAGCAAAAATTAGGAAAGTTTTGTGGCTTAGAGCTTTATCACCTTGGGATTTCAAGAGCAAAAGTCATTTTTTCTTTCTAGCTTCATCACATGGTCTTACACAAGATATCTCCTCTCCCTACAAACCCAGCCTCTCGTATCCTGGCAGCGTTATCTAAATGTTCTCTTCTTCTGCCCTCAGAGCTATTTCCATTCTCTAAGTAATAAATAAACGGCACGTGATGTCCCAGCAGTACAATCTTAGTCTCAAACTACTGGACCACAGGCATGATTCCACTGCACGACACTGTTTGATGTTAAAGCAACAACACTGATTTCAATTACAACCATCAGTAAAAACATCAAAAATACATACTGCTCTAAAGAGCATAGTAAAGTGTAATTGAAAGAAGTACTCAAAATATCTAACCTACAACCATGACATTAGGGTTCCAATGAGGTCTGCAGAGTCAAATTTTCAGCTTAATTTGTTTTCATATGAAGAGCAGTACAAGAGGGACACAACCTCTGCCAGTCGACTGAGACCTCACCCAGGTCACGGATAAATGGGTTAGAGGTGTTGGTACGAGCACCTCTGCCAGGGAGAACAGCTAAGAACAGAATTTCCCTGTTTGAACTCTTAGTTACACTGTCAAATCTCTTATGTTCCATTTCGGTAAACACTTACGCACAATGAAAACACGATAAATAAATGCAGCTTCCCAAATGCCCTCTTCTGTGTTCATGTTAACTTGGTACAGAAGGAGCTGAATCCAGTCTGCAGCTTCTCCAGAACCAAACCCAGCAGCACTACATATTGGTAGCACTCAGGTAGTCACTCACAGCCCCATCTAAATTAACTTTAGCATTACTTCATGAAAAGCAGCAGTGGAAATCGTGGGGTTTTTTACCCCTAGAATCATCTGTTATAACTTTTTTTTTCCCTATTGTGCAGTCCTGTGCAAAAACGTCCTTTTGTTACCACTTACTTAGCTGAGGAGACTATGAGCTGAGAGTCTTTGTATGCTATCAAATAGCTCTGATTTTCGGGATTATGCACAGTTACCTAAAAAGAGGAGAAGAAAGTAATATTAAAAATGGGACTTTTTTCCTTGAAAGAGAAGCATTCCCTTCCACTACCAGCCTGCTTTATTCTGTCCCACATTTCTTGGTTATTATCCTGTGTAAACTTTCACTTATCATTGTCCAGTACTTCCTCGGAGTTTCCACCTTGTAATTAACCACACAAAACTGAAGATAAAACTGTGTTCGCTGTTCTTTCAGCACACAGCCAGCTGATGCTTGAAAGCAGCAATTCTTAAAATATATGTCAATGTACTGCTTCTAAGAAAATGCTGCTTCTATCATGAGCCGTTTTTACTAGACTTGCAATGTTGTACGTACATACAGAACAGTACAAGAAATTGTCATATCAGCACTGCAGGAACACGGAGAAACATCACACAGTACTTCTACAAAAAATAATCGGCATTATCGTCTAATGAGGTAACTGCCTGTTGAAGGAGTGTAACACGCTGGAAAGGTCTGGCTGAGGAAAAGCGGTTTTGGCAGAGCAAGGCGGCTGCTCGTACTCACACTTTCTAAGACCCGTAAACATCTTTCTGCACCCCATAACGAAGCAACCAATTTCTCTTCATTTTCATCGCTGCTGAGGTGATCCACACATTCTTTAACTAAACAACAAAAAGAAGTTGTTTTCCACCATCAGTAAGAGGTCTTCAAAAGCCAAGCATACAAACCAACCAGACACTCAGAGTTGCTATCGAGTGCCTTGTTTTAGACTACACAAAACTCTAAAGCTACGAAACCATCATGAAGACACGATCAGCATTCCAAAATTTTTCATTGTTCCAAATAAATTTAAAAAAAAATCCTTACAATTATGGCTTTACAGGTTTGTGACCATTACCACAAATTACCTCTCCGTATATTTTATTTTCTACTGTCCATGAAGGATTGTGCAGCACATGATGATGTTCCTTTACGGCAATGCACTGCTTTGTACACTGCTTTACACATCTGAAACCCGCGGACAAGGTGAACGCTTTCACCTCCAAGTCATGCTTTTCGTACCCACCCTTCCCAGTGAATACTAGTATGTCCCAGTGATTGGTATCAAGCTGTGTACTTTATTTATAAAATTGCTACGAAAAACATGTAATATCAAGCATCAAGAAAAGCAAACACCTTAGTAACTGAGTCACGAATTTTTGACTCTGTCAAAGCAGCATCTCCACTATACCTTTATCTACAATATGATCAAGACCACCCAGAAGTCGCAGTTCTTCTTTAAACCAGTCCCCGGCTCGTTTGGAGGTGAGAGACAGTAACGTCTCCATTGCCAAATGCCCGGTCTGAAAGAGTGAGGTTCCAGAATTAGTGAAATCGCCGTATGCAGCCGAAGCCAACACATCAAATCGTACAGATACACGTCATGTCAAACAGGCTTCGAGTGGAAGAGCCGCCAGAGGGAGCAAGAACAGACTGAAAAACAGGCGTAGCTTAAAAAATGGCGTGGGACCGATAAACAGGCACTTCGCATTTGCAAATTTCCTTCGTTCTTTTCACAGCTTAGAAAACCAAAGCAGCCCTGGTCATCTGCTTCTCTTGTCATCAAAAGCAACAAGTGGAGGAAGGAAATGGACAAAGCAGCCAGGCAGGCTAAACCTCCAGGAAAGCCACAGTGAACACCGCTGCTCTGCCGCCCAGACACTCTGGGACTACTGCACGCTCTGCTGCTCCTAGAACACAGTGGAGTCTCACAGGGGTGTCTGCTGGTTTTAACTGTAAGGTAGCAATGAGACTAGAACACTGTAGAAAATCTTACTGTATTTACTGATTTTTTTTTTCTTAAAAAGAGGAGTACATATCAAAATTCAACAGTAGCGATAAGTTTACTCTCTGCAAATGGAAGCTGAAAGGACTTCAGGTGATTATCTTGGTTAACCCCCTGCAACGTTTTTAACCAAATCTAACAGCATGTATAAAGCCAAGACTGTAGCTTGTTTTTCCAAAGGCCTCTAATAACAAGGGAAATGTTAGTAGTAATAATAAACCATATGCATATGTATAATTCTACACCTACACAAAAGTGACCAGTATAGACTTCTGAAACAGTTGGAAAATGCACAGAAAAATCTGGACTACTCTAAGCTTAGTAATTCCATACATGGTACGCAAATACAACAATGAAAGGTCAGAGACAAAGTCGTAAGAAGCTCATTAAAGCCAACTGAATTTGACCACTCTCAAGCCATCTTCCCTCCCTGACATGCGTGGTTTGTAGTGCTTCACGGAGGGCTGCGCTCATCCCGAGCTGCGCAGTGTCTTCCAGGGTACCAGGTCGAACTGCAGCAGCTCCTGGGAATAACGGTACTCACCAGGTTCGAGTAAACACCCCACGGTCCTGGATAACCAAGTTATAAATTGTATGACACTCCCCTCAACACCTTGAAAACATTGTAACATGGGTATCTGAAATGATGCATAACCTAAACCAGATTGAGAGGAGCTGATTAAAAACTCTCCTTAGAGAGCTCAACAGCTACAGAAGATTTAGTTAACTTCCTAAATACCTTCACCATGGAAGCACAAAGGCCATGCAATATTTAAATTACGGTGCTTAGGTTTCTGCCGAAGGGCAATTAGACTTCAAAAACTCCCGGAGAATATAATTTAATATTCAGAAGAACACGATTTTCAATTCTTTACTTTTTAATAAAATGAATCAAACCATGTAACCCTTTTGCTTTTGAGGAAAGTAATCCATTCTACCCAATTTTTATGTCAATTACTATGAAATATTAACACCGAAGGTTCGAACCACGGTTCCCTTAAGCTTTCGGCCTTATGCTGAGATTGAAAAACAGAATAACCTCTTTCACCACATGAAAAGAGGGTCCGTCATTTCTGAAGGTTTTCATGATGATGCGATAGGGAGGAGCTGGCTGCAGGCACCAGCTACAGAGGGCTGTGCTCACCAACAGGCAAGGGCCATTTGCTAACACGAAGGCTAAGTTCCTCAGGTTTGTCGTCTTCTAAGCCAGCAATAAAACCTGGAACAAATTCAACCCACAGAGAACGTCCCTTTTCTGATACAAAACAGAGACTACTCTATCTCATGACGGATCTACGCAAAAGCAACTTTATCTTCTATGCAGGAAGTCCGTTATTGTCTCAACTTCCCGTTGCGTCTATCACAAACTGGAAGAGAACCCAATCATCTCATATGGCTTGCATAGGCTTTCTAAACACTATATAGCCTCTGCTTCTAGATGGTGCAGCCAGGAGGGAACCAGTTTCCATCTGTGAGATACTTCAGTACTCAACACATTCAACAGCAGCGCAACATAATTTAAAGAAACAGAGACACCTCAGGAAAATAAAACCAACAGCTGAACCTGACAGCCTGGGATAATACTGCTCTTTACTCACGGACAGCTCCCTTCCAAGACAGAGTCTCTTTTAATACATCCTCTGCCCTTCAAACCCACGCCTGAGAACACACAGGAACGGAATTATGGTTCAGAAAAAAAAAATCAGTGGTCTAGCTCAGATGAGGAGTAAGAGAAAAGCTCAAATAGGAGACAGCAGTCTGTGTGGCTGGATGCTTCAGCAATGAGGAACCTGTACCAGCTGTTCCATGCTTAATAAAGGGAGCTGTCGTACATTGTATCGTGCAAAAGATATCCTGGCACTAAGAGCTACACGAGCTGCCTTCAGTGCCAAACCAGCACTGAAATAAGACACTGATTATACCAATTCCTGGCTGATCCCACCTAGAGGACAAATTTCATTCTGTGTTGGAATCTTCAGATCATATCATGTGAATTCAGACTAAGCTGAAAGTGAAGAAAATAACCTCCAATGGATTCTTTCTTTGCAGATTTCAAAGGCTGGAAAATGAATACAAGTCCCCTACTTGGACCTTTCACAGGTCTGCAGGAAACAAGAGTTAGAACTGAAACTCTGAAACAATTCTCCTTTGTCACCACACTCTGATTACCACAGTTAAGAATGACATCATCAATATTATCTTCCACATTCCTGGTGTTCAACACATCTGCCACCACGCTTTGGGCAGAGAGAAATCAGTATCTGTAGGACAGATTTTTATTTTTTAATGGGAGAACCTGGGGCGCATTTTGAATTTAACAGAAGATACTCTTATCCCCATATAAGAACCTACATTGCCTGTGAATATATATATAAAATTTAGGCAAAGAAACAGAGTCAAATACTCTAAAGATGGTCTTTAAACACACAGTTATTTAAAACATTATGTGTTTTTAACTACTACCTTGAAGTAACTACTCCCTTAGAAGGAGCAAATGGAGAATTGAGATAGCTGAAGAACATCCTAATTTTATCCTACCAACAGCCTTTTAGAAAGGAAATTTCACATTTAAAGAAGAAAATACTTGCAGTGCAGTAATATATACAGAGAGGCAGACAAAACGTCATGACTCCTCAGCTGGGAGAGAGGATACTGGGGATGCTGCTTACAAGTCCCATTTTATTAAGCATTCCACGAGTGCCAAGGCTTTCAAATAAAAGCATGATACCCACCGTGATGTTTTCAAGATCGAGATGTTTGTTGTGAACGGTTTCACACAGTCTCCGAATTTTTTCCTTGATTTTATTCATGTCTTTTTCATTCAGCAGCTTGGCAGAAGAAGCATCTTGTTCCAGCTCCAAAAGCCGGATCATCAGATCAAGACTAGCTCTGTCTAAATCCATGTTCAAACGATCTCTACTCAGGATATACATTAGAGCTGCTGTACAAAGGGACAGATTCTGGGGTTGGGAGAGGAAAGGAAAAAAGAAGTTATATTTTAGTGATCACGTTAGACAGACCTTTTAGCTTTTAATAATCAAGATGAAGATTCACCAAAGAATAAGCCTGACAAGTCCCAATCTATGCTGGCACTTGCATGAGCACTTGGTGTTGTACATAGATTCCCTCTAGCAAGTTACTAAAGGACTCTCCTAACCAGTGCAACTGAGACATAAATCACTTGATACATACCCCAAACCCTGGTAGAAAAACAGGGTTGTCTCTTTTAAGGGACTGGGTGCTGCAGCCAGAAGGAGAAACGGTAACTCCAGTAAGGCAGTATTTTAGAAGAGCCAGATGGCAGGGGAACAAAGTGGAAAAGCACAGGGTGCATGGCAAGGTGAGTGAATATTCTGGTTTGAGAGGATAAGCTGATGACAGCATCAGAAAATACAGAGATCATGGGGACGGTGTTTGCATGTGAAGGGGAAAAATAAAAATTAAAATCCAAGGAGTGCTGGTGACATATATTCTGATTCTGCCAAGCAGGTCTGCCAGTCAGTAGTTTACCCAAACCTTTCCAGCACAAACACATCGAATTTCCCAGGGAATTCTACTTTTTGGAAGTAGCCAGAGTACAAACCAGCTTCCCCCCTTCTCCGTCCCCATCAGCTCTTCACACGTAATTGTTATTATCCTGACCACCCCTGTCCTACACAGAGTCAATCTGTAGGGACCTTACTGGCTTATAGAACGCTTCATCAAGAAGGAATTAAATTTAATCTTCACAAGGATCCAGAAGAGTCCAGGCAGAAGGTAACTGTCAGGAAGGAACACGTGACAGTGAAGAGATCAGCACAAAGCTACTGGTCCCTAGTGCTGGCACATATAGCACTTGCACCAAGAGACTCATCAGTCCAGGGAAGCTCCTGGTTGTGGTGAAGAGGAGAAATGGTCATGGAGAACAGAGTTGTGCTGGGCACAAGACCTTCAGAAACCTTTGACAACATCTGGAGGAAAAAAGAGCTGGGGGGTGGTGTGGGGTACGTGTGTGTCTTACTGAGTTCAACTCTCGAGAGTCAACGTGCTGCACACACCTATTCCCGTTTTTTTTGTATAAAGTAAATTAAAAATGGAGACAAACTCATTCTGGGATGTGAACATTGCACAGCTCGACAGGAAAGAGCAGAATTTCTGTGTCATAGCAGATTAGCATCTCGTTTAGAGTTCAGCCACCAAACAATCATTAGCTGGCTCTGTTTATTTTAGAAGCAAGTAATCATCATACCTGCGCACACCAAACAGTATCAGCATTTCCCGAACAGGACTGGGCAGCTGACAGTCACTTGGAAGCTGTGTTAGAGCTTCTTCCTGTCTGAGCCAAGGAAACCCGCAGGCAAGTAAAGACTTTAATCTAACTACCAGTACCAAAGGAAGGCAGCAGGAGCTTCCAAACCTACATTTCCTTTCGCCAATACAACCTCCACACACAGGGCTGTCTCTCTGCAGCTTGTCTACATAAACAGGATATACCTTGTCTTCCCTTAATTTCTATTAACTTTCTCCAATAAGCCTTGCAGTTTTATCATTTTAATTACAGAAATTGTTTACTCTGGATTTACTTGCAACTGGTTTAAAGTGTAAGAAATTTTGGGTTCCTGGAAGCAGGCTCTGTTCCTTCAGGACGGTTATTAAAACAGGACAGAGGAGCACACGCATCCCAGAGAAACCCCAGGTTACTCCGCTGACCCATGGCCAGCCAACATGTGACCTAATAAAGCAACAGCCATGAAGAACTGTTTTCTAGTGATCCGCACTATCTAGGTGAGCTTCCTGGTAAAAAAAAAAAATACCAGCACTTAAGCCCCCAAAGGAGTTTCTGTCAACTAGAAACTACGTGGTAGTTAATGCTGATGTGCAACAGGAAAATAGCGATGCTGCAAAAGCAAGGACCACAAACACAGCCAGTGCTTGTAACGTGGAACAAACCTGCTTCAGCTACATGCCACTGACAGGGGCTTTCTAAAACTCATTTTGCTTAGTCCCCACAGGCAGGTTGGTTTAATCCAGAACAGAACAACTCTCCATTTTGGTCTGATCTTCTCTAAGTGTTAAGAACAGTTAACCACATTGTCTGGAAGCTATCTCCTCCCCTGCCATACACAGAATTCCGAGTCGAGAATGAGGGGAAATAGGTTAGTACAACTCATTTTCCATCAGTATCCTAAAAAAACCCCCAAACAAAGCAAAACCACCAAAGAACCCAATCAAACCCTGAAAATCCCACCCTTACGGACTGTAGTAGTGAAGCTGTTCTTCCTGGGTGGGATTGGGTTTTGGTTTTTTTTTTTCCCTGTGCTATTCCTCAAGATGCTTGTAACACATTCTGCTTCCAAACAAATACGGAGAGAAGAAAAAAGTAAAAGAAACAGAATTTGCCTAAGACAGAGATTTTATGGCATCTCTAACTATGGAGTCGCACTCCATCCTTCTCCAGAATTGAGGAAAACATCCTAGTTGAAGGTATACTCCAGAACCGACAGAGCATTTACACCCACTCTCATCCTCATCTTCCCCAGCTTGTTCTATTTATACTCCAGCTTGTGGGAACAGATGGTTATTTTCTAGGGTTCAGCACTACATTTAATGCACTTTTTTTTTTTTTTTATTATCCACATGCTGAAGACATTACAAAACCACATTTCTGTGCTTAACTACTGACAGCTATAATGAAAATATACGGTTTATTTTAATCATTAACACTCCAAAACCTTTAGAGCTTAGCTGGAGAGACCAGGTCAGTTAAAAACCAAAACTGTAGCTTAAAGATAAACCTACAAGAAAAATTCAGTGGAACAAGTAATTTTCATGTAAATATTTTGAGGCATGCAATGTCACTGTGCCAGTTTTCCCATCTCCAAAATACTTTGAAGTATACTTTAACGAAATAATGGTGGTGTGTTTTTTTCCTCCCCAATCCTTATTCATCTCAAATGGATTTGAACCATGCAAACCAAGCTCAGTGTGATTTAGTATTCTAAGGTTACTCTGCGCTGAGATTTAGTAGAGATTTAGTAGAGAAATTTCTCTTGGTTTTGAGCAAACTACAACTTTAGTGAAATAATTAGCGAATGAAAGGGTAGTATATAAACACAGCAAGCCCGTACAGGGAAGGTCGCTGTTGAAGCATATGCTGTCTGTAGTTAGAGCACGTATTTTAGCCTTTATTAGTAGCAGTTTGATAAATCAGTGATTTTATAACACTGTATAACCTGCACCAAGAATGCACTGTAGCGATATTAAAACATTAACTATTACCAATTTGTTTTTCTCTTGACAAAACAGAGTGTTTCATTAAACCTACTGAAAATAGTGAATATAATCAGTGCTTTTTCTTACTGCAGACTAACCAGAATTTGCCATTTCCTTTTGAACTGTGTATGCGGCTTCTTTGGGAAATGAAGGAATAAGGGTAACTGTTCAAAGACAGACAGACATATATCCAGTGAGGTAACGCTACCTCAAGGGATGCCCCGTGGAGATTCTTACTGGAAAAAGAGTATCACCAGCAAAAGCCGTTTTCTAGCGCAGCTGAATCGAACTTCTAAGTTGGTAGGAAGGAAAACTCAAACTGCTTCAGTTTTTAACTCTCAGGTGATGCTATGGCAAGTAGTTAAAAGTTTCCTTTCCTAGATTTATTGTAGAATGCTGCCCATACTCAAGGCACCCTACCACTGCAGTTACAGCCCCACTCAAGCAGACAAGCAGAGGACATGAAAAATGCCCCAGCGCAGCTACAGAGAGGTGGTATTTCACATACAGGCAGGTCTGCAGGTGAGCACTTCAAGCCACCTTTAAATATAAGGAGAAAGAACTCCTTGCAAATTATTTCCTTCTTTGAAGGAAATAATAAATACAACAATAAAACTATTTTTAAAGGCTTAAGAGAAGATCGAAAACAGCAATCCAAAGCACAGTCAGTTTTTGTAAAAAGCCTAAATGATTTTTAAAAAGAAATTCCAAACCCAGAAGCACCCAAACGGTGTCACTGGAACTCAGGTGCTCTTTCATTTCACGACAGATTTCTCAAGTGGAACCACTGATCCCAGATGCACACTATACTGGATGCGGGACCTTGAATGACATGTTCACGAAATTCATAGAAAGCAGCCAGGTATCATCAAACCTTAATGAGATACACGACATATCCATCCGTACCTGATGGTGCTGGGAATCATCCAGTGTTTTGAAAACCATGGCTACCATCCCGTGTGCTCTCAGATGCATTCGGAAGCTGGGCATGGCGCACTTGGTCGCCAAGCTGATTACACTAGAGAAAAGGAATTCTGGATTAGAACAACTCCAATGAACACATTACAGAAACGGCAGATGAACACCTCTACGAGACACCACTGACCACATACCTCAGGCCCTGACAAACTCTGTCACGATGTTTCGTCTACAATTCGTACAAGGCAAGTCTGTAATTGGTGAAGGGAGCAGCATTTATTCAACAGCTGCTTACGAGCACCAAACTACATCTGCTTTATTTTAAGGTTGGCTGAAACCAGGCTTTGAAAGGGTACCCTGAACTTGCTGCTTTCAAACAGAAGTTGAAATGATTTGAAATCATAGTTAAACTGAAAGCAAAATGTTCATGGATTAAGCACGAAGCTCTTATTTACAGGCACAGAAGAGCTCACTATGGATCAAGGCATTATCAGAAGTTATAAACGTGAGCTGCCGTCGCTATCTTCCCGTCATCTAATTGGCTGATTAGTCCCACTTATGCCTGACAATACTTTTAAAAAACAGCAAACATTTTTAACACCTATTGCTGTGTTTATGGTTGATGGAAACACTACGGATTTCAGAAGAAGGCTGACGACTCCGTTAGTCTAACCAGTGATCAGCAGAACAGTTCTAGTTTAAAAAAGGAAGTCATCCCCTGGGTTTATTAGCAAGCTGGCTGCCATTTCTAGCACAGCACAAGATACAGCCTAATAAAAATATATCCCTTTAAATGTGGAGTAATGTGGGAATGATTCTTCCACAACTACTGAGGGACCTTATTTAAAAGGTTCATACAGTTAAAGAACAAGGAGTCCTTCTGTTTCCTGTCACACCAGCACTACTTAGAGCTTACCAAGGAGTTTCTGCTTCTTTCACGTCTATTCCTATCCTTACACATTGATTTCCTCTCGAAAAATACTTTTTAACCGAAATTAAAATTTTAATTTTAATTATATTATATAATTATATATACTTTATATATTAAAATTTTGTTGTAATTTGTTAACTGAAATAAAAATATTAATGATATTTATAAAAGTTAGAATCCATGATATAAACGTGGAAAGTAAAAAATTCAGTTTGAGATCTCTGGAAGTTTTGCCATATGAGCAAATTAAGCGGCTCAATACGAAAACCACTCCTGAACTGTCACTACGGTATTAATTTATTCTTATCATAAAGTATAATACTAGATAATACTCCAGCAACAACATTCATTGCTTGGTTTTGAGGAACATGAAGAATAAATTTTTAAAATTGTTCTCTTAAAAGTGCATCAAGCTGCTTCTCATCCACAGTCGAATCTCAAGTAAAGTGCTCTCATCACTTCTCTCCACGGATTCAAGTTTCTCCTTCTCTACCATTTTAGTTTTTGCCAAACAGAGAGGAAAACTTAGAGGTATTAAAAAAAAAAAGAAGTTTAGATGGTTACCAAACATCACTCTAATTAGTTTTATGTCCAGGAAACAGACACCAATAGAAAGTCATCAACTTTTTCAAAGCCAGACTAACATTTTTGATACTAAATTTTAATAATGTGTAACTTGAATATTACGAGTGCAATGAGCAGTTCAAGAGAACTCAGGCAAGCTTCCAGTTACTACTGAGGCCACACCACTTCCAGTGACGCCAGCTCTTATTTCTCAGCAGGAGCTAAAGAACAGGCCATTGGAGTTAAACAGGAGCACAGAGTTACATTAATTCTGGACTATAGCCGGCAAACTTTCCACTCTTGGGGACATCGCACACAGGATTGCACTGAACAAAGAAAAGTTATCAGGAAGTATTTTTTTAATTTATAGGAATGAAAACAAGGGTGTGGAAGATGTCTCTTTCTGCACAGTTTTCTATTTCATCTTCCTAGTCATGCTGCTTTGGATTAGCCACAATATCGTAAATGGTATCTTGATGACTATGTGCAGATGTTATCCTTCACGGCAGAAGTGCCGGTAAGCACCCACACACCACTTCATTGATCAGTATTTCATAGGTAGAAGTTCCGTGTTTGACAGGAAGGTCTCTTACCTAAGGCAACGTGTGTTTAGGGGCTGATTGCTCTTCAATCCACTTAGCAAGTACTCAATATCATCTGTGAACTCTTGATTTTCACCAAATTCCACTACATCATTGAAGTGCTTTACATGCTGAACAACAGTGTATAACTGGAAGAGACAAATATTTTGACCTAGGTAAGTCGCTCTCGGGATTGATGATAACCTTAACAAGTACAGTTCAAAATCTAGTCCATTCTGAGTGCAAGGAAACATTAAGAAGTTAATGAAGGCCATTCAACTATTTAGATAAAAACGTTAGCTTTAATAGGAAAGCCAAATTTCAGGTTGACACTGTTCCTTCAGTACTTAGGATTACCAACAATTCTTTATCTTAAAAATTCATTAAGAATACTTACTTCTTTGTCTTCTTTCCTACATTTCAATGCAGTTACTATCTCTTGATAGGGCTGAGTAGGTATTGTCACAGTTTTTATCACTTTGGGAGGTGGTGCAGGAGCCTTAAAAACTCCATCATCTTTATGAATTGCCTCCTTTGAAGATAGCCTTACCTATTAATAAGAAAGTGCTACAATGGGCAGATGTTTTGAGCATGTACACATACACTAAATACATCAGGAAACAGTACAGGTGTGCAATCGTCAAAAACTCACATTCTGGGACTATTTAGTCTTTGCCTTACGCTACCAAGATGTACCTAAGCTGGGTGATCATGTATCTACTCTTAAAAAAATAATTAAGATGTCAGAAACTAAAAATGCATTTTTAAATACAAAAACCAGTTCTAAGTGGTCAGGAAAGCTCCAGTGGAATTCTGCAACTAAAAAAAAGAAGAAAAAAAGAAGTCATTTACACTGTTTCCTCAAGCTTTAGGGTAAGTAAACAACCAAGTTCAGTGTTTAAAAACAAGTATGTGTCCATACCTCCAGTATCTTACCCTGCAGACTGGAGCTTCCAGAACTGACTGAGTTGGTGGCTATGCTGAGCCATCACTAAGTACACTGGTCTGGACACGAGCACCGCACCGAGTGATCGCTGTCTCAGCACGGCCCAAACTGAAAAACTCTTGTGCCCTGTGTTCTCATCTCTAACTGCAGGAGGCTGCCGCACTGCTGTGCTCAGGGCATAGCTACCACAAAACCCACCTCTGAAAATGTGATGCTCCAAATGGCATTTTGCCTCTAGGTAGAAGACTACCATTATCGTTTTTGTAGCACCATAAAAAATTGGTGCACAGAGAAGTAGGAGAGGCGTGGTGCATGCCTCAACCAGGGAGAGCATGCTTTTGTAAACCCTGGGCTTCTCTGTATGCTGGCCTTAGTCCTGTTTGTGGTGTTAACATTTTAGAAACAACGTACTATACCATGAAATACAGCACAACTTATTCTGAACTTACAACAGACAGCAGTGAACTTAACGTTAGGTCTGGAATAACTACTGACTTGCCATCTCAGGCGAGTATTACAGGTTTGTCCTCAACCTGCTCTTCTGTATTAATTCGAGGCTACTGTAAGCTTAAGTGTCAGCTTATCTTCAGATTACTTCTTTGGCACAAATTCAGATGTGAAGACACACAGAAAGCAAGGCATACAGGAAAAAGGCCTCCAAGTGCCAAACTCTAAACGTACAAGTGCCAATGGCAGTGGTCATTTACTCACCCTCAACCTCTAAGTAACATCTTGTACTTAAGTTTCCTTACACAGAAAAATGAGAATTTTTTTAAAGTGTGACTGAAAAAAACCCAGAATTAATATGAGGCATAGTGGGTGCATTAACTGTTAGTCACTCCAGGGGATATTCTGAGAGAGAGACTTCTTGTGCATTGCACATTGACAGTCAAAATTAAAACATAAGCCAAAACAACCTGCTCTGTTAACGGAGTACTCTTTACATGCAGCCTTGATCACTGTGCAGCACTTCAGTACTTGCTCGCTGAGGCTCCGGTGGCAAAATGCTAATAAACCACCCTGATAAGCTGGTTTAGAGCACGTACTGGAGGACTCTGATCTTATCAGACCCTGAATCAAGGAGATCCGCTGCAGTAGCTCATCCAAGTCTTGGTTAATGGCTTCCCCTTCAAAGCAAATTCCAGGGGAGCTTGGAGAGGCCAGGAAAAAAGTACTTGGCATAAGCAGTTTCCGTCCTCTGGAGTTCTCAGCATAACTCTCAGACAAATTTACCCAGATCTTCAGGTAACCAATTTCTACAGAAACTAAAGAGGCAGCATCATCTGTGAGGGATTACTGCTGAACATCTGGATCGAGGCTCATTCATCTTGTAGCTCTTAAATCTCAGTCATACACATGTAAATCAAGGTTAAGTAAGTGACTGAAGTAACTTCAGATGTACATCACAACATGAGGAGCAGATACAAACCAATTCCGCATTCTGGTTTGCTCAGTACCTCTGGCAGATTCCTGAATTAGTATTTCGATGGCACCAGTTACAAAGGGGAAGTCTGACAGAACACAAAACGGCGTGTCTGAATATGAATGACCCAGACACCTTCCTCGCCTGAAGACAGTGTATTCAAAGCCTGTCTGAGAAGACTCAGACAAAATCCATCTTTAAGTTAGCTATCAGCCTACTCCACAACAATGGCTGTGAATACAAAAATTCAACAAGAAGAGCTTCAGTTCAAATGCACGCAATTTAAAGGGAGAACGGGCTTCAGGAGAAACCCCGGCGTGAAGTTTCTGCTCTCTCCTCACCCACTAGTGGTAATGCTTATTTTAAACGAGTCATCTGCCTTGTCCCAGCAGCACAGTGAACACTGAAGGAAGGCTGCTCAGAATGCTGGAAGGATGCAACCAAATCCAGCCACAAATCAGAGGAGCTGCTGCCAGAACAACACACAGGCAGGTGGAATTAAAGAAACCCACAGAACTGAAACTGCTGACAACAAGGAAAGCACAGGACTTCTCACAGCAAAAATAGCTACTCTCCAATTTTCTGTTCTCAGGCAAGTGCTGCAAGCGAGGCAGCAAGTGAAGTGACATTCAGTGACAATGCTCTTAGCATCATCACTAACAACATTTAGACATATGTAAGCCCAAGAGCCTGGATTCTCAGGGTCCCAAAGAGTTAAAAATCCATGACCGTAAGGCTCAGAATCATCTCTGATTTTTGAACAAACAAGTTACTTTAAGAACTGTTTTCACCTCTTACAGACATGCTCATATCTGCATTTCTGGCTGTATACAGAAGGGTTCGTGCCTTCCACAGCGTCTAAAGACTCAGGTCAGCAATTCACAATACTTCATCAGAAAAGAGAAATAAATGAAATAATCTCTTCTTAAGTTTTTCCTTTTTGACCTGTGACTGGCAGGTTTTTCTGGGTATTGGCAAGTTAATGCCAGGGGTTCTCACAGCAGATGAAATGGAGTC
This sequence comes from Bucorvus abyssinicus, assembly GCA_009769605.1. Taxonomy (NCBI): domain Eukaryota; kingdom Metazoa; phylum Chordata; class Aves; order Bucerotiformes; family Bucorvidae; genus Bucorvus; species Bucorvus abyssinicus. The sequence continues at coordinate 37,137,654 of CM020032.1, forward strand.
CCGCATTAGAAAGCTCAACTTCTGCAGATTAGGGAATGTAACTTGAAGCAATTTTTTGTGTCTATATATCGAAACGATATGGGAGACCCCATTCTAGAGTGTTTCCAAGGACAATTTCTTTCCTATCAAATACCTAGTGGCTCACATCACAAAGTGCACTTCATTCTGAATTACTGTGACATTACCAGGTATCAAGAACTTGTGTTTTAAAAAATATCAGTGACTCTTACAAGGAGATTAACTAAACAAGAGAAAAACTGAACAGTCCACTTACTGGGACACTGGGGGTTTTCAGAACCGGTGGTGCTGGCAGAGCCTCTGATTCTGGCTGGTTCCAGTGCCTAGCATTATATACAGCTTTTGTGGGAGACTAAAAGAGAAAAAGAAAAGTTATTTTTTTAAGCAAATTTACCAGTAGTCACTATATGCTTCAGAAATGACTGTAGCAATAATGCAGCCAAACAAGTAAAATGAGCTTCATTTTTCCCCCTTCCATATTCCCAGGAACAGGAGTTCTCAGTATCGTCTGTATCAGAAAACTGGAAAGGCTCTGAAGCGCTTGGTGGTTTTAAAGACATACGGACCCATCTGAACGGCTAAAGATGTGCTGTGGATGTACTGCCAAGAATTTTTCAGGTTTTTAATCCTTTTTAAACTTATCCAAAGCCAAAAGGGCTGCAACCTTCCTATAGTCAAAACCAGACAGCCATGGGGGGAAAAACACGTTAGCAAACACCCCGTCAGGAGAAAATACGACTAGTTTAGAATCAGAATGTAGAACTGATACAGACTTTGAAGCTTGCGGGAGTAGAACACACGCAAATGCAATGCCTTAATCCATATTAATAAATTAAGAAGCCTTTTCTTCCTGCTCAAAAATGTGTCATGGCAAATCAAAATGCATCACAGTTTACTGTCCTTGTATTTTGGGGAAATATAGTCTAATTCTTAGAGGAAGCAAAGAATGAATTATGTTTCCATATATTCCTATACACATCTAACTGCATAACGATATTCCAGCCTAATAGACCATTACGATTTTCACCCCTTCCCGACATGCCATAGAGCGTGCAAACTGTGTAACTAGAAAGTTGGGCATTAAGAATCATTTTCTGTCAAAATATAATGCATCAATTATTTAAGACAGCTACTGGCTCAAACCCAGCCCACAGAGGGGCTACGTGTAGCTATCCCAGCAGCACCAGCGATGGATTGAACACCGTTCTGTGAAGTGTAACGAGGTTTTGGCATGTCAAAAGCTAGAAGGTAGGTTTTTGTGAGTCAAGAGTTGCTGTATCACTGTCAGAACACTGCTGTGCCGCATCCTTTACAAGAAGAGAAGGCCCTGACTAACAAAACTTCAAAGAATATTAGCAGAATGAGAATCTCGGCAATGAGTTTTCAGAGCCCAAAAGACCTGTCAAGCATTAAATCATTTTCGTTTCCAGACAAGAGAAAAGCCTCTTTCCCTCCTACAGCAAGCTTTGATGTGATCATAAGAAACTTAACGGAGTCAGATTTTTAAATTATTTTTTTAAAGCAGTGCTTAGGTACCATTCAGCAACAAGCACACAATGGCCAGCGTCTTAATGGTTTCACCTCTTTCCCAAGGAAACTCCTGTAAACAGTACATTTTCAGGTGATGGACATTTAAAGCCCTCGAGCAGCCAGCAGCCAGGAGCAGCTGCCATGGCCACACGCAGGAATAACGAAAAAACGATTATGATCATTTCAATTTTTAACTTGCTCAACTAACAGAAGCACTAACTTGCCCCATTTGCTGACAGTCTCACCAAGCTCAAAAAGCAAAACTGAGAAAGCAGTCTGAAGTTCAGGCTGCCACAGTCAGGAGAGGCCATCTCTGCCTGCAAACAGGGAGGTGGTGTGGTGGAGACCCTCATTTGAATGAGGTGAACTGCTGACAGGACAGTGAAGAGGTTAACCCTCTTGTCTCCCGAACACTTGTGAGCAGCAATTCTTACCCGCAGTGTGACTCAGGGTTTGCGTGAACAAAGGACCATTTAGTAACACAGACGCTTTTTCCATCATGAAACATATAATGTTTCACAAATGCATGGAAAAAGAACCACTGAATGTTTTATAGACACTCCCTTTTTTTATTCCTTGAATTACTCACAACTGTTCCACAAATTATCTCAGTGCACACTCAAGACTGGGAAGACAGGATATAAGTTTCTGGGTGCCGTATCCTGGTCTACGGGATAATTGAAGGAACTAACGCACTCTATCAAGCAACCAGCGTGAAGGTCCAGCATATATTTAGCATCAGTTTCAGCTGATGCATAATTCTTCTTAACCTTGCAGGGAAGCTTAACTACTGCAATTCTGACAGCAGTGTGCTGCATTACAGCCGCCAGAAGTCCTATTAACATCGGATATTCGCTATTAATAGCCCCAAATCTCACTTACAGTCTCAAATAGCATTCTATCCCTGCTTAAAGGACAAATATATTAATATTCCTGAATTTCCTGTCTGTCTGAGGTCTTTGCCACAGCAGTGTCGGGCTCAGTGCAGCAGGAGCAGAGTCACGCTGGCGTTGGAGCTCATCTTGCTCCACAAGACAGCAGTTGGGATGGGCTCTTGCTGGCCAGGCAACAGGAGCGTCCACACCCTCGGCTTTTTGGAATTTAGCACCTCTGCTGCAGACACATGCACACAGCAAGAAGGCCGGATGACAGAGAGCCGGTTCAGCATTTCGACAGGGAGTGAGAACCAAATACACAAGCCAGCCGTGCCAGCATTGTCACAAGGTCCTCACAGCAGTGTGTTTCCCTCAGCAGCTGATGCGTAGGAGAGTTCAACAGGGCAAACAGATAAAGACAACTCCTCCTAAATACTCAGGGCTCAGAGGCTTCCTAAGTCACATCCTTTTGAGTTAATGTCCAAAAATGGGCTCTTCTTCCTGGATTTTCCTCAGTCCCTTACTAAATCAAAAACCAGAGCATCCCAAAGGGTTTTGTGACAAGGCACTTCCCAGCTTGCATAGGCACTGCCAGCGCAATACAGAAGAAAGCCACATTTTATGGGAGAAACCAAGTAATATCACCAATAAATGCCTATTCTGAGAAACAAAGACATCTTCGTTTAAGAGCTCTCTTGTAACAGAACCTAAATTGTAACTGAAAATAGTAACTATTTAAAACCTCAAATACCTATGGAAGGTTAGTTTCAGCCACCAACCCCTGTAGTATCTTCCACTTTTACATCAATGTCCGTTATTTCATGCCTTCCCAGCAATATTTCATGGGACAGCAGATGCTGCTCCCCAGCATCCCCATCGTCTGGTCCAGGATCCCATCTCACACCGACCACACACAGCTCGGCCACCAAACACACCTGCAAAAAAACCGCTTTCCAAAGAAAAATGTTCTAATTGGGTCTAACACATTCTGCAGAGACCTTGGAGCCTCTCATACAACTCACATGGACGTGGCAAATACATCCCTCCTTTACCACCACCTCTTAAAACAACCTTCACATTTTCCCTGGCAACACAAAACAAAGATGAATTTCCAAAAGAACTGCAAAGAAACTGCACCAATACTGAACAATCGGTAAGCACTGTGTAGACTTGCTTTAGATTGCTGTGCGACAGAACCAAAGCCAGGAGAGGCATCAGAGATCAAATGGATGCTAGTGAACAAAGACCTGTCAGAAGGGCTTGATCACAAAGCAAAGGGGTTTGGTTGGTTGGTTTTGGTGGGTTTTTTTAAGGCAACTCCAATGCTTGTGGTAACAGGCTTTCCTGAAGAAACAACGCTGATATTTAAGCACTAACACTGATATTTAAGCAGCAGCAATTTAAGGAGCTGACTGACTTTTTCTTAAAGACAGGACAGCCTTGCAATTATTCAAATAACGCAGACTTTTAAGAATTCTTCCTCTCAAGATTAACTTAGAATACATGCAAATGGAAGTACATCATTCCTCTGAATTCCGTGGTCTTAAGGCACGGAGGTTCTGCAATATGAATCAGCTGTAAGAGCTTCTGCAGAACAGTAGAAGAGTTTCCCTTTCCCATACGTACAGAGCTGATAGCGGCTGATGCACAGGTAGATGTCTGAAAGTACAAACACTGCAACGAGGGTATAAAGTACGTTGCACTGTGGGACCCTGGATGTGGTTCTGGGGGGAGAGGCAACCCCAGAACTAACGCCAGGGATTTCACCAAATGCACGGGGCTGCCAGTTGTGTAAGATCATCCCCAAATGGCACAAATGATGGGTCATGCTTAACCTCCCACCCCTGAAAGCCTCAAAGCTGAAGTTTCCAAGAGCTGGCACTCCACACGTACTGGTGCGGCACTGCCTGCCACTCATCGACACAAGAATAGCGAAAACAGGAGCCAGGGACGTGAGTCATGCTGAAAATACTAGCAAAGCAAGAGAGACAGCCACTATTTGCAAGCCAGGTCGCTTTCCAAGGTAGAAGACAACAGCAAAAAAAGACCCAAAACCACTTCTCACAGACACCCTGCTAAATGCACTACTTATATCTGAAGGCCTTCAGAAAGACTGTATGCCAGATGCTTATCAAAACTACAAGTAAGTTCCAAAGAAACCCCAATAAACCAAAATATACGATTATTTGCCACTCGGTATTCATAAGCATTAAGAGTTCTGCTCTGTCCTGCACATCTCACTTGGAGCAGGAAAAAGACAACAAGGATGTTACAGAACTATTCATAATGGACTGCTTCTTTTGAACATCCCTTTAGAGCAAGAAGAAGAAATCACACTTCAAAACAGGGAGATGGAGCATCAATTCAGCACAGGCTTAGCCATGTGTGTCTAACACAAAAAAGTTAATCTGGACTTCAGATACAATGGCAGTTTCCAACAGCAGTCAAAAAACAGAAGCCAAGCAGGACCGAGTCATTCATTCAATGTTCAAAATGTGAACCGCATGTCCATTATTTGGCTCATGGTAGCAGATTAGTGCCAATATATCACCTCTGGCTGCCATGGACCACTTCATCCTGAGCTGCTACACCACTTCATGCAGTGCATAATAAACTTACGCACGCACACAGCTGGACAGCTACCTGTTGTTAGACACAATTGAGAGTATCGGCAGCAGGCAGCACAGTGAGTGGGGGGCGAAAGGCACTGAAGCTTTACTTGCATCAGACTTCTGAACAACTGCAAAATGTTTTTTCTTCCCCAAAACTCAAAGGCCAACGAGGCAGAACAGGAGGAGGCGTCAAACATCCCAGTGAAATAGGGAAATTTAACGTGAAGAAACAGGCCATTTTGGTAAAACAGGAGATTCACTCTTGAACAAAAACAGCTAATGGTGTTCACTGTGCTGCTTACGCTGAATGTTCTCACAACCATCAGCTCGGAGGCCATACGGGTACGGTTACTAACGTGGCCTGAAACCTGCGTAAAGTCTAATTAAAAGGGACAGGGTACAATAGCTTAGACATATCACCACAAAACTGGAAACATCACCACAGTCAAGAGGAGAGAAAGACCAGCATCTGCCCGCAAGTAACTGTACCGGCACAAACACCTCCTTGTGAAAACTGCTGGACAAAATCCCTGCCCTCTTTGTTGCTACACAAAGGCAGAGGCACAGACATCCCCCCATTAATCCTCATCTACTCAGAGTGCATCAAGCCACTAACAGGAAAGCCGTACAGAATCGCCACAGCAAAGAATTCCCGATCCAGAGCTCAGATGGCTGTGGTGTGCGTGTGTGCGTACACACCCTCGTGTTTCTACGTGGATTGGCGAAACATTTTTCAAATAGATCGCCCAGGTGCCCTCAGTTACGACACTGGTTTGCATTGCCGAGGCTTATACCTGATTCCTTTCTGGTGAAACCATACCTGAAGATGCTCTTCCAAGGAGCACCTACCAGCTGTTACTGGGGATTCCCTAAAGCAGACCAGGACAAAGCTAATTCCAAGTAAAAACTTCTAGATGCGTATAATGGGGACACTGGGCCCTCAACACCAACTGCTTCACTCTCAAGATGTTCCACTGTGATGTTAAACATTTTCCATTCAACTTTATTTCTCTGTTTCCTGAAAGTACTCACAAGGGGAGAAGACTTTTCCATTGATTTGCATTTGTTCCTCTTCCCTCTCTGAGGATGCAGCCTGTTACCTTCACATTGCACTTGATATCCCCACCTGTCTCAGAACAAAGCTACATCTCAGCTGACAACACCTTTCCTGACACAGCACGGGGAAAGAAACACTTCCAGTAACGTTGCTACCATAGTTCCACCTAACAGCTGCATATGGAGGAAGGATGAGGAAACAGTTGTGCCAGGTGGAAAGACCTCAGCTTGGCATCTACCAGAACACACCCTTCCTCGCCACGCTTTGACGTGAAGGAGCGGGAAGAAAAGATTTTTGATCAGCATTAACGGCTATCTTGAAGCTAACAGACCAACTCTGGGCATTTGCTTTCACTCTGAGATGGCTTCAAGGTGTTATGTGTTATGCCCCAACTCAATCAAGTAACATTACAGTGGCTACTTCACTCCTCAAGTCAAGTGACTAATCTCAAAACCTGCCAGTCCTGATTAGTAACTTTACTAACTTCAAAATTAAGCATTGGTTTGGGTCTATTTATATTAATAAGAAAAAACCAAACCTCCCTAAACGGAAACCAGTATTAAATAAATATGCTTACCAAAGAATCTGGTTTTACAAAGGTTAAGAGAAATTATCCTCTCAATATGGAGCTTTGTTTTGTAACAAATCAACTCTTTAAGAAATGGATTTATTCTTACCTTTAAAAAATTTACCTTTATTTCAGCAATATCAAATACACACTCTGTTTGTAATGGGTTAGCACTTAGATCAGCTCATCTCTTGTGCATTATTCCAACACGTAGCTTTCGGTTTAAAAACCCCCCAAAACCCACTTCAGGTCAGGGCTGGGCAGACCATCTGCCAGAGCACCCACCAGCAAATGAGAGGAATGCCATGCAGAGGCACCAACGTGCTGCCACAGGTTCTCAGCTCTGACCACCACTGCCTGCCAGGCTGCTGGTGGAACAGACTGCCGGCCACAGATTTCACAGAAGAGTTTGCTTATCAAAATTCACCTCGGCTCCTCAACAGTGTCAAAATCAAAAATGTCAACTAATAATCTTTCCTGAAAACGCGCTTTTGACATCCTAAGTTTGGATGCAAATAGCAGCTCAATGTGTGTAGTATCAGCAGTTTAATATGGCTGAAAAAATGCTTTGTAATAACTGTTCCTCCTTCTGGAGGGTGAACACTTTTCCTAAAGGTTATGCAAGGTAAAGACATGCAGTTCTTTTTAAAATTGGTTCTGACCAGTCTACTCTGATCCTACTATTTCATGTACAGAAAAGGCTATGATTGATAGAGCTGAACTTCAGAATTACACTTCCACTGCTGCTTTTCCAAGACTGTTTCTTTCCAAGGCTATTAAAATAAGATATGGAGAAATAATTAACCAAAACTACCTGAGATTGTACACTTCAGATGATAGATTCATCTTTACATATATTAAATCTAAACAAACAAAAAAAATTCTTAAATTTAACCTGGGGAAATGCAGGTTCATTTGCAGGCAAGCAAAAAGAAATGTTACTTGCAGGATGTCTTTGATAAACATTTGTTAAGGCACAATACAGGTTAAGTGGAAAACTACAAATGCCAGCACAGCCTCCTTTCTCCCCCCCCACGCACGTGGCATGGTCATACTAGCCCTCGGATGACTCAGTCGCACCAAGAGCCACACGTGGCTTCGCACTTCCTCAATTCCAACGCACGTTCAGAGATCAGGTACAAATATTTCATCCTGGACTTCGAGTAAACTCATTTGTTTCAAGCTGGCATTTGTAGCTTCTTCCAGTCAGCATGAAGCACCAGAGGAAAAAGCTCACATCAACCTGTGGGTTATGCCTTAAACTTGTGTTACAGAGAATTCTGTCAGGAACAGGAGGATTAGCTTTATTTTCAGAGATTGACAGTTTCTCATGATGCCTAAAATTTATAACAGGAATATGGCAACTCAATGAAAATAACCTACTCATGGAAAAAAACCTACCTACAGGACAAGAAAAATGCAGTTAAAAACTGAACTATGGTCTGGAGTTGCAGATCAAGCTGAAGTCACACAGAAGAAAAAAAGGGGGGTGTTTTTTGCTGGTTCAGCAGTTGGCAACTGGAAATTAGCGCTCTTCACACAGGAGCGATTTAACACACCCGTCCAACCATCTGTCCAAAAGCCACGCTCTGAAATCCTGCACACACGTCTGTGCCTTGCTGGGCACAAACCAAATTATCCGTCAAACTTGACTAAAACACGAAAAGCATTGAATAGTTACCGGGTTCTGACTGGATCACGTTTTTTATCTTGGCTCCAGAGCAGCCCGTTGGTGGAGCCACGTCTGAATCCGGCAATGATTTCATTCCTGCATTCAACACTACTGTCATGACTAACTCCGTGAATGTCAGTTGATCAAAGTGCTGCGTGTAATCCTGCTAACACCGGCTGGGTCAGCAAGCATTTCCCAGTTGCGATGTTGACTTAACCAGGTTAAGACGACTTAATCTCTTCTTCAGCTCCCTCAACTGAGTGGATATGATTGTTTACAGACTCCCCGTGAACCAGACTGAGATTTATGTTAAACGTTTCCTGTTAGTGGGCTATTGTTTTAAACACAGATGGGTTCCGCAGGTTACACAGCCTTGGGAAACCGCGAGAGCAAGGGAACAGGGGCGAGTAGGTGGAGCGAAGGGAGAGCAGAGACTGCTTCACCGAATGCTTCTGACAGTTGTTTTCTGTCTTTTTCAGGCAAAACCAGTCCTTACTGCAGGTTGGGTTTTGTAGGGTTTAGGATGTTTGTTGTTGTTTTGTAACACGTAACACAAGAATATCTCAGCCCTTCCTGACAAATGCATTCCACACTAGGGGATCATTTTCAAGCAACACTGCTGTTAAGAACAAGGAACAGCTTTGCATGGGCAACTCTGCAGTCCAGTCCTCGGGTGAAGGGCCCAAAGGAAACACTATGACAATCACTTTAGTGGCAGAGGTTTTCCATACCTTGTCCTGGAGGACCCAGTGTGTGCACAAGAGGTGAAAAAAAACAAACCAAGCACACTGGTGTAATGTTCTTCCCATTCACTGTGTACATGTGGGGAAACGCACACAGAGTTGCAAACCACAGGTTTTCTAGAGCTGAGACATCAACAAGTCAGTTTAGAGACATTTCTCCAGGACAAGAGAGCAAAAAAAAAAATATTTACACCACTTTAAATTTGTTGATAAACATTCAAAAGTGAGTAGTTCCAGGAAATAACACACATTTTAACTGCAGTCAGAAGCCACTAAGCAATGGACTCGCGTTGTACTCTGTGCTCTGCCCTCTCTCCCTGGCTCCTCAAGCTGAAAGACTCCCACACCTTGTAATTACAGATTTGCAACTCTATTTACATTCTTGCCTTGGACTATTCAAAGGCAATGCCGAGACTGGCTTCCCATGGCCCCAGGCAGGACGAGATTGAGCACAGAGCTGCAGGTCACTCTTTATCATACATTTCAAGGAAAATTTGCAGTTCAGAAGATCCGGTGGTCTTTAATGACATGCTGAACTGACAACATAGCTCTGGCACAAAGTACCAAGTACAGTCATCAGCTTCTAGGACAAAAGACTAAGTTTGGGATAGACTAGTTCTCTTCATCTTACACTTAAGTTTGGTTTTTCCCAGGTTCGTATTCAGAGACATACCTGGTTTGTATAAGACCATTGGGAACCGTTCCAAAGTATTCCTACAAAACCTGATTCTGCTCACTTGCTGACTCCAGCCCAGATCTGTGGTGAGAAGGGCAGGAGCAAGAAATCTCAGGAAAGAATTTTCATGCTCCCCATTTTCAAACCTTTAGTCTGAGTAGATTTAAACCACAGCAACAAAAAAGTTCTCGGTTTTTGCCTGATAACTGAGAATTAGCTTCTCTCTGGAAGAGGAGCTGAGCTCAAAGGGACCACAGGTGGGGTATGATGCAGCTCCCCAGAGTTACCAGACATACCTGCTAGAGCACCAGTTGAATTAAAATTGTAAACAGCTGCAAACAGGCGTTTGCAGATGTTATTCATGTATGAATGCCTCACACCCAGCATTTGCAAGTCAAATAATGCCAATATTTGTGTACTGTAAGTGCGTAATTATGTTGCTCCAGAATGTGATATTCCCCCTGTAACTCATGCTAAAGAGATTTAATTCACTTCTGGTTGAGACTTTAGACACCAATCATCACATACATGCTACTGCAACTGCTGTGCTCATAGTTACACGTGTGAATAGTTGGTGATTTCAGTCAGACTCCGTACATTAAAGGCAGTTTTTAGAAACACCGTTATTCCCCAAGTCCATGTCCGTAATATTTATTACACAAACGCTCCAAGTTTCAAGAACTAGACTTTGTACTCCAGTGTTAATGGTCATGTTTCAAAAGCACAAACATAGGCGAGAGTCCTGCTGACTATGAACCGGGACAGACTTCAGCTTTCTGGATCTGCTGAGGTGTGACAACACTGTTTGTGCTCCCCCAGTGACAGAGCTGCTCACTCTCCGGCTCAGGGTGATGCCAAGTGCCACACCTCTAACATCACCACCTATCAGAAAATAGTTCACACTGTAACTGCTAGTTTCTACAAGGGGGAAGAAGAAGAAAAAAAAAAAAAACAACGGAGGTGATGAGAAAGTGAAGAAGTCCCAGAGAATTTTTTTATTTATTACAGATCATTTAGTTATGGTCAGGTTAATAATTTCAGTTCATTTTTTTCATTCCCAGAGTAAAAATTCCTTTAAGACATAACTGAGATTAAAAGTCTATATTTACAGTTTAGGAAGATAAAGTGTCTCTAATTACCATCAGAACAAGCTTTACAAGCTTTTTTAGTAACTCCATGTAACAGCCAAATGATTAGAGAACGCTGAAGTTTAAAATCTGCATTGCAATTTCTAGCATTCACGTCTGGGTCCATTATCTCTCTACAGGGTCAAAAAGGCTGTTCAGTTCTTGCCTTTCCCACTTGAGTTAAGTTTATTCCCAGCTAAGAGTTTTCTAGAGTTGAAACCATTTTCTTTCTTATAGTATGATACCGCTTAAGGTTTTTTTTTGCCATGTAATTTCACTATATATACATCCAAAATTAATTAAAACTGTTTTCATATAAACCCTCAAGTATTTAGAATATAAAAGTTAAACAAGAAACACATATGATGCTATTATAAAATAGTATTTGAAGTATAGAAATATTTAAACATTAAAAAATATCCCATATTTAACAGAACACCCAGAGTTGTTTTATGCCGCTAAAAATTTGAGCAAAAGAGGTCCAGTTAAACTTCCATTTCCTGTATTTCTGTTTCTCCGTCTGTTGTAACATGTTCACTGATAGGAAGCTGATCTTTACAAAATCATTATTTAACCGGCAGAAGTGTAGGAACTCTCATCTTCAGGAAATACCGTGACAGCTCTGAACCACCATCCTGCTGAAGACACTCTGAACAGTTATAAGAGAGTTTCTATGCTAACGTGCAACTGCTGGGTCCGCAAAACTCACAGAACTCAAAGGGAAAGGGCAAACACAAGAGCGTTTCCCTCTCCAGTTCCCTTCCTCTCTACTTACACCAGCTCCGGACTGCAGCGAAGGGCAGACAGCTGCTCTCTGCTCCAGACAACGGGAACGTGTGATGCAAAAAGCATTCGAAAAGGCCTTAAGCACCAGAAACGGGTGTCCTGGACAATCGAGTCATAAAAACTTCATTTAATGGAGATGATGTGGATCCCACTATTGCAAAATCACCCCTAATGGCTAAACGCCATTTCTGATGTATGCACGTATTTAAGAGCTTCAAACGCCTGAGTGAGCTGTAATAACAGGTAGGGTACACCACACCTAGCACCTCGAAAATGAATCAGCTCCGTGCACAGGATGAACGGGCAAAGTCAGACAGAACAGCACTCAGTTTGGGCATACAGGGGAGGGAGCAGGGGTTACTTTTTTAACTAGAAGAAAATCTCCCTTTTCCGTATGCTCTAAAGGCACTTGTCCTTACAAAGGCTACACCAATGCCATATCTGAGGCTTTCACAAAGGTTCAATCCTATTCATATGACAGCCATTTCTTGGGAGAGCAAAGAGCAAAAAAAGAAGAAACCCCCAAACCCCCTGCACAGCATTTAATAGTGCTTTGCTTTAACTATCCCCTAGAAGGGAACACATCGAGGTTGCGCATTACCACTGTGCAACCCCAGACTTGCATCTGAAAAGCAAAATTCCCAGTAACTGACACACAAATTCTGCACTTGAAGGTTCCACTTTTCCAGATACAATCTCAAGAGCCAACAAATTATGTCAAGTGCAGACACAGACCGGGACAAAAGCCCTGTGACATATATAGGAAGAAACATCAATACCAAAGAGTTAATTAAAATAAGAACTTTGTCATGGTCTCACTATTATTACTCACCCGCTTTGGCCCACTGAAAATCTTCCTGGTGTTTTCCTTAGATTTATCACCTTGTTTATTTGTGGATTTCTTATTGCCTTCAGGCACACCAGATGCATCCTCTGAGAACTCCAGAAGGTCTGTAAAAGGTAAATATAGACATGAAACAGCCATATTGAAAGCTGTTGAACTGCCAGAGCCTTTCTTGCATCTGACATTTCCACATGTACAGCTTCTGAAATTATGTAATAAACAACGTTCATCAGAAAAAGCAGCTTTAAAGCCAAACACAGTTCTGGATGGCGCTCAGGTTCACTGACTGTCACAATAATGCACAGAAGACACATTACAAGGCACACTGTCACCATTACTATAGCACCTCGTGCCCGCTGTGTAAGCAGAACTGATCCTACTTCACATCTCATGAAGGCAGCCTGTTCATATTTGCTTATTCTGCTACAAACAGTATAAAAAACCCACTATGGTCATCAGCTCAGAAAGGAGTTGGTTAGAAGGAACTTCTGAAACGGCCTTCCAATGTATTCACTACTTGCCTTACCAGTAGTTCCAGACTCCGTTTTGGACTGTAAATCTGCCATTCACAGATCTAATTAAATTCTTGTCCTATTTGTTGTTTCTTTAAACTTGTGTTGCATTTGAAGCATTATCCCTTGGAGACCAGCTTCTGTTCTTTCACTTGGCACAGACCAGAAGTTGCCATAAATTTCATGACGGAACTAAAGACAGGCACAGAGAGCACTGTTTCATCTGATAAACAGTTCAGAAAATCAATCTATTCCAGCGAAGCTGCTGCTATTTGAAAACTGTGCTGCAAAAATACAAGCAGGCTGTTGGATCAGTCACTCCAATCCCAAGTGCACTCACGTCCAGTAAACAGGACCCTAAGGATGCCATCAAAAGCAAATCAGGCAAGCCACTTCCTAACAGCACTCACAAGGACACAATACTCATCTCATCAGGGCGATGTAAGATTTCTTAAAAGAAGGCTCAGAAGTTTCTTAAATCACAATAAATTTCAACAGGCTTGGCAGGAACAGAACCGGCAGGATGCCACTCCAAGGCACCTATCAGAGCCAGCCTCTCACGTCCCAGCCCAATGGTTTTCTGTTGAGTTGTACAAGGTCAGCACGAGAGCTGAAGAACATGACAGGAATAATCCCTCTGAGACAACTGACTTTAAAAGACTTTTTGTAAAATTAGCCTAACAGCAGGAAAAATATTACAGACCAATTTGCATTAACTTCAATAAAGTGAAACTACTTCCAGATCTATAGAAAAGTCAACTTAGTCCTTTGCTGGAAGGAGTCAAACCAAATTGCTTTGACACGCATCCTGACAAATCCTGGAATACTTTTGAAGAAGCCAGGCCCATGATGCAATGTCCAAAGAAAGTCAAACCATCACAACGGCACCCTCCTATTATAGATTAAAAGCTAAAAAGTAATGACAAACACACAAGTCACTCTAGAACAGCAAAGTGCATTTTTACCCACCAGATCAGCACAACTGTTGGTGCCTCAAGCTAAGACTTGGAGCGGGCATTGTGGTTAATAACGATTAATAGTGCTCTGGATCAACTAAGCCACAATTTTAAAATCATCTAAGTTTTTGTTCTGTGAATTCTGCTCCTTTGTGATCCTGAACTATCCCATTTAACTGCGGTAATTCTAAATTCAAAGAAACTTCTTGATAAAAATGTCTCAACTCCTACTTCTAGACAGCATCCTAAAAGCCCTCTGCATGCAGACCTTACCAGATTTTCAGATCTGAACCATACAGGGTGTGGGGGAGAAGTCTTTTGTTAACATTACCATTTTCAAGGCATTTATAATCTTTGACATAATTTGCCTGTCTCAGCTAAAGTTGGAAAGCTGTTCAAAGACCATCGCGAAGGCAACACCGCAGTAAATTTCCTGGGGAAAAACAACACAGTTCTGGTTTCGTGCCTGAGGGTAATTCTGCAGAAGATTTAAGTCCAAACAGGAATCTGCCTTTGAGGACTTTGATGTACTCTTAAATAGCTAAAAATATTTATCGAAGTAAGGTGATATGGTTTTTGAGGAGATGCAAAGGAAGAAAAAAATATAATAGGGCAAGATTGCTCACCAGAAATGAACTGAGTGCTAGATGCTGATAAACAAAACCTATTTTATTATCCAAAAAGAGTCCAGGAATCTCATCTCGATCACTTAAAGGAAAACGAGCGCACAAAGGTGAAGTTGTATATCAGAACTGATTTACAAAGCAAAAGGCTAAGCTGCGATACTTACACTACAGAACAGGATAACTGCCGCTATAATTTAAATCAAGGATGCTGTAGTTCATCATTAGTATCCTGCTCATGAGATACACAGGGAAGGAGGAAGTGAACAAATAAGAATAAGCATGTTACAGAGGATCAATCTTCATACCTTCCTTTAGCAGAAGGTTTCAGGGCAATTGTTATGTCAATCTACACAGAGAGATGGAAATGTCTCATTTTAGTCAGCTTTTATTTTTTATTCTTGTCCCTTTCTGGAGTAATTTTATTGTCATTGGCCAAAACGAGATGTGGTAAAACAAACATTAACACAGTCCCAGGTGTCCCAGTTGAACGGGTGGGAAATCAAGTGTTCTGAGACTACAAGTTCAGAAGTTAAATATATGAGAAATCCCAAACCGCTGAGATAACCACGGGGATCTCCAGAAAAAGACAGAACCAAACTGATAGCACAAGTATTTCCAGAAGTATAACACGGTCCCAAAGACACGGGTTTGCTCTTCCAAACTGAAGCTTAAAGTTATTTTTGGTTAAGCCTTGCTCCTCTTTGCCATTAGTTCAGATTTCTCTTGGATACAACTCCCCACCGATTAATACAGTCAAGTAATTAAGTCACTTCCCTCTGGTATTAAAGGCTTCTCTTCACTAGTCATTCTTATTCTGGCAAGCGAAATGATACAGGACTGTTTGGGATTTAGTAAAGGTGGTTCTAGTAGAGCTTTGAGCCCCTGCCATTCTGGCAGACTACAGCCAGGAGACATCAAAAATCTCAGGCTCACAGAGTTATGAACTGAATTCATTAAAAAGGAAAGTCTGTGAACAGCATCCAGGAATTTAAAAGCTGGAGTATCTCACGGCTTGGGTTTTTTGGTGCTTTTTAACCATTTCAGCAGATAAATAAATTCTCAGACTCAGCAGATCAATTCACAGATAAATTCTCAGATTCAGCATCACAACACTTAAGGACCTTAATATGTCTCCTTTGAGTGATCATGCTGCTTAAAATTTTCAAAGGTCTGAGAGAAGACAGCATCAAATATATCAAGGAGTCCTACAGATTTTAGGACAACATCAGACTCCTTGTTTTCATCATCTGTACTACAGGATTGAACTAGGGAACGTGCTGCCCTGAGGGAAATAACTTCAGGTCATCCTTTCAATTTTCAAAGAAAATATGCAACTCGAATCTCACCTGGCTACAGCAGCACAAAGCAGGAACCAAAGGAGCAGAGAAGATGTAAAACAAAGGGGAAGCAGCTCTCAGTGGAGGCACCGAGAGTAGCTCTTACCTGAGAAGTGTGTTGAGAAACTAACAAAACACCACCTTACACCTACCTGTGCCATGGAAATCTCTTAAGAGAGTTTTTCAGAGAAATGATCTGTGATAACCTGGGAGCGTAACGGCCTCGCTGGTGAATGCAGTGCTGAATGCAAACTGCAGCTATTTTGAGACTTTCTGACAGCAGCTGAAAGGATTATTTGATGGGTCGGCATCTCAGCTGCATTAACTGTATAAGCCATTTTTTTCCCTTGGAATAAATGGCTGAACAAAGACTCGTCAGAGAGAAGGACTCAGATGGAGCATTTCATAAGCAGCCCTGGAAGTTAAACGCATTCCAGACTCTTTGGAAAATGGAAGTGTCTCATCATAATTAAATTTTATGAAAACAAATCAAGGGAGTTTTTTTGTTTGCAAACACAATCTTCTCATATAACGTCAGTATCAATTTGGCTTTTTTAGAATTTACAAAAACCCCAGCAGTTACATTTACCTTTGATTAAAAGGCTTACAGACAATTTGGGTTTTAGAGACCACTACAATTAGAACAGAGAAATGAGTATTTTTTCCTATGAAATTTTCTTTCTGGATTATATTAGCAGAAGCTGTTTGTAGGAAAATCCAGCTTCTCCAACATTTGCAAGGCTAGACTCAAGTCCTCCCCTCTCCCCATCAGAACAAAACACATCTTGCCAAAGTCCTAGAAGTGTAACAACTTCAGTGAATGGATAAAAACGTCTCGTCTTCATGCTCCAAAATGGAGGATCAAAGAGTTCCCTACAACAGCAGCAGTGTTTTGAAATACTTATTCCTACATACACAATTCTTTGGCATTAGGCTTTGTCAAAACAAAGCAGTGAAAAGAAACCCCTCGCCAAAGCTATTCCTACTCTTCTACATCAACACATCTCAACCTTGATCCAAGTGATTACACGGGACCCAGCCGAGCACCAAGCAAGTCTGATTTTTGAAAGGCACCCAAACATCAGAACCTGCTCAGCAAATTCTGCATGATCAGTTTTACTCATGTGCGTACACACACACATACCACCTACAGAGAAGATGGAGATACCTGAAAACTGGAAGCAAAAGCAGAAATACATCAATATGCAGAGGCAGACCCACAGCTGGCCACTTGACTGGCACCCCATGGGTCCCCACAGCCTCTCCTCCATCGCACTGTGCATGCTCAGGTAAGATGGAGCTTGAGAAAGGTCCAAAAGTTTCATATACGCATTCAAAAGCACAAAAAGGATAAAGATGTTTCACATCTCTAAGAGCTACTTAAATTTTTGCGCTCAGCTCCATAATCCTGGGTTGATGTGGAGCTTCTGTGGGAAGGTGTCTGCCTTCCAGGCACAGGTACTGCATGCTCAACACACCAAAAAGGCAAGAATCTTCTGTTCAAAAAGAAAAACCTCTACCTCTGGCAAGAGATCAAGGTGTCTAAAGTATACTTCGAGACAGCTATGAAACACCAGACGGGCCCGCAGCAGAAGTAAGCCAATTTCCCTTTTAGATTTTCAAATCAGCAGTGCTGTTCAAATGACTCTCAGGTACACTGCAAATGGAACAAAATACAAAAGGTCCACTAAATTCAGATGTGAAGTATGTCTCCCAGAAGAGTTCTGCTTACCTGCATTAGTACTGAGCTGGCTGTCCTGGGAGCAGTTCTCATTGCCGTCAGTGGTTGACTGGAGTGAAGATGATGGTGCAGTTCTGCTTCGTTTTTTGTTAGCTTTCCTTTCTGCCACCTGCCACTCTTCATCTTCATCCTCACTTTCACTCAAGTCATCAAACCCAAAGTACTTGATTTTGTAATTGGAACTCCCAGAACTTCTAGAGGCGCCTTCATCTCCCCCTCCCTCATCTTGATCGTCAAACCCAAAAAACTCTAATTTGACATCCTTTTTGGATTTGGTATTGCTCGGTCGAAACCTGGTTGTAGTTTTTGTAGTAGCAATGTCTGCTTTTTTCCTTAAGCGCCCAGCTTCTCCCAAGTCAGTAGGGGCTGCTGTGGTAAACTCGTCGATTCGCTCCATGGTATCCTGGATAGTAACATTACAAACTGACAAGCAAGATGGATGTAGAACAGTGTAGTCTCTAGTCCGTCCAACCGTCCCTCTAAAACTGGTCCCACTACTTAAAGAAACTTTTCTTGCTGGGTTCACACCGTCATTATTTGACTCGTTGTTTGCTTTGGATACAGACTGACTAGTGCCATCCATTAGCTTGTCAAAATTTGTTGCCCCCTGCGGTTTTGCTTTGTTGGACCGACAGTATGTCCTACAGTTGCTTGGCCTAGGAATAGGTTGCACGAGTTCTTCGCTAATGGCTTCCTTTGGGTTTTCAGAATCTTCTTTGTCACACTCCTCATCCTTGCTCTTCATCTCTGAGAGATGTTCGCTGTCAAGATCTAATACATACTCTCCAGTTCTGGTGTCTTCAGTGTCATCCTCCCATTCGTACAAGTGAGTTCTTAACGGCCCCTTCATCTGAGATGTTTCCGATGGAGAGTCTGCTGCTTTGCCCATGTGGGAGTCCCAAGAATCAGGCAAGTCCTTGGCTTCACTGGTGTCTCCAGAAGCGTCTGTACTTTCAGCATCAGTTCTGTTACTGTCTTCAGCATTCTCATAGATGAAATGACTGTTCTTCTCGGTATCTTCAGTCAAATTCTGTACTTTATCTACAAGAAAAGATAATTTTGTTACTAAAACACAGTATTAAATACAATAATCACCCTTGTGGGCAAGTTTGAGAAGTCACAACATACCAGCAAATATTCAGTGCTCAATGACAAAAAGCTTTTGAAGCCTTTTAGTTTAAAATTTGTGCTATAATAAAATCTTTTGCACCATTTCCAGCACAAATATACATCTAGCTTGAAATAAGCGTCACTCTGAAAATATGCACCATGAAAAAAACAGCAGTAAACCCTAAATGCAACCACTTATCTGTACAACCTACACGAAAATCAAGGAGGAAAAAGTCTGAATGGTGATTGACTTCACTGCAAGTTTTGCAATGTTTCACGTGAGTGACCTACGGTGAATAAACTAGAGATAAAGATTACTTATAAAATGTTTTCGAATTCTGTAAGAAAAAAATGTCCTTCCTGGACATAGGTTAAGTGTTGTATATTATTATTTTATAAACATACACCCCTCCCAATTCTTATGTACATCAAGCTATTGTGAACTACACTAGTGTTTGAAATAAAAGTTGTTCAATACAGATTTTCCTAAACCCACCAATAGTAATCCACCAGCACAGCTGTACTAAAACTGCTCCAGTCCAGTTCTGATCAGCGCACCTTGAACAGAAGGGCACACCACTCCAGCAACTGTTACCATAGTTTGCTGCTTCAAACTAAACTATTTGGACTTCCAGAAGAAATACAGAAAATGCAATTCCCATCACAATCTTAAATTAAACCACTTCTGAAATGGAGGTTTTACAATGAACTTTTGCTGCCAAAAGTTAGTCTTGCACTTCTCCAACCCAAAGCCACTCTGATGCTGTCAGAGAGAACAAGTTCCACTGTAAGACACCAGTTTTTCCAAGATTTGTTACTGGCCAACCACGCACAATAGTAAAGCCCGGTTCTCAACTGGTTGGGAAACCACTCCCATGGCTTCCCTGATTCCCAAGAACAGCTCAGTCGATTTGGTACCAAGCTTTATGAGGGTAGTCCCTGCATCTGCCATACTCTGCCATTGCACCTCACACACACAAAGACACCCAGAACACAAGTGTGTTACTTCCTGGAAGCGAGACGAGCAGAATCTTCTTTGAAATTTCTGAGGCAGTATAACGGAACGCAGGAACCAAGGCGTCTCCCATTACTATCGCCTCGTGCTGTACTGGGCAAGAAAGATAAGCTGTCTGGAAAGCAGAAGACCCTGACACATGGAAGAATAGCACACAATGAGATAAACAGAGAAAACAGAAGCAACCCGGACAGGGACAAGCAGGAAAAACAAAGCGCTAGAAGAGAACACGCTTAGAAGACAGAGGTGTGGAACCTGTAATAAAAGCAGCTCCTCCAGCAGAGTGCAGCCCCTAAGGTTCTAACGTGCTCGGTAGCAAACGTGACCTGAACACGCCAGTAAAACGAAGGCTTTAGCACCCTTTAGCGCTAGGCCTGCCTGCAGTAAACCCGAGTGGCACAGAGGTTTCGTAGCACTGACCAAAAGGTTTCAACCTTCCCGAGGAGGAAGGCGAGCCGCATCCTGTTCCAGGGTCTTCCATGCAGTTATTTTTATATTAAAACGGCACCGTCTAAATGCCATCCTTGCACATACCGTTTATAAAAACTCCAAGGTGCACGCAGAAAATTCTAGTGAGAGAAATGACTGCCAAGTCGTGTTTTGCAGGAAATTGGTTTAATCCTCAGGGAGACAGGACAAGTAGTATCTCACAAACCGCACCTAAGTTTTCTGGGAGTCCAGCTGAGGTCTTTTGTAAAAGATCACATCCTCAGCTAGAAATAAAAGCAGCTCTTTGCAGAAGATATGAAATGCAAAACTAAATTCCCCAAAGAACATCAGTTCGAGCCATCTTGGTGACAGCATCTTGTTTAATCTTTTTCAGTATCAATATGTAATGCCAGAAATCCTGTTATTCCCATTTCAATCTCATGCTCGTGATAATCTAAGAGGCCCAACCAAAACGACTCCTTGTGTATCAGAGCGAGTTTGACAGCGTACAATATGTTCCTTCCCCCCGTATGTTTAATGATATTGCACAACTGAGGATTACCGTAACACTTAGGCATGAAAACCAGCAAATTAAACTCAAAACATTTTCAGACTTTCTCACAAAAATACATGATTTTGCAGCCTCACCACTACTGTTCCATAGCAGAGTGCAGATTTACTGGAATTAATAAAGTCTAAGCAACATTTAACATAAGTACGCTTAAAACATCCTGTCTTGGCTAACTAAACAACACTCTACTGAGCTCTTCAGAAGAAACCTCAGTAGGCGGATCTGGAAAGGGAACGGTTTTCCCAGCCTAAGGAAGTCTGGGGTTTTGAAGAGCTGCATTTCATGCCAGGACCAAATCACATCTCATCATCCCAGGGAAGGGACAGAATACGTGTTGCACGTGTCAACTAATTCAAGAATCTGTTTTGAGAGGAAAAAAGCTGAAATTTCATTTTATACTGTCTTAGCTCGAACCATTATCATCTCTGCTACAGTCTGTATTCTCAAGCAGAAAAGATGATCAACACATCAAGCCTGGAAAATAGGCTGAAGAGGCCAAAGATTTATAAAAATATATCTAGCTCATACACATCAGTAACACTGTCAAAAAAGTAACGGAAAAAGTTACTGAGGAATCTGTCTCCAAAGAAACATTAATCAACTATTCCCAAACACATCACAAAAATCACAACGATCCTATCACACATATTCCACGTATGTTCGCTTCAAACTCCAGACTTCTAATACGCAAAAAGCAAAGATATTCGGGGAATGCATAATTAAGTCTCTCACTTAAGATCGCTCCATCTAAAACACACTCCCTGAATTCTTCTGCTCATTCATCAGTTCTGAAGCAGCGTTTTGCAGACAAAACCGCTTTTACTTTTTCAGTCCCATGCCAGGAAGTTCCTCTGTCAGTAACCAAGGGCTAAAGCCATCAGCTACAAGGTCTTTGTAAGAAAGACGATCCTTAGGACACTTCTATCAACTACAGCGGCTGTGTTTACTTTAAACAGGTTTTCTAACATGCATTAGACACGTCACCAGGTAATAATAAAGCCAAACAGGTAATATTTTCATTAAGAGTGAATTTTAGTTCATGTCGATGACGTAGTTACATACACTGAAAAACTATTCTACAAATTGTTCTAGAATATTTTAGAATGTGCTAAAATTAGCCTCATATTTGTAGGACGCTGAGCAAGAAACACAGTCCCATCTAGTTGTCCGTAATCTATTAAGGGAACAAAACTTCCTACTCTTAGTGCAGCACCTCTTCTGGACCAGCTGAAGCATCAGTTGAGAGGTCCATCACAAGAAGAACAACCCTTCTCCAGGCCTGTGTTCTCCATTTCAATTTTTCTGTACTGGCTGCAGCAAGGTAGTTACTTTTTTTTTTTCTTCCCAGTACTGGTGTAAGCAACTTAGAATTTTGAATCGTCTCTGAAAAGGCTCCCCAAGTATCAACCAAATGTTACACCTCCTTTTTCGCTCTTGGCTAGTAATTTCACGCCACATAGAGAGTTAAACAGCAAATAAGTGGCAGTTAACCTCCCCCTTCATTTTGCACCTACCAGACACCAAAATTTTAAACCCACCCAGTACTTCAGCAGCCTTAGTAAGTGCAGAGGGAGGTTTATCCATCCCCAGTAACAAGCAAGGCCGATGGAAAATGTAACCAGCAACCCGCTTACTGTGCACCAGGTAGAAAGTCTGGCTTTCAAGCTGGATCCCCACAATGCATTACTGGAAAAGTACGCAGAGCCATTTCACGAATACTTCCTCGAGGGAAGATCTGTCGAGCCACTGTTCTCCTCTCAGCAGTGGTCAACACCTGTCAGGCTGAACCTGCCACCCCAGAAATGACTGAAAATGGCTTGCTAACTGCCCAGAGGTGTACAGCACCAGTAATTCCAATAACCTTCATTTCAAAAATCACTGTATTTATCTGGGGTAACTATTACAGCAGAAGCTAGCGTGACTGCAGGAAACATGTAACGTACAATTTTATTTACAGATACAGAAAGGACAGAGGAAATTAACTAGTTTGGAATTATTAGATATTCTGTAGTTCAAAAGAAGCATGTAATTTCTCCTCCCAATTTTAACTGCAAATAGGCTCTTTTGAGGCTCAAACACCCAAATAGTTCCACCTAGTAATTTCAGACCAGCAATAGCTTAGAACTATATATTCTACCAGAGGGTTTTTTTTTTTCCCCCCGGGTACAAGGCACAATATTCCTAAGAACCATAAAAGTCTTCGGTAGTAATCATGACTTGTTTTCTGCCTAACTCTCTAGAACGTAATTACCAGAGTATGAGAGAACCCAACTTAGCAAACACACAAATTTGGCAGAACCACTTCGCAAGGCTGTATTTAAATGATTTTGATGACTATTGTCCAAAGTAACCTTTGTAAAATGACCACTACAGACAAAAATTCAAGTTCATATACTGCAAGACAGTCAATTTAGATAAGGTAATGGTTTATACTTCTCCAGAGATATGAGAACATTCTAACACTGGGAATGTAACCAAGTTCTCAAAATCCCACTAATTTTTCTGTAATAAACTGTCACTTTTTCAGTAATAAATCTTTAAAGATTAAACAAATGCACATCTCGACTTACTATATCTATTAGACTAGATGGACATAAAGAGAAAATTCTGTTCATATCTTTTCTAAAAATACGGATTTAAAATAAGCCCTCACTTATTAGATGGAACAAAAGCTATCCTATAGATGCACCCAAACTGAAAATGTTCTGTGGCTCCCACAAGCAGCCAGAGTAGGACTACCTCTGGCTGTTCCGTTGTTAAGATCATGTACAAAATGAAGAATGCAATTCTAGACCTAAATTTTAAGACTTTTTTTTAAAAAATTAATTTTCTTTAGAGAAAGACACCCCCATCCTTCAGCTGGACACCTCTGATCATTTTGACGTTAAGATGTCTCAGATTTCAATTCTATTTTTTCATTAAGTACTTGTTACACACCTCACCCTTATTTTACTTTTTTCTTAAGAAATTAATGTCTGCCTGAAAATGCGCTCCCAAGTAGCCCTCAGAAGTATTAGTATTTCTTCATTGCACTATATGAGAAAAGGAAGGAATCTCTCCCCACTCACTTATGCTTCTTACCTACATCTTTCGCTAGATACCGTTTTAAAGAACAAAAAAGTGAAGACCAATAGTTTTTGCAGAGCAAAAGCCACGCTGGACCAGTTGAGCAGGACCTCTGGCACTAATTCAAGCTGCCTTCTAGTACACGCAGTGAACATAAAAAGGGGACTCTAAGGATTAATCTCTCCAATTGCTTGGCTCAAAAAACTTCACTTCTGGATTGATGATGAAATAAGAAAAAGAAAACTGCTAGAATCATTTTAAAAATGCAAAAGTATGAGTAATTCTGAAGCCAACCCTTGACTGTCCCCCCTCTGCTTGCAGTGGTGTGGAACACATTCATGACTTCTTTCTCACCTCTGGTAATGACAAGGACACCCAGGGAAGTTACTGGTACGAGCAACAGAGAGAGCTGTGCCAGCCCTGACCAACAGCATCTGTAGGGACCAGGCAGCTTTCTGTGAAACGAGTGAGTGTGATCCTAGGAGCTGGAAATACACATCAGGAGACCAAACTGCAAGGGCAAAAACCAGCTGTATTACCTCCAGCTGCAAGAGGCCACTGGAGCCCAGAGCAGCCAGGAAAAGATGCCTGGGATGCAAAACATAATGAACACAGAGTCTGAGTGGTGACTTGGCATGGAGACACAGGCAGAGAATACTAGAAACTACCTGAAAGTACCTGGGGAGAAGGAGGAAAAGGGAAATGTCTGGGAGGGGCAGAGCTTAAAAGGTTGTACAAGAGGTCCCAGGACCGTGAGGTGTTTTTCCAGGATTTGTTGTAGATCTGTTTTTTCAGACTAGAGCTACTCCTCTTTTCAGGTACACATTACAAGAACCACCTTCATTCTTGCTCAAAGTTCACCATAACAGCATTTACTGTTGCATTAACTCAAACTTGGTCAAAACCTTCTCCAGGCAGGCCCCAAAAGCAGCGAGCAGGATAATGCAGAAAAGAGAAGCCATAAAAACAATTGGTACCGTTTCTCAATGGAGATTAAGTTTGACAGAGCCTTCTTACTTGAAGGGGAAAGCCTGGAGTTGGGAGAAAAGGTAACGCTCTCTCCATCAACTACTGAAGAGTTAATGGTTTCACACTCTGACCCTCAGGGTACAGCGTATACCAAGATGGGGTCCAAAACAAAGTGAAAAGAAAAAAATCCTTTAGGAAATTCTCTTAATGGCAAAAAAATTACTGATCCAAACCAACCATCAGGAAATGTATCCTCCAGCCTAGTCCACATCTCAATTTCATTTCCATTTAGCTTACAAGACAAAGTTGCTTGGCTCTAAGTCTGAAAACCATAATTTTCAGCTCCATAAAAATCAAATCATCGTTAAGAGGCTAACAGTAATTGCCTCAAGTCAAACACTACATGCAGCGATAGAGCCGCAGAATGGTATTTGCTGTTTTTAAGTTACTGGGAACACAGAGAGGCTGTGAGAAGAACAGCTCAAGGTACGTGCCTGTCCTGATCAGACTCGGAGCTCCCAGAACAAACAAAGCTTGTTGTCCCACAACTCAACCACCACCTCCACAGCCTCCTCAACACCAACCTGTTCGACGGGGCAGGAGACAGCACCCACTGCAGATCACAACAGCAACATGTGCTGGCTAGCCAGCTTGCTGCTGCCTCTTCAAACAACTAAGGATCCAGCTAGAGCCACAATTTCCTTACCAGCACATGGACACAAGAGAGGTAAGAGGAAAGAGTTGAATTAATCCAGCTCCATTTTTCACTCCCCCATTTTTCACAACCCTTGAAACAGCACTGGATCTTTGAAATCTCTCCCCACCACTCAGTGAGTACAGATGTGATTAGGAAATTGAAGGAAACAAAAGGACAGTCAATATTAGCCCTGGTATGTTAAGAAAAAATACCAAGATGTCAAAATGTTATCACAAAGGCAAAATAAATGCTTACTTTGTATATGGACTCATGAAGAGTTGCCACTATTACTTGTTAGCCTGACTAACTTGAACTCCAGGTTATTTTTCTCTCATTTCTAGTGATTCTTGATGAATGCTCCAAGCTACAAACCAAAGTCCTATTTGCCTGCTATAGCTTTTGTAGCATGAGACCTTCCACTCCTTCACTGCTGGGTAACTTGCTGTAGAAGCCTTCATTTTAACACCAAAAGAAGAACTATACACAGGAAACAAATCTACAAACTTAAAAGAGAGTTTGTTTTTTTTTTGAATCAGCCTCACAAATTGACAGAATTCATTGTGAATGTATAGATAACATTAGGCAGAAGCAATGACATCTTTAAAAGGGCTGGCAGGTGCCATGATGCCAGTTTTATATTCCTCTTTATTTCTCTCCTAATAGACACCTGACTACCAAGACAGATGTAAAAGCCAGAAAATGAAACCTCAAGGTGAACGCAGCATAAAGATTAAAACGAAAAAAGGGCACCCAGGGCCCTCAGATCCCTCGCAAAACTGAAGGCACTTGTGTTGACAGGCTACAGCTCACCAACAGCCCACAGACAGGATGGAGGAAACAGTTTGTTAAGCTCATTATGAGCTACAGCTCAGCCTGATGCTCCTGAACACTCAGAGCCATTTCTTAGGGCTCCATTACACCATCACCACTGTTCCCAGATACAGCCACATCACTTTACACCTTGAAGCCGACCAAGTTAAAGGAAAACATGAATCTTTACCAGGTGCTTGTATCATATTCCTCATTGCAGGGATGAGCGCCCGAACGAGACATACACAGTGTCTTCTCCGGTTTGGGCAGAAAATCAGCAGCTGCAGAGAAGCCATGCTTTTCTCCAAAGGAAAAAAAAAAAAAAACAAATTTCTTTACAGTTTATCTCTTCTAGTCTGCATTGGAAATGAAATGTTTTGGTTGGTAAGAAGAGGTTACAGATTAAACTCCTTTGGTCCACTTTCTGCCTATAGAAACCAGGAAACACAGAAGAGACCTTACGGATATAAAATAGACAACTCTCAGAAATGGGCAAAATTTACTGAGAGCCGTCATTACCCCTTGATGCCCGTAAGATCTCAAAAAACAGTTACGGTTAGCAGGCATTGACGCAAGATAAGTGTAAGAGTATCAGAAGGTAAGACTCTCAAGACCGCTTTCATGGTTGACAACCACTAAAATAGCTAAAATTATAGAACCACCACATCCATAGCTCTGATCACAGATTCTTAACTAACTCTGGTTCTTTACTTTCCTTGAATCAAAATGAGCTTCCAAAACATTTACGTGCAGGTTGGACAGACGCCGTTTGCCTCTCAGCAGATGTTTTAAGCGTTGTCTTTTGCAGAAGGATTCCACAGAAAACCTTAAAGTGATGAGGTTTAATCTACTGCCATCACAGAATCGTTTCCCTTAAGAACAGTTCGCTTTCCTTGTTACCTTTCCAGTATCCTCAATATCAAAATTCTAAGGCAGTTTATAAGAAAAGTTTGAATTTATTATTTAAGGCTACATACAAACGAAGTTCTCAATCATATATCATTTCAGTTAGTTATTCTTGTACACACCAAGCTTGTGAGACAGAAGACACCTTTTCTTCCCTCTTATCACCTAGATGCAGCCTTTCAGTTTGGTAACACAGTGTTCCGCATCTCCAATGATCCGTTATTTCCATTCCATGAACCTAACAGGTTTTCCTGCTTTTTTCCACAGGGTTGCAATCTGACCCGACCACCTTTCCTCTAATGAAGAAAATACTCACCGAGCTAACTGCCTGCCTTTATCCCAGGCACAATTTTCAACAGTATGGGAAGACGTTGTTTCAGCCTCTCTATTTCTATCAGATTAAAGCCCTATAACTTCTCTTGCACTTCAACCTTTTCCATTTTCCCACATAAGTATTTTTGATCCAGTTGCAGCTACAGTCTTACAGCTAGTCTTTCCCAGCTGGAATAACTATCATTCTTCCATCACTCTTCCTTCTAATCTTGCTTAAAACTCTTCTACAACCCCCTGAAAACCTCATTTAAAGCATGTTTTTCTTCTGGTGTGTATATATTTAAGACAAACGTGACTTATTTTTGAAACACTGCCTCACATTCATTTCTGTCCACATTCATAATGAAATACATCATAATATGGCTCTACAGACACTGCTATTATGTAGAAACCCAACTTATCACACAGCACCTCAGCAATGCCCACATTCAACTTGCATGCAAAGT
Source organism: Bucorvus abyssinicus (assembly GCA_009769605.1). Taxonomy (NCBI): domain Eukaryota; kingdom Metazoa; phylum Chordata; class Aves; order Bucerotiformes; family Bucorvidae; genus Bucorvus; species Bucorvus abyssinicus. Next base: position 37,165,686 of record CM020032.1, read on the forward strand.
CCACGACTCTCAAATGAAGGACAAATTGCTAAACAATGTTAAAACTCCTTCCTATGGAAAGAAAACTTTTTTGTCTTCCAGCAAAGAATTAAGCTTTGAAGAACTCTACAACATCACAAGCAAGACTACTTAGTTGGAAATCTAAAAATAAAGCGGTCCTGAAGAGATGAGAAATTGTGCAACATCAAATTGAAGGGTCAGAAGAGCTGCTGCGCTCTGTAATACAAGAGCTATCAGAGCCCAAACTAGCTGTATCATGTGTTCACCTCTGATGGGAATTCCAGTGAAACAGCCGTGTTCTTCCTCACGGGTAGCTCAGAAGAACATCTCCTGCTCGGAGCAGGACAAAGCTGATCCAGGAAGCAACTACCTCCCCTTGCAGTGAAAACAGGACAAAGCATCACGAGCAACACACGGGGCGGCACATGCCAAAAAAAGCTTATTGTCACCAACTCCTGTAGTGTGAACCCTTATGAAAAATGTACCAAAAGTCAGCCTGAATTGAGGCACCACTCAAATATACAGAAACCCTTTCCTGAAGACAGAGGCAGTTTCTTCAAAGAAAATAAGAGCTAAGTTTGAACTTGAAAAACATTTTCCATACAGCTAATAAGATCTCAGCAGTTTGATCCTGAAATGGCTTCCTTACCAACTGTCTTCTGCTTTCCCGCGTGCTTTGGCCCGCTGTAGAGCTATGCATGTCAATAGGGGTTTTTTCTCCCCCTCAGAATCACAAAGATCTTTTCCAACCAAAATGATTCTAAGTTCATCGAGTCTAACCGTTCCCCCAGCACTGCCAGGTCACCACTAACCCCTGTCCCTCAGTACCACCTCGACACATCTGTCAAACCCCTCCAGGGATGGGGACTCCACCACCACCCTGGGCAGCCTGGGACAGGCCTGGACAAGACCAATGGGGAAAGAAATTGTTCCTCAGGTCCAATCTAAACCTCTCCCGGTGCAACTTGAGGCCATTTCCTCTTGACCTGTTGCTTGTTACTTGGGAGAAGCACTGGCCAACATTTTAAACATGAAAGAAGATAAGAAATAGTCCAAACTTTGACCTTTTAGAAAACTAACTGTTGATTGTACAAGTCCATAAGGAAAGAATGGCTTCAGAAGTACAGATTTGTTGTTTGGAAAGGGGAGTTACAGAGGGAAAAAAAGTTGTGTGTGCTCATTAGGGAAAATATGTTGCAGAAATCAGAATATTCCTTCCTAAGTACTGGGTTCTTTTTCCTGCATTGCTATTTTAGCAGACCAGTGTAAGCACTGAAATCTAAACAGAATTTCAGTCATTTCAGACTTTTGAAAAAAAAATGCAAGAAAAAAACAACAAATCTTCAAAGAAATATGAGAGTAATACAAAAACAGACAAAAGATGAGAATGACTATTACACTAGTTTGAACTTGTGCTACTCACACAGCTAGAAAGTTCTGTGTAAGAGGAGAAGAGATATCTTCAAAGGGGGAAACAACACAAACAACTGAAGAAGGGAGGACTTGTGGATAACCCCAGCTATCTCTGTACCCGGTGTAACTACTGCCACCTAAACAAACCCCCTAATGCTGAAATTCGAGGGGCATACGTGTCTTCTGGCAGGCCTTTCCCCTTCTCTGCTATCAGTTTCTGGGAGCACAGTTGCAGCTCTGTTTAATCACGGTTGTGCCAGCTGTCTCCTAACACAGCCAAAGGCTCAGGCCTCACTCGGTTTCCCCTGACTTTTTGCTCCATTTTTGGAGAGAACAACTAAACTGAAACTCTTCCTCAAGAGGTAAATAAATTGCACTCGACATCTCCGCAGAGAAGAAAGGTAAGATTAGTCAGACCTAACTACTATCTTACACGTCCGTGTCTCTGTTAAAGACCAACGAGAAGCTCTAAAGCCATTTCAAAGGAATACCCCTGCACATCTTCCTGTCAGATGTAATCACCTAACAAACTCGCATTTGAGGGGTTGAAACTTAACTCTAGAGACAGGGCTCCCCCACCCACATAATCAGGATATGGAGCCCTTGCAGATGTGTTCACTGAGGCACTACCAGGACAGTCTGTTGGGAACAGACCCCATGACTTGAACCATCTTCTTTCCAGGACGAACGTTTTCTGTAAATGAACTCTATTCACTCCGTAGGCTTTTTGAGCAACTAAACCCCAGTACCTCCTGACGTAGCCAGGCACAGCTGTATCCCTTCACTCCTGCACTGTGTAACCCCAAGTTATTAAGAAGGATCACATTTGCTATTTTGATTTGCTACCGATTTTTCACCCCTAGCAAAAAACAAGGGCTTTAAGAACTACCTAGAAACACAAAAGAACTGAACAGCAAACAACAGGCAAATGTTTCCTTACAGCACCAAGAGCAAAACTACCGCCAGAACAAAGATTTGTGTGAATACCAGGACATAGTAACCAATGACAAGATGCAGACTAGCTGTTTTCATAACTACTCTAAATGTTACAGGAAACAAAATGCAAATCTCACAAATAGTTTACATGTACTAATCAGTCCTTTTAATCCTAAAAAGCCTCATAGGGCACTGCTGAGACAATAACCACAAAATCTGTACTTCACCTCACAACACAGCAGGAAGGAGATGCCATTCCTACCCTGCTCTGTATTCTGAAAAGATATTTCAAACCATTCTATTTTCTGTTTCTCCACAGCAAGCAAAATGTGCCTTCAAGAATAAACTCATAGGCTTAAAACAACAACAAAAAAAATCAGATTTAATCTGTGCCAAATTAAAGTATTTCTCAGTTAAAAGCATCATTAAATACCTAATATTTTAACTTCGAATTAACGTAAATAAGTAGTATTTTCTCATAGTCCACAAACAGGAATACCCCTTGGAAACCTAGTCACACACCAATACAACAATGAAATGCCACACCACCTTTTAAAATTCCTCAAGCTTTGATTTTTTCACCTGAAAACTCGTACTACGTTAACTCCAACACACAAGCTGACATGAATATTCTAAGAACAAAGTTATTAGACAATTTTTTAAAACTAGCACCTCACGATTTGTTCTGCAAGGCCAGAAGTGGTTTTATATTAAAGCTTGTGTGCAGGTGAATTTAATGTGAGATACTATTTGGCTTTATGCCTTAGGGTTTAAAAAGGTGTTTCAGAAACCCCAGCCAGTACTGCTTTGTGTGTTTTCACCTTATCCTACTAACTCGCCTACTAACTACTCAGTTGTTGCATCTTTGCTTGGCATGAATTATATTTTTCCAAGCACACAACTTACTTTCAAGCTACCAAGTCCTCCTACCTTAAAAAGAAGTGACCAAACAGTAACTACTAATGTGGAATGCTCTTTTGCTGTTTCTAATTTACCTGAACTCCCACTACCTGCAAATTACCTGTTACACGCAGGATTACTCAAGAACACTCTGCTGACAGTATTAAGTCTTGATCAAGCAACATTACGGTAAGATTATGAGAAGCTTTCCACATTAAGAGCTTCTCAAAGCCTTAAAATGAGATTGTTACAAGCACTAGCTGAAGGCTATTGAAAGAAAAAAAAGAGACCAGTAAGTAACATCCTTTTAAATAACAGGTACAGATCCTCAGCTGTGTTACACAGTTGCACAACCATGAAAACAACCCCAAAACCTGACTGCTTTTTATACCAAACATTAGTTAAAATTAACTGACATTGCATCACCTTCATTTTACTGGCCAAAGAAGTGGACACTGAGGCAGAATAATACATTTGGAGCAGAATTTGCTGGCTCTCAGCTTGCCCACAACCACGGTCTTCACCTTACTCTAATTCTTAACCATATTTCACCCAGGTTAAGAATGAAGATACAGTGATGGCACATGCCATTATTAGGAAGCCTTGAGACCTTCATTCCTGCACTGTCTGGTCAGTCTCAGGACTGGGACTAGCAAGCTGCACTTTACCAAGTGAACATCAGCACCAGTACAGCCTAGTTTCCATAGCCAGAGATACACCGCGGTATGTAGGTTAAGGTTGAGATGACATTGCAGTGCCTCTCACACTGGGAATATAAACTTTGTTCCCTCTTCAGGAACAGTTGAGCTTGCTGTCTCAAGGATCTAAAAGCCCGTCGAACCTGGTGGAGTTCAAGAGTCACCGGGAAGGGCAATAAGATTCTGGGAAGGGTGGGCAAGTGTCAACAGTAGAAGTCCATACATGACACCCTAGGAGGCCACACAAGGAACCCCCTTTTTCTTGTTACTCAGTTTTTCGCCACCAAGTTCCCTCTTTCCTCGTAGCCCCACGCCCAAATCAACAAAATTAACCCTCTCCACTTCTGACAGATAGCCTCATACCATCAAATGGACTTAAAGAAGCCTTTGAAGTAGCTACATTTACACTACCTCACTACACCACTATCTCTAACTGCTCAACGTTCTGAGTGACGTACTCCAAGGCAGTTCTCCTTTACTTGAGATCAGCATAATAGCTGCTTAAACCATCCAGTTTCATTTACAGCAACTGTCCAAAACAAACACTATCAGCAAAACATCCCTTACCCTTATTTAAAGGCCCTCCTAGGATGTTTTGCAAAGATCCATCCTCAGTTGAACTTTCTGGAGAAAGCTATGAAGTGGGTTTTCATCTTCGTTTGACTGGGTGTACACAGAATGTGACAGATTCTGAAAGAACAGCGTCATCGCATCAAGGTCCACCTTGTCCTTCACTGCTTCTGGCTGAATTGCAGTCAGTAACAAATACTTCAGGAAAGCAGGCAAGAAAAGAATTCCTTCAGCCTTCCCCTCTGCATCCAGACCACCACCACACTCAGCAGCCACTGATGGACTTACCCACCAAGACTCACCAGCCTCCTTCCTTTCAGAGCCATATATATTTACAGTATATATAAGATTGTCTACCAAGGAGTTCTAAAATTTAAATAAGCATCAAATCAAAAAGCTCTTCTGTGCTAAATATTGTATTTTATTATTTTCCACAGTGCTGGAACCATGAAGCACCAATGAAACGGTAAAGTCTGTTCGTCTTGGCCTTTCATGCAGTATGAATTTTCAGAGCTTCATCGCATTTTCTCCCTGCAGTTTTCACATTTTCTTTTCCAACCTAAATAACACTCTTCTAACCAAGCTTTTCCACATGAAACCCCTCCACTGAAAAACCTGCTTTGCTACAATCTCTCATTAACAACCAAGGAAATTCATTACTATTTCTTCTCCTTGTAAATATTGGGGGATGAATCTATTCAATCTCTTAAGAAAACTACTCAAACTTAGCAAAACATAAATTGTATTTCCAGCCTGAAGGTGATACTTACAGATAAAGAAACTGCAGAAAACCATACTAGAATGAGAAATATCTCAGCACCAAAAATAAGAGTAAGATCAAAAGACAACTACACATCCCACCCACGTGTCTGTCAAACTACAGTTCAACATTTCTTGGGTTTTGATTAATTATATCACTAATAAAATTATCTTGTAAATACTTAGCTGTTCATTTCTTACTCTGTTCAGTATCTTCTTGTCCACTGTATGACAGCTGAACAAGTTCACTCAAATTTTGCATCCTAGGTTAACTACATGTGAGAACTTTAAGTTACATAAACTCTCCTCATTAAAGTTGATTACGATAACCCACAGCAAGTCAGCAGGTGTCATCTTCATCAAGGTCCACCTAATGTGATCTTCTGCTCAATTTTGGAAGCTGCAGTTTTATCAGCCCATTATATGAAAACTTCTAATGAGATAAAATCATATCTGATCTTGCCTAAGAACGATCTGAACAAAATTACAGCGATGTTCAGCTCCACAGGGTTTGTCAATTCCCTCTCAAAAGTACTAAGGTATCTTAAAAACACTTCAGAGACTAAAAGCAGCCCCTAAATGAAGTTTGACAGAATTCTCTGCTGTAGGTCTGAAGCTTTGTACATACACATTGATAGAGATGTGCTAATAAAAAAGAAATAATATATCTTTATGCAACTGAAGTTCAGAAAACTACTTTTTACATCCAAATAATTAAATCAGGTGTGTGGTAAGCTGCATCTGCACTGGCATGGTAGTAACCATGTCCCCATGCTAAAATAAAGCCAGCAATGTAAGAATAAAGCATTTCACCATCACCACCTCATCGCTCCTGAAAACACCACGTGTTCAAAACACAGGAATGCGCTGAGCTCAGCGCAGATTTTAGAAAAGGCAGGTTATTACTCCATTCTCATGGAGCTGGACTAACACACTATGCTGAATCTGAAGCTCCCTATCTCCATTTGCAGACATAAGGATTTGGGCGCCAAGCACACCAGAACAGTCTGGAGGGTTGAGCAAGCATACCTGCAGTTCCCAGTTTAGCGCTGCTGCCTTTGCCTTCTCCATCCTCCGCTGTTTTGCTTGTGCTCTTTTCTTTTACGAGAGGAACAGTATTGTCAGAAGTTACACACTTGCTCGATGCGACGTCTTCTCCACTGTCTGGCTGATTAATTCTGCTGTTAGCTTCAAGTAGAGGAGTGAAGTCCTCAGACTGAGCGACTTCACCAGGTTCCAGCTGAGAAGAGCTTTTAGCCTGTGACACGTTCTTTGAAGACACAGGAAGAGATTCTTCATCACTGTCAAACCCAAACGGATCCTCTGTTACCTCATCTTCAACTCTGGGTTTTTTAGGAACTTCGGAAATATCAGGTTTGACACTGGGCCTCTTCTGTCCTAACTTGGCCATGAAGGTGGTTTCTCCCCATTTTGTACTCAGGGTGGTCCGTTTGTTGGAAAACACTTCGTCAAACTTGGAACTGCCGTTTCCCCCTTTCCGGCTGTAGGTCTTTCCAAATCGGGAGGTCATTTTGGCTCCTGTTTCATATTCTCTGTTGAAAAAAAAAGAAGAAACATAAATTCACCAATTTTTAGTACAAACGATTGTCCTTCCATCCTCTGATGGGCCTATAAGCACCGGGCATGCACACTTCACACGAGCAACAGATATATCATCTGCTTCTTTCTACAGACTTGGCTCATTTACATGTGAATGTCATAATGTCAAAAGTTCCTGCGGCAAGTAACGTATCTACCAACTTAACTCCACATTCAGTTACGTGTCCGTTTATAAAACAATGGCACAACGGATCCTTCAGAAAAATCTGCCAGGAATACATTATTTGTGGTATTGCTCTGCGCTAATTTTGTATTTTCAAGTAGAGATGGCACTGCTTTCCTCAAACATCACATAGAACGAAACAAATTTCAGATTTTCACCACATCTGAACATGCGGCTCTCTGCTAGAGTCCAAGGACACAGTATGGCTTTAAAAGACTCTTTGTAGTACAATAAAAAAAAAACCAACTGTCAGAATATTTCAAGCTGCTACAGATATCTTAAAACTAATTAATCACAAATAACAGTGACAACCTCGCCCTGTGTCTTCTCGCAGACTCAGGCACACGTAGCAAGTGTATTATTCAGTAACACAGTGTGGTTTATGCCAACTGCACCATCACAGTCGAGGCCGGTATGTGGCAATCCCTGCTCAGCAAATCCGACTATCAAGGGACAGGGAGACACTTCTCAATCCATTTCTAAGGACGTGGAGGGCACCTTATGCAGACCAGCGTAAACCGCAACTGTGTGCTGGCTGTTACAACTGCAGCCCATTCCACAGTTTGCTCTCCCAGAAGAAGAAGGTTTAAATAGGACCAGATTAAACAGGAACACATTTAAACTGTTTGCTGTGATCTATTCCTATTTTTGTTTAGCTCAAGGAGAAAGTTAGACCTCTTGGATTCTTTTTCCCAAAACAAATACTTCAACTACTAGACAAATGACAACATAAAAATAAAACAATCATATCTGGTTTGTAAACCAGCATTTCTCTATCTCTTGGTTTTTGGCCCAAACACGAATAGGAAACTGAAATTCTTTATAGTTGGTCTGAATCTAATCAAGTCCATCTTTCTCTCTGAAATTACTCTTCACACTGGAGAAAAGTCTGTTAAAAAGAGGGGCATTTATTTACACTACAGAATCAAAGAAACCCAACTTTCAAAGCATCAGCTGCCTTCGTATATAGTAAAGCATATGAAAAATAGCACTTAAAATCATCTTTAATAAACTTATCGCGTGATCTATTTGGTCGAGACAACTGGTTTTAGCATTACTCCCCTGACCACGTGGTACAGTCTCTCTTCCACGTTTCAGTTTTCACCTCAACACTCACAGTTTCTCAGCCAGAAGAGCTAGACTCGCTTCTGCCCGCATCGCCAGGCTGGTTCCAGAAATGCCGCTCTATCACTGTGCTCCAGTGAGATTACCTCACTAACAACATCTCCCTCTACCAGAGCAGGCCGACCTTCCCTTATCGTACAGACTCGATTCACCAGGTTATCTATGCTTCAGCAAACTTTATGCGAATTCCAAGTATCAGATTTGAACTCCAGACATTTACCAGACAGATGGTGCAGCAGGAACAGCCACTTTGGGGAACACTCCGTTAGCAGACGGGTGGTAAAGGCACGTGCTTAGCGGCTGCCCAGCATTCTGCTGTGAAACACCCTTCTGCAGACTGCTAGATGTGACTCCTTAACCCCACCTCCACCCTCTTTTTCCTCACCGTGCCACCAACCTACTCTGTGCTGCTCCACACACATCGCTGCCAAACTTTTTCTCTTTTCTTGCTCCCCTGTAAGCAGCTCTAATTTTCTATTTTCCATCCAAGAACGAAACTAAAACTTCCCCACACACTTTACAAAATGAACAGCAAAACAAATCCAACTTACTTGTTTTGCTAATGCTTGAAAATACTTTTAACAGTAAACCAAAATATTTCATACCAAAAAGGCCACTTTTTAGAGCTATAGATAGGGAAATAAAATATTTATTAACATCTCGGTTTCCACATAACTCTTATAGAAAAAAATAAAATCACTTCACTCATCACCAGGACATTTTCGTCCTCTAAACCCTGACTCAAACAGGTATTTCCAACACTACATTTCCAGCATCTGCAAAAATAAGGGCAGATATAAATTATGACTTGTGCCTTGCCATTTTAAAGAGAAGAATCCTGTGGTCAAGAGGACGTCATTTTCATGAAGCGCAGCTCCTCAATCTACGCTCTCCAATTTATAAGCTTAAAAATTAAGGTCTTCTCATAAAAAGTTTTCAATCAAAATGTTGAAACTCCAATAAACATTCCATATGAAGTAAACAAGTTAAAAGATGAGTTTCAGGAAGATAAAATACACTGTGCTAAAAACTTCTATCTTAGACTGAGATTCAAGATACGGAAATACCCAGACACCTCCTTACAGGAGAACATCAACAGAACAGGATTTTTAGTCTTCGCTTACAATTCCCTCTTGCTTTTCACTCGGTGGGAAATAAAACACTTGGCCAATTTCACTCTGTTTCTACTCCCTGCCCCTCTCCCTCCTGCACTGCGATATTTGGAGCAGTGCAAGAAACGTAAATACAAGCAAAAAACCGGAACATAATTCTCCCGCATTTCCCAGGGCCAACTCAGCAGAGCGGCTAGACATAAAGCCCCAGTAATTCCCCCGAAAGCCCGGCAGGCAACCCTCCTCATTGCTCCTCTCCACATCGTTCCTCTTACATAATGAAAGGAAAGAAAAATAGGTTAAATGCACGGAGGCAGAAGCAGCTGATGAAATCCCACGGTGACAGTTTCTTTTTTCCTCCCTCCTCCTGCGGCGGGGAGGGGGGTTGTGCCGGCGGAACCGGGTCACCCCACTGTGCACGCCTGGCAGTTCCTGATGTCACTTCCCTTCCTCCCCGGCCCCCGCCCCACAAGAAAATTGGCCCCCATTACACAAGTCCCCGGGCCCAGGGCGAACGGCAGAGCCGGCCGGCAGCCGCCGGCCTGGCAGGCCGCACGCCACCCCAACACCCCCCCGCCCTCCCAGTCCCAGCCCGCACTTCACCCCCGAGCAAAGTCCTGCAACTCCCGCCCCGAAAACTTCCCGGAGGGCCGGGGGCGGCCGCGGTCGTCCCCCACGCCCCGCCAGCCGACCGCCGCCGCCGCCCCGGAAGCGGGACAGCGCCGGGGGCAGCGGCCGGCGGCTCCTGCCCGCGGGGGTGCCGGGGCCTGCTCGGCGGCCCGCACAGGCCTCGGGCGCCGGGCGGCCGCCCCCGGCCGCCTCCTTCCCTGGCACTTACCTCAGCGTCGGTTGTGGCGGCAGGGGCGGGCGGCGGGTGCCGGGTGCGGGCCCGGCGCGTTCCGGGCGGCGCCGCGGATGTGGCTCTCGCCGCGGCTTCTGGCCGCCGATCTGCCGCCTGCGAAAGGCGCTCGCCGACGGGACACCCCCGCCGCTCCCCCGGCGGCGGCGGCCCCCTCCCGGGGTGTGGCGGGCGTTAGGACCCCCGGCGCCGCCTCCTCCGGCGCCGCTTCCTCCGCGCCGGGATTATCGCCGCTCTCGGGACGGGGCCCGGGACCATCTCTCCGCCATTTGCCCCGCTCTCTTCCGTCACTGCGCGTCCAACGCCCGGCCGCCGCCCGCAGCCAATCGCACTCCGCCTTACTCAGCCCACCGCGCGATATGCGCCGCGCATGCGCCCGCACCGCTGACGCGAGCCCGCCTCGGCGCAGTGCCTGCTGGGAGCCGTAGTTCGCAGCTCCGCCCGTGCAGGGGTCGAGCTGGAGACGCCCCTCCCGGCACGGGGCTCCGGAAGGCCCCGGCCTGGCCCGCGGGAGCGGGCGGACGGGCGGAAGTGCGCCGCATTGGGCCTGTGGGGGCTCAGCGGCTCAGAAGAGGCCTGGAGGGCGCAGCGCGGCCTGCCGGGACCCGCCGCCTCCCCGCGAGGGGCTCCTCTCGGGCCCGCGCTCCCGGGGCGCGGTGGGGACGTGCCGTCGCTGCCGTTCAGAAGGCGCGGGGAGCGGGTCCGGCCGCGGGCGCCCCGGCGCGACTCCGGTAGCACCCGGCCCCAGCGGCGCCTGACCAGGCCGCGACTGGAAAGGAGGGTCCCGGCGCGGCGCCCGGGGTCTCCTGGGGCAGCTCCGGCCCGACGTTAGGAGAGAGCCGGGACGGCCAGCCCTGAGGTCAAAACCCTCATTAGGAGCTGGGGAAGGCAGAGGGCGCTGAGCCATCCCTACGTAGACTCCATTAAAAGTTTGTTCTGCCAAGCAGCAGGCAGCGGCCTCGCCCAGGGGAAGAGAGCCCCTGCCGCTCCTGGCAGCACTGTGCTGGTACTCACAGTGGTGGCACCGTCCCCAGCCTTTATGTCCGCTCCGGGGAGGAAACATGCTCGGCAGAGAAGTCCCATGAAACGAACATGGTGCAGGCTGTGAAATAGTGGCTTTCGCAAGCTCCTACTTCCACAAGCGCTACCTAATGTACAGCAGTTCCATCCACCCACGTACTTTATATCTATGTGCACCTTTGAGACTTTAATTAGTGATACACTCTGTAGAGAGAAAAAGCCCTCCACAGAGGCTGTGTCATACAGCAAACATGTACAGGCATCAGACCATCTACAAATCCACTATTTCACAGTCTGTAAGTTTCCTAAAATGCTTGTGGAATAGAAAACTAAGGAAGCGCTACTGGCAAAGCTGGGCTGTAAAAGAGAAGGACATACTCACAGGGGCAGTTGGTAATTTCTGAAGAGGAGTGAGGAGCTTCAAAAAGAAAAAAAAAAAAGCAAAAGCAAACCCAAAAAAGCTCTCCAACCTTGGAACCCAAAATGGTTTCACACCACACGTGATCGTACCAGCCATCTGTCGTTTGAGGAAAGGTTTAAAATACAGGTCCCACATGCAAAGTATCTTAAAAAAAATGAAAAGAGGCTGATTTCACTACACAGAAGAGGCTGGACTCGATACTTCGAGTTAAGACACAGAACCTTTTTTCCTTAATTTTACCTTTATTTTACCCAATGCAAAATTGCTGCCTTTCTATAAAAAGATGCCAAACTGGTTTTGTTCAATGATCCTGTAAGTAAATAGATTTTTGGCCTTTCCCTGGCACCAACTGATGTGTTGGTAGCTTTCAGGTACTACTTCTGAAGAACCACCGTGCCCTGAACGTGCTCTCTAACGCCAGTACTCAAGTGGTGTTAGAGAAAGGGCCTTGTGAAGAGATGGACGAGTGTGACTGGGGACACGGCTGAGGGTTGGGCTGTGTGACAAAGAGCTGAAAATGGGTTACAAATCTTAAAACACAGAATTGGAAGATAAAAAGAAGGTTTTTTTTCTTCCTGTGAGTATTCTTGTACCCGAGCTACTCATTAGCTTGTTTAAACTTCAAGAGTAAAATGGACAGCTCAACCAGTTCGAGTTTTGCATGCTATTACGTGAGTCTGAATGTCTGACTAACCACTCTGTTAGGGGAAAAAGCAGCACTGCGAGAGCTCTGGGTACTTTGAGGCTCTGAGTTCTCTGCAACATAGAAAAATTTTGCACTGAGAATATGGCCAGAGGAGCAAGTGACACCAAGAGACTGGATGTAAAGTTAAAGAGTTGAAATGAAGTTAAATACATTTCTAACTTAAAGCCTGGGTGGTATAAGTCACTTAAACAGTAATTTAGAGATTTCTCATGGGGGGAACACCACAGGCTTTTCAAAATGAGCTGCAGCTGAGTATGGAGCCTTTCATGTAATTCAGTCTTCAGGCAGCCATTAAAACATTTTAAACTGTTTCAGTTTCTTCCAAAGAAAAACAGAGGCATCACAGTTGGAAAATGGAAGGTTTCCCATGCAGCAGAAACTCAGGGGGAGATGAAGACAGTCCTGTCCTTCCAGAAGCTGTCAGGAAAGGCTCTCAGTGCTGCCTCATGGGCAAAAATGAGCATTTGGCAGGAAGATCAGCTTAAAGTGGGACTACAAGCAGACTTCGAAAGGATCAGAGCACTAGGTACCTTCTATTGAGTACACGGATTAACTGCACCATGCTCCACTCCTCTCATGAAAGGACAATAAGCCAAATAAGCCACTGCCCCACTTTTCCACACAGCACTGCCCAAGAAGCAAACTGTGACTCACAGGCAGGCTCTCCCCATGCCTCCTCATGCCCAGACCGCTCCCCTTAGAACCACCAAAGCCAGTGGCCTCTCAGTCTATGCAGCATCTTCTCCTTTGCCACCTCCCCGTTCCCATGGTACTTCCTTCCTTGCCTCTTGTCCAGGTGGGAAGGGATGGGGTTGGAGAGGATGTCCTGCTGCAGTGCTTTCATGTCCCAATTAGTGCCACTTCAAATGCTAAATGTTTCAGTGTTTTGCTTTTTCTTTGCAAAATGCCAGTCTCCTCCTCTCCTGTCCTTCAAGTGTCACGTGTGGGTGAGAGCACTCTGGGCTTTGCCATTTTGCTTCACTGGGGCTAGAATTTCCCCCTTGCCATTTGCATAGCAAAGATGAACCAAGGCTAAAGAGACACATGAAGTAACTAATTACCATGCTTTCATCAACATCTCTGAAAATAGTCATTTATACGTTAGTGTTGCTACTAATGCACGCTGGAGGAGGTTCAGCAACACCACCTGCACAGCTCAGGAGTGGGCGAGGACAGCTGGGCTGTCCCCAGAGCTGCAGCAGCTGAATCAGAGCAGACCATACGGCAGGACACACAGGGTGGGGAGGGAGGGCACATCTGCAACCCAGCGTACAGGGAAGCATGATTTCTGACCAGAATATGGCTTTTCTTGACGAGGTGTCGCCAACGGATAGCGCACTGCTTGCTTCTGGCATGGAACCCCAAGGAGAAAGACTGAAAGACATTCCAATAGGTGGTCTTTATACAGTCTTGGAGCACCTTTCTCAGTATTTGCATCACATTGTAGCTGTCTCCTCCCATGAGACAGTCAAGCCAAGGCACCGAGTTTACTAACCGAAAGGTAAAAATGAGCACAGAACAAAGGAACGCTTGTAGGAGTGCAGCAAAGGGCCATTTCTCTGCGTTGAGAAAAGCCCTTCCCTGGATCTACTGAACCAGACCCACACAGCTAGCAGAAGAAGCTGCGCTGCTCCACCTTCCCTGGCCTGCACACCCATCTTTTGCAATCGGGTGAGAGGCAGCATCACCCCTGCAGTGTAAAAGCCTCTGGAAAGACGAGTTTTACTCGATGAACCAACAGCAGTTGCTCACCTACGGCTAAATTCTCAGTGGTTCTTCTATGCAGGTTTTTTTTCCCCTAGGTGATCAGCATGCAAGTCTACTGGAAAAACCCGTAGTGAAATACGAGTGGGAAAAGCTTAAAGTCGCTCTCACAGATTATAATTGTCAAGGTCAGAACTTTATTCTGCCATGCAGTTTATCTCAGCAGGCTCTGCTGAGAAAGTAACCACCGGTGCTGCTTCCCATGAAGATTTTACAACACACCAAGGTGTTTCAGGAACATAAAACAACCTCATTTGCAGTGCAGATGCAGCCTGACTTTAAAAGCAGTATGGAAAGTCTGGGTTCTTTGGTCAAGTAAAGGGTCCATGGTTTTGTTACTGAAAAAAAGGCAGCTGACTTATGCCTGAGATCTGTTGCAGCCTCACAGGAGGACCAGATCCAATACCAACCTTATCCTCTTCCTGAAGTTCTTTGGGGATTTCTTCTTTGAACCTATTGTTTTGCATTATTATGGAATGTATGTCTGTCTTCATGGCAGCAGCCCTTAAAGAAAGCTTCCCAAACACACCAACATAGTGCTTGTTGGTGAAGGGAAAACATGGGAATGCCACAAGCAATTGGTGTTTAAAATTATTCTTATAAAGAGCTCACTGGTGGGACTGGTATTGTCCTATTCTATTCCTCCTCCAGCAGTAGGGTAGCAGCCACTTCTGTGGTTATTTTGCTAGTTTCCTTCCTTCACCAGGCACTTCCTTCAAGGGCACATATGTGACCAGCGCTTTCAGATCACGTTCCTTTGTCCTGTAACTTTTGATGATTAGGTTTGTGTGTGGATCTTATATGCAGATGCTATAAGCAGAGGTCCCTTTTGAGTTTTTATTTACAAGATTTTCGTTTTCACCTTTGTATTTCCCAAGTACTTATTTCTTTTAGAAAGAGGAGAACTTGACCGGTAACTAAGCACTTCTGCAGCAGCTACAAAACATTAAACCACAGCAGTATCAGGTCAAACAACTACACTGCTGCACCAAGACCTGTACGTGTGGCCTTGGAGGGTTGTGTGCAATCACACAAAGAACAGCAACATAAATTACAGCTGGAAAACAAAATCCAGCAAATTAAAACTCAGGGTACTAAGGAGGACTGGATGGACATGTCCCTGAATGTCATGGCAGAATTAATGTACTGTCTAGCAAATGAAGCTGCTAAAATGAAAATTAAAAAATTAAGATTTCCTCATGGGAAGGTAGGAGGCAACAAAATACAGTTAGTGACTTCATTAGTTTGCTGCCAGAATACAGCCCTGAACAAATTAATTTCACCTTTATTCAAATCACAGTGCAGCACAGTGAAGAAAGCTGCAATGTCTTCTGCCTGTTGCACAAGCCCCCGGTACATCGGGGCTTTGCACTGGGCCAGGTCTGCCATCCTGCCCACGTTTAACAAGGCTCACTGCATGCAATGTGAAATGGTCAAAGATCATCCTATGGCACACAACAGAAAGCCCATCAATGACTGGTTGCATTGAGAAATGCATTTAAAGACGACCAAAGGCTAAAGACACACTGGTTCTTCAGATGTATCAAACAAATGACTTATTTCAATCAAAACACCTTTGCTGATCACTTGTCTAGCAAACACAGCAGACAAGAACTACAGGTCATTAAAAGAGGAAAAAAATCATTCTATGCTCCACTCTGGCTCACTCCTAAGCAGTCCTGCTCAGCACAGTGCTGTGTTTTCTAATAGGGAGCAAGATCCAGATCTTCAGCAAAACATCCATGTAATAAAGCACAAGTGCATGAAACTAGTGACATGATTATATGGATTCTTTCTATTCTTCAGAAGTAATTTTGGGTTTTTTGGAAGTAATTTACATTTAAAACCCCAGGGAAAAAAACCCACATCTGACATCAGTAAGACCATACTGCTTATTTCCAGAGGTAGGCGCCTACAGACACCAGAAGTGGAGCTGCCACTAGTGTTCCTCTCTAACTGCATTCTCAGCCTTAGAGAGAGCTGCTCTTGCACCTGACAGGTCCTTCCTGCCCCATTCAGTTCCCAAACTCTCTGTAATTTTCAGCACAAGTACAAAGAAAATCAAAGATTTAGGTCTTTAGCCTTGATTTCCCATTTTGTCCCCCCACTGGAAGAGTAACCACACAGGCACTGCTAACTGGCTTCCCCTTTCATCAAATAACCACTCTGGTCATGAGCAGCTTGGACCAGGTTCAGGCATGCTGCAGAGCAAATAACTTCAGAATTCTTCCTCGAGCCAATTATCAGTAGCTGAGACAGGAAAAAAAATACTGAAAGAGCACTGATTGCAAGTCTTCATTTTTTACTGGATGTTCGTCAACATCTACAAATACCGAATGTGTCTCTATGAAATAAAGGGTCGACTGAGCAGAAAAGATGTTTTAAAGTAACAGCAGCTCTCCGCTGGACTCCAGTGACACCTACTGGTGAATAAAGACGTTTCCATACATTTCAAAGTGCAGAAGCAGTAATTATCCACCCGCCCTTAGGATCACTAATACATTTTTTTTTTGGCAGCTCAGGCTAAGAACCACGTTGCACACTTGGGTGTTACAGTTAATGAAACATTTTGTGCTTACTTTTCAAAATAGGATTTGGACTCCCTCTGATTATTAACTACTTGGAACCGCATTTTTATCACTCACAAGATAGTGTCAAGCCATACATTTTGCTCTTGGCTGTCAGGCAATAGAAAACTTAACTTTCTTATCCTCTTACGGCGAGGTTTTCTAACAATGAGGTCTGGAGAGCTGCTCCTGGAAGGCTTTATTTCAATGGCAGAACAAAGGGAACAGCCCATGTCCAGGATCATGATTCAGATCAGGTATTTCCAGCTGGGACACACGGAATCAATGCAATAACTAGAAGCCACACTACTGGTTTTCTGCCAAGGTTGGCAGGGAAATAACAGACACAGGGTTTTTAAACCACAGCCTTGCCAAACGGGCAATAAACATGACTGATAGAGGTCTAGGCACTCACACTTCATTAGCAAACTTTGCCCTCACTACCTCTGGTAGGCTTAGAGTTGTCTCAGTCTCACCTCTAGTGCTGAGGGGCTTTCAGATACAGCTGAACAAAGCAACTCTTTGTCCTGCAGATCCCTCCTTCAAGGAACTGAAGCTGCCTGTCTGAAAGCCTATTTTGACACAGTCTGCCAGTCTCCAGCGCAAACTCTTCCAAGACAACAGAAGCGCCATATGGAGCAGTGAGGAAGCACAGCCACGAGCACCCACCACTGCCCAGCCACACACATCAGCAACATCAGCCCAGGCATCTCAGATCAAAGAATGCACAGATCTTCTGAGGACTCAAGTTTAAGTTGAAAAATTGCTCCTGACAGAGCAGATCAGCCAGATTTGCGCAGGCAAGAATATTTTTCTAGGTTACTGGAGAGCAGACAGAGACAGGTGAAGGGCAGCTTATTTCAATGGTAGAATACTTGCCAACTAAGTGCTGATCCCAGTAGTCAATAATAAAAATTTCTAAGCTAAACTACTGAGAGAATAATTTTTAAAGGAAATGTAGAGACATTTGTATAAGTCAGGCTACTGTTAAGTGACAGTCAAACATCAATGTTACAAACATGTCCATAATATTGGCTTTATAAACCTGTGTCCATAATTAGAATGAAAGGACATTAGAGAAATTGCAGCTCGAAGATCTGGTAATGTAGTTCTTTGTTCTTAAACTTGCATGCACAGATGCATCAGACTTGGGCAGAGCAGAACTATACGTGAGCCAACGGAAATCAGGTGCTCCAATGTTACTCCCTGGTACTCTGCATTCAGGGCCTGGGTTAACTAACTTCTCCAAAGTGCACAGGGTCAGACAAACTGATAGGAAGTTGTCATGGTGACAAGCAAACAGAGAGAAAGAGATGCACAGAGAAAGAACCAGCCCATCAAAATCAAGGAGACTTTGTATTCATACCTTGACAAAACAGAGATTCACATAATAGAATGTAATTATTATACCAGGATTAAAGCTTCTTGTAAATTAAATGGTGATTCCTCCACACATGGAGCAAAAATATTTAACTGAAATTGAGGATAATCCATCTGGGCCTTTGTCAAAGATAAGTGGGAAGCTTTTCTTGGCAAGTGGGGGAAGCCCAAGTCACCTGTTTCTCAGTTCCCATTTAAACCCAGTAGTTCAAAATTCTCATTATTTCAGTAAAGACAAGCCAAAAGCTATCTTTTATGTGAACAGATGCTGCGCTGTCTTCTGGAAGCTGGAGGCTGAGAGGCAGATTTGTCATGCAGCTGCAGAATGAAGTCAACAAGCTCGCCCTGTTCCAGGGCTGCTATTCAGAACCTTTTGGGCAGCAATGAATGAACATCACATCAATTTCATGCTGGTTTTGCTGCTCTGCAAAGACATGAGCCAGCAGCAGACGCAGACATGCATCATGCCTAGATCACAGCGGAGGAAGACGTGTAAAACTTGGTAGGAAAACAAGGTATGGAAGGCCCAGTCAGCACAACTTTTACAAACACATCTTTTCCTTCAGGGGCCTTTTGGCATCTTGGCACTGCTGCTGTAACAGCCTCTGCTGTGGCTGAGCAACAGACACTGAGCTGCCTGTGCCGTTACGTACCACATGAGTAGGGCTCCCGTATCTCTACTGGAGCACAGATTTTACAGGCACCAGCCTCTGTCCCTGTCAGCAGCGCTTCACCTACGGCCCACCTAAGTTTTCAGCACTGTGTTCCGCATCTGACATTGCTCCCAATTAAACAGCTGAACTACAATGCAACATACTGGTTTTACACTGTGGTTTTAGCTGTAACAACAAGAGAAGTTCCAACTGCAGACATAGAAAAGCCTTTTCAGGCAGCAGGGAGGGGAACAAGTTGCCCAGAGGGGCTGTGCAGTTCCTGTTCTTGAAGGTTTTCAAGACCTACCTGGATAAAAGCCCTGAGCAACCTGGTCTGACTTTAGAGCTGACCCTGCTTTGAGCAGGAGGTTGGATGAGAGACCTCCTGAGGCCCCTTCTCCCCGAGACTATTTTCTATGAGAACCTGTGGATCTGAGGAAGTGCCAGGTGATCCATATGCTTTTTGAAAATGGCATTATATATACACACTGTAATACCTATACATTAAAATATATTTACTTCAGCTCTCTATAATATGAGCTGGTAAAAAAGCTGGGTAAAAAGCAGTTCCTTTACTAGAGGTGAGAACGACCATAATCAGGGTTAACCATGCTGAGATACGAACTTGTAAAATCAGATAAAAGCAGAGGCACAACAGGGCTAGAAAAACAATCTGTAGCAACAGAGCCTGTCAAAATCCAGGTCCTGAGCTTTGCCACATCCTTGTCTTAAAGGGCACTCAGCAACCTCACCCAAGTACATCCATGTAAAACTTACGTCCTGTTTATTTGTGCTGATTTCCCACCTTTTCTGCTCAACTCCAGGAATCTGGCTTGTGTTTTTCTCTACAGCACAAGGAAGCAAGTGTTCAGCATGCCTGCAGGTAGCTTTGATTCATACAAAGTACCCTCAAATTGGTAACTTGGACATAAAAGAACAGGACTTCAAAATGCAACTGAATGAACTGCCTCTGGTTAAGCAGGTTTGAAGTGTAACCTCTGATCCGCTTCAGATTCAGTCATCAGTGGAAAGCAGAATTAGCAGCTAAGGCAATGATATTCACGCAGTGCAATTTACCACAAGGCATCTGTCTGTACAGGCATTAGTATTTTCCTTAATTATCTCTAATAGGAAATCCCAAGATTCTCAGCCGGCCCTGTCAGTTAATATTAACTACAGACTTGGAAAATGATCTAAAAATAGAAAGAAAATTGAATCCTGCAAGGGCAGCAAATAGCTCTTTACAAGGAATGCACTAGGAGCTGCTATATTGGCACCACTGGTCCCACTCCACCGCAGTTAGCCACCACACACCGCAATTCAATACAGCATGCCATTCAGTTACCCTGCAGCTCTCACACTGAGCAAAAGCACTACCAGAGACACAAAAATCTGTAACAGCAGCAAGTCCAGAGCACCACATGATGATTGGCCACCTACACTCACCTTTTAACAAGCAACAGTTTGTCTCTTCAAAACTCTGAAGATTTGATCATAAAGGTGATGGAGTTCTGCAAAGAACAATGTTTCTATTTATTTCTGTGTTCATCAAAAACTTTCTGCTGTTGCCTCCAAAAATTACAAAGAGTTGATTTCTCTTTCAGGAGAGGAGTTAACTAAAGCAATTATGTTTCAGAAGGGAGCACAGCCAACCCTCTTCTACAGAATTGCACTTACCGTCATCTCCTTATGAACAGTGTATTGTGCCATGACAACTTTGCTATCTAAACCCACCTGCTCCCAACCTCTTCCGTTATACAATTTGTGGCTTGTAGAATATCCACGTAGGTCCTGACATAAAACCAGACCAGCTCCAAGTATCAGTGGGAATACTGCTATTCAGTAGGTTTGAATGGCTCTTGTTTGTTAGACAAACGTACCCAAGAGTTACTCTGTAAATACACCTTGACATGCCTGAACATTACCGCTTCCATTGCTCACAAGTGTCTGCCCTTAGAGAAAAGCCTGTGTCTATTTAATATTTACTTGATAGCCCACAATACATCAGTTATTAAGGAGCATTGAAGATACACATAAATCTAGGAGGTTTTTTACACTAGAAAAAAGAGAAATAGTCTTAATTCAGATTAAAGAAGCTATAAGGACTAATTAACATACTTTGGGCATTATTAGTCATCTTCCTGCCTAATGGCAGGATCCTCCTCTACACTGATGCAAAACAAACTTACTTGATATGCAAGTCCTGCACTGAACACAGACTCGTGCATCTCCAGAAGGCAAGAAGAAGATAGAGTTTTCCTTTCTTGCCATTTCTAGCGTAGCTGGTAGAGTCAGACAAAGTTGACTAAATCGCTTTAAATATTTCCTGTAACACCTAAGATTATTATAATTACTGTCTCCAAATGTTAATAAATAATTCCCACATGCTGTAAACAGCATCTGGCCTGTTTTGCATAATTATGCTGCTGAGGTAGCTCCTGCTGCCATAGTCCCCATCTGACCAGTCTGTACCTGCTGCTGCATCCAACCACTCCCAGGCTGTTATGACCAACAGCAACAGTTCTGCCTTCAGCTTGTACATCCCTCAGCAAATTCACACCCACAGATACAGACTGTGAACGGCCAACAGCCTCTCTAGTAGCAGCCGTGAGGCAGAAATAATTTCTTTTTTGCTTTCCAGAAGAACACAGCCTTCTGTGCAAGCAAGGACATCAGGTCTAGATGGAGCTGGACTCAGCCTATATTTCTGCTTTGGGCTTCCTGAAGGGCTTCACTCAACTCTCTTCTTCCTGTCCCATTTCTGAACTACAAGACAAAGATACTAATTCTGCATTCCTGCCTTTTTTATCTCTCTTCTATGTGGTTTTGGGTGGGAGGAAACCCCCATTTTTGACACTCTTCGAAAGCAAACCTGCTGACCCTTGTAGTCATTGACAGCTTCTCACTAAAAAGAGCCCCTTCTGTGGTGAGAAATGTTGCACCGGGAAGAAGGGAATGTTGTTACTTCCCTTTCCTCAGCAGCCTGCTTTATGAGAAGAGCATCTGGCCTGGCAGGCCTCCCTCATAAAGTGTGGTAGGACCTGACTGATACCACAGGAGTGGTCACATCTGAGGTGCAGTTTGGCCTGTCGTGCTCCACAACAAACCCCAGCCTTCTCACATTAAGATGAGACAAAGTCAAAATGCTCATGTAGTAATCCAGTGCCATATGGCTTGTCCTGATTATTTTACTCCTGGGATTTGACAATAGGGGCTACCTCAGGCACTAAATAAAGTAGAAATTGTCAGTGAAACAATTGCCCAGTAATAGCTTTCAGAAGCAGTAGAAGCAGCCAAAGCCACCCTCTGACTCCTGCACAGCTAGCAAAGAGACTACAAGTAATTTAATGAGCACATCTAAGGAAGGCAGAACAGAGTTGTATCATCCCTCATGATCAGCCTCCATCAGCTTCCCACACTCACTACTGCTGCTGCACTGGGTTTTCAGTTCTTTGGACCAGCTTGTTCCACAGGAAGGAAGACCTGTACCTATAAGAACCAATATGAAAATACACTACAGAAATGACAAGCAGTAAGACAGCCTGCAGGGCAGCAGAAGAGAACAAGAGAGATATTTCTGTGAGCTGTAAAGCATTGCTAACAATAGCATTAAGAAGAAGTTTCACACTGCATAGAAATACAGCTACTGAACATGGCTGAAAGCTACACAGATCAGTTCTATAACTACCAAGCTTCATTTTGTGTAGATGCAGCAAGTGCTGGCTGTTCCCTAGTGCACAAGGAGCCTGGCACAGTAACAAGGCTGGTAGTGCCCACTGTACCTGAACAAAGATCCACACTGTGGCAACAGTACTAGTCCAAGGTCAAACCAGAAAATTGATCTGGTCTAGTAAGAACAGCCAAGGTCAGACACAGCACATTAAGCACTCAACAGACCCCACAGAGACAAGACAAACCTGAGATGAAGCTGGAAAGGCAACCTGGAGGTCAGGACTAGAATCAATAACCAAATAAAACCATCACCAGAGACCAGCACTCCTACAACACAGCTCAAATACTGAAGGCTCAGACTGAGTTTAAGTAGAGCTCCTGGGCACACGGATAGAGGGTGTGGGTGTGGGTCCCAGATGAGGCTGATTAGGGTCATTAACACCTAGGTTAATTAATCATAGTTTAATATTTTTAATTTTAACAGTTTAACTGTTTGAGTATAATTAATTTCTCTTAAGCCAAAAAAAAACGCAACACAATTCTTCAGAAAATCCACAGCTACACAAACACTGGATTTGCACAAACCAAGGATATTCTGGAGGAATTGTACTGTCTCAAACAAGATCACAGGACTACAAAGGCCCTGTTTCTTTTTATTTTTGGTGTGCCTATAGCATGTGCTAATTTGCTTTGCAGCAGTAGTGAGAGAAGTTACAGAACAAAGTTAGCACAGCACTAGGATTAGAATAGTTCACATTATTAAAAAGCAATGCTCAGCACTAAATAGCTGGGAAGAAGTGTTTGGTACAGACTGCTTCCACAGTCCAAACCCACATCTCTGCAAGGTGCTCATTGTATGGTGTTGACATGCCCTCTCTTCTCTCCCTGATTGAAAGTACTCTTGCTCTGTCGATAAAATGAGTGGAAACATGAACACTCTCATGCCACTTTGATCTGACAGCTTGTTACAGAGAGTAAAAGAGAAGTTGAAAATCACTTAAATATCATTCACTTCAGGAACTTGAAGAGAAACCAGGGTGAACTTAAATGGGACACAAAGAATACTTGGGGATGTAATTCAGGCTTGTGTGGTCACACTGCAGTTTTGAAGGAGATGCTTTCTTCTAAACTTTTTACCTTAGCAACTTTGGCAAGAAAAGGTAAAAGAGGAGCTACGCAGGTGTTAGTAAAGCAGCTACTCTCAGGTGAAGCAGAAGTCCTTGCAAACTGACAGAACCTTGAGTGAACTAACAGGCCTTAATCCCCTGGAACCAGCCTCACCTGTTGCCTCCACCCACCCCTTCCACCCAGGAGCTCTATTTAGCTCAGCCCTGGGTGCTTCCTTCCTGTTTGAGCTTATCTGCAGGTATGCTGCTGGTCTGCAGGTCTGGCTCTGTTGGGTCTGAGGTGCTTTGGCTTCTTGCCTTGAGTTTAGATCTGCTCCTTCAGGTGCCCCACCTAATATGGCTTCTCAGCTTGATTTCAGGTCTGCTTTACCAGCTTCAGGAACATGCCTGAGGACCTGGATCCCTCAGCCTGTCCTGCTTGTTTTTTCTCAGGTATCATGGGGTTGGGTCTTGGCTGGTGGAGGTTCTCCTGGTTGTGCTGGTTTTGAGTCCCTTGGGGAGCTCCTGGCCCTTGCTGTTTTCTGGTACAAAGCTTTTTGTGCCAGTTTCATGTGCTGAAAGTTATGGTTTAAGTAATTCTCCTGTCTGTTATATTTGTAAATTAATGGCACTAAGTTGATAAGACTTTTATTAATGGGCTTAATTCAATAATATTTCTACTGGTGATGCATGCCTGAAAACATTCTATGCGAAACAGCTTGATCTTGTGAGATTGCTTATCGCTTGCACGAAGTCTAATTCAGGCCATTGCAGTCAGTTTTGTTAAAAACACTAACTCCATTTTCACTTAAAGCTTCATATTCAATTCTGTTAATAACCTGTTAGCAAAGCATTTCTCTCTTTATATCTGTGAAGTTGTTATTCACATGGAAATCACTGTTGTGTAAATTGCACTTGATTCTTATATGTCACTCAAATGGGTGTTAATCCTTCTGCATACAAAATATCAATTCTGTAATACCTTAAAGCAAGAGTATCCACTGTTAGGTGATGAATAAATAAACAATTTCATCCACACTGTTATATGCAACACAGTAGCATCCTCTGCACTGTGGTCCTTAGGCTTTCAAAGATGTCCATAGAGGTGTCATGAATCTTGCTGCAACTCCCAACTGAGGAACTTCCTTAAAGGGCAAGTGTCGATGAGATGCTGTTCCTCACCAGTGGTTCATGTTCCAGATACTTTATGTCCTAGCTCTCCTCATCAGTATGGTCAGAATATTCAATCTTTTCTCCAGTAATTAGGAAATTATTTTGCTGCTATTTTTTTCCTCTTGCCATAATCAAACTGAGAAGCTGACTAGGAAAAAATATGTGATATGGTATTGTTTCACAATAGCTTCTAGCTGCACTATTCCAAGTGGCTTGAAGAAACAGGAATGCTATGTTCTCTTCAAATTAAATTTCCTAGAGTTCTACTTAGTGATTAATCAGAATCTAATGGCTAATATTTTTTCATCATTAATGAATGGTAGATAAGTCATGGTGTAACTTACTTTCAAGCACTGAGCGTTGTTCAGACCAAGAGATAGTAGGGGAGTACAGAGGTGTAGAACTGAGATGATATTGAATGTCACTTCCAAAGTAGAACCAAGGGAGAGAGGTCTGAGAAGCACAGATCTCCATACCTTCTGTTAAGGGAAAGTCAGGTCCAACAGGAGAACAGTACTGTTCTAAAGATAAAGAAGGTTCTGTGTTCCATCACAGCTGATGAGAGATGAATGCAAGGATGAAATCCAGAACAGAAGAACATGTGGGCAAGAAGTCTCTTTAAAAACTTGGGCTTTTTGCTGAAATACCTTTTGCTGTACTGCATCAGAAAGATAGTTGGAGCTATCATTAACTTAAGATATTTGCTGTAACAAATGTACCCTGGCTATCCTGAGGCAGAAGAGATGGAGACAAGGCACTATAGTCTTGTTATGTGATAAAATAGGTTGTTAGTAAAGGCACTGTGCCTTGTCAATGCTTTCAAATTAAAGTTAATAAATAAATAAAAGCTAATAAATAAATGCCTTCAAATTAATAGCTACTCAAGTGAAACTGTGTTCAAAGAAATCAAAATTTGCCCTCTTATCTCATGCAGAACAAGCTGTTCCCCACACCCTCCTTATAAGATAATGCTTACTTGAAAAAACAGTTAATTGCTTATGAAACAGATAGGAAACTCCAACAGCTGCCTCTGGCTGAGCCCTGTGTCTTATCTCAGAGGGTAGTTAATCTTGCTGAGACTGCATTTGCCTGAACAATGTAATCAAATGAAGGAACAAGGTGCACAAACCCAGTTCCATTGTTTACTGTTCAATGGACTGTAAAACAGATTCTGTGGTAGCTCACTAAGAACTGCAAAAGCTCCCCTGAACTCAAACTCTTTGTTAAAAGAAAATGCCTCCATTCTCCTTATCTCGCTTCTAGAACCAGAAGGATGCTGTTTTAGAACGAATTTACAAATAACAGGTCAATATCTGTTTAACAAAACGGCTGTAGCTATGAAATAGCTTCTCTATAGTTAGATTTTTCTAGCACTGGGTGTAGTTATTTTTCAGAGCAAGTGTTGGCTTTTCCCAATGATTGTAATTCAACCAGTGCATTATCTGTAGCAACATGCAGTAATGTGCCTCTGCTCTGCGGGGGAAAAACATGTTTCCTTGTTTTCCTCTAATCATTAAGTAATGTCATCCTCCACAGTGGAGGCTTCCTTCCTTACCGAACAAAGTCTGTGCCAAATGTTGCAGCAGAGGCTTTTTAAAGGTCCTGTCACAAAGTTTGTGTGTTTGTTGGCTCGCTGGGTGTGCGAAGAACCCTTGAACACAATGTAGCCCTAATGTTAATGCTCACACAGATCACGTTTAGGAAGTAAGCTTCCTACACACTGCTAATGGCTGTTCAGATCCATTAGTCTGTTATGGTTTTTTGATTTCAAGCATTACTGATCAATGCTGCAAGTAGATTTATTTCTGCTCCAGAGAGTAAAGGACTGCCACCTCCTGTTACTGTTGTTAGGTGAATGGTATGTTACTGCTTGCTTCAGTCAGTTCCTTCCTCTGCTCCTGTCCCTTGTGCCACTGCACTGTTCTCCCCTTTACTATGTTTTTCTAATACTTGGTTAAATGTCAGGTGCTTTCCACGCACCTTCTATGTAAAAGGAATTTGCACAACTCTTGGGAAAGCACAAGGTAGTACAAAACTGGAACAGTCATGCACATGGAGCAGTGGGTTTTTTTAAAGTTAACGGGGTGGTGTTTCCTGTTGATGGCTCCTTCCAGAGCCTGGCTCTGCCACTGGCCACAAGCTGCTCTGTTGCTGCTGTTCTCCAGGGGCCATAGTCTGCCACTGGTGCTGTGGAGTCTCCTCAGTCTCTGTAACAGCTCCGCATCCCACCACTTCCAGGTTCCAGATTGTTTGCGGTGCCCAGGTATGTGAGTTTACTCAGTACTGGATTTCTCATGTTTCATTCAGAGCAGTAAGCTGTGCTCTGAGTTTGTGACCAAGCCCTTGCTGTTCTTTTTGCACAGCTGTAACAGTTAGATGTCATGTTAGACTGTTAGTACTGATAACCTACACCAGATTTCAAGGGCAATGTTTTTAAGTACTTAAATAGGGATTCTTAATACCAGGTTGTCAAATGTCTGTAAGATTTAGTAACCTAAGTTAATTCTTGGAACTGAGAATGTGCTGCCTCCATCAGCTGTGGGACAGAGCAATACAAAGATCATGTGCCCATGGAAATCAAGGCTTGTGACTTTGATATAAAAGATAGTGCAGATGGTTGTAAAAGAAGAGTTACAGAAGTGTTAAATGTACCTGGTTTCACATGTCTGGGTGGTGTTTATCTGTTAGACCTTGTCACCTAATAGCCATTATTCTTCTGCAAGGAGATGGAAAGCCAAGCGCTCTGAAGTGGAGCAGAAAGTTCCTCAGGTAGGGACAGGCTGGTAAAAAGGTTTTCTTGGTAATGACTGTGAAGGAAAAAGATTGAAAGCAATTTAAATCAACTGAGTAGTATCTAGTTATCTTTTGGTAAATAAATCAGTCAGTGTGAAGTTGTATCCTGTATTTAACTAGTGTCAATCTCCTGCCTCATACAATGCTATTTCATTCTTTCCTTGGCACTAACTCAGTCTCTTTTCACTCATCGCCTAATGAACATACATATAGGACTTCAGGGAACAGTAGTTATGATCTGATTTCTGTTAGCATTAATTTTTCCTCTTTGCTGGTTACTTCCCATGTTCTGGTCCTTACAGGAGATTTCAGAATACACAGGAGGACACCCTGTTCCCATGTAAGTGGCTACCCATGAGAGATAGTCATCTAAAACTACTTTGTCTCTTTACATACACAAGAAACTTAGCGTATGCTGTCAGAGCTATGCGGTTGCAAAGCAATATATTTCTAGGTGTATGGTGAGAAATACAACTGTCACTTGCCCAAAATATTTTGGACCTCAGGATTCCAATAGAATCTTAAAATACTACAAAGACTTCCCTTTGGGAATATTTCCTCCTCCTTTCTTCTTTCCTTTTGCCTGTTATAAACCAAGAAGCCAGGGGTAATCAGTGCAAAGTCTTCTGAACTCCATCCCCCAGAACTATCAGAACAAGCCTTTGATTTTGAGGTAAACACAGTTGCTATCAATTTGTAGTAGTGTGAATACAGTTAATCAACCTGTAAGTTAACCTCTTTCTTTAGCTCCAGCAGTAGAAGCTCCTGTTTTTAGACTCAGTAACACCACATTCCTATGGATAAACAGCTGAAACAAGTCATCACAGAAACATGGAAACAGAGGGGTGAAGGAAAGGACCTCTTTCAAATGACACAATGCAATGACTCTGTATTTGCATTAATCCTGTTATTTACTGGAACTGTTTGGAGATTATTTCACTAGCTCCAGCACTGCTGATTTTTACTGGTTTTTCTTGCAGATTCTTTAAGATTGCTTTAGAAAGATGCAGTAACTTCCCTGCATTATCTATCACTACTGTGGTAAGTACCTTACAATTTATTATTGCTGGCACTGTTGCACCATGAAGACTTTGAGGTTTTTAAATATCTAAGGAGATATTTGTTAATGTAGCATTTGAATACACTGCTTCCCAAAGAGCAATCTCTTTCAATACACAGAGCACAGTCTCCTGTGGTTTGAATGTACATTTAAGTGACAGAAGCTACTGTTGAAGAGGTATGTGAAGTCCTGTTTCTTGGGTCCACTAGTTCTAGTGAACAGGAAAAGTAAAGATGTTAAAGCCAGATCCCAGCATAATGCTGTTTCTCCTGTAGTTAGGTCCTGAGGGTGGATTCCACTCAGCTAACCCCAGCAAGTGTTTCACACCTTGTTTCTGCTTGTCACCTCTGCCCTCTCTGGAGAGCAGAGGCAGAGAGGCAGCCCTGGAGGGTGCCTTATTCTGGCTAATCTTAGACTCCCTCAGAATGGGATGAGTCACTTGAGGTGTTTAAAGAGGGCACTAGCTAGTTCAGAAGAGACAACTAAGTTCTCAATTGCTGGGGCTGTTTAAGTTGAATCCCTGCTTCTCTAAGGTCTACATCATCTTTGCATAAAAATTTCCTGTCAATCATAAGAATTTTATCCCTTGTGATTATAATCCTTTTTACAATGCCAGGAAGCTGTTACAGGAGCCCTAGGAGATGTCCAAACATTTGTCATTTAACCTTACTGTGGATACAGATTCTTTTGGCCCGAGAGCTGATTTTCCTGGGATTTCCAGTGGGTATGCTCCATAATATCAGATATTAGCATTTGTGCTGGTCCCAGTTTCTTTAATACAAACTGCTTAACGAATTGCAAAGAAATAAACCATCATCTAGGTTTGGGGAGAAGTTGCCCAAGTCACAGCTGAAAACCCCCTAGTGTTACTCCAAATTTGGGTGGTATTTTCTCAAAAGATACTTTACCTGGAGAGTGCTTTGGTTTCAACACAGTACTTTGCTTCTTGACATTCAGTGAAGGGGAAATGAGAAACTCATATCACAGCTGACAAATAATGTTCTTTACTCCAATCTGTTGAAAAAGGACAGAAGAAACATCAGCTGTTCTGTACCTGCTTTTTGTACTGACAATTGATGTTCAGGAAAAGCTGTAAACTGTTCAACCCTCTGGCAAACCATGACAAATACCTGTTGTGAACACAAATCTTTGGTACAATTCTAGATACTGCAGTCTAGCGTGAGGAAAGATTGCTGCCTTAACCCTCCAGTGCAGAAAAGTTCCTAAGCACTTAGCCTGTCATTGAAGACCTGTGACTGTTTCCTGAAGAAAGGGAAGACAAAAAGGGAACTTGGCTTCTTTGTCCCCTTCAATCAAGACAAAAGCATCAGATGCTGAAGAGAACTGTTTTGTTCAGAGAAGGATGAATGGTCTGGGAAGGTTAATCACTGCTTTCTTGTACAGCAAGGGCTATGTGGATCTGATTTGGGGAAGTCCAAGCTGCCAGGCTGACAAGAAAAATCTGACAAACAGCAGTGGTTAGAAACTATTCCCAACATAGCCAATGTCGGTGTTGCATTACTCTGATAGATTTCTGGTTTCATTCAGCCTCTCAGTTCTTAAAGCCCAATTGTTACACAAAACCCATGTTCCTAAATCTTCAGCTAGTTGGTCTGGGTGCAGGCACGTCTCTGGAATGCCCATCTCAGTTCTGGTCACCAAACCTTGAAAATCAGACCTTTTAATAAGGCTGCTTACGATCTATGTTTTAAAAAAAAGTTGCATTAAAATCTGTGAACTGAAAAATCATTTGAAGAGGAATGATTTCTCTTCTAGCCCTGAGGAGAAAGGAGGGAAAGGGAGCTTGTGTCTCAGCTGGTTTTGGCAGCTCTTTTGAAAGGCCCTTGCATATCAGGAGGAGTTGCGGAGCTGAGATGAAAACTGGTTTTGTAGTAGGACTGTGCTTTAAATTCTACAAAGCTTTCTAAGAGAGGCTGTGCAGCAGCATCTGCAAGTCATGAACAGGAATGCCTGTTCTGTAGGGCCCAGGCACAATTATAAAAAGAGACAATCTTTTGGCTTTCTGAGGTTGAGTGCCAAGAGTTGTTCACCATTTTAGTTCACACAGGTTTGCTTTTGAGTGTTTGTTTATTCAGGTTTTCTCTTTTGATTTTTAAACTCAAACAGTCTTCAGACATCCACATCTTTATTAAAACAAACCCCTGAGCTTCAACTGACTTTATATCATAACCATAGTGAACCACTCACCAAAAACCTAAGTGGATATTTAAGGCTCTTGAAAGTGAAGACCAGCAAGACCTATCTGATTTAATAGAAAAAGGGAGTCAAAGAAGGGGGTGCGTGGCAATAAAGCAATGTGCTGGGGGAGGACAGGATGAAGATGAAAAGGGCTGGATGTAGCTGCACTGGCACACTCACATCCTGTCTGCAGCCTTCTGGTAATTGCCATGTACACTTCAGTAATTAAGGCTGGAGAAAAAGGATGTCATAGCAACTGAAAGAAAAGTCAGTGAGGTTCCAGAGGGGGCATTTAGCACAGTAGGGATTAATAAAGGCCACACTGCAGAGTTAAACAAAGAATCATCTCTGTTCATTTACGTGAACACTTGGCAAATCAAGAGTGCAAGGTGCTGACAGGCTGGATGACAGCCCTGGCAGAAAGTTTATAAAGAAATGAACGTATGGCTTTACATTGTGTGAATTGAGAAGCTTTGATGGTAGAACTGTGCTAGATTCTTCTCTAGCTTAAGCATTGGGTCTGTTTAATTTTTGGACTTTGTGTGAAAGGTTTCGAGTTGCAGCAGGGAGAAACTCCTCATGATGTCTTAATGGTTGTGACAGTATCCTGCCAAAATCCTGAATGCTGTCGTAGTCTGAGCCAAATCCTGCTTCTGCTGCTGGCCACTTTGACTTGGGCAGGACACTTGTCACTGAAGTCTCACGGACTCAGCTAAAATATCCTCTGGTATTTGTAATTTGTACTCTCAGGCTGTTTTCAGAAACAATTCAAAGACTAGAGTTTGAAAATGCAGTGGTGTTAGTCAGTGGTCTGTTTCCCCCTCCTCGTCCTGCCCAAACTCCTGGGCACAGCACAGTCCAGAATGGCAAAGCACAGGGCACCTGCAGTAGCCGTGAGCTGCTGAGACTTAAGCTGCAGTCAGTGATAAAGCTGACTGCTTATTAGTGCAGGAACATAATTTTCTCCCATCAGTGGACTGACAGTCATGGTTGTGGTTTTTTTTTTTTCAGAATTGCTAATGGTATTTCTAGAAAGGAGGATTTCTTTCACAGGGATGTTGCAAGGCATGACATATGTGCCAGCAGAAATAGTTGTATAATCATCAGGGCAGTACATGTATTCTCCGTGGATCATTTGAAGACAATAGTGCTATTATCAGATGAGAAGGATGATAATTCTTTAGTATCAACTGAGACCACACTTTGTTTACCTCCTGGTTATCATGAACTATTCTTTCTCAAACACTGGAGTTTTCATTTTGATTGCTGCATGTGGGTACAAATTGCTTCTTATTGTTCCTCTTCCCTTAGTTTTCTCCTCTGAGACTTGGCTATTTCCAACACTGTCCTGTCTTACCTATCAAAGTATTCCTGCAGCCCCTCCCCATGATAGGCTCTCCTCACTGAGCTCTTTCTAGTTCAAAAGTAACTCCTACATAAGCAGATGAGATTAAAAAACAGTCAGAAAGCAAATGGTACCACTTGCTCTTGCTGTAAGGACAAGCTCTCTCCTAATGGTGCCCCATGCCTGGCACTGCTCTCTGGCACCAGCTGCTAGGCACAACCTCTAATGCCAGGCAGTACTTGAGTGGGGGAAAATGCTTTGTAAACAGTTCTCTGCAATTTTCTTACCCCTCCTCAACCAATAATCCATTTTTTTTTATCTGAGTCCCACCGTAGTTGGGCAACACACTATTCTGCTGTACCTCTGCATAACCAAATCTTGCATTATATCTGCTTCCAGCAAAGACAACAACCTTGGAGACCACTGTGTGCTGACCCCACATTTCAGCCCTCTGAAGACTAAGCTGCCTGTGGTACAGACCTGATTTGTTACAGGCAAGAGAGGAACAAGAGAAGTTTTCTTTAAGTTTTGTATCTATTGCCTGAAAGATGGGGAGGTTGTTCTTTCTGCAGTGATAGAGGAACTCTTCTATAATTTTTAATATCTGATTTGTCCCTGCCTATAGCAGGCACTAAACTGCATGAGCACAATCAGCTTTTTCACACATTTGAGTGGCTGGAAAGGCGAGAGCTTTTGTTTTGGAACTGGAAGTAGGGAAGCTTCCAGCTGACGTTATTTCAGAGAGTTTGGCTATAACCAGAGCTCCCTGGAGAAAGGGCAGGCTTTGCACAGAGGTTAAGCCACAGGAGGCAGGGAAGGGTGGATCTGAGAGTTCAGCCCACAAAACATGGGAAGAAGCATTTTTGGAGGCACTGCAAAACCAACCTGGCTGGTCTGGAGAGCTCTTTGACTACTTTGTCTTCAGACTCTGGGGAAAGACAAGAGGGACAGATGTGGGTTGACCTTTTCAAGCTACCTGGCCTTGAAGCCATAGAGGAAGCTGGAAATGCTACTGGGGAAACAAAGGCAGAGCTGCTGCTGGACTGCGTCCTGCCATGGAGTGGCAGCCTAGTGCCATGCTACAGAGAGGAACTCAGCCTGTTGAGCAGCTCATTGGTGCCATCTTTTCATTGCAGTGGAGAAGACTTGTTTTTTGGTAAGTCTTAGAAAAAACCCATGTGTTTGAATGGACTTTTCTGACCTGGCCCTTCTGAAATCAGTCTGGCCCTGGGATTCTCACTCCTGCTGTGGAGCTAAATGTTTCCACAATGTTCCTCTCCTGCTGCTGTGTCCTGGGGTTTGTGCTGTTGCTGTTGACCGTATATCTTGGCTACCCTATAAAATTAGAACTACCTGCGAGGTGAATCATTGACTTCTACAGCTGAGCAGAAACCACATTGATGTGATTTACTGTCTTCTATTTTGTCTATTGATTTTTGGGTAGTCCCAAGAGCGTGCTCCCATAAAAGGCCATACAGAACTTTGTACTCAGTCTAACAATTTTATTTACAAAGGGTGTTCTTGCCTCCATGTCCCCTTGCCAAGTTACTCCAGGCATGAAGAATTGACTTTAATTTCTATGATTAACAGAGCACAAAGATAGATCACACAACTCTTTCCCTACTTTATTTGGGGTGCCAAAATTGCACTGTGCTGTCTGGGAACAGCTAGGAAGTGGGAGAGTTCCCACCTGACAGATCTTAGCTGTTAGAAGAACACAGATGGTTGAAAGCACATTTCTGTATAAAATGAGCAGCCAGTTGTCACCTGCATATCTAAGCAGGTAAGTTTGTTGCAGGTACCAGTACAAAAGTAGGCCTCTGAAAATGCTTCCCAGAGAAATGTGTTTTCAGATGTTCCAGCCACTGACAGCAACACCACACTAGATACTCAGGGCTTGCGCTTCTCTATGGGAGGAACTGTCTGTGGAAGGCAGCTATGGACTCAGATTTTAAAGTGGCACTGCCTTTTGAAAGGCAGATACTGAACACAGAAGTATTTTTAAGGTCTCACGTTTTGAGAGCCTGTAGAGTCTAGGAAGTGTATCTTCTGGTCAATGTTCAGTTGCTTGGTGACACAAGGCAAATGCTACCTTCTAGAAATGACTATCAAGGAAAGGGAATTTGCAGCTCTAGAGGTGAGTGCCTTTGCTGAGGCACAGCTCCTCTTCATGCAAAGAAATGCAATCCCTTTTCCCTCAGTTTAAGGCCAGGTGCTGTAAGTGCTAATTTAAGGAATGGCATGTGAGAAGGGGAATCAGCACAGAGCTGGGGGAATGCAGTTCCCACTGCTGCTATCACAACCTTCTCACAAAGGCTTTCCAGAAATGGTTCACAGCATCTATTTTCATTATCCACTGCAACAAAGCTCGTAGTTTGTGTTGGGGTCATTTTGATGGTGGGTGGAAGGCCTGAACTCTGATATTCAGGCTGTAGTAGCTGCTAGACCAGCTTTTTCACGCTCCATGCCTGATTCTCTATTGCAAATAAACTTCTCTTTACCACAGTAATGGACCTTCAACAGGGAATACAACAATTCGTAGCTCTTTGCACAGTGCAATGTAAGGAGCGATTTGTTTGAAGAATCTGCTCGTGTATGTCCTAACTAAACACAACTGAAAAAGGAAGCAGACAGCCCTTGAAACAACAAGTGGTGATTTGCTATTCTTTGCTGAAGGTAATTGTGTCTTTTTTTTAAACTGAAGAGCAGAAAAGCATGATGTCAGTGGGTTTTATCCCTAGTTTTTGTTTATTTTTAGAAGTGGACCAACAAATAACCATGACCTAAATTCTGTAAGACAGAAGTGCACACAAGCACATTGTTAACTCTCAGGATGTATTTGAGTTCAGACAATTTCAGCAGAACTGTACAGATAAATCTTCTTTAAAAGCAGGCTATAAAAAGCTAACTCACCAATACAGTGAAAATGAACAGTAAAGGTCTAATATTAAAGACAGATTGTGAAGTCAACCTTTTAACCTCTTTGTCTTCATACAGGGATAATGTGGATATAGCTTTAAAATCCAGACATAAATCTGTTAAAGGCAAAAAAAGACAACAGCACTTTTAAGTGAGCATCAGTTTTATACTGTCATTAAAGTAAAGCTGGAATCTGGATGGGTCAAGCTTCAAACTGGGCATGTGCAGACCCTGCCTGTCTCCTGTATTTAAATGGAAGATGCTGCTGCCGCCCTTTGCTGAGCTGAAGATGGAGTGAAAGTCTGCACTGGATCTCCCATTTTTCCAGAGACTCTTAAACACTCTGCTTTACACACACTCAGGTAAACTGGCTGACTGAAATTCAGATGAGAGCTTTTCTTTCTTGGTCTTTGCTTAGATTTTGTTCCCCTGACTGATCAGCCCATTCAAAGGGGGATCTCTTGTCCCTCTGAGAACCCCAACAGCACCAAAATTTTGGAGTCCTTCAACGCGTGGAATGTCTTGGAAGCCAATGCCTACACACTGCTGGACCTGCTTCTTAGAGCCCCAACAGTAAGTGTTTTCTCTTGCAGAAAGCTGTAGCGAGTAGTTCTGCTGGCAAAGCTGGCATTTATAGAACTGGAAATGGACATTTAAGGTGCACGTACACATTTGATGCTGTAATGCAATAATGAACAATGTAATGAAAACTCTGAAATCTCCTTTTTATTCCTTTAACTGTTTACTGCAGAAAGGACTGTAAAGTGGTGTTTTTCAGCAGTGTTACGGAGCAGAAGACAGGAATGTCTAATGGCAAAGTACACCGAATATGTTGCAAGTGGTCAAAACAAGGTGTTCTTGTGCATTAACAGCTGTTTGGCAGCTCAACCACAATGCTCTCTTGTGGTATTCAAGATGGAAATCCCCATCATTTCTGTCATAGTCTGCAAGTGCAGTGGAGTGCTTATGTAAATGTTACGAGTTGTTATTTGCAGTTACTCAAGAGGGCTGTTCAGGTGTTCCTGGGTAAGTTCTATCAAAGTTCTTTCTCAGTTGTTACACAGAAAGGAAATTTCCTTAGAAGTGTGAAGGTGAGAATCTGCTGTGATGGTACTTCAGCATGGAATTTCTTTGGGCTTGCTAAAAATACTCTCCATCCCACCTCTCAAGCCCAACTGGAAGGAGTCTAGGAGTCCTCTTCTTGGTTGTGTATCTCTAGACACAGCACATAGTGTAGTACACTTTGTTTGCCTGCTGTTTATAGAGAAGTCTGTTTAAAGGTAAAGAACAGAAAATGACCCAAGCTAATTTTAAAAGTTTTTAAAATCTGCAGTTCAACTTAAAA
The DNA here is from genome assembly GCA_009769605.1 of Bucorvus abyssinicus. Taxonomy (NCBI): domain Eukaryota; kingdom Metazoa; phylum Chordata; class Aves; order Bucerotiformes; family Bucorvidae; genus Bucorvus; species Bucorvus abyssinicus. The sequence continues at coordinate 37,201,964 of CM020032.1, forward strand.
CTTTGATCTGGACACTTAAAAACTGTGTGCAAGTTTCAAACACTCCAAAGTTTTTTTTATGTGTATAGGATGCTGGATCTCTTGTTTCAGTTTAATCCTAATGTATAACAAAGGACCAGTAAATATTTTATTATTTGTGTAGGAAAAATGCAGTCTGTTTATTTTTTTAACAAAACCTGGATGTGTGCAGTGTATTACAGAAAAATAAACAGAGGAGTGTCCTGAGCCAAGGCGCTTACAAACTAAATTAGATGGATAATGTATGAAAGAGGATAGCAGAATATAACAGGGAGGGAGAAGAGGGACTGGAGAGAGTATGGCAAAATGGAAGAGGATTCTGGGGACAGTGATTTACATCAGAAGCTTAAAAATGGATTTTTTTCCTTATTCTGCTGAATGAGTTAATTAGTTGTCCGATTCCTCTCCCTAGGTCAAGTGTCCGTATTTTCATTGTCCATTTTAATTTGACACACAGACTGGTTTAAGAGAGTTTCAGGCTGAAAGCAATATGTGCTGCTTGTGGTTGAGATTAAATCTGGAAGATAGGATACAAAACCTGATGTCCAAATTGCTCAACAGGACAAACATCTATGGAAAGCCCTGCTGCCGGCTGGGAAGAGGGCTTAGGAGCTGGCATCACCCTGCTGAAACCGTAATTGAGGTGGGATTACAGTACTCCTCTTCGTGCTGCCTGCCACCACAGAGCAAGTGCCAACAGGGGCAAGCACAGAAATTAGAGCAGGAGCTGTGAAGAAAAATCAAGTGCTATCAGTTACTTGAGGCCTCTGGTAGGTAGGCAGTACATGCCCTGCACCGAGAAGCCCTAGGAAATGACTGTGTTTCTGTTCCGATAATTTTCCCAAATGATATGGTTGGTTGTAATGTAAAGGCCTAACATGGCCACTGGTGGGATATGTCATCCTGCATAAATAAGGGGCCTCATTACCTGTTATTTGTAGGAAAATGAAGAACAAAGAAACCTGGTACATGTGGGACTGCTGAAACTTGTGATGTTTTGGGCTCTATGCCATTAAAACCTTCGTTCAACAAAACCAATGCCAAACAGCTTGATGCCAGATGAATCCATAAAAGCAATGATAGAGCAGTCCCTCCTCCCCTTTCCTTGCCTTGGTTTACACCAAATTACACACAATCCATCTGATGTCCTCCACAGCCTCCAGGCCCATTTTGTTTGCTTGCTTTGAGAAATGTGCAGTATTTAATTACTGACTGTTGGGAAGTTGGTGTTTCCCAGTTAATTGTTTCCTACAGAATTAATACCTATCTAAGCCACCCGCAGCATGGTTGGTCTGTGGGTATACTGGCACCCAGTGGTCCAGAGCCTCAGGCACAAGCATCTTTTGCTCGTTGCCTCAGGAAAGCTGTAGTCCGTTGTCCATCCACTGGAGAATGTCCAACCTCTTAGCTGCCAATTCCTGTAGAAGAGCTGGAGCTGATAGAGGGGCATGTTTCCATCTCCTAGTAAGGAAGTGGTATGTATGCAACTCAGTGATGAATTGAAAGTGCTTAGGCCTGATCTAACACCTTGCGGTCAACTAACACCTTTCTTTGACTCATGCTTTGAGTCAGATCTGTATTTCCAGTAAAAACAGTGAAGTGACTTTTAAAAAGAATTGGCTCTTTCCTCCTAGAGAACAGCTAGAGTTGGACTCTGGTAAAAATCCCAGGCCAACAAGAAGTCCACACTAAAATTTGAATTTATTCCTCTTTGCCACAGACCTTTCTTTGTCCATATATTTAGTATTATTTATGACCTATCACAGCTCCAGTATAAATATTAGTTATTTTCACACTTGACATTTTTATTGACTCTGAACTTGTTTCATTCTAGAATAAGTAATTTTAAAGCCTTCTACTGTCCCCTAAATAACCTTTCCTCTTGTGATTTCTCTGTGTTTACCTTTTAACTTTTGCCTTGTCCTCAGTCCTCCACAAATTTAATTCAAATTAAAGCCATTTTAATCTGTTCTTTGTAGCCAAAACAAGCTCCTTTAGTTGCTTCATTCCTACTACCTTGATCCAGCTCTGATTAAATGGATGGCTACAGGGGAAAAGCATTGGAAATCTCCATTCCATTAATAATCAGCATTAACTCTCTGTAGAATAGCAGTTAAATGTTCTAGCCACAAGTCTAAGGAGGAAAAAAAAAACCACCCCAACCCAAAAATCACCCAACCTCATTTATTTAAAACAGTTGTCTCAGACTCTCCCTCTCCACTTGCTGTTAGTATGGCTTTTTTCCTTTATTTTACTGGCAGTGTGTTAAGCACAGCAACTTCTACCTAGGTGAGATGCCCATTGATGTTGATGTGCTGCCAACTTACACTTTGTTGCAGGAACCTGAACAATAAATACCATGATGATGTCATTCAGTTAGTGTATCAACATTACTGTAATTGGAGCAAAAGGGTAACAGCCAGAGCTCCACTTCCTCTCCCTAAGATCAGAGTATTTGTCCAGTGTTTAATTGCTGCTAATGTAGAAACCCAGTGAGTGTGCTCAAGTTGCTGAGGATTGCTGCGGGGAGACCATCAGCACACAAGCGAAAACAACCTCTTCCAGAACTCCAGACGCTCCTGGGGTTCACCTCTTGCTACTGGCACACTGGTTTTAAATACACATTCTCTAACACCTTCAGCATAACCTCACAGATGTATTTCAAAGTAATGTCTGCCTCCACTGTCTGAATGTACCCATTTCCTTTGGTAACTGGGGTGTTGTCAAAGTTGTGCTCTAATGCCAACTACTAAACACAACTGTAGCATAAAAAGGAGAGCTTCCTATCTGCCTCTGTGCGCTTTCCTCCTTTCCTACCAGCATCCTTCCTTTTCCTGGAAGGAATGACTGTACCACCACTTACCAGTGCCTGTGATTGGAAAGCACATATCCAGCCTCAGCACTATCGAAGCTTGGTTCAGGCACAGACCTTCAGACAAGCCATTGCCTTGTCCTCGATCCTAGGCCACAGCCAAGCTGACAGGATTCACATCTGGCAGACTACAAATGATTCAAAACATGTATTTCCTGGACTTTTCTCCATCTGGCTATGAAGAAGAGCCAGGATCTGTCCATGCAGATGAATAAGGCTGGGGCTTGGTGTTTTTCACGACTCCGTTAGCTGGTTGGAGCTGCTGCCAAGACATGTTTAGGACAGTGGTAGTTGCACAGAGGTGAGTGTTTAAGTCTCCTTATATCACAAGACAGCAGCAAAGTGATGGTTTGGACAGCTGTTTTTCTCTCCTCTTCAATTTCTATCAGGTTGTCCTGCTGCCAGTTTGCAGCCTTATTGTTTGCTTCATTCCTAGCCTGGGGTCACTTGCCCTACAACGTGTTTGTGGCTCCTGATACTTAACTAAAACCTGTTTTAAAAATATTATTTAAAATGCTGTAGTCTTCAGAGTTGGCTACTGAGTTTTGTTACGAGGTGGTTAAGACACAAATGCTTTTATCAAGGGCTTTACCACGTACTTCACAGAGAACAAAATACCTTTATTCAGTGCAGAGTGAAACAGAACTGGAATGGGAACCAAGCACACGGTATAAAGGATTTGTTTGTTTTTCTGATCCTTGATTTAGTTTCCAAAAGACTCTTGTTCAATGCTGCTAGGCTGTTGGTAACCAAGTCCTGAGGGCAGCTTGCAGTTCAGTGCTGTTCAGTGCAAGAAATGAAATAGCCATACTGCGAAAGGAATCGATGCTTGATGGTCCACAGATCATTTCTGCGTAGAGAAGTCTAGCCAGTGATGTCAGAGGACAACAGGAATCATACCTCACAGGTACAGAAACCTTCCCAAAGTGAAAACTACAGGAACCTTGCTTGTTGTTAACTACTGCACTACTTAATGTCAGATATGCTGAAAAGGGTCCCTTCCTGTCACACTTTTTCTCCTCTATATCCTTATCTTTCTTTTGGGAGAGAATGGATTGCTGTTCTTGACTAAAATGCTAAATCAACAGTAAACATGTAAACTGCCCTTGGACCTTTACAGTGCTGATGGCATATGTATCCCCTGAGGGCGATCAGCAGTATATGTAATTTGAAAGTGATTTGGTTACTCTGACTTTTTGCTTGCTGTTTTTTGCATTCTGGACTGTTTCCCCTTCTAGAGAAGCAGCTTTTTCAGCAAAGTCTGACAATGTGCTTATGACTTCTTGTTTACTCCACAGAAGATGACAGTGCAAGAGGTTCCTGGTGCCTTTCCTACAGTGGATGTCCCAGCCCATGCCCATTACACAATTGGAGCAGTCATTTTTATAGTGGGCATCACAGGAACTATGGGTAATTTCCTGGTCATCTACGCTTTCTGCAGGTATCTTTCTTTTGGATGGTTTTTTCAAATACTCAGATTTATGAGCTGTAACAGTACTGTGACTCTACAAATGCACTGTGGCCATGCTGTCAGACTGCTATGCAGACATTGTAAAATGCACCAAGAGACACTGCTGTAAGAAAGTGGCAACCTGCCACTTCCCTCTGACTCCCTCCCACTAACCAGAGCCATAACAAACTTGTTAGGAGAACAAGAACTGCAAAGAATGGCCCAGATATGCCAAGCAACAGGAAAGCAGCTGAAGCAGAAACCTTCCAGTGGAATTTTTTCTACTGGTTGAACTGTCTGCACTGGACTGATGAGATGTTTTGCTCCTATCTCCCACATACCTTCTTTATTTTAGACATTTCCTTCCTACTCAGTTTCTTTTCTCCCTCTTTTCCCTACTGACCACGTCTCTTGTTTTCACATTTTCTAACATTTGCCTTATTTCCTTTTAACTAAAGCCACGTTCCCACTGTTACATCTGAAGGAAACTGGATCTCTGACAACACTGTGAGATTTCTGCCATTCCTGTTCATTCCTCCTGTTTCTGTTTTGTCTCACTGGGACGGAGCATTGGCATTGTGTCCAGGATAGTGAGCCTCTACTTCATGATTGGTCTTTGGGCACTAATGTAATAGACCAAAATAATAGCACTTATATGATTATTTGGCTGTGTTAACTTAAATCACTGGAGTGTGGACGAAAGTAGTCTGGCTCTCGAGCCTGTATTTGTGTGGTGCATTGAACAGTAGGTTTCAGCATGTGTGTTCAGAGTAGACACCAACACTTAAGTGTGAATGATGCAGCCTTAAGAACCAAAGAGGTGTTGACATGCAGAGCAGATTCATAAGGATGAAGTTCATGAGCCAGCTTAGCTCTTTGGCTGGTCCCATACAGGAAATGCAGTTATGGCAGTTGCAGTTCTACCGGAAGACACAGCTTGTCTTCATCTGAAGATGTTAGGAAGACAGAAAGGGATGCTGATAGCAAAGTAACAAGTTTGGCGAATACACCAGATGCCTACAGAGCAGTCTCAGGTAATGGCAAACTGTAAGACAGCCAGCTGCCTGAAACAAGTATGTACAGTAACTGTGCAGACTGCTGCACAAATACAAGCGGCCCATAAGCAGGTACTACTGTCCCCTTGCTCCTAAACTGACAGATGGGGGCACAGTAATCCTAGGGACTGACCAGTGCAAAGAACTCATCATTTATTCTGGTGTTTTCCAATTGTGTCTAGGACTGAAAATTTGAGAAAGGAGCTAAAAAGTTATGCTGAGGAGCTCTCAGTTGAGTTTTTAAGTGTACCCTTTAAAATGCTATGCTATAATACTGTGACTAACAAACACAGGCAGGATGCACTGAAGGCTGGCTATTGCTCTCTTCAAAGTCAGTGTCTGGGCCAGTGAAATGAGTGCTGTAGAGAACTGATGCAAAACAAAATGCTTCATCTGGTACACAGACTTTGCTTAATCCCTGTATTTGGAGTTGCTCTTGATCTTATCAGCAGTGGAAAATGCGCTTCCCTCCCCCTGCTTAACATGACCCAGATCCAGAAATCCATACAGTACATCAACTTTAATTTCCTGTTAATCGTGGACATGCAGTGCACTGGGTCAGAGTATTTAAAGCACAATATGATTTATCCCTGTCACTGAGCTGTTTTTCAAAACAATGCTCTAAAAGCACACAGGAGTATAAGGGTGTAAAACTGAGCCTTGCTGAGGTGCTCTCGTGAGGGGAATGAGAAGCACTCTGCTCCAGCTCGCTGTGCCGTGTGCCTTGGCATTTGTGCAGCTGCCAAGGCTCACAGGAGAGAGTAACGATGTCATTAACAGTGCAGCAGTGTTTAGCAACATTCCTTCTGATCTCTGTAGGAGTAGGAGCCTCCAGACTCCAGCCAACATATTCATCATCAATCTAGCTATTAGTGACTTCCTGATGTCCGTTACGCAGGCTCCAGTTTTTTTCACCAACAGCCTCCACAAACGCTGGATTTTTGGTGAGAAAGGTTTGTATATATTCTTTCTAAGATATCACTAAGTATGTTCTTACCATAGTGGCAGTTAATCTACTATTTCCTTATCCTCAGGTACACTTGCAAGGTTGAGAACACTTGTCAATGTTGTTCCAATGTAGACACAAACGTTTCTTTGAACATTTTTGTCTGTGTGCAATAAGTACATTCCCAGTGCAGAGACGAAAATCACATACGTGAGAGACACAAAGACGACACTGGCAGCATAAGGCACAGGACTAGTCATCTTGCCAGCATTCTTCCCCCATCATCTCATACCTTAGTTACTAACAGAGTCCTGTGACAAAGAAGCACCAGCCCTCAACACACCAGCTTAAAAGCTCTTCTAAATAACCAGCTCTGGGACTTGCACCTGGCAAAGTGAGGCAAGAAAGCCTGGCAAAAGGGAGTTTTCACAGCAAAAATGTTAACCGAGTATTTCCTGTGCAGTAAGTGTGGAAGGAATGTGCTTTCATTCCTCCTATATAACTGCAGTAAGAGGAAGACTAGTCTTTGCCTTGAGAGCAGGTATTGACAGAGAGGAAGGTCAGAGAAGTAATGTTGCTATTTTAATCTCTGATGACCAAAAGCACTTTATTTTTCCAGTTTCAGGAAGTGTTCAACTGCATACATGTTAAAATACAAAAACAAAACAAACCCCTGCTTTTAATCATTAGGTTGCTTGAATAATTAATTCATTAATTTATCCATAGTCTGCATATTTACTTCAGTTGTGCTGACCTTGAGGTAGAAACAGTTCCCTGATATCAAAGTAGCTAAAACCTGTTGTTAAGCAAAACAGCTGTTTCTATGGGACCTGCAGTAAAGCTGGAGTTAAACAAGATACTAATGGACTGTTGAAATGATCCCACTAGAAACAGCAGAAATCAGCGAGTGAAAAGATGTTCAGTATCACTGTCTCCAGCAATTCAGGCAAACAGAAATCTTTGAAGTTGATCTCCATGGATAATGTAATTAGCAGGACAGCCAGCAGCTTTGAAAGAGCATTGCAACTACAGGGAAAACTGTCATTCCCTTGCTTTACAAATCCCAGAAGACATTAGTTCACAAGAAACACAGACTCAAACTCTCCCAGAAATTGATTAGCGTGGGTAGATTAATTTCCCTGCTCCTTCTGTCCTCTTCACTGAAAGGCTGTGAGCTGTATGCCTTCTGCGGAGCCCTTTTTGGCATCACATCAATGATCACTTTGATGGTGATTGCCTTGGACAGATACTTGGTCATCACGAAACCCCTGGCTTCTGGTGGAGTGACGTCCAAGAGGAAGGCCCTAATAATCCTGGCAGGAGTCTGGTTGTACTCTTTGGCTTGGAGCCTCCCGCCCTTCTTTGGATGGAGTAAGTGAAATGGCGTAAAAGTCTTTTCCCCTCGTAGCATTGGATTAAAGACTGGTTACAATTAATGGCTTGCATATTAGACTTGAATAAATCAATTTGAAAGGAAATGATGAAATACATATTGAAACTTAAGATACCTATTCAAAAGAAAAAAATCCAGAGTGTATGACAGTGTATTATATGACAATGGTGCTTTTCCTTAAGCTCATTATTTACAGAATAAAGAACAGTAGATAAAATCAAAGCCAAATCAATGAAGGATGTGCCTGCCTATCATCCCATACCTACTTCTGCTGAACCAAATTCAACAATATAAAAGTGAAATAAATGTATTTATAACCTTTGACGTTTTTCCTCCCCAAAGCTGCTGCATGAGATAGTAGCGTCAATCTAAATTTTTTTTTTTATTCATATGAAAGAGGAATACGGTCTGAGCATTTCCTGCAAGTACATCGTCAGGAATTCCTGACTGCACTCTAGACAGGCAAATTGCACTAGGTATTGGTCACATTCTCCACTCAGCCATTGAACTTGTCACTAAGACTTCCAGTAAAGATGGCATTTACTAATAACTAACCAATCTGCTTTTGGAAATGTCAATTTTTGCCTGCATACAGCATCCTGACAATTGCAATTTGTGGCAAGGAGAGTTTCTGTTACTCTTCCTCATTTGAGGAATTTGTTTCCCATGAGACACCACTTTCAGTCAGGAAAGTAGAATGAACTCATCATTCAAATCTCCAGCCCATTATTGTGCTCCCTAATTCCAGAAGAGAATGAGTCAGCTCAGCTGAGAGAGTATGGCCATGTTTGATTATCCCCAAAAGATGCTGCAACCAGCTCAGTTACTGAGGGGAATTTCAGCGGATTTTTGTTATTGTCTTGTTATTGTCATTCTGGTCCCCCATAAACATGAAGAATGCTTAAGCAGGCAAACAGCAGTACTGGGAGAAGCAGCCTTTAGTGGAATGAGGAGCTGTTAGAACAACAAAATGACAATATAGCCTTAGATTCTAGAATCTTAATTGGAGAAAGTGGAATAAGTGCTTGAAGGGGGGTGTTATTGTGTAATTAGATTCTAACAGTACCCACAGCACCAACTCTCACACTGTAATTAGATGCATCTCAGCGCATCTGGTGCAATATTTTTAAGAGTTCAACAGCAAATATGACTGTAAACAGTGATTATTAAAATATGAAGGTAAGAAGGTATTGCTGCTGGCAATTGCTTAGCAGTTTGACACAGTTCCTTTAAGGAAATTATATTTTATTTCAGGCAGAATATTGTGTGTGTGTGGTTTTTAATTTTTAATTCCACAACAAAATTAATTTGATCTGCACATCACATCTTTCTCCTTTGCACAGTAAATTTCTCTTACCTGCACAAGCTTAAAGAAGTGGTAGCTATAGCAATCGCTTTCATTGCATGCCATGGGAAGTCAGGCTAAACCCCACCTCAGCCACTCCAGTGCACTTGTGCTCCAGACCCTGCACCGGCTTCATTGCCCTTCTCTGGACATGCTCCAGACCCTCAATGTCCTTCTGGGAGTGAGGGCCCAAAACTGAACCCAGGATTTGAGATGTGGCCTCACCAGTGCCCCTAGTACAGGGGGGTGATGCCTGCCCTGGTCCTGCTGGCTGCACTAGTGTTGATACAAGCCAGGATTCTGTTTGCCGCCTTGGTCACCTGGGCACACTGCTAGCTCATCTTCAGCTGCTATCAACCAACAACCCCAGGTCCTTTTCCCTGGGCAGTTTCCAGCCACTCTTACCCCAGCCTGGAGCATTGCACGGGGTGCTGCGACCCAAGTGCAGGACCTGGTACTTGGCCTGGTTGAACTTCAGATTGTTGGCCTTGGCCCATTGATCCAGCCTGTCCAGATCCCTCTGTGGAGCCTTCCAACCATCTAGCAGATCAACACTCCTGCCTAACTTGGTGTTGTCTGCACGCTGACTGTGGGTGGACTCGATCCCCTCATTCAGATTACCGACAAAGATATTGCAGAGAACGGGAGGTGCTTTAAATGAAGAATCATGTATCCTTTTAAACTGTTTTTCCCTGTAAGAGAATAGGACTAAATCCCATGTAATTCTGAGAATCTATTTCTAACTTCTGCACTCAGAATAAGAATCACTTCATGGCTTATGCCTTCTCCTGCCTTTCTAGGTGCGTATGTTCCCGAGGGTCTGCTGACTTCCTGCTCCTGGGACTATATGACTTTCACACCATCAGTCCGCGCCTACACGATGCTGCTTTTCTGCTTTGTGTTTTTCCTTCCTTTGATTGCTATCATATACAGCTACATCTTTATATTTGAGGCTATCAAGAAGGCCAACAGGTAAGTAAACAATCTTAAGTTTTTATTCTTCTGTGTAAGTGACTGCTTGTTTTCTTAAAGACTAACAGAAGAAAATTGGGAAGCTTTTCACTTTTCATTTGTGTACATGACTGAGAGGGGATCCCAAACGAGTTCTGTCAATAGCCAGCACGGTAAGAAGTATGATCCTTAGAAGAGCCATTCCTGAATTTAAACCAGAGCTGTTCAGTGTATTGTCTAATGATGTGGAAAAGGGTATGAGCAGCAGCAATAGAAATCTGAAGGATGAGAAAGGACTGCAGAAATTAACCAACCAAAAGAAATACTAATGGGACATCAGAGCCCCCTGACAATGGTGTATCAACAACTATTCCACAGAAACATGGACTTGAACTACAAATTCCATGTTTGGCAAAGGGTGAAAAAAGAGGTAAAACATCACAGGTCTCTGAAACAAAACCTGCTGTTGTAAAAATAATGGCCAATGTCTGCCACTGCCTCTGTAATCTGTAGATCTCTGTCCCGCAGAGATCAGTATATCTAGTCACGTAGCTCAGAAGTGCATAGAAAGGGCAAGGCAGTGAAATCGGACCTAGGCAAGCAAAGTCTTCTCTAAATAGACGTTAAGGTAGTGTTGTTCAACTGGCTTGAATACCTGGTTTACATGGGAATTCTGGAACAGGACTGTTTCCTGCACTGAAGCACACATGAATTTTGCCATTGACTAGTGCAAGAAAGGTGCATTGAATAGTGAAAGACTGGTGACATACCTACATTAACACACGCTCTAAGTGCATGATTTCTGGCATGAACTAGCGTAACAGTAATTGTTGCTCCATTTCATGGAGCTAATTGCTCAATTCCCTACCTCCTTTTTTGCTATTTTATGTTTATTTCCCTTAGGTCTATTCAGACATTTGGATGCAAACATGGAAATAAAGAGTTCCAGAAACAGTATCAGAGGATGAAAAATGAGTGGAAGATGGCCAAAATTGCATTGATTGTCATCTTGCTTTATGTCCTTTCCTGGTCACCATACTCTGTTGTTGCTCTGGTAGCTTTTGCTGGGTAATTATTAATGTATCAGCAAAGGAATAGTCAGTGAAAGCAAAAGGTGTGAAATAGTAAAAGACAGAGGAAAGTTAAAGCTACTTGTCAAGTTTAATGCCTGAAGTGCATCCAAAAAACAATCACATTTTTAGGAGTGACATTTAACAAGTGAGGCACATGCTGACTGTGATTTTTTTCTTAGTTTGACTTGAGAACAAATACTGAAAAAGAAAAAAGGAAAATTATTACTGGCAATGTAACATTATTGTGCTGATGATTTCTGAATGCAGATTCTCTGTGCTGGGATATTTGAACTATCTGAACTTTATTTAGCACCAAAATGCTGAATAAAGGGCACAAAAAGATCCACCCAGGGGTTGATGGTCTTTTCTTTCTCCACTTCTTTAACTTATGGAAGTTTGTTCATTTTCCTGTGTTACATCAAACTGCTGACATTTCTTATACGTATAAGCAAGTTCAAAGTTAGTACATACTTGTATTAGGGAGCTTTCTGATGCTGCATACAGAAACCCATAAATAGAAATCATCTAAGCATGTTCTTCACCTGTTTGTCAGCATTTTCTACAGTAATTTCAACAAAAGCATATTACTATTAATGCAGTATCTGTTCATAGCTAGACTCCAGACTTATAGCTGATACAATCCAGGCACAAGCAAGGAATTGTGAGTCCGGATACCTTGGCTCTGTGTGGATACTCTTCCCATGTTAACGTGAATTTTCCTGTGCTTCAGTTTAGTCTTTGTAAAATGTGTGTGACTCTGCTTTAGAAAGTCTTGTCAGCTGCAGCTCCTCAAGTGGGAGACTCCTACCACAGCACAGAGCCCTTGTCTTTGTAAATGTCAAGTCAGAAATAAAAACTAGGTTTTGCTAAAACTGACACACAGGATCAACTTCCTTAGGATGGAGCATTTTGGGAGGCAGGGGTGATTTTTGTTACACACCTAAGGAAGATGCCACCACTGGGCCTCTTCTCAAACCCAGCTTAGGAAAGCAGCTTCCTAAACCATAGCACTGCTAAAATCTTATGCTTAAGAAGAAAAATGCAGCAGCAAACATTTTCTCCATGAAGGTAAACACATTCCTCACTCAGAAATGCGAATCCTTAGGAGGTGTCCCAGGGTCCTGTTTCCTGTCACAGGGGTACTTGGGTACTGGGCACCCACCACTGGTGATACATGACCAGCTACAGACAGAGGAGGAGCAAGAAGACAAAGAAATGCAGCACAGCTCCCTTGCAGCACCGCTTGCTCTAAGATACCTCCAACACAATAATGAGGAGCTGCTTTAAGCTAACCGGTTTAGCTACGTAGAACTGTGAGGGTGTAGGATCAGCACCTACCTCAGGACAATCAAGCGCCTGCTGAACTTGACTTCTGGCCCGTGTCTCACTCACAAAAATCTGAACCAATGGACAATTTAGAACTCTACAGTATGTGACAAATGAGCATTTGCATATTTTGCTCATGAAGACAACTGGTGAGCAGCACAGCTCCATTCAGCTTTTTTTCCATTTCCGAACCATGCCTTTCAGGCAATCCTTCTGCGATTTCCCAGATATTAACAGACTGAGCCTGGAGACCTCTGTGGACTTTCGTTACTATGAACTCAGATAAAATCACTGCGTGCCACACGTGGGAGGCAGACATGGAGTCTGTGGCTGTAGTCTTGGACTAAAGACAACTCACGTGACAAAGCAACAACATACACAAAAATAAGGAAGAACCTTAATTCCTTTGGAAAATATTTTGGCTGGGGCATACTGAGCTAGCACACAGTTATGCTCACTAACATTGACCAAGGCCTTATGGGCTACTTCAGGCTGTCTTCAAAAATTAATCTGTTGATAGCAGCATGGCAGATAGACATCAATCATAACTCTTTTATCCTTTAGAGTCACATCACCTGCATATATGTGTGGTCACAGTTACACGTGAGTGTAACATATGACACTGGAAAATACTTCTTTTTCTAGTTCAGATCAGGAAAAAATAAAGTTTAAATATGAAAATAGATTTATGAGTTGTCTTTCCCTATAGTGCCTCATTCTGCACACCTATTTAGAGACATATTACTCAGCAGGTAACTACCACCATTCTGAGTCGTAGTAGTGAAGTACCGCAAGAGAAGACCCAAGAAAATCATGTTGCTCAGAAATGCAGTTAAGCTGGTGTTGATCTTCACAGGCAAAGATGTAAAATCTGTTCTCACACTGTTTGGGTACAGAACTCCTTTTACTCTCTCTGGAGCACTAAGAAAGCATTGTCATGTCAGCATATAACTGCATAGGCTCCACAGAACCCAATACTAAATATATTCTGCATTTGTGTTACTCTAGGTATTCCCATGTCCTAACACCCTTCACGAACTCCGTACCAGCTGTGATTGCCAAAGCTTCTGTCATCCATAATCCCATCATTTACGCCATCACTCACCCCAAGTACAGGTAAGTTCACTTTCATAAGCTATGTTTATTACAGCAAAGAAAAACAGACAGTAACTCACTTTTAGGACTAGTACCTGAACTCTGCTTCACCTGCTCGTTTTATCTCCTCATGACAGCCTTGCCCTCCCCAAGAAAACTTCTTACTGCCACATAAACGTCAGTGGGATTTGTACTTGCAACAATTTGCTATGTAGATGGGAGTTAGAGATGTTTATGGAGACTGATCTGTACTTACAGATTACATGATAAAAGGCAAAGACCTTCCTACCTCAGAGGAAAGCACCATAAACTTTTTAGCTATCTCCATGAGAGATGCAGACATCTGTTAGTGTTTGTTAAATTAACCAGGCCAGTGAGAGATGCCATTCAGTAAGTCAGTCCACCTCTTCCCTATTTTGTGCGTCCTTCCCACCTTTCTTTAAGCTTTCATAGTTCAGATAGCATTTCTTCTGAGCTGTAACATCTAGGGTCATTACCGGGGGAAGTTCAGATGCAGGCCATAAGATCTGACGGACAGCAGCAAAGCCATATATGCTGTTGTTTCACCCTCTACAAAGACCTGCTGGGGACCTGGATAGAGAAGAGGTGGGCATGAACATCTCAGTGGGGAAGGCTGGGAGGAGAGGAAAGCTAGGCAAAAGAGTTTCCTTCCACTGCATATGAGGAATGAAATACTGTAATATATTAAACTGCACTTTTAGTACAAGTCTACAGTAGGCTGGCAAACAGATGTGTAAGAGGAAGCTAGAATAGCTGCTTAGAGGAAGATTAAAATAATTCAATTTGTGGGACTTCTGCAAGGTTCAGTTTAAAGGGACAGAATTTTATTTTTGCCCTGATTAAGCTGAAAGCAGATAAAACATCATTTTAATAGCTCCCTTCAGTTCAAGGAGTTATATTTTAATGCCTTATCCCTGCCAAGCAATAAATTTGAGTTCCGCAGAACACTGTGAATAAGTGATCTTGCAGGCCGATTGTACATGAGGTACTGGATATCTGGAAAACTCCTTTTATACCCAGTAATTTTCCAGTCCATGCAGCATTAGATCATCCCTCTGAATGAATGCATTGTTTATGATGATTGGATTTTTGTGCTAACAGAAAAAAACCTGACTGGTTCTATCTCTTGCCCATTAGAACAGCCATTGCAACATATGTTCCTTGCCTCGGATCCCTGCTGAGAGTTTCTCCTAAAGACTCACGGTCTTTCAGCAGTTATCCCTCCTCCAGACGAGCGACCGTAACCAGCCAGTCTTCTGAGATAAGCGGGCCGCTGAAAGGAAAAAGGCGACTGTCTTCTCTCTCTGACAGTGAATCAGTAAGGGAGACACTTCCCATACACCCATTTTTAATTGCACGGAATTCATTTTCATCTAGAGTCCTTCAGATGAAATGCAGTACAGTGCTTATTACAAGAGCTCCTGAGAAAGCAGAGGGACAATGTGAAATAAAAGACAGAAGGCTGAAGTGTAAAAACAGAAAGTAGATCTTTGTACCCCTGATGGTTGGTGACACTGAAGGAAGAGCGGAAAAAAAGGAACAAGAGGAATTTTAGAAAGTAGTGGAAGCTTAGAGTTGGAGCACCCTTGAAAATCTGATCATACTTTAGGATGTACTTGTCTGACCACAGATGTGGAGTCTGGACACAGACAAAAAAGAAACTGCTTGTCACTAAATAGTTCTCTAATGAAAGCGAGGTTGTAATGAAACAGACAATGTTTTCTGAAAGTGAAGTGGGATGTCATCTGGAAACATTAATCATCAGATTTAGACAAATCAGTAAACCCGTGACAGAATCATTCTCACTGAAGACCTCACAACTTGCTGCTGCCAGTCTGAGTGAAACCAAATGTTTTGCACAGCAGCTGAAAACAGGGCAAATACTTGGCATCCCAGGCTCTCTCTTGCAACTCCCAGTTACATTACTAAGCGCGAGTAAGTTTACTGGAAATGTTGTAAATGGAATTTCCACATATATGAAACCCCATAATTTTCTTTGTGATTCTTTTTCATAGTCAGCGTAATAACTGTATCTAATCCAGCCAAGCGCTGAACTCTGACAGTTGTTTTTAACAGTGACATTTCAATTTCTTTGCACTCTAGATTCTTTTGATTTCTTGGTCCAATCAAAATGAAATCCTTACAGGCTAGCAGCCACCATTCAGGTGGAAGGTTTGGAAACTGGCTAATAAAAAAGGAACATTTTTACATTATTAAAGTATTAATAATTGGAAGTATCCCATACCAAAAGTATCAATAATTGCTTTGAGTACTTTCAAGCAATTCTATACTCTCATCTGATGGAAGCTACATCCAGGAGCTTATGAAAACCCCTTGCTGCATGAAAAAAATGTAAGAACCTGTTATGGTGCCCATTTTAAGGCAAGGTACAGTGTCAAACAGAAAGTAGGCTGGTTTGCCAGGAGCTGCTCTTCACAACCCCATGAGCTGTTTCCCTGTTTGACTATGATCTATGGAATGCTGTGATTCTTCACTACTCCCGTGAAAAGGCTGACAGAGTGAGGAAAAGGAACAGAGTTTTTGACTTCAAGGAAATTCGGGTGGGTTGGGGTTTTTGTCTTTTTATTTTCCCATTAATTGGAACAAAGTTTATAAAATCAGGGCTCCTTTGTGAAAAGCATTGATTCTGCAGTCCCCAGACATTCCCTTCCATTTATTTCTGCTTCTACCCAAGCCTCTCTGGAAACTTTGGCCCTAATTGCTTGGTCCCAGAGTTATTAGGTGCATCCCAGAAGTTTCCACAATAGACTATAACAAAACGCTATTTTGTTTGAAATTTTGCAGTGCACCCTGTGGAGGAAAGAAAAAAAAGTAAGCCAAATTTTACACTCAACAGGCTTGATAGTTTTGTTTGTACCTCTTATAAGCAAAGATTGTATGATGTCATACGTGGCATAACTTCTGTGAAATGTCTTTTACACAGTATCTGTCTCACTTACAATTTCTGTTTAGGTAAAACTGATTCTTATGAGGCAAATAATAGAAGGGCAGTCTAAGGAACCTAAGGAGTGATTGGTTTTGCTGTATTCATTTTAGGGCTGTATCGATACAGAAAGTGATACCCCCAGTATGTTCTCCAGACTTGCTAGCCAATGGATTTCCCACGAAATGGGTAAAGACACAACTCAAACTACTGACCTAAGAGCCAAAGCTATACTGAAGAGCCACAATTCTGGGATTTGTGAGAAGGTAATAGACTGTGTAATATCTAAATTCTCTGACGACTGGTAGGTTAACAAATCTGCACATTTTACCATCATTAATCATGAAGGTTCCTGCCAAGAAGATGAGGATAACCGATGAATTAGCACAATGAGTAATGACTTAGAGGCTATAAAAGGTCGTCAGCTTTTTATTTCCACCCTGGTTCATTCATTATTCAGCTGTCTGCTGCATTTCTGATGGTGCTGTTCTAGTGATCTTCGCATCCAAATGGTATGTTGTCCTGTGGTTTTAAGTGGGCTGTCAGAAATATTTGTATTTCACTGTCCACATTACTCGGTCAGTCTTTCGGTTGTCTTGCCAGTTGCTATCAAATGAACACGTATGATGAGAGGTAAAAAACAAGGCCATCTTTAGCATATCACTACTTTTCAGTCAGTCCTCTGCTGTCTCCTTTTTTTTTTCCCCTGTATTTCCTATTTCCTTTGCATTTCATAGTGTAAAATAGTGTGACATCCCTATATGGCACTTATGTCTTTCTTATCTGTGTTCATTTTTCAGACAGCTGTAGATGCTGATGACATGCCAATGGTGGAACTGAATGTCACAGAGTACACTGCTACACCTACTGTAAGAATTATTATTATTTTAACATTTGGCATGGGTCTAAGTCACCAAGGGAACAAAAACCAATGACAATCCCAGGCTCTGAGCACAAATTCAGTTATTTTTTTAGATGCAAAAATCACATGATATTCCCAGCAAAATACAGAAAACATGACCACAAAGGGTAGATCATTGCTGAAACTAAGCAGAAGAAGAACACGTGTGCTACAGGGTTCTCCTTAAGTCCAGCTTGTTCAAGGAACTTGAATGTTTTCTTGAATTCTATTTAACGTTCTCTGTTTTGGGTAGCGGCAAACATCTAAACAATGCAGTCTGGAGAAAATTAAGGTAAGTCTTTGAAATATATCACCTATTCACTAAGATGTTGTGCTAGTGTCTGTTTCTTCTTCCATGTAACAAAGCTACTGCATACTGATAATTTTTTTTTATAGCTCCCACAAGTGAGTCAACTTGCCTTATTCTTGCCAGACAGGGAAATAAGATAAAAGAGTTGACAGGCGAAAAACAAGCCAGATTTATCTCTGCAGTATTAACCCCAATGTAATATAAACACCTTAAATGATCTCTTGATCGTTAGCAGTGATCCTGAGGAGCTATTGCTAGCCTCATCCTAACACCCTCCTTTCTTGGCCCTGTGCAGGTGACAGCTAATATTGCTATTGTCAAAAAATGCTCGTTAATCTTTCCTTCAACTCCCGTTTTCACTTCATTCTCTAGTTTGCTTCCCCCTTCAGACTCTCCATGCTGTTATCACTACATTTCACCTCACCTCTTGCCCCAATGAACCTGAACAGTCCCACTTTCTGGAGGGGCTCCTTCCTTGACTGAATTCACAGACTGTCTGAGTGTTCTCAGTCGAACATGCTGTCCTTAGCCTGGTCTTTCATCAAAGCAGACCAGATCTTAAGCAGCAAACGCAAAGTCTGATTTTGTACATTAACTTGTTTAACAGTTTGTTTCTTGTAAGTTGTTAATGAGATATTTTTTAAGTGTTCAGATCTAGTTTTCCCTCCATCCTTTAAGTATGATTTTGAGTTAGCCGTGGGGATCGGCAAAGTGCTTATCTAAATATATGCCATAGATGATGCAACCTATCTCCTTGTAGACATTTGTGTTTTCCATGTCTTTGAAATCCTTGCATCCTTTAGAGAGCTGAGAGCCTCAATGGTATTGGACAAGGAAAAGGACACTCTCACCAGAGACCATCTGCAGCTCAGATACCCAGCATAACCATAACATACAGCAGTGTCCAAGGAGTGGAGCTGCCTTCTAGATACAGCTCTGGTTTCCTGTACCCAAAGATCAACAGCCACAAGCAGCACAAGAAGTCCAACAGCTAAGTGAGTGGTGCAAGCCAGAATGTCACCTTAGCCGATACCTCTAGCACAACTATGCATCAGCTGAATCCAAAATACCTTCCTACATTGTTCTGAAGTGCTCCTACAAAGACACAACACAAGCCAAGCCAGGATAAAAGCAAGAGGAGTAAGCTTTCCAGCATCAGAACTCTGCGGTGGTTCACTTCTCGATCTCAGGTTGTAGTAATGGAGGGAATCCAGCAAATCACTGGGTCCTAAGTAAATCAGTTCTTCCTTATGACACATCAGAAAAAGCCGTAAAAACAATAAAAATGTAACCAGCTTATTCCTTTGAGGGGAAAAGAAAAGTTATCAGTGGGATCCAGAAGATTTGGAGCATTGTTTCAGAGCAAAGTTCTGTAAACTTACTTCAAAATGAGGCTTATTAAAAGGAAGGTTACTAAAACTAAAAATGGAGGTGATAATGACTTCTGCAGCAGCCAAATGTTAGATCATGTAAAAGCGGGCCATTCAGGCTGGTACTAAACCGCCAAAAGAAACAAACTGTTCAAAATCCAGAATGCTTTTATGTAAATAAAATCATAGGTATTAGAGGTGGAAAAGAGTTATTACAGTTCCTCCCTTCACTCACCACCGGATATTGCCTCTAGGCAGAGGACAATATTAAACTGATATAATACATACAGCCAGCAATAAGGAGAAAGAAGACAGGAAACGTATCATCTTCAAACAGGAAGTATGTTCATAGATATTCATCAAGTCTACTATGACTTATTGCTTAGGCTTTTAAAATTATTTAAAAACATGAAGCATGTAATTCTTCCCATCCTTTCTCATGACGGGCACTCACGCTGGTGAAAACTGGGAATAAATGCCAGCAAATGCTGCCCATTTAATGCAGGTCACAAAAGGCTGAACCTGTGAAGAAAACAGGTCAAAACTCACACATGCTGTTTCATGTGATAACAAGAAGTGCACGGTATGTGTCATTAAGAGTTAGAGCCTTTGCTCCTGTCATGATTTTGTTCTCAAGTGGTATTCTTGAAGACTATACTCTGCTCTCCTCTGCATTCCCTTCCACTTTTAGAGGGTATTAAAAGAATACTTCCGTGGCTAGAAAAGCCTTACAAATCCACAGCATGTTGTTCTCTATATCCTTCAACTCTACCATGTACTAGAGATTAGTTTGTATCTATAAAAAGAAGTACAGCTGTTTGTGCTTGTCTACTTACAAGAGGCTTGAAAAGCATCTATTAATTAGGAGAATTTGTTTGGTAGCACTTCAAAACTCTTGTGTGCACTCCCTGTGGAACTAACAGCTTTGCCTTCCCTTCAGTTCTACTGAGACTACAGAAATCGCTCGGGGGAGAGCCTACAAAATTCGTTTCACCTGAGTATCTCTCCAAGTGATTCACACTGTAACCCCAGTGGCATTTGGAATAAATTACTGTTAGTTCATATTTCATCTCATCTTAGCAGCTTTATTTGTGTCCTGTATCCTCTACTTGGCAGCCCCTCTTCCCGCTTTGCTGTCTCTTCACACCCTTTACACAGATGACTGATTGGATTAAAATAATTGAGGACTGAGATGATTCGTGTTTCATGTAAAGTCAACTGGACAGCCTGTTCTGCACTGCAGAGACCACCTGTAGTTTGCCATGCGCTTGGGTGTGCTCCTGTGACTCGAAGGTGTGAAAGGACTAGGGCAAAACCGAGGCGCTTCCCTTTGGCCTTTTGTGCTGGGGCAGCTGTTCCCCGAGCAGCCTGCTGGCAAAGGTCACGGCACGCGGCACGGGGAGTTAACAGACAAGCTCTTCACCGCCGCGGGCCCCAGCTCAAACTCAGACTTGGGTCTCAAGTGAAAATGTTTGGTCTGATCACCCAACCAGTTCTGCAAAACTGCTGAGCAACTGGTCGCTATTGGTGGTCCTGCACAGAAGGTGCCAAGAGTCCTTGTAGTAAAAGGCCGTGCAAGTCAAGGCTGAAGTACTGCCTAAGGCAGTGGCCACAAGCTGCCAGTCTTTCCAGTGTTCACATACTGCCAGGGATCTTAGTCCCTGTTTTGCAGGTTACAGCCTCTTTTTTCATACTTTTGGAAACTGTTTTGCACCCACCACTGGACTAGAAAGTGTCCTCATAGCATAAGACATTGTGTAACTTTTCACACATTCTCAGGTAAGACAGAGTTGCAAAGAGTATTTTTCTTGAAGTCATACCAAAATCAACAGCAAGTCTGACATTCAGAAAAAAACAAAGGCAGCTCCAACGCTTTTTCAGGTGTTTCTACAGCTCTTTAGGGCATACCATGGGTAAGTCGCATGTGTTCCTGTTCTCCTCAGTGCGACTGGTGCTGGTTTTCACTTAGACTATTCTAAGAAGTGCTGCAATGCGGCCCTCACCCTCTGATCCCTCAGTGGAAGGTACTACCATCTCAGTAACTGATGGGCATCGGCCTGTCCCTGCTGCTGAAACCACTATTTCCACAGGGCTTTACTGAGAGAGGGCCCTTATCTGCAAAGCAATGTTAGTACCAGACAATGGTATTTCAGTGGCTGAGCAGCAGGTATCTCAGTTCAAACACTTGTGCTCATAGCCTTGCAGTTGTTCATGTCATAGGAATGTGAGGAGTCCCACGTTATAAATAGGTTTATATAAAAGCAGTCTTAAAACAAAGGAATCTATCATTAGTACTGTCATTCCTGGCAACCCTGGATATGGGCCACAATCCCACAAAATAAGAGTTTCATGTAGAATAAAAGATTACTATACCTTCCTTACCCCATCGAATTTATAGCCTAAATGCTCATTTTCAAACTCATGTGAAGTTCACAGTTGCCAATATTTGTAAGTTGTCCTATTTACACCCCTTCTAAGGAACAGCAGACTGAGTAGAACACCCATGTAAGCTTAATAAAGCCAGAAAAGTTTCTCTAGAGCAAACCTCGTCTTAAGAGTCTAATACAAGGCACAAACAGTAGTAAGGAGATTTTTTTGTTGTTGTTAGGAAAACGCTTCTTTTAGTTACAGCAGTCCTGGCAGCAGCAGGGTTCTGCTGGAGACACAGCACAGTAATTGTATGTACCTGGCTCGCCAAGCAAAGCAAATGCTGCAGGAGTCACATCAGTGTAGGAAAATGCCAGTACATCTTCCAAACACTGATATCACCCTGCTGTGTATAGAGGTGTCAGGATCTCATGATGTTAGACCACAAAGCTGGTCTCACGCGGGTCGGTTTGCACATTACCTACAAACACTTTTTGGCTCTCAAGATTAAGAGTCGCCTGAAACCAAGGGTCGATAGTAGGACCAGTGGCTGGGATTCATCCCTCTTTACAGGGAACTTTTCCCCTCTACCCTTCTGGGGTTTGTTGATTGGTTTTGTTTGTTTGCTTGTTTGGGTTTTTTTAACTTACACAAACAGCAGTATTGATGCAGATTTAGTACCAAAGACTTTTTTTATCACTTTCAGGAAAATTTTAATCAACCCTTGCCAAGGAGACTGTTAAGACCCGCTTGCATTTGGGCTATTACAATACATACTCAGTCAATCCATCTGATCTATGACTCAGCAGCACAGGAATTCACAGCAAGAATGGCCTAAGTAGCATTCCTGATCATGACTGTAACTTGAAAGATAGGTAAATTTGTAGAAACACCTTTTAAACGTTATCAGGCTTGAATCAAGCCTTAGGTTTGAGTCAAGCCTCTGCAGAGCAGAGTAAGGTCAGCTCAGGTTAAACTGTCTCAGCACACAAACACAGCCGTAACCTGACAGTAAAGCTCATCACGTGCCTCTTAGTCCATTATCATTCAGTGTTTTCTTTTACAGAGTGGTATGTGATTTTTCTAATATTACACTTTATCCTGGAGATAGTTAGCTCCTACATTAGCAATGGAAAATTTTATGACAGCGCAGATGCAGTATATGTTGCTTTATGTGAATGTGTGTTTCCTTCTCCCCACAAAGAATCTGCTCTTAGTATTATCATCCAACTTCAGCATTCTACCTTGTCATGAATAATTAGCTTCAGCCACTAAGAAACTGAACATGACACATATGTACACAAGCTGCTAAGGGGAACTTTTGCAAACCATGTCTTACCCACAACATAAAAACAAAGCCCTTACTCATTTCCCTCAACATTTAGACTTCACTGTGACTTCCACAAGCGTACAAGAAGATGGTTCAGAAACAGACACAAAAATCTGAGGCTGCATCATTGGATAGCACAAGCTCTCCCATGGGAAGTTTCATAAAGGACATTTCCTGAACAGGCCGTGGGACACTTACTTACAATTGCTGTATGACTGCCACTGACTGGAAAAACAGAAGAGAAAATCCATACCCTTCCCCACCCTGCCATGCCTGAAGGGCCACGCAGAAAGCGGCTGTACCTCTAAGGTAATAGCACTTCCACCAAAAGCCCCAGTATAAACAAAGATGTATTACACATGCCCAGATGCACCCTTTGGATTGGTATATTTGGTTAATAGAAAGTTTTGCAGATGCATGAAGTTAATCACGTGCACAAACATTTACACAACCCCTTGGGACACACAATTGAAGAATTTAAGAGCATGTGAGGTCAGCACTAAAAGTTGCTGAATTTTGAAATATTATTTTTCCAGTCTAGTATTTGCTGCTAACTCCATGGAGCTGTACATTAATACATCTCCTAAGTCTCACATTTTTTAAAGCCAAGGTTAATACTGATAGATGACCTGCGCTGCAAACCATATCATTATTAGACCTACTGTGATTTGATGCAGAAAGGAGTAAGCACTTTGGTACAGCAAACCCTTACACAGAGCAGGAAGGACAGTCCTGAGAAAATGCGCTAAAGCTAAAATCGAAAATTCAAGACTCTATTTTGGGTTTTTGCTGTGTTTTCTGTGTGACCCTGGGGAAATTACTTAATCTTCTCATATCTCAGCGTTTCTACCTGTAAAATAGAGGTAATACGCTCTTGATCATCATGAGGCGACTCTCAGCTAGCTTTTGCGTTTTGTTCCACGATTCACAACTGGAAATATAATTTCCTTTTTTCACTGTTCACATGTTCTTCCTTTACTGCACAGTTATCAACAAGTCTAAACTACATCACTACATACGACAGTCAGAGATTATTCTACAGTGGATAAGGGGTGCATAGCAATTGATCTGCTCAACAGGAGTTACTCCATGGAAATAATTTATGGATGCCCACCACGCTGACTTCAGTTATCGTTTACAGGTGTGTTTTACTTTGTAGCATGAGTCAAGTAGAATCAAGCATTTTAATGGTAAAATATAACTAATAAATATATTTATCATGCAGTTGTGTACATTCTTTGATCTAAGAGCCTGACATATGATCATATATTTCCTTGAGGAAGCTGAATATTAAAAATCACTGGATCAAATTTTGCTCTCTGGTATATAACCAAAAAGGAGAACTGTCTATGGAGGAGGTGCCAAAACAGATCTATGGGGAGCAACAACTAATTAACAGGAAGTGATTTAAGAGAGGGATCCTTGAAAGAGGGCTGAGGCCTCATGGGTAAGGTTGGTCCACTGAAGTCAGCAAAGTCAAAAAAGTAGTAGAATCATTTTAATTTTTAGGATTTTCTGCTTTATTAATGGGGAAAAAATTGTCAATGGAAGACGGGAGTCACTTAGCAGCAGTGTGATCCAGGAAACAAGGGCACCATTGACAGGAGGAAGCACTACAAAATCAAAGCAACAAGATTTTCACAACCTCCCCTGGCTATTGCCTAAATTGAAAATCAGAGAAAACAGCCTGCTTTGAATGTCGGATAGCTGTTTCTGTCCTGCCCAGACAGGAGCTAACCTTTTCAAGGCCAACTTCTACTTTCATGCACAAAAGAGCTCCACTAATGTCGAAGGATTTAAAGTAGGATAATTCATCAAAGTTTGAGCTGCAACAACTGGTAAGAATAAAGTGAGTCTCAGCTGTAGGAGGAATGAAGGAAGGAAGAAATAAAACTACATTATTAAAAACTTCCAGAAGCGTTTCTAGTGCCTGGAGCATGCAGCTATTATCACAGAGCACTGGGTTCTCTAAGGTAACTGCCCAAGGCTGAGCTGTGACTCCCAGGAAATCAGATCTTCATCAGACTTTGAGTAGTGTTAATATGCACTAGGCTGGTCGTAGTTGTAAACACACAACCAGAGAACAGACTGTACCTCAATGGTCTGGGTAATACCAAGCCCATGGCAGAACCTTAAGGTGTGTTGATACATCTTACTCAAAGTACAATGGTTAAAACTCACTTTCTGCTGCTGCTCAGTGATGTAAGAAGAGAACTTCATTTGACGAAGGACAGAGTTGAGGTAGTAGCATCAGGCAGCTCAGTGGTTGGTCATATTCACTGCACAGATTCCTTCTGAAAATCATTCCTCTGCAAAAGAAAAAAACACAGCAATCTTTGAGGTCTGGGATCATCAGTTCAGTCAGATGAGAAAGAAGTTTCATGCAGTAAAAGCTGTTCTCTTTGGGCACTGCAGAGACCACTTATTTCGAGTGAAGGAACTAAAACCATGAGAACTCCATGAATCATCATGTGAAACTCCATGTCAATAAATCACACCCACTTTCATTCTGGCTTTACCCCAAACTGTCACCCTGTTTCGAACAAAAACAAATTCTGAAGCAAAACTGATCCACCACTTAATCAGAGCATATGATGAAACTGGTACTAAGCACATCGAAGAGACTCGCCATGCGCCACAGAAAGTCAGATCAGATGCTGCCCTCATTTATTCCTAAAGAGAATCAAATAGCCTTGATGCAAGCAGGGTACGGACTTGCATGAGAGGGAGCCTTACAGCATGGCAAAAGCATTATTCAAAGCTGAAAAATGAACCATCTCGTGAGGTTCTGAAGTTTTCTGGCAGAAAAGATATTTAGAAATTTTGTTAGACCAACTTCAGGATCAAATACTCACTTACTTGAAAAGCACCTCATTGCCCAGTTATCCCCTGCAAATACCCATTTAACTGGTAGATGGAGATGCATCTACCATCATCAGAGTTGGTCAGCATCACCAATTGTAAATACAGATACTCAAAGATCAAATACATTTATTTTATCTCTTACACTTTACCATACCATTTCACTGCTGCCTCCAGACTAACAGGCAATGGTTCACAGTTCTGATAATAACTGTGTAATAAGAAGCCATTCTAAAAAAATACTGTGTATTTCCATGGCTTGAGGCATCAGTAGCCACAAACAGCCATTTAAAATCAATTTCCTAATTGCTTTCTTTATTAAAAGACAAATTGAATACCCTGCTGTCAGCAGGATCTCTTTTTCCCCTAATGAGATGTATAATTTTAGCTATGAACCAATTCTGAAAAAGTGCTATCTAATATACTGTTGAAAAGTGATCTATACAAATGACTGTGCACAACGTTACGGTACGTTTTCCTTCCTTCCTCAGCAACCATCCCATTATTTTCTGTCATATTTTTTTGGAAAAAGTTGTGAGGATTTTGTTTTTATAGTCCATGGTAAAACTGCTCTGCTCTATTAGCACGTTGCCTTAGATCTGACAAACCTTCATATAAACTGCATTGTCTTGTGGTAGTTATTGGCAAGTTTAATGTCTGTGAAAAGCAATGTATTCAGGCGTTTGACAAGATGCAAAATGTTTCCTTTGGGGATTTAAGCTGACTTGTCAGCGGAATATTTTTGCAACTACCACTAAGTCACAATCCATATGAAAAGGAGCTTTGGCCAACTATAAATACAGAAATAATTTAGGTCATGGTTTCCTGGTCTCATCTGTTTATCCTGTGCCCAGTTCCGGGCTCCCCAGTTCAAGAGAGACAAGGAGCTACTGGAGAGAGACCAGGGGAGGCTGCGAGGATGAGGAGGGGCTGGAGCATCTCTGTGCCGAGGAAAGGCTGAGAGCCCCGGGGCCGTTCAGCTGGAAAAGAGCAGCCTGAGAGGCGACCTCATCAATGTGATCGATAGCTAGGGGGGGTCAGGAGGATGGGTCAGTCTCTGCCCTGTGGTGCCTGGTGACAGGATTAGGGGAAACGGGCACAAGCTGGAATGTGGGGAGTTCCTCCTGAACAGGAGGAGAAACTTCTTTGCTGTGAGGGAGCCCTGGCCCAGGCTGCCCAGAGAGGCTGTGGAGTCTCCTGCTCTGGAGAGATTCCAGACCCACCTGGACGCCATCCTGGGCACCCTGCTGTGGTGACCCTGCTCTAGCAGGGGGTCGGACTGGATGATCCCCAGAGGTCCCTTCCAACCCCAGCAGTCAGGGATTCTGCGATTCTGTGTATTGGACCACTAGAGCCCACCTGAGGCGCATCACGGTCAGTACTCCGGCTCGATGCACGAGTGGAATAAAGAGACGGAAGACGAGAAATACTGTCCCTGGTGCTGACGGGGCCGCCGCCTTGCCGGGGGAACAGCCCGTCCTGGAGGAGCTGAGAGCTCCGAGCGCCTCCCGCCGTGGCTGGAGCTCCCCCAGCCCGGGCTGTGCCACTGCCGGGCGGCTGCCGGGGTGCGAACGGCTCCGCGCCTGCGAACAGGCTTCGCCGTTGGTTTTGTGAACACACTCGAAGCCGTGGCTCACTCACTGCCCCCAGAAACCAGCTGGGTTTGTCGAGGATACTTTTAGGAGCATGAAATAGAAAATAAATCACACAGCACTGCTGAGTGTGGGTGTGTGGCGGGGAACCTGACACAAGTCGGCAGCCACATGGAGCCACGTTCAGGGGAGCAAGGAAGTTGTCCATTCTGTATCTTTTAAATTACCCCCCAAACCCTTTGTCTCCTCTTGGGCTGAGTTTTAACTTCTCCACTCAGTTAAAACGCCCATTACCTACCACACCAGTGAACCACCGGGTAAGACCTTCACTTCCACTTCTCCTGAGGGGAACTCCCCCGCTTCACGCGTGTTCCGGCGGCGGGACCTGTGTGAAATCGGTGCCGTGACGGCCGCAGGCTCCAAGCTCGCAAAGCATTACAACACACGCTTCAGAGCTTCTGCTCTGCGGGCCCACGTCACCCCTCTCCCGCCTGCCCCTCCGCACCGTTGGCAGACGAGGAGCCGGGGAGTGCCGGGAAGCCGGGGCGGCATCCGCCTCCCGCGCTGCCTTCTAGAACGTTCCGGGTCCCCCTGAGGGCGCAGCACACACGTTCCCCCCTCACCCGCCGCCGCCATGTTTTCCCTCGCCGCGGCCCTGAGGGCACCCAGACGCGTGATGCCCGGCGCCCCCCGGATACCTGCTGCCCCGGCGCTCAGCTTAGTGTCACCTTCCCGCTCCGCCACCGGGGCCAAGAGGTGATCTCCGTTCACTAACGGGTGTTTTTAAGTGTCCGGCACCGCCGGTCACGGTGTCTCGGTTTAACGGTCACTCCGCCACCGCTCAGGGCGGCAAATCCCCTCCCGCTCCTCCTCGCCCGCCCGGCGCCCCCTGGCGGCGGCGCGGGAGAAGGCGGCGCGGGAGAAGGCGCCGCTCCGCTGACGGGCGGCCCGGTGGGCACGGGCGGCCCACGCCCGGAAGGGCCGCGGGCGCTTTAAAAGCTCCACCTCGGCATTAACGGCCTTTCTCTCGCCTCGGGACCGGGTGGTGTCGGTGGTGCTGCCGCCTCTCCCGCTCCTCTCAGGCCTCCCCCGGGGCCGCCCTCTGGCCGCGGCTGCCGAGCGCGGCGGGGGGGGGGTGTCTGTGGGTGCGTGTGACCGCAAGCGCCGCCCGCTGAGGGCAGCTGCGGCTCCCGCGGGGGCGGGCACCTCCGCCCGCCGGTCCGCTCGGGGGCTTGGCCGCGGCGGAGAGGCCGTCCCACGCCTGGCGACAGCCACCCGCCCAGGCTGCGGCGCGACACGGTAAAGCGGTGCGTGGCCCGAGGTAGCGGTGGGCTCCCGGTCGGCCTAGAGTTACCGGTTGCGCTACTCGGAGACACTGCAAGTGTGGGCAAGGTGGGTCGCGCCGCGGCGCTGAGGGGAGGAGCGGGGCCGGGGGCGGCGGGGGCCGCCTGAGGCCCGCAGCCCTCCGGTCCGTGCGTGTGGCGCTGCCGGTGATCCGCACAGAGCCCCTGTAGCCATTCCTCCGGGTGTTTGGGGTTCTGGGGGTTTCTTCCTTTTGCTGTTTTCTCCTGTAAGCTAAACCAGCCACTTAAGATTCCCTGCAGCAGCACACAAATTACAATAGTCACAGGGTTGCTATAAACCTCACCAGTTTCAGCCCAGAGTTGGGGAAGAACAATAAAAACAGAATGGCAGTGCATTTGGCAAGCTTCTCTTTCTGATTCTAGTACGTCGCTTAGAAACTGAGTCCTCCTCCTTAGTCCACTTGCTGCTCCTGACTCACTTTGTCACCTGGGGCTGGTAACTTAAGCGCTATGGCTACATATGTAAAAAGGATGTGGTAACTGCAACAGGTGTTTAGGTGTTCTTTACTGTAAAAAAAATAAACCTGATAGTCTGGCAAGGTGGGTGCCATAGCAATGTTAAGTATTACATGGCTGTGGTGGGTGCTCTTAAAACACAATGACTGAAATGCTGGGAAGGTGAGAACTTGGTAACATACACTTCAGTCTTTTTGTAATACAGAGACAAAAAATTCTTTGTGAACAGTCTGAACAGGTTTCCAGTTTAACACAGTTACCAAAAATCTTTGCACTATGGTGTATGCTCTGTCTTTTGTGTTAGTGAAAAGAGGTTGTGGCAGGAAAAAAAATAAAAGGCTGCCTAGCAGGCAAAAAAGAGTGTGACCTTTTTCTGTCCTAGTGGAAGTAGTCATGGCAAAGGCTCTGGAGGTGAGGGTGAAAAGCCAATTTGATTAATCAGAAAGGAGATACCGGCAGCAGAAGACAGTTTGAGCTGCATTTCTGCAGGCATTGTGTTACAGAGGAGGGAGGTGATACTCCATCATTCTGTTGCTCTCAGGTGTCTCTCCAGCAATACAAACCACATTACCAGAAAGGTATTGACAAAGCAGAATTTGGTGAAGCCAAGTGTGATAGAAAATCTAGTTTCATAGGACAACTTGAGAAAGGGACTAGGAGGAACTTGGAAATACAGAGTTCTGTGAGAACGGAAGGATTTTAATTAAGTGGGTGAAGCGAAGCTGTCCATAGAAGTACAGGTAGGATTAGCTTGGCTCAGGGCAGAGCTTGACAGTGAAGAAAAGGAGATGGTAATGGGCTTTTTTGCATTGTAGAGTAGTCTGGCTTTGGAAGCAATATAGAACTTGTGGGGAAAAATCTTTGCTCTTGGTAATTACTTTTATATCCAATTTGACATTGGCAGGGTGGGAATTCAGAGCTAAAAAGCTTTTACATCTCTAATGTGTGAGTTTCCAACTTTCATGCTGATTAGCCAATATCTAGTAACTGTGCTGTCTTGTCTTGTGCATTGCAATGAAGTTCAGTCCCCAAAGAATAGCTATTGTTTCCCCACCGTTCCACAAGGCATATAATTAACACTGGGTTCATTAGGAGTTTTGGAAAGCTCTAGGATTGCCTGTATCAGATGTCTGGTTCAAAGCTCGGGTTTCCTTCATGCACATGTCTAGGTGAGTCGTTTCTTCACATGCTCCTGATCCATTCTCCTCACCTGTCCACTCTTCTGAAAGAGTGTAGATAATCTTACTGGGGACAATGCAGGAATCTGTGGGACAGAAAGGCCATGTTTCTTGTAAAGCTGAATGCTGCCTTCTCGTGCTGCCACTCCCTCAGGTGAGGGACACTGAAACAAGGGCAGCCCAGATTTTTGTCAGACTTTTTTTTTTTTTGAGCTTGTTGAAGATCTTTTTATCAAAGAAGACATGATAGTTCCTCTGCGGGGCAAGTCTTTCACTTAACTAGAGAGAAACATAAGGGGTTGTTGAAACCATGGCCTCGTATGTATCTTTTTATATGCCAAAGATACATCATCTATTGCAGATCAGAAGTCAAAACCCTCGGCAGACTGCTTTTGAAATTCTTAGTGATACAGCCTTGTTGCTGCAGTGACAGTAATTCAAGGCTTTTCTATGAGCACATCTACCACTGCAGCTAAAATATAACCGATGAGTAATGTGGCCAGCTTAATGAAGTGGTAGCAACTTGAACAATTGGAATTTCCATTGCTTGTTTCCTTCCACCTTAATTTAGCATTGACACTAGTGGTTTTTATTTCATTCGCTTAATGGCTCTTCACTCCCAAGCATGCAGTTGTAGCTTTCCTGAAGGCAGTTCACTGTAATGCAGCATAGTCTCCTCACATATGTGAATTGTTTCCACTGGTGTGACATCTCTGACGTAGCCGTGAAAGGACAGCTCTGTTCGGGCTCCGAAAGACCTGCTGGAGGTGGCAGCACTCCTCTGCTGTAGAAGCCTGCAGAGCCTGGTGCCCATACAGCTCCCTCACAACTGTTCCCGTCTGTCAGCTGAGACAGCTTAGGGGGGAACCTGGTGAGCTCTAGACAAGTCTCTGTGTTGATATCTGTAGAGAAAATGTCACCCTGCTCCTGGAACACTTTTTTTTCTTTAAATGTCTCTCCTTAGAGCAGTGGCCTCATCTGACTTAGCATAGCTTTTGTCTGAAGGGAGGGAACTATGAGCAAGTCATTTTCACATGGCTGGAGAATGTAGGGAAGAAGGAGCACCAAGAGAAACAAAATACTTGAGGAAACAAAACCCAATTCTTTGGAACGCTCTATCAGGCAGTTACATAAAACAACTAAAACCGAATCTCAATGTCACAAGCTTCTAAAAACAAGGAGATTGTCTATTATGAACGCATCGTTTAGTTCATCCTCCGGTTTCCCAGAAGATTTTGCTGAGGTTTGTGCTCGAAGCTGTGATGGCACTTGGGTTTGATGGCTCCTGGGTTTGCTGAGTATGTTGGACATGGTGAGAACACCTGTGTGTCTCACTTCTGAAAACAGAGCAAGGTTGAAACAGCCATCTGAGTGGATCAGCGGAGTTCTTATTTAGAGGCTGGTTGTATCGAAAGTCCATAGAGGACAAGGGAGACCTGTGTTAAGAGTGTCCTCAGCAAATGAAGCTGCAACTGCAGCATGAGCTTCTTTGCTGTTGACACTTCATTATTAGGCACAGAGCCTTCTCCAGGCAGGCAGAGGGGAAACAAACATAGCAGGGCCTGGAGAAAGAAAATTGGAATATCTTTACTCCAAAATGCGCCTGATAGTGATGGTGCAGGCACATGAAAGAGCTGTGGTCTTGTGTTGAAGGGGAGTGTTGGCCAGGATGCTGGCCTATCCTCTACTCTCTTTTAAAAAGTGCCATGCTGCGCTGAAAGTTCATGCAGTCACAGAAACCAAAGGAGTAGGAAGAAGTGGCCTCAGTTTAAGATGTCATTCAAATGGCAGTGCCCCTTACAAGATTACCACTCCAGTTTCCTAGCACAGCACCCAGCCTGAGAGATCTCACATGTCCTTTCAGATGTCCTAAACTGATAAGGAAATGGCATGTTGCACATGTGAAAGTAGGATAGAAGCACATAGCGTTTGGTTAAACAGCATCTCTGTTTCTTGATGCTTGGCGCTGTTCAGCTTGCTGTGCAGTTCTACTCTGTTCTGGGGTTTGCTTCCCCACCTTTTTATTTTTTTACACAAATGACTAAAGATGTAGGTGTAGGAAAGTAACGTGCACAGAATTCACAGTCCATAAAAACAACCTGTCTTCTAGTAATTTTTTTCTGTGATAATGTCTTTACTAGTGGAGCACTTGCTGTGTTTATCGTACTCCTGGCTTTATTCCATTTGCCTGACCCCTTGAAATGGAGCCAAGAAAAGGCACTAAAAGCCAACAGTGAATTCCTAGGAAAAGCAAAGGAAAAGTGCATTGAGAATTTACCTTCACTGTTTCATGTATGCATGGGAATTAAAAAAAAAAAAAAAAATTCACTACTAGTGTTTAGAGAGAGACCTACTAGCTAAACTGTCAGGCCTGAAAATTCTGCTGTTTGAAGTGCAACAGGTCGGTTTTGTCTCCTGTTAGAGCCATAACCCAGACTTTGCTGGTTCTGGACTCATCGGGAGGGTTGCAAATGCTGTTAATGTAAATGGACCCTAGAGGTGAGACATCAGAAACTCATTTTTAGGCTGTCTTGCTGTTTGCTTTGGTTTTGGTTTGGGCCAGTTCTACTGGCTTAGTGTAACTTCCATTCAAATCCATGTGAATTGTGGTTTCAGTTGATCCTCTGATTCAAAAAATATGCTTGGGTGGTTTAGTCTAGTGTGTATGCAGAGCTTAGTAATTAATAATTAAGGTATCATATATACAAATGGCTTTTCTGCCACTGAACACTAAACAAACACTTAGATTGCCTCATGGTTTTGAAAAATTTTTTACCAACTCCTCAGGTAAAGACTGAGGCCCCGGCAATGTTTGCTGTCTGCCATTTCACCACCGTTTTTTCTATCACGTGTTAAGGTAGGTGTATGGACAGAGTGACCTGGTAACAAACTGAGTTACCTCACTCCAGGGCATTATGTGGGTTTGGTCGTCTTTGATTATCGGAGTAGAACTCATGTGGTTTTTCTCACTCTAACACGATAGGAATATCTTTCTAACTGGAAGATGAAGGCAGGGGTGTTGCACAGATACAGGAGAGTGGTTCTGAAGGTCCTGCACATACTAATGGCTTGAAAGGGGTGGTGAGTCTTATTTAATGTTTATAGCTTTACTCTGAGAGCAGAAGCTTTTTTTTTCTGTCTGTAGTTCTGCCAACAGCTTCTCCCTCTTGTTCTCTGTATTTTAGCTATTCTCAATCTGAGGCAGAAGTGCTACCCAGCATTACTGAGCAAGGCTTAGAGTTATGGGACACCTAACAACTGGAATAGAAACTCTGAAAAATCAAGGAATGGCCTAAGGGAACCATTATCTAGCTATGTGTATACTTAGCCTTCTGCTTAAGTGTCATGCCTTTAGAAGACTTGTATCGAAGTAGAGACAGGTATGTAGTGAAACTATGCTTTTGCTGCTGAAATTAAATGCTGATTAGAAATAACCCATAATACCTCTTTCAGAGAGAACAGGTTTCAATTTTCCCTTGACAAAGCAAGGGCTATGGAACCAAGAGCCAAACATGAAGATGGTTTTTTTGGTGATACTAAGTGCATGTAGTATATGCTTTTTTCAGTGTATGCTTTGTATATCATGGTGCAATAAAAATGTGTTCTGAAGCACAAGTTACAAATGGCTATAGGGTTGATAACAGGTTAGTAAAGAAATTTGGGTGTTTGGGATTTTAGCATGGGATTTTGTTTGCTTGCTTTATGGACAAAACACATTTTGTAATAAAGTAACTAACTGAGCACGAAGAGGGGCATGAAAAGCCTAGAAAGATCTGTCCCCTTCCCTGGGGGCTATATTAGACCTCTGAGTCATGAAGTCTTTGCATAGTAGGTGTCTGGTTACAAACCTTTTATGGGTCCTGCTCAGCTGGGATATCAGCATCTGCATTAGAGCTCCCATCTATTCTTAGGTGATACCAGAGCACGACTGAACAGGCAAGGCATACAGAGAATTGCTTTTGTGATGTAAAACCCTTCCCTTTTCTCATTCTTTTCTTCATGCTCTCTCTGTCTACCCCATCCTTCTATTCTGCAGTGCCTTCTTGTTGCTGTTGTGCAAGAGGTACCCAATGGCTTACAGCGTGACTCTGAATGGACCCGGACCGTGGGGGTTCCGACTGCAGGGGGGCAAGGACTTCAACATGCCCTTGACCATCTCCAGAGTAAGTGAGAAAAAAAACCCGTAATTTGGCTTGGTTAGGCTGAAAAATAGCAGCGAACTGGTCATACGTACACTGTGACCTGGCCTAGCGACATAGAGGATCTTTGCAGCTAGGTCTGAGTAAAGACAATATAATGTGGACTTTAAATATACTGGTTCAAGGTACAACTCTACATTGGTGATGCCTCAGGAAGATAGTTCTGGTTAGTATATTTTTAAGAATGATGTTACTGTCTCCTTTAAAAAAGCTTCCAGGTCTGTTTTGTACAGTATTGTCTCTTTTTCTGCTGATGGGGGCCCTCACTGGTGCTGCCTATTTGGGGAGTAGAACAACTATGAATGGGAATATAAAATTATAATTCTAGAAAAGAAACATGTAATTGCTTGTAAATACATGAAGTCTGTGTTAAAACTGGACAAGGATAGGGATACGTGTCCCCTCTTTTGGAGGGGAGCACTAATTGGATGAAAATTAGACATGTCAAGCAGAAGACTCAGTAGTGCTTAAAATATGATCTTAAATTATGCAGAAGGCTTCCATTTGCAGCTGACAAACAGCATGCAATTGAATAATTAATTACCCGGTCTATCTGTCGATTACAGGTCAGTCCATTTCTTTCCTAGCTGTCTTTTTTTATTTCCCTAAGAGCAATACTTTAAGGTGTTGCAGTGGAGTGAACTACCTGAATTAGCTCAATTTCTTTAAAGGTTTTTAACACTGGATGGTTTTCAGGAAATTCGTGTTCCCCTTACCTACCTTTCTCTTATCAAATGAGTAGTGTCGTCCTGTGTTACTTTGGGCTTGGGAACTCTGCTTTCTACTGCCTCTTACAGCTCCCTCCTCCTTTTTTTTCTTTTCTTCTTTCTGACAGTCTCAAATCTGTTCCAGAATGTTCAGATCTTTTTAGAGACGACTTGGTTCCTCCACTAATCGCTTGCAGAAGGCTTGTTTTGCAGTGCAATGACAAGAGTTTACTTACATAACAGTGTTTAAAAGGAATATCAGAATGATTTAATCAGACAAACAAATAGAATGCAAACAAAAGGTCTGCTCCACTGCAAAAAAGCCACCTACGCTCCTTTGAAAACTGTTTTTTTCCATAATGAATAAATAGTCTGTGAAGTTGTGCATACTGAATTGATATCCCTGCAACAGTTACCATTCAAAGTCACCAGTGAGTGTCTGAAATCTTAACTACGCTGTTTCATATTCATCCTGTAAAGCTCTGTATTATTTGATTTCCCTTGTTCTTATGCACAGTATTCCTTTCTCTGAAGTCAGAGCCACAATAACAGTAACACGAAGTCCTGTGATGGTGAGAGTAACTTTTGCATAACCCTTTTTGCAGAAGCGGTGTAGTAATTGCAAAGAAGGCTGTTCTGTCAGTGTTATTAAACAAACAAAAAAGCAACCAAAAAAACCCCTGCCCACAAAATCAAACTCACTTCATAAATTTTTACTAATTTCGCTATGTTAAATAGTTTTGGTATATCCCACCCAAGGTAAGTACAGAGAGGTGCCAGCATATTTCTGTAGACAGTTTTACAACCCTTTTCAGCCTGCAGTGTATGGTGTTAGTTTTTTTAAGTAATTCAGCCGTACCTAGAGGCTGTCTGTCAGTCAAGGGCTGGGGCTGTGGCACCTGCACTTTGTATGAGACAACCAGAAATGAGAAACCAGTGGTTTCCCAAGGAACCCATTGTCTCAGATGATAATCTCTCAAAGTTCACTCACTGTGCCCAAGGGCTGTAGGATTCTCATGGGGCTTTGGAGAGCATGTGATGAGCAGGGGTGCAGCTGCATCGGTGAGATTCCCAGCAGTGCGGAGGAATTGCCTCTTCCCACAGCTGGCTGCATTGCCAGCAGGAGAAGCTGTTAAATGTTTCGAAATCTTTTCCAGCGAGGCCCACTTTTTAGCTGGGAGCATTGCTTTGGGATGGGATTGGATTTTGTCACCTGCATTAGTGGGGGGGAGAAGCAGGCATCTAGAAATGAACGTAGCCTCTTTCAGGGGGAGCTGGAGAAGGAATGTCTGCTGCTTGTGGTATTTTTTTAAATTGGAACAGTGTAATATACATGGCTTTTGAAATTCTTAAAGTCTATTTTTTCTTTAGCATCTCCAAACAGAGCAGATATTCTCCTTTATCAGCAGTTTGCAGTCATAAGTGAGTTGAGCTTATCACAGGGGAAAAGGAAAGCTGTACTTAGATTCTCAGGATATTCTTGGAGTGGAGTGAGGAAGGGAAGATCACTGTGAGGACAGTCCCCTTCTTGGGAAGGGTGCACAGCTCTCACTGTTGCCAGAGGATGCTGTACATTTATCTATGGACTGGTTTTGATCCATAGCTGCCCTGCGATGGAGTGAGACTTTCTATGTGTAAGATGAGTCCTAAACCACAAACATTTCAACTTAAAGGGCCTTTAATTGCTTTTAAGGTGTTCCATGGCCTTTTTGCCTACGTGTGCGTAGTATCCCGCTGTGCAGGCAGATAGGGTGATGTGCACGTTGTGTTCTAACTGCCCCCAAAAATAAGACTGTGGATGGGCCACAGAGAGCAAAAAGATTCATCTTTTATCATGGAGGCTCTGTGCTGTTCTGTTGTGCAGAGAGAATGTCTTCTGAGCTCCTGAGAAAGGTGACAGCACAGTCTGCCATGCTATGATCATTCATACCATCTTTAGTTTATGCCTGCGTGTTTCCAAGGACCTTCCTGAAAGGGGGAGCTGGTATTGTACCAGTATGAAGGTAGCTCACACCTAGACAGAAAGTGGGCAACCTGGAGTTAGAACAAGAGCTGTGGCTTAGCTGTCTGTTGACCCGCACTGACCATAGAATTCCCACTCAGCTTTTACATCACCTGAGAAGCAGGGGAGAAAACCTGAAGGTCTTTGAAGCCTACTGACAAAAGCACAAGGTTATGGCATTGCTGATGCTTCTGTTCAGGAAAATGCTCTTAAAACAGTTGGCAAGGAAAGGAATTACTCAGAGCTGTTTGTCCAGTTCTAAAGCACCCTTTAAAATGCTCTTTGAGACCCGCTGTGTTTTCTTCCCTTCAGGTAGGTCCAGGTGATCAGCTCACTGCCGGATAGTCAGCAGCGTAAGACACAGGAGTCAAAGTCAGTCAGCTGGGTGACAGGTGAAGATGTGTTCCCCTAAAATGGATTGTTCTGCTTATCTGTTCTCTCTCTAAAAATAAGTGCCTGACTAATGTAGGGGGGTGGGGACAGGAAAAGAGAAGTCTAAAACAAATGGAAGAGTTAAGGTCACTCTGCAGCTTTCACACTCCTTTAACAATGGCATTAGAAAATAATCTGGGAAGATTTAGAAAATATTTTTCCAGTCTCCACCCTGCAGACCATCCAACCCTCTAGCACAAATTCTGTCATGAGATGTCATGGGCAGGTAGCAGACAGGGGGAAACCAGTATTGGCAGACGCTTGGTAAAGCTGAGCATCTGTCAGTCCTACTGAAACAAATGAGACTTGCAGGTTGTTGGCAACACGGGGAGCTGTCACCAGTGGCGTGATCGTATGCATAAATCTGGCCTTTCCAAACTGATGTAAGCAGCAAAGCAGGTTATTTTCTCCTACTGCTTGCCTGAACTGTCTGGAAGCAAGCAGAATTCATTAATTTTATAGACCTAATCCTCTGTAAGAAGGCTTTTAGGAGTTCCCATTATCTAAGTGCTGTGCTGTCGTGTTACCTAAGATGGTACGATTGTACATGGATGGATGCAATAGCAGAGCCTCTTCATGGATTTCCGAGTGAGCGATGCTGACCCGTGAGCTGTTCTGGTGGGACACACTGGCTTGCAGGTGATGTGAGGAGCTGAAAGGTATGCGAGAGTTACCATCACCTGAGAGCGCTGAAATGTCATCAGAACAGTGTGGTAATCCACAATTGGGATATGCAGTCTGTGATTATCTACACTGTTTTGTTCTTCCTAAGAGCGGGTTTTTTAAAGTTGCCTGGGTTCCAAATCAAAACACAGAGCCTGAAGCTGAAGGAGACAGTGTTTAAACAAAGCAAAAGTGCTGGAGAACTATTTTGGCTTTGTTCTATGAAGTGAGGAAGAAGTTGAAATCTGGTGATGTAAGTGCAGTGAGGAGAAATGGCAAACACTAATAGAGGGGAAAAAATGGGCTGATCTGTATCCTTATTCTGATACAGGCAGCCTGACACAGCTCTTTGGGGTCAGAAAACCCCCCAGTTCTAGCATTTTGCGGTCCCTGTCTCTGGAGGAGCTTCTCTCACATTTGTTGGGCTCTTTCCTTTTATCAGCATCTCTTTCTGATGACACCCTCTCCTTCCTCCTCCACTCCCCAGCGTACATACGTCAGCGTCTTGCTGTGGCTTTGTTTCCTTTAGAGGAGCTATGTGAGAGTATTCACATCCTGTGGGCCTGTCGCATACAGGGTGTCAGGGCCTGGTGACAGGCCAGCAATGGATGAAGGGAGTCCCGCTTCCCTTTCTCTTGTAATGACTGAGTTGTGTCTAGATAAACTGTAGTAATTCCTTATGCATGTTTTCACATTCTTCATCTTCTAAAACTTAACTCAAAAGAGTTCCTTGTGAGAGCAAAAATAAATACTTCCAGGCTGACTTTTAAGAACACTCCAAAACTTTTGTTTCTTTTTGATAAAACATCAGCATTTCTTTGGGATAGTCTGCTTAATTTGTAGATTATGTCTTGTGCAACGGAGTCA
Source organism: Bucorvus abyssinicus (assembly GCA_009769605.1). Lineage (NCBI taxonomy): Eukaryota > Metazoa > Chordata > Aves > Bucerotiformes > Bucorvidae > Bucorvus > Bucorvus abyssinicus. Next base: position 37,241,053 of record CM020032.1, read on the forward strand.
CCCCATGGGAAGTTACAGCACTCTGAATTTTATTACATGCAGTCATTTGTTATATATTTATGAAAGTGTCAGTGTCGGGAGAGAATGCCTGTTACTTTAGATCATGTCTATGCTTTCAAACTAATTTGCAAGCCAATTCTGGTGTTTACAGCCACTGTGATCAGAAATTATTGTATTTCTGTGAGCCTGAACCCTACAAGTAACTCCTAAGCCTCCTGACTTGCTATTTTTGGTTTGAGATGTTCCAGTAGTCAGCGTCTACACTATAAATGACAGCAGTGTAGAGGGCATTTGTGTGTTTTGGTTGCATCTCTCATCAGCCACGAGTGGCATGTGTATGTTGGACAAGGAGGGAGGGAGCAGGATCTTTGAGGGAAGAGGCTTTTTATTATAATTTTTATTTAAATCTTACTGTCATCATGCAATATGACTTGAATACTGTACTCGAGCAGATAAGTTTCAGGAAGGATATGGAGGTACTACAGCTCTTGGTCAAATGATTTCTCCTTTAAATCAAGTATGTGCTTGGAACTGAAAGGCAGCCCCTCTTACCTGTTTGTGTGATCAAAGTCATCATTACCTACTAAGCTCACTGCTGAAGGTATGTAAGGGATATGATGCACAGTATCTGTGCAGACATCGTACACAGCTCTATTTAAGGTTCTGTTTCTCAATTCTATCCATGTTTTGGATTTCAGGAGAAACATTAAGCCCTGTTAGAATGTAGGCCAGATTAATATGAATAATGGCCTGTAAGAGCTGAGGTAATGGGCTTAAATGATGTTACATCATCAAACCTGCTGCTCTGACTATTCTGACACATAATGCATAACCTGTGGGTTTGAAGCCCTTTATTTCACCTGCTAAATGCAGCTTTTCTCTCTGGGGTGTGATTGTATCTGAATCATGGTGATTGTGTAGCATTATCTGTGAGAAGAGCTGGGTGTATGAAGTCATTGGGCTGAACGGCATCTTTGCAGTTACCAGCTCAGTTATAAATGCAGTCAGTACCTTACTACTAGTTCTAAACTTTCATTTTCTGATCCATGGAGAGTATAATATTTTTTTCCCCAAAACGTGAAGCTGTTCTGTGTTCTTCTGAGAGATTTTCAGTATCAAGAGCACCCAGCTCTTATTTACAAGGGGAAGAAAGGTCATTTTTTTCTCCCACTGACTTTGGGTGTAAGCACTCTGTTTCTGGAATTAGGTACCCTGAAAATAATTCATTTTCAGTTTACGAACGGCTCCAGATGACACCTTGATGTGCTTAGGATGAGGTGACTCTGCTTTTTGTTAGTAACTTGTTTTGTTAGTTTTTTCTGAAAAGTCAATGGGATCTCTCGCTCTTTGAGGAAGAGGTAACGGGTTAAATGTCTTGGAGTGCAAATCCCCTGGCTAGGGTAGAGTTACTTTCTGTACCGCCCACGTGTGTAGCTGCTGTTGTGATCATCTATGCCACAGGTGTTCAGTGCCTGGACACTGGGCATAAATAGGTTTTAACCTTCCTCCAAACTCCTTCCAAATGTACTTGGTTTGTAGCAATGGCGGCTGAGGATTAGCAGGAACAGAGCCCTTCGTATGCTCGCATCATATCCCCTTCTTGCTCAGAGTCCAAATTCCAGCTGCTGGGCTGTTTGGGCTCCCTTGCTGCTCTTGGGTAGCCATACTTGTTAATGCAGACATAAATCCTTATTCTCTTTAAAGGTAACAGACTTAGTGGCATACACTTTAACAATTTATGGCTCTTCAGTTTAAAGCCAGCATTAGTGACAATTAGTCTGTGGCATGAAGAAAAATAACTATTGAGGCATTGTAGTGCTTACTATACCTGGTCAGGGTACCACACGCACTCTTCAGAGGCCTCTGTGGGACTCTCATGCTATATTTAAAGCATCCTGTCACTTAGGAAGCTATTTTGAATTGGAACGAGTGCTACATTTACCTCAAGCTTCTGGAATGGGTCATGGTATCCAAAACTCCAAAAATACTACGTGTAACCCCAGATTCTGGTACATAGTGCCAGATCGGAATGCTCTGGTATTAGGGTGAATTTGGGCTGCCTTTTCTTGATCCTGGGGGTCACTGGGACCGCCGTGCTCTATTTGAGAATGTCAGCATTCTCTCCTTACCTAGTCATAGCTGGTTCAGGGCACTTGGTACTAAGGCAGGTGTTTAAAAAAGAAATAGGCAGCTGAAACTAAATGTTCTTTCATCAGTGTTGGCTAAGATTAACTACTCTGGGAAATAAGTGGATGGTCTTTCTGCTAGGTTTTTGACATGAGTTGCAGAATACAGGTACCTTCCTGACCTACTGTCAAAATGGCTTTCCCGTCTAGGAGATTATCTCACTTGTTTCCGTAAATTATCTATTGAATTATTCAAGATTAAACCCTTTTGTCAGCTCTATAGGGTGGGGCAGCTGAGGATCTCTGTTTTGTATCTGCTTTGCTTTCTGGATGACAAGAAGTGGTCAGAAGTCTGTAAGTGTTACTGTTTGTCTGAACCACAACAAACCAAACCTATTTGAAGAGCAGTCTCTCCTCAGTTAGTTGCCTACTGCTCCCTCCTGCTGCTTTCCAGTGTGAAGTTCCTAAAGTTACAATACATGCTGTGTTGGCCTCTAGTTGTTGGCAGTTCAGGAGGAGTGCGCGGAGCTGTGGGTAGCAGGCTGGGGGTGGTAAGCCCCCAATGGAAAGAGTGAACAGGGTACCGGAATTGTCTGGCTGTTTCATTCCTGGGGCATAGCAAAACTACCCTCTCCTTTGTGGGAGGAACTATCCTACACTTGAACTGTCTGCCTTAGCTGTAGCAGTCGGCTGCATGGACCAGTACTGATGTTGCTGTGGTCTGCAGTCATGTGGGAGACCTTTCCTACGCTCACCCTTGGTCCATATGGGATGGTGCTTTGCTCTCTCCCCCTTCCCTGTGCCTGGGATGCTGATGTGGGCTTCCAACCCTGCCTGCCTCTCCTCACTCTACCCTACACGCTCTCTCTCATTGGGATCTCTGCCTTCCTTTCTGTGCTCGCAGCTCTTGATGATGTTCAGATTAAGCGCGCTGCGAGTGGAGGAGCAAAGCGATGTAGGCTGCATGTGTGGAGAATAGAGTATCTCTCTTCCAGGAGCTCTCAGTGGACACTTTCCTCCCTTTACAGCCACACATCCTGTGGCCCACAAACCGATGGTTTTGTCCTGCTCATCAGCAATTCCCTTTCCTACATTTCTGTGCTTAAGTTTCTGCAAAGCTTTGCTTCCTCACCCTGCAAAAAAGTCATTTTAGACTGTAATCTCCAACTTTTTCTCTGAAGAAAATATGCTGAGCATAGATAGTAGGACACATTAAACTTGAAAAAAAATTAAATACAAGCGGAAATGCTTACCACCATTATCTGCAAGTTCTTCATGGCAAAACACAGGAATATGTGTATAATTTCTAAGCCCATGTTGTGTTTTCTGAGACTGACATCATTTACTTGATAGAATTTCTAGAAAACATTCTAGACTGATCTTGGACTGATAATTCACATGAACAGGGTTGCTGTCTGGAGGCATATGAAGTGGGTTTGGTTTTTCCCAGTGTGTGTGCCTTGTCACAGAGGTGATCCCAGCTTCTGGGAACATTCTGATCAAAAAAGTGATCATCATTTCCACCATATTGAAGACATATTCGAAGTTTGATTGACAAAATGAGGAGGTGGTGTATCGTTTCTTTGCACATCAAGGGACTGGCAGCGAATGAAACCAAAACTAGAACTTAGCTGCTTTATTTATCCCTTGAACAGGTGCAGTACAAGCAGCTGCAAAAGATCTTTTATACATTCCACCCATGATTCCCTGGAGTTCATGTGTCCTAAAGCCAACCTGGAAAGGAGGCAGGGTCCTCTCTGTACAGTATTATGTTTTATATGTACAGTGTGAGATGGTGATCCTTCCCCTGGGGAAGGAGCTCAAAGCTGGATTGGAGTCTCATGCTGTTTGCAGATATGGGTACATTTCTTTTTCTCTTGCCACTCTGAGTGTTTAGATAAACAAAAAATGATAGCATAACTTTTACTCTCTGCTTAGCTTTGAAATATGGCTTTTACTTCCTGTAATGCCTGATGTTGTCTTGATCTATTGCCTTTCTCCTTTCTGTTCTTACCTCTGATACCTCCATCTTATTATTTTTATGGCTAATTTTCATTGCAAAGACTGGGAGACTAGGACAGGTCTTTATTTTTGATTAAAATACACATTGTCCATTTTGCAATAGGAAGCACCATGTTAAAGATGATGTGGTATCCTTTTTGCTAATATCACTCCAACCCGCTCTTATCCTTAGTCTCACCACAAACAGAGCTGTTCATATCCTCTAAGTAGAAACCCAAGTACAAACTAGCTACAAGACTGGGCAAAGCAGGAGTAGTGGAAATGTCAGGATCTATTCCAAGGTAGCGAGGTTGTTAACAAGCTGTGAATGTACTAGTGGACACCTAGGATGTGTGTGGAAATTACTGGTAATTGTTGCTGTCCCCATCATTCACAACTAAAGCGTTCAGCAATATGCTAGGACAGGGACAGTATATTGAGTTTTCAGTTTGGATTGAGTCATGTCACTGGAAATGCAGGACCAGGTCTGAAAGAGAGCACTGTCAACCTACAGCCTGTCATAGCACCATAAGGAAGAAGCTTGAAGTCTTGCCTGGCAGCTCTCCTTCTATCTTCCCATTCTAATGAACCAGGTTAATCTATTTTAATTTAAACAAGGAAGTTGGAAGCTTGGAGAAAAAATAGTCCTGCTTCCACTTCAGTGCTTGCTCACAATATTTACATTGTGGTTTAGAACAAAGAAGATTTATTTTGTGTGGATCGTTATGTTATTTTAAATATGTTGTGGTGTTGGTAGCAAGAAGGTATGTTCCCCAGTAGGGGTAAAAAAACCCAAACAAACAAAAAGTAAATTCTCAGTAGTGTGAGAAATGATCTGGCCTCTGAAGAACCCCAGCTATTCAAGTCATAAAAGTTTAGGTAGAATGTAATTAATGAGTTCTTTGGTTTCACCTACTCTGGACGGAGTCTCGGTGTCCTGTCCAATTCCAAATGTCAAATCTCGTTTTCTTTCCCTTAGTTTTATCAAAGTATGACAGTATTGACCGAGTGAGCTGCTATTGTTGGCAAGCCTTTGATGGACACCCCTGGAATTTCATTGCAGGAGCCATGACTTCTGTTTTATCTGAAATCTCACTGGCTCCCGATGACAGACAAACTCTGTTTTTAGCATTGCACTGAAGGTCAGGCAAACGACTGGTTTCCAAATAGAGAAACTGTGAAGATACTGGAACAGATTTATTCCTGGTATAATTCCACTAGTTCTATGAAGTTACAGGGGGAACATATTTGTCAAGAGAGCCCTGTGAGTTAAAGGATAATACTGCTGTTCTTAATCGCTTGTGTTATAAAAGGAGATTGGAAAAAATACCATTTAACAAAGTTAAAATTCCTTCTGTAAGAGGGATGCCACACTCACGAAGAGTAATATTTTTAGCTGGTATAAAACACCATAACTCCTTTAAGGAGATGGAACACCATAGAATGTGGTATTTTTTTCTAATATCTGAGATTCTAGCTCTATTTTTTTTAATCAGACAAGGTTGAGGTTTTCTGGCTGTGAAACCCTATATATTTTAGGGTTAATCTAGGAAATGTATATACTGCCTAGACTGCTTTCCTGGTGGCATTTGGGATGATTCCATTATTTTTCACAGATCTTTAATGTTAGCTACAGTTTTGGCATGCCTCAGGTCTCTAAGCTGACGCGTTAGGTATTTCACTGCCTTTTTACAAGTTATCTGTGACCTTAATCCATATACAAAGCAATAAATTGATTTTGCAGATGGATCAAGAATAGTCAGCAGTAATTTGGGAAAATGGAAACTAGATGCTGTTGTACCATTGCTCGGGTGTTGGGAAAGGAAGAATCAACATCTTCGTAGAATGGCATTGCAAAGGCCATTCACAACGTATGCTCATTTTAAATCCATCAAACAGTCCTGCACTCACGCTACACCCTGCGTTCTAATGTCAGGGCAAATCTATGTTCTGCCTGTGGCACCTGCTGTGGCACATACTTCAGCTACTTCAGGGCAGTACTAAGCATACCACCATACTTAAAGTCCTGTCAACATAGCTGTGATAAAGACCCTCTGGAAAATGGATAGCTTCACCCTAAAATAATCATTTATCATAACTCACAAGGGAAAATTAATTGGCATTTAGTACTTGTAATAATTTGGATTGGTGCCCTTCATGAAACAGGGCCATGTATGTAAGTACAGGCCTCATACTGGAGTACTTTAATTTTTAACAAAACTATTTCTGTTACAAATACAGTCTCTCCTAAATTGTTATGTTTTTGGTTTTTTAAATGGATCTCCATGCTTCATAGGTTTGTCATGATGAGGTGTTGCTTAACTGAACTACAGGTAAATGTAAGATGGGTCATTTTGATCCTGTGGACCACTCTCCTGACTTTCTGCCACCAACATGGGCTTTTTGTCTGCATTCTGCCAACGCAGGCATCTTCAAACTTTAATTTCTGTGGTTCAGGCTTGTATCATTCAAAAGCTTGCAAAAGTTGTGTGCTTTGATCGTTCACATGCTGGGGCAGATATGCAGAGGAAGGTGTGCTGCATGGTGACTTCAAGATGGCAAGTTACATGTGAGAGACAAGTTGTCCGGTCCTGCACGCAGGCAGGCTGGGTCACAGGAGGAATATGCACAATGGAATGAGCCCCCTTGACTCCCTTCCACAACAGCTCGATTCACACCTTACTGGGGGAAGGTACTTGTAATCACGCTGTTTCAAAAGCTCTTAATCTTAGAGCAGTTCTGTTCCCTGCTCTTCCTTCTTCAGAAGGTTTTAACCTCCTCTGACGTTCAGACTTTCAGTTCTCTCTTTTGGATTGGTTTTTCTTTTCCAGAGGGCTGATTATCAGTGTACCTACTAATACAAGCACAAGGCTTTCTAATTACACACTGACAGGGCATAAACAGGGCACAGCCTTCTTATTGGTCTTTACATAAGATGGGCCTGACGGTGTGTCAAAGCTGAGTTGCAGCCAGGAAAAGCTCAGCCTGACAGCCTAGTGCTTTTCCCTCTGGACTATGGCATGGCACATTCTTATAGGGTCATGCATGATAAAAAAGGATAAAGGGCCTCCAAAGAGACATGACCGATACCTTATTGTATGCAGAGCTTTCACCTCTGCGCTATCACTGCAAATCTCTTCAGAGCTGCAACAGATGCTAGACTACAGGGCAGGATAGCACAGAGCTTGAAATCCATGCATTTGTATCTGTTCTGTTGGTCTGGTATTCACACAGAGTAGCGGAGTGAGATGAGATGATGTTAGATGTTTCAAGGAGAGTGAAGACAGTGTCTTGTTCTTCTCTGACAGCCAAAAGCTTGTAAAATAAGTTTTCTCTTTTTATGTCTCAGTGTCTCCTTTTTTTGTATTTGTGTTTTTATTAGGAACTCATTTTAATACCTGGATGATTTCGTTGTACAGTCTTCTGTATAATTTGCCTAAAATACTGCCCGATCTCGTATTTGTCAGTCTGCGAAGCACATTGATTTTTTTATTTGCAATACTTGTATTACTCTGAGGTGAGGGTCAGGGAAGGTCTGGGCCCTGTTATGCTGGGCACTGTTCTTACATGGAAGGGAGACGTCAGTGCCTCGCTGTTTAAAATCAGAGAATTTCCTCAAATTTTTCATCAGAGAAGACAGCTAGATTACTCTAAGATTGTATTTACATGTTCTTTCTGTGGTTGTCACGTATAGCTTTAATATCAGCAACTGTTTATGGTTAATATTTCTCTTTGCAGCCTCAAAATGTCTCTCAAATTTGATAATATAATTTTGCTGGTAAAATGCTATTTCCAGCAGTGCCTTAATGTTAGGGCTGAATACTAGGAGTCTTTTTCTAGTTCTGACCCTGGATGGCTGCTGGAGAATAGTGTCATTATGAAATGGTTGCTTTCTAGATGCAGAGTAGGAGGTCAATGTCACTGTGTGGAATAGAAGTGACTTTTACTTCAATGTATGCTGGAATTGTGCAGGAGCTCTTTTCTGAGGATTTTATGTAAGAGGTGCACAGGAAATGGAAGCAGAAGATAGAGGGTGAATTTCTTTCAGTCCTGGAAATGATACAGAAAGGCAGAGGGCAAGGCTGTTCGGGAGAAAATACCTGCCACCAGCTGAGAGAACCAGATGGACATAACCTGTGGTAGTATTTAAAATAAGTCTAGTAAAATTTTGGGAGCATCTTCAGACTTTATTAGGCAGTTACATTTAAAATGCATACATTGCTCCCATATCATATATGCATGTAGTCTTACAGTCTCTTGAAGAGCTGTATATTTCTATAAATAGAAGATCCATCCTAGGATAAAGGGAGATTACTAATACAGCTCCATTTGGCACTTCTGTCTGCCCCAGGAATCTCCCCAGCTGCCCAGTAACCATCTAAGCATTCTTAATTTTCATTTATTTCCGCTTCTTGGTATCTGAAGTAAAAGCCTTCTGTTGTTAAATAGGTGCATATTTACTTTCAGAAATATTTCTGCTGCCATTGCTGTTGGCATCATCTTGATGTGGAGCACATCAAAGTTCCATTGCGGACAGTGTTTAAATATTTTCTCTGCAAATATGATTCATGAGGCTAAGCAGTGCTATTGAACAAGATGCTGTGAGAGAAGGAAGGATGTAAAAAAAGGAAACAGATGAACAAAAACTAGGGAGGGTAGGAGCCAGTCACCGACGTTAAGAGGGTTTAGAGAAACTTGGCTGATCAAACTCTGACAACATTCCAAAACACCTAAAGGTTTTGTTTGCACATGGGTATATAGCTCTGAAAAATATTACTGTAAATATAACTCTGCCTAGAACAGAGACCTTCCATAGCTCCATCGGTCAGAATTCTAGCTGGATCTGAGATTTGTATGTCAAAATTAGGGAGACCATCAATCTTCTGTAGAGAGATTTTTGCTTCATGCAGTCTAAAATGGCACTTTAATTTAGCCACTCATATGTTTGCCCAATTACCAAATAGAGTGATGAAGCTCATTGTCCTGTGGTTTAGCAAAGTCCTCATTTGGGAGCAAAGTGGAGGGTGAACTTTTTTCTACATGTTCCTTTCATTCCTCATTTGTATCAGGCAAATAACGGTTTCACTAGCAGCGGGAATCCCTATTCAAGTAACTGCTGTATTTTGTCATCTACACAATTCATTGTTTAGCAATTCATTTGGTGCCAGATGAAGAAAAAAGACAATCTGGGCACAGAAAGGCAGAGACCACCTTAGACTCTATGAAATTCCTTCATGGTCAAAGAACAACTTTCCTGCTGCTGCTTCCAAACCAATTATTTTGACATGCTCCACTGCAGAAGCTGGTGTCTAATGCAGCCAAGGAAAACACTGTTAAGCCAATTTCTGAACTTGATTGCATTCCTTCCATGGACTTAAATAGATGTCCTGTAAACATTTATTCCATAACAAAATACGCAGTCAGATTATCATAATTAGTTTATTTACTCTGGACCAGGAGAGAAAACCTAGTTTGGACATGGTGTATCTCATCCTGATAAATTATCGATGAATGTTGACAAAGTAGGTAATACACTGGGTGTTACTGCTGGCAAGGGGCCTAGATGTTGTCCTTGTCACAACAATAGTAAGTTCTTCTGTGAATGTCAAAGTTTCTGGTTCTCCTATCATGGAGGTAGTTCTACTTTTCTAACAGTGAGTGTTGGGAATACGCTGCTGAGTGGAATGGTCAAGTTAACATGCTTTACCATTTTAGAGATCTCTAGAGGGACTGGAAGTTTGAATAAATAATTTTCCTTCTGAAAAAAAAAAAAAAAAAAACCCTGGTAGCTTATCCAAGTATAATTGAGGCTGCTTGAACTGTGCACTCTGCTGAATTAGGAGTCACGAGATCACAGACTCCTGCCTTTATCTGGAATGGAAATTCCCTGAGAATAGGTTTGCTTGTAAGGGTTGGGGATTTTTAAGTCAAGTTTCAGCCTAAAAATAGGGCATAAAAATAGGGAAAAATATTTGGCATAAAAATAGAACACATGGTGAGATGAAGGTGAGTGGCATTGTTTGGATCTTCAAATGCAGGTTAGTTTAAATGAGAAGCCATTCACCATAGGCAAAGGAATATTAAGTAGCTGAGGTCATTCATCTCTTAAAGCTCTTTCTAAATAACCTGCTTCTAAAACAGCTTATGGCTTCTCAAATTCATGGGCCATTCTTGTTAAAACCTTATTTCAGTTGTGTTTTCTTAACTTCGCAGTTTTTTCAGTACCCTGATTTACAAACACGCAGGAGCAGAAGAGTCACTAGTACATCAGTCAAATCCATGCTGGAACATCAGGCCTCACTCAGAGTCAAAGCTATTTTAAGGTGCTTAATATCAGAAGTGGCTGCAGGCCACTAACTGCCAAAGGAAAACTCTCAGCCTTGTCTCAAATGTCCTTTTAGTCAGGCCTTATTGTTGCTGAACCTGTCAAAAGCCCTTACAGAGTTACAAAGCATTGTGGTTGTAGTTATATACAATGAAATGCGTTAAGCAGAATGAACTTGAAAAAAGAGAATCTTACCGTAGTGGCCAGTAGTGAAAGACATAAACCTCTCAGTTTATTGCTGATGGTTGTAGGGGGAGACAAGACAAATTGTGTTTGTGTGAGGAGGTCAAAAAACTGTGTGGAATGTAGAATTCAAGAAGCTGATAGCTGTGAAAACATGAAAGGCCATATTGAGAACTGAGATCTGCCTACGTGAGTCACATAGAAACATCCCGCCTCATAAAACTGCCTTGAAATGAATTAAAATTTGAAAAGTAGAGAGGAGGAAGGGGAACCTTTGAAGAAACTTGGCAGTTGTGATCCTGCTGGCACTTACAAGCTGAGCGTAGCTTTGCTGCGGGGAGTTGTCCTGTGGCAGTGGACAGAACACTAAGGATCAGTTCCTCGGTTATAGTCTCAGTTTCGATTTGCATTAAGGTTATTAAACTCTTTGCCAGAGAACTTACCCACTTGTTCTTTAAAAACTGTTGTAACAAAACAATTGACATTTGTTACGTGACTCACCTCCACTTTGATTCCATTTCTGCACAGTGCTGAGCACACAGGATCTTGGCACAGTACAGGATGCTTGCTCTGAATAGACAGAATAGATCTAACAGCTATTTTTAGGGGGAGGCTGGGAGAAGAGGGATTACTGAGATTCAGAGAGCAGTGTAGCCTCCTAGCTATGCCAGCGCGGCCTGTTAAAAAGCCATGTCCACACTTTTACTATCATCTGCATAGTTGGTGTACACAGACAGGCTGTGCTTCTGATGACTGTTTTATTTTTTAACAAAGGATTGAAAATTTTTCAATCTGATAACATGGAGCTGAGGCAGGGAGCAGAATGATCTTCCTTCCAACCAGGGCTGGGAGCATTCTCACTCATTCTCAGAAACTGCCCCAAAGCCTTACCTGGGGCCATTCCCTAAGCAATGCCTATATGCTTCCTTTCGTTTCCCAGCTGAAAATCTGTTACAATTTGGCTTATTTTCATCACCCAGGTCTGTTTAAGTTGGCAAGAAGGGCTAGCTGGCGCTCTGCTTCCTGGAGGAGCCTATGAGTGAGCATAAACAGCAGCCTGGTAAAAGCAGAAGGAAAATTCCTGGTGTTATTTGTGGTGGTATGGTTCCAGCGTGGCCTGGCATACCCGAGGCTGAGGAGAGCCGCAGAGCTCAAGTGCCAGTAGCCCTTCTGCTCTTGCTATATGGATTTCAGCACAGGGTGTCCTGAATCGTGGCTCCTGGTACCCAAGAGAGGTAGATTAAAGCTATTTTGGGTGCTCTCACATGTATGGTAATCTCCCTTCCTAACTACAGATGAGGCGTAGCCTGAGAGGCCACTTTAGATTGTCCCTGCAGCTTGCCAGCGCAGCTCTGTGTAGTTAAGTGGAAGCTCTTCAAGGTGTCAGTGGCATGTTTTGTAGATGCCATGTGTGTTCATTGAGGCAGGTTTTGTTGTCTCATTAAACAAAAAAGAAATAAAGCCTAGTAAATAGAAAACAATGAGATGTTCTTCAGGACAGCAGTAGCTGCAGAAAGAACATTTTCTGCAGGTTTGGTTGGTGGTAGGTGCAAGGACTCCCATTTCCAGTTTGCTACAGTCCTCTGTCATTACGTTTACTCGATCTTGCTCAGCTCTCCACCTGACACTAGGACGTAGAAAAGCCACCGTCAAAGACAGTGGGATGTTTGCTCTGTGCTGTAGGTTTTCTAGGCTGCTTCTTTCTGTGTTCCTGTTTTATGCCTCTGGAAATGCAGCAAATGAAATGGTGAATCTCTGCCTGATGACTTATCCTAGTGGCTTTTATTCCTGCCCCCGCCCCTTTGTTTTTTCTTGTTGAGAATTGTCTTCTGCCTTCTAAGCAGCTCTTCTGACTATGGAAAGGAGCATTTTCTTTTAATATTTTCTTCTGTTCTTGGGATCCCAAAGAGGAGTGGATATTCATTCCAGCACTTTAACTTATTTTAGTGCTAGGGAACACCTGATTCTCTGAATCATTGTCCCTAAATGAGCAGCAGAAAATATAACCCATTGATTTTTGGGGTGGGGATCAGGATGGGGTCAGCCCTGGAAAAAGAGGAGGCCCTGGCTAATGCTGCAAGGTACCATGGCAACCCCTTCTCAGCCGTACAGGCCTTCCTGTGTGTTTTTTGTCTGCCTGGTAAATCAGGAGTTCCTTGGGGTGGGAAAGCTGTGTCCATCCATCTGTTGATACAAGCGTTCATGTTAGTGTTTTACCCCTCAGCCACTCAAAGGCTGCCTGATCCCTGTCTCTCCCGCTTTGGAGTGTAGCTGAGGGGGTCTGGTGGGAGCACGTGCTGTTCCCAAGGTAGAGCAGCAGCTGCGCTTCGTACGGTGCCTCCCCGAGCTCCTGCTAAGCAGCATTTACTCTGAACCCAGGGCAGGCTTATTTTGTAGGGCCCAGCTGTCACCATTGTACTATATATTCACCCAGTATATAGCTCCGCTCGCAGCAGAGCGCAGTAAGAATTCGCTGCAGTGCACTGAACGCAACATGTGCTACTTCCAGCCTGCCGCTTGCTGGGAGCTGGGGACATTGGAAGTTGGGTGTCTGCCTCGTAGGAGACCATTCGCATCTCTGAGGCAGGAAGTGTTCCTCTGCTTTTCTGAGGGAGGTGAAAGAGGCTTGTCTTCTCAGGGTGAAATCTGTGCTTGGGCTTGAGGTGCTTAAAAATACTATTGAAATGAGATCTGTCGGTGGTACCCTTGGATTTAGAAAACCAATGGTCAGAAATAGCTGTACCTTGAATCTCTGGTGACATTCTCAGTGTAGCCTCAAAGGCATTTGCAATGCCTAAAGCTATGTTGTGAGTTAAGACTGTTACAAAGGGTGTCTGAAATAGTTCTGTCTAGGTTTTCCTAGAGATGTTTTAAGAAAAAAACACTGGTGGTCAGATCAAAGAATACCCATTTGGCCTAGACAGTCCTATGTTTCTCTGCTTTTGTTACTTCTGTTAATAGAAGGGAGGCTGAGGTGAGACCAAAGTAGAACTTGCTGTGTAGGCAGATCGGGATTTGCAGTCTCATTCCAAGGCTTAATTAACATTCACCCTTCATTTTAAAATGTTTTTGAAAAACCTTTTTAAACACATAATAATCCCTAAAGATTTCACATAGACACAGTGAGGTCTCCTCTGTTTGTGGTTATATTTAGGAAATTTGTAGTAGACCAGAGGTGAATTTGCAAGGAAAAATACCAACAGATAAACACTTCGCATTCCATTCCTTTCTGCTGGATCTTTAAAAATGGGAACAAGATAGTCTTGAATGTGCCTTGACACTTAGATCTGGCTGCCCTGGGTCTCCATCTGTACTCTGGCATTTTGTCCCTAACAATTCCTGACTGTTCTCAATGTCTGCTGCTGTTACAGCTATGTTAAACTAGCCCTGGATCTTCTTTGTCCGTTCAGTGCAGCTCTGCTTCTCTGAGCAAAATAAGCTTGTTGTTGTAGTATTTTATGTTATCCTTGGGTTTTCTTGGAAGCTTATATCTGTACCCTGTAAGTACTGAGCGCTGAAAGCACACAGCTCTGATGGGCTCATTAAAATTTGCCTGGCTGATGGTATGTGAAGGCTCTTCTGGTTTAGTTGGAGATCCCCAGTGGTGTCAAGTTCCATAAGTAGCTGTCCTGTACCAGTGTCATCCCAAGAGGGCTGTGGAAAATTGAGTCCAGGATACTGTCCATTCGGAGAAGATGCAGTTCACAAGGCATCTGGACTAGCAAAATGTGGTGCCATAGTGAATGACCAGAACCTCTGAACTTGAGAGTGCTAGTCTGTCTTTGGAGTGTCAGGTCCAACACGTTGATGAGGTCATCTTGGGTACGTAGTCATTTGTCTTGGTAGTGGAGCTGTAGCTGGATGTGGGTAAGGTTCAGCAGAACGATTTCCTATAAAGCCTGCTATAAAAGAAGCAAAGCACGTCCAAGGCCCCTCACACATTCATTTTCTGTCTGCTCAATATCACGAATTAATTTGGAAAAAATGGCATTTAGGAGGAAAAATACAATAAAATCATGGAGTAGATAGTGGATCATTAGTTTTCTACTTCTGAGTAATGTCTCTATATACTACCCTGATATAAATAGTGTTAATTATCCCCCTGAGGAAGAGATAATATGTGCAAAGGGAACCACTGCATTGAGCTTAACCTCTCAAAGTGGAAGGACTGACAAGTAGATGTTGTCCTGGAGCTTTGCAGAAATGCGAGTTAACTTTGAGTTTGTTTAATTTCCATAAATGTTGTTCCACCCATACAATAACAGCTAGAGCTAGTGTTGTATCTCTTACTGTCTTCATAGCTGTAGCTGTTCCCCACTATAATTCTGAGCAAGTTCTCTGTAAGGGCTTTGTGTGCAGAGTGACTTACCCTGATATGACTCTGTTTTTTTTTCTTTCCCACACAGATCACCCCTGGCAGCAAGGCAGCACAGTCACAGATGAACCAAGGGGACCTCGTGGTAGCCATTGATGGAGTCAACGCTGACAGCATGACCCACTTGGAGGCCCAGAACAAGATCAAGTCAGCCAGCCACAACCTGAGCCTCACTCTGCAGAAGTGGGTATAAGTTAAAGCCTTTACATACCTCAGGGCATCCTATGAAACTTGTGACTAAGGGATAGAAGTGTTTTATCTCTGTCTGAAGTGTTCATGGCACAGATATGATGGAAAACCAAAATGTCTGATTCTTGTAGAAAATCAGCATGGTTGATACGTTGAGTGTATCTGTGCTGCATTTAGCTTATGGCATACCGGTGTAGTCCCATATCCCTTCAAGCTCCTGTTAAAAAATACATCCAGCAGTGGTGTTTCTTTGGCTCATTCCCATGAGGACCACACACAGTTGTTTGGTTAGTTTATGAATGACTAGTCTAGACATGACCCTCGTAACAAGTGTTACGAGTGCATGGGAGGAACCTGGCATTCTCAGGTTGAATAGTCGCAGCAGGCTGAGAATTGTTGTTCATGGGTTTGGCCCCTGTGGGTTTGGAAGTGGCCTCCCAGCATCTGACAGAGTGAGAACGGTGCAGGCTGAGTGCAGGGAGGAAGCCAGCAGAACACGGAGAGGGCATGCTTTCTCACAGAGAGGGGTGGTAAAAGCGGTCTCACCATTGAGAAAGCAGGATCTCTGCACACAACAGGTCTCTTCCTGGTAAATGTTGCTTCTAAGGAAACTTGCTCTCGAGTCAGACAGCCTTGCACAGAGATTTTCGGTAATAGTTAAGATTTAAAGCTCTGTAGTTACATAAAGCAAAGTAACTGCTATTTCATTGCATTGCGGAGAAGATAATTTTTACATAGGCGAAGCAAAGACTGCTACAGAAAGCAGGGTGTGATGTGGAAGTACCATTTCTGAGAATAATCCAGAAAATGTGACACCTGGATGTGCAGTAGAGCGAAGCAGTGTCAGGAACAGACTAACCAAACATGGGAGCAGCCATGGAAGAAGCAGCAGAATGTGAAATCTAGACATAAACGCTCTGAGACAGAAAGCTTTTTATTTTTTTAATGGCTCTTGGCTCTCAAGAGTAGTGGCCTTTCCTTTCGTAGATCCTGGCCATGAAGGTTTCATGAACAGTGTTTATAACCTGACAGTTCAGACTGTGTTTGCTGCTACTCCTTTCTATTATCACACCTCAGTTTCCATGTGGGGTCACTTTTTCGGGGGGGGGGGGGGGAACTGGTTATTTTTTATTTGGCCATCAGTAAAAGCTGTACATGCTGTCAGCACTTGTGCAGGACATCAAATTGTAAGACATGAAACGTAGCAGAAGGGAAGCATCAAGAATGCCCATTTGTACCTGTCTGCGCTTCTCTAGCTGTACACTCTTAGTTTTTCTTCAAGTCCTATCAATTTGCACTGTTCAAGGTACACTAATACAGCTCTTTAGTGGCTGCTTATTTCTGGGCTGAGTGGAACTCTTCCGTGTTTCAGTCATGTAGGTACCCCATTGTGGGGTCAGCAATTTGTGGATGTCAAGTATTTTTCTGACAGCTTCCTTCCCTAAACTCCCTGTTATATTTCGCCCATGCTGTGCTTTCACGCAAAGCCACAAAATTAGGGTGGAGGTCTCGCCAACCATGCCAGAGGTTTGATCAGGCAGCCAGAACTTGTCTTGTTACTGGGAAGTTAAAGGACGTAGCCAGGCAAGTGGCAGGGAGTTGATGTATTTGGACCATTCCTAGAGAAAGAGACCTGTGATCCAGCCATGAGGAAAGGTACGGGACCCTCCAGACCAGCTCTGCTTCCTTCAGTCAAAATATATCTAGGAAGTGAATTCTCTTTGGTTGAAGGAAAGAGAGCAGCAGTGAGGGGAGGAGGAGAGACATTTCTTTGGCACTGTGCTCCGTAGAACTCCAAGGAGGAGTTCTACCCAGCAGAACTCCCTGAGGCTTGATAGGATTCAGGCAAACAAGGCTGGTAATTTTAGAACGTTAGATCCTTCCATAGATGCAGCTTGTTCCTCAGAAACCTGCATTACTCTAGAGGTGCCGAGGAGGACTGGGGCTAGTTCTGCTAGACAGTGCCGTGGCAGGCTACAGTTACCCTCGGTAATGGCCTGGGTGGTGGTGGAAAAAGGCATTGCTTTGCTGTGAATCTCTTTGTGACCTCCTGCCGTTCAGTAATTTTTCAGTAGCAGCTTCTGCTCAGTTACCTGTGCTACCCAGCTGCCCACTGGCATTTCAGTCCTAGACCACAATCCACCTGTAACTGGCTGGCTGGCCCACCCTTACTGTCCTACAGCACTCAGTTTGGTTCACAGGTGAAAAACAAAATGCATGCCAAATCTGGTTTTACTTCATACGAATGGGTTTCTTTTTTAAATGCAGTGCACGACAGTGCAGTATTATTAGTCAACATGTTTCAATGGAGCATCTACCGTGTTCATTTGATCTTAACTCAAGGAATCTGATCAGCCTCCTTGGAAAGGGTTCACCAAATGTGCTGGCTTAGCTTTGGAAAGTGCTGTAACTCGAGCGCACCTCATTCTGCTGGCACTAACATTCCTGTGCCTCTTTAAGACTCCTGCCTTGGCGTCACCCTGCGCTGCTGGAGAGGAGCAGGGGAGGTGCAGGCTTTCTGTGCCTGCTGCGCCTTGATCCATGCTCCCTCTCCCAGGGCATGCTGGTGATGCTGCCCTTCACTTCCAGTCAGTCACAACGGACTGTCTTAAGCTGAAAAATCATGAGCTAAATCATCCTTTTCTCTAGTGAAAGGGAGAGTGTCAGGGGCAAAGCTATGAGAGACTTACGGTAAATATTTAATAGCTTTCCTTTTTTGTGCAGCACCAAAAGATGGCTGATCCTGCAGTATTTATTTCAGGCCTGCTATAAATAAAGCATGTGGTGACAGCAAACTGCAAGTGAGGGGAATTCAGTGGTTGTTGTAAACTGCTTTCTGTTCTCTGAAGCTGTGAATAGGAACCAATTCTGTGCATGTTTTAGGTCTGCTGATGGGCACATTTTAAATCAGAACCAGATTTAGGCTGCATTTATGCTCAGAAGAATTAAAACTGGGATAGATCCCCTCTTCTAGAGTAAATTAAAACTATATAAACAATACTGATGATAGCACTGTCTGAAATAGTGGTGCTCAGACTCTTCTGTAGAAACATTTCCTAAAAGCATTGTAGGAGACAATGACTAAAAACAAGTAGAAACTGAAAACACCGGTTTGGAATTTTTTGCCCTTCCTTGAATGATTCCATTGCTTTAATCAGCCTGAGAATGTTTTTGCTCAGGGGCTGCTTACAAACTAGAGCTTGAATCTGAGCCCACAGGAGTGGGGCTCCTTTTCTCTTTTTTTTTTTTTTTTTTTTTTTTGCAAGGAACACTAATACTAGTGATAATTTGCTGGTGTTCGTGTTCAGGACTGTGACTATATCCCCTGAAATCCAGCCTTGGAGGGACTTTTTCCTGCTTGTTATGACTGCAATCTGAAAACTGCGGGAACCGAATGCCCAGTACCAAATGACTGCTCCTTGGATGAGGCTGCAGCAATGCTTTGGCACCCAGGAGTCCCACTGGGGCCTCAGCAGCTGACACAGCAGCACCGAAAAGTTCAGGGAACAGGGACCATGTCCAGACTCCAGTAAGGATCTCTGAATTACTGGATGCAGAAGTGAGGTGGCTGTGACCTTGTCAGAGCAGATGAAGGATGTGAATGCCGGCCTCCTGTCAGAACACAGTGCTTAACAACTTGGCCTTGAGTGGTGACAAAGATGGGCCACTGGCATTCAATAACATTTCACTAGAAGTGGTGGACTCTTATCATACATTCAAGTACAAATGTGTTCCTATTGCCATAGAAATATAGCCTGAAATTAGATGACAGAGAAGAAATCAGAGCATATAAAAACAAAAAAATTAAGCTCTGTCCTTTAATCTGTTCCCTTGAGTTCTACAGAAAGTATGTTTAAATATGTTGATATGATTCTCAGTGGGATTTCAAGGTTAAATTAAGAAAATACCAGAGAAATATCAGAAAGAAATAAATTCAAAGCTGATGCAATGTTAGATAGTCCATGTGATGTTCACTGAAATAACTATGATCTCAATTGGACCAAGCACTGAGGTGCGTGACCATGTGGACAGTCTGTGTTCCCTCTGGGCACCTTGGTCTGTAGGTAACTGCGTGCGCCTGTGCTCAGGAGAGCCATCACCCATCTACCTTTGGAGAGATAAGATAAGCAGAGGAGTCCAACAGCCGCTCACATGCTCCACTGAATCACAATGTGTATAAAATCCAGATTTCAAGCAGATTAATTGAAAAAAGAGAGCAACACTGATGGGGGGTGTGACATGTGAAAGTAGTTATTTTGCTTAGACGTGTGACTCTACAGCTTTTGAGGGCCATCTGCCTCCAATAGCCAAGGTTTCCTCCCCAAACCTCTGATGATGCTGTGCTCAAAGGATTAGGAAAGACATACCCCACCAGTGGGTTGAGGAAGCTGTGATGTGTTCCTGTGAGCGGGGAGAGGTGGTCCTCCCTCCCTGCTGGGAAGCAGAGGTGAGTCCCATTGCATGCCCCATTGTCTCTGAATGCAGGTATGAGAGGACAGTAGATTGGATCATAGATGTCAGATTAGTGTTTGGACAGGACTGGGAGTTACTGTCTTTGAGTAGTAGCATTTAGTGCTGTTAAAATTAATGACCAGTGTTTTCCATGGAAAATGAAATGAAATATCCATGTCAGCCACTGCAATAATTATAAGTCTGTGCCTTACACGAGCAGTTCAATTGAGTGGACTGCTGTTCACACTCACTGCATGAAGTGTCCTAGAAAAGAGCCTGGAAACTGTGGATATATGCCAAGGCTTTAAAGGGCAATGAAGTTTTCATTACAAGAAGACTCTGCTTAGGGATTAGAACCGTTCTCAGAGTGCATGTCACTTGTTTTTCCCCCAAGTACCAGCTGAGAGGTGAGATTAAACATCACTGGTTTATTTGTCTGAGAAATATTCCGTGTTGCGCTGAAGATAATCTCCATATGAATCCTTTCACGTACTCTATCGCGCTCACCCCGGAAACGCTCAGGTGGTATCACGGCATGTCTCACCAGAGTCAATGGGTGGTCACTGCTTCCTAATGGACGTGACAGTCGTCATCTTTCAGACAAACGGTTCCTGGCTGCATTCGGCAATGAGGAGGTCGAGACGTTACCCGAAGTGTTGCAGGAGACAGGCAGGTCACAATGTATTAGGGCTGGGACCTTTTCTTATGAACATTGATTAGCTCTAGCATGGTTATGTCAAAATGCAAATTACACCCTTGAAACTAATTGGAATGGATGATGGAGTGTTTTTACGAAGTGGAAATAATTAACAAATCCATCATCCAGCCAAATGCTAATATTTGCATTCCCTATCAATATATAGAGAGTAAAACTGTTGATGGAAATACTTGTCCGTTTTATTGCAGGCACAGGTGGTCTCCTGAGAGGGGGAAAGCAGGTCTCCTCCTGGCCCCAAAGGGGTCCCAGTTCTGTCTGAAGTGCTGTGACATGTTCAGGGGTTTGTCTTGTGATTCTCACTGGAGTCACTGAGACTGTTATGCTGGGCAGGCTGTAGAGAATTAAACCGTGTTATCGCGAGACTCTGTGCAAGACTTACAGACAAGCAGCAGCTGCTGTTTGGCTGCTTAGTTCACAGTTTAGCTGAAGATTTAACTGGCACATTACTGATCTTAGCACTTATGAAATGGACACCTCCATAAGCATGAGTAGTGTTTAGTCCATCCCTTTTATGTCTCTTCCTCCCTCTCTGCCAAATTGTTAGGAATATTACTGCATTAAACCAGGTGTATATCCGAAGCCCAATTCTACGTGCTTTGTTGTTTTGCGTCCTGCTCCATGCCCACCCGCTCCACTCCAGAATGACTCCATTTCAATTAGGTGATAATGGTGTAAACTGTTTTCTAAGCATTTCTAGCCCTAATCTAAAAACAAAATGTTGATTTTCAGCTGTCCTGAGCATTAGAAAGATTAGAAGACAGGTGCTAACTGGTGAAGATAGGAAATCTGAAAAAGCCAGGTGCAGATGAAGAGGAGCTATTATCTCTTAGATCACGTCCCCACTCTGCAAGCACAGTGTTGTGCTCCCTTGAGGAGGTGGGTTAAACTGACGGTGCATTACAGCACTCTCCTGCAGCCTGCCCTTAGGCAGGCAGCAGCTCTTCATGCAGGTGACTCCTACCAAACCTTTGCTGGGAGTGCAGGAGTGAAGTCAAGTGCTCTTCAGTTCAAGATTTGTTTAGGTAGGTGGGACAGCCGCAGCAGCAGTGCTATCAAAACTGAACTGCTTTGCAAAACCCCCTCTATCTCATTTTGAAATTGGTTGAGAGAGAACTAGTGCTGAAGGAGAGGGGAGGTGTATCTCTGGGAAGGAGATACAGCATGATGTACAGGAGTACCAGCATGATGTATTGGGTCATCATTAAAACTCTTTGGAGTTTTCATTTTGAAATGCAGGTTTTGGTCCATTTTTAACTTGGAAAATACAGAAGAAAATGTCTACAAGTTGAAATCAAGTTAATTGCTTCAGAAAAACTCTCGATGGAACATTTCATCATCAAAACTAAAATTACCACAGTCATTAATGAAATGTGGCCTTTCATCCTCCTCAGAGCCCTGCCAAGCAAGTGGACTCCCTGAGTGGTTGGAATAAAACCCTTTTGCAATCAGTGGATTAAAACGTAAACCTGGACATGCACCATTAATTAAAACAGCACCGTCATCACTTCAAAAGCAAACTCGTGTTGCCGCAGGATTTGATTCATCTAGCAAAGAGGCAGGGAAAGACCCAATGTCCTGAAGTTGCAGATGTTTTTCCCGGAGGAGCAGTGGCTCTTATGTAAATAATCCCTTTATTCCCTAAGTGCCTACACTTCCATTCCACAAATTGACTTCACCTCTCCTGCCCTTTTCTCAGGTGTGGGCCCCAGCTAAGTCTAGCAAGCCTCATCCTTCTGTTTGTAAATATCAAAGCTATAAACATCCAGGGCAGAGTTCTGTAGGAACCTCCTTGTTTTAAAGGAACATCTTGAAACCCTAAAGCCAGTGAGAAATAAATCACAGGGTGTACCCAGAAATGGCACCAGTGGACGGAGAATCAGAATCTTCCCCCTAAATCTTCATCTGTTCATAAATTGTCTCAGCCAATTTTCAGCAGTTCTGACTGTGTTCTGGGCTGCAGCTCATTTTTTTTTCTTTCTCTTTTTTGCTGTCTTTCATGATGCATGTGCATGTCTCAGGAATACGATGTATTGTTTCTCTTTTTAAGCTAAGACGGTTGGAGGAAGGGTACAGCGCTCCCTCCCGAGGGAAGATCAGTTAGTGACATGCCTGAGGAGAGTCTGTTCTAGGCAGTTGGTGATTAGCTCTTGTTCTTAGAACGTGAGGGTCTATATTTCTCAGGTAATTGTGCCTGAGGGACTACACGGTGATCCGCTCCGGCTGTATCAGCATTGGTGCCTTTTACAATTTTCTAGCCTCTTGTTTCAGGGATTTCACAGGTTAATTGCCTGTTGTTTAACAAAACACCAGTTTTCACTGTCTCCTCAAACTGTTCGCCTTCATAGGATCTCGTTGTGAGGTGTGAGCCATCTCTCACACCGTCTCTGCTTTCAGCTCCTGAAGTAGCATAATTTCCTTATCTTCTGTATGGAAATCTCCCAGTTCCTGTCAGGATTGCACCTTTTTCCCCGGGGTTGTTTTGGTTGTTTCCTCCGGCTGATGGAAATGTTGTATGTGTGACAGCTAAAGGGAAGTGCAGAGCTCAGCACCAAGCCCAGTGTTAATGCAGGGGTTGCCGCTCTGGATGAGCTCAGTTTCTGTCTAGCTCAGTTTCCGTCTGATAGATGCCACTGGTAAGTATTTCTGAGGAAAGCACAACACAGCTCTCAGTAAGGAAATGATGAACCTGACCTAGAAGGTCTTTCACCATCAGACTTTTATGTTGTGCCATGGAAAATGAGAATCTCTAGGGCTGCTTATTTTTACCCAGCCTAAGGCAGCAGTTGGGGGTGTTGTTGCAAGTGTAAATTTCCAGTGCTTTCTGATATCCTGATATCATTCTCATAGTCTCAATGATGTCTTGTAACGATGAGTTTCACCTCAGGTTAGTCAAATACTCTAAAAAAATGTTTGCCTTTATCTATTTTATACGTGTTGTCTTTTCGATTTTACTCCATGTCCAGGAATGTTGCTTTACTTCCCTTTTTCTACCAGTCATTATTTTCTAAGCCCCTGTAATGTCCTTCCTTATTCATCTCCTGTCTGAAGCAAACAATTTCAAATGGCTCAGGCACTTCCACTTGATTTGTTGCTTTCAAGGATTTTTGTTTCATTTCTGTACCTGTCCTAACTGTGAAATGTACTTTTGAAAGGAGTTCTGACTCCTACGGATCCATTTTAAGTAATTTTTATAAACACCCTGCTTTCCAAATTCCAGGCATTATCCTGGTCTCTGTAGGTTGGCAATAGGATATTACTTGTATCATTCTGATTCTTTTGACTATTTTTATATTTTTCATTGCATTTCTTCGGTGCTCCCATGTGTGCTGGGAGGATTTCAGGGGGCCATTCAGTGCTGTGCAGGTTCTCGCAGCACCTCCTACAAACATATCCTGACTTCCCTCAGCATCCCAGAGTGTTCCAGTGAGCGTTTGTCAGTGTTTTCCATGTTGTGTGCCAGTGAGAGGGCAAACAGTGTCTTTTGAAAGCGTTTTAGAGGGGTTTATTTCTGGTTTTTCAACAAATGTGTATGTGTATTTGTCAAATACAGGGGAAAGGCCGGGAGCTGAAAAATAGCAGTCTGGATTGCTAATCTGTTGTTCTTTCATTTGGGTCCCCAGATCGAAACGTCCTGTGCCAGTTTCAACCTCAGCGCCCAGAATTGACTCTTCCAGGGCTGTAATTCCCCACCAGCAGGTATGTGACACATTTCTCCTCAGCCAGAGTTAATGCCGTTTTTACTCTACCATGACAAAGGGAAATACCTACTCCAGGAAGTAGCTTTTGCCCACCCCAAAGTAAATGCTGAACGAATACACAGGCAGCAAACTGCCACACTGCAATGTGTTAGCTATCTGTAATTTGCTAATTCTGAGTAGCAGAACCCAAACATCCAGCTGTCCTTTGGCGTGATCTGGTCTAACCCATCCTGAGCAGTGGGTGTTCATCTAGGCTGCAAGAGGCTGCCAAAGCTTCTCAAAATAGACATTTGCTTTTGTAGATTCTTGGGGAAAAACCATTAGGCTGTGCCTAGGTGTATCCAAATCCTGCCTACAGCTGAAAAGGTTGGTTTGGAAAGCAGACATCAGGGCATTTGAAAGCTTGCACCATATTGCATTCTTGTCCCATTATTCAAAAGACCTGAGAATAAAAAATGAAGATGATAAGTAAATGTAATGAACCACAGGCAGTGGCAGAAATGGATGGCTTGGTTCCTGTTGTCAAAGCTCATCATCTTCCATAAAATAAATGTTTTTAATAGAATAAAGAGCATTCACTGCCTGTACGTGGCACCGCATCACCTGTGTCTGTGGGGGCAGGTGAGGTATGTCCCGTCCCTGGGTAGGACGGTTGTATCACCGACACTTTTAATTAGATGAATGGAGAGAAGGTAAAATCTCCCCTGCTGCAGCTTTATCCCTGCTATGGGTGCCAGTCTCATCCCTAGCTTGTGGTATAAGAACAAACCACCAAAGATCAAACTACATGGGGAATTAGGTGATGTTCTACTGTGTTTGGCAGTTCTGACTCCCACGGATCAATTCTAGGTAATTTTTATAAACACCCTGCTTTCCAAATTCAAAGCTCAGAAGGTAACATCATCCCTGTTACTGCTGCAAATATCTTCAAACTACCAGAAGAGAATATGCTTGGGGAGAATAACTTGATTCAGCTTTATTTTGTCACATTCAAAATGGACCTGCCTGGCCATTTATTAGTTGAGACACAAATGATGTTATTTCGCTCCAGCGCTTGTAAACTTTTTGGCAAGGGAAGATGAAATTAAGAATTTCTCTTGCTCAGAGCTGTTCCTGCTTTAATCATGATTTTATAACAGTTATCCTGGAGAAGGTTACTGGAAGAGTCACCAAACAGTGCTGTGAAATACCTAGAAGAAACCCGATGTACCATTCTTTTAGTTAAGCTGGTGTTCGACCACACCAGTAGAGTGACAGGGACAGGACAGAGGAGAGAGCACTTATTTTCCTCCAGAACTACACAGAATGCTGTTAGTGTTCAAGGCAGCAAGCAGACATGTCTCTTCAGAGGCTTTCACCCACACAAGACTGACAGCTCTCTGTAGGTGTGACAAATCTGCCTACTTCCACCACAGGCACGTAAAAGCTTCTATACACGAGCTTGTCATGACCTGCTGCTCAGTGCCTTTCTTCCCTGGCAGGGGTCACTTTTTGAGTTACTGCCATGGCAATACAAAGCTCTTTGCCACACAAGACATATTTCTCCCTTATCTACCCTGTAGAAAAGTTAGTTCCACACACTGCAGGTTTTTTTCAAGGTCCGAAAAGCCATGAAAGCTATAAAGTACCTTCACATTCCTCTATTAACCCTTGAGAGAGAGATGAGGATCAAAGGACTGAACCCTTTTTCAGGAGCACGTTGTCTCACACTTGAGCATTCTGTGCATGAGGGCTTGGGAGAGGTTTACAGGAGCTGTTGGAGGCAGCCTGTTCTGAATGGGAAAAAAGATTTACTGGAGCCTCTCTGGAGGCAAAGGGTGGCATCTCAGAGGAGGTAAGGTGGGAAACAGGGTATCTAGCAGTATTGAGAAAGGGCTTCTTAGGTGTACGGTCTTAGGCCCAGGGGGAAGATGTAGCAGTAGAGTGGTGGAGTGGGGGCTCTTTGCAGGTCCAGAGGAGCCATGTTTGTGTCACTAGTATATGCTAGTAGACAACAGGAGTTTTTAACTGAAGAAAAGTTCTTCTCTGAGGGTGGTTTGGAGGGAAATGAAGGCGTTGAACCATGGAAGAAGTCTCAAAATCCAGAAAAAAAAGTCACTACAGATAGGAACAGTGGTATGGGGATGTTGTGATAAGGTGTGTTACAGTAAATATACTTCAAAAATCCAGGCCTCTTTGCTGTCCCTTTATTATTTCTAGTAACAGTGTCCTTGTAGAAATGAAGAATTCCGTGACACATAGGCAGAAGCTGTCACCTCCACATCACTGCTTGACAGCGTTTAGGCTCTAATGGTTCACGTGAAATTGATTTGATTGCATTTTAAAAAAGCAGCAAAAACCTGCATCACAAGGCAGTCACGACAGTGTTGCCCTCAAACATCGAGAGAAGTTTTTCTCCCTTCTCCCTGAGTCGAGGTTAAGGCATGGCAATGTTGGCTAAAAACTCTGCATGCGCAAGTTCCGTGTCCAGTTTGAACCATCGATTCGCTGTACGTTATTGCTGACCTGGTTGCAGCTTCCACTAATTCCCAAGCATGTTCTTCTCCTTTGACTGCTATGGTCAGGGCTTTTTGTGGTTTGGAAAAAATCAGTGTCCTTTTTTTACAAAACCTAAAGAAGGTGTATAACCCCCAGACTTGCTCACCACAACAGACATCTTTCTACATCGCTAACACGCATTCTCCCCGTCCCTTCCCGAGCTGGTCAGTGTTATGGGTGATACAGGTTGTGCAGCCATAGTATGGCCAGAGCCGAGCTGTAGGGCTGTTACTGGAAATAGAGTTTCACTGTTTCTTTATCTGATGTTAATCTCAAACCGGAAACAATTTTCATTTAGTTTAGTTGATTTTTTTTTTATTTAGTCAAAAGATTTAGTCAAGGCTGTTGCATAGGTTATGAAACAGTACTGAACACACTTCCTTCAGGTCCCGCTGAGGATCTCCTAAGGCTTACGATTTGTTTCCTGCCAAATTTGGGGACCTGTGTGGCTCAGAGAAAATAGATGAAGAGATGATTGACCTGCTAAGTAAAGTGCAGGATGGAAGAGCTGGCTGAGCCAGAAGCTGTGGGTTGGATGTCTGTGAGCAGAGTTAATGCCATGGCACCTCCGTTTCCTTCTTTCTGTAAGAAGTTTAAAGCAGCAACTACTTCTGGGTATGCTGGGAGGTCAAAGTCATTAGCACAGCATTAGAATTGTTCTCCCGGAAGTGCAACACGTGAATAACGACCATGTGGTCATAGCAATAGATAAATAGAACATGGGCTGTCAAAGGGAGGGGACCTGAAAAACTGCTATTGTGTCTTTCGGTATAAATTTGTTTCTCATTTTTCTGATCCTTAAAGAAGGAGCAAATATTTGCCTTTCACAGAGATTGAATATTTATAAATAAAAGAATAATGATATATGAGAAGGGAAAGGGAGCCGATTCACAGCTTCCTTCTGCTTCCACCTTCTTTGGGACTCCTCTAGAAGCTCATTCACTGACACTACACTGGGAAATGAAAGCGCAGATCTCCCCTCATGGTGAGGGACCGCTGCAGGATCACCGCATCTTCCCCGAGGGAGGAAGCCCATTGCTCAGTGTCAGAGCCTCCTCTTCTGGTCGGTGGAAGGGTGGAACTGTCAGCTTACATTCCAGCCACAGAGACTGGAACAGACTGGGAGGAGAGGATGGGATCCAGGGGCTGGCTGCAGTTCATGTGATGTAATGCCACAAGCCATGCTGCTGCTCGGGGTTAGGAATCCGACCTTCATCTTCCAAAATGGTTTCAGAAATGCTGCATTGAACTGGAGGGAAAAAAAAATCTAAAATATCCTTCTGGGAATAAACTGGATGAGCGATTATTTGTCAATTACAAAAGGAAGGAGCTAAATAAGCTGGTGATGGGGCAGTACTTCTTTAGATGCACAGCTGCTCCCTTAGACACGTCCTGCTTCAGCCCTGTCCTACCAAACCCAGGAAAACCTATTACCTTCAACCTGCTGTGAATATTCACTCCAAATGGAGAGTGGGAATCGGGCACCCAGCCTGCTGGTACTCCAGCTGGAAATGGTCTGAGGAGTGAAACCAAAACTCCGTTCATGTCATAAAGGGGACCAAAATCATCAACCATCGTTTTTTATGGTGCTCCGGTAATTTTCCCTTTGCCTACTGTTCGTGTCCAGTAACCCCAAAGCTATGAGCGTGCACTGGAGTTAAGGCAGTATCTGGCATGTCTCTCATTAGCAGTTGAATCTCGTACGTTATCATCTGACCTCCCTGCACGTCCTTTTATTACGGGGTTTAGCAGGGACACCCTCAGCTCCCTAGATAAAAGCCACAGAGGCTGCAGGGTAACAAATACAGCTCTGGCGTATCCCTTTTTTTCTCTACTGCCTCTTGTGTGTTTGTGCCTCTTCCACCACCCATTTTTAGAGAGAAGTCCTGTGTTCTGATTGTTCAGTGACACTCGGAAGCTTGCAGCAGGCCGCTGAAGGGCTGGTTTCTGTGGCAGGGCAGTCATGACTGAAGTGTGTCATTCAGCTGCTTTCATTCAAAAAGGCGTGTCTGAAAAACACTTTTAGGATTATTTATTTCTACAGCCTCAGGCAGTTACTAATGCCAGCAAAAATCTCTTCCTGTTTATTGCTAAGAAAAATGTTTTCAGTTCATTTTAGCTGCCTTACATTTTTGATTCAAAACATTAAAAACTATGTAGTTATGATTAGTTATGTCCTTAGACCTTTGGGGTGGAGGGTTTGCAATTAATTTGAATGAATAAGGTCATATTATCTTGATTTTTCAAATGGGATCTTCCTAAACTTAAATATGCAATTTAGAAAATTCCAAGCGGAGAGTATAAAATATTTCTCTTTTTAGTGAAGCTCAAAATCAGTAAATGGCATTAATGATAACCACTGCTAGCAAAAGAAGAAAAGCCAAGGCCAAATCGCTCTCAGGCCCACATTTCCTGCAGGCTGCAGGGGAGAGGTGTGTAGGATGTTAGAGGGCAGCCCGGGCACAGCCCTTCGGTGGGAGCGGTGCAGCAGTGGTCGAACAGCAGCATCCCCGCTGAGCAGTGCCTGTCGGTCTCTGCTAACCGTGCTGCATGGCCTAATGAGCATGAGCCAGCGCCGCCGGGAGCAAGGCAGTGGATGGCCTTCCGTAACTTGAAGCGTGCTCAGGAAAAACACAGCGGTGCAGTTCCGAATTGTTCCTGTTCTGTAACAATGGCATTCACAGTTATGTGTGTGTATTATCTCAAATGATTCTGACCTCAAGATATTTTTTCAGATTTCTTAATGATGCTAGAAATTACGGTACAGTGTTGTCTTTATATGGGATTACTGCTATGAAGTTGACTAGTAGCAAATGCTCTGTTAATGCTCTTCAGCTTCATTTGTTGATTTCAACTAAAACTCCGTAAAAAAGTGCCTGAGTATGTTTTGCTTCCCTTGTTTTGAACCAATGCGTTTCTCTGTTGAAAGGTTGGCTGCTTTGGCCCCAACCTGCTCATTGCCAGGTTCTTGCCATGTTTAGAAAGCAGTCGTTGCAGATGTGTTGTTTTTGCATGTGTTCTATGATTGCTCTTTTCTTTTTTTCTTTTCTTGGCCTGCATGTTTGCTACTACAGGAACCTGCTTGGGAAATCAATGGCAACAGACCAACCGTCAGTCCTCTAACTAACACGGCGACTGGGCCTGTGGGTAGTGTTTTAGCAACCAATGGAACATTTTCAGGCTACCTCAACAAGCAAGAGATCAGCTTTTCAAATAGCTCTTCCTACTTAAAGACTACCACAGTTAGATCTTCCATGTCCTCCCAGTCGGTGACTCCTGACCTTTCACCTGCCAAGAGTAACGTAGGTTCCAAGCCGAGCCCGGGGCTGGCCGATGGCCGTAGTCCCGTGCAGCAGCTGGGCCCCACAAGGCAGTATAACAACCCCATTGGCCTTTACTCGGCAGAGACGCTCAGGGAAATGGCTGAGATGCATAAGTTAAGTCTCAACCGAAGGGCTTCGGAAGGTGGACTTCCTAGAGGGTAGGTAATGTGGTAAAATGTTTCCTGTGTCAATGAGTAATGAGTTTGCTGAAAAATGAATGTAATAGCACCTACCCTATTGTGCATTTGTCTGGTAATCATGAGGAAGGTCTGGAACAGTACCCCAAAACATCTGCACAGCACCACTACAGAAAAACTCTTGGTCTTTGGTATGGGAATTGCAGCGCGGATTGGCAAGGGTCACCAGAGCATGAGGAGGAACACCATGACCACAGTGACTGTGACCTCTCGGGGTCCTGGCATTTTGCGGTTTCAGCCAATGCACGTAGTAGTAGTCTCGTGGAAGCACATACCACTGTCGGGCATTAGAGAAGCTGCTATGAAACCGATCTGACCTTTGTACTCTCCTAAAGAGAAATTGCTTTGACCAGCAGGTCTGACAAGCTGGTCTGCCGGAGCATCTGGCTGGAGCTCCTGCCTTAACATACTGGCTTTCCTATGCAGAATGGGTCAGAACTGCAGCTGTTTGGATCCTCTGCCTGAACAGTGTCTGTCTCACTTCCGTTAGCTTTGCTCTTAAGTGGTATGGAACGAGGGGTGGTCTCTGGATAGCACCCCGACAGGCTGAGCCCCTGCTGTCAGGGTTTTCAGCATGACGCTGTTGCAGAGCAACTCTTTTGTTAGCAGGTTGGTGAAGTGAGGAGCTTGGACTACAATACACCAGAAAAAGCAATGAGAAACGGATTTAACTAATGTTTCTGCCTTACTGTATTAATTTGCAAACAAATTGCTAATTCCTGTATTTGTGTTTGTTTAAAATGAAGATAAATTTCTCAGTGTGAACATGGGGGAAAGTACACTTTCAGCACCAGGGAGAAGAACCAGAGCAGGCAGACAGTCCACCCGAGGCCTGACAGCAAATGCGTATTTTCAGGTCCTTTATATCCCACTGCAAAAGCTCTTTGCAAGAGAAAACCAAGGGGGGTTAAGTTGTAGCAAAGCAGGAATATTTGATCCTTACCAAAGAGAATATGTACATGTTCTAGATGATTCAGGCAGTTTAGATGGTTCATTGTAACTCTCTTGAGCACTCGGCATTAACAATCCTAATTAACTCATCTGAAAAAATCCTCCCTTCTCACACTGGGTAATTAAGAAAGGCAATTAGAGTTTAAAAGAAAATAATTTCCGTTAGTAAGCAAGATCAGCAAAAATAAGCCTCAGAACGCTCCTCTCTCAACTCACAGTTTTCTTGAGGAAAACTAATCCTCCTCTTACTTCCATATGCGCAGTTTCCTGGGAGTTCATCCCACTGTCTTGCTCCTCTATCTTCCCAACATTCGTTAACTTCTGCACGGGTGAGGGCAGAGGGGCTCTGTTTGGCTGGCTCAGCATTCTGGCTGTCTCTTTGTTACCAAAATGACAACCCAGCTGCATCTACCAAAGTCCCTGTGAACCATCCTCTCGGTTCCAGAGGGTATTGCCATCGGGCTGCGTAGTGTCACAGGCACTGGTGGGGGGCAAAAAACCTGTGGAAAACACTGCCCTGTCTTCACTCTGCTGCTTCTCCATGGTTTATGGCTCCTTTATATGCATAGGTTAGTGCACACCTGGGCAGTGTGCTGAACTGCAAAGAAGGTTCTACCTTAGAACAACCATCTGAGATGGTTTTTAATTTTTTTTAATAAAATTTTAGGGAATTGCTGTCTATCTGCCTGCAGTATCTGTAGCCCTGATGAACAAGTAAGAAGATTTATGAGAAATCATCTAAATGTTCTGTTAAAAAAAAAATCAGCCTTTATCCTGTAGCCCAGGAACAATCTCAAAAGATGAAAGAGCCCAGAGCTATAAGTACACGGGTCCTTTCAGCTAACTCCTCTGAGATTTGAGAACTGCACATCTCCGTTCACACGTAGAGAAAAATCAGCGGTCCGTGGTCGTGCCATTGCCACTCAGTGTTACCCAGCAAGCGAGGGGCAGCTTTCCTGCTGCCCTGTGCAGAGCAACGTGGAACTTGGGACCACCTCAGGACTCGATACCAGCCGTGACAGGCTGGTC
Organism: Bucorvus abyssinicus; assembly: GCA_009769605.1. Lineage (NCBI taxonomy): Eukaryota > Metazoa > Chordata > Aves > Bucerotiformes > Bucorvidae > Bucorvus > Bucorvus abyssinicus. Next base: position 37,273,158 of record CM020032.1, read on the forward strand.
TCACTGAGGCGTTACATGAGGGAGCACACAGGGAGAGCACGGTGAGCTCTGCAAAGCCAGCTCTGGACTCCGTTCTTAGCGTGTACTACAACGAGAGAATTACGGTGCTCCAGATGTGCCTTTATTATGCCTTCATGAACGTGCGCTTGGCAGAATGGTAAAAGCTGTAAGAAAATGCAGGTTTGGGTTGATCTCGACGTGTTTCAGTTTGGTGTCCTGTGTGAGCTGCTGTTAGAGGCTTAGCGAAACCCTTTGGAAATCCTATCAGAAGCTGCAGTTAACTTTGAGATTATTTCCTTCATCTGTGGAAAATCACAAAGCATCTGTTTCTCTGCCATGCTCTTACCCTAAAGCTTCATCACCCTGGCCCAGGGGTAGAGGGTGGCCTGTTACGAGTGTGGAAAGGTCTGGAAGGGGGAGTATTAATAACTACAAGGAGTGAGTCAGAGCTCGTTCCCTGTGGCTCGCTTTCATTCCCGCCGAAGTTATTTTTCACATTGTAGGTCAAGGGCAGCAAATACCTGTCCCAGCAGCCCGTGCCAGGTGGCTTGGGTTACTGTGTGACCTCTGCGAGCAGCGAGCTGGGCGTTTCATACGGTCCCTATTTAGAATCAAGCTAAAATAATGTGTCGCTCTAAACTGGAGGGAATTTTCTCATCGGGTCCTAAGCATAAGGAGAAGGAAATCTTTGCTCTTTTTGAAGGCAGCTGGAGCAGCCTCTTCACGTCTAAAACTCCTTCACTGAGACATGTGGCTGTTGAGCCCCGTGTGTGTGCACATAATGATTTCTATCTGTGAACGTACTTTTATATGCAAACAGGTGGTTCCTCTGATGAAGGTGTATCTTAGGGACGGCAGTTCTGCCTTTAAAGTAGTATTTGATGTGTAAGGCAGGGGCGGGATGAGCAGATTTCAGCAGGCAGCAGAGCCCACTTCAGAAAATGATCCCGTCCCAGTGCGTTTCCTTGTAAATGAGTGCCCAGCTGTCCTCACGCACCTCCAATGGCTACAGCATCCCCATGCGCTTACGGGCTATGGTGTGTTCCCAATACATCTCACTGGTTCCCATAATAGACTGACATACGTAGGGTTTATAAACCTAACGTAGGGTTTATTAAGCTAGAAGAATATTCTCGAACCAGAGGGTCTGCAGAACAGGGATCTGGCATTGCTTTTCCCTGGCCATGCCGAAGCACAAAGCCTTTACAGCAGCTTTGGCTCTTCTGAGTGTTTTCGATCATGTCAAAGGCACGTGGGTGAGCCAGTGCAGAAGGCCCGTCCGTGACAAGAGCAGTAACATCAAAGGCTCCGCAAGGCAAAAGCAGAAGGAGACGAATCCGCTTTGAATGTCACTCGACCAGTGTAACGTTGCTGCCAGTGTTTGTACCAATCCCAGACCAGGAACGTGACAGCAGCAAGTGGGGTGGTTCAGTGCCCCGTTCTGCCAGCAGCAGTCTGTGCTGCTAATTAAGCAGAAGAGATTATTAACTGATCCTGCACTCTCCTCTGTTTTATTCTGTGCAAAATAGGATTAATTATTCTTCACTCAAGAATTTAAGAGCAAAATACGGGTATTCTCAGCTTTGAAAGAACCAAGTTAAAATAAACGTCATGGCCCGTTGATGCTATTTGTGCAGCCACCAGGCAGTGATTAGCAAATAACGTCCTGTGCAGCCTGCGCACGGCAGCTGCCACCGCCCCCAGCTCGGGGCCGCGTACGGCCCACGCTGAGCTTTGCCTGGTGTTCCTTCGGAATTGCCGGGCAAGCCACCGCGGCTCCTCGTTTCTGCAGCGAGGCAGGATGTAGCATGAATGTACTTGTTTTCATACTGTGTACATACCAGATGGAATAAAATAGCCGGATACGGATATCCGAAAAACCACATAATGCTTCATTTCGCATGGAACCAATTAGGAATTACTATTCTGAAATTAATTGGCCTACAGCACCGTTGGCATAATGTCAGTGCAGTCAGATTTAGGCCAATGGCTGGTTAAACACAAGGGCAGTTTCCGTAGGTTTAGATTTGACACATCTACCCATATATTCTTTGGATGTTCTCCAGCACGTAGCCGAACAGTCAGTCAGCCCTGCAGTACGGCTCTGAGGGCAGCCTGAGGAGAGCAGACTCCACCCCTGAGTGTTTGCTGTCCGGGGGAGCAGTATAATCTCTGCCCCATTGCGATTTTCAGGTGAGAATGTACCCTACAGATGCCGCTTTCTTCCCCCTGCTCCCTGCCCCGTACCCTTTGCTAAGAGCACTTTCAGGGCTGCACAGCAATAAAGTCATGTTCAGGGGCCAGCCAAAACGGCACAGTACCCTTCTGAGGTCTGCTGGGTCGGCTACAGTCCCCACCAGTTCTCCTTTCCGAATCCTGCTGGCGGTTCAGGCACACATTTACTTTCTGCTCTCATTTGTAGGTGGTCTGAAGAAAGCTTTAGCAATCTCTTGTAAATACCTTTTGCCCTTTGCACTCTAAAAACTGTTGACTTTTTCTGTTTGGTTGGTTTTGATGTTGTTTGTTCTCTTTCTCCTCTTCCAGGTCGTAACCAACACCGCTGCCAAGTTAGTACCACCTCTGTGCAGTGCCGCGTGCTTGTGCTGCGCTCTCTGTGTGAAGAGCTGGTGTCTGGGGTAGCATGATCCCCTGTGTCCCTGCTGTGGCTGCTTGCAAGTGGAAGTACTTTTAAAAAGAGCCGACTGGTCCAGCAAGCACCCGGGGCTGCCAGCGGGGTCCGGTGGAGCTCCCCGCTGAGCACGCCACGTGTTCCGCGTTTCCGGGGGATGCTCTAATGCTGCGGGTGCGGGTGGCATCGGAGCTTGCTCGGTTCTTGCAAATGCTTTCAGATCTTTTTGTCTTGATGGTCCGGGTTTGATTCCTCCTAACTCTTTAAGTAGTCTTCATGCCTTCAGGATTTGGAGAGCCTTCTCCGAGCTTTTTTTTTTTTTTTGGTGTATTATTAGTGGTGTATTTTTAGCCTCAGGGTTAAAACTAAATTCCGAAGTCCCACTCCACTAAAATTCCTGTTTAGGTCAGTCTAAGATACTGATCTGGAAAAGATCTAAAAATTTACCTTGGTAAACATTTTGCCCAAACAAGAAGCAACTATTGATCTGAAATATGATTGATCTACTTTATGTAGGGAAGTTCACAGAGTCCTCAGCTTTGCTCTTTAGTTTTCCAAAGGCAGAGGATTGTCTCTAAATTCCCTCTTTCTGTCTCTGAACTGAATGTTGTCCAGAAATTGCTGGAGAGGCTGGGTCAAATTCAGCATAAAATAAATAATTAGAGGAGTTAAATGTCAAATTTAAACTGATGAGAGGAGGTAAGGAGCAGTAGAATGCGTAAAGATGGAGTAATATTTGATGCATGTAACTTCCACTGAAGTGGCGTTCTCTGTTGATTTTACTGAGGTGGGGGGTGATGGCATGCAAACGATGGAACGCTGCTGGAGTGCTGACACTCCGGCCAGTTGACACTGATCAGTATCCTGTGACAATTGTCTTGGAAGGCAGAAGTCACATCACGGGCGGGTTGGATCTTACTTGCTTTGAGATTTATTTTCCCTGCTCCTTTGCCAGCTTGGTAGAAAAATCCCCTTGGTTTTGCAGAGGTCTCTGGCTGTCTCAGGGCTCTTCCCTCTGCCCCGGTGTCCCAGAGCACAGCAGCCCTTACCAGCACCAACAGCTGCCGGTTACTTCCGGAGCTGCAAAGAAAACCCTTTTCGGTTATTTTTGGGGAATCCTGTTCGCTTCAGTGCCAGGTTTGCCTCAGTATGTGTCGTGTGACTGAAACCTCTTGTCAGACACCACTGAAACCGTGCAAATACCGCAAGTGAAAGCCAAAATCACGACTGCTGCTGCCGGGAGGAAAGTTTAGGCTGTTCTGAGACTACTGGCTTTTATTTTTGTAATTCACTGTGGAAACCAGTTGCTTTGAACTTTATGCCTTAAAAGGGGCCCACTCAACCTCTGTCTTTTCACTCACACAGTCCTCTCAGGTCTTGGGTTTAGAGCCCCTTCAAAACTCCCAGCAGGGAGGGAAAGGTGTCGAGGAGCTGTGTGTTCCTGATTACCGTGTGAAGGTTTGGGGTATTGCAAAGAAAGCGATGCCATTGTTACAGCAAGGCGCGTGCATGCTGAGGAGTCAGGAGTGTACCAACCTGTACCCCTCTGCACGTCACCCTTCCTCCAGCGAGGTCACTACAGGAACGGTATTGTCATAGCTGACCAGCAGGTAATGGTGAGATGGTTTACGTGTCAAAATGTCTCTGTAAAAAGACGATTTCCACATTTTGACTGCGTACTGCAGCTTCCTGCTGCCCCCCACTCGGCATGTCGGTGTGTGTCACTAAAGGCTCTGGCTGTACTACAGCACGTGCATGTTTCTGTCTCTGTTCCCTGAGCATGCGCCTGTTGCTGTCAGAGCGACATTCTGAATGTGCTGTGACTGCGTGTCTCCTACTGCCCAGCTTCAGGCGGGGCATCCCACCACACAAGAGGCTGAACACACAGTGGCATCCCCCGTGAAAACAGTGACTTCAGATGACTGCCAGCTTTCCTCAATTTCCCTTTCTCCTCCGTGCTGGGTCGAGGGTTCCAGTTCAACACCTGGACACCCTCTGTGGCCAGCCCAGGGCAGACAGGGACACTATCGGTCCCTTGCCAAGCAGAGGAGCTACAGCAACACTTCGGGCTGGCTGTGCAGAGGTTCTGGGGAAGATGAGTTTAGTCTTTGTGAGGAAAGCTTTGAAGGTTAACAGGCGCAAGTTCTAAATTTCACTGGAACCTTCTAAATAAGAGAGGACCTGACATCTTTTCACCCCACTCCACTTTCTAGCACCTAAGACCCTTCTGAAAGAGTGAATGGCTGCAGTGAATAAACAGGGAATTCTCTGCAGTACATGTGTACACCCAGGGACAAACGTGTGTGTACATTTGTATACACTTACACGTATATACACATGCAAGAACAGAATTTTACTATCTGTATTCATAAATACTTAGGGATTTGTCACGATTTTTTATACAACCACAACTTTCACCTTTTTTTCTCTTTATACATCTGTGAGCCAACACAAGACTGTCGCCCATAAGCGCAGCCAGCTTTTGACTGTTCCCCGTTACCTCTGTTGCCTCTTGTCCTCTGACCAGAAGCTGTGGTGCGATGCCGTGAGCAGACATGCACACCCCTCTGCCGCTGCTTTTTCTCTCACATAACGGTCACGCCTTTCTCCTTTCTTCCCCTCCCTCCCCTGTCAAACCTCACTCTTGCATAACCCAGCAAGGATTTCACGGAGCGTTTCAACCCCAGTGTCCTGAAGGACTCCGCCCTGTCTACGCACAAGCCCATCGAGGTGAAGGGCCTGGGCGGCAAGGCTACTATCATCCATGCCCAGTATAACACTCCCATCAGCATGTACTCCCAGGACGCTATCATGGATGCAATTGCAGGCCAGGCACAAGCCCAGGGTGGAGAATTTGCTAGGTAAGGTTCTTGCCTGGTGTGGAATGCTCTTTCTCTGCATGACACGGCTAATGGTCCCCACGTGCATGACACGGCAGCTCTTCCTGGGCTCTTTTTTTTTTGGAGTATTTGACACATGAAAAGTACAAATCGGTCCTAGGCAGTGTTTGAAAGTACCTCATGGTTTTGAAGTTAAAAGAGTGGATAGTTACAAAATGTAGTAGTTCTTTTTTGGTACTCTTCCTAGAACTGGTGAACCCACAAAGACATACCTAGTGCTCTGTGTGACACTGGATGATGCTTCATTCATGACCGGGCTTTGCAACAGCCTCTGTGTTCTATGCGTAACGCAGAAGGGACGGGAAAGGGGCACAGACTTTTTATAAAGATTCCCGAGGAATGAAAAATACTCATTTAGTGCTGGCGCTGTTGGATTCTCCTGGATGGAGCGGGGTGCTGACTCAGCCCTGCCCTAGTCTGTGTGCTGCACAGGTCTAGGCATATCCTCTGGACTATGGCAGCAGCCATCGAGCTTTAATAATTCTGCTTTTCCAGGGCATGTTTCTGTAACCTTATCTGATAAACCTACCCACAACTGCTGAGAGTTAACTGAGGTGACATGAGTGATGAATGTGGCCAGGCTTCTCTCTTTATTAGGTATCTTTCTACCCAAAATAGAACTTACCACCTTCTCCTGGGACACCAACATACAGGTACAGCGACAGGCGGTAACCCGGTTTCTTTCCCATATGTTCACTGCAGGCTTATTCACAATGGAGCTGGTTTGTGTATTTGCTTGTGCTCCCTTTTACTGGCCATTGCTCTTTTTTTCCATTCTCCCCCGCCCCCTAATTTTCTGCACCAATATTATTCTGTTGTCCATCACAACTCTCCCTGATGATGGATCCCAGACAAGACCTTCAGCTGGTTTGGACTGTGAGTCGGTGAATCTCCGCAGGTCTAAGTCGACTCATATTTCCAGTTAGCAAAGTACAGGGAGAGAGGTTCCTTCTGTCTGTGCTCTCTAAAACAGTTCACGGCTTCCAGAGGCATGGATTAGAGGAGAGACTTTATACCGGCATTTTCCACTAAATGCTGTAACATACTGCAAATAGTAATGTTCAGAAATGTTACCTATGTAATGACCAGATGATCATAAACAGCACCTGAAAAGAGTCTCTCAAATGCAGCTCCAGTCCCAGGGGTGGCTCTGCTGGACTGGAAGACTCCCCCATCTTTTCCCACCTGTGGAAGAGATCAAACACAGTGTTGCAGGGAGAGGAAAATGCCCTTTCTAGAAAATCCCAGGTAGGGTGAGAGAAGTCCCAGGAGTGCAGCTAGAACAGGAAGGTCAGCACACTTCCCAGGGGGCGGGGATTTGTCTTACCACGTAGAACTGTGAAGGAAAGAATCTGAATACTTAGAGAGGCTTGGATCATCAATCATAAGGTGGCAATGAATTACATTAGTCTATACAGGCGCCTTGAAAGGAGCTGAATGCAAGGACACGTAGATAAAAACCACAAACTAGATGTTCATGGACTGTCAAGTTGTTGCACCAGCCGCAGCAAGAGCTGTGTTAAGTGCCGCTAGCAGAAGCTCTTTTCCTCATTTTGAGCACAGAATCCACCTATCACTTGGGTAAGGTTTTGAAATGAGGTGATGATCTCCATTAATCCTTTGCTATCAGACAGCTCTAGTGGAACATTCATTTTTGCAGACACCTCCATGACTGTGTTCTCCCCTGTAATGCTGGAAAAATTTTTTTGGCAAGATCCATTTAAGCTTTTTCTTCATTTTGGAATGTGACTGCTAAGCCTGAGGTTCACCTGGCCCTAGAAGAAAGGCATGTTCCTCTTCCTCGGTGCAGTCAGGGGCTCTAACTCTGCTGTGCCGTGGGCTACAGCCCGTTTTGAACCCTCCGCTGATTAAACTGCTAACACTGGGTGACTAAATGATTTTCTCCATAGATTGTTTTATCACAATTAACACAGCATTTTTAATCTAGATCTAAAGGCACCGTTTGTGCTGATACAACAATGCCCTTTGATACTCATTCCATTAAACCTGTAACTCATTTCCTTAAGGTGTTGCTCTGACCTCTGTGACATCCTGAACTTCATTTGCCGAGGAAACTGAGGGTCTGCTTTAGTTTGCTTAGTTGATCGAGTCTGAGATAAGATTATGCTTAATGCAGAAGTACGTGGATGAGAAGTTTGTCATATAAAAGCAGACCACATTGTGTACTGATCATTTCGTCTCAATTCTCTGCCTACAATGTGGTCTCAGTGCTCAGTTACTCTTCTTTGGGCTTTTCCTTTTACGTCAGAGGTGAGTGCGGAAGCCACGAGGTGTGTGTACGATGGTAAACATCCTCCAGCTGCAGATCTGAGGGGGTGCTGTTCTCTTTGGCCAGCAACAGCTGGAAACTCCGCTTTGATCAGTGAGAAAGAACAGGCAGGCTGAAGATAAGAATGCATTTTCTAGTGTGACCATTTGAAATCAGTGATGGTTTAACTCAAGTCAGTGGGATCACAGTCAAGCTCATGTCACTGAGGAAATGACCCACCTGTTCTGGATCACCGTGGCAAACACAAGGGAAAGCGTGTCAGTTATTCATACTGCAGTTACTCAAACCTCATGCTGGACCCTAAAGGTACACAAACTTGAATGCCCTGTCTATCTTTTCTCACACTACGTAGCTTTGTTTTAATTGATTTTGCTATACCAAGAACCAAGAGTTGGCTGCAGTAAAACCAGGTGGTCAGCACCTTGCAAGTCCAGTTCTGTCAAAACCTCCTCTCAATTCCATTACACATGTCAGACCAAATTCGCAAGTCAGGTACGTAGACAAAAATCCAACAACTTTATCAGGATTAAGATCTGACCGTTCTAGTAGCAGAATCAATAATGTGACTGTACAAACGAGAGTCTTATGTATCCTCCACAACAGGTCCACTTGGCTGGATAATTTACCAGCCTACATGAACGGTTTGTGTGTTGGGTTGTGGGGCTTTTTACCCCTTAGAGCTTTTTTTTTTAATAGCTGGAACCAGTCTAATAACCAGAGTCACAATATTCCGTTGTGTGTCCACATCAGGGGTAGAACGTGGCAGTGTTCCTAAGTTTTTACTTATTATCTACTTAAATTTAACCTAGTGACTCCAGGGAGTGATTTACAAGATAAACCGTAAACTCCAAGAAAAAAAATCACATTGTTACTTATTCAAGAGGTTTGACTGTCTTTAAAGCTTGTTTTAATGTTAATAATGTGTGGCTTGTATGATGATGTGGAAAAGGGGGACCACTTTTTATGGAATCCTACTAAAATACCGTAGGCTGTAGTATGAAAAACCCTCCAAAGCTCAAACCCATTTGGGAAGAATTTTTTTCAGTAATGTCAATTGAAAGTAATATGCTTAAAGGTGCATGATAGTTCTGCACATACACACCCAGATGGAAAAAAAATTGAATTAAGAAGAGGTACAACAGAGGTATTGACGTGGTTATGTGCATGTTTAGGCTGTCTGTAAGAATCAGCTGTCACATTGAGGTTTATGGAATGCTCATAATCAGCGATGTGCTCTATTTTACACTCCCATGCCAAGTGGCTCGTATGTCTGAGTTACTCTTCTACAATATAATTATGATTTTAAAAAAAGAAAAAGGCCTGCTGCATTAAAGACAGAGTTGGAAATATTCCAGTGTGTTGGAGTAATTTAGTTCAGTTTCTAAGAGCGTGTTTCACTCTGCTAGGGAGGGTTAATTCACCAAGCTCCATTTCCTGCCTTTATCATCTACCAGAAGGATATTAATATGTCATATTAATGCCACACATTGCTACTGTGAAACCTGTGGTCCAGCCTCTAGCACTTTTAACTGCCTTTGAGCTAAGGGCCTATCTACACATACACTGTTAAAGCGCTTTTTTGTATATTGGTTATCTTATAAGAACAGAGCATTTCAGCTGGAGGATTTAAACACAGGAACTGGACCTGTCCATGGTGTGCCGCAGCGCTCGGGGGTTGAAATCAGCAGTGCCGTCTATCCAGTGGTTTCTCACCCACAACGCTTGCAGCTGTGCCATTTGCAGCGTTAAGCTTCGGCAGGATTAGAGTAAGTCTGGGGATGGATCTGAAGGTAACTGTTGGCCCAAACCAGGCCGTCCCCTATGACAGTGGTACGGGGCAAGGCACGGTGTGCTTAGTCAGTACCAAGACGATGGCCTGAAGTGCCTGTGGGAGCTTGAAAACTGGGTCCACTTTTGGGACTTTTTAACCAGACCCTTCACAGTGACAGAACTTTTCAGCGTAGCCAAGAGCGAGAAGTGGCTGCAGAACGGTCACGAGGGCGTTGCTGACTTGCTGTGGGTATTAGGGACTATCTCTGTTCCATAGAAAGACTGTTTCTGCGTGGAGTCAGCAGGCAGAACTCACTGCTGCGCTGAGTGCCCTGCCTCAGCGAGCCCTTCTGCCATGTGGGAGGGCCAGAGGAGGAAGACTACTGCGCTCTCCCGCATTTGGAGAAGGATATGGCATACCTCATCCATTGGTGCTCACAGGAGCAGCATTTGTGGCAGCCACTGATGGCACACCCTTCCCAGAATGAACAAGTCCACATTATGCCTTCCATTCCCACTAGCAAAGATGATGGTCTAGGAAACGAGCTAAAAATGAGCTGGAAAAGGCCGCTTCCTTTCATGTTTTGTGGCAGAGTTTAAACTGAAGAGTCAGGGGTTTTTTCTAAGCTATCCTCCATCCTGTACATGATTGTGCTGAAACATATAAAAGAAAAATAACTGGGCTTTGTACCCTGATGGGTCCTTAAGAAAGTGAGAAGTTTGCATATACTGGGGGCTACGAGGAATATAAATACTCCTCTAACAACAAAAAAATGCTGAAGAGATGGGCGGCTTGTGGGCCCACAGCAGATCCACACACACATGGTGTTTCTGAGCCCCTTGCAGCCTTAGCTGAAGAGCATACCCCACACGACTGCTCGGTGCAGATCCATCACATCAGCGCCTCTTCCGCAGCGTGGAGGAAGAGGAAGGTATCAGCTGGAAAATACTGGGCTCTAAGGCACTGCCTGGTAACCCTGTTTAACTACAGCATGTGCGCTGGCTGGCTGTAGGGTATTGGACATGCTGCTTGGCTGTTCCATCATTCCTCTCGGCCTTTCAAATCACAGACCCAGCTTCCCTGTAGATTTTCTCTTACGAGAACAGTAACTTCGAGCCTGAACCAAGGAAGCCACTTTCCATAGCAGGTGACTGCTCCTGGGACTTTGTAGCAGTGACTTAGCTGGACCAAATGGCCCTTAACTTTTCACAGAGCCATTTCTCAATTTTCATGAAGCTGAGCCTGCTGTTTGCACAGCTCTGTATGGAACAGCATGTTAAAGCTGTTACAATAAATCACTTGCTTCAAAAATAGACCCTGTATTTGGAGAAGCCATGGAGCCAAGTTACTCCGAGCACACATCATCCCCACAGTGCGCATTTCTGCAGCTCGGTTAATATTTAATTTTAACTGTATGCTATGCAGAAGTTATTTTTGCAGGGAAAAAAGCTATTAAGTTACGAAGTCTGTTTCTAGCTTGTATCATAAATCACAGCGAGGTTACCTCATCACTCATGCTGCAGAGCTCTGTAGCTAGGACTTCAGGTGAGCAGAAGTGGACGTTTCTTCCCGGATACCTCACTTTGCAAGGTGATGAGAGATGCCGTGAGATGCTGATATACCTTCTGCTGCTGAAGATTTCAGACACAAAATGTGTATGCGGGTCTTGAGTACAAGCCTAGGCGTCTTATGCTTCACTAGTTTAGTAGATGATGGATCCAGAGCTGTGGCAGCTGGAAGTTTCAGAGTTTGGCAAAGAATAATCATCTCCAGAAAAAGCTGTAACAGCCTACCACATTGGTTTTATAATGATGTGTGGCTTTTATTTCTAATTGCAACCTTAAAATACTCTGGCCCCAAACTGTAATAAGACATAACATAAAACAGTATCAACGTGAAGCTGTTTTTCTAAGAAATAATATGGGAAATAATGGGTTTGCCTGGCATTCTCTCCTTTATCACTACACATTATTCTAACCACCGTGAGCTTGTGGCTGCGTTGGCAGAGGAACCCTGAACAGACATTTCCAAGCTTTTTCACTCTGTTTTGAATATGCAGCTTTGAATGGTGACGGGCCATTTCAAAGACAGAATGAGCCACAACATTCTTGATTCACCTCAAATTGATTTGTCTATTTCTTTTTTAAAGTTATCTTCTCAAAGTCGTGTTTTGGATGAGAAGTTCTCAGAGCAGGGAGAGGTTGGGATGAAAGCCACCATGTGCTGTTTCACAACGTTTCACTTTCTGATTTGCAGTTCCCTTCCTATTAAAGACCCTCACATAGACAGTGCCTCTCCGGTCTATCAGGCTGTGCTTAAAACTCAGAACAAGCCTGAAGATGAAACCGAAGACTGGAGTCGCCGTTCTGCCAACCTGCAGTCTAAGTCTTTCCGCATCCTTGCCCAGATGACTGGAACGGAGTACAGTAAGTCAAGTAACAAAACATCCCTCTCATCCTCATTTTAGATTCATGTCTTTATTTTCTTACTCCAGGCTTAGCAGCTGATACTCAAGGATGGCTTATGTCCAGCTTGTGGTCACTGTCAGTGAGGGCTAAGATCTAAGAACCCTGGAGGTCACCTGAGGGAACAAGGAAATCAAAGTGTTCAGTCTCACCTTGTGCTTTGGGAAGGAAATTCTTTGATCTGCCAGAAGTCTCACCGTGGAAGTGCCACAGACTATACAGCAGGGGAACATTTGGGACCCCATAGTTCTTCTGGCTCACAAACCAATCCTCTGCAAGGTCTCTCATTTTCCAGCAGCCTAGATAGAAAAAAAAAAAAATACAAAGCAAAACAACCCAAAACAACTTAGGTCTCTTGTAACAGTCTTTTATAGAAGTGACTTCTGGAAGTCCAAAGAACTCCCAGATCAGCATTTCCATTGAACCTGTGGTTCTGTCAGCCCTGTTATCTAAACCTAGATCTGCCATGAGTATCACGGGTGGTTGAACTTTGTTGCTTCTTGCCTATGGAAGTGTTTTTCTGACAACCTGCTGGTGACCTCAGAAAGTTCGGGGACCTTCCCCACATCAGGGGAAAAATACTCAGTATTTCTCCCTCATACACCTCTGCTGCTGCCTCTTGTGCTTCCCCACACAGGAGCAGGCCCTCTCTGCCAGATCATTGCCTACAGCTGAGAAACAGTGCTAATAAATGACCCAGGAAGGAGCTTATCAGTTGTTTCCCTACTCACAGCGTTTCTGCCCAGCTCTAGGGACTGCTCCTCTTTGTGCTGTTCTTACAAAGTCAGCACAAACACTCCTTTAGACAGGCTTTTGATAACACTGCTAAAGGACTTGTAATTTTGTTATAAAACTAATTCCTTTCTTTCTTTAACTGAAGTGTTTTTCTGCCTGCAGTGCAAGATCCAGATGAAGAAGCCCTGAGGAGGTCAAGGTAGGGAACTCCCTGTGAAAAATACAGCTTTCTCTTTACTATAACGAAATGTTTTAAACCAGCATTAATCTGAATGTACGTTGTTATCTTTCTGTCTTAAAATGTTCTAATACATTTACTGAAAAATCACTAAAATTGAAGTGCTGTCAGTGAGAGGTATTGGAATGAGAGGGATAACAAATCAGCGTGGTTTTAGGAAAGACAGTGCAGAATTCCTCAGGTGTGTGTCCAGTCTGAAAGCCCTCTGCACATGCAACTTCGTGTGCTTTACTGTGTGTGTGAATGCAATGAGTTCCTGAGACCAAGCCCTGCATAATGACTTGGTTGTGTAATTGGATGAAAATATACAATGTTGTGATAGCACTGAGATTTTTGAGCAATTTATTTGGATGACCCTGCAATTGACATTTGATTCCCCTGAAATGATACGGTAAAGGAGCTGTTTCCATCCACATTCATCATTGTTTGCTTGTGTTTTGTTTGCAGTAAGTGCACCCAAATTTGTAGACTATGGAAGCACAGGACTGCTTTTGCTAGTGGATAAATGTGTTTGTTTCATGTGATCTACCAAAACCACTGAAAAAGTGGATGAGTTCAGTGCTATAATAAGGAGTTAAAGATTTACCATCATCTTATGTTATCCTGCATAGCCAGGAAATAGATTTATTGGAGATTCTTACGTAGAGCCCGAAAAGCTGCTGTTGAATCACAGCACCCTGCGTGCAAGCCTGATTTTCTGTTTGCACACTTCAAATCCCCGTATGGCGTTCGCTGCTCTAAGCCGCTGGCTGTGTTTGTGATGGGTTTGATACCAAATCCACTTCCTTTCTTTTTTTTCTGTTTTACTGCCATATGGCTCCTCTAAAGGTTCTGAGCTTTTGATCGCAGCACAAGTTATGAATGTGGAATCAGAGAGAAAGGTGTCTGTCATCTTCCCTGTGAAAATACCAGTATACGTTGAGGTTCTGTTCGCCCTGAAGCTTCGTTGCGGTTCACCGCAGGTCACGGCTAGGTGCCTGAACATCAGGCTTGCCATTCCATCCCTCGGGGATTTATTTCTCCCCTCAAATGTGCAGGCTTAATTCTTGCTAAATGTATTGTACGTTATCTGTTTGGATGGAACAGCGCACATCCAAATCCTTATTATGGTGGGATTTAAAGCGTTGTGCTGAACTTAACGATCCCCCATATGCATCCAAGAGTAATACGTTGCTTTAAAGAAATAATCTTTCTAGCTGTAGCCTGTGGCTTTGGGAAATAGGAGCTACAGTATCAGATACACTGAAAATAATTGTCTGGCAACAGAGCAATGTGTCAATTGCATGTTGTAGTCAGCATAACTGAGAGTACCTGATGACATCCACTGTGCTTTGCACACTTTTTGCAGTGTTGAGGTATCATTGTGTTGTGCTTTTTGTCACGGGGACAGTTACGGTTACCTGAAGAGGCGTAAGGGTCTTCATTGGTAGTAGAGGCAGAAGGGAGTATGTCCTAGGTAGTTAGCTGGGTATGGTGCAAGTGGCACGAGCTGTGGTGCAAGGAAAGAAATGAGGTCTCCTTCCTACCTGCCTGATAACGCTTGCCGCATCTTGGTGGCTTGGTACCTCCCTCCAACGTTGCACGTGCTCCACTGCAGATTTGGTAGCAACAGCCCTGGTTATGCATCCACCGTGCACTGCTCTTCTGGGCCTGTTGGACCTCTTCTGTTTAATGTTTTGATCCCTTAAAGGATGGAAGGACCGATGTCAGATGCACAGAATCCAAACTTGAACTCTGCTCTTCCAGCACAATAACAGAGTAGAAACCCCTCTTCATCATCTGCCCAGATGGCCTGTACAGCCACCCCTTCCTCCATGCCCATGGTTTGGGATCACCTGCAAGGATCCTTGGGCTCCCGAAAGCAAAATGTTCCCATGAACTGGGAAACCCGAGCCTTGCCAGACTCAGTGTTGCACTGAGCCCATGCTGTGCTGGCATTCTGAAAAAAGTCCTTCACGTTCCAAAACTTAAACTGCTAGAGATTTCCCAGCGTGGGGAATTTTGGTCTCGGGGCACGCTGTGAGCAATCTCTCTCTGGGTGCTTGCTCTTGTCTCTGTCAGCTCTTCAGCGTAGGCAGCAAGAACTGCATGAAATGGTGATCGGGTTTCTTCCCAACATTTGGGGGGAAAAAAATACATGTAGCTTATTTTTGGCAGAACTATTTTACATAGAAATAGTCACTTCTAGATTGCTGCTTCTCACTTCAAGATATACGCTCTGAACAGAACCCACACAGCTTGGGAATTTTCAGCTGACAGAATTTAATAGTCATTTAATATTAGTGAGTGCATTGCATGACTGTTCTTTGCTCGTGCTGCTGCCATTCTGAAGCCACGTAAGATTACAACTTGCTATGAAAACTTTCCGTGGCTGTTGTGATGATTGTTAGGGAGTGTTTTCTGGGAAGATGGTATCCATTTCGAGGCAAATGGATGTTTCTGCATACCTTTTCCTGGAACGCAGGGGTGTATCTTTAAAGCAGTACGGGAATTCTCGAATGCCGTGGAAGACCCACTGTAGCTAGGGTGCTGCAGTGTAACTGGAAAAACGGCACCATGAATTTCAGCATTCTAGCCAGGAATACTTCATGTCTTTTAATTACTGAAAGCAGAAAATACAGTTTGAGAAGTCATACATCAAGACTCCTTTAGGAGTGTTACTTGCATGACACTGTGTTACTAGGAACAGCAGATTTGGAAATATCAGTGAATTTGTTGGCATTTACTCTGTTTATTGTTTCGTGCTTTCTCCAGCCTGAGGAGTAAAACCAGCCCTGTCTGTTCATTTCTGTTCAGCTGGTTTCTCTCTCAAGTTTTGCTCCAAAGTTTTGCTCCATTAACACAATTGTCTTGTGTTTTGGGTGTAAATAATGAGAGGAAAATTACCTTGTTTGTAACACATCAAGTAAGTTTTGCAAATAACAAGAACATTTTATTTTCCATTCTGTTTGATACACTTCTCCTTGACTGTGCTCTCATCCCACGTCCTCCTCCTTCCACTTTTTATTTCCAAAACCTGAATTTAAACTGTAGAACATCTAGGAAAGATTAAATCCGAGAGGTGCTGAACGTGGCTGGAGCGCCCCAGCCTGCAGTCAGAGGTAGGGGTGTTCACAGGAGGGGGCCGGTACTTCACAGGACTGTGCTGTGAAAATCTTGCATTACTGATTCTTGACACAAATGCCCAGAAATATTTATGCAAATGTCAACACTTAGACTCAGTTACGCTGAGAAAAGCTATAGAAAAGTACTGCTGATGGCCCTTACAGGAGGGACAGAGGGATATATATATATATATATAGGCTGATCTTGGTATTACAGAATGGAAAATATTTGCATTAATTTTGCTCTTGTATGGAGTTAACTTTTGCTGACTGCTCAGTTGAGGGGGAGGGCAAAGCAGAGGGAATCTGCTGGCAGGGCAACAGTGGGATTACACTGCGTTCCTAGCAAAAGCAGCCCTGTAATACCAAGCACAAGTCAAAGAATATGAAGTTATATCAAGTTATTTCTGAGAAATGAACAACTGCAAAACCTTTCGTACGTGGCCCGAGAAGGATCACCCAGCCTTCTCTGAGCTGATTCGAAAGCTGAGCGAAAAATCCAAATAAATTGCCGTTGCCCGAGTTCTAAGGCAGGGGAGTGGTAGCCATGGTCCCTAACCCCTTTCTTTCTCCCTCCTTTCTTTCCTCTCTCTGTGTCTCTCTCTCTCTCTCTGTCTCTTTCTCTCGCTCTTTCTTCATGCCACAGGGAAAGGTTTGAAACGGAACGTAACAGCCCACGCTTTGCCAAATTGCGCAACTGGCATCACGGCCTGTCAGCGCAACTCCTTAATGTTAAAAGTTAAAAGCCCACATTTAGCAGGCAAACACCCGACACAGAGAATTAGAGTGAAAGCTCAGCTGCTGGTCCTGAGTTAGAGCCTAAGGGTGTCACGGGCACAGGTCAGCCCTGCTGCCAGCCCTTTCTCTGCCTGCCTGCCTTCTATAGATCGCTGTTGTTAGCCTGTTAGCCCTTCACTGTCACCAAAAGAAAAATAACCCTACAGCCTGGTTCCCGTTCTTCGTTGTGAAGTAGATCAGCTTTTATCCTGACCATAGCACATGTAACTTGAGTATAGAGGAAAATATCACTATTGTACTCTCTTGGCTTGAATTCTAGAAGAAAACGCGAGGGAAGTTATTGACAGCCTTTCTTTAGGAGGAAGAGGAATGAGACTTTCACTGAGTTTTACTGCTGTAAAGATAATTAAGTAGGAGAAAAAGATGACCAGGTGACCTGCCTGAGCCTGGCCTAGACTTTGCTAAATGTACAATATACTTGGTTTGCGTAGTTGTGTGATGCCGTTTGAAATAAGTCATTAGCAATGCGAATTATTTGTCTTCAATATATTATACTGGTTGAAGTAATTTGCTGAAACCATTGCTGTAAGTTTTCTGTTGGAAGCCTGAATTTGTCATTATTTGAAAGCTAGAGATAGTGGTGGCGGCTCAGGATCTGTAAGGAAATGACCTTTTGATAGAGGTGATGTAGGAGTGAGAAGAATATATCGTTCTATTGGTGCACTGAAGTTTTAAAAGCATCTTGCAAGTTTTAAGGAATCTGTTGCCCATTCTGTATCGCTCTTGCTTTGACCCACATTTTTTTCTGTATATAGCAGCATGTGTTATCTGAAATAAAAGGTTTTAAAATTAAAATAATTATCTGCCTGTTTTACACAGTACTTTATTCTATTTTAAAACAATAACTGCTTCAACTGATCATTGAAAGAACTCTTCTGTCCACAATAGAAACTTTGGTCAAAAAGCTCTCCCCTATGACCTATAACTCTTAGTGACCTTGAAGTTATCTGCGTTAGAGTAAACCTGACAAAGCAGTCGGAAGAACGACAACAGAAATGAACAAATACTGTATTAGATGCGAATGAAAACAAAGTGTAATTAATAGATGTTAGATGTCAACCCATTGATAATATTGGTTGAATAATATGCATTCTCTGGCAATAATTATTAATCTGTGCCTGTGGTAAAGGCACTTGAGATGTTGCTGGTGCTTAAAATGGGATCTTCTTGTTTCAACATCACGTCAACGCTTTGCTTTTAAGCTTTGCCAGTGAAGATATGGCAAAAATACACCAAAGGCCCTCAAGTATTTCTGGTTTCTGTTTGAAGTACACCACGAGCAGTGTCACTTACCTTCCTAGTTTATGTTCTGTTCCTTAAATGAAACAAAAAAGGCAATGGAACTGAACTGTGTGTGGTTTCCATAGGAACAGTTGATGTTAGCCCTCAACAACCTGCCACGGGAGCGCTTAGCACTGACTGAAGCAAAAGTTTCTGGTGAGACAACGCTGTTCTCTGCAGTGGCAGGTTGGCTCTGTGCAGCCCTACCTACAGCCCTCAAGAGTTTGGGGGGTTTTCCATTAACTTCTGTAAACTGCAAATTCGGTACCTTCACCTGGTAGCAGTAGATTAGTGCATGAGATTAGATTGAAACTCCTGCACTTTTTGCTGTTTCCAGACACCTGGAATTTATATCAGCAGCCCATGCAAGAACAAAGTCCACTCAACTCCCTTGGTTTTTCTGTGCTGTAGATGGAAGGAAAAGCTACTGTTCATGAATGATTTTGCATGAATCCACCAAACACCAAAGTGTTTAAAGGAAAAAAAATCTAGCTATCACACTTTTAAAAAACCAGTAATTTGAGTAGTATTTAAGAGTATATGAGCACTAGTTCCTTTTAAAATGCATTTCTCTTTCCTCAGCTAAGTGCCATTCAGTACCCAACGTTCAGCTGTATTGTCCTTAGGGGAGCCCAAGCAGATCCTGACCGTACCATCTTATCAGTGCCTGGGGAAAACCAGCATAACTGCTCGAAGAAAGAGCACCAGTTTAACTTCTCCTGAATCAAACTTCAGTTCAGAGAGGTGGATTTTAGTCATATATGGGAAATTTTGATAGAATTTAAAATATCAATAGGCAATTGGTTTTTTTTTTTCAGAAACGTCAAATGTACTGAAGTAAAAAATCTTCCAGTTCTAATTTTCAACCAAATTAAATGGTTTTCTGAATAAGTAATAATACAGTGTTTTCACTTGAATAGGAATTGTCTATCCTGTTTTATGAACATAACACAGATACGATTTGTGTCAAATAGTCCTAGTGCATGTACTGAAATGGAAACGAAAATGTTTAGATTATATCTCAATGTTTACACTTAATGTTATTTTTTAATAATCAGAAAAGCATCATTTGATCAGATAGGAAATTAATGCAGATGTCATTAAGGAACCCTTAGCCCTGCTTCAGTGGATTTAATGATAAAAATCCAGTGCATATAAACCACGTAATCAGAGAGAGAAATAGTTGTAATCCTTTCTCCTGGAGGATTCAAACTAGAATGTAAACACTCTCCAAGCTTGTAGAATTTCCATTCTTTATGTAATTACAGAAAAAAGTAATTGAAAAAATACGCAATAGTTGGTAACTTTGGGAACTTTTGCACTGATGAAGACCTTTTGTGATGGGGCTGTCGCTAATCCCTGAGGCAAGATGTTTTCCTACAGCATCGTTCTACTGCTTAGTGCAGTCCCTCTCAACAAACCTCCCTAGTGATGGGCTTTGGTAATTAAACCCTCAGTTAGTTTTTTTCTATCCAGTCTCTTGTTTATATTTAGACAATTCCTTAACTCTTACTCCTCCAAAATCTGCCTTTATGTTGTCATGGCAATCTTCAAGCCCAGAAAATGCATGTTATAAATCTTTCTTTATAGACCTATTAGAGGTCTTGTTTCTCCCTCCTGAGCAGTAGGCAGACTTTCTCTGTAAGGTGGAGAAATTGGGCTGGAGCTGCCATTCTGCTGCATCTCATTGCAGGAGACTGTAACAGACTTGGGCCTGATATGAAATCGTTAACAGTTTTAAGAAATCACTAGCTTTGTTGTAGCAGAAGGTCAGGCCTGGCCTGGTTACGCCCTATTTTGAATTTGTATGTTGCTTCTGATTGACCAACCCCATCTCGCAGTGCTGCTTGACCGGTTGCAGGTCTGCTGCTTTGCCTGGGAAAATCAGTCTCAATTAGTGACAGTGACGCTTAACCTAGGTTCCTGATTGAAGGCTTGATGAGTCGTGTAACTCTTTAAAATCACACTGATGATAGATAGGCAGCTATATCTGTCCCATGGTGGATAGCTGTTGAACTGTGACTGTTCTGCTGAGCAGAGGACAATGGTTGGTGACAATACTGTCTTCTAAATAGCCTCCGTGCCAAAAGTAAAGTCAAATGCAGGATGTGGGTAGTGATATTAACCCCCTGCCCTTCCCAATATTGCCAGTAAAGCATAGTGTTATAAGCATTTAATGAAGACACAGCAAAGCTGATGCCAGTAGGAAATCAAACCCAAAAGGCCTTCCAGGTAAATCTGCTTGTCTGGTTATGACACAGGGAAATGCTCATTTTCTGCTGTGGGTTAAGACCGTTTGATCTAAACTAACCTGTTTCCTGCATACTGCTGCCTTGCCTTCCACTCAGATGTCTCCTCCTCACCTCCTCCGGTGCTCAGTTTGCAGCAGCAATACTGACGGCATGCTGTGTGTGCCGATGGGACGTGGCTGGAGCGTGACTTTGAGAAAGCGAGCATGACAACTTGACCTCTCCTCCTTTCATGCATGAAAAAATGACACAAGGAGAAAGGTTCTGTGGCTCCTTCCCTTGCCTCCCTCTTGTCACACCTGCTTGCATGGAAGGGCAGTAAGTTTTTGCCATGTAATAAATACAGAGTTGCTTTCTCTTCATTGCAGTTTCTCCCTCGTTATGCACAACTGTGTGGTGTATATCTTCAGTAGCAAGGAACAAGCATTTTAGGGACTACTTTAGCACTTCTGAAAAGCCCAACTCTTGCGTATCCCAGAGCTGTCTGGCAGCCTTGGTCAGGGCCAGAAGAGGTGACTCCAATTTCTCTCTTGTGTGCTCAGGTTCCCACAGGGACTAAGTTAATTTTTGTGGCTTTTTCAGCAGCATCTACCACAAGTTTCAGTGACTGGGACTATCATTACACGTGTCAGAAAATACACGGATGCTTACACAAGTTTTAGTTTGCCAAGTTAAAAAGCTAGAATTTGGTACGGTACATGGCAGTACCAGTTAATGACTTTAACCAGTTAGCCTTTAATCCACAGCTTTCTGCAGTATGCATGAAATTGCCTAAAATTTGCTCTCGAGCACAATAACATTCTTTGTTCTGCTGCTGCTTATCAAAGCCCTCTGATGCATCAAGACAAGCTAAGGCACCTTGATCCCCTTCCTTTGTTTGCCACAATTTCCAATGATGAGCATTGCTGACCTGCCTAATTCCCAAGAACTTCCTATCTATACTCTAATCTGATTAGCAAAGTCCTTTTGAATGATACACCTTGTTTTCCCACCACAGCACAGGAAATAAAGCAGATAGTGGCGTTCTCATTTAAGGAACTTAACTCAAAAAAGAATAATAAGCACATCAGGTTAATATATTCTGATCCCCACTTAGCTTTTAGCACCTAAAGCGTGACGAAAATGTGGGAATAGTGAAATAACTCTATTATTTCTATGGAATTCTGAGTGAAACCAGAAGGGAAAATGGATGATGTATGATGTCTTTCTTCCCCAAAATACTCCTGGAAGATCTGTGGGAAAAATTAATTCAGAGATCAAAATCGCTTGTTTTCAAGCCAGTTCTCTGTAGAATTCACTGATCAAAGTTGGTGACAGCAAGATACTCAAAATTGAAAGAGTGAGGCCTCCAACTGGAACTAGCAAACCCATGGAGCTTTTCTCAAAATAGCTCATAGAGAAAGGAATGCGTAAGCTAACAGAGCTTGTTAAAGCTCAAGAGTCCATTTTGTGTGTGTACTGAACTACGTTTAATATCTCATCTTTACCATCCCGGTCTTCTGCATGTTCCCATCCAGCACTTCACTTTTGCATGGGCAGAATTAACATCACTTTCATTCCTGCTGCGCAGCCTTTGAGGTTCTCACGTGCATCCTTCTGCTGATGTAGACAGCTAACCAAGACACCAGTGCACGATGCTCCCTTTCTCCCTGACTACTCTTGCATCACCTTCAGCCTAGCAAGGGAAAAAGCAGTTCTGGCACGTAGCAGGCTTTCAACCAGCCCATGTAACCCCGAGATACTCGGTTATGGTCTGTGGATCATCAGACTGGCTCACAGAGCTTTGCTTATGGTGAGCTGGGGAACTGGCCGATAGCAGAGCACTGGCACTGCTTCCTTTTATTCTGCTTCTAAATTGCATTAATGCCAGAAGAATTACCCTAAATACTAATAACTTCCTAATAGTTCATTTCCACATAAGCATTTGATGTAGTTGACCCAGAACGTTCTATGATTACAAATGAGGGAGAGGGAAGGTAAGAAAATCCTTAGGAAAATTTACAAAATAAAACATAATTCACATTCTGAAAGAATGACAACGGCTCTGATTCATAGCACTTACTTGTCCGGTCCAGGAACTGAATAGAAAAGACGCAGTAACGTATTTCAGATGCAGCTTCAAACTTAGAATAATACCAGGTAGAAAAAGTCTCAATCGTCACTGATGAGCACAAGGTAAAAAGTAGCCCTGAAAACCTACCAGCTGAAATTGAGATCGATGGGTTCTTGTTCTTCTCTTGGCTTCCCTGGAGTAAAGTGAAGTCCTGATGAGAAAGAACACTGCAGCGAAAGGGCAATAATTTCCTGTTGTACCATACTTAAACTGGCTGTGTGTTGGTTTTGTGTAATGGTCACAAATACATACTGAAAGTCCCGATCCTGTGTTCAGGTGTCTGGTGGCACTTTACAAGTCGGGCTGTAAAAAGTTAGAGGGAACCATTCAGATAAATCCAGTTGCACACTTAAGGCCAAGATAGTAAATAATTGTCTGAAATATATCCCAGCTCCAGTTGATCCACATACTCAGAAGTTTGCAGTCTTTGTTCTTATTAAAGTGGTATGTTTACTAGTAGGATAAATTGGAGTACATATACTCCCATGTCAAATATCACTATGTAAATCTTGGAAAAGCGTTCTCTTAACTTCCACAAACACCGAGGCTGCTGTATTTGTTATGGGACTGTTCAATATAACGGCACACCAGTAGATGCCACTAAAATGCATCTATAGGAGGCGTTTGCTTAGATTTTAGCGAGCTGCTCTGATTGAGTTCTGTACCACTTGTTGAGAATGAGTTGCTGGTGTTTTTTACTTCCACTGGATGTATGATAATGCTTTTCCTGTTCTGGGGCACTGTCTGCACAAGCCAGGATACCTTCTGGGAGAAATGTATTTCCCTGTTGTGGAAAGCAGGCGTACTAGTAGGACATCTTGCAATCCTTCTGGCGTGGGCTGCTCACATTCTTAACCACAGTGGCTGAAAAGAGAGACTAGCTCTTCTACCCTTTTGTTCTGACCCCAAGCTAAAGTTTTAACTGAACCAGCATGATAGTTGTCTTCTGTCCTCTCCAATTAACTGCCTGTGATTTCTTTGTGTGTCTGTGGTGTCTTTGTTAGGATAACAAAAATACAGCTTAGGGGAAAAAAAGACAAACAATCTTAATAGTTTTGATCATGGAAAAAAAAATCTCAGCTGCAAACGCAGAAAGGTGGAAATAGCAAATCCACAATATACTACTAGAAAAACAGAATTTTTAAATTTTAATTTCAATAGATATAGACCCTAATAATCTGTAAGTCTGAATAACTACTTCCTCTTTGAAAAAAGACCAGCCTCTATCTGTCAGACTGTGTAGAAGACTATTGGATGGTCATTACAGGAAAATCTTGATAAACTGAATAGTAATATTTACTAAAATCCATAGTGTCTTATTAAAGAGTGTGAGCTGATATTTTAAATACTCAGTTGGGATTCAAGAGAGCTTATTTCAGTTCTTTGCCCTGCCGTGGCCCTTCTTTTTGACCACAAGCAATACTATAAAGTTTTAGTTCCTCATTTGCAAAATGAGAAAAATAGTCTTGGTCCATGAGAATATGGAGGAAAAAATCAATTGTAGTATTCACTTACTGCTTCAGTACCAACAGACAGAGAAGAGTTGAAGGACCGTGTGGTCTCTTGCGATGCTTAATCTTCCCGATGTCATCAGATCTTTGTTACAGATTAAATAATTCAGTCTCAACAACATTTTAATGGAACAGAGAGGAGCAAATCGAGAGGGAGTCTAGATCTGTTATTCTCTAAGGACAAGGTAGATGGAAGGTGCACAAGCTCCACATCTCAGGTCATCTGTTATATTTACATGTTTGCTTGGGAATCTTTTGCATCTGGTTTCCAAAAATAAAATAGTATGGGAAAGTATCCAACGTCCAATACATGTGGTTCAGATTCAACAGACTCGTTTACTGGAAACTCTGAAGTTTCTTCAGGCTCTTTTTAGGATCCAATAGCACGCACGAGTTTGACTTGCAAATGAATTTTACAATTCTGTCCTCAGACTTAGAATTCTTGCTAGTGTGTGGGAGGGAAAGACGATTTCTCTCATTTCATACACTCTGACTTTATGACCATGTCATGTAGCTTCTCATTTTTATGAGAAGGAAAATGTGATGATTTCCATTATATAATATCCTGCGTAATTGGGAAGACAGTATATTGCATAAATAAATCTTGTTTGGGTTACACGTCCAATATTTGATAAAACCCATGGGAGTTGCACTGTTGTCTCAGAGCAGTCACTGACTAAGGCGCTTCTGTCAAAAGCCATTCAGCTGGGGACTAAAAAGGTTGCAGACAAAAAACCCCTTTAATGTTAGCTCTAAACCACTGTCTACTGCTGTCAGCTATCCGAGCAGCCTGGGTAGCTGCAGAGTTACAAACTACTTTATAATGTTCAGAGCCAAACTCTTTCACACTGTGAACCTATTGGCTTCACTGAGCCTGCCCCAGGGATGTGTTTGACTAAAAAATTCTGCATTTAGTTAGCAAAGATGTTTGATTGTAAAGGCTGGAGATCCAATAGTCTGTTCCTCAGAATGGAAGTATTGCCAGTGAGACACATCTGATCTTGACCCTCTCTTGCCGTTAGCCAAGTGGGAATTATTCCTGTGGACTAGGAAGAGAAATAGTTCCGGGGAGCAAAACCATGAAGAAGTATTGTGTGCCTTTGAGCTCGGCTTTCCCTTTACTCTCTGCCTTTTCCTCTGCTCTGTTCTGTGGAAGTATGTTCACTGTACTTCTCTCTCTCTCTCTTTAACCTTCACACCTCCCCTGCCATCGCCACTCAGCGTTATCCTATACTCGTACACTCCTGGAAAAAGCTTTCCTGAAATCCTGACCTCAAAGTCAAGGGTCATTTTTCTGCGTTCTGCAGTATAGCCACAGCTAGTGGAGCAGAAAAGTTTGGAGTCATAGTAACAGCAGAGGCCTAACGCTGCTCCTGCCTGACCCCAACTGCCTGCCTTTGGTCTTGACCGTCACTGCTCACAGAACAGTCGGTAACACTGGAAGTAAACACTGCTTTATTCTTTTCAGGCTGTGGCTGTGTTCCTTAACATTCTCGCATGATTATGGCTCTTGGGATGCTAACACCTCCCCCCGCCACAGGCAGAGCTTCTAATCCGTCCTCCTCCGCCTTGTTTCATCCTGGCTTTCCCGTTCCCGATGCTCCAGTGAACTCATGGCTTGGCTACCATAAAGGTTGTGTTTGGTTTCTCATTGCTTTAGAGTGGTGAACCAATTGAGCTTACTCCTTTCAAGATAGGTCCTTCCGTCCTGCCCATAAGAACATTCTTAGTCAGCCAGCCACATCTGAGCATCATTTCAAATCGACTCCTGCCCTTAAAAATCTGGCTTCAATTCCTGTGTTTTAGGGGTTACATTTCAGTTAGAGGTTTTATAAACTGGTAGAGAACACCTATGCCCAAGCCCTTGCTCATGTAAACTGGACTGGGTTTCATAACTTTATTGGAGCTAAACAAAGGAAAGAGTCTGTGACTGTATGAGTCTTTGTTAACTGTTTAACTGCTTATCGCCTCAAAATACTGGACCCTTGAGCACTGCCCAAGTCTGATTGTTTTTACCGCTTGGAGCTGGCATCAGAATATGTTCCACTGGAATATTCTTGAAGTTTTCCTTTTAAGAAGGAGCTTATTAAAGTCAAAACTATGCCTGAAATCATACATACATACAATGTCTAATTTGTAACTGATAACTTTCCTTCATTTTAATATTGAAACAAAGTTGTTTGCAACTGAGAAGCAGCATACAGTAAACTGGCATATTTGGTGGGTTTCACTTGGAGAGCTGAAGAGGTTTCTCGCAACTCTATTTATGAGCAACCACTCTAGGAAGCTTTTTGCAACCAAACATTTCTCCTCAACCCATCTTCTTTCTCCCTGTTTGTGTTTTTGTTTGGTTGGGATTTTTCCACCACTGGCAATTGCATTTACTTTATTCACACTGTATCCCCTCCTTCCACAGAGTCAAGGAAAATGCTGCTGCAGCATCAGAAAACAGGTAATCTTTGCTATGCGTGGGTGGCTTTCCTCCTGGTCAGAGTTTACCTCCACTTCCCCCTGTTGTTCTTCCCTCAAAATGATGGCGTTTGTGCACTGTTTGAGCAGGCGATGAATGTGGAGGTTTCAGCTAAGTGGGTTTGTTGGGCACTTCTTTCTACTGGAGAGCTCGAAGAGCTCTGTGAGATGAGGCAGGCAGAGATCATGTTTCTTAGACCTTACAAACCTGAAAAAGAGGAAGCTTTTATCAACTGTTCTTGAAATGGAGCATTGTCAGTTTGTGATGGAGTTTTAAGAACAACTTCCATTTTAAACTTTGTCTAGATTGTTCAAGATGTTCTTAGAATCTAAATAAGATGATCTTTCTGGTATTTTAAGAACGTTTATATATCGGATTCTTGTGTGCCTTTATTGATCTTCGATGGCTGATGAAGTTCAAAACACAGTGCCTCTCTAAATGAATTCTTTCATTTCAGAAGCTGTTTTCTCCCAAAGAAGACTGTCAGCGCGTTTTGCAGTTACATATAGAAATGTTTTCTACTAGTTCATGTACTTAAAACACAAGTCCTGAAACACAGAGAATTCTCAGTGAATCTGACCAGTTGTTTAATGGAGCAAAGAGCTGCCTCTTAGTCACTGGTCATGCAAAGCATTCTGTCTCGCTGCTCTCCTCTGTCTTCTTGATTCTTGCCTAAACAATGTGGAGCCACTTTTTATTTTTGTTTTTCATAAGACTGCTCATGTTTGAAGAGAGATTGCTTAGAGTTAAAATCCAAGTGCAAGCGTTATCATTACTAATGACACCACCAATGGCAACTGGCCCTTGGAACAGTAAGGAAAACAGGGGTTTATTTTTTAATTATGTCAAAAGAGTGAAATAAACCTCTTGATTCCTATATAACAACTGTATATAAATAAAATTGAAAAAACAAGTAACAAATGTTAGCACTTCACTAGCAGTTTCATTTGTGTAAAATCAGCTACAGGACGATGCCATTGCTCCACTGAAATCTCTCTTCTAGTGATTTTATTTTGCCAGGAGTGATTTCTGATGTATGACTGGTGTTGGTGTCATACCGCATTGCCTTAATCTTGCACCGTTTGTCATACCGTAGCTTTTCTTCACCTCCATTATCATCGCAGCCCTGCTCTGTGTCTTATTTTGATATTCCCAGCAACAGCATTTCCATATTTAACACAAGGGACTTTTTTAAGTTCTTAAAGCCTCTCCTGGTCTTCAGCAGTAATAAACTAATGAACTACCAAGATCTGCCATGACTTCATCTGCGATTTCATGATGATCTCCTATGGCATAAGGAATTTGGGGGTACAAAAAGAGGACACTGGGTATTTACAGATACAAATCTCCTTCCAGGAAAAAGAAAAGACACAAAAGTAAAGCCTTCATTATTAAACCTAGACTTAGCCTGATTTTTCAGTTTTGAGGTTCAGCACTTTGGGATTTTGTTTGTGGGTTTTTGGTTTTTTTTCTGAAGGCTTTATTCCATATAACCTTCTTCTGTGGCTGGAATTCTGTCTTTCTCCCAAATCCTGGCTATTACCTAGGAAACTGGTGATGCGATGTAAATAACTCATTTACAAATCCCCTTGTAATCTTTGTTACCCAGGCCTACAGCTACTACGCACGCGCCACAGTGTGTGACCTCGAGTATTTGGCATTCTCCTAAGTCATGCACCATGGATGCCAACACTGACAGTGCTAAGCCAGTGGCCTCCAAGGGCTCTGTGAGGCTTGGAGCAGGTACAAGTCAGAGGGAGGCCGGTTTCGTCACTACTGGCCAGAAAGTCCCTCTTGCTTCATCCAGTAATCCAAGGTACACTGTGACATGTAACTGCATAACTGACCTGGTTTGGAGCTTTGGAGTGGTTTGGTAATAACAACCTCTAACTCCCACAGACGGAGGCAGATGTCTCAGCTCTACAAAATCCAGCAACTTCTAGTTCACGTGGGTTTTACGTTTTAAGCGGCACTCTTAGGGATCACACCTGGAATGCAGAGACCACAGCCATTAAGCACCTTCTGCAGAGAAGCGGCAGCTGATATTAGTCACTGTATTTCTATAAACATTCCCATAATTAAATGCAAAACTCTTCCGTGTTATGTCTTTCTCTAAACACCTTCTCCAGCACTTTTTTCTACAAAAGCTACAATACGAGATAATATTTGCCTGTTCATTTTACTTTTTGTTCCCTGTATTTTCAATTGTTTACAAGAGATCTGTTGGAGGACTTGAAACAAACAGAACTTCATGCGTGACATAAAGGAGACTAAATACTGCTTTAATAATCCACCTGATTGTTACTTGGACAGGAGGTCTCAGAACTTCAGGCTTTACTGAGAGAAAGAAGTGTAATCTGCAGTTATTTTTTTTTTTTTAATGTTAGAGTACGTTTGTTGCTGTGTTTTCTCATTATGGTTGTTAACCATTATTATCATCTTAACCTCTACTGATCTGTGTTCCTTTTCATGAGTGAAAACCAGCTGAGAAGCAAGATGTGTGTTTGTTTTCATCCACGTAACTTACTTACATGGTGCGTTTTACGTCTATTTGTTACCACAAATATGGAGATGTTTGAGAACATCCATTTCCTTTCATTTTTCTTAAAATACAAAATGCTGTAAAGATTAAATGTGTACAGAATGACTGTATTTTTTTAAGCTTTTTTTAAGCTCTGTAACATACATAATGGTGAAGCTTTTATAATAGGTGATCTATTTTATAAAGCAGCATTCACACTTATCAGTTCTTAAAATGCTTCTGCACCTGAAGAACTAAAAAAAAAAAATCCAGATTGAAAATATAGGAAGGAGGAAAAAAAATACAGGAAGGAGGGGGAAAAAATTATTTTATTTGAATATCTACATAAAATTATTTAAAATGTACAGTGGTTAAACTAAAAATAGTCAAGTTAGTCTGAGTTCTTTCCATAAAACCCAGTAGAGAATTAGTTAGCAAGTGCATATAATTTATGTAACCAGATCACCCTGATTTTTTTAAGGTTATATCTAGTTCATTTCTATTTATTCCAATTCCTTGATCCGTTAATTAATATATTTTATCCTGCAGGAATGTGATCAAACCTCTAACATTTTAATTACATATACAGAACTATTACAAACAGCATGCAAGATAAAATTGGTTTGTGTTTCTTTTAAATTTTATAAGGTATTCCAGTGTATTGGCATTTCTTTTATTTATATGTGTTTGTCCCGTTCAAATCCGTATCCACTTATGTTCTTTATCTTATTTTTTTTTTCTTTCTTTTAAATATATATCACTGGGTATGTGTTTTGGTTAACATTTTGGACATCATTACAACAATTAAGTAACTTCACTGTTTTCTTCTATTCAAGGTGTGAATTTTTGAGTCTTTTGAAATCTGTAGCAATTCCCTTTCACGTGGATGACAATAGAAAGACAGAATAGGTGCAGTCCTAGTTTGTGTTTGTTTTCAGGACGTACATTAAGCTCCATTTTTATGTGCAGTATAGTTTCAGACCTTTCCTGTTTGCCAAATCAAATATATAAATGTACTAAATCTCATCTCGACACCCTGTGAGAATTCCAGTATCCACCAGTGCCCAGGTGAAGAAAAATCCTGCGAGTGTCAAAACTTGGGAGCAGACTGGCCCGTGGTCCGTAGCTGTGATGTATAACACATAGCTACTCTGCTTCGGAGTCAATGTCATTGATAGCGCATTAGCTGAGTGGAGGAATTTACATCATACTGCAAAGGCATCAAGGTGGGAGAACTGATCAGAATTTCAAGTGCCTGTTAAGGTGGACAAACTTTCACAAAACTGTTGCAAAACTTTTGGTGTAATGATTTGAAAACCAGAACTGCAAACAGGATGAGTATTTCAGGAGCTCACGTGTTCTGCGTATCTGGTTTTCGGCTTTTATCATGGGTTGCATTCAGCTTGGACATGGGTGGGCATAACAAGCACACTTCTGTTTTTGCTAATCCAACAGTAAAATATTCAGCTCAAATTAGACACCACCTTTCAGACTACTAAACCATCCAAGAAGGCAGAGAAGAGGAAGAGGATGGGGAAAGTCCTGAGGAGTATAACCGAGTCAGAGCTTCTGAGAGAAGCAAAAGAAAAGACTAGATAGAATGACTGAAAGACAGAAAATATTTGCACAATGGCAAATTTGCTTAGGAAAAAAACCTGTGGGTAAAAAGGCATCTTGTTGTATGATGGGTTAGCCGCTGTAATGTAAGGTGAATTTAGGTCAGAGATGAATGGACTCCTTTTAAACATCTTTCTGCTGCCTGTATTGCACAAAACTGATGAAACCCCACACAAAACTGTGCTGACTGGATTTCTGGACTATGAGAACCTGCAGGGAACCTGCAGATAGGGGACTCTGATAATAACCTTT
Source organism: Bucorvus abyssinicus (assembly GCA_009769605.1). Classification (NCBI taxonomy): domain Eukaryota; kingdom Metazoa; phylum Chordata; class Aves; order Bucerotiformes; family Bucorvidae; genus Bucorvus; species Bucorvus abyssinicus. Next base: position 37,304,102 of record CM020032.1, read on the forward strand.
AAATTGGGTTTCTTCCTCTAATTAAAAAGTTTATCCTAACGCAAACTTCAGTTCCAGGAGTAAATATTGGGTGGAATTTATTCAAGCTCACAGAGTATCTGACGGGCTCTTTGCAACCATTGAAGTACTTCATGCCGCGTTTCCTACCACCACCTTCAGCGTGAGCAGGACTTGAGTGCTGTGCAACATCTGGGAAAAATTTAAGTCACGCAGGACTAAAACTGCATTACAGTCTTAACCGCCCATCCGAAGAGGCCTAACAAATGTCAGTTTTTCTTTGCATAATAGTGCTTTTCCCTCAGTAACACAGCCTGCTACTATGTTTGCAGCTTCAGGTTCAAACATAGTAGGTTTTATGTTCTCCATTTAAATACGCTCCCTCTTAAGATGCTTCTTGTTTTGTTCAATTTAACTCTGATTAGTACCCCTGTTGAGCATGCTCCGGTGTCTACCAGTGCTGCCTCTGCTCCTGCACCACATGCTTCAGCACATCAGCCTGCTGCTGCTGCTGCTGCTCAAAATACAGCCAGTCCGATGACACCGCCAGCAACCACCTCAGTCGTGCAAGAGTCTTTCTCATCCTCCTTCCAAAGGTAATGCTTCACTGCTTTGTCCTTCTGCAGATACACCCCTGTGCAGCTCTGGAAATGCTGCATACTCATTCTTATCTTAAGAATGTAGTATGTAAAAGCTGTATCGTCATTTATATGCTTTTTTATATTTTGTTGTGTTTCTTATTTTGAAGTACATTTTTCATGTTTGCAAAGAATTTGCAAAATAAAAGCGTAGCTTTAAGTCTGCAATACAGTTTACCTTTTCTAGGGTTAAAACTAGAAACGGTTTTTCACCACTTGTAATACAGCTAAAACTCCTCATCATAGTTCCAGTGGTTGAACGAAGGTTCTTTTCATAGTGTTTCTGCAGTGTGATGTGAAATGGAAAATGAGAACATGTCACTTACTCAGGGGATTGAGCTTGCGGTAGCATAGCACAGTCAGTGAAACATGATGGACCACGAGCAAGATGCCAATAAACCACACGTTTGAATGACTGGCTCTGTAAGGTATTAAGTCAATTAATTTCCATTAGATTTACCTCCTCTCTTTTCTCTAATGAGATTTAGCTGTAGAGCTAAAGTGAGTTTCGAGGAGGAATGCACTCATAACCCTCATACATACAGTTGTGTATTGAAAGCTGTCAGTCTGCGAGGAAATGTGTGGGATTTATCTTGCTGTCACTGATTACAGTAATTTTGGAGATAGTGAATTCCTTATCTCTGGGTTTTGTTACACAAATGTTTCTAGAAAATGTATATTTTAGCATGCTTTAAAAATCCAAGGAAAACCAGACTCCCAGTAATGTAAACTTCTTTAAATAATTAAGACCCAAGATGTAGCCTGCTGTATCTTAGATTTGTGCAAATGCAATTGGAAATGTTCTCTTGGCTCTGTTTCTTGTTTAATTTTTGCTAGTTGACTTAAATAATTTACGTATACCAACTACTCAGTTTGTCACTTCAGTCAGTTTTTACCTAACCATCACCTGCCGGACTCCAGAGTTTTTATTCCAGTGTAAGAAAACCACTCAGCCAGCCAGCAAGGGAGCTTTGAACAAGGTATTCTTCTTCAATTCAGAGCTGTGCTGAACAGCACTTTCACATGAAATAATGATACGCTTTACGTAATTTTTATCCCTCAGTTGAAACCGTAACCTGAAGAAAATGGATTATCTAATATACGCTGCAGAAATAAATGCCACTACTAAACTAATCATGCCAATGACGTGTGTTTTAAATAGGAGAATCTTCTGTCTGGTGCTGCTTGCATATCCAAAAGCTGAGCGTGAATTCAGACTCAAACATCTTCAGATCTAGCAGATAAAAGCATGTGTTGTTGACCAAAGTCCTCTCTGTTGATAGACTCTGCTTGCAAGGTTTTTACATGACACGTGCATTCTGTCCTGTGCTCTAAAGGAGTGTGTGTGGTTGTGCCGTTCTCTGAGCCTGCAGGTGATGCTACAGAAATCCTGCAGGCCTGCACCTGAGCTCCCCCAAACCTTGGTTCTGATGTCACCGTTTCTGTCCCTGTTAAAGGATTTTGTACATGTTTTCATGCTTTTACTGTGTCTTCTGCAGAGTGCTTGCAGCCCCCAGCTCTCTTTCACAGCCTAAGCCTTTCCATGGGCCCAAGAACATGTCGTTAGCAGCTTCCACTATTTCATCTGCTATCTCATCTCAGTCTAGGTATATCTGTAAAGCTCTCTTCTTTCTCTTTTATCTTAATTTGGTTTTATTCTGTTGTATTACTTTCTCCAACTTAAGGTTTTCAGCTTCTTAAGAGATTGGCTTGGCAGGAACTATTGAAAAGCATGATGTGTTTAAAGGAATAGCCTCCTTTCTTATCTTTCACATAAAACCAAGCTAGGAAACAGCTGAGTTTTAGACTTAGGGTATGTGACCAAAAGATACTGTTGGAACAAAGATATTCCAGTTGGCTGCTTTGTGCTTTTTTTTGCCATCCTAAAATGAAAATATTTGTCTAGTGACACTGGTGAGAATGACAGACTTTTTTTTCCCCTTGGTGAAAACACAGGATCACAGGAATCACACCCCTTCTTTTGTTATGCCTGTAATCATGACTAATGAAAGACCCCTGGTGGGGAAAGGTAGCAAGTCTCTGCAAGTTTCATCAAATACCTTAAGAGGACCTAATTTCCACATTATGAGAATCACAGAATCGCTTGGGTTGGAAGAGACCTTTAAGTTCACTGAGGACCCCCATCCCCCAGCACTGCCAGGTCCCCACTGACCCCTGTCCCTCAGCACCACCTCGACATGGCTGTGAAACCCCTCCAGGGTTGGGGACTCTACCACCACCCCCGGGCAGCCTGGGCCAGGCCTAGACAACCCCAACGGGGAAGGAATTGACAACTGTTGGCACAGCTTTTGGTGTAAGAATTAGATGCAGATATCTTTTGTTATCTTTTGGGATAAATGTTCTCTTCCATAAAAGAGCTGTGTTTCTAGTGCTGTCTTAGAAATGACAGTTAAGCAACAATTATGTGTAATTTACATATAAACAGCTAAAAAACTTACATAAAGATATAGCTATTATTTGCTGACATGACTCGTGTCGCTATCTTAGAGCTAATATACTACTATTTCTTGACTGAGCCATTATCCATTTCACCTTAATTTTGCACTCCTCTGACAAGGAGAAGGGAAGCAGAGTGAGGCCTTGAAACTCTGAATTTATTTGTAGTTATGTATCAATATGGACTAATCAGTGTGAATCACAATTTTAATGAGTAATGAAGATAACAAGATCACTTTGAGATATTAAAATTTACTTCCAATTCAGATATCTTATCTCTGTGGACCATTTTCCCCTTTCTTGCCCCTCTGAAAGGAAGCAGCTTGTCTGGGGAGGCTGTGCATCTCCCTTCTTGATGGTTCCCAAGATACCACTGGCTAAAACTCTGAGCAAACCGGTCTGACCTCAGAGCTGGCCTTGCTTTGAATGGGAGGTTAGATGAGAGAGAACTCTTCCAGCCTGGAAGATTCTGTGAATCTGTGGAAAAACAACAGTCCCTTTCAGAAAGCTAAACCCTATTGCTTCTCCCTGGCAGTTATTTAAGTCAAAAACATAAGATCTACAGCATATCAGCTTTAAACGCCGCTGCCCTAAAATCGTCCTTGCCAGGGGATGGCTCAGGTCTCACGCTGGCAGACGCTTCAAGCTGTCACCAGCAGGCAAATGTAATTGTCTGAGCTAATATCTCTCTTGGAGGTTCAGTAATTCAGCAAGCCTTGGGGCATATAGGCAAATCAGAAACTTGCAGGACCTGTACAATTTGCTTCCCTGATAATCAGGCACAAGAAGCAAACTCTGGTTGGTTGGTTGGTTTTGGAGGGCTGTGTTGCAGCTGAAACAGGTTCTTTATCTTTGTGCACTGCTTCCATGATTATTTTAAAAACTGTCGTATATTGTGTATTCAAACATAAGGGACTAAAACTAGCTTCTGAACTCATTTATCATTCAAATTTTTGAACACTAATACTCTTCATTTAGAAGTAATGCATTAGCATGCTGAAATAGAGACCTACAAATCCTGTTTCAGCTTGACATACACCTTTAGAGCATTGCAGCATTTCAGATAATTTTAGTTCAAAATAAAATGCGGGATGACCTTGGTTACAACAGTATCCCCATCCTGTAAAACACACTCAGGCAGAAAAAGGCTGAGATTTTACTTCTGTTGTTTCAGTGTTTGTTGGGTTTTTTCCTTTTGGATACCTTAAAAAGGTCTACCGAGAACATGCAGGAGGATTTCTTGATCCATGTCTGTAGCTATTTAATTCTGTCTCTAAACTTTGGTAGATCCTGTTCTACAGTGATTTTTGCTTTTGTGAGCAAGGCCATGTGCATAACACCTAACATGAGTAAAAAAGAGGAACGTTCAAAGTCAGTCATTGAGAGAAACGATGGAAAGAGTCACAATTATGGTTCTAAAAGGAAGGTGTAGTTTCTGTGATCCTCGGGTTTTAATCCAAGCACTGTGTCTGTGGTAAATGGAAGAAAAACTCTTCTCCAGAAGCAAGGAAAATCACTGGCCTGTGAGAGGCTTCTGGTGATTCTGGCAGATGTGGGCTGTGATGGATGCCAGATAGCCCTGCCCTGCTCAGCATTTCCACAGGAGCTGTGCTCATTCCGAATCCTCTTCTTTCTCAGACCGATCATCGTGCAGGCTTTGAGTGCTCTCTGTACATACTGAAATGAATCATTTATGTTCTGAAATGATGCTGTTTCCCCAGGAAAAAAACAACCAAACAAATACCTATTTACCTAGGCTTCTGTTTAGTAAGTGAACAGTAGAATGGTACTGCAAGGCAGAAGTTGAACGTGATGGCTCCATGTTGCTCCACCTACCTCCAGCCCGTCCTTTCTGTGGGTTGGCCTAGTTGCCTCTAAGCTAGGGAAAAGCTGATCTCTGGGCTCTGGTTTAGTCAGGTTTGCTTTTAGGATTTGCTGCAACCGGAGCTTATGACACTGACAAAAAGAAACTCGTATGTTTTTCTGTGCGAATACAAATAAATGGTGAATGTCAAAGCAAAGAGCCCAGTGGCTGAGTTAGAGTTCCACAACTCAAGAATAAGCAAAGCTGGATGAGTGACTTGTGGGGCAATATACGCAGCCCATTTACGTTACCATTTTTTGGGTTTCACTATGTTTCCTAGCTTAAATAAGATAAACAAAGTGTAATGTAATACTGATCTTGTAAGATTACAAATATGTACAAGTTGTTTACTTTAGCACTTAAGAGCCCCTCTTTACTCACTGTAGGACAAGATATCCCAACTTTCTTGGTACGTTTTTTTCAAATACAATTTTTGTCTCATTTTAGTTTCAGCCGGCATTCTTCCAGCTCCATCAGCTACCAGTCCCAGAAGAGGTATAAAAATGTTTTGTGCAGTTACTCTCCCTTAAAAGCACTTAACCGGTTTATTGCTGCTAGTAGGCATCTACTGAAGTGTTAACATAAAAATCATCTGCTTCGAATTATTTACTCTTTCTTTTTCTGACAACTAATAGTTTTCAGAGCCAGTATTTAATTTGCTGCCTGTCACATGCCATTGGCTGCTACAGATAAATTCAGTAAAGGTGCTTTCACTGCTTTTTGAGATGACATTGCTTCTTGTTCCATTAAAGCATCATCACTCCTTAGGACATATTTTTATTTTCTTTCTTTTTTCTTTCTTTCTTTTAATCACACGCTATTTCCTTTTCTTCAGCAGACATTCTGATAAATCTTTTAACTTCACTAAAACCCTTAATGATGTAGTGTAACACTTTATTTCTCTTTGACAAGCTTTTTTATCTTCCTTACTGTATTTAATATGCATCAAAAGAGTTCAGTAGTTGACTCCTTCTAATGTTACCATCATGTTGGTCCTATGAGTATGGGTTTTTGTGTGTGTGTTGGTTTTTTCAACTCCATTTCCCTGAACATACAAGGCAATCTAGCAGCATGGTTTTACCATGCTATTAACTTTGGGAAATACTTGAATTCTGAATAACTGGTTTTCTTCCTGACAGTCTTAAGTATCACTTATCTGGCTCAGCACTTCTTTCTGTATTTTGTGCATTAAGAGATCTTCAAGTGAGTCTTTCTAACAGTGGACCTGCACATCTGGCAGTAGCCTTTCCTGAGCGTATGCCACTTTCAGCTTAAGGCTGTGTGATACATGATTTAAAATCTTTTAATCCACATTGTAAATATTGATCACTGATGCTGTGAAGGTGAGTACATTTTACTGGTTTTCTGTCTACTTTAGCTTGAAGAGTAGATTTTAAATCGAGAAAAACTGCGTTGAGCTAAAGGGATTTTGAAGGCTAGCTGTGAAGCCAGACTACCGGAAGCGTACGTCTTCCTGTCGGTGCTACAGTAGGAGCAATGGTCCTTTGCCCAGTGACCCCCAGGACAGTGCACTGCAGATGAGGAGGTATCAACAGGAAATAGATGGTTAGAACAGAAAGTCTTGCTGTGCTTAGAACAGCTTCGGCAGTTACAAAATCACAGCACAGTTCACAACAGAATTTACAGTGAATACAAACCCGCTAATACAGTTTATCTTGGAGAGTCCTGTTCACTCATGGTATAGTGGGCTGAAATCCAGCCTAAGCCCTGGACTAGGTACAGAAATAATTAGCTGCAGTCCTTGTAGCAATAGCTATGTTTCTAGGTCTAACTATTTAGTGAGCAAAATAAATTAGCCTGAGGCAGCAATGCTATGCAGACTAGATCTATAGCATAAGCTCTCTCAGAGTAGGAAAAAGTGATGTTGTGAGGATAGGTTTATTTTGTTCAAAATTAAAAATCAAAAGTTTACATTTGTGAGAAATGGTTTTTTACCTGTAGTGGAACGAATTTGCTGGTTTTGCCGTATGTAGAAATTATAACATGTTCTCTCCAGATGGCATCTATTTCCACTGTTAAAGAAAGTACAAGCCAAGATGGGCCAATGGTCTGGCAAAGCTCAGTGCTTCTTTTCTTATGCTGACAAATGTTTTCCTGTAGACAAAGCCACTATGGAAATAACTCCTGAAGTGCCAGCACAAACGGATAGGGATCTGGTTCATGCACATAGTGCAGCTGAAGGGCTAAAGAGAGTAGATCTCTCTTTTCAGGGTAAGTAAGAGTGATGCTCAATAGTGAATGGTTTTATTACTGCACCCATCTCCGCATCTGTTGCTTCTCTTCCTTGTACTTCTTTCTTGTCTCTTACTTGCTTTGTTTGTAATGCCTCTTCAGCGGTCTATGAGGCAAGGACACTATCGATAGAGCCTCCTAAGTAATAGGCAAATAGAAAGAGGGGTGTACTTCAATGTGTTCTTATCAAACTGAGAATCACCATCCGAGCCATAAGAGAGAAAAACTATTTCTTACTGATGTTTGGAATCCCAAGCAAATGTTTTTAATCTAGGAATGCAGAAATTGCAGCATAATATTGCACATCGCGTGCTTTTGGTTTAGCTGAATCTGAATGTTAGAGAAGTTCACGTAAATTGTGGTTTCGGTCTAAAAGGGAAAAGAGTTAGTTTCAGAAATGTTTTTTAAAGGTCACTACCATCTTTTTGAAAGGAGTGCAATGCTTATAAACAGCAATTAGTATTTGTAGTGGTACTAATTGTGCTGAGCCAGTATCTTTTTAGCTCAATCCCTCATTGGTTTATTTTAGACAAGGACAGGCCTGTTTGTTTGTAGACGGACAGAAAACCCAAACTTGGTTTGTATGTTCCTGAAGTCAGATCACATGTTAAACTGAGAGTTTCTTTAATAAATTTGTCATATTCCTTTAGTGAGCTATTTTCTGTGACAGCAAGAGCAACTTGGCAGTATTTAAAATCCTTATTTGGCTAATTTTTCTTTCAAAGAAATGATAAAGAGTAACGAATCTCACAGTATTCTTTCTGCAGCTCTCAAGGACAGTTCCTCTCACAGTGCTTTGGAAGCTGCCAGATCTGTTACTTCATCATCAGTCACTTTTGCTGTTTACAGAGTTGCTCATACCTTCATTTTGCTTTTAGAAACACAAGCCAGTCATACAAACCAATGCCAGTTTCTGGAAGCTACGGTGAAAGTCCTGCTGCTTCTGCTCCTTCAAAACAGAGGGTTGTTACTACTGCCAGCATAAAGCCCTCGGTCTACCAGCCAGGTAAGGGGACTGCAAAGTACTGAAAGGATTCAGAGAAGAAATGCACATGCCTTTCTTTTAGAAAAAGAAAATGCAAAGAATGCACGTTTTGCAATATACTAAATACTGCTAGTTGCTAGGTTTGCCTCATGTTATCTGAAGATTGAGGGTTGTGTTGTATTAGTATTCTGCTTCAGAGGGAAAATGTGGAACAAACAAAGGAAGAAGAATAAAAGCAAGGGCAAAGTCTGTAATAAAAGCATAGCTTCATTTTTCGAAAGAAACATCTTTGGATGTGTGCCCAATTAGGAGCCCAGTGACGCTTCAGAATTGATAAAGTAGCTTAAGAATGCACAACTCAGGAAGGAGATAAAATAAGTGAAGTTAGCTGGAGTAGGATATATTATCAAAATGGGTAAGGCCATATATTGAACTTGTCAAACTCAGGCTTCCATTTGAAATAAAGAATGACCCATTAAAGCACTTCATAATGCTATGCTTACATTTCTCACAGGTCCAGTTATTGAAGGAATATATTTGATTATTCATTCATGTGGAAAATACGCTCCTTGATTTTACTTTAATTCCCTTTGTATTAATGTGTTACAAATGGAGCGAACTTCTAAAACCACTGATGACCAAAATGTGAACCTTCAAAATGAACAAATGCAATGAGGCAGCAATATAAGTCTAAATGCAGTTCTGTTTCAAATTAAGCTTGTTCTGATCTTAGCAAGAGAATTAAAAAGTTGATTTATATCTTGACAGTCAAGTAAATATGAAAAGGCCAGGAATTCTAACAATCTTAAGCTCTGTCTTCTGTAATGCTCTATCTCTGGATCTACTGAAACTAAACCAATGCAGAAATTTTACTTAGACGTAAAGCAGACAGACAGATCAACTGAATGATCTTTATATTTGAGATAAAAAGGTGGAAAAAGCCAGTTCAGATCTATCATGAGCTATTTAAGGGTCTCAAAGTAAATGAAGGTTTCAGCTTTTCCTCATTTGCTTTTGGTTAAGTGTGTCAGCAATATACCGTGTTCTCACTGAAGGGAAACATTATTAATTTTGTCTTGCAAAAGAAGGAAAGATGAAGACAGGATTTATTTCCATAATGCAGAACAGAGCAAACTGTAGCAAGTCAAAATATCTCCTAAATCACCCTGATTGATACTAAGCCCCGTGCTCATTTGGGGGAATTATGAACTCCAGTTCTCAATATACAAACCAGCCACAGAAATAAATCTGTAGCTATATCTAATTAGTAGCTGTATCTGTTAAAGAAAAAGCTGGCTGGTGAATTAGAGTCAGAATAAGGGGCAAAGCTCTCATTTTCTCCTCTGATGAGCATCTTCTTTGCAATTCCTTATATTGCTGGTTTTGAGCCCCATTGCCTCCCAATAAAGGCTTAAAATACACGGTATGGAAGCTGTTCTGTGTCACTGTGTATATAACAAACTTACTTCAACTGTATAGATTGCATGCCTGCATGAGAAAGAACTCTTATTTTGCTGCCACTGCAAGGATATAATGTACTCCAGAGGACAGAAGAAAAATGGGAGTAATACCTAATGTGATACATGACAAAGGCAAAATTCAAACAGCATTAAAGTTGGCAGTGAAAGAAACAGTAGGTCTCCCTGTTTGGTTCAGGAGTTTGAAATATCCGATAAAGTGTTCTAAAATACCTTAGTAACTGAACCCTAAAGTGACTCCAGCACAGAAGAGATTACAGACAGAGGTTTGATTGAAGATGTTTGGGGTTTGTTTCGGTGTGTAGTAGCACTTCATACTGAGTTTGGAACGTGCACTGGCCCTAGAGACAGCTGCAGTCTTGAGCAAGTGGGAAATTGTCAGTTGGGAAGAAATGGAGGCAATGACATTTCCTGTCACAGATGGGAAAGGTCAATAGTACTTTGAAAGAAACCATGAAAAGAGTTAGAAAACTTCCTCACCCAACTTTGCCAAGGCGTATAAATCTGTCCTGCAGTGTAAAATACAACCTCAGTCTGAGAGGACAGGTCATTCTCAAATTATGACATATGACATCCCAAAATGCATCTTCTAATCGAAGTGCAAGCTCAGGCTTTTGTGATAACTGCGCTCTCATTTTAGCAAGTAATTTCTTAGACTTCTATTTTTGTAAATCCTCTGTATTCCAGTGAGGAAGGAGTGCTACTTTGACTAGATGAACTCTGGTGGGAATTTTCTGCTGCTAGAAATCTTTGTTTTCTTCCTATAGAGAGAGCAGGGAACTCTGAAATCTTGTCCCTTCTCTGTCCCATAAATTTCACAACCCATTTTCAAAAGGAGTGTGGACTTTCCGGACAAAGTCCACTAGATGGCAGACGATGCTCTTGTATGCCTTTCTAGCCGCCTTCCAGGCTAGAGGAGCGCTCGCATGGATCCAAGCCACTCAAACACCAGTTTTGTACTACGAAGTAACATGATACGTAGAAGTAAGAAAGCAGAGCTTTCCTTTCAAATCCCTCAATCCAACTAGGGCTACTCGGGTATGCAGAAGTGCTCAAGTGCAAAGGCCTCATCTGCTCTTTGAGGAATTGTTAGAAAGGTTCCCACAGATCTCACTGAACTTCTGGCTGAATCCTAAGCCCTACGCTACTAGAACAGCGGGTTACAGGCCAGCTTTTGTTTTCAATTAGTTCTGAATAAGAATAGTATCTTATAAAGGACTTGTTGCATTACCTGCTTTGCCTGTCATCTCTATATACTGGAACAGTAATATAGGAGAATTTTGGGGCTCAAGGATACAGACACTAAGTGTAGCAAAAGCCAGATCAGTTGTGATTATAACTTACATTTGTTACCGAAAAATTACTATTAAAAATAACGATCATGTGGTCTACTAAAAACAGGGAAATTGTTTTCGCTGTGCGAGCTAGTAGGTAAGACTAAAGCATTTGAGACTGTTTGAATATCCACTTTACCAAATGAATCTTTGGTAACACACCTTCTTTCTGGAGGGAAAAGATCCATTGACCATAAAGGATGAGCTGATGGGGAGAATTCCAAAGTGCACAGAAGCAAGGAATTGGCTTGTTAAGAGAGGAGAGACCTCTCCTCCCGCCCTTCTCTCGGGATAACAGTAGTCCCGTTCTTTCTCTCCTACTCTAAGATGAGAGTCTGAGGGCTGAGAGAAACAAGGTGGTAGAGGCTGGGTTACTGAACTATTTAAAATATTCATTTTTGATCAGGTAAGGGTCAGCTCATACAATACTAGTATTCTGAGAATCCATTCTCTGATACGCTGAATGTCAGTAATTTTTACCAGCAAAGAGCACCTTTTCTCTGCTGCGTGTATGTGGAAGACTTTGAAATACATAAACATGTAAGGTGAATTTGTATGGCAGTAGCTACTAAGACAAGAGCTTTGCTCACAGAAGCTTAGGGATATAGCTGTAAGATAAGCAGATAGTAATTCCCTGTTAATAACAACAGCTAAAATCTCAAAGTTAGTGAAACCTTTTTAATACATTGCAATGACACTATTTTAAGTCAGTAGTAATTCCAGCCTGTTCACAGGGGAAAATATGTTGTAATAAATTCAGCCTGTAAAAGTAACAGATATTGGCTGGAAAGAGAGCTCAGAGCAGTTGTGAACACCTAACAACTGTCATTTTGCAATAATTCCCCTGGTATCTTCTTTCAGCAGCCTCTTTTATTTTACTACGGCAAGTAGAAAAGATACATAAGAGTAAAAAGAAATAGAAGGTAGAGAGAATGAAAGACAAAGACGCTTCCCTAGCATTTATCCTTCAAAGGAGTCTAGATTAATCTGGCTTCGGGTAAATCACATGCTGTCTATGTTGGTTGGAATAAAAAAACCTGGAAAAATAAAACACCAACATGGTGAGGTTAAGGAACAAAAAGTGAAAAACAAAGAAGTTGTAAGATGGATTTATTAAAGATGGTCATAGAAAAAGACATCCTAAAAGTGGTACCTGGGCTGCATTTGTTGTTCACTTGTGCAGCTCTGGGTCTGGGTACCTGGCAGTGTTGTGAGGGCCTCTGTGGGATACGCTGCCGTGGTTTGCCCGAGCAAGAGCTGGCTCCTGGAGGAGGGAGAATCCTTTCACAAAACACAGTGAGCTCCAAGTCACCTTATTTAATCAGAGAGCCTCATAGGTTGGAGCCTTTTGAACTCACCAATTAAGAGATGAAATATTGCCTTCTAATTTTGCCTAGCTTAATACCATAATCCATAAATAGCAACAGCCGCAGGATTTACAGAGATTGCATAGAAACTCTCCCTTCAGAAATTCTGAAACACTGTTTACCATTCCCCAGTATATATATATATATATATAAAAAAAAAAGCCGCCTCAGGCTAAGGTGGGATACAGTTTTATGAAGCAGAAACTTTGTTGATGCTGTAGTGTAAGGAAGTTTTATCAAGAAGATGCGTTAGATTCAACTCTGAACTCAGCAGAAAGAAGAAAATCGGAGATCTCTGGGGTGATCACGGGAATGATAGATAGGCACTCGAAGCACCAATAATCGGCCTATGTTACGCTGTGTGGCAGGGTGTGGGCTGAGGGAGGATGTTAAGTACAATGCAATCTTATTGTTTTCAAATACCTTTCTACCCGCAAGCCCCTCTAAAACTGTAAATGTATTTGCTTATCATTTCACTGGCACAGGGATCTACTACGCAGCGTGTTTGCCCAGACTGCAGGAGAACAGGCTGCTGTTCCCAAATCTGTGCTCTCTCATTTGGGCACTTCAAGTCTCCAGGCTTCTGTTCCTCCACACGTAAACCAACAATCATTCACTTTGTTTTCCTTGCAAAGGAAAAACTGCTTTTAGTGCTCCTGTACTTGGCAAAGTGAGGCTATTTCTTGGGCAGTGCTTTCAGTCCTACACAATGTGAGACCTGACGCTTTGAAAAGAGCAGGGCAATGGGAAAACTCGTCAGTATGTGCAGGCTCCAACTCCTGTTTATTTTTGTGTGATAAAGCTCCACCCAAGATTAGAGCCTAGTGCGTACAAACACAGAGGCAGTCTGCACTGAAGATTTTATGTGATAGTCCAAGGGTGGAAGGAAGGAAGTATACTATTTCTATTTTATACATGAGAACTGAGGCAGAGATACTACACTTTGCTCGGAGTTATACAGGAAGTCTGTGGCAGAGCCAAGAACTGAACTGAGATCAGTCAAAACCACAAGCCTGGCCTTCCTCTAAGTGCTGTTGGCTTTGTCTTGCTGGTCATGTGAGCTGAACTGGCTCCCTCAATATTGCTCCCAGTGCTCTCTGTCTCTGTTCCCTGTGTGAGCCTGGTTTTCTTCAGAAACCGAGGAGTAAAACCTACAAATGGTAGAGAACAGCGGCATCTGTGGAAAACACTGCTTTGTAATGAGTATAATGACATCAAAATTTAAGTATAACTTCGTATTGAAATTATGGGAGATTCCATGTAGAACTGTATTACCTGATTTGGCCTTTCTATTTTTAACCTGTCCTAAACAGATTATATGGCCGTCTTTGCAATTATCACAGCATTGCCATCTCTATTCCTACTAGAAAATGAAGAGATGCCCATGAAAATGGTCTCCATAAAATCTGTGAAAGCCAGTAGGCAATGACTTCTGTAGTGTCTGTGGATTACCAGTTAGTGATTATGCTGATATCCCTGGCTTCAGTCCAGAATTAATGAGCAATAATGGGACAGGCCATAATTAAGTGTCATCTGAAGCTTTTATTTCTTGTGTGTTGGGGAGTATGCTTTGGTAAGTGTTGCTGTTTTGCCATCAGAAGAAAAGACTTTAAAATATTTCTTGGTTTCTTTTGGGATACTTAAAACAGCACCAGCACCAGTTCATTCCTACACCCCTGCCAACACTGAGCCTGCAAGTCGCCCTCCCTGGGTAACAGATGACGCCTTTTCCCAGAAATTTGCACCTGGAAAAACCACCACCACTGTCACAAAGCACATCCTACCTAGTGGTGCTCCAGTACCATCTCCTGCCTCAGCTTCTGCTTACCCATCTCCAGTTTCAACTTCTTCCCAGGCTCCTGCAATAGCCCGGGGAACAGTTCAAAGAGCTGAGCGTTATCCTGCCAGCAGCCGAACTCCTCTCTGTGGGCACTGTAACAGCATCATTCGGTAAGGTCATGAGGTTTGGAGGAGGGATGAAGCAGAAAAGATATATCTGAGAGACCGGTTATTGTACACTACGTACAGTACCAGAGCCTAAGGCTCAGCTAAATTACCCAGCAGGGATGTCTGTTATCTGCTTCATTAATTTAACATTTCCAGAGCTCATTTTGCAGTTGTGCGCCTCACTCTGTATCCCTGCGAAGTCGTACGTGCTAATGGCTTGTTTCTCGGATGCAGCGGCAAATCACTGTTTTTTAAACAACTTTCTGGTCCTAAGGTACTCCTTGAAGGAGGTACATACGACTTCACTGGGAGCGCTGGGAAGGCAGGGGGGACGATTATGGAGAGAAAAGGAACGAGACATCATTTTGGAACAACAGCCAAATGTAATTGTTGCTTTTTTGTCTGGAGAAAGATAATGCCTCCACTCGATTACCAGTGATTCATAGCACGCCTCTCCCTTCTCCGCTCCTGATCTGTTCTGCTGGAGCGGTGCCCGTTGTTACCCCATGGACTGCTAACTAAGCTTAAGTAATCCATGTTTAATGAGAGTCTCCCTCACGAAAGGGAGCTCGTTCAGTGATGTGGAACTGCTGATTATTGCCCTTTATAGATTCTGAAATGGGAAGTCTCCAGTAATAATGACTATCTAATTATAATCAAGAGTAAATCACCAAAACTAATTTAATATGTCTTCTGTATACTCAGACAGTGAGTTGTCCCTGATAGTCTGACATTTCTAGAAGAAGCCGCATGCAGCGCTCTTGGGTGAAAAGGCAGGAGACTTTAGAAGCTATTGTGAGGTGTGGGTGTGTAGGTCTGGCGATTTTCCTGCTTTTTCATGCTTTCACATAGCAGCATTATCTTCAGTGTTACAACCCCTGGCCTTTTCTGGTTGTCTCTGCAGCTGTTTACAAAGACCACTTCTAGCTATTCAGATACGAAAATAATCGATGCTTTTTCCAACAGTTGTCTGTACATCCAATGTGTATGACTAAACAATAATGAAATACTTTAATCAATTGGCAAAGTGTTTGAGTAATGATCTTGAAAAAGACCATTTCTGTCTAGGCTTCTGGATCTTATTTTAATGTGCACCTCTGTGGTTCAAGTAGGATGCTTGTTATAGATGTATGCGGTGTCTAACTAAGCAGGTTTGTCATCAGGGCAGTTCAGTCCTTTTGTGACACAAGATAATTACGGTTATTTACAGGGGTCCTTTCCTGGTAGCCATGGGTCGCTCTTGGCACCCAGAAGAATTCAATTGCGCTTACTGCAAGAAATCCTTGGCCGATATGTGCTTTGTGGAAGAGCAGAACAGCGTGTACTGCGAGCGCTGCTATGAACAGTTCTTTGCACCAACCTGTGCCAGATGCCACACTAAGATCATGGGGGTAAGAGGACAAGCTTCACCCTTTATTCAATTGCATGGTTTACTGAGATAGTGAAACAGTTTAAACTGAAAGCAGTGAATGTACATATTTAATTATGTCCCTCTCTTTAATAATAATCAACAGGCTGGGAAATTATTTCAGCATGAGCAACATCTTATAATAATTTTTATATATCCAAAATTTTGGCTATTTCTGTACATTATTCAGCCATAGACAGAATTTATAATCCGATTACCATCTCAACCAGTATAAAATAAGCAATGCTTTCTTGATAGGTCTTTGCTATCCGATAGACACTATGTTACTTCTATCTACCTTTTCCTTAGTAAAAGGCTAAAACTGTGTGGGTGTTTGGTTTTTTTTCTTATACAAGAGTTAGTCTAAACTTAAGTGGAGAAGTCAGTGATCTTGGGCAGAGACTCATTGCTTTTGCTCACACCTCACTGGTAGCTAGCAACAGAGCTGCAGAGGAACTCTGCTGATGACTTCTAGTAAAGAATACAAAGATCTGAATTCCAGAAAGGCAAAAATAGATGCCACTTTTTCCTTAATGTGCTTATGTGTAGGTACAGGTAAACTTGCTCTACATAGACCTTAGATAGTGATGAGGTCGGAATGCTGGAAGATCACTTTAGCAGTGTACTCATGCATGCAGGTATAGTGACTATCTGACATGGTTCTTTTAAATACCACACTGGTTTTTCACGGTCACCATCTGACATCTGTCTACATGTTGGTATTGACAGACTAGATGCTTTTCTCGGCACTTGCCAGTTAGGGATGGCAGCATCAGACATCCCTGGCAGAGCTCTGGCTCCAACCAAGTCTTGTTTGCTGCTGCGGCAGTAGGAGTAATTTTAGAGCAGAGTACTGACTTAACTTAGGTAATTAATGCTGGCACAAATCAGTTTCCCATTATGGATTTTCATCAGGAAAATAGCAAAGATGCCAGCTGCCTCTATTTATATTAATAACATTTCTCAATCTGTTTTTTGCTTCTTAGCTCAGTGAGGTTCATAAATGGATCCAAACCTATTTATCAGTGATAGTTGTTTTGGAACCAGTAATGGCAGTAATGAATCTCAAATGGTGATTCTCTAAGGAGATGTATGGCAAGCATAGATCAGACTATTTTGTCTATACACTGGATTGAAGGCATGGAAGAGGACTCCAATCCCTTTTGTCATAGTCAACAGAGATTAAAAATAATCTTTAAAAGAAAATCAGAGTCTGTGTATAATTGGAAGCAACATAAAATAGGATCTAGATTCTCAGCTGGTGTAAATCAGTGCTGTTTCACTGAAGCTAACAAAGTTAAATTCATTTACAGCAGTTATGCAGCTGATCCTTTGAACTCTGGACTGTTTGACAGAGATACACTGTCAAATATCAGCTTGGGTGCAAGTAAGATTGACAAATTAGCAGGTAGCCATGCATCAGAGCTCAGTATGGCAGCTCTTGGAGTGGGAGGACTTCTGTATGACCAGATAAGAATGTAGCAGTACTGGAGGCTGCTGCATACTGGATAGAAGAAAGCAGCTGATAAAATCTGGATACTCAGTTTAAGAGAACATCAGTTGCACAGAATTTGGCTTTTGTGAACTTGTGGCCTAGGAACAGACATGCAGACTCGTTTTCACTAGTCATGTACATTAAAATCTAGGGATCTTCACGTTAGTTTGTGAAGCATTCTTGGGAGGCGCTTAGAGATGTTAGTACATAATCTCAGTTGCTTTGAAACATCAGACTTCACTTATTCCCTGCATGTATTTCTTAAGAAAATTACTCTTTAAAATTTATTTAACAAATCATAATCTCACACTGAAGAGTTTGTACTAGTCGTGTCAAAACAAAGGAGAAAATAATCAGAATCTTTGTGCAGAATCTCTCCTCCAGCAGCGACTGGGCATGTTGATACACACAGTGGGCTGAACTCTGTTTTTCATTTTGGCAAAACCATTGTTCTAGAAAGCTTGTAGTCCAAGTTCCAATTTCTTTCCAAAGGAGCACAATTTCTGTCATACTTCTTTCTCCTGAGGAGGGGAATTGGCTGATACAGAAGGGAAAAATTCAGCACCCCTCTGCCTTGGGTCTGTTCTCCAGTAGGTAGTCACAGGGCATGCTGTTCTGCTGGAGATTTCTCATTGTTTGTTTTACAGGAGGTGATGCATGCCCTCAAAAAGACTTGGCACACAAGTTGCTTTGTCTGTGCTGCTTGTAAGAAGCCGTTTGGGAATAGCCTCTTTCACATGGAGGATGGGGAACCTTACTGTGAAAAAGGTATGCCAAAATGGACAGTTCTGCTCAGTAACCATGGGCTTCCTGTGGTAAGGTAGCAACGTAAGAACGAAGCAGCTGAGGAACAAAATAAAATCAGTTACTCACCCAGCAAGGGTTTTGTTTCCACTCTCTGCATATAGAAGTGTTTCCTCCTCTGTATTTTTCTCCAGTGTACATGGTAGGCTGGCAGAGTGCTAGTCTTTTGCCTCTGTGTTCCAGAAGGCCTCACCTCATTTCTCTCCCTTATGTATTATGATAATTACCTTCCATGTCTCTCCCTACACTTTTTTTCCTGCCCCACTACCTCCCTGGTAGAGTCCACTTGCTAGAAATCTCTATGTTATGGGGTAAAAAATCCTTCTTTTAGGGTTCTGGTAGTGCTTCTATACAGTATGTGTGGGTTGCTCCCCACATTTTCTCTACTAAGTTGCTTGAATTATGCTCTTTGATACTGCTACCTCACCCTAAAACCGATCGACTGACATACATGAAAAGATAGGTCTGCTCAGATGTGCAACACGTGGTAGCGCAGATTTTGTTTTCTGCAGATTTTTGTTTTGCTGCAACAAATGAACTGCGTCTTACCAAGTAAGAAAGGGAAAGGCCACGTTCTCCCAAACTCTGGAAAGGGTGATGTGGTTTAATCAAAGGTGCTTGCCACGCAAATGAGTTGCCTGACATGGTCAGGAAGCAGGTTCCAGTTTAAGTGGTATTCCCTCTGTAAGCTGTGCCTTGCCCATTTAATGAGCTTCTGGCCTCCTTCTCCCTGGAGACCCCTTCCTTATGGTTGCGCAAATCAGATTTTACAAATCCAAGTAACTCTTAGTGAAGGATGAAACCCATACAGCACAGCTAACTTGGCACCTACCCTTTAGAACTGGAGGTTTGGCCGTAACCTCTAATGACTCTCACAAGTTCCCTGTCCCTTTAGAATTTCTGCTGATCTTTTTCAATGTCAAGTCTTTCCAAATTGCACTTGATATTCAAAGTAAAGATGTATTAACCAGCCAGTACGGGGTTTCCATAATATTCTCTCTTAATGCAGAGAGATCATAAATCCAGGCATGGAAACTTGAAGTATGTTTCTATACCACTCTTACGGTAACACTCACTGGCCATTGGACTGTGTTTTGTGTGACCATATTTGTCCTTATGAATAGCTTCCACATACATTTACACTAATTTAAAACTAATGTGAGAAACATAACCTCAAGTTTCATGAATTTGTTGTTTGTTTTCTATGTTTGTGATGACATCTGTTGTGCTGATTTGGGGGGTTGCACTGAATTTGTACTTAAATAATGAAAGAAAATAAGCAAATTTCTGTGTTTCTCAGTGACTGTAGCAGGAAACTGATCAAAAACAATGCAAAAATTTATCCTCTGGAAATTTCCTATTTCTCTTGGATTTTACACAATTATGTTAAGAGTTTAGTCTAAGTTGGCTTTTTGTTTTATTTTAGATTATATTGCTTTGTTCAGCACAAAATGCCATGGCTGTGATTTTCCTGTTGAAGCTGGAGATAAATTCATCGAAGCTCTCGGACACACTTGGCATGATACCTGCTTCATTTGTGCTGTAGGTTTTATACCAAATACTATCTCATTTCTTTATACTCATAAATTGCAAAGTTACATCAGAAGATCTGAAAGCAGGAATGACTAACATATGCCTAAAGATGCAGAGGGATTGAATTTCATTTTTTACTTGCAGATGGAGAAGGGTGGGATTCATTTCTCCTCCATAAACTTTTACTAGAATTATTAAATTTGACCATCACGAGCGAGTGCTTTCCAATAAAACATCCAGTTTTAGAGAGTACATACAGTAATACACACCAGTATTGCTGTTATTCTTTCCAGTGCTTGCCAAATAAAGATAAAGCAGGATTTAAAATAAATTAACACCATACCGAACAGTATAGCCATAATCTTACTTACAAAGCAGTGCAGTTTGTATTTCCATGCTGAGCGCTGGTTGAAACTTGCAAAAAGGTGTCTGTTTAGAGAGAAGAAATAGTAATTAGCATAGGATTTGGTCAAACTCATCGATCTGGTGTGCATACAGCTATATAGTGTGGCCATGTTGCCACACTCTGCACACAAACCAGTAAAATCTATATGATAAACAGTATTTTTCATATGGTTCTAGTACAGCTGTGCTGCTCTACAACATACTATTCCTAAGGTAATAATATCTAGAACCTCTAATTAGCTAAAAATAGTACGTTGGCCACACCAAAATGGACAGTGACAATTTCTAATGTTTGTTGAACTCTAGAATTTAGGTGGAAGAGTAGAAAGTATAGAAATGTTTATAAATATCTAAAGCTAAACTAGCTACTGGTCTTTCAAGGGTACATGGAAGTGAGTGACCCACAAGTGTCCTGTGAAGATGGAAGTCTTTTTGAAATTCTAACAGAGAAAAGAACACTAAGGCACCAACTTTCCTTCATAAACTAACAGCTGTTAGTCACTCATAAAAGACACTTTCTTGAAATATTTTGTGATCTTTTTGCTTGTTCATTTAACTGTGTTCTTAAGTATTTATTTAAATTAGCAACCAATTTTCTGTGGAGGGGATAGTTCTGTTAACGCAGCTCTCATGGAGTTTTTTGTCAGGAGCTAACTTTATGTCTTTCATTGGGTTAAGTCAAATGCAAATAAACACTCAACTCTGAGTTTCTAACATCTTTTCACATCATTTTCCTTCCACTGGCAGTAGCACATCGCTGTGTTCTCGCTTACTCGTCCTAAGCCTGCCATAAGCACTAGGAACGACATTGGTTCTTATTCCTAGATTCTGTTGTGTTGACTTCCGTAAGTGGTTCTCGAGAACGCCGACCTTGCCAGTGGTGTTGCTCTGCGCTCTGTAGATATGTGTACGCTTCCAGGGCAGTTTCAGCTGAGGTAAACCTGGGCTGCCCTGCCTCAGCCATGCATTCTCATGTGCTTTGTTATGTCAACACCGGCACTTATGCAGAGAACTCCATGGGTTGAAGAATAACCTGGTCAGAATAATTAGTTTTCAATGATAGCAGCTGCCTGAATGGCTCACTCCTTGATCACGTAAGCAGCCGTAAGACAAAGTAATAATAGAAATGAGTATCTAATGGTACCACGGGAGGATGGTACCCCTGGGACTGTGGCTCCTAACCAGTGCTTTTGTAAAATCATATGTTAAAGGATCAGAATTTAGGTCTTAAAGTCTGAGCTAGCTGCATGTGATCCTTTGATGGTCTACACGAGCACTGCTGGGCCATGCTGAAGCTGCCCAGGAGATCATGTACACAGTCCTCATTTTAGTGAAAAATAGTGAACTTAGTGGGTAGTGGTGGCGGGAAAGTACAGAGAGGAGAGCTGATGCAAACCAGCGCCTAACCGCAACATGGAGTAGGAAAACTGCCAAGGCGTGGACTTTGATCCAGGAAATCAGATGCACTTCTGTCAAAGCAATGTGTGGGCAGAAGAGAAATGCAGCTGAAACTGATAATAATGTCCTTTTCTATCTTTTTTTAAATGATTCCTAATTTTATTTACTATTAATTGTAGGTATGCCACGTGAATTTGGAAGGTCAGCCATTCTACTCGAAGAAGGATAAGCCTCTGTGCAAGAAGCATGCCCATGCCATCAACATTTAAAAGAAGAGTTGGTAGTCAGAAATGCTGGGGAAGAACAGATGAGTAACTGGGCAGTTAGAAAGTTGGTAACCACGGCTAGCATTTCTCTTGGTAAAAGCTGGGAAGTTGATACTTCTGAAGTTTAACTTTAAGCTCTTTGATAAATGCAGAACATGCTTTTGCAATGTTCCTACAGAAACCTCCTAAATGAACAGTCAAACCCAAATGAACTAATCCATTATTAGAGCAACAGTTGGGGGAAATACTGAAATTCACTAAAAAGTGTAATATAAAAAGTAATGCGCAAATACAGTTTCAAATTAATTACCCACAGCAGTTTTACTGCTTAGACCACACACTAGTGCTTAACAACAACTGGAGAAGTCCTTTTGTAATAAGTCATTTCTTTCATAACAAGAGCAAGTAAGTACCAGATGTTCAATACTCTGTAGAACTGAAGGCCATAGCTTTCAAAGGGAAATAAATGGATTAGGGTTTCCCCTATGAAAAGTGAGTGCTATTCCATTGTGTGGCAGCGCTACCTCATAGCATCAGATACCGTAGATCCTTTCCAAGTAAGAAGTCTGTCTCAAATCCATATGTAGCTGGGAAGCCTAGGAGACAATCCATAACTTAGTTGGAAAGTAAGGTGGAAACAGAGTAACGCCTTCCATAACCCCGTGAGACAGAAAAACATGCTGGCTCAGCCTTGCTGGTGCACTTGGCTTATACCTGCGCAGTAGAACAGTTCCTTTTCAAATCATAATGGAAGAGGACAACTGGCTTTCTCCAGACTGCTGTCACATCAAATGAAATAGAGCTGGCTGGAAAGGACAGCTTTTAATTCAAAACCAGTTTTCCTTTCCTCTGGTGGAAAAAATACTCAAAGTTATGTTTTGGTTTCTAATTCCCACTGATATCAGTGGGAGGTAGAAATCTACATCTAGACTTTCACACTGATCAACAACACAGACAACACGCATCCATCTGGCACAGCTAGGACGTGGGAGAGAGCTTGCAAAAGTTCCCTGCTCTATCCCATATAGTTTGCCAAAGGGTATCTTTTCTTTTCCCTACAGTAAATTAACATTGGTTAAAAATTCCTAAGGCAGCATAGCACCACGGACACATACTCTGTATTCCTTTTGTTAGTTTAAATGCTACACCCCCTGAATTGCAGTAGTATTTGCCATGGTAAAACAGTAGGTAGGCTCCAACAATTAGGATAACCATACAGTCATCTTTTCTAATCTTTTAAGAACAACTTTCAAGTTGTTCAAACAGTTATTTATAAAACTTTTTTTTTTGCAAAAGAGCAATACTTGTAGGACTGATAATTGAATTTTTAATTTTAAATATCAATGTCTTTTGGAGACAGCAGTTCTGTCAGATAGAAAACAGAGTTAAAATGGAAAGTCTGATCACCATTCAAAGTTTATTAATTTAAGTGAGAACTACAATGTGTGTGGTGACAGCTTGCAGTACTGACCCTTTTGAGTCAGTTGTTGCGAGGCTGAGGGTGCATTCTGTGGGCCACATTCTAGTGCCATGTGCATCCTTTTACCTTGCGTTTGGAGTAACAAGAGATTACGCAGCACTGTCTGCCTTTTCCTTCCTACGGGTAATGCCCATGTCAAGAAAATCAGTGCGTCTTTCCAGGGATGAAAATCTCTCCAAAGCTTGGGGGAGGAATAAAAGAAATTGGGAGTTCTCATATGAGAGTTAAGTGAGCTGCAGGCGGTCTGCACATTGGACAACAAAAACAACCCCAACTGCCTGTGGCAGTTTTGACATGTATGGCCTGCATTTCTTCAGGAAGTATCTTGGTTCTCACCGATCTTAGCAGTGATCAGATCTGAGTGCTACAGGGTCAGATTTTTGTAGGCATGAATTACTCTAAAACACTAATATGTTATAGGCAAAGCCTTTTTTTTTTCTATAGCAAACAAATTTTCTGTTTTCAGTCAGTGCTGGGCTAGTGTGAATATTGTTCGATTGATTACAAAATCCAAAGATCTAGCTCATAATATTCTCTAGAGGAATAAATTGTAATCACAGAAGTTAAATATTTTTATCACTCATTTGACTTCATTAAATACCTTTTCATAGCAGTGAGACAATTCTAGATTTCCTTTTAATTTTTGAATGTCATTCAACAAAACGGTGTTCATTATTCTGTTATTTAAGAGAATTCATATCAGCATATTACGTACTGAGACTGCATTATTCCTTAGGCAGATTGCTGTGTTACCCACTGACTGGGACTCGTCTCTTGCTGTCAGCATCAAAACAGGGAGTCAGACTCCTTGGGAGGAGACAAAATGCTAGGGCTTGTGATGCCCCAGGAGAATTTCACGAGGTCTTTCACCTGTCATCTGCATGTGTGTATATGCATGTGTCTCACTCTCCACTTCCTCCGCCCCGGTGTCCCCAAAAGCTCCCTCTTCTCTGGCAGTGTGAAGGATGAAGTGTTTCAGGAGGTGGCCAGAGATGGAGGGCTGTAGCTTAGGCAGGGGCACAGCCTGGGAGGAGAGGGTGGTAGGCAGCACGGCTGGGGCACTCTCTTGCTTCTCTCTCTGTTCCCAGGGGAGCCCCGGTGGCCAGCTGATGTGGCCCAGGCTAGCCTGTGAGTTGCTGGGGTGGTCAGGAGTCTCAGTGTGGGCAGGGGAAGGAAGGCTTGGAGCAGTGAAAGGAGAGCACCTGCGGCAGCCACAATGTAGGGGCTCAGGGGGCCTCTGGTTGAGTGTGAAGGATGAGGCAATGAGGAGACAGGAAGCCCTTACTGAAGCTGGGGCTGGAGGAGTGGGAATAGTTAGGAAAGGCCAGTTTCACTAAGTGGACATGTTAGATAGTTGGGGTGGGGCAGGGGGAATAGGGGCTTGAAGTAAGAAATTAGAGTACAAGTAGCTCTCAATAGTCCAGAGAGATAGTATGAATATGTATAAAGGGGCGAGCAAGGGGGATGCAGGATCCAATCAAGTAAACTGGGAGTCAGTCCTGCAGTAAAGGTGAACGCAGTGTGTGTAAGCGTAGCTGAGCTAACTTGCGGAGCAGCAACAGTGACACACTTCACAGGGAGCCGTACTAGCTTGAGAGAGTCCTGAACATTTCCTTGTCAGTAGGAGCCATACTAACTAGAGAGAGTCCTGAAAATTTCCCTGGGCAGTTAACCTGCACTGCAACACATGCCCTGACTCCAACTGGTGTCTGAGCAAGTGAGATTGGAGCTAGTTTACATATCACTGTATGAGGCACAGTGATATCTCTGAATGAAGAACAGAGATACCCTGAGGATTATCATGTAATAAATTTCCTGTTTTGACTTGTGCTGCTTCATAATGTGGTCCAAAAATAGGGAAGCCACCTACCTGCCCTTGATATCTATATTAAGGTACAATTTTTGCACATATCTGAACCAGAAATTTGTGAATAACCATGTAGTATTTTAATTTTCACAAGGTAGAATACCACATAACTGCTGATACTCTTCTGCCACATGTCACCTTTGTGATATGGAGGGGGGAAAGGTACGTAGATATATATAATTCAGAACAGGGCCTTTCAGCCATCACTGAACATAAACGCTGTACGACAATATGCAAGATGAATACTGTGTACTTGTTCGTGTTTTATGTCTTGTAATAGATGCCTGGGACAAGTCCTAAGTTCCTCTACATATTTCTTTTCATTCTAATTAACATGGGGTTTCACAAAATAAAACTGTAAAAGATACTGTACCTCTGAATGATCAAATAAAAAGACCAGTGTTTCATCTAATTAAAATGTATTCAATAACTTTTCAGTCAAAGACTTCAAAAATTATCTTAATGCTTTTTCTCTTTCCCTGTTCTTTTCGCAGAACAGGGTAAATTCAATGTTTCCAAGGAAGACTGCTTTTATTATCTGGAAAAAACCTACTCTTATGACTTCTTTTTTTAGAAGTTAGTTTTTACTATATTCATTTTACATATTATGCATTTCTAAAATAAATTCAAAACAAGGAAAAATATTTTCCTTTGGTCCTTCAGTGGTCAGTACTTTGGGTGAAATGTTTTGTTAAAGATTATTTGTATTTATGTTAAATAATGTGAATGTCCACAGCACTGAACATGCTCACTAGTGTCTAATGCTGGGCACGCTAATGTTTATTTGCAATACTTGTCTTCTGGAAGCACATATTAATTTGTTTAGTATTTATAAACATCAGAATTTGAAACGGAGTGATTTCTTGCCTGCAGTGATCGTATTAGATGTCTAGGTTTTATAATGATATGTTGACTTGATGCCACAAGTGCCCTTACTCTTAAATATACATTTTTTCTTAAGTTGCTAGTTATTTCAGAAACAGAATGTAGTGTGGTTTATGAGGTGTGAGTAACTACCTTGCATGGATTATCTGTGCCAACATGAACAAAACAGTCTAGTAATAAAAGCAGTGTGCAAATACAGTTAAAGCTTTATGATTTGGGCATATTTATTCATATGGCATGTGAACAGCTGTCAGCTTTCAGCCGTGTCATACTGCTAAGAAAGCGTACGCAAGCTTGTACACTGTACTTCAGACCTGGAAATAAAAATTAAAAGCATTGGTTTCAACTTCATTATATATCAACCTTGAATGTTTTATTAACCAAATAACGCTGTTTTAAACGAACAGCTGTTAGTATGCTTAAAAGATGTAGTGTGCTAACAGTACATGTTGTAACTTAGCAAGACTTGTATAGTCACAGATCTTGTTGTGTCAACAAATACTGTTTATAGTAACTTTATAAGGAACATAAGGGTAAATTCTGGCTTAGGTTACATCGATGCATCTGAGAACAAAGTTGGATTGCTTAAGTGCAGGTGGGTGTTCTTCCATTTGTTAGCAGAAGTGACTTCAAGTAAGATACAAAGTGTTTTAAATGTCCTCATTGAGCTCTAGTGCCAAGAAGTACTTCCGAATGAAAAGACACCTTCGTAGAACAATGTGGTTCATAAAACAGCCGTTTTGTGCATTCCTAATGCACCCCCCTCGGAATGCAGGACTTCCAAAGATACAACTAATTAAACCTAATTAAGAAGTTAGATGATAAATGGACAGGCCTGACTTTAGCTGGCCTCACAAAGTACAGCATCAGGAGTCACAACTTTGTGCACTTTTATTTTATTTTACAGCCCTGATTTCTGTTTACAAGGTGCATAAGGAACAACACAGTTCAAAAGAATGGACAGAACATAATGCAATTTTCTGTCCATTCAAAATTGCTGTTTTTCAGATTGTCTGTCCTGACCTTTAACCTTTGCACAAGAGAGTGGTTCCTAAACTGTTCCTGGAGAGTTCAGCTGTTGGAAGTGGAAGCAACAGAGGCACAAGCATAGCGCGGTGCCAGTTAACGGGGTGCAAAATGTGAACAGAGCAAAGCTCATTGGAAAAGGACGTGGTGCAAAATAGCTTGACAAGTGTTGCATTAAGAGAATCTTAATAGAAGAGAGATTATGATTTGCTCTGAAGAAAATGGTGATTTCAAAACTATAGGCTCTGGCATTGTTTCCCCCGCCCCTCAATCACGAATCTTAAATTCAGCCAGTTTCTCTTGATTAAAAAAGGAAGGAATGTGTGAATAAGATTGCTGAAACCATTATTGAAGGCACAATGAAATGCTTTGTTCTCCCAGCCAAATCATAGCGTTATGGATGAGATTCAGATGAGATTCAAGCATAAATTCTGTGCCGTATGCCTATAAAACATGCCCTGAGATAGCTGTTAAAAATACAGTTCCTCCTCCTCTTAGGAAGATGACATCAAAAGAAAAGAGTAACAGACGTGTGTTGTACTAATAAGGACTGTCAGACTGAGTCACAAGACTTTCCTGTCTAATAAGGATGAGCAGAATGATTTTTTTCAAACTAAGCTAAACTTTTGCATGAGACATGTTTTCCCTTTAAAAGTTTCCAGATTTGAACTGTGAGGGAATAATAAATTAGTATGCATAAAGTATCATTAATAAATCTGCCTCCACTACAGAAATATTTTCTAACCTCACTACTTCAGAATCCAGATTATTTCCCCATAATAATAACTATGCACACCACCACCGACTTGTAGGTTAGGAGGAGCATCCCGAGAGGTTAAATTCTTAGTAGCAATCACGTTATCCACTTTTTATAGACTTATGTGGCTGGTAGTTGTTGGAGACTTCGTGGATTTCCTAAGCAGTCAGAGAAGCTGCTCTCTGTTCAGAAGGTCTCTAAAAAGAAAGAGCCAGTGTTATTAAAAAGTAGATATTAAAGTCTAGGGGCAGTGTATATCCTTAGGGTCCAGATTTGCACTATTTAGTACAACCTCAAACAGTTTTTGCTCCTATGCAATTCCCACCAAAGAAATTAAAGAAGGCATATCAGAAATGCTGGGCTCCCACTACTCCTCCCTAACTGGGTAAGAATCCTCACCCCCCTCCAGCTTAGGGAAATTCACTGGCACAGAAAGGTATAAATTACACCTCCGTGTGCCAGCTTCAGAGAACCTGCCCACAAATATTAAGCTGAGAAGATTTTACTCATTCCTTTACAGGACAGTGACAAAGTTTTCTGCTTTTCCTGATCTCATAACATAAAAACAATTAATAGAACAATCTTTAAGTCAAAGGATAGTTAAGTCATCGCTTTCTTTAGACTTTCATTAAGTGCAACTACTTAAAAGTGAGCAATTGCTATCAAAGGGGACATGTGAAAGCAGTAAATGAGATAAAAATGTAAGAGAGTGAAAACGCAATGAAAAAGTACCTTTTAGCAGAACAATTAACCCAATCTACCCTTCCTTTATTCATCACAGGATAATTCATTGTAACTGAATTAATGGTGAAACATTCAGTAATAGGCCTTAGTAAGGAAATAGGAGCAGTGTATCAGGATATCCTTTTTCCGCCCCAGAGTACCAATACTTTCAATTTTATACACAACGGAAGTAATTAATTGTAACACAAAGAAGCTCAGCTGTGTTTCCTGACAGGCACACAGGCAACAGCTACTATTGTTTAGCATTTTGAGTATGTAGAGTGAAAACTGCTCCACTGCTTTGAACAGTCTGTATTTCCATTCGTAGCTTTTGAATTTATTGTGGAATTTTAATATGCTATTATTATCTTAGCTCCAATCCTGCATCCCTAATCAGGTAATTTTTTGCTGATGCCAGTGAGAGTTTAAACTGAATTAAGTCTAGCTGCCAACTCCGGAGATTTGCAGACGCAGGCCAATTTCTTATTGGAAGCAAAGGAAGTTACAGACTATTTGTCAGGATTTGCTTTTAGCTGTTTCTTTAACTTGTTCTGGTACATATTCAAGTACCATACAGACCAAGGGAGAAAAGCTTTATTGCCACGCCTTTAACTTCATTACGTATTTTCAGTCATGTTCACTGAGTGCTGTGACTGAAATACACGCATATCCTTTTCTTATGATTAATTTAGTTGACCTACGCTATTTTGGTTTTGCAACAATACGAAAAAAGAGGAGGAGAGTATTTTGCTGCATTTATTCTTATTTAACACCAATGCATTCATGGCTAAAGATACGTTTGGACTGAGAAAAAAATCCCCAAGGATTCGATTAATTGAAACTATTTGGTTCATTTGTTTTGCGTAGGATTCAGCTCTGTTTCATTCTAACAAGCTCGGAAGAACACAGCATTTTCAGTCTCAGAAATGCCCGTCTTTGTAAATCTCGACACCACACACTATCGCTGCCAGAAGCACATCCACTTGAACCCGTGCCTCTTGAGGACAAAGCTGTTACACACACCAAGACAGAAATGTTCTGTATTGAAAAGAATTCTCCTTGTTCAACAGCAGGTTTAAAAAATATTTCATCTTTCAGCGTTGGTACTGTTTCTGTTGCTGAAAAGCATCGTTATCAAGAAGTGGAATTTTTGTTACAAATGCTTGAGGTGATGAAGCATCACCTCAAGGTGATGCATCAGCAGGAGAAATGTTACTACAACGTGTTTTTAGATTTAAGGATTATTCAAACTTGCAAAAGAAACTAACGAATACCTCTTACAATAAAAGGTGGAGGAACACAAATACGTCTGAGATATATACTCATTCCCAGAGAGAAGCTAATAATTAAAACTTTCTTGTAGATCATTTGGCACTGCAGACTGATGGTTCATTCGGAATATAAATTTTACAATCAGCATTAGAGCCTAACTTTAAATACTTAATCTTCTCAGAGCAAGTGAAGACTTCCAGGATTTTATTTGCATGCATCTAGGGGAAAACATAGCACTGATTCTGCAAACAAACTGAAGGGAGGGAAGTCCCCAGGTGAAGCCTCTGCTGAGCCTACGAATAGTTTCTTTTTCTGGGTAAGACTTTTAATGTTCTTACTACCCAACACTGGCTTTACGAGCAGTTTTTCTTTGGGGAATCTCCCCAGTGCTGTGTTGTGCTCAGTTCCACATCACTTGTGCAGGGCTGAAGGTTGGCCGGGGCTTGCGGTGCTGATCCACACTTTTGCTATCAGTGCTTCACCAGCAGAAATAGTTAAAAAACACCTCTCTTCACAGATTTGATCCGCCTTATTGAATTAATTATGCTTACATTGAAAACACTTAATAAAATCCATGACATTTTAAAGTTACAAACAGCTGAATAAATTTCTAATAAAAAGAATGTGCTTTCAAGTAAAATAATTCTGAAAAAAGACAAAGCCAAATTCACGTCATTTTAAGTGAAAAAAACGTGTCCCTGGCTGGAGGGTAATATTCTTTTAATATGTAACATGGAATATTTATTTTGGTAACAGTAACAGAGAGAAGTACTCATCTAATTGCAAACAGTTCTCAAAAACATACTTGGACCACAGCTTTAAGACATATGAATTCCAGAGACTGAAGGGAAGAAGGATCTACAAAGATAAAGTCCTGTCACATGGGCAACCTTCTCCCTATATGTACCTCTTTGTTCTTAAAGATCTTTTGATATTTCAGATTTGCAGTTCCCAAGTGATTCCAAGAACTAATAAGAAATTCCTGGAGAGGAAATGACAAAGACAGCAGCTGGAAGACTCTCCAATGCATGATTTAATTTTTTTCTTTTTTTTTTTAATACCGCTCTTTTCTTCATGACAGTCAGTCTTGAACTGCTGCTTCTATATTTCCTGTTAGATTTCCACACACCATCCTGGCCAAATGTCAAAGGAACATATGTTTATTTTCAGATTGTCAGACTGCAGTGTCTTTTGAGTGTTGCTCAATTAACAAAATAAATACTTCATGTTACCAAAACCCGATGTGTCCGAGATTTTGCAGATTCCTAAAACCTTTGCCAGGCGAGATGTTTGTCGCGGCTAACTAACTCACTGGAACCCTGTGTCTGTCTGAGTGCCCGTCACCTGAGGTGTTCGTCTTCAAGCTTAAATAGGTATCCCTACCTACCCTGCCAGGTAAACAAAGCAAAACAAACCAGGTTTGATTCTTCGGGGTTTACCTAACAAAAATCTTAGGTTTAAATTTCCACAGTTACTTTAATTTGGGGAAATACCACTGGGTTCTTCAGGCGGCGCATAAAGGAAACTCTTCCATCAACAGGTCAAATGTCTCACATGTCAGGGCTGGTCAACAACCCCCTTCTCACAAGCAGACCGCTGCGTGCTTGTAAATAAGGAACTTTAGTCTACTCATATCATTGTTTTTATACTTTTGTTGTAAACCTGTATGTTTCAAAAAGGACAGTTATACCTGTATGAAACTAGAAATGTGCTGCGCCGTTCTGAAAGACAGCAGAACTTCCCATGTGATGTTTCATCAGACATCCAACACCATCTAAACACTTCCTATGGTTGTAACAATTCACCATTTTCGATCAAGATTCAGTTCTGTCTCCTGCAGCCCAAATATTATCATAATGCAGTTTACTTTTACTCACTGTATTCTGTGATTAGGACGAATATTTACACAGTGCTCACTTGTGCAGAGAACAGGCATGTTGGCCATGGCAACGCCAACTTCATCCTCAACAACACTATTTCTGACCTGCCAGGGACTGGCACTGTCAATCTCTGCAATGTACAAATTTCCTCGCCAGGACTTGCATGAAAACAGTTGATCCATTTCACACAAGGGATCAAATAAATTTCAAGGCTTTTGCTAAATTCGTTGATTCTGGATTTAAATCGGTATCCAACTTCTGAAAAGCCCTGGACTGTATTAGCACACAGACTATTGCTTCAGGAGATGCCAGCTCTAACAGCTCTGGTTCTGGATGGGAGCACACACACGCACGTTGCATTCTTCTTCCATATTGAGTGTCTATTCCGTCGCTATAATCTGATAGCAGACAGAGTGGAAGAACAGCAGACTCATACTTTCCTTTTAAATTATAAACATAAGCATACAAGTTCTGTATTGCTTGGCACGAAAGCTGTGAGTTTTGTCTTTCTTGCAGGCTGTCTTGTTTTGGACACCGACAGATTTTTCTGGATGATGGTCATCGGAAAAAATTTTCTAAAAGTCTAGTAAGACCAGACCTGTATTTTTAATTCCTCTCCCTGTAGATTCTGGCCACCTATACTCAGGAGGGGTGCCTTTAACTGCTGACATTTTAAAGGAGTGTGCGAAGTTGATCAGTTTGAAATTATACTTCCTCCTTTGTTTCGCTCTATAGGATAGTGTGCAAGCTAAGCACTCACCTAACAACCCGTGGGTGTAACACCTGGGAAGGGGATTGCAGTGGCAGCACTCTCGTCTGACGTTCAGAGGTGACAACTCTGGAGAACACAGAATTTACAAGGGCTATCTGACACAAACGCGCAAAAATGGCGCTAGACCGTGGAGGTCAACAAAATAAACAAGCCCGTGTTTCCCACAATATATGCACATGTGGCTATTTGGCACGGAGAAGTGAGATTGCTGCCCAGTCGGTTATTCTCTACGAAGAGTTTATCTGGGCAGGCATCTCGACACAAGCAATTGCTGGTGTGTCCTGAAGGCCTAAAGGGTGTTTTGGTCTGCGGCAAAGGGAAACCGAGTACGTCTATACAGCCCATATAATCTTCATTCCCCCCTATTTGTGTACAAAGTTCCAGGTGCAGAATAACCAGGTGACAGGGTAAGTGAGAGGCAAGACCACATCAGCAACACAACTGCTGCCACTTTGTGGAGTGAAGGACTAAAACCAGCAGCCCAGGTGGGCACAGTGTGGTCTCCTTGTCCTATATATGACATAACGTCATTAAAGATCCTTCTGAACTGCTGCTGGGAGACATCACTTGAAAACAGACAGACAGATTATTACTTTGTTAATTTGCCCTAATAATGAGGAGCTTGGAAATGCAATGCAAGTCATGGCCTTCAGCAGCCTTAGCGAGCAAAGAACCTCAGTGCCTAAGTTAGAATGTATTCCAATCTAACTGGGCTTATTTATTTAGAGATACAGGAAGTGGAAAATAAGCAAACAAACAATTACGCCTTTGCAGTGGAACTCTATCCCTCGTACTGCAGTGCAATGTCAACCTTTTCAGAACTATTTTTCCACAAAGGTAAAAGGCCCGTGTGAAGCCCTCATTTTTCCCTACAATGCTGCTGCCACCACTGCCTGCTCGTTGCCCACCCCAGCTCTCACACAGGCCCCCTTTAATTCACATCAAAGCTGCTACGGTAATCCTTCACGCCACCTACTCGGTGAATCCTGGCAGCTCGTCCACTTTCCATGGCGCCAACTCCACGGCATCTGGATGGAGCTTCCCGGCCCCACAGCCAGATCCAGCCTCTGCTGCTTCTCACCTCTCGATCCCTCTTCTTGGCCAGCAGTGCCGCCACAACACCTACTCGGCCGCTTTTTTTCCCTCGCACCTTCCCGCCCTTTCCTAGAGGAGCTCCCCCTCCCTCCTCACTGGGAGAGCCCTGCTCGGTGCCGGGGGAAGGTAACGTCTCGCTCCCGGGGCTGGGGGCGGTGGGCGGCTGTCCGAGCGGGGCAAGGAGCCTAACGACAAGCTCGCTCAGGCGGCGGGTTGGCTGCGGCCTGCGCTCCCGCCCGAGGAGGGACTACGAGGGAGGAAAAGCAGGCCCGGCTAGTTCCTCCCGGCCAACTTTTTCCCGGGGTGCCCCGCCAGCCCTCCCGCCCACGGCACGTGTTGATGGAAGGGCGGAGGAGCCGGCGGCCGCCGCCACCGCGGGGAGGGCCCGGGGCACGGGTCCCGCCGGGCCGCTCTGAGGGGGCCAACGGCCGCCGCGCGCTGCTTGCCGCGAGAGGCCGTGAAGGGGGGGGGGGGGACGGGGAAGGGGGGGGGGGCGCAGGAGCGCGCGCGGCACTCCCGAGGAGCTGCCGCGCGAAGCCGCCCGCTGGTGCTGCGTGCACCCGCGCGCGCGCGCGCGCTCCGGCCCGCTCCTCAACCCCCGCCGTGCGCGCGGCCGGAGCCGCCGGCTGCAGTGATTGGAATCCGGCTCCTGGCCGCCCCGCCCCGCCGGGACGCGCCGCGCCGGGACGGAGCCTGCGCCGAGCCCGCGCCGCGCCGTCCCGCCCTCGCCCTCCCTCCCCCGCCCGACACGCACCCGCCTTCGCCCCCGTCTCACCGGAGCCGTCGGGGCCCCGGGTCCGGCCTGAGGAGCGCGGCGGGGAGCGGGCCCCCGCCCTCCTCCCGCTTCGCCTTCCCTCCCGCCGCG
This sequence comes from Bucorvus abyssinicus, assembly GCA_009769605.1. NCBI lineage: Eukaryota > Metazoa > Chordata > Aves > Bucerotiformes > Bucorvidae > Bucorvus > Bucorvus abyssinicus. The sequence goes on from CM020032.1 coordinate 37,338,353, forward strand.
GAGGATGAGGAGCCCCCACCGCCGGTGAGTGCGGGGCCGCGCCGGGCCGCGGAGGCCCCGGCCGTGCGTGCGGCTGAGGAGCGTCGGGGCGCCCCGGGCATCGCTGCGCTGCGCCGCCGCAGCCCTCCCTCGGCCGGCCGGGGGGCGCGGGGCGCTCCTCGGCGCCGTCTCTCCCCGCCGTCGGGCGTTCCTTCGCCGGCGGGGTCCGCGCTCCCCTCCCGCTCCCGGGCTCGCTCTCCGCGGCCCGGCCCTGGGCTGCGCCGTCGAACGCGGGCACCCACTGCGGCTTCCCCGTCTGGGGGCCGTTCTCCCGGCCCGGCCTTTCTCCTCCGGGGGGCCGAGGAGCGCCCGCCGCGGCGCTGGGGGCGCCGCCGCGCCCCTCCCCGGCCCGGCCCGGGGCCGCTGGCGGGGGTCGGGCCGCGGCCCACGGGAGGCCGGGTGGCCGGCGGGCCCGCGCAGGGGCACCTCGGGGCCGGCGGTTTCCTGCGTGGGCACGGGGCCCGCCGGCACGGCGCTGGCGGGGCCGGACCCGCCTGGCAGCCCGCGTTGCGTTCCCTCCCCCCGCGTCTGCGCCCCTGGTGTTGTAATCCCGGGCTCGGTGCCGAGCGGCCCCAGCCGGAGAGAGCGGCAGCGCCGGGCGTGGGGAAGAGTGCGGGGAATAAGGTGCTTCGTCTTCCTTTTGTGCGAGCTTGGGAACAAAGCTGCGCCCCGGCTTCCCAGACCCGCTGCGGTTTAGCGACGTGCAATAAAAACTGTCTGGGGGAAAACCAAACCCAAATCATCGCACGTACCTTAGCAGGAAAAGATGGAACTGTTGAGAACCGATTAAGTACGATGTTTTCATAACTGATGACAAAATCTATTGAAGACGGTTTAAAAACATGAATGGCTCTTCACCACCCTTCAGTCAACCACCCTCTGATTTTGGTGGAATTAAGGGTGAATTCAGCAGCAGGGAATGGTAGTAAGTTGTGGTATTTCCATTCAGCAGTTGCCTGTCACTTTGTGTCGAAAGTTGGATGATGGTTCTTCCCCGTGTAAATGGATGGCGGTTCTAGTTCACGTTTTTTGTTCTCTGTGGACAGGTAATTATTTTCGAGTTCTTTTTTCAAGTTAGCCTCCATGGGATTGTTCAGGCCTGATACCTGTAGAGATAGAGAAGCACCTTTTGTAGACCAGGAAGACTCTGTTGGATTGAAAAAGTTGCAGTAGAACCTAGTCCTGGAATCAAAAGCTGACAGAGCAATTTATATGCAGATACTGTATCCAGTCCATAGCCAGAAATACCCCGTGTTGTGGCATTTATAGCGCTCTGGATAAAATTCTTGCTGGCAATGTATTTGTTCTTTGTTCCTGTACTTGTATATCCTTTTGTAACTTTTTCTGAGGCTGTTCGCCAGGGTTTGTTTGTTACGTGAGTGTGTGTGTTTGATATATGTTCATGTGGACACAGAACCTGGTAGTCTTTGAGTTCTGCTCTGAAATCAGCTGCCAGTCCCTAATATGTCCCACTGGCTGCTCTGTCCAGGGACAACGAGTGTATGTGGCTGGGTCTGAATATTTTTTGGGGTTTTTTTAATTATTAAGTAATTTAGGTTTGAAGAAGACCTCTGGATGTTATCCGATCCAGCCCCTGCTCACATTTGAGGAGAAAGCAGTTGGTAAATTGCAAGCCTGAAATTGCACTCAGAATCCACTGATCAAATAGGTGTTTACTGGAGCAGTGGGTAGCATGGGACCCAAATCCTGTTTCTGACGCCGCTCTGCACGATCCTCCCAGAGAGAATTGTGCGCTTTGTATGAGAGTTAAAAATGCTGAATACGGTAGAGTGTGTAAGTGATACATGTGCTTTTTCTGGATACCAGCCTTCAGGAATGCATGCTCTAAAGTGATGTAAGCGAAGTAATTAACTGTATAGTAGTTGGTGTATTTATTGAACTACTCCCAGTCAGGGCTGACAACGTTTTGATTGCATTTGGGACTGAATATGGTGCTTGTTGAGGTGTGCAGTGAGCAACGTGTGCTGACTTCTTTCGTGGTGGACGTGGGTTTGCCATGGGTGAGCATTGCTGTTGTGTGAAGCGTCATGGATCATTGCACTGCAGAGAGGGAAGGGGTTTGGAGCAGCGATGGATCGCTTTGGCTGCTTTCCAGCACCCTGAAAAGCAAACAACTGAGGGATAAATGGATTTTTTAATAATTTATTTATTATCTTATTATTTTTCTTTGGCTTTAAAATTGGCAATTATTATAGTATTTTCTCCGAGAAGCAGTATACAGATTCTGTGGCTATTTAATACTAAAAAAAAAGTGAAGGACTTGCTAAATAGTCACTAAGTTACATTTTTGTAATGAGAAATCAGTGCAGGCTACGCTCATTTTAAAAGAAGAAAGTGTTTTGAAAATAGTGATATTAAATAACTGAATTAACGGGATCTCTCTGAAATTGTGCGTCAGTCAGTGCAACTACAAACTCTGCAGCTTCCTGAAGCAGAGTGGGGCACAGACGTGTAGATGGGAGGATCTGAGTACATCCCTTTCACCAAAGGGAACAGAGAGCAGATATTAGTGGCATTTCTTGGGTCCTCAGTAAAACGAGGGCATGCTTTTGGTGCCTGAGATTTTCTTCACTTACTTTGCTGTTATCTGTAAATAAATGACAGATAAATTTACATGTAATTTCCATGTAGATAGATACGTGTATCTGTAAATAAGTAAATTTCACTTGTGTGTGGGCGCAGATGGAGTCCTTAGAGGCTCCTTTCACTTGAGATACTCCCAAAATGCAGGACTTGACGGGGGCTGGCACTGAGTGCATGTGCTGGGTGGCCTGACAGCAAACTTTCCCTTTCGCTGCTGATTTAGTGGTTCCACTTTTTCCTTTCTTGGACAAGAACCCTCTGCAGCTGCCCCACCGCACTCGTGCTGATGGTCCCCAGTCACGATGGTGTCTTCCACGACAGTTAGTGCTTTAAAGGGAAAGCAGGGAATTTCTTTCTGCCTGTTACGTTTGCAATTCCTTAAAAGTTGCTGTGAAGTCTGAGGGTTTGATATTCCCAGACATAAAGTAGTTTTACTTATTCTGAAAAATGTTTCAAACTGAAAACAAAAGTAAAATTCAACCTATATTGTGTCCCTCAAAAATGAGACTGGAATAGGTTATCCTCCAAGTTGGGCAAAAAGTTGAAATAGTCACCTCATTTGTCTTGATTGAACAACTCTTCCTCCAAAAGCAAAATAAAGCAATTGTTCTACTCATCTTCAATGTATAATTTGAAATTCATTGTAGTAGGTTTATGATGCTGAAGCAGTTTAGGCTGTTGATATATTTGATATATTGAGAAGACCAAGCACTTCATTTGTGTTGTGGTAGTGATAAGATGTGAATGTGATAAGATTTTCTGAGGATGAGCCCATTGTTTCAGCTGTACAAAAATGATATGAACAATACTGTCATTCTCCTTCAGATTTATAATGCAGATAGTTTTATTTCTTGCCACTTTTCTAGTGGGTGTCTTGTAGGTGCCTTCCCATTTCATTTGAATTCTGTGCGTTTCGGTTAGGTTTACTGTTTCATGACGGTCTGATTAATAAAATTCAAAATAAATATTAAAGGAGGAAAATAAACTCTAGTTCATGCCTGTGACAATATTCATAGATTGTATGTGCATGATGAACGGAGAAGCAGTGGCAAACCCTTATTTAAGGGCCAGTGCGTTACCACCTCAGAATTTTTCCAGTGACCATCTATTGATACAGTGAAAAAGCTGTTGGCTTGATGGAGCAATTCCTGCGAGTCATCAGCCCAGTCTGCTACCTGGACCCAGATCGCTGGTGGTGTGTTCGTGGTGGCGGGAGGGAAAGTGTTCTGAGTAGCATGAAGGAAATGAACTTTATTTACTTGTTTTAAAAGGTTCTGGTAAGACAAAATCTGTGGAGTCATAGTTCATGGGGTGCGTGCCTGCGGCATGTGGCTGAATGTTCCAATGCTCCCATTCTTTTTCCCCCAAACAGAATTTCCCCAAATTCAGAGGAAAATATAGTAGCTGTAATTGTAATTTTAGTATGTGAGGAGTTGTCTGTGTGTTAAAAGGGGGGGAAATCAGTATTACTCACTCAGCTCCGCGGTACTGTAGCTGCATCATGTAACAGCAGCAACACATTGTACAAAAATCTGGTATCACTTAAATCCTCTCAGTGTCTCCTCAGATAATTGCTTTAGCTGATGGCTTCAGTCAACTTCATTAGCATAAAACCTGAAAGCAACTAGCAATTCCTTCTGTCTGTATCCCCTCAGCTCGCCATCTTAGAGAGAAAACTGTCAATCTTGCTGTGTTTTGCCGATGAAAATACAGGCAGATGTAGCAGGGATAAGTTGGAGAAATACCAAAGGAAGTCTCAGAAGATACGTACCAGGACACAGACCTGGTTCATGGAAGCGGTTTCCTTTTCATCGCTGCAGCTGTGGAAATGGTCTAAATTTGCTTTTCTCTTGCCTTTGCTTTTCTCTTGTCTTTCCACTGTTAATTATTAACAACTTTTCCGTGATTTAAAAAAACCCCTAAAAAAGTTCACAGGCCTTCACACTTCCCCTGTGGGAGCCTGATCCCAAACTTGACTGGAAATCAGTGGGCAGAGTCCAAATGGCTTCTGGAGGGCTGAAGTCATCTGAGACTTGACTTCTGCAGAGGATTAATATTCTGCTCATGAAAGATTTCTTGTGCAAATGAGTGCATTGTGTGCTCAGAGTCAGGATTGCAGATACAAGTTTGGCAGTTAATCATTCTTCATGTTCTTTGTTCGGGGGGACTAGGCACAGGCACTGTCCCATGATGTTGTGCAGGGTATAGAGGGTGTGAAAAGGAAGTGTGAACAGCGAAGCTGTGAGAAATCATTCAGCAGGAAGGATGGATAGTGGAAATAGGAAATACTGTATTATCCCCTGTCCCTGATGCTTGGGAATGAAAGAACTCGGAGAATAGTAGGAGAACCAGAGCAGCTTGTTGGGAGAAGACGGAGAGAATTTCAGTGGTGGGAAATGTGAACGGGAACACCAGAAAGCTTTGTAAAATGTTCTCCTCCTTGGCACATCCTTCTTTGTGGAAGAGAAATCCCATCTTCTACCAAATAAATGCCTTGGAGAAGGGTTCAGAATCCCTGCTGTACCTTTCTCTCTGTTACTTTAATCGGTTCTTTAATGCAGTGACTTAAGTTGCCAACCATTGATACTGGTTTACGCTAATCTCGATGTGTTTTGTAAAGCTCTTGGGGTACAGGGTGAGTTAATTTTTTTAAGCTTACAACTATAATTTAATGTGAGTCAAAAGAATCAAAACCTGGTTGTCTAACTCAGAAGATTGGGCAGAGGGCTCTGGTGGAGTGTAGGAACATTCCCATATAGCTGATACTCTTTAGTTTACTGCTCTTAAAATTTCATGGAAGGAATGCAGTTAGAGACTCGCCAATGTGGGTTACACCAGGAACTGTGAAAGGGAACCCGCCCCAGACAGGACAGTTGGTATTCAAACCCAAGCCTCTGTTGAACTGTCTGTTTTTGTTCTGCCCGTGGCCCTGCTTCACTCCCCCACCTCTCTGCAAATTCACAAGTTTTTTAAACGTAGAGATGTTTCTAATTTAGAAAATTATTTTGGCATAATGAACTAAAACAGAAAGGAAGGGACTAAACTGAGGGAGGTCAAAAACCAGATGGAAATAGAAAATCTGAAAACATCTAGTTGAAAAAAAATCACCCTTGAAATAATGGAATCTAAATGTTGAAATGATACATCTGCTCGGCAGCTGTGCATTCCTTCAGAGGTTCTGCTGCAGAAGTGGCATTCGTCAACTTCTTCTCAGAGTTTCAAATGCTGTGGTATAATATTTACATCTCTGTAATACTTGGGTAATAGTCTTAGGAACCTGGGTGAGGGGAGACTCGAGGTGGAGGGAAGAGCTAGTGAGCTGAGGTAAGAATTTCCTTCTTTGTCCTTAAGCGTCTGTAGTGTGTGCGGTTCTCACTTCAATGAAATTCCATGATTTTTTCTTTCTTGGTCGGTCTTTATGAGTACCTTTAATTTCTGCTGAATTTCAGAGGTGAGGTGGGTTACTGGAAGAATAACCACATAAAAATACATGAAGCGAGAGCTAGTGAAGAAAAAACATTACAGATGAAGAAACCTTCCTCGAGTGTTTTGCTCCCAACAGTGGCCAGAGGTGTTGCTGCAGAGAGGAGAGCAAGACTGTCTGCAGCAGCCAGCTGTGGAATTACACCGCTGTGGGGAAGCACATGAAATACGTTTAAGTATATATTCACTGCATGTTTTTATACAGTATCGTAAAATGTTAAACCATTTCAGTTAAAAAGGTCTCTAAGCTGTTAAGCAAGTTACAAATATGTGTAATTTTTCACTCGGTGTATTTCTTTGTACTGTTTTGAGGATGTTGGTGTTAATCAAGTTCCCTGTTGGTGCTGAGATGTACATAGGTTCGAGCAGAGTTGGTTTGATTGCTGATGTAAAGGGTGATTTAATTAGTGTAAGAGCCTGTGATGGATGGTTTTTTGCTCTGTAACAAGATAACAACGAAGGTGACTCTTGTTTCAGAGAATTTTGCCCAAAATTTTCAAGCCCAAGGTTATGTAAAAGAAATGTCATTGTTTTCAGAAATGTTGAATATCATTTTCAAAGTGTATCTGGTTTTGGAAGAAATAATTGTTTGCAGGGAGGTATTTTTTTACTGTGTGTACTTGGAACAACTGAAGGTAACTCCTTCACATTACTTTTGATGAGAAGCGAAGCTGTGGGCCTGCTGCAAATAAGGTTTCAGGCTATTAAAGGGTACCCAATACGAAGTTTCCCTCCACACAGCCTAAGTTTAATACTTCATTTATTTGGATTTCACTCTGTCGTGTTCTGGAAAAGACCGGGCACAAACGGGAGATATCGGAGGTCTGCCTGCAGTCTCATGGCTGCAGTCTGGTTGAGATCAGAGGTGTGGTGGGACAGCCAACAAGGCTGGAGTGCTGTGAGGACTCTGGTTATGGGCTCCAGGAAGGACAGCCTGGGATGGCGAGGGGTGCAGGGTGTTATGGGGTTTTGGGAAAGCACTGTGGGAATTCGTGGAGCTCTGTCTTTTGGGTGGATGAGGAGTCAGTCGAGAGTTTATGGGTCAGGAGTGGCAGTAGGTCAGCATGGGTGATGTCGGTCCGTGTCTGATAGCTTCTGCAATGAAACACCTAGCTCAGGGAATGAGCGAAGAGTGGCCGATGTCGTTTCTCTTGACTTCCATAAGGCTTTTGACAGTGTCTCTTGTAACATCCTCATCAACAGACTGATGGAAGTACAGATGTGAGAAATGGACAGTAAGATAGGCTGAAAACTGGATGAGCTCTCAGGTTCAAAGAGTTGTGATCAGCAGCATGAAGTCCAGCTGGACACCAGTCACTAGGGAGCAAGCCCTGGGGATCAATGCTGGGTTCCAGTATGGTGCAACATCTTCATTAATGACCTCGGTGATGGGACAGAGCGCACCCTCAGCAAGTCTGTAGGGGATACAGAACTGAGAGGGGTGTTTGATAGGCCAGATGGCTGTGCAGCTGCTCAGAGGGACCAGCCTCACTGGAAGCAAGTGATGGAGCCGGTTCTGTTCTGTGTGTTCAGAAGTAGCGTGGAAAGGGGAGTGGATGGTGAGATGGTGAAACTCATAGCTGATACAGGCGTTGTAAACTGGCCATAGCAGCACTGAATGCCTGCATGATAAAATATCAGATGAGGTGCAGTAAGTGCAGTGTAATTGAATTCAGGCAGAGGAAAGACACTGATAGGCTCTAAATTGGGTATTACCACTTGGGAAGATCTTGGATACTTTTCCAAACAGCTCTTTGCTGTGAAGCTCCAGCTTTACATTGCACCTTTCTGCTGATGGTGTTAAAAACGTTCTCTTTTCTTCCTTTCTTCCCTTTGGGTATGTGTTTCCGCGGTCACTTTTCTATTTGTGTAATTGTGGCCAGTTGGAGGGTTGGATTTGTTTGCTAATCTGGCTGAAAACTACCTCTATAGAAACCCCTGGGTTTTCAGTAGTTGCTGCTCACCATGATACCGAATGAGGAGTAAGGGGAGAGCAGGGGCAGCACTTCCCTTCTTAAAATCAGCACCGCCTTAAGTCAATTAAAGCCAATTTTGAAGCAGCATTATATAGAGTGATTATAAGTTTTTAAAAATGTGATTACACAGCTGTTTATGTTCATTATGTATGGTCATGCATGTTTCATAGTTCTGGTAACACAATTTCAACAATCCCATTAAAACTGGAAGGTGGTTTTTTTTTTTAATTTGTTTTTTTCTTCCCCCAGCATCACAAATGGGATGCAGTACTAAATTGACTTGGGCTTCTGGAGTCAGGGAAGGAGAAACAGCAGAGAGGGAAATGGCGATCATAATCTATCAAACCTCAAATGAAATTAAGAAACTGATAAGAAATAATTTTTCGCCACTGCTTTTTTTTCTGCACAGTATAAGGGAATGGTGGGTTGCAAGCACCAGTAAAATACAGTGTTCCTTTCCTTCCTCACAGCAAATAATTCCATGGAAGAGTTACTGCCAGCATATGTGGCTGAGGATGAAATAACCATGCAGGTTTGCGATGACACAGGTTTGTTGAAAGATGCGACTGTTGATGGCAGTAGTGCAGTCACTTGTGTCCAGTGTAGGTCAGGAACTTAGACAGGCTTCTGATGGAGTGAAGGAGGACGCTGTTGTTCCTTCTTTCCCGACCAGTCTGATAGCAGGCGGTGTCACAAAGAGCTTGGCTAGACATCAGCTCCAGTGCAGTAGGCTAATTCATATGCCTTTCATCACACCCACACGCACCTAGGCACGTCAGCTCCTCTGCTCTTACATTCAGTAATGTCTGTAACGCCCACAGCTCTTTATTGCACTGGCATCTCGCTGCCTTCACTGACACCTTCCTTGGGCTGGTTTAATGATATTGCCATCAAACATGAAGTAACATGGGTTTGGTGTCTGCCTTATCTTGAACATATTCTGTCCAGGTACTTTATTTTGCTTAGTGTGGAAAGACTGGTAATACAGTTTCCTCCGGAGTGGGGCAGGGCAGCCAGGCAGACTTCCGTTGATGTCTGCAATGAAAATCTGCCAGATGAGTAATGAACTAGGAGATGAAGAGGGCAGTTCTGTGCTGGTGATAAGCAAGCCTAGCAGCTGGGCACACTCGAAGGGCCAGTTCTGCTCCCTGCGAATGCCACCTTTGTGCGTCCTCGCCTTTTCCTTCCCAGCAGCACGGGCTGCCCCTCCTCTGATGTTGAAGAGATGTAAGCTGGCTGAAAGCCCATTACCTTTTCAACAGGCTTCACTCCTTGCCAGTCTGACTGTGGCTGTAGGGGCAGACCAAGTGCTGGTGTTGGTGGGTAAGGGGGCCATTTGGGAGCCTTACCCCTTTTGGAACACTTTTTACTAGCTTGAATAGTAGTGATCCCATGTAACATCTTAGTGTATATTGGGTATATCCCTCCACCTCCAAAGCAAAAATGGGTTGAACAGAGGGTTTGCTTTCCCAGCCCCGCCTCCCTCTGTGCTCTTCTCCTTTTGCAGTTGTGCCCTTAGTTTTGTTACATGCTTCTGTCTCTGATGTATTACGTAAAATTTTGGATTCTGGCAAAGTCCTAATACCTAAAGCTGCAAAGACAAGTTGCATGTATCAGCAGGTTTGGAGATTAGATATCTGGTGAAATGATGGAGTGACGTCACACCGTTTCGGTTTCCAAGTTCTTGAGCTGTGTTAATGTCCCCAGAGGTGAAGGATGTTCTGATCAGCAGCGTTCAGTAAACTTTTTCTGCCTCATAAGGGAGAAGTCAATATGCACGTATGGTCCAGCCACGGAGCTGTGCTGTTTGGCACCAGAGGACGTGGGAGGGAAAGGGAGAGAGAGCTGTGGTTAGAGGAATATGCCTGAGAGTGGGGACACGGATGTATCTCAAAGGACAGGGAGAGTGAAATCATGCAGGGTGTAGGGAGAGAGCTGGGCAGTTGCGTTGGGAGAAGATACAGACCAAAATAGAACATAAATCTATAGGAAAATAGGCCTTCCTGGGTCTGTTTCTCATAGGGCAATTTGTTTGATGTGTGATGACTTTTTCCTCTTCATTCACCAAAAAAAAAAAAAAAAAAAATTTGAGATGAAAGAATCACTGGAGCTGTAAGAACCAGAAATACCATAGGTGTTTGTTTGGCATCACTGCCAGGACAGACGGGATCAATTCAGCTATGGGTTTTTCCTTCTGTTTGCCTCATGTAACAGGCTTTAGTAGAACAGAAGGAAGGCACAATAAAATCTTTATATAGCAGGGGCAGATACAACAACGTGTATGCTATTTCCAAATCCAAGGAGCTGTAGAGAGTCAGTCAGAAGGAGCTTGAAGTGACATAGCATCCAGCAAGTGCAATGTGGATGCTCCTTTCTATGTATTAGGTGAAACTGGCTCATGCTATGAATGGGGAAATATACCTGAGAATTAAATACATACTTTTAAAATGTATTTTTCAAAGAACTGCTGCAGTTGAAGCAGAAGACTGGCTTTTTGACAGTGGACGTAATGGGATTAAATGCCATCGTTGCAGTGCAGTTGGTATGAGAGAATAATCTAAAAATACAGTGTTGAAATGTCTGGCAAGGTCAGAGGAGTACCGGTGCGGCCCCGTGTTTATGTATTGGTACGTATGCAGTCCGCACTCCTCCACCTCCCCAACCCACTGTACTGTAACAGAAAACAGATTCTGTATAAACTGCTTGTGGCAAGCTCACTTGTTTTTGAAAATGCTGGATTTTCTGACTGCTACTCTTGTGCACTGAATTTCTGTTTCAGCGGGAAGAATTGTGATGCAGGACTTGAGCTTTTGGAAGGTGTGCTAGGAAGTGTCTTATTCTCATGCAGACAAATTTGCCAATAGTGTTGAGTTTTTAGTTTTAATTTCGAATGCAAGTTTCTAGGCGTATGCGTTAACAGTAACTTTATTTAAACCGGTAATTTTGATACATCTCTCAGAAGACCGTTCCTTTGCTCTCGGAAGCAGTAACCCATAGGCACAGCTTCCTCTGGCTGGGCTGGCCCAGCTCAGCGGCACCTCCTGGGACTGCTGCTGCACAGCCAGGTTAGTGAGCGGTGTCCGGAGCAGCGCTTGCTAAAACAGTTGGTAGCGTTCACAGCCCCATTTCTCATGTGAAATGCAGAGCGTTCAAAAGGACAGTTCGCTTCGGTGACCCCTAGTCAGGCTCTGTATTGCTCATGCACCCAAGAGCAGCACAATTACAAGTTTGAGGACCTTTTCCGTACTCCTTTGTACCAGTACTTCATACAATCTACTTCGTGTATCTTCGACAGCTAGTCCTTGTCTCGCCGTTTATGGGTTTTCCTGGGGTAGTTGGTCTGCAGGGGCACTGGAGGCAGTTGTGAATGTCCTTGTAAAAACATCACAGTCCTGTTTTCTATCTGCTCTTTTGGAAAAGAGCAGGTTGGCAGGGAATCCCAGTAAAATACATATTCATTCTTTTATTTTTAGTGCAGTGAGTTTGACCCCTGTTGAAGCCTTTGGGATTACTCTGTATTTTTAGGGCTGTCTTAATTTTCTTTATATATAGCGCTTGTGTGAAATATCCCAGTAATAGGTCTTGAGACCAAAACACCACCAGTGGGAGCGAGGGGAAGTTTATGTTTAAAGAAGACACAACAAAGTACAGCTACAGGGAAGATGCTGAGGGTGGAACTGTTACATAGACCTTCTGAGAGAGAATCAACGCTAATAACTTCTTGCAAGACCTTTAATAGCCATCAGGTAATCATGTTCTGGTGTTTTGAGCTTCAGTTGTAATGCCTAAACGTACTTGCTCTTCCACTTGAACCAACAATTTGAATAAATTCTATTCCAACTGAGTAAGAGTTATTAAATGTGTTTTAAAAGAAAAATAACTGATGATGTGTTAGAATATGTGGGGCATTTTCTGTTACCTTGAGGTTAATAGAGAAATGCTGAATAAAACTGAAAATACTGTCAGAAATTGTGATCCTACTTTGAGTTTTGGTTACCTGATACAAATTATAAATCAGAAATTGATGATCCTGAGATGAAGTTTCTAGATGAGGTACAGATAAGAGAGGTTCCTTCGGGGAAAGATTTAAAAGATTCAGTTTTGTGTAATCTGAAAGATGAACCCTATCCTCTATGGTGTATACAAGCAGAATGACTGCATTTTGCCTTCTGCAAAATAACGAGGTCTTGTAAATAAAAGTCAGTATTTGCAGTAAATACCAATATTTGTCTGAATATTTGTTTAAGTATTCTAAACATTTGTTTAGATATTTAAATATTCTTTTAGTTTAAATATTGTGTGACAGAGGCATCTGAGTAGGATTTGGTTCTGATGTCTAACAAAGCAGGCAGCCCTGCACTGACTTTGCCTAGATAAGATGGTAAGTAGCCAGCTGTCAGTGCTTCTGATCCTTCACCAAGGTGAAGAAATGTTCATTGTGGTTCGGGTTTTTTTGTAAATGTATTAGTATCTTGATGAGGGTGATTATTTTAATCATCCTGCTTACTTCCGGGTTTTTTCCAGATGTAAACTCTCTAGCAGTGTCCTGTTTAGTTAACCCGACAAAAGCATTACCCACCTTTGGTGGGACTGGGACAAGAGGAGGTCACTGCGAGCTCCTCGGTGCCACACTGATGCCCTAAACACTTGCACCCTCCCGAGATACCTTGAGGGCTTTTTAATTTTCCTGTTCCTGATAGACTGACACTTGGCAGTGTGTTTAACGAGTAAAATTCCTCCTGCTGGAACAATGCGTTCCGGGCTGTTCTTTCTCTGCCCTTACACTGTGCCATCACTAGAGCGACCGGTAACGTGTTTGAGAAGCCGTTGTCTCTTTTCGAGCAGTTCCATGGCATCGTAGGCATTCCGGTGTGTTCAGAACGGTGAAAATCTTGGCTGTTCTGAACCGGACGAAGGAGACCTCACGCTTCCCCGAGCGGCCGTGGTTGCCCGAGCCGGGTCTCCGGTGGACGGGCGGACCCGGGGGCGCAGCGCGGCCGCGGCCGGCAGCTCCCCGTTGCGGAGCGGGGCCGGGCGGCTCTGCTGGCTGCTCGGCTGGCTGCTCGGCAGCGCCGAGGTGCCATTTTAAGCGGTGACATGGCTCTCGGAGCCCTGCGGGGCGGGACGAGATCGGGTTACGGCTCCGCATTCCAGCGCCGGGGACGGCCCGGCCCCGCCGCCCCGGCAGGGAGGGGGGCAGCGCGGCTCCTCGCCGCCGCCTCTTCCCCCGGCTGCTCCTCCGGCCCCTTCCGCGGCCCTCGCAGGCTCTCTAGGTGTGAGGAAGGCACCATCTCGTCTAGCGTCGTCCGTTTCTCGAGGGTTTTGGGGTTGGCTCCGAGTTAGCGTAAGAACTTCCTAGGAAAGAACTTGGGCTTGGAGTATTTTTAGATGGCAGAAATCCTTGCGGCTCTGTTTAGTTCTGCTTAGCTGTAAGAGTGTTTATAAGGGCTTTCTGGAAACAGAGTATTGTGCTTGAACTATTCCTTTGAGAGCTAGAAATAGTGCATTTATTGCCTTCTCGTTTTTCAAGTTGTACCTATATTTGCAGCGTTATGTAAATTCTAGGTAAATGTTTACTTTTTCATGGAGATGTAGGTTTGTGTATTTTTGCTTGTTTTCCCATCTCTTCCTATGGATACACACCAGCAATTGGAAGTAAGGTGTTGTAAAGCTGGTATCATTTCCATTTCATGTTTGCACTGCAGCAGTGCTCGGCTGCTCCTCGGCAGAACAATGGTTGTGTACTCAGCACACCCTCTTTAAAGCTTTCACCATTAAAAAAATAAAAAAAAACCTGCAGGAGAATATCATCAAGGCTTTTTACAATAGAACTGTGTTTGTATTTGAAGTTTCCAGTTGACTTTGCAACAGAAAGCTCTGGGAAATATTTATTGTGGTTGTTACAGTGCAGCAATACAGCAATGTCAGCTGATACCTGCTCATCCTGCCGGGTCACTAACGCGTCCGGTGTATTTCTCTGGGGCTGCATACATATTTTCAGGTAAAAATAGTGAGAAGGAAATCTCGATTTGAAACTCTGACCATCTGGTGTGTTTTCTCCTCCCTCCCCGTTTTAATTCAGGTTGTAAATCATTCTGACAATCAAATATCCGTAGCTGTTGATTTTTTTTTTTTTTTTTTGCCTCTACCTTCTGTATGTTATCACAAAAATGAGGTGAATAGTGACTCTAGATTTCCTTCAAGAGCTGAGTACAGCATTGTTGATGGGAAGGCTCAGCAAGAGCATGAGATAACCACATTTATTGGAGCCTAAATGATGAATACTGCATATCAAGTGCTGGGAAATGTACAAAACAAATCAACTGCAAAAATATCTTCTCTAGCAACTGGTTGATCATTTGTAAAATACCATGAAGCTGTTAGATCATGGGATTTTTCTTCATGGCATGTAACCTCTTTGTAGCAGAAGAGGTAAAATGATCCTGGCTGTGGTTAGCAATGCAGCTCTCCTGTCAAAGGAATTCCTTTTACTCCCCTCCCTCCTCCCACAAGTAAAAGCAATCGCCCACTGAAATGGGGAGCCCCGTGTCAAAATTCCCCAGCTGTATTAGTTAGAACGAAGCACTCACAGAGAGTATCTTGTTCTGATGAAATTTGTTTCGGAGAGTTGCTGCTGCTTCGTCCCTGAGCTCCCCAGACCAATGGAATCGAACAGATTCTTTCTGTTCCACTGCAGAGAGTCCTTTGTGTCTTTTATGTCTTGCAGCAGAAGTGACTCTGGTACAGGTTGGAGAATTTTTCTTCTCCTCAGCCTGAACGTGAGAAATCTAGTCTCGACTGGTTACTGTCCACTCCACAAGTTTAAAATCTGAACAGAAAACTTTCTGGGAAGATTTGGTTCACCCTAGAGGTCAACAAAATTTGACCGAAAGAGAAAAAATTAAAAAGGCTGCGGTATCTCATTTTCTTAATAAGACTATATATAGTAAAAATAAATGACTTCATCACCTCATGTACTCTTTAGCCAAATTCTTCTCAGTGTTTTTTCAACTTAGCGTCCCATGCTGTAGTTCAAAATGTGTGAGGTCATGGTTAAAAAAATACATTTATTCCCCCAAAGCAGTATGCAGTAGATGCAGCTGATGCTGAGAGTATAGAAAGGTGACACCTAACCCCCCCAACACCTTTTTTTTGTTTGTTTGTTCGTTTCTGTTCCAGTCTGTACCTCTATAATGGGTTTCAGCGCAGTTCAGGTAGTTCCGTCGTTTTCAAACTGAGAGCTCTGTGTGTGTAGTGCCTAGTGAGAAAAAGACCGTAAATGCACAGATAACATACTTTACATAGGTACTTGTGCCATCTCAGAAGCTTCACGCAGCCTCCCTGTGAGGGTGAAGCCCCTGTGCTGCGCTCCGGGGTGAATCCCACGGTGCAGAGCTCTGTGTTACCACCAACACCCAGCTCCTGCCTTGGCTGAAGCAGAGCGTAGCTGCTGCAGTCCCGCTGTAAGCTAGCAACAACCATATCTGGCTGAGGTTGCTTCTGCCCACGCATGCTTACCTTGCAGAATGTTTGCCTAGAGCTTCATAAAACACTTCCCTTAATCTGCCGTGGCAAGCAACAAAGTGATTTTGGCACTAGAGTAACACGATGTCTGAGCTAACAGCCTTGCAAACGGAGGATGTGCTGTACGCTGCTTTCGCCGTAAAACCCTCTCAGTTATTTGTTCACCTGTCTGATAGGGCAGGGAAATAATGGGTGGTTCTGCACCTTCACTTCTTTTGTTATGTTCCACGTAGCAATTGTGGTGACCAGGTTAAATCATTTCACTGTCCTGATCTGTCAGAAATCCAGCCTATCAAAAGCCCAAACCAGACAAAAAAACCCAAAGCCCATCCCATCAGTTATTTGAGGAACCTCATCCTTTGGTTACATGGGCTCCTAGCTCTGGTCCGCAACTGGGGGCGGAATAGTGGGGTCAAGACTAAGCCTTTTGGTTTTGGCTCACTGTTCTGCTGAACTGGAACAGAAACCATAGCCAGCAGGCTGCAGGCTCGGTCCCCCAGTAGGAGAGACAGACTGATGCAATGGCGTGGCCTGCAGCAGAGGGGCTGCCAAGCATCAGGCGTGTTTGTTCTGCCTGCGGAAGGCTGAGGAATGATCTGCTTGTTGTCTTCAGCTCCCCGATGGGTGTTTTGGAGAAGGTGGAGCTAAAGTCTTCCCAGGAGCGCATGTTGAAAGGGTGATAAATTAGTGGTTACAAGTTACAGCAAGGTAATTGCTTACTGGATTTAAAAAAAATAATAATTAGAATGATGAGGTACTGGGGCATGTTGTTGAGAGGCTGAGAACTGCCATTCTTGGACATGTCCAAGATATTACTGGAAAAAGTTCTTGAGCAGCTTCACCTAACTTTGGCTTTGTGTTGGGCAGGAGGGTAGGCTTAAGTGACTTCTAGATCAGCTTCTGTGAGATGGTGGTTCTATCGGACAGCAATTGGGATGTGTGGGGTTGCCAGTTTGTGTGAAGTGGTCACCTCGTCTTCCCCTGGAGCTCTGACAGTTTGTGTCTCATCTGATTTCTGACCCAGTCCAATAGGTTGCTTGGTTGGCCCTTTTTAATCGGCATCATTTGACTCAACTGAGTTAGTGAATGGAGGACAGGAGCAAAAATGGCTCGACCTTGTTCAACACCAGCCATGTCAGTTTATCTGGCTGCAGTGGTTAAATTTAATTTGTGTTGTGTATCGAGGATGAAATGAAAACCAGAACTTCTGTGTATAGTTTGCAAATGTACCACCACCTTCCTTTTGTCTCACAGTTGAGGGAAGAGCTTGGCTAATAGATGTGGCACTGAGTGATGGCCCTTTTTTTAGGGTCAGATTGGAGGTCTTTTCTGGTAGATCTTTTTTTAGAAGGAATCTTCATAGATTTTTTTTTTCTTTTTTTTCCCCAATTCACTTCTAAAATTAGTGACTCGTAACTAAGGTATGTTTATTTCAGATGACCTGAGTTCTGGCTTTCTATAAAGGTCTAGCTTGGGGCATGAATAACTATGTAGCCTGGTTTTTCTTCTGTTTATCCCCGGTTTGTGGCAGTCTTCTATTCCCTGATTCAGGTTTCTCTTTATACAGAGAGCTGAGCAGGAGAGCTGCCAAGTGGTTCAGTGCTACAGGCTATCTGAGACTCTCAATCTGAATATTTTGTCAGTGGGAGCTATTGGGTGGATGCCTGGCATTTTTTTTTTTTTTTTTTTCCCCTGGTCTGACCACTTAGTTGTCCAAATGGATTTGGGCTCCTATTTTGTTTTAAATCTTAGCATTTTTATTAGCAAAAGTAACCGTACATAGTCTTGTGCTACAGCAGCTACATTCTTTAAAATTAGGGGTGTTTATGACCTGGGAAAGATAACATAATACGTTGGATGTTACATGTTGTTTGTTCCTAAGAGCATATTGGAAACAATGGAAAGACTTTAAAAAATGCTGAAGTTCTGAAGTGTTTCTTCTGTCAGTGTTAGATTTGGCAGCGGTTCACAAACAGGAGGAACGATTTGCCAGGAAAGGAGTAACTCTTAACGTACTTCTTGTGAGTCCCATGATTTTTCTGCAAATGTTAAAACCCTGTTGTAGGGCTTAGAAGGGGAGAGCTCCCTTTGAAGTGAACTAAAGGTAGTTTTGTTCCTTCCTTTTGTGAGGCAGGATATGAAGTGGCTGTAGGTTGAACTGTTGGCCTGTAAGCCATTATTTTTATACAGATATAATCAAAAACTGACAGTAGACTTTCTTCTGCCTCAGTGTATGCCTGTTGGGTGTTCAAACTCAAGAAAGGACAATGGTATCACTTCTGTAATAATGCGTAGTAAACTCTGACAGGTTTCAAATTGGTGTTCTGGCTATCCACAAGTCTTACACAAGTAAATGATTACATTCTTTGCCAGTTGGATTTTTCTTGGATATGTTATCAAATGTGAACGTTATCACTCAACTCCACAAAATCATTTTTATTTAAAATTTTTTAAATCCAGTTGTTAAAGACACCATATTGGATCTGGGTGGAGGACCAGAATCCTTAAGGCAGCTTACTAAGCTAGAGAAAATTCCCCAAATACTGAAGGCAAGAATTTTTTTCACCTCTTCTTTGTATAATTTTCCAAATACCAACTGTGTTCCTGGCATTAATTAAGATCTCTTAGCCTATCCTCTTGTTACATCTTTCAGCTTTGACTGTGTGACAGTTTCTATACTGCACACACATATATATATATATATATATATATAAGTGTGTGAAGATAACTTCAAAGGACCAGTGTTGCCATGCAAGTCATGTTTACTTGTAAGATGGTGCATATGAGTAAAGCATGAAAACAGAATATTCACAGAATCACAGACTGGTTTGGGTTGAAGGGACCTTCAAAGCTCACCCAGTCCAACCCCCTGCAGGGAGCAGGGACATCTGCAACCAGAGCAGGGTGCTCAGAGCCCCAAGGTCCACCCTGACCTGGAATGGTTCCAGGGATGGGGCTTCTCCCACCTCTCTGGGCAGCCTGGGCCAGGGTCTCACTAGCCTCAGTGTAAAGAGAAAACCTTCTTCCTTCTTTCTGGTCTCTTTTAGTTTAAACCCATCACCCCGTGTCCTGGCCCAACAGGTCCTGCTGAAAAAGTCTCTCCCCATGTTCTTTTATTTTTTTACATCGTGCATTGGTAGCAATTCTGCAACTGTTCCTTTTCTATAGCATGTTTTTTTCCCCCAAAACATCATTAGGAGGTGGAAATAGACACACTCAGTATCTTTCTGGGCTTTTATTTACAACTGTGCATTTGTTGTTTTCCTTTTTGTTCCTGTTTTTAATTAAGACTTACTGCAACATCAACAAGAAGTAGAATGGTGGTGTGAACTGGAAAGCTCTGTCAAATCTGGCTGTAATTTCATCAGAGAAAACTCAATGTCAGGCAAATACAACTATGTGCTTTCATTTTTTGGTTTTTTTTTTGTTTTCTTGTGTGTTTGTGCATAGCACTTACAATTGAATGATCCATTGATATAGCACTGTCAGAAAGTAGAGGTGCGCTTGGAGAGGATTAGCTAATGAGAGAGTGCAAATCATTCCTCCCCAATATATTCTTGGTAACAGCTGTATTTGAGAATTTTCTCATGTAAAAAATGGCTTTCTTGATCATTTTTTAGTAGCACATAAACTGAATAGCATCAGAGGAAGCCTTTCTGGTCAGGAGGAAAAAATAAAGATAATAAGATAAATGTAATAAAGATGAGACCAGTTGTGGCGACTTCCCATTATAATTGTTGCGTGGTGTTTCCTAGTACTGCAGTGCAGAAATCATGATTTCAGTAGTTCCTCGATTCCCCATAAACTATTTTTGTTGCACTGTTGCTGTCAGTGGCTTGGAAAGCTCTTTATCTGCTTTTCAGTGGTAGCTGCATCTGCTGGTGGTGCTGTATAATGGGCGTTTCACACAATTATTTGTCCTAAAAACATAACAGGGGAACAGTCTCAAGTATTCAATGGGCTTTTCTGTTTGTTCGGTGGTGCATCCTGATGCTTTTAAGCAAAAAGCAGCCCTTGGAGCTCGTCAAAATACATCTGACTTTAGATACAAAGTTAGAACTTAAGCTGTGCAAAGTTCCAACATTCACGACCGCGTGAAAGAAGGAGCAGTTGAATAGCCAGTGTGAGAATTGTAAAAGTCTAAAACTATTCTTCTTTTAAAAATGCAGAAAACGTTTTAAAAAATAATCTAGGTGCTGGAAGACCTGTAGAAAAATATTGTATCCCTTGCTGTAGGGCTAGCCTGAATTGAAGATACCTTCCTCTCTACATTGCTGATCAACTTCTCTTTGTTGTGACCTTTGAAGCTGATGGAGAGTGAAATCTTGTTCTTCCTCCTCGGGATGATACACCTTTGAAAGTCACAGCTGTCACTCGAACAGAAGGGTATCGCTTCACCCTGCTGGTGTTTTTCCTCTCTCTGCTGTAACATATTCTGTATCTTTAAGAGCAGCTTGATCACGCAGTTTTCAAATGATCAGGTGTCTTTTTTTTTGTCCTTTTTTTTTTTTTCCTCCCCTGGAGGCAGGTAACAGGGTTCTGAAGCTGCTTTTCAGTTTGTCAGTTCTGGGATCGAGTTACAAGTAGTGTGATAAGAATTATCCAAACTGCTGCTGTTTTCCAGTATCTAAGATTGTTCCTCTTGAGATAACTTACAAATATTTTGCTACAAGGAGGAACTACGAGCAGGTCTCAGCCTATTTAACAAAAGCCAGCACACCCCTCACAACCAGCCAAGAGCCCACCTCCCCCAAACCAGTTTGCTGGGCTGTGGGTAGAACTGATCCTGGCAGAGTACAAATTGCAGCGCATTAGGTTCTGTTGACCAAGAGATAAACCTTGCCCCTGAGGGAGCAGGTAGGTGAGGAAAAGCCCACAAGCTCTTCCGCCATCAGAAGAACTCTTGGATGCTTGAATCTTTAAGCTTTTTGAGATCTATCTTGAAAAATATTGGGGGATTGCCCCCTCTCCCCCCCGGGTTGGCTCAGGAAACAGAAAATCACCCGAGGCTGTTTTATGCCTTGGCTGGAGTTAGCAGTCCCGTCCCCGTCCGGGGACGCTACGGGGAGTTTTTGTTTTGCATCATGCATATCTTTGCCCCGTGTCAACATTGTTTCCTCCTTGTTCTCAGCTCCCTTCTTCAATTTTGGGAAAGGCCAAGACCCTTGTAGTCTACGTGGAGTGTTGGCACTTTGACAGTCTAAAACTCTTCATCAGATCACTGAATTATCCTATAATATTCTGGTTTATTAGAGACAGACATCCTGTACTTTAAAGAACTTGAGAATTTCTGGGTCTCACCTGACTTCCAGACATATATGCACAAGCAAATTATATTACAGTATCTTGAGCTCACCCTTTCCTGGGTTTTGGTTGTTTTCTGGTGTGTGGGGTTTTTTTTTTGTTTTTTTTTGGTTTTTTTTTTTTTGTTCTTACCTCAGATATTCTTTTTCTTCCTAAATAAGGATGAGTTAGGTTATGGAGATGCTTTTATTGCACTAACGGCAGGCATCTGCTCGAGTGACTGCCAGAATATGATGGCGTGCTTCTTTGATCAAGATATAGTTGCATTGCTTAGATCTTTCAAGTTCTGTTTTCTTTTTAAATATAAAGAGCTGTAAGCTTGTTATTGAGTTGTTGTGTGGTTCTGTTTAAGTATACTCAAATATTTGTTCTATTTTAGGTTTGGGAATATACTACTGTGAGAAGGAACGTGCAAGAGTACTGCTTCTATTCAGCAGAACTTCTGTTTAAACATAGTCTTTTATTTCTGCTCGCTTTAGTAACTTTTATTGGTTTATCTTATGACTCTTGTGGAGCCAGCAGAACCAAGTCAGGCTTCCTAATATTCCTCATGTGCTTGAAAGCTGTTTCCTGACTTGCAGTCATGCGAACGTCAATAAATCACGTGAGGTGAATGCAGGGACCTAGCTGGGATACCTACTTTCTGCTGCAGAATCCTCCAGCGTTAATGCAGTGCCAAGCAAGTAACCCTCACCTGAATAAGAACTGTGGATTCTTTCCTGTTTTCTCTGCATACTCTTGGAAACTCTCCAGTGCTGAAATCTACCCGCACTCCAAGGGTCTCGCGTTCCTGTCAGACAGGGAATGCCGAAGTTCCAGTAAGTCACTAGTGGGCTGAAATTTGTGTCTGCGAGGCGTAAGGAAATTCAATGGCGTTCTGGTTCAGTGGAGGCAGAACGGTTCCTGTTACGCTGAAAAAAGGCCTACCTGAAGAGCGACGCGTCAGCGGCATTGTTATTACATATTTAAGGTATGAGAGTATTCCCCGGAATGCTCCTCTTGGGGAGGTTTGTGAGTCAGGCACCAGTTTGTCACTTGAGCGTACACCTAGATGAGGCTGGGTTAGTTTCTTCAGAGCCCAAGAGGGTTGGTCTGCCGTCAGACCCTCTTCTCGCTGAACCTTTGAGCAGTGCTCTGCGTGGTCTGTATTCTGTGTCAGGAAGATGAAAACACAGAAACATAGGAGATAAAATATCTGATATGGAAGTCTTTGTGGCCTTCCCCTAAATGTCACAGTATTGATTACTATTTTATAAATAGTTGTGTACCTTGTTTAGGAGGAGGAGGCAGCTGTTCTATAGCCTCGGACAGTAGGTAAAAATATTCAGCTGCAGTTTTGCCTGTGTAATTTTATAAAAGACAAGTCACATATCTGAATCCTTAAATCAGCTTTAGCATGAAGCTACCAATGTTAAACATTTTGCTGGATCTTTTATTTCTCTGTTAACCCTGGTCCGTGCTTGACAGTTTAATAGAATCCAGATGATTCTCGGTGTAGAGAGGGACAGAGGTTACCTGTCTATTTGAACTCCTTTTTCTGTGTTTTTTCTGTGGTCAAAATAAAAATTCTATTCACTTCTTTGGGTAGAAAATGAAATACCAAAGTTAAGGGAACACGCAAAGGTACTCTGTTTTCCCTTCTCTTGAATATCCCAGAGAATAATAATGGAGCAGCAGTTACTTAGGGTAATTAATAATTCAAAGTGTAGCTGTAAAATTTATTTTAGCCTTTTGTTAAAAGATGTGTGTTACAGGGTGTGGTAATGTATACAACTGGAATAGCTCTACTTCCATGTTTTTTCAAAGGTGGTTTTTTTTAAGTTTAAATATTATTAATTAGCAACAAACAGGTCAGAGCTGGAAAGACAAAAGATATTCCTGCTATGATCCATGCTCCACACAAAGGGTGAGGAATTTTACTCAAGATTGTTCAAGGACTTCAGGACAAGAGGAACACGCAGAAATGCCTACCCCAGTGTGCCATAACTGCTCCGAACTGTGCTAGATCCAGTATGCCTTTAGCAGTCTGGTCACAGTGGAGAATCCACTGCAGCCGTGGGTGAACAGTCTGTCACTGGTAACTCTTTAAAGTGTATCTCCTATCTGAATTTAGATGAGATTCAAATGTCAGCTGCTGGCTCACTAAATAGAAAAAGTGAGTGTCAGAGGGTTTGGGGTTTGGTTTTTTCTTTTTTTTTTTATTTTTTGTTAGAAGTCACGTTAAAGCAACAGTGTCCAGTATCTTAAGTTTCTTGCAGCAGGGCAAGCTTTCCAGAACTAAAATAAACATGACATTTTCAAACCCGTTATTGAACAATGTAACTATCACAAATGTGATGCTCATAGTGTCTCTCAGTGTTGGTAGAAAAGCTTCTCGATTATTCTTTATGTCGGTCTGGAACACAGACAGTGAAGTCCAACCTACTTTCTCTGCCTCCCAGGATAAAATAACTTCTTGATTGGAGTGTGTTTTGTGATAAAGTCGTATTTCAGGAGTCTTCTCCCACCCCAAGTATGCCTAGTTGGCTAAAAACCAACTTCTACCCATTTTTTCCCCTTTGCCTCTTCTTCCCTGAGCCTCCTGCTCATCTCTGTGAGGTGAGATGGCTTTAGTGAGTGCAGCAGAGAATTATCTCTTGTGCTTATCAGGTCTATCTTGGAGCACCCTGTTGATCCACAGCTTGCAGGATGATGTTTTGACTTCAGTGTATTCAAATGTGTCTGAAGGAAGGCGTCTCTCTGTTCAGCGTACATCGGCATTGTCGGAGTTCTCAGCAGGCTTAAGTGGGTGGGTGCTTTTCAGCACGGGTGGTAGCACACCTCTGGTGCCTGTAGATCTTTGGTGACAAAAACCTCTCCTTGACTGAAGAAGCTATGGATTTAATAAAGTCCTTTTTTCCAGGATACAGCCCTTCTTTTACAGTATTTTTTCATAAAGGTGGTTTGGCCATATAAAATGAACCTGTTCCCAGGCAGTTAACCCGAAGAGTTCTGCATTGTTTCTTCAGAACCTTGATGAGGGCACCAGAAGTCCTGAGCAATTTGGAGAAGAGAATTGGAGATTTGAATTTGTGCTTGGTTTTCTCCTCTAAAGACTTTTTTTGGGATGTTTGGTTGTTCTCCAAATGTGCTATCACTATTTCACAGGAATGAGGTTGTGTTCTGGAGAATATGGATGGATCTACTGGGAACCAAACTTTAGATATTTATATTTACATATCCCTATATAGATGATTGTCAGCAGCTGGACTCCCCAAAGGATGCACGGATCTCTTGCAGCGTTCTGGGCCGCCCCATCTGCTTCCTATTTGAGCATCCTTATTGTAGTCAGTTTTTCCAAAAGCAGTATTGATAAGTCGTAACCAGACCGAAGGAAAACGCTTTGCGATACATTTTAATAAAATCCTGGCGTTGATTAAAGTATGACTAATCAGTTACAGAAAATAAAGTATGCATTGTGTGTTGTTATCACTAGGGATTACGTCAGTAGGAGCCTGAATTTAGGGTTTAGCATATAAATGCAAACGCTGTTCTCTACGATCTCGATACTCACTGCCTGAATTTCATCTAAATGTAGTCCCTTTTGTAGTCAGTGCCAATAATAGGATTTAATGATAGTTGACCAATTCTTTCATTTTGCTTTACGATGGAGGAAACAAATGCAAATTCTATGGTTTGTATGTTTTAGCAGAACTTAAACAGATTTTATTGAATGGGTCAAGAGTTCTGTGCTTTTGTGTCTCTGATGCCAACAGCATTTTGGTTTCAGTGCAGCCATTTAATAGAATGTGTGCATTTGTATAGCTCCGGGGGGGGAAAAAATGTTCGACTCTGTGCCAGCTGCTAACTTCTGGACCTTAAGATTTCCATGTTGTTTTTAAATAGTTCTCATTGCTGACAACTAAAATGCACAGTGACCTTCAACTGTTTTCTGTCAGGGAGATCCAATAGGGGAGAACTTTCAGACTGTGAGTGTTCTGTTGTGAAAGATGGAGTTAGGACAGAGACATAGGTGTTTATTTTGCTTTTGGGGAGGGACATTTTTCAGCTAATGAAGTGTTTTTATGATTTTTTAGAAGAAGGTTAATTGTAAGGACTCTTAATACTTAAGGTCTGTTTAAACTGCCAAAAATGTCTAGCTATGTTTGTATTCTCATATCTAAATGAAAAAGTAATTTTTCGAGCTCCAGCACATGTTGCTCTGGTTCCCCCAGGAGCGTTATTTTACTCGCTTGGATGTTAGAGTGTATCCCACATAATTTTCTGCAGGAAAACTTACGTACCTGATGAGTCTGCACATGGTGAAGGCCTTTAACTCTTCAGGGAGGGGTTTGTATCTGAGGTGTCTCCTGATTTCCTTAAAGATGCTGTCACACTTCCATGTGTTCAGAGCTGTCGACATGATGGGTCTGACATAATGGTTTGCTGAAGGCAGTGATCTCCTTGGAAGGGTTTTCTCACTCCCAGCTATGTGTTCCTGTCACCTGTGTTCCTTGTCAGAGGTTACCAGCCCACAAGCTGTGTTCAGTACGATTCCGTGTGGCTGTGTGGGTTTGCGTGGCAAGGGTTTGGTAGCGGGGGTGGCTGCTGTGAGAAGCTGTTAGAAGCTTTCTCCATGTCTGACAGAACCAGTGCCAGGAGGCTCCAAGATGGAGCTGCCTCTAGCCAAGGCCGAGCCCATCAGCGACAGTGGTAGCACCTCTGGGATAACATATTTAAGAAGGGGGGAAGGTCTTTTAAGATTCAGGTTTATTTCTTATTATCCTACTCTGATCTGATGGGTAATAATTTGATTGGTAATGAATTAATTTCCCCAAGTCAAGTCTGTTTTGCCTGTGATGGTAATTGCCGAGTGATCTCTCTGTCCTTATCTCAACACACGAGCCTTTTGTTCTATTTTCTCTCCCTGCCCAGTTGAGGAGGGAAGCGATAGAGCAGCTTTAGTGGGTACCTGGTGTCCAGCTGGGGCCAGCTCACCTCACTATGGTTCAAAATAGAAATGAAAGAAAGCGAATGTTAATCCTACATAGGCACGCAGAGGTGTAAGTCAGTGCGGTAGAGCATCAGTGCAGTTTTGGGATGTTATTTGCTCTGTAGTATTTTGGTAGAGCTCAAGATCATGGGAATGTAAAACTGCAGAATTTTTTTTTTTTTAAAATCTAAGGATTCCCAAACATGTTCCTTACCATTTGAATTACTCTGTAAAAAGACAAATTGAAGAAATACTTGACCTTTTGCAGGAACCTTAGGGGGAGGGAGAAGAGGATCACCTAGCAGAATGTGGTCTGCTGTGTCCTGTGGCACAGGCAGAAGCTAGATTGCGTTGGCTCTTTTGTCAGAAACTGAAGTCTGGGCAGCATTCCCAGGATCGGTATTGTGACAAGAATGCGCGCCTCTGGGTCTGTGTGCCAAGCGATCAGGTTTTATCTTTGCTTCCATCGATGCGAGGCAACCTATTGGCCAGGATGTGCGGAGGGCCTGGTGAGGGTCTGAAGGGGCCAACCTGTCTTTAGTAATCCTGAGAGAGAGTTCAGGTTGTGGTTGGAGGAGCTTTGGGCTGGCTACCTCCAAAGCTGAGGTAAGCCGGGTGAGTTTTGGATCTCTCTTGACAAGCAGAAGTACTTGTTAGGGAACTGTTTTGGATCCTTGGGGAGCTGTGGGGTATGGTGAAAGGAGTCGCTGCACAGCGAAGGCTTTAGCCCAGGTGCTTTTTGACAAGGCGCAGCGAGTCAGATTGACTTCATCTCTCCATCCTGAATGGAGCATCTGGCTTTCATGCCTCACCAGAGCTGCAGGCTGATGGGTTTGCCTTTGAGGGTGGCCTACTATATAACTGCTTTTGTTTTGACAGCGGGCTGATGTCAGGCTCCTTTTAGCCCCCAAGTATGGACAGTCAGCTGATCTTTCAGCTTCTACCGGCTCGTTGGACAGCTGAGAGGCATACTGTGGCTTCACTGGGAGCACGGAGCCTGCTCCCACAGCACAGCAGGCTCTGGAGTCCTTCACGTGGCTCCAGATGATGTAGCTAGGTATGCCAAAATGAAATATTCAAGATCTCCTTTAAGAAATTAGGAGGCTTAAAACTCTTTCTAGTACAGGAAATTACGTGGTGGAATTTTCTTGCCCTACTGTGGAGGCACTTTCATTATGGGTCTAAGGAGGTTTATGTCAGGGTTCTCATGGCCCCAGTAATTAATTCCCTGTGTCACTAGATGCTGCGGAGAGTATGGTATGTTGTGATTTATGCAGATTCGTGTCATTCTGGAAAATGCATCCTGTCTGTCTGGTACTGCACAGTTCTGCCTTACTCGGGAACTTATTTGTGTTCTAATACTTCTAGATATGCCCTGGAGCAGTGATTTTCAGGGGCTTGATGGTGTAGAACACTTTGTCTTGTATCTCAGCAGGACACTCAGCTGATGAAAACAGACACGTGTAAGAAGGGCTGTGAAAGCAGTGTGTCGGTCCTTCAGATAGTGCCTGGTCAGGGCGCCTTCCGTGTGAGCTCGCGTGGTTGTAAGGACTCGGAAGAAAAAGCTCAGGTTGTTCTAGGGGGCAGATTCTCCCCTCCTGTGTAAAGGCACCAAATGATGTTGTATGTGAAGAGTCACACCATACCTCCTGAGGAGGCAAGTTCTTTAAAGACGTCTCTCTTCTGCAAAAAAATTCTGTCGATGTGCCGAGCCTAGACCACAGATTTAACTTCGACTAAAAACTTCCATGAAATAAGTAAAAATTCTTTCTCAGTAAAAAAAAGTTGTCTGCTGTGATAGAGAAGAAATTTTTCCTACAAAAGAGACCTGACTTAAAGAAAAGCAGTTCAATTTTTTTTTTAATTGTACAGATTTGTCCTATATTTTCTGTCAGACTGGAAAGGAAAGGCTGATCAAGAGATTTTGCGTTAGTGGCAGCAGCACTTGTTTTTCTAGCTGCCTGCACAACCAGCCAGGTTAGATTAGTACTTAAATTGACCAGTTGATAAGTTTAAGGCAGTATGATTTGTATGTGATATCTTACTGTCATCAAACTGTTCCCAAGTAGTATTTTTGATCTCTGTAAACCTCCCCACAAATGATTACAAACGTTTTCTGCCGTAAAGGATCCACGTGGTGATCAATAAAGACAGCAAAATGGAGGCTTTCCAAGAGCAACCTGGAAGTGCTGGGAAGATCCGTGGCATCCTGCATTGATTTGAGTCCTGACCAGGTACATAGGAAGGCCAAATTGTTGATACAGATGTGAAGATACAGATGTGAAGAACAGTATGACATGAAGGGCCAGAATATTGTAGTATTCCTATTTTTAGTACCTTGGGAGAATACCTTGGTCATTGTTCATTAAAGCACAGGGGAATGCAGGCATAAAATCAATTTTAAAAGTCAGCTTTCATGCAGGTATATTTTTACTGCAGTGATTTTGAACAATTTTGAACTAGCTCGCCTCAAGGATTGGGTAAATGTGCTTGAATCATATTTCAGGCTTTTATTTCCCATCTTGCTACCTGGAAAACTTGGTGTCGAGAGGCTGCAAAGCGATACGCTTGTTCAGCCAGTTCATTTTATTTCGTGTAACGGTTCCGCTGCATTTGGAGGGGCTGTTCAACAAGACGTTCTTGCTCTCATACCTTCAACTGTGCCGCAGACAAAACCAACAAGCCCCAACTGTGCTGTAGGCAGTCTGATATTTGCTTTCCCAGCACGCTGCGGGGCTTTTCTCCTGTGAAAATCTTTTGAAAAGGTTTTCCGTAAGAAATTCATATCCTTGGACATGGACTTTGCAGTAGGATTTGGAAATTTGGTATGGCTGCTTTCCCTTTAAAATCCCACTCAGATGTCACAGCTATAGTAGACTTCTAAAAGCCATATACTTGATATTTTTTCTTTGTAGCTTACGGCAACTTTAGCTAAATTTCCTAGTGAGAGTGTTAACTGAAGCATCTTCGAGGCTGCCGTCTGGGCCTGCGGTGTATTTTCTTTAGTTTACCTAAAAATAAATGGTGGCTGGAGGAAGTAAAAGAGCAGGAAAGAAGTGACTCGAAGCTGGAGTGAATGAAGGGAAGTATTTAACCCATAGTCTGCACCCGTGAGTCCTTGTATGATCATGTGCTTAATTGCAATTGAATTACTTGAACAGTTTTGTTACTTTAATTAATGTAACTTTTATTCCTTAAATATATACAGTTTTGCAGTTAAAATACACCCCTGAGTTAGAGATTGCCAATAGCACCATGATTTGCCATTTGCCACCCTCCTGTTTCTCAAACCTGTGGTAAGTCAATTTTCGGTTAAAGGTACAGCCCTTCTGAGCATCCCATCTTCCTGCAACAGCAGCTTCCCCCCGTGCCAGCCTTCCCCGTGTGTGCCCAGGCTAAACGCTGTGGTGTTTCTTCAGCTATAGATTTGTCACGGGACTGGATGGCTATAGGTGCGTCAGGGATGTCCTTCCCCTACCTCTGTGTCTCACTCTGCTGAAAAATTTCTAATAATCCACATGGAAGCGCTGGAGGTTGGGGTTTTGGTTTTTTTTTTCTTTTTTCTTCTCAAAATACAGTTCCTCCTGTCTGTCCATCCTGCTCACGGCTCTTGGTTCCTGCCCTCTGCCCTGCACCTGCAGGGCAGCCCTTTCCCCACCACACACAGAATGAGGCTTAAATCAGCTCAGCTTAGATACTCTGACTGTTCCCTGGGTCCTGCCAGTGACAGCAGGTGTGCAGGTCTCTGGGTTAACTAGGTAATCAGAGGATTAATGTAATTCAGATTTTTCCTCTTCCAGATTGGGTGCTGATATTTCCAAGTTAAGAATATATGAAGATCCCAAATTTAATCTTAATACTTAGAAAAAATCTGGATTTGATATCTAGCTCGTGATGAGCCCTGTGAGGCTATGACTTTTGAACTTGTTTGTGCTTCTGGTAGTCTTTGTAGTAGACCAGGTTCTAATAAAGTGAAGGGAGAGTTGTGTGAATAATTTATTGAATAGTTTTATTTTGTGCTCGATAGCACTTCTCTGGAAGATGCCATCAGGAATGGCACTAAACATTTTGAAAAACTCGTCCAGTAATAATTAAGCATTTTGGATAAATATATGGAATATTGAAGTCGATCGATGTTTATAAAATTAAGTATGTTTTAAAGTAGCATCTCATGCTGATGAAGAAATGGAAGAAACAGAAACATGGTGAGGTCACTCGCATAAATTAATTACCATTAACTTCAGCCCCATCTCTGACAGAGGTTTTATAGTTCCCCTTTTAAAAAAGAGAGAGATGAATTTGGAACTGGCGCAAAAATTCTGCAAGTCATAAAAGAGGCTGTGTCCATGTTCCCAAGCAGCGTGGTGTAATAAGATCAGATCTGTCAGGTGCTGAGAGCCTGGCACCCACGCTGCACAGGTCGCGAGGGTTTTATTTCAATCCGATCCTCGTCCGATTCTGTGGCTGAATTCCTGTCAGCGCTTGGAGCGTGTACAGCGTGCACCTGAAGCTCATTCTCTGGTCCCCTTTTATTCAAAAGAAAGCTGGTTCATGTGCTTGGAGTCTGCTTTGCAATGTAAAGCAAAGCAGGGAAAACAGGGTGGTTTGGGAAATGGACTTCAAAAGTGCAGTCCTGGTGCGAGTTATGATGTTAGTGTAGACGTACCTGGAGTTGTGCACATCAGGAAGGTCACCGAAACAATTTTGTTTGGTAAGAGAGCTTGGAGATGTGGTACATGGGAGTGGGATGGGGAGACACAGTGAATACTTAAATAAATTAACATTTACTAAGAATTCCATCAGTTAGGGAGTTTGGAAACGATATCAAGATGACATCAATTTAAAAACAAAGCAGTCAAAAATCAGCACTGTTCAGAAATTGTCCTTACCCTGGTAAAGCCAGGCAGCCTCTCTAAAATAATTCAAGTGGTGTTCGTGTAAATCCGATCCTAGACAGAGGGAGATGGGAGGTGTAAAAACAGAAAGCACACCAACCTTTTTCTGGATATAGTCATCTCTTCCGAAGTCTGAAAAAAGATGAACTCAACTTCCTTCGTTACAGAGAGAAAGAGATGGATGTATTTCTTCAGATTCTTTACAGGCTTACTTTAAAAAGAGCATAAACAGTCTCCACAAACACTTCTGCATGGCAAGAATGTTTTTTCAGTTCTACCATGGAAGAAATAGCAGTCAAGTGTCGGCCTGTCTGCTCAGTGGAGACAGTTGTCTTTAAGAACTGCTGCTAGCTGATATTCAGGGTGGTTTCAGGTTACCATTTTACACAAATTTATTATTTATTACCAGGACTATTAAACCTCAGTGTGTGAGGAACAGTGCTTGTAAATCCACACGGGGACAGAAGTATTCTGACCTTCTGATAATGCTGAAGGTCTTTATGGTGCTTAGAAGGGGAAAGAGGATGCTGAAACTCTGCTGGAAATCACACAGGCACGTGCTTTGTCCGTCCATATTCCCAGTACTGTTGGCTTTGGCGTTCAAAAAGAAGTCATTAAATCTCTATGCTGTAAGATTGGTTGTATGGGTGTTCAAGAGCCTTTGTGTTACTTTCAAGGTTATGTTTGCAGTGGTAGGACTGGGACTTTGTTTGGTTTGTTTTTCCATTGGTGTCACCAGCAACGTCTCCTTTAACACCCTTCCTCCCTGACACCCACCGTTCATGAGTGAAAAATGAAGTGGTAGGATATAAATACAATCAATTTAAAATTCTTTTTAGTGTTAGTATTTTACAAATACACTGCAACTGTACAACGACTAGAACTGCCGGAGTCCAAGAAGTTTTTTCTGCCTAGGATCAGCTCACGATGACTCCTGTAATTCCAGATACCAGTATGAGCAGCTCACATTATGTAGTATAAACTGTCAATGCAATTTCTTTGGCTGTCTCTTAAGTTAAACTCTTGTCCTGTTTTGCAGATTAATAGAAATATGCATTTCCATAATACCACCTTTGAACTAATGAAGTGGAAGTACAGATGAAAACAGTCTGGAGGAAGCTTGAAGTACAATACAGTTTCATTCAGTTTCCGAATTCTGAGGTAAGGTTTGTGTATGCAGAGTTCTATTTCAAGGGTAAAAAGCATAGGAGAAGCAGACACTATATTTCTCTTACAAAAATTTCTGACCCTTCTTTTTCTATGCTCGTCTTTAATACCATACTGAAACTGCTCTTTGATCTACTCTCTGTCAGTGGTTCAGTTATGAAAAAAGATGAAACAGCATCAATTGCAGAGACATCTCTTAGAGCAAGATACACTGGAAGAAAGTGACCCTATCAGCCAAACGTTACATGGTGCCCTCTGGCTGGTTGCGGTTATTCCGAATGCTTTAGTTGGAGTAAAGGAGTGGTAACACACTAAAGTGACGTGCCTGTTGGGCATCTTGTCTTCTGGCGCGCTGTTTTTTTTGTTATTAATACTGCTATTAATAAAATGTTACAGGTGTTTCTTCTTACCGAATTCCACTGCTTCGGTATCTTAAAGGCAGTCCTGTGAGTGATTGTGGGTGATGAGAGTGTTTGGTTCATAGTTTGCTGCCAGTTTTCCGTGATGTAACTCAGAGGCTCAGTAGAATAATCCTGAAATGTCAGGTTTCTGACATACTTCGATAACTGTAGTTGACAGTTTAGGAATAACTTCCTACTTTTCAACTCCTAGTGTCTGTAGTTGTCATCTTTCTATCTCCTCCCAAACCCATGGTGGTAGAACCATCTCCTCTCACGTGATGGAGCTTGTTCATTCGGTAGCCAGGAACACGTGCCGTGTATTTCACAACACAATCTGCCAGTAACTAGATGGTGTTCCTGCAGTGGTTTTCAAGACTGCGTAAGATCTCCTCCGTTCAGTTAGGAAGCAATTATTCTGTAAGGTTGGGTTAGCTGCCACTGAATTTCCTTGGTGGCAAGCTATTTGCTAGGAGTTCATACCATAACAAACAGGCTGAGCCACTTCAGGCTCAAACCACAAATGGGAAATGCAGGTCAGTGTGCTCAAAGCCTTTTCCAGCAGTGGAGTAACCAGAAGTCCGTGCCGTCTTTTGAATCAGTTGATCAAAACAGGAAGTGCCAGTGATTCCACCCTGGAGCGGCTCTGTCCTGCGGCATGCTGTCACACATTGTGCTGGTCCTCTGACCAGTGTCCTCCTACCAGTGCTTTCCTTCCTGCCATTGGACCTGGCTTAGCCCAGGTTGTTAGACTGTGTGACCACCTCAGTCTCAGCATAAAACAAGAGCCTCCCCTGTTGCTAGGCCAAGGTTGTCAAGTTCAGGAGGGTTGAGTTAAGCTGTCCAAGAATCCCTTCGTTTCACAGTTTTTATATTGGCTCTGTCCGGCTCAGAAGCTCCTGTTGAAAGTGTAGTGGGTAACATAAAGCAAGCCGGGTGAGTTCCTGTGCCGTAACAGGAGGCCAAATTTTGTATCTTATTGCTGTAGCTGAGGATGGAATTTTTACTGGGTAGGCTAGAGAACTAATTCAAGACCTTGTGGTGAGAAAAGTATACAGGAAATGTATCCACAGTGCAGGCTGAAGATGTTTGTACTGATAGAAATGTGTTTTACAAACAGATTATTGTAACATGGGCGTGTAATTAGAAACATACCAGATTGGCTTTTTTGCTCGTTTGTTGACTTAATGTTTAGATTAAGAATGGTAAGATGTGGTTGTCTAAAACATTAATACAGGGATTGTTTTTGTTTTCATTTCAAGGATTGCTTTTCTTTTCCTTTTTTTTTTCTTTTTTCTTGAGGCAAATAAATATTTCTTTCCAATTGTACTATTTAGAACCAGTCCTAAGAAGGCAGTTATGGACTAGGTTCCCCTGAGCTGGGTTTAAAAGTCACGAAAGTCCTTCTCCAGAGGTTCCAAGGGTATGATGTTATGATAAGTCTAATGCAATGTCAGGTGAAATCTTTCTGAAGTGTTGTAATTGAGACGGAATTGCATGGAAATAAATCCCAGAGGTCCAGTTAAAATGTATCTTAAAGTAATAAACAGCTACCTGTTATCTTCGCTAAATCTAGATTTAGATAAAGGTCCTTGTATAATATCCTTAATCTTCATTTAAAAGTGTGATAGAAACTTGCTAGTTCTCTTATTTCTTATCCAGATATGTAATATCCTTTGAAAAAATGAACCCTAGCCAAGCCTCGGTAAAGAAGGTCTACTTCTGTCCTGTCCTTCAATTATGTATGTCTTGCGTTTACAGCACAGGACAGGAATTTCTGGATCTTGAGTAATAATTTGAATCTTTTTTAAAAACTTAAATATTC
Organism: Bucorvus abyssinicus; assembly: GCA_009769605.1. Taxonomy (NCBI): domain Eukaryota; kingdom Metazoa; phylum Chordata; class Aves; order Bucerotiformes; family Bucorvidae; genus Bucorvus; species Bucorvus abyssinicus. The sequence continues at coordinate 37,372,540 of CM020032.1, forward strand.
TGTTCTGAAATTTCTCTTTTTAAAAATACCTATGGTGAAAAGTAATCTGAATAATTAGGAAGAGAATAATCATGAATTGGTTAGTCATGTGACACTTAATCTAGATATTTTGCCGTTTTGGGAAAACAGATCTGTTAATACTAGAGAATGGAAGAGAACTTGTGGATGGTATACAGAAATTTTGATGAAAACAGTATAACAATGTTCTGGTGGAAATGGAGGGGGAAAAAAAGAAAAAATAGTAATGCCTCAGTTGTATTTACTAATAATCTAAGAGCAAGCTAACAGGAAAAAAGGCAAGATAATATAGCTTGAGTCAAAGTAAGGGAAGTACAGAGCTCAAGAGTGGCTGATGAAGCAAGGAGGATGGAAGAAGTTACCTGAGCTATTTAGTTTGAATTCAGGATAAGGAAAATGTAACTATTTAGGTAGGTCAAGCTGTGTTTTTTTTTTTTTTTTTTTCAGGGGAGCCTCACTGCTATCTCCACCAGAACAAGCGTTTTGGTGTTCCTGCCGTGGACAGTCCTTTAGTTAAAGTAGTAAGGCAGAGAGTTGTAAAATACTAAAATTATGATGGGTAAGAAATGGAGGAGTAGATGTTTACCCTGAAGTTTTAGAAACATGATAGCATACCTGTGTCTGGAAAGGTCTGAGAGACTGCGTCATCCTGGTAAACAGGCACCTACTTTACCCGGAGCGTTGTCCGTCTGTTCTCCCAGCTCTGCTGTGCAACGGTTGTAGAAGAACTTTTCTTTCTTGGTGTATTTAAAATAACCTTTTTGCACTAAGAAAAGAAGGGGTGTAATTGCTTGAATGCTGACAGGAGAGATACTACTAATAAAATAATAACCTCTAAATATTTTAATCTGAGCTTTCTAGTCATACTTCATGTGGGTATGCATGGTTTTGAATTTTGTGTGAAAAAAATTAACAGTATTCCTTTAGCATTTCACTGCAGGGAAATAGGGGGCTATAGCTGTGGCAGTATGAACATTACCTTTGAACTCTGCTTATTGAAAGCTGACGGAGTTTGGATGTAGAAACGGCTTTGAAGCTATTTTTGATGAAAGAACGTTGTTTAGAGAGTAGTTTGTGAGCGTGTGCGTGCCATGTTGTTTCTGTAGCTATTTAACCACGCAGATCTACGATGGACTTACTAGAGTTGAACTACAGTTTGTTTTAAAGTGTGTTTTCATCTCAGAAGCTCAGACACATACATCCAGAGTCCTGGAAATTCTTCCCAGAGCAGTAATACTTTCTTATGCGCTTCACAATTCAAACCGAAGTATTGCAGAGAAAAGCGGAAACGGAATGCAGCAGAATGTAGAACTGGTTTAGGAGATTTGTACTGCGGCAGCACTTTCTTAACCTAGCGTAGCCACCCCATGTAATACCTCCAGTATGTGTGAACTCACGCTGTGCCTGAGCGTGTCATGCTGCAGATGTAAGCGTTTGTTACCGTGGTACTGAGAATAACTGGCTCCTTTGCAGGTTCTGTGTAATATCATGAATGTGGCAATTACAAGATATTTGCTCGCTGATAGATTTGGGGTTTTACTCTTTTTTCCTTTCTTTTTTTCTTTCCCTTTTTTATTCTTTTTTTTTTTTTTTCCCCTCTTGGGTCTGTTGAAGCCTTGTTAACCTACTTGGATGTCTTGGGGTTCTTGCAAGCTCTGGGAGTTACTAGTGAGACAGCTTGTGCGGTTAGTACCCCCAGCCGTCCCCCTGCTCTTTTGCTGGAGGTCAGCGCCTCTGGGGCAGTATCAAGTAAGCACCAGCGCATCGGCCACCGCAGTTCAGAGCCCGGCATATTAATCGAAACTGCCATCGGTTCTGGTTCAGGCTATGCTAGACTTGCCACCAACAATACTTGCTTGCTTCTCTTGCCCTTGCTGGCGGAGGTGGTAACCTCTTCGTGTTTTGTGTCCGGAGCTTGTCACCTTGTAAAAATACCCCAACAGGAGTTTCTAGGGTGAGTGGTGAGGAGTTTCTGTGGTGAGGCTCACAGATGGCAGAAGAGCGGTTAGCTGGCTATTCATGTAATTCGGCAGAATCAGAAGAGAGGTTGAAAGGGCACGTTTCAGCAATTGAGAGTTAGAAGGGCAATAGGAGGGACAAACGTAACAGCTAAATGTACTTTGCAAATTCCATATCTAAAATGTTGTTTCTGTAGTACGAACGCTTTAAAGAATAACATCCCCTTGCCACATCCGTGTTTCAGAGGCGTGTAAAGGAGCAGTGCCTACTGCTTTGTTGGTTTGGCCTGTGCAGCTATTACATGGCCTTCTTGGAAGACGGATGGCGACCGCTCCGTTGGGAATACTGGAGTGTTATTTACGGGGGTTGGGAGAACGGCTGGGCTGGGAGTTTCCCTGTCAGCAGAGTACGGTGCTTCTCTGGGCATGGCGAGCAGGTGAGAAAATGCGGATTAAGGCTTACCTTGCCAAGCAGCGTTTTCTATTAGCAAAGCATGACGGAGTTGAACTTGTCTGTCTTGTCTCTGTTTGTATTGAGCAAATACTGTTGCAGAAAGCTTTTTTCTTGCCCTTTGCAATGAGGGGTGCCGAATTTCATGGTTTTAAAATTTATGTGGCTTATTTATGAAGTAGCATTTGCAAGTGTGTGTTTATCTTGTTCCCAGAATGACGTATGAATTAATTTGGACAGCTGTTATCTTACGGGTAGCAGAACAAAAACATATGTCCTTGTTGACAGTTCTAAGTGTTTTGAGGGCAAGCGGTTTGCTTCTGTGAAATGCCCTTCGGTTGGCCTTTCTTAATACTGGATCACATCACGTGCTTTACGAGGGACACCATGGTGTCCTGGCCAGATACCAGGGGAAGGGATTTGCAGCTGCAGCGCTTCTGCTGTTTCAGGCATGGCTACCAGGGCTTTGGAGGGGGCCGGTGCGCCGTTTGGGCTGGGGAGGGGTTGATAAGGAACGCTTCTGTCTGTCCTCAATAATTTGAAACTCCGTCTTCCGGGGCAAATAATAAACCGGGCAGGTTTAAGATAGCCTTTCTGTTTCTCTTTCCTAGACCTTATTTATTCTCTGCTCAGTTTGAAAAGTATCTCCTTTAATAACTGCGGTCCTAGCGCAGTGTGCGTGTGAGGAGCGAGGCTCTGAACAGCGTTTATCAGGTTGACTCCGTTGACCTTGGTAATTACTAATCTATGCAATCGGGTATTTCTGAGCCCTGTCAGCCTCGCCGGTTTAGCATTTATTTATTTTATTGGTTTTTACAAGTCTTGAACGGGCAAAGAGGATTTAAAGAGAAAATCTGAAGAAACCCAACGCCGTGTTTATTCTGAAGGGGTAGAGGTCTTCTGGAGGGGAGAGCTGGCTTGCAGAGGGGGAAGACGGTATTCTTATGCTAATCCAGCTCTGGATAAGGAGCAAAGCAGCCGTGCAAACAATGGAAGTGGAGCCAGAAAGTCTGCTCTGCAGTCTAGCACGCCTTGAAAAGCATGTCAGGCAGGGCAGGGCGCCTGGGGCTTCGCAGGGAGGGAGAGCTGGGCTGGCTTGTGGGGCTGGCAGCTAGCCACAGGACCTGCAAAAAACTCATTACCTAGAAAACAAGAATTGAGGGTGGAAGTGAGGGGAAGGGGGAGAGAAGTAGTTGCAGTCTGGTTTTCATGTTAAAAAAACCCCTAACCCTCCCCAAAGCCTGTTGAATATTCTCAGCTTTGTTGCTGCTGTGTTCTTCTTTGTACCAAAACTGAAATTCAAGCGGTCTGGTTTGTTAAATAGTAACCGCTTTTTCCAAACAGTCTTCTGTGGGAGAGATGTGGATTTCAGCAGAAATCAGCTCACACCACCGCCCTGCGGGCAGAATGGTCAGGGCAGAAAGCGTGCTGGGAGCTGGAGATGCTGGCGGGCGCGAGGACAACGGCGGGCGGCTTTTGGTTCTCTATTCCTTCCTCCTCCTCTTGCTGGAGAAACCCATGTCAGTGACTTGGGGAAAAAACATGGGCTTGTGTAGCATGCCTCGTTACGGATGAAATTCAGTAACCAGAACCAGGCAGGCTGTTTTAGTTAGGCACCATGAAATGAAAACTATGCTCTGTAATCACCGAAGAAAACCCCAGTTTCTGGAGAACTCCTCATGAGTCCCAGAATCTGCATAGTCACCTCCGCTGGGGGGACAAAAAGTAGCTGTGAACTTCTTTTTCTAGATAGGGCAGAGGTTATCGGTGTTACAGAAACACGCCAAGACCATGGGATCGGAGTGTAATAAAAGCTTACCCTGTCAGGTTTTTGACATAGATTAATGAACAATTGTCCTTAAATTACAAAAAAATTGCTAGAAGGTTGTGAAAACATTCACGAGTCTTTATAGTGCTGAATGGGATGTTGTGCTTTAGAAACCTTTCCTGTGAAAGCATTTCAATCCCGCTTTTAGGGGCCATTGTCCCCTTTTTTTTAAAGCGAGCAAATACCTGTTCAGGGTTGAGCACCCAGGTTTTTCCCTTCCTCAGCCTAGGAATATTGTTTGTATAAAGGATCTGTAATTCAGAGCCAAAATATGTGACAGGTCTTGCAGGCGGTATGCTATGACCATAATATTTTGAATAGTGACACATGAAATTTGTAACAATTTCATGACTTTTTCTCTTGCTGTTTATGTTTAGTGAATAAAAGGCTTTCTTTAAGTAATTTTTTTTTTTTTTTTGGCAAACAAACTTGCAAAGATTTAAGTTACGTTCCCAGTTTGGATTCGTGAGGTTTAGAAATGGAATGTATTGCATGTGGAGACTTTTCTCCTTGCTCACATTGACTGGTATGACAGTAAGGAACTAGCAAAAATGCTAAATAGATAATAAAAATATTCAAGAATGATAGCTTCCGGGTAGAATAGCAGAAGTTGATGTCATTTATGGTAGAAGGAGCATGGGCGTCGTTTGCCAGTTGTCTTAAGGGCAGGAGCTCTCAGCCAGCTAATCACCAAAGTGAGGGAGTCGAAAGAGGGGAGGTGGGTCAACATGAATAAAAATTGGTGTGAAATCCTAATTGAATACGCTCAAATATGAGAATGTGTTGTGTTTGTAGCACACTAGGATATGTCTGAATACCTGATGGCACTGGGAAAATGATTTTACTGCATTTCATTACTGTTAATTTAATGGCAGAGACTTTGTAGCAGTTAGTTAATTGGATTCCAGAGTAACAGTAAGATGGGCACTGAGGAGCCCAATGAGTGGCGTCCCCAATTACCTAATTGTGCTAGGCATGCTAAAAAGCAGCTAGGCTTTAATTTCTTCATGGCTAACAACTTTGTTTGTGAAACAGATAGATCATCATTTAGTCCTTTGGCTTCTAAATCCTGCAGCAATGGGCACACATTTGATCGTCGCAAGCAGTGAGAATCCTTCCTTTCATGAGATTGCTGTTAGAGCATCCAAGGTAGATTTTGGTGACTTTTCTTCCAGCTGCTCAACAATAAGAAGTTCTTTTCTAAGGCTAAGGCTGTTGCGAACTTGTTGCAGCAACTTGCTGCAGAAAGCAGTTGAGGGGAGTGTGGTTTTTGGTTTTTTTGGTTTTTTTTTTTTTGAATGAACAAACCCACCATCGCAGTACGTGCATTATGAACACGTAGTTATAAATGTCCTACCAGTAGAACTCAGGTACGGTTTTTCATTTCAGTTGTTTGAGAAGATCATAGTATGCACACACACAAAAGTGTGCTTCATTTCAGATCTGGTAGCAGTTTGCAGAGGGAGAAAGAACAGTGAAATAGTTTTACGCGGTCTTCTGGCTTTAAAATTTATGCAGTTGCTAATAGTTTAAAATAATTTTACAGTTTAACGGAATTGCTTTTGTGAGCTTGTACAGATGAGTTACTTCAAAAGTAGGCTTGTCCAGGGATTACACAATTACACCGTATAGAATCTGAAACTTTTCCTTTAAACCTTTTTCTTGTTTCAGAATTGGTTACGTTTGATGGTTTGATTTTGAGTAAGCCAAAGCTGTTAACTGTAGCTCTTCTTGTATTACAAATAACCAAACAGAGCTGTAAGGACTCTCCGGGATCAGTGTGCTCCCATCCTGTCACCTGCAGCTACAGGAGATGGTGGCCTTTGTAAACTAAAGACTAATTAAAGTTTTTGGGCTCTATTTAGTTCGAAAATCTGCCCTAGAACCTTCTAACCAGCGGCTAGGCATTGTCTTCTAATTTCTGATCTAAATAAATTTTAATGGCTAATCCGTACCTAGCTGGTGTGGAACCAGTGGTTTTCATCAGGTCGAATAGCTGTCTGTCTTTCCTCGTGGTTTTTCCGGTGTTGTATTTTCAGAGTAATCACTTCCCTGCCGGCTTTCACTGTATTAATATTTTTCTTTTCTTTTTGTATCCATTCATAGGACTTTCCTGTTCTCCAGACAGTACTATCAGTACTTCTGCACATAGGTTGAGTTTATCAATCATGTTGTCTCTGCACTGAACGTGCTTTACCGTTTCCTCTGGGAAATTTCTCTAGGAAATGCTAGATTTGTCTTTGTCTCTCTCTCCCAGCACCATCACGTAGATGTCCCTCGCGTTCTGTAACCCATTAGTGTCCTTGAGACCTTAGACGTAGCTCTCTCCTATGCATGAACTCCTAGTCTGTCTGAAGCAGAAATTCTTCAGAGTTCCCAATATGCACAACTTTCCCAATTTCACGCTGTTTTATTTCATTCCATTGCTGTTACTTCAGTTCTTCATGTGATCCAAATCTTCCAGCGCTCATCTGAATTGACAATTCATGTTTGTCAGCAAGGTTTATCAAAGATCTACTTTTCGCGCTTAGCTCATCAAGGAGGAGGGTAAATATTCTTGAATCAAGCTCATTCAAGAATCAAGGTCCTTGAATGTCATTTGAACTACACGAGTAACCTATGCTCTTGAAACTACTTGTTGTCTGCCCTGCAGTGATTCTTCACTGTTCTTACAATCCCTCTTTTCTTCATCCAAACTAATAATTTTCTTTGTGGCACCATATCAGGTTTTTTAAGCTCTAGTAGAGAAGTTGTTGTGTACTGGCTTAGACCGACAGTCCACTTTACCTCTGGCATTCTGTTCCACCTCGAAGCTGTACTGTAAGGGTATTACCTCAGTCACACGTACAGTTGCCCACGTCACTTCTTGCCCCCATTACACAGAGGAGAAACATGTAATGGGTTTCAGTTTTGCTTTGACAAATAGGTTTACTTGGTATTGTACGTACTGCTGCAGATGTTTGGAAACAGTCTTGTTTGCTGAAATGGATTTAATGTTCTACTTCCTGTGAGGTCTGAGATGGATGTTTCTTTTTTTGTGTGTTCCCCTCTTACAGTACTGCCTTTGTCGTTACCTTCAGCACTATCATTCTTTATTGAAATTGGGAACAGTGCAGCTCATCTGGCTTGGGGATCGTGCTGTTAAAAGTACTAGAGAGCCACATCTAAAGAACAATTACCACTGAACTCTGCTTTCGGATCGTTTTGGACCATGTGACAAATCTTGCACACTTCAGCTTCATATATTTGGAGTCATACGAGGTGTCAGGCTAAACTGCCATGATAGTACCATGAATTCACAGCCGAATTCCAGTTCATAATAAAACCCTACACAGTTTTAATAACAAAAGCATTTGCTTCAATAAAGGATTTTTGAAAAGTAAAAGAAATTACACTGTAGACAAATTGGGCATTACAATTGATGAATAAATTACTTTTTAACTGATTATGATTGAATGCTGCTTCATGGCTGCAATAGATAAAAGAGATTGAGGACTTAGACATCACCTGATTGGCTTAGGGGTTTGCATTTCTTCAGCATCACTCTGTTGGCAGAGTAGCATTCCAGATGTTAATTGGTGCGTTTGAAGTAGTCGTTTGGTTGCCTCATGCTACCCTGGTACTAGCAGGCGGGTTCTGGAGGCACTCCAGCTGTCGCTCACTGCGCACAGCGAACCTTAGCAGGGCTGCCGAGCTGCCTCTGGAGTGGGCATCCAGGGTGGCTCAGGAAAGGTGTCACAGCAGCCTCCTCAGTTGGTGGTTGTAGTTTTTGTTCTTGTGGATGAAAGATACTCCTGTATGAAGGCCATAACTATGTCATTTTGGGGTGTGGCGTTTGTTAGGAGTACTAGAACAATTAGTTTGTTTTTTTAACCGGTTGTTGTTAAGCTGTTAAACTCCATAGCTGTATTGGAGTGCCAGGTGATTGAAAGAGCAAAACGTTTTCAGTTTCCTTTTCTGCGAAAGAGCAACATAGGCTATGAGAGAACTAGTTATCTATGTTTGTTTAGCTCAGAAACTTACACAAGAGAAAGGAAGAACAGTTCAAAGAATGGGTTAAAAATGCCTGAAATTGCAGCTCACATCCTCCGTACTGGGACATTTTATCGAAAATGGCTGGTTTATCATCTGGAAATCTACCTTAGATCGTCTCACTGAACAACAGTCACCGTGCCACTGGAAGTGAGTTGCATTAACATGTTCTTTTTTTTCCCGTTTCTTCTTGGTTTTTGACCGTGTAGAACAGGGGTAAATACCCGTGGAGTTCCTATACCGGTGTGCTCTCACCTTAGTGACCAGGGGAGCACCAATTTTCTGAAAGTTCAAACCACTCCTGCTCCTGAAATGCGGAAGAGTGACCATATGTAGTCCTCATGGGAACTTGCTTGGAGCAGCCAGCCGGCCATGATTTTTAAACATACTTTAAACAGACTATTATTAGGGTTTCTTCCTTGATGGGCTGTAAACAAAGCCTTTGTTGTTCCACTACATCCAGGCTGCTGGCAGTGTTCGTCCTCCACCATTTGATTGGGGATTGAAGTTCACTGCGGTTGAAACACGGAATAAAGCAGTAATATTTACAGACTGGTGTTGCTGGCCTGATGTTTTTATAGCTAGAGGGACGTTCCCTGTCAGCGGTCAGAAGTGATCCTGTCTCTTGTGATTCGGCAGCACTGAAGAGAGCGGTTTTGTTACCCCGCTGCTTTTACCTCTGCCTTGCCAGCAAGTTCCTTTTGAAGTTACAAGAGCTTTGGGTGTCTGCAAAGCGTGTCCGACCCGCCATAACCTGGCAGTAATCATCGCTTCGTTAGGGAGAAGCCGGAGACGTGTGAAAAGTAGGGCAGGGGTCTGGGCGGCCGGCCCCACCGGAATGGAAAGTGACGGACACCTCCCGGCTCGGCCGCTAATTTGCCCCCATGTTAAATGCCTCCAAAGCACTAATTAAAATGAAAAGTCCCTGGGTCTCTCCGGCAGCCAGATTGAGTTATTGATGGTGGAAGCGGCCACCAGCAGTAATTGCAGCCCGTCCCTGAGCGAACGCCGGGTTTGGCATCCGTGAGCAGCGCCAGGCTGACAGGGGTCGGGGGGTCAAACCCGCCGAAACAAGCGGCCGAGGAAAGGCAGAATCAATCCTCTGTTCAGCTCTGTGCAACGGCCCTTTCGTTGCGATTAACTATTTAGGTGTTCGAGCCGCTCTTTAGTCTTTGAGGCCCAATTACGCTTCTCCCATGAATCGCTGTAGAAAGTTCGTTAAGCAGAATGTGACCGCGACTACTGCAGTCTGAGAAAGTCACTTCTGGCTCCGTTCGGCTGTCCTGGCTGTGCGCTCATCCGCCGGCTGGGCAGAACGAGATTTTACTCCTGGAGCAAATAGTGTCTGCATACAGTAGCATCATTTTTCAGGAGGGTTTAATGTGCATAACATCTGGAAATCCGGAAGGGTGTCAGGATTTTACGTGGAAGTGAGCAGAGATTCGGTGTTGATTGGTGGTGTGAACTGGCCGACCTTCCCCTTCTGCAGAAAACTCTGTGTCACGTAGTCGTCTGCAGGAGGAGGGACTGGAATATGATGCTGAGAAATTAATTTATTCATCCAAATGTTAGATGAGATTGTGCTTTTTTTTCTTTTAAAGGCGCAGTACTATTCTAGAAGACTAAAAAGTAACATTGTGAAGTAAATTATGTAATTAAACTTAACTATTTTAATACAGATTTAGCTTTCATCCAGCAGAGATGCTGGGTTTATAGTGCAATAAAGCTGCTCTGCAAACATTTTTCAACTGGTGGCTCAGGCTGGTGTTGCTGTTTTCCTCACAATATTACGAGAATTCACCACTTAGTTTCAATTTTAAGAAAAATATGTATGAATTTTAATTTCTGTAAAGAAAGTAGTTCTCAAACAGGTTTACTTTTTCTGTTTGTCTGTTGAATATTACCTGTGATAGCTCTATGTGAGTCTGAAATACATGGCCGAGACTAGTGAGTCAACATACCAAATATTTTTGATAGGAACCTAAAAACTTTCCTGTGGGTTGTTACCAAAAATGTGTATTTCAGAAGCACCCTGCTGTGCAGTTGGATAGTAAATATGGCTAATGTTTTCAGTTATTAATCTTAATAGATACACATTTTTAATTATTTTTTTGTGCAGCCACATGGTTATGATCAGTGTGATGAGAAACCTCAATGGTTTTTTCTTGTTTCGGAAATGCAGGGAATTCTTAACACTTTGTTTTACTGTCTTTTGCAGGAAACAAAGTTGGAAAAGTTACAAAAGCGTCTTTGCAGTCAAGCACCAAATCTTGTATTAGGCTTCACTGAACAGACTAAGCTTAACATTTGTCAAGCAGAAGGGCCCGTCGCCGTGCACAGGAGGGATTAAAAGTGAACAATGACTCGATCGAGAGTTTATGAGAGACTGCTTGGAGCCTACCTGCTTATCATTCTCCACGTTCAAGGTAAATACCCGCTAGTGGAAATCAGTGCATATTTTTCATCTGTACCTGAGACGTGTATTCCAGTGGTTGGGGTAGAGGTTCTTTCATTTGGGGTTGGGGCTTTTTTTTTCTTTTGCAGGCAGGTGGCTTTATCTGCCTGACGTGCCATATAGACCCTTCCCTAAAGGGAAGGACATTATAGTGGTCAGGTATTGGCCAGAAATGCACGGTACAGTCTGGAGCAAGTCACTGAAGGTTTGACTTCCTGGATTTGTTTCCTACATGTGTACGTCTTCGATCCCTTTTAACCTGACCTGCTGAAGAAATTGTGGTGTGCAGTTCCCCATGCCTTCTGATGCTCCCGGCAGCAAGAGATAGTGTGGCGTGACTCGTCTAAATAAACTTGTTATGCCGGCTCAATGGGCTGAGGTGAGGCTGTGGGATGTTCACAACAGCCTGGGCCTCAGTTAGTGAAATACTCGTTTGTACTTGTCATGTCTTCCCAGCCGCCAGTTATCAAAAACGTCTGGAAATTCAGTTATCGTTAGGTCTTCTAACTCCTCTGTCAAACTGGGATGAATTAAAAAGAAAAATATTGGGAACCGACAAATGTGACTGTCGTGCTCTGTTGGGAACTGAGGCTGAAGTATGAAGATTATAACTAGTTTGTGGGAAAATCCATTTTATTATTATTTCCTTACTCCTTGTTAGCAACTGTACCTGGAGAAAACCAGTTTTACTTCTGAGTAGGGTTTGGTTTTTTTCATAATGCATTGATGAGCATAACTAATCAATATATTAATAGACTAATTAAAGAACTTAAACACATTATCCTCATTTTTGTACATCGCAACTGTGAGTTTACCTGATGTTGTAGTGTTAGATATGTGGTTCATCACACCTTCATGTGCTCTCCAGAGACACTGCAGAAGACCAGGATTTTAATCCTTGTGCCTTAGTTCACTAAAAACATATTGATAGCATTCAGTACGTATGAAGAAAGTATTATTAAAAAGTTAAATTTTAAAATAATTAGATATTAAAATGGGCTTATGAAAGCTGGCATTGTTACTGAACTGAAAAAAGTCTGTTGAGATTGGATTTACTGTCATACTTTTATTCAAAGATTTGATATAGAGAAGGATATTGTGTTTTCTGTAAAGCGCTTTCTGAGTTTCCAGTGAAATAGACACTGAATTCAGTGTATAAACTTATCTGAAATACATAAAATATTCTAAATCTGCAGAAGGAACTGGAGTTGTCAGAGGCTGATGTATTGCTTGAGGACAGTGTAGTTCTGTTTCCCAGTGATTTCCCCAATTAATGACTGCGTCTGTCTTTAAAACAGAGGCAGCAAACGTGTATTGTTAAACATTTGTCGGATTAAAGTTATTTTAGTGGATTATTAAAAGGTTATATATTTTTTATTATAATTTCACATTTAGTTTTAATTAACTTTATTTTTTAAGTCCATTTAAATTAGAATGCAGTGTACTTTTTTAAAAGTAAAATATACGTAAAATTTTCTTGTCTATGACTTGTGTATTGAATACATAAGAACGTGTGTGTGTGTGTATATATATATAAAACATATAAATACATAAGAATAGAGTAGTCGTGAGGAAGGGAAGTGGGAGCAGAGGCTGAGTATTGCTGGTTGGGAAGGTAGCGGGGCAGGGGCTGTGCCTGTCTGTGGCAAGCACTGGCGTAGCTGCTGGGAATGCTGGAGGGTGGTAGAGAGAGGGTTTAAACAAGTAGTCTGGGAACGTGCTGTGATTTTTAGAAACCAGTTCTGCTAGATGGAACTACCTCTGACATGCCTGGTCTTTGGAGATCACAGCCTTGACGTATAAAAAAGCACTGTAGGGAGAATGACGGTTAAAATGCCAGACACAGAGCTCGTAGAAGCATTTAAGATACTTTCTTTGCACTCACAAAAATATTTTTTATGATTTTTTTAAAATTATTTTGTGCTTTAAGAAAAAGCACTAGTATTTTACTCAAGCAGTATCAATTGTACCGAAGTGTAGTTCACATAGCAGCACATGTTAAATCATGATGAAAGCTTGCGGTAGGCAGAAAGGTGAAATGTCTTTGTTGGGGTGGACGATTTTGCAGTATCTGCATCCTAAAGCAGGAGACAGTGGTTTAAAACTACCACGTAAAAATGTCACGGTCTGTCTTTTTCGTAAGGCAGGCACATCTGACAGAGGGAGCTTTGGTACCACTGTAGTTCTGCCAGGATAAATCCCTTTTAAGGCTTATGTACTCTGGAATAAAAACATTTTTAGGTGGAACCTCCGTATTACGAATTCGGAAAGGGAGCGAACACACAGAGCGCTGCAGGCTGCTAGTTCTAGCATTGCAGCTTCATTTGGGGAGGTCGAGGGGACACAGTTAAGTAAGAAATTACAGGCATAATTTGGCTTTTGTATTTCTTCTTTCACTTGCTGCTCTCTGGCTCTGCATTTCTTAATAGGGCTGGTTTTTTGTGGGTTACACAAATCTTTTCGTAGATCAGAAGACTTAATGAGATTATATATGTATCCTGGCGTTGAGCTGCAGCCCAGTTAGCTCCATTCTTAGTGGTTAATAACACCTCGCTGTCACGTGCAGTACCTCTTAAAGACCGCCTATAGTAATACTGGGATTTGAAGCTGTGCTTTCAAGTAACCTGGTGGGTTTTTTAATATCCCCTGCTTCTTTAAAACACATTTTATAGTCTGACATATTTCCTGTGATTGGAAGAGGTCATTCTTGGAATAACCTGTGTTTTTGATCAAGGACTGGGTATGATACATCGGTAGGCGTTCTTCTTGACTTAAAGTAGTCATCAAGTAGCGTAGTGTCACAAGATCCCTAAAAGATGCTCTTGCCTTTCTCCATCCTGCTCCCAGAGGGAAGATAAAGCAGAGTGCATGTTTGAGAGGTGGAGCTCTGGGGGTGGGGGATAATGGGAGCACTGGTGCAAGAAGGTCAGATGGCTCCTGAAGCAAGATGTCATTTAGGCAGATCCTTCATTCACTCTTGTTTGCTCAGAAGTCATCCCAAACAGTCTCAATATTTTCCTTTTTCTTCCTTCCCTGGATGCTCAGTTAAACTCCTGTTTAATAAGAGTTCTCTTTACAGTCTCAGAAAGTAAAAATGCAAGTGTAAAATGATTTTTTTTTTTTTCCCCTTATGTTTTTCCCCCATCCTTTATGCAATTCAGATATTGCCTGTAAGATGCAAACAGGCTTCCATGGAGTTTGGTTTCTCTTTCAGATAACAAAGATAATGAAAGTCTGGTTTTTGCTTTGAATAAAAATCTTTACTTATATAAACTGTACAAAAGACAAAGATGTTTGTTCTCTGAAAGTACAGTTTATCTATTTTGGATAGTATTTGGTATGTGTTCTTCAGAAATCTTGCTATCCCATCCATCATAACAAATCAAGAGGAAAAGTGTATTTCTTTTCAGTTTTAGTATAAAAGGTTGGTGTACCTGCAGTTTTCAAATTCCTTTTCCCCTGAGCTAGGGGAAGCCATGCTTTAAGGGTTCCTTGATTTCTCTTCTAATGAGTTGAAAAAATGCTCAGAATGAGGAGATGGGTGAGTGACTCTGAGACATAGATCATAAGGTATTCAAACTTTTAACGTGTGGAATGTCCCTGAAGATAAAGGGGGGTTTATAACGTTAATTAGGAAAGATACCCTAGCAGTTCAACGAAATTAGAAGGAAGGGCAGTATTTGTAGCTATGCAGTGGCTTTTCCTTTAAATACTAAGCATAATTACCTGTTCTCTGAGCAGGTGAGGATCCCTGAAATGTGAGTACAGAACGTTGGGTAACATCTGTAGCACAGTATTCAAATAAGCTTTCAGTTTGTGCTGGGAAGAAACCTGTGGAAGGAGGGAGAGGACAGATGGAGTTGCTGCTATTTCATATGTGCGAAATCCCTTCTGGTTAAATCAGAAAGACCTGTTGCATGGGTAAACTCTGTTCTAGCACTGGCCTTTGGTGGGTTTGACAGAAAGCCACAAGAATCTGTTTAAATAGACTGAGTTTCCTGGTCAAAATATTTCTTTTTTATTCTTAGATAAATTGCAAGTTTTATGATGACTAAAATATTTTTGGGAGATCCTGAGGTACCTCCGCTTCTGTAGTTGTAACTGAATTTGTAACAGGTTCCGTGAGTCCTAACTGGCAGTTCTCCCATCTCACGCACTGAGCCTCCCCAGAGAGTTGCTGTCAGTTGTGCTGGCGCAGGTGGCAGTCTGTTCCCACCTCCTATAGCTTTATTTAGTTCACTCCTCGGGGACTTAGAGCCAAAAATACTGTTAGGTGATGGACAGAAAGACATCTTCTGTTGGTAAAATTATGCATGATAAAGCTGGAGATGGGTCAAGATGTTCTCATCTCATATAGTGGTCACAAGGCATATTCCAAATGAGGCACGTAATGGTCCTAAATTTTTTTTCTGGATGTTCTGCTAAGAAGAAGACAGCTGGAATTTTTCTTTTGAATGCCTACATTCACAAAAGCACTTTAATAGAATGAACCAGAACAGATGATGCTCAGCTCTCCTGCTGCTGAGAAATTGAGGGCTACTTGGAATGTAATTTAGCCCTATTTTTATTCTGTGAAAGCTCATTTGTGTGGATGTTCATGTCATTTACTGAAATTTAATTTGCAAACAAGATTTACTTTAGCTCTGTTTTGAAGTACTAATGCATACAGAGATCAAAAAACCCAAGAGATTTTTGAGTTATTACTGCTCTCCTGTGAGGCTGTGAATCCATAAAAAATTACTTCAGAAAATTAGAAAATTGCATATTAAGTACGTTCAGTCATGCAAAAAAATTACACTGTTATGGTTATAAAGCAGTCAGCATTTTGGTTTTCTAAACATGAATGAGAAAGGCTTTCTTCAGAAAGTTCTTACCAGTTACATCACTACTTTTCTGCCCCACCTCGAAAAGGGAAAACATCCTCTGCTGTAAAGATCCAAAATATTTGATCCAAAGCTCTTGAACAGTTATCAGAGAGATGCAAAAATACTTTCTTTGGTTTATTTTACGTGTCCAGGTCAAAATCTAGTCAGCATGCTTCATGGCACAGGAATGAAGACAAATCCTGACCAGAAGAAACAAGCAAATGGAGTGACACTGGCTCCAGAGGACACCTTACCTTTCCTGAAGTGCTACTGCTCCGGACACTGTCCAGATGATGCTATTAATAACACATGCATGTAAGTATCGGTACCGGATAGAAGAGGCTCTCCAAAGAGGCTCGTCTTTGCTCATGCCTTCGATGTAGAGTATGAGGGAGAGGCAAGGGGAAGGAAGAAAAGCCTCTCAGCAGAGACATGTCCTTGTGTTCCTCTTTTTCTCTTCCCTTACAGTTCCATGTTTAAGGCCCTTCTGTTTTCTTCCTTGAGAATGGATATAAAGATACATAATAGGCAACACGTGCTCCCATAATGCGAGTCTTCACTTTCACACGTAACATTAAGCCTCTCTAAAGCTGTCACTTGGCAGATAAAGCAGTTTCTGTGGAATAAACTGTGGCGGTGGAATAAGCCCTGCTATCTTTTCAAATGGAAACACAGTCCTGTTTTACAAACACAGTTTTGCCCCTAAAAAACCTTCAGTTAGAATCCACTGTTTTGTCCTTGAAGTCCTTTGGTATTTATTTTTTTGCTTTTTATTGCCCTCTAGTGTCTGCAGTCAGCAGAGGCCTCACTGATTTTTTTTTTGCCTCTGAACTAATGGCTGTGTAGATGATGATTCTGGTAATAAAGCTGTTAGAGAGTTAATAACACTTACACAGTGTTCATGTGCAGGGTATTTCATGGCATTATGCTTCCCAAATCTGCGTTTCTTTACATCCAATTAACTAAAAATCGTTTGACGAAAATATTTCTGGGCTTGTTTTCCTTAGTATCTGTGTTGAGGGAATGGGCGAATTTCGATTTGCTTCATAAAATCTTAATTTTACAGATATTGAAAGCACAGACCTACCATTGCAAATTGGTTTGGGATTCCTTACAAATATTGCTGACATGCCCATGTGGTATAGAAATCAGAGCATTTGGATACAGAGAGAATGGGGAATCAAAGTGCCTTTTTTTTTTTTTTTTTTAAAGAATGTAATTAATTTGTTACTGTTAACTACAAAAAATGGGTTTGGGGGTTTGTTTGCTTGTTTTGCCCTAAAGGCTGAATATTTGAGAAAGCTTATGTGGGAGAAGTGTAGCTGAGCTTTTGGCCTTGAAATAGCTTCACTACTGGACTTCTCTTCAAAAGTCATCACTGCGGTTCCAGGAACAGACATAAGTGAATTTAATTATTGTTTTTATCCTATACAATTGTAGTCCGTAAACTGTTTTAGTAAGATCTCCACTTTTCCACCCCCTCAGTTGTTTGTAAACAACTGCACGTGTGTAGTTGGATACGAGCGATCCTGAAGAGGGGTGAGGAAGTAGGAGACAGAATATTCTGGAGAAAACATCCTGACAACGCTCTGTTTGAAAATTCCGTGGGAGTCTTTTGTTCTCAAACTGTGTGGTAACCACTGTGTTAGAGGAGAATTTTTCGAGATAGTATTTAGTATTCTTAATGGATTCTTGGTCAACTTATGCTGCTTGTTGCCCAACAAACATGCTGGTAGAGCACAAGTGATAAGTGATATCTTTCTTCCAGAACGAACGGACATTGCTTTGCTATCATTGAGGAAGATGAACATGGAGAACCCACGCTCGCTTCAGGCTGCATGAAGTATGAAGGTTCAGACTTCCAGTGCAAGGTAAAAAAAATGAGAGAGCATCAAAATTCACTATCTCCATGGAGATCATGTGGGGAAACTGCATAAGCAGTCTAAATCTCGGTCATTTACAACTGCAGTCATAGGACTTTGTGTGTTGCCATTTACCACTGAATGGGGCTGAAGAGCCGTGGGCGAGTGGGGGCAGAAAGGACCCTTGGTGGTGTTTGAGCAGAGATTGGAATAGAACCCTAGCTGGTTGGAGTTGTCTGCAGGAATCTGTAAGCCACAGACCAAATGAACAGAGGACATCAACCTTTTACCTCTGTCTGCAGTTTGTACCCATAACATCACCTGTCCCCATCCCAGCTGAGCACTTCACAGGCTGAGTCTCTATTCAATCCTCCTCCAACAGGACTCGCCTAAAGCCCAATTACGTCGAACAATTGAGTGCTGTCGGACTGACTTCTGCAATCAGGATTTACAGCCAACGTTACCACCTCTCGACAGTACAGGTAAACGGCTCCTAGACCTTCACACTGCTGCTAATAAATGCGATGTGGGTTCTCTTCTTCCTGAGCAATAGATAAAAATAAGGAGCAAATATAATTACAGTATAGAGCAGGTCTGGTTTTCCCTTACTGAGGAGTTTGGATATGAAGCTCTGTTTCCAGTGTCCTTTTCTGCCACTTCCAAGTTAAACTTTTCCTCCATCAGTCACTCGTGGTATTTTCATTCTCTTACTCACTTTGCTCATTCTTCATCTGCAGGTGGTCTTTTCATCTGTTTTTATTCTATTTCCACAGCCTGTTCTCTTTTTTAATGGTTTTCTTAATCTCTGCTGTGCTTTTGCCATGATGAATGTATCTTTTAAAAAGTATTGACATTAACTGTTATCTACTGTAAATTCATTCTCCTTTCTGTTGTTCCCAGTGAAAATAATTACTCGTGCATTGCTAGACAAGCCGTACTAGTTTAACTGTTGCTGAATACGTTCTCGGAATCTTACTGCTGTAAATCCTTCGTTTCTATTCCTAAGAGCAAACTCACAGGCATCAACCAAAACCAACAACTCCAAGATCTCAAGTTAAATCCTTTTTTTTGTTGTCATCCAAATGAAATTCTCTCTGCGATGTTCAGATAAAACCTCCTGTGTTTCAGTTCATGAACATTCACATATACAGTACCTGAAAATATACCTAAATAAACTGTTTACAATAGACATTCAATTAATAGACTTTGAAATTTTTCCTCTTTTCCGTTTTTTTAATAGATGGGCTGTTCGACGGCAGCATTCGTTGGATGGCAGTGTTGGTTTCTATGGCAGTCTGCATAATTGTCATGATCATCTTATTTAGCTGCTTTTGTTACAAGTAAGGAAAGCACTTCCTTTGTTGGCAACATTTTTAATTTCCCAATGAGTGTTACCAGAACAGCTGTTTTGTAATTGCACTCAGTTAATCGTACGTGTTTCTGACAGAAATAGGTGGGAGGTGAAACCCAAGTCATTGAAGTTCCCATTTCTGTGGATAGCGGTTCGCATTGCTGGGTAAAATGCAGTGTTCACAGCACAGAATTTAAGCGATTGTGAGCCTCTCCTCTGCCTACAAAGTGTTTACAGGTTTCTAAACTACATATAACTTTGACGCTGAGCATCTAGTAAACTATCTCAATGCTTAGCGTTGACTGGTGTAGCTGTTTCAGCAGAAGTGCCTGTGTGTCAGCCTCATCTGCCAGGGTTCCAGGTTCAGTGTGTAAGTTTAAACTAAAATCAGTGGTGTTACACTAGTAACACTGGCTTTCCACCTGACTCATGCAATGACCTGCCTCTACATGCATTACAGCAACTTCCCAATATTAAAAAATGGTGTAAGTTACATTTCTTAAAAAAAAAGTACAGTGAAATCTGATTAATAATTTATTTTTCTTTTATGAAAACTTGTACATTTACATAGCTTTTTTCCTAGCTCAATTTACTATGTATTTTGGAGAGTGTATTTGAGTTCAGTTTAACTCCTCCTGTGACTTTTGCAGGCATTACTGTAAGTCGATGGCAAAGAGGCACTGTTATAATCGTGACCTGGAACAAGATGAAGCATTTATTCCAGCTGGGGAGTCATTAAAAGACCTTATTGACCAGTCGCAGAGTTCTGGGAGTGGATCAGGACTGCCGTTGTTGGTAAATCATAAACTAAAGATTCTTCTGCACTGTACTTCTCTCCATCAGATACAAAGTTTGGTTTGTACCTGATGCCTAGAACAAAGCAGTTTATCTATACAGGATGTTAATTATTTATATGCAAGTACTGTGCAAGATCCAGTACAAACTTAACGTGTATGAAAGCCTATCTTTGCACTAAAATGAAGTGTAAAATTAATTACATATTAGGAATTCTGTTGGCATCAGCAAAATTTAAAGAAAAATTAGAGCCTACAGACATTAAGATGAAAGTGCAGTGAATGGATAATACAAGTATCGAATTGAGTGAACCCAAAGGTAGTTTTTTTCTTACTCAGTCTTCGATCAGATTTTTATTGGCTGATAGTTGTTCATAAGTTTTGATTCACCATCCTATATAATACTTGCATAACAATTAGCCAGTGAAACAGATGCCTGTATCTATAAAGTAGAAACAAAGAGAATGCAAGAGGATGCATCTGAACTAAATAAGAAGTTGAGCTGGTTTAATCTTTTGGGGTTTGTAACCCAATTCTTCCTTGGAGGCAGCAAAAACGAGTTTGAAATGGGAATAGTAGAAAATAATATAGAACAAATTTTACAATGGGTTCAAAATTCAAAGCCATCCAGGCTTGGGGAGCAGCTCGTCCAGGTACTTTTGGTTATTCGCCGGTTTTCCCTCTGCCACCTTCCCGTCTTTCTTTTTTTTTTTTTTTTTTTTTTTCCTTCCTAGGTTCAACGAACTATTGCCAAACAAATTCAGATGGTGAGGCAAGTTGGAAAAGGACGATACGGTGAAGTGTGGATGGGCAAATGGAGGGGTGAGAAAGTGGCAGTGAAAGTGTTTTTCACCACAGAAGAAGCCAGTTGGTTCCGAGAAACAGAGATTTACCAAACTGTGTTAATGCGTCACGAAAACATCCTTGGTAAGGAAGCAGAACGTTGTTTGGCTGCTGGAAGGCTGAAAGTGAGGGTGAAGGAGGAGGAGTTCTTAGAGGGTGGCTTGAGGGCTATATGGTGGCTTTTATGGAGTAGCCAGATGGGTGTCCCTCAAGGGATGCTAATAAAAGGTATTGAAAAGGTAGAATCCTGCTGTGCTTGGTGGAAACGTGCCTGCAGTCTCTTTGCTGGAAGGCTGGAATGATAACCTCATGTGTAGTCTAAAAGTGAGCCTTTACGTGACTGGTTTTCGTAAGACGAACAGGTATCTTCTAATACAGTGCAAGATAATTCAGCTTTAGGAATTCTTACTAAATCTGTGCATAAAAAAAATTCTGTACAAATGAATCGTAACTTTGTTTATATATTGTGTAGGTTTCATAGCTGCAGATATTAAGGGCACTGGCTCCTGGACGCAGCTTTACTTGATTACAGACTATCATGAAAACGGATCGTTGTATGATTTTCTGAAATGCACTACGCTGGACAACAGGGCTCTCCTCAAGCTGGCCTATTCCGCTGCCTGTGGTCTGTGCCATCTGCACACGGAAATTTACGGGACACAAGGCAAGCCTGCTATTGCCCACAGGGACCTGAAGAGCAAAAACATCTTGATCAAGAAGAATGGAACCTGCTGCATCGCTGACTTGGGTCTTGCGGTCAAGTTCAACAGGTAGATGATCAAATGCTCTGTAATGAGAAATCTTCTATATCATTCTTTTTTATTGCACCAGATTCCAATTTAAAAGGAAGATGGAATCATTTGGTGGCATGCTTTTGGGTTTCTTCCATTTTGAGACTAAAATGCTGTTCTTCCTTTGAATGCTGTAAGCCTCAAGGTCAGATAAGCTCTTTTGCCTCCATAGAGCCTCTGCAAATACTTTTGTAGCCAAGCATACTCATCTTTGTTTATACTCATCTTTTTTGATGCCTTTTTTTTTTTCATATGTTTTCAGTGTCTTGCAAAAGCAGCAGTAAACTGTCAACTGCCAGCCCATTGTTTTTCTAGATAGTCTTTTTTAAGGAGGTACAACGTATTGTAAGTGTAGTATTGAGAGGGAAATAAAAGAAAGAATTCGGTTTGTAAACGGGAGCTTTGCAGAGTAGTTGCATTATACCACGTCTTGCAATAGTCCACAATTCACTAACTTGCTAATATTTTCATGTAGTGACACCAACGAAGTTGATGTTCCCTTGAATACTAGAGTGGGAACAAAACGTTACATGGCTCCAGAGGTCCTGGATGAAAGCCTGAATAAAAACCATTTCCAACCGTACATCATGGCTGACATCTACAGTTTTGGGCTGATCATTTGGGAAATGGCTCGGCGCTGCGTCACAGGAGGTAAACTTTAAATATTAACAGTCTGTCCAGAGTACAGCGTGAAAGTCACTGAACTAAACCTTTTTGATTGCTACGGTTAAGCACCTCAAAGCTTTTTTTATCTTGCTCAAAAAGCAGAGTGCCTCCTCTGGGAGAAATAGTGGGATGCAGATGGATTTCACCCCTGTGCTGTTAATAAAACTTAAAACGTAATTGATAAGATCTTACTCTTTCATTATGCTTTTGTGCATTTCTGGTGTGGCTCAGTTTTCTCCTTACATGAATTTTGTGACTCGTCCTTCCTTTCACTCTTCTTTTGTGACCTTATAGATCTTTACTTCCATTCTCTACTTCTTCTTCCATCTCCTGATTTCTCCATGTTTCTTTGTAGCATGTAGTGGATTAGGAGATGTCAAATTCTCCACTGGGTGTCAAAGGGACTGCAAGGATTTACTGTAGCTGTTAATATTCATAATATTGGAGCTTTTCTGGTAAATATTTGATTATTACAGTGAAATTTTTTTGTTTTTATCACAGTATAACAGCTGGTGGCTTTGCCTTGGCACAAAATTGGCTTAATTTTTGCTCCCGGCTAAGGAAATCTAAGAGTAGATACGTAGATCCAGAGGGTTTTTTTTAATGATTCTTGGTCTTTCACAATTATCTTCAGGTATTGTTGAAGAGTATCAGTTGCCATATTATGACATGGTGCCAAATGATCCATCCTATGAGGACATGAGAGAAGTGGTGTGTGTCAAACGCCTACGCCCGGTAGTATCGAATAGATGGAACAGTGATGAGGTGAGTACGCTGAAAGGAAAAATTGCTTCAGTTAATATGGAAGGGTATTTTAGTTTGAGAAATATTAAAACATTCTAAAATAGGGACCACATTCAGGCCTTCTGATATTTGAAAACCTTGCAGCAACAGTAGGAGAAATGTATGTTTGAAATCAGCTCGAAGTACCATATTTTAAGCTGTCTTTTCCGTGGTGTGAGGGGAAGATACCGTTAAACAGCATCTAAGTGCATGAATACTACTCTGACTGACATCTTCCTTTTAGATAATGGAATATTTTTCAGAGTTTTGATTGGAGCTAAAACGAGCTTGAATTGGCTTTTGTTAGTCATAACATATCTAGTGTACTCATTTGTGGCATAAGGTCGAGCATGAATCGATTTCTTTGTGTTTGTAGATATACTCTTTTTTTTCTTTTTTTACTGGTACATTCTAGGGCAAGCCGTGGTGTACCTAAAATATTACATTTAAATCTGTTTTTAAAGGGCTACAGCTTGAACACAGTAAGACTTAGCTATAGCATAGCAAGCTAGATGTGCTATATCCTTTCTTCCCCAAATCTTCGATTTCTTTTAGGAATTCCCAGATTTTTCCGCATTTTTTGACTACTGAAAGAACTTTTGTCACATCTTCATTTTCAGTGAACAAGATCTCTACCAAAATCTTTTCTGCCATATACATGGAGATGTTTCTGCTTCTTGCTACCATTTTTCTACTGCTGGTTTTGAGTTGTAAGGATAAGTCCTGGTAATGCATCTTTGTGAAACTAAAGAAACGCTTCAGTTAGTTCCAGCTACTGTAATGCTAGGCAGGGAAGGGGAGGAAAAGAAGGATTGGGATGTGGTTGTTCATTTTTCTTTTCAGTTGATCTGTTTATAGTAGTTCTCTATTAGCAATTTTGCAGAAAATGTAGAGGTTAAGCATTTGAACTTAATTGTTCTCCAGTTTGGGCTTGACAGCAAACCAAAATTATACACCTCAGCTCCATCAGTTGTTACACTACTGTTCCATGGTTTTGTATTTTACAGTGTTTGAGAGCGATATTGAAGTTAATGTCTGAATGCTGGGCTCACAATCCTGCCTCAAGGCTCACTGCCTTGAGGATCAAGAAGACGCTTGCCAAGATGGTGGAATCACAAGATGTAAAGATTTGACATAGTACATTGACAGGAGAGCAAAGCTGGACTCCTAGATGTTCTCACTCAAAGATGGGTGAGACCTTTGTGGAAAGAGGAAATAACTGAGATTCAGTATATTTTCTCCGCACACTTCTACAGGCTGCTAATTACATCTTTCAGTACTTCATAGACTGTGATACGAGAGCCTCTATTCACTGCGTGCTACGTATACGGACAGCCTTGAGAAACTACACGTTCTGTTTTTGTTTGAGCTGCATTGAGACTTCGGTCCTCTTAGTGAGTCTCCAGTGAAACTCTGGGTACTGAATTGAATGTTCAGATTACAGTGCTTTCTGTGAAAGCCTAACAAGCTATATGGATTCAACAGAGATGGAGAATATAAGCTTTTTTTTTTGCCTTCTACCTGATAAAACCTAGTCAATCCATACCACGTTTTTGTGAAACAGCCTGTACGTTATGAATCTGTTTGTGATACTACTCAGTTTAACAGTTCCTTATGCCTTTATGTGTGTGCCAGGATTATTTTGCTGATGTTTGGAATAGATACAAAACCATTTAAACGAACAAAGTTTTCTGGTCAGGGCTCCATGCATTTTGTGGCTCCACAATCAGATTTGCTACAGAATTTACTCCTTGCCAATAAGTTATCTTCCAAAGTCTCAGTTTTAATTTTATTTCTATTCTCATTTTGGTCAAAAGGAGAACTGCAAAAATGTGAGCCATTAATAAATTAAGAAATGCCTACCGAAGTCTGCAAAGAGCTTGAAACAATCTCTCTTGGAGGTGTAGATTGCCTGGGTCATCTCACAGTCTAGTGGGCTCCATAATTGACTATGAAATTCCTCACAGTGCCACATGCAAGCAGCGTTTTTGCTGTACGGTACTTTACATCTTAACAGCAAGACCATTGATGATGTGTTTTGCCTTTCACCTGTATTGGGACTCACTGGTAGGTGCCTGTCGTGCTCTGAATGTTATTCCATAGAGGAGGGAATCAGTCAGTATGCTTGCTCCTCGTTTGACACAACTAGGTAGAAGCTCGGTTTTGAAAGGTTTGAGAACAGGTCTGATTTACCGACACAAAAGAGGGAAGTCAGGAAGCGCAGGCCGGGCACTCGGGAGATTAGAGGACACGGTGAAGGTCCAGACCAGGACTCAGTAATTGGAGTGTCGAAGATAGGATCCACAGCGTGCAGAAGATTTTGAGCTGGGTTGCCCTGAGGTAGACGCAGGAGGCCACATCTGTGGGCCCCTTAGCGGACAGCTACAAAGTTCAAGAGTTGAGACAAGGTAAACCAGCGGGTGTTTGAAGTTGCAGTTAAGCCCATTTGGGAGGAATGGCATTGAAAGGTAATTCCTGAAGATCAAGTCAGTTAACGTAAGTGCCCAATATGGTCGTCTTGTGCCGACTGCTTGGCGTGCACAGGAGACTGTAGTTCCCCCCTTTTCTCCACCGATCCAGACAAGGTGGGTAGGAGGCAGAACCCCTCCGTGAGGTCACTGTAAGGCAGAACCGTTGGTTTATAACTCCTTTGGCACTTCTGCTTGGAAGTTAGGAATTAGTGCCGTAACTCAAGGAGAAGCTTCAAATGCGTGAATTGTCTGAAGAATGAACACACAGTATTGGAACCATTGAACCCATTTGATAATTTAAGTGCCTATAACTTTGTACTGTAAATCTTCTTCTACTTAACTTTAAAAAGGGAAGTTATTTATACAGTGTGTTTTGTGCTCTAGTAATAAAACCCCAGCTGGTCCTCGGTACCTGTGTACAGTTACATATGTGCACACACACACACGCATATGCCATAGTCGAGATTTGAAGAAAATGTTAGGAATAATATTAAAGTTGATGAAAGAATGTTAAATCTTCAGATTGATTTATGCCAGATTATTTGTTGTCTTAAAATATGTACGTGGAGATTGTTTCGATATGTGTTTAAATTTCCCTTGAAAACACAGCTGATGGAAAGCAATGTAATGCAGAACTAATGTGATTTGTGAACAATTACAACCTTCTAACCTGTTGGGTTTTTTGTTTTAATTCTGTAGTTCACATAATGTAAATGGTCAGGCAAAAGATTGCAGTATTTTTATTTTCTATTGTGATGTACAGACTTTATTTAACAGTTCTACATATTTTATAGAGACCTAGCTCTTTTGAGGGACATTTCTTTTTTAAAAAATAATAAAGTCATTACTTTTGTTCAGTAATGCCTTTAAGTATTGATATGTATTTTGGCTGAGGAGTTCCAAGGTGTGTCCCCTATGGTTTTAACTTATTTGAAAACATCAAGAGATACACGATACTGTGCCACAATCCTCATGATAAAGGGCTTTCTAAAAACCTTTCTCCGTCCATTGCCAAGAAATATATGATGAGTTTGAAATTTAGTCATGTCTCACGCATAATTTTTGCACAGGTGGTTGGAAAATACTTCGTATGAGCCCAAAAAAGTAAGGGATAAGCTTTGTTTTCTTTTCCTTCTCTAGGATTTTTATCAGTAAGAAGGAAGAATGTTTGTGTAGGTACTCTGCTATCTTAAACTTTCAGAGCATGGCGGTCTGTTTAAATTAACCCATTCCTATTTAGAATATTTTTAAATTTCTTTTAGAAGTTGCCCCAGCATTATTAGCTGCAAACTTGTTTGGTGAATTTTTTAATTCGTTTTTCCCAAGTTTTCAGGAAGCCAGGGCTGGGAGTGTGAGTTTGGATGGTTTGTAATTATTCGCTTATTCTCTTCTCCACTGCTTAGGCATTTGCAAGGCAATAGGGTCATGATCTTTGGCAAACGTCTTAGCCCCTAAATTGACTTACGTGTTTACTTTAACACACGAGTGAGCTGACTGCAGCGAAGATCATCTTTGAGAGGAAAAAAATGTTTTCGCCTTAAGCTTAACCTTAATTTTTCACCCCTTCATTTAGTAGGTTCGTATGTAGTAGTCCTTGTCCGGAACAGGGGCTGCTAGGAGGCCTTTAGCATTCCTTGATTTCCTGATACTCCCAAAATGTTATCGCTGAAGGATCTGGTTGCATAAAGCACTTGAGCACGTATCTACATTCCATGCAAAGTCGTTCACTGTTGGGAGCTGAAGTATGTCTGTACTGATATTTCAACAGTCATTTGGGGGCGATAAAAACCCCTTTGCTCAAAGCTACACCATTAATTATTATATAATTAAGCACTCAGAGCAGGCTCTACAGCTCTGTTGCTTTGTGCAATACTGTGGAGTTCAGAAGCCTTTAAGGTCAGGGAGAGTACTAGGATTCTTCTGTTGGAATGTGATTAATCTCATTTTGTTGCTTAAAATTTTGACCATTTGTCTTAAAAAAAAAAAAATTTTCACTAGAACTGTTGAATGTGTTTTCATTCTCTTTTTGTAAATATAAAAATACGAAGTGTGGAAGATACCTTGGGGAGTGTCAGGACGGTGCCTTGGAAGTTCTTAAACACATACGGAGGGGGTTTTTTGTGTTTGTTTATCCTGCTCCACATGATTTCAGTTAGGGGAAAATAATCTGAGTCACATAATTCTTAGTGTTACAGCAACCAAAAGGAAAGTTTTTGTGCTCCTGCTTAACTTGTAAATTCCACAAGAAACGTGATATTCCTACAGAGAAATGTAGGCTCACATTTTGAGTTTATGCCGAGTTTTACTCAATACCTCATTTTTCCTGAGTTTTACTCAGGAAACTGGCAGTTTTCCCAATATCCGTCACTTTCCCCCTATTATTTTCTTAATTAATCTGTTTTGAGGTGTTGAATAAAACGTAGAATCAGTATTGTAAGTAACCTCCAGAGCAGCGGAAATGACCATTTGAATGTGTTTCTAGAACCAACCAGTTCGGTACTTCTCATCTCTTATGTTCACAGACTGAGTTTTCACAGTCTAAAACGTTTGAAGAACAAAGACAGTAAGTTAAAAAACCTTTCGCTATTGCAGGTGTTTTAAAAGGGAAGTTATGTGCTCATCTTCCTTCAAATCCTAGAATGATTTAGCACTTCCTCCTTCTTCTGACAGTGCCTCTGAAGTCAAAAGTCTTTATCCCGTGCCCACAGTCTTTACTCCGAGGAGGGGCGATGTCTCCAAACGGCTGCCGGTGTTGCACGATACGGTGATTTACGGAGCCGTGGTGTATTGCCCTCGCTTGGTAGAGCAGGAGCGAGTGCACATTACTTCGAATTGTTGAACAAATCTCCTGTCGTTGTTGCTGTGTACTATTTTACATCTGAATGCAGTGATAAAGCCCTCATCATGTAGCGACATTTGTGCTCTGACATGCCATGCCCCAAATTAAATGTACTATATTGTATACAAGAAGAATAAGTGACGTTGTAGTTAACCTAGAGAAGATGTAAATAAAATATGGAAGAAGAGTGGAACGAGACCGATGGTCACACTCGTGTGTGTGTATTATATGCCAGAAGTGTAGAATGCTCCTTTGAAAGTGTCCCACACTGATGTATTTTGTACCGCATCTGCTTTAGAAGGTGCCTTATTGAGTTTGCCATGAATTGCTTGTTCTGTACACAGATTATGTCCAATGTATCATTTTTAAGTAAATAACCTTATTTTAGTACGCTTTAGTAATGTGTTTTGTTACTATAAGATTTTTGCCTAAAAATGTAATGATGTGGAAATGGTAATACCGTAACTAAATAATTCCCCACTTTTTAATACCCTGTTTATGGTTTTTTTCCCTCCCCCGGTCTTTGAATCAGTCGTTGATGATGGCTTTTATTGCTCAGTGGTGTTCCGAACCATTTGGTGCTCTATAAGTTCAGGCTCTGTATTCCTTGGACCAGATTTGGGCACAACAGTAAACCAAATGTTCCCTTCTCCTGATTTTTATCCCTGTCTTACAGCAAAGCCAGAAACAAGCCCAAAGCGAGTAATTCTTTTAGTTGAACCCAGGCAAGTCCGCTGCACGTTGGTTTTGTCCGTGTAAATTAGCCTCGAGCTCACCAAGTAAAAAGAGCAAAAATTAAGGGACGGGGTCTTCTGTAATTGTTTTTTGTTCCCTCTGTGCGCAACATTCTTTTTGTGTAGCGATACCCAGATGAAGGGATTTGAGCCAACATCCTTACGTGCTCCCGGTTACCAGGTCGTGCAGGTGCTCCTGTAGAGCCTGCCCGATTCGCGGTGGTTTTCATGATTCGAGCGGAGGAAGACCAGTCCTCGGGCATCCCTCACCTGTGAGTACACAGTTCTATAAAGTCTCAGAGCTGACTTTCTCGTTGCAGAGGTGGATCAGCTGCTACTCGCTGTCGAGTCCGCGTTTGGTTTGCAAGCAGGAAGAAGTAAGATCCGTTTCTGTCCTCTCTTTGCTTTTGATCAGGATTAACCTTAGCTTTAAAGATGGAGTTTTACAGTAGCCAGAATGTTGGTGTCTGAGCACATACAAACTGTTATCAGTTTATTATAAAGATAATTATAACACTTTTTTTCCTCTAAAGTGTTAATTTCTTGCAATAGCTTCTGGGAAGTCCAGTGGAAGACTAGACCGTTTGTAGTTTCACACTTTTTTTTTTTTTTTCCCCTTGATACGTGATACCAGGAAATGGCACTGCCCAAGGAGTTGGTCTCCTTACGATTGGTAGTATCTCGGCAAAGTAAACTTGTGATGGTTGTGGCTGTTGTGCAGCTTGTGGAATATCGTCACTGATGACACAGATCACGGCGTGTGGGATTTTATTATTAGCGTTACAGGAGGACAGAGTGAAAATACTGTGGGTACCGAACTTTTTGCGCTGCTCTTGCTTTTGAAGAGCACCTTTTTTTTCCTCCCCGATGTTGTTTCTGGAAATGGCCACAGGACGGAGCTCCATCCTAAAGAGAGGAAGAGCCCTTTAAAACATGGGAGGGTTTCGGTAAGTGAAAAGTTCTGCTGACTGCTCCTAATAAATACCAAAATGTTATCATTTATGTTTGATTATTTCTGACCTCTATGTAAAAACGTGTTACTGATGGGCTTGCCACCAGTCTGTAAGAACTGAAACATGTCTGAAAACCCCACCTGCACATGTTGTGAGCAAGCCAGAAAGCATACTCAGTGGTTAGTGAACTGAATCGTGAGCTTGTAAATAAACTGCATTTCATCAAGGATCGGATTTAATTCCACTCATTTCATTACCCCTGCTGCAGCTTTATCTTCACCTCTCCCCAGCACACCCCTTCAGTCTTCCTCACTGCTGTTCATGTGGTCAGTCAGTACCGGCTGAGGATCCGTGCCACGAGAGGACCGCTACTGTGGGCTGACCACCTCGTCAGTCTGGTCCATGATGTCACCACAGCGGACTTCAAACCCTCGGTGTGGGTATCAGAGAGGAGTTCAGGTCAGTTCCACTGCAGAATTCAGGCGTTGATGAGCATAGAAACTAACGTTATATACAATTGGTTCTTGCATTTTGAGTAAAGTGAAGAGATCGGCTTAGTAATGGGGAAGAAAACCATTAAGAGGCTTTAATTTTAAAATGTACTGTAAGATACATAAAGCGGTAAAAGTTTCAGTAGCAAAACGGTTACTTGAAGGCATTAGGATGCACAGCTTTTGTCTTGTCATGACGCTTAGTGGTGTGATCTGGAAACCCAGAAACATGAACTACTGGCAATGTTCTCTGGCAGATTTTGGGGAAGTACTAAGAGAGGTTGGAAGGTTTGTTTTTAAAAACACAAGGCTCAAATTAACTATATATATATATATATATATCTCTGAGGGAGCACATATGTTCCTGTGCCTATTGGTGCTTGGCTGAGACTGCCATTAAATCGTCAATGAATCATCCTTGTCCTCTTGCCAGTTTTGTGGCAAATTTTTCTTTCCTCCAGGTCCTGAGCTGGAGCCTGCTGTCTCTTCATTAAAATGGTTTTCTCTAATCTGTCACCTACAAATGCATGTCGTGGTGTGGCTGTTAATCTTACCAAAAAAGTCAACAAACCCCCAAAAAACTGAAAACATCAAAACAAGTGCTTGGGGGTGGGGAGGGTAAAGAAGTTTATACCAGTAGTCAGATAGCTTGCTTGTATTTGAGAGATGGTTTAGATGGAATTTTATTGAAAATCTGATGTATTCATTAAAAAAAAAAAAAAACCACCACAACCATAACCCAGTAGCTTAATCATCTTTCTTGTGTCGCTTGAGAGGGCAGGCAGGCTTCCTGGCTTACACAGCCAGTACCTATCCCGTCCTTTTCCAAGTAGCTGTGTGGGTTTAGTTCCTGTTGAAGCTTTCTGTCAAAGCTTTAAAACCAAGCAAAGTGGTTTTAAATATATATATATCTCCTCTGTCTGTATTTAATTGTGGAACTCAGTTGGGAGCTGCAGAGTTGGGGTGACCTGAAGACAGGGCAGGGCGTTCCCTGAGCCTGCCCTGACCTGGGCAGCACATCGGCTCGGCACTGCAGGATGCTGCCGCCGCAAAAGCCCATCACTGGAGGAGCGCTGGTAAAGACGTCAGGCTCTTCCCCAGGGTGGTGGCTTGGTACTGAAAGAGCGCGGTCTTACAATCTTTTTGAAATTTACCTCTTCCAATTTTTCTCCTCCTCCTTCCCTCAGATACCGTACCAACCTGTGGGACAGAAGGTGACGCTGAGCTTGTGGGCACTTCATGCTGCCTGTCAGGCTGGTGTGAAAACCAGCGTTGGCCGTGAGTAGATGGGAGATCATTTTTAGTCGTTTGCTTTGGGTTTTTCAGGGTGGAGAGTAACAATCTTCGTGGCCAGTCAGTAGCTGAAGCTGCTTTGTAGCTTTATTTTGAAAGCTAGGTATTGTCTGCTCGGTAAACTGTTGTCTTAGTGCCATGTGTGTTGGTACCGATGTGTGGTTTCATCGTTTTGTGGATAAGTGTTGCTTAGGGTACAGGTAGGTGGGGAGAAGACCCCTTAACAGCAGGGTAGATTGCTGTTAGAAAACCCCACCTTAAAAGGACATAAAATGCATAAGAAGAATTTATCTCTTTCATTAAAAATGTTGGGAATTTCTCAATTCGCTTCATTTTGGCAAATTTAATTGTTTAATGTTGTTGTGTAAGGCAGTAGGCTAGACAAGAAAAAGAGCACAATCACTGAAGTTTGAAATGAAAGCCTTTGGGATATTTAATTTGACAGAAGAAAAGTTTAGGACACGACCAGACGTGGTCATCTGGAGATTTTGGAAATGCAAAAAAACCTCCACAGTTTGGAAATTCTCCTTTTGTATTTCCTCTAATTAGAAATCTATTTTATATTCAACAATGACAGCAGACCAATGAGCTTGCCTTTGTGCTGGTAGTTTGATTTGCTTGCTTGCTTGGTTTTAAACTACTTCCTAAATGCCAAACTCTGGGCTGAATCCACCCTATTCTTCAGGGTTAGCTTTAGAAGTAAACTGCATTTTCACCAGTATTTTCTGAGTATTGTTGACATTTCCCTAATGTCTAAATGTAGATGTAATTAATCTTAGCAGTGTTGTGTCCTTCCTCTAACGTTTTCCTTGCTGGTGGGGGCGGTATTTGCCTTAGGAGGATACTCTTGCCAGGGAAAAGGAGAAATTATTTGTGTTCCAAGTGAAGAAAGTCCCACAGACCATTATTTCTAATTCGCTGCAGTTGTCGCAGTGGAAGGATTTGGAAATGTGTGCGCGGATCCATTTGGAGTCCAAACCATTAGCTAAACACTTGAAAGAAAATCCCCTTGCTGCTCACAAGCAACTAATCCAAAGCCAAACACTTCCAGAACAGCAGCACGAAGACAAGTGTAGGGTAGTGCTATGTTTAACACATGCAGTGGGGTTGGATACATCACAGACGAAGCAATAGTGAACTGATCCATTGCATCTATGGGAAGAGATCAATAAAACGAAATGTCACTGTTCAAGTTTTGAATATTAGGAATCCACCCATCGTGGTCCCTGGGGGGCTCCGTTTCACCGCGGAGCCCTGCAGCAATTCAAAGCACACTTTCTCCCCCTTCTCCATTTCTGCTATAGCAAAAGTAGTCATGGTGTTTCCGTTTGGTGTCCTCCTCTGGGTGCTTGAGAGAGTCCTTTTGTACCCCCGGCTGAAGGAGAGCTGTCCTAAAGCTGGCCCCGAACTAAACTCCACCGAGATGACAAAGAGGTAGACACCTCTGTGTGGTGCTTTGAAGTAGCCGTGTTCAGGGAAGTAGCTGTTTCCGTAATTGAGGTAAGTTTCGTTAAACCTCAGAGTTTTTTCTTTATCCTTTCCTCCTGAGAATCCCACGTGGAATGCCACCGGCGAGTCTGGAAAAGAAAGAGGAACAGGATTGTAGCTGTGAGCGCTCTTCTCTCCCCAGGATGCTCGGGTGGCAGGTGGGGTGAAGCCCTGTCGAGCCTGGTTTCTGTGTGCTCCTGTGTAGAGCTGAATGTTTGAAACGAGCGTGTGCCTGGGGTGAGCTCAGACGGCTCCCTGGCATACCTGAACCCCTACTCTTGGGAAGCGTGAGGCTGAGACCACCCACGGAAAAGCAATGTGGCACATTTTTGCTGCCCTAAAAGCAAATTAGTTTGAAATAATTCTCTGTTTATTCGGTCTTAACTACAGTTTTGCAGCACAGATGCCTCAAGGGGCTGATTTTTGCTCTGCGCTGTATGTCCATAACAAGGGCTGCAGCTGTAGAAGCCAGGGCTAACGCTGGGGTGGCTGCAGTTAGCGGGGGCTTATGGCCACACGCTTACAGGGACAGGGAACTGGCCACAGTGAAGCATACGCTGGAAGCCTGTCTCTGAAGCTTAGCCGTGAGAAAGAGAGAGTGCTCTCTCCTCAGCCGCCCTCTTCCGCTTGCGCACGTTCCAGCTGTGGAGGTGGAGTGTCTGTCAGTGCGAGGAAGGGTTTGGTGCTTTGAGTACGCTCCTTCCACACCAAAGTAACGGAGGAAAAAGGAGCAAGACCAGGAAGCCTGATACTCCCCGTCTTCCAAAGAGAAATCTGCTACCGCTACTTGCTTCTCCCTCAAACCGCTTATTTTGGTGGAGGGGGAGGATGTAAATACCGTCAGCATTTCTCCCTCCAGCATCCCACGAGGTGTGTCAGGCTTCACACTAATACGCTGTGTGTGCAGGGCCCGGAAAGAGCTACTCAGCCATGAGCAAGTAAGGGAAACGAACCCACCTTTTTCCAACAGTTCTGTCTGCACTGTATTTCTGCCGCTTGGGATTGGTGTCTTTTCCCTGTGCTTCTCGGGCTTCTTCTTGTCTCTTTGCTTGTCTTGACCTTTCTGTTGTCTTCTCGCTTTTCTGCTCAGCATTGACTGAATCTTTCTAACATCCAGACTTATATTTGAGGCAACTAATTCTTCATCGCTTCCAAACAGCTTTCTAAAAATGAGCAGATGTTCCTCCAGCTTCCGCCTGATGGTTGCTAAATCTGATGAGAGAATTTCCATGGAAATGTTGAATGGCTCCATGACACTTGCTATTGTATGATTGCAGCAGAGATTTATGTCACTTCTGGATTCGTGCCTCTTGATTGCCAGGCTCAAGTGTTTGATATCATTTTTGAGAGTCATGATATCGTTATAAGCTGAGCTGTCCAAGGAGTCGTCTTTGGCAGCCTCATAGTTAGGTTCCATATGTTCTACAATGCTGCGTTGGCTACTGACTTCATCTAGAGTAGAGGACGTTTGTGTTTCTTCTTTGGGATGCTTAGGAGATGTACGAGCATCATCATTATTCTGACGACCTCTCTCCAAGAGGTGAAATCTCTTCATAAGAGATTCTATAGTCACATTTTGTTCTTGGAGTTTATCTGAAAGATGTCTGAGAGATTCTTGAAGCTGAAATACTGATGATATTAGGATACTAGGACCTTCTTCAAACAAGACTTCCATAAATTCTTCTCCCAGTAAAGCCTCCAGTGCAGCTTCATGCCGCATGGCGTCCTCCAAAAGTGAGCTAAAAGAGCTGTTGAGATACTTGATGTGTCGATGAAATTCTTCATCTTTCTTCTTCAGGAAGCCTATGTCTTCGGAAAAAGCTGTAACTTGCGACTGAAGCTGCCTGTTTTCTTCTTGACGGAGATTAAGGGACTGATGGATAGAAGGAAAAGCTGAGGACAGCTCTTCAATTTCGTTCCTCAAGAGATCTCTCAAAACGGACTCCAAATGCTTCATATCCTTTAAGTTTGCTTGGGTGCCTTCAAGGGAATAAGTGATATTCTTGAAGTCTTCCTCCAGTCCATCAGTGTCAGAAGATACTCTCTGGCAATTACATTCCTCCATGTACCTCAACAGATCTGAATAGTTTTCCTGAAGATTTGAGAGAGTGTAGTTGAGCTCCGATACCTGCCTTTCCATTGCTGCTTTGTTTTCTTCCATAATAACTGATTTCTCCATTAAAGTTATTGTAAGATCTTCTGGCCTGTACTTGGAGATATTTTTTTTTAACTCCTTAAACCACCTTTCTAAAACTTCAATATTCTGAAAGGCCACGTCTGTCTCCATGTAAAGATCTCTAAGCTGCTTTGTGTGCCCTGCCAGAACGTCATTTATTTGTCTGATGCTTAACTGGGTATTTTCATCTTTGGGACTGTGATGTGAGGAGAGTTCTGTTAAATTGTTTTTCAAAGTCTCAAATTTCTTTTCAAGATTGTTTTGCTCTTGTTTCATGTTTGTTATGCTGTTGTTCAAAGCCAAGAACTGGGACTGCTGTATCTTATGAACCTTCTTGAGCTTGGTGTCGGTGTCTGCCTTGATCGTGGTGAGGTTATAGTGAATCCTGGCCTGCTGCATCTGCAGCTGGTTCTCGAGATCTCTCTTCACCTGATCAACTTTCACTACGTTCTCTTGGACTTTTGATTCAAACTTAGTTCCCAGCTCCTGGAATTCCCTCTTGGGCACCGTGCTCTCTTGGAATCTTTGTATGCTTCTCTTGTTGGCTTCCACGTCATGGGACAGGTTTCTTACTATGTTCGAGAGGTTCTGTAAGCTTCTGTTGAAGCTTGCCCACATTGGGTTAAAATGTTTCCTTAGAAAATTCTCCATGTGGGGAAACAGCACGTGCTGCAGAAGCCTTTCCTGGGGATCTGTTAACACAGTTTTGAAAAGAAGAATTTAATTTAATTCATTTAAAAAATGGATTTAAATTCTGCTTTTGGAGCACGTCTTAACCTGGCCAGGGTAACTCAGGGTAACTATTTTTCTGTAGTCACTGCCATCTTACTCCCCAAAATCAGACCACGTGGTACATTTTGACACTTGTGAAAACAGCCTGATGTTAAATGAACGTTCTTACGAAGCACGTTGTGCCTTTGAGTCTGCAGACAACAACTTGGATATGTGTTGACTGCCCCATTAAGTCATAAACCCACGCACTG
Source organism: Bucorvus abyssinicus (assembly GCA_009769605.1). Classification (NCBI taxonomy): domain Eukaryota; kingdom Metazoa; phylum Chordata; class Aves; order Bucerotiformes; family Bucorvidae; genus Bucorvus; species Bucorvus abyssinicus. The sequence goes on from CM020032.1 coordinate 37,408,665, forward strand.
GGAACCCCCTGGGCCAGCGGTGGCATCAGTGGCTGTAGCTGCCGGTCTCTGCTACAGCTCTTAGCTGCTGGGCGCTTATTTCACTGTCTCACAGTGTTGTTCTTTCGCTGCTGCTTTGGACAATGCGCCTTCCACTTCACAAAGTTATGCAGCTCTTTAACAGCTGATATTCCAGGCCAGGACTAAATAACTTGAAAATGAGTGAAGTATCTCTACTAGGTGTGAATTATTCTGCGGCTTGATTTCTAACTTTAGTGTTCACACGAGTGCCTTGAATTTCACTGAGGACAATAGTCTGTACCATTAGAAAATGTTCCTGCGAGCTCATGGCTCACATTAATAGGTCAGATTTGGCTTCTCTTCCCACTCCTATATACGGCAGGCATAATGTTCCAGAGAAGGGCTGAATGCTACGTTATTTTTACATACACCAGTCTGATATTCCACACATGAGAGTATATAGCATGAGTACAAAAAAAGAACAACCCCAAATCTAAACTCTGCATCACCATAGAAGCAGAATAGTATGTGACTAGACTTTCTGTGGTCACGGCATATTCTGCAGTTCCAGAGAAGTGCAAAGGAATCTGCAAAGCCACTCTGGAATTTGGTTCATTCCTTTGTATTGGGATTGCACCCATTTTTTTTCTCTCTTTAGAAGCAAGACCAAGGAATATCCAGGTAAGAGCAACCAGCAGACCAAGGAATATCCAGGTATTTCGGTTTTCAAGTGTTTTTGCTGCTCTGCCTGGTCTCGCAGACCTACTGGCAGGCTGATAGTTCTGCGTCAGACCTCTCACCTGAATTGCTCTGGTTCACGTCTAACACCATGCTTGTACCGTTGTTCTCAAATATTCTCTGTAAGTCACCTAAGTTGCTGACTGCTTGATGAATATCACTTTGAAGATCATCCAGTAAAGCCTCATGATTTTGAATGACTTCCAACATTTCTCTTGAATCCACTGATGTTGACACTAATCACAAGATTGAAAAAACAGAGTCATGCAACGGAGTGCAGCGACCAGGCGACAGGTATTCCTACGAGACCTCCGAGAATACCCGTGTGCTTTTCGCTCTGGAAAATTTGCAGATATTAAGGGGCGGTTGTTGATTTATAGCACCTTAACTCACGGTTTCTTCGCAAAGATTTTTTTTTCCCACCAGTGATGAAAACCTAATTAAATATTAACAGAAGGACTTCAGCCACACTAGCCGTGATGGCAATAAAACACCCTTCATTTAAGATCCCCCCATGCCATAAAAACGTCCTGGAATAATAACTCCTTTCACACAAGGTTTAACAACCCAGAATAAGAGGAGTGATTGGGGCGTTCCACTAAGGAATGGGAAGCACAGGGTGTAAGTGTCATCGCTGACCCTGCTGAGGGGCCCTTTAACAGATGTTATTCTAAATAAACACCTGCTAATTTGAGCTGTGGATTTCAAAGTGTACACTGAGAGGTGCAGAAACCAGTATATCCCAGCCGTGCCATCCTGGGGACCTCTTACACTCCATGGCTACCTTTGTCCTTTACGTCTGAGGTTTTATAAACCTCAGTGGTATAAAGCAACTGCTTATTCATTCAGTGCTGAGAGCATAATGTGGAGAAGCCTGTTTTGGAGCTGCAATGTACCCTAAAGCCAATTGCTAGAGGATCTTAACAGTGCTGCAAGGCACACCAGCACTGAGGAAAGGTCCTTCTTGGAGACTGGGAGCGGTAGGTTTGAGTGCCTGAGACAGGAATCTACAGTACCTCATAATAACAACCTCAAAGCCACTGGGAGCTGCTCTAAAACAGCATTTTTAGACTGTTATTCTGGTAAACTCCTGAGCATGGTGTGCTTTCCTGTGAACCCACTGAGCAGAGCGGGGGGGTGCATCCACAGCTCTGAAGGGTTTAACGCTCCGTAGCAGCTGCCTTTCCCACTACGGAGCGCTGACCACCAGCCAGCACAACACTCTGAATCTTCTGGGTGCTTTGTCTAGAGCACTCGTGGTGTTATAGCAAAAGCCCTCGCTTAAACCAATGAATACAGTTGTGTAAAAGATTTCCCAAATAATGTTTTCACTGGAGATATTGTCCATAGCTTATCATGTTAAAACTGCAGCTGAAAAATACATCTTTTTTTTCCTGAGCAGTGACCGAGAGGTAAAAGAAGAGCAAGCAGAGTAACTTCAAGCACATACTGTGGTGTGAGAACTCCTCTTCTTCCCCTCCTTCGATTTGATTTTCTGGCACCAGAATAAAATTGGGATCTGCAATTGAGACGTAACACATCTGTGAAAATGGTTTAGATGCAAAACCAGCTACAGCGAGGTGAAAGCAGGGCAGTGTCACGTGTGGTGTCACGGATGTGTTCTGCATGGCAGGTGTCTTAGGGAAAGGACATCTTGTCTGGAGGATGTCGTTCGTTTGTGGTGCAGCACTGCCATACACCATTGCATACGTGGGAATACTGTGCAGCAGGGTGGGGATTTTTCGCCCCCACTGAGTTCCTACTCCAAAGAAATAAGTATTGTAAATAGATGGGGGGGTGGCTTGTTCCTTAGCTTGTTTGTTTGTTTTTTCTGGGGGGTCCTATCAGAACACCTGCAAATTCCTCTTCCTTGTTCCACAGTTAACTGAATGTTCGGGAGGCACCCGCTGCAGGGAGCGGTGCTGTACCGATGGGGAGATAAAGGTGGAGCAGCTGGGTTTGTTCAGTGGGCGTAAGGAAGGAGAGACCAAGCCAGCAGCATTGCATTTGGTAATCTCTTTCCAACAACGTAAATAAAGGTCAGGCTGGGGCACCGCCCAGAGGCAAAAACTGTCTATGGGGAAAAGCTCAACCTGCAGAGATAGAAACAGGCACTCCTGTTTTATCTGTAGGTGAGTTAGAGATTGTGTGAAAATATTCACACAGTTGTTTGCCTTTTCTGGGGTGTTCTTGTGTTGTAGAGCTGCTCCCTGCTCTAGGAGCTGCTGTCTGTGCAGCCGTGTTTGATTTTGGCTGCGTTGTGGTTTCCCTGGCCAGATGACTTCATTCTGTAGGGGCGTTTCACACTGGTCATGCTTCCTGATGCCACCAGTTTCCACCTGGAATTAGGCATTCCTGGATGGACTCGTCCATCTGACAGGCAACCCCCACCCCCACAAATGAATACCTTTCTCTGTGTGTAGATTGCAACGGTGCCTTTGACAGGAGAGTAAGTAGCTGATGCTATTAGCTACTAATTGCAGCTAATTACAACTATTTGTTTCAAAGTATCAGTGATTTGGAGCAGAGCAGACCAAGGGGAAAAAGAAAAGGGGAAAAACAAACAGGCAGACTTATTTCTCATCACCGTGACTGGCATTTAGTCGTCAGTTCTCAGGCTTGTCCTCTAGCTTTCCTTACCACGCTGTTCACAGTCCTTGCCAATAAACCCGGGGCAGCATTTCCACTGCAAAGACTTCAGCACCTTCTGTTTCACTTGATAGACTGGCTTCAGGGCCGTCCTGTACCTGGGGAGTAAGGGGCTGGGCGTTAGACGGCGAGTTATTGTCAGCCGGCGGCGCTGGGGGTGAATCCTGACTCCAGCAGCAGTCCGGCGCTGAGCACATCCGAGGTGACCAGCGCAGGACCCGGCTAAGGAATTTGTCACGAACGGGCTCACTGCTGCTTAGTAAAACATTCAGGTGGCCCACAGCGAGATTTTTTTTTTTTTTTTTTCCCTCCCCCCTACACAGAGTGGTTTTGAGGGTTCCTCTTGACAGCAGGAGGTGTGTGCACGTTGTTACGTGCAGGCAGAGCAGAGGTGGTGTTCGGGGAGCGGGGCTCCACCCTGCCGCCTGCTTTGTTGCTCTTCAGGAGAGATTTTTTTTTTACCCAAACGTGTTGGCACTGATCTGATGCAATGTCACAGGAGGCAAATTTATATAAGCATCAGAAACACAGCTGTACTATCTATTGTAATAGAGCCCTTTGCAGCCAACTTTGGACTGAGCTTAAACTTCTGTAATATTCTGATGAGCTATAGAGAAAGTTTTATTTTTAAACAAATGTTCCAAACTGTCACTGGCACCAAGAAAGATACAAATTTGTTAAACGCTCAGAATAATCACAAAACTGTTTTGTTGTTGTCCAGAGAAGGAGAAATTAATTGTATCAACAAATAAGAAAAGCATTTTTGCAATCAAGTAACCACACAGATGTGAAAACACGTAGGTGAGTATTAAATATTATTTCCCTTCAGAAGGGTGTTGTGAGTCAGTGTCTCCCAGCTTTAAAAATGTGTCAGTCCTGGTACCTCAAGGGACGCTACTGGCTTTCACCAGCCCCCTTTGGGCAGCCAGTCCTGAAGGCAGAGCGAGCACCTGGGCACCTGCACATCTCTAACTCCTGCCGTGGAAACGGTCTCACTGATGGCCATGGGCAGAGATTTTTAAGTTGTGCATGTGTCGTCTGGCCTAAAATCATGGACAAGGTATAGTCTCTGTTTATTCGGAGTGAACATGTGGGAAGATTTGAAAAGTCGCTTAGTCACCTTGTAGTGTGGACGTGATGGCTTGGAAGGGCAGCTGTTCTCCCAGGCTACCCAAGTGCCTGGTCACCATAGGTGCGTAAATCAGACCCTACGTCACTTTGGTATTAAGCTGAGTGGATGCTTTAATTCTTTTTAAACTCTGTTTTCAAATATTTTGGAAAATATCGTTTGGCTACTTCAGAGAAAATTCTGGTTTTGTCCGTGGTTTCATTGAGGACACTTACATGATCTTCTGGCACTCTGGTGCTCCGTTCAGACAGGGCTGTTGGGAGTTGACGACGTACTTCTCCTTCATGCAGGCTTCTATGTACGTCACCAGCCGGGACTGTGTGAAGGAGCACCAGTTCCTGGTGGGAGAGAGACATGGGAAAGGCATGTGAAGTAGGTCTTTGTAAGTCTCTGCTTTTAACAGTGCTGAGGAAGAGGGAAATGCAGAAAGGCCTCCAATTTTTTTTTTTTTTTTTCCCCAACTGGGTGATGAGGAAAGTGGAAAATGCTCGCTAGCGTCTCCCTCCTCGCCCAGTTAATTTGTTTTCATTGGGGATGCTTATCGGAGTTTGTTACAAAAGGGTTGATTGTCTGGACTTTGATGCATTAGTTCCATTTCCAGCCCTTTCATTTAGCAGGAGACGTTTCCAACCCCTGATAACCTGCAGGTTAATGTCACTTTAAATGTCAGATTGGCTCTCTCGGCACGGTGCCATTTCGGATGCCTCGTGACTGACCCATCAGGTTGAGGCAGTCTGCTGCTGAAAACTTAATCCACCGTAAACTCCGTTAATAATCAGCGTCTTCCTGAGTATTACTTCTTCAGGACAATGTAGTAACCGATTGGATTTTATTAATTAGACTGGCTTTGAAATAATTTCTCCCATCACCTGCGGGAAAATAATTAAGAGTAGTTGCAATTATGGTTCACAAACCAAGGCTGTATTCAACGTGTTATTTCACGTAGTGTCTTTACAGAGGTTCACCTGTCACACACCAAGGAATACTACCGTTCTCTATGGATTTAGTTCCCCTTTTCAAAGAAAGATGCATTTTTTGAGGGGTAGCTCAGCCAGAGTTTGGATTTTTTAGCATTGTTCTCCCTGACAGTAGCACTGGTGATTTGGTTCTCAAAAGGTTGTCACCAGAATGTTTGAATGCCCAAGGGTAAACCTGGTGAGTGAGCGGGTGCCATTTTCACATGATTTGGGTGTCCCCCCCGCCGTCTGGCATCTCGAGGGCTCTGTTCTACCTCCAGGCGAAATCTTTGCAGCCATTACTAGGAGCCTTAAAGCTTGCTGGTCTCAGTAAGTGCAGCATATCTGCTTAAATGAAGCCTGGAGGAAAGATAGAAATCGTATTATATGCCATTACACGTCCTATGAAGTGCCTTTCCTGTAAGAAATCAACATGAGTTTCTCAGAACAAGAGTAATCTCATACGGTACTGATCGTGTCCGTTGGGGGTTTTGGAGACATCCGGAGGTTCTCGTGCTGCCTGAGTTTGTCTGAGCTTGTGTAATGGTGGAGTAGAGCGTTGTAGCGGGGAGAGAACTGCCTGGTAAAACACCACAAACCTGAGGCAGTGTATTTTCAAAGGGGAACGCAGGAACTAAGTCTCTGGTGATCAGCATATATGGGAAAAGTTTGTCCCTCCGAGAGCGTGGCAGAAACAACGGGGAACCGAGTCCCACACCAAAGCAGGAGCTGCGGCTGCTGCAGCCCGGAGAAGGGGAGGAAGCTGTGAGGAAGCTGGAAAGCAGGCGGCTGCAGCTGGAGTTGGGCTTTCCAGGCAAACCCGCTCCTTTGATGGGCTGCAGTTCGAAGGGCTGGTTGGGGTGAGATGAGTACCTCTGAAGCCGAGCCCCGACGTGTGCTGTGTTTAGGCTGTCCTGGTGCTGTGCCCAGCAAGCCGTAGCTGGGAGTGGCTTTTCCCCGTCAAATCCTCTGTGGGTTTTTTTTTTCCGGTGGAAATACAGTGCCCAGCCGCTGTTGCTGGGGCTGGCTGGCGTGGTTGCTGGGTGCAGTATCTCGGGTCTGCCCGCGGGACCCCTGCCAGATCCAGGCAGGACTCTGCATTCAGCGTGGAAACCTCCTTTAAAAATAGGATCCTTTGGCTTCAGCGCTTTGTTCTCTTCTAATGAAAACAATCCACTCCCCATGAATCATCATCTGGGCTGGTGTGGTTTTCCCACCATACACAGGTCCCAAACAAGCCCTTTGAGTCGGGTAAGCCATCCGTGCTTGCGTGCATCAACACGCGTGTGAGCGAGAACGTGGCACCGTGTGGCTGCGTGTCCTTTGGCTGTATGGCACGCGAGGATGCGCACGCATCTAATGGAAAAGACGAGGATTCCTTTTCAAAACCTGCTGACGAGTCGGAGGTATCTGATGGGCTTCCTGCTGGTAGAAAGGGGTTCTGTTGTGCCAGAAATGGAATCAACGGCCGATCCCAGCTTGATGCCTGCTTTGGGCGGGTGTTGGCATTACGCGGAACGAATAGCCAGAGAACCGGGGAATCTGACCGGCTCAATACAAACTCCTTTTGATGGGGGACACAATCCTTTATGTCTGTCTGTCTTCAGAGTCTGCTCACTAGCTTTCTCTCGCCTGATCTTAGAAGCTTGGCTGGGGAGCTGAAGGGCTACACAGAATCATGATTTGGTTTTAATCACAAACGCTTTTGGTGGTTTCAAGTTCCATGGGGCTTATCAAAATCCATTCTTTCCCCAGATAAATACAGCCTATCTTTCCCATCTGTAACGAGCTGCCATATAGATCCGTGTGCCCAAAGATGGAACTTCTATTGCAGTAGTTTTTGCACATCTTGTCAAACGCTTCCGTTAAGGAGACTTTGCTGTCAGTGACTAAAAATACTCCTTAACTGCGTTAACCTTGAGGGAAAATATGTCATTCTGTAACGCGAAGTGGAACACGGTAGACACTGAGAAAAGCTTGATCTGAAGATCAGAGCAGGAGTTCTGCTGGCACCAGGGGCTCTGACCCAGGCTGTGACGTTTCAAAGAGCTGCTCTTGCACAAACAGCACGTTCTGTATTCCGCTGGTTTCTGGAACGCAGCAGCTTTGGGTTCTGCTGCTGCCTTTTCTCCTCTCTTTGTAATTATGTCGCTTCACTCACTGAACATGCAGCCAGCTTAACACCCTCTGCTTTTATTCTCTTTAATACAGTTTCCTTTTCACTCCAGCTCCTGCTGCCAAGGAGAGGGAGGAGTAGAAAGAAGTTGCTCACGCGAGGAGAGCAGCAGAAGACCTTCTCTGCAGGCTGGTGAACGGTGAAGTTTATCAAATCCTGCAAGCTGGAGCCACGCCTGGGGGACCTCTAGCAAATTCAGGGCTACAGATGTTTCAATTGTTCAGTTGCTTTTCCTCTTTTACATTCCAAGCAAATTAATTGCTCTGGTTTTTTTAACCAGGAAAGAAGTAGCTGAATAATTTCCTTTGCTGGGCTAGGTGGTTTTTTTCCTAGGCTTTATTCTAATCTCCTTCTTGAACAGTCTTCACGTGCGTCTACCCACTTTTGCCTTATTTTGAGACAAGCGTATTCTTGTGCCTGAGGTTAAATACCTCTGATGACAAAGCATTCTGTATTTAAATAAGGTTCAGCAAATTTAGGTTAGCTCAAGCTCCTTTGATTTGAACCTTATTTTAAGGTCTTTAAACTAAAAACTGATCTTAAAATGATTTTTTTCTTGTGTTGGGTGATACTTCTGCTTTCACTGAAACATAGCAAAGTGCAGGCAGCTCTCTCCCTCTGATTCTTGGATTTGCCTGGACCACCTTATATCGCAGCAAACAGAATAAACCCCTCAGAACCAGGAGGCGAGGCGAGGCGAGATGGCTGGTCTGCAGTAGTTATCCCGCTGCTCCGGTGCATCTGGCGTCTCTGCTTTCACACACTGCCACACCGACAGTTGCAGGGCGGTAGTGGGTGTGAGTAAATGCCCCCCAGCTCAGCAAGGCACCTTATTTTCCTTAGTTACTTGTTCTCATGACTGGCACTGCAGTGGGTAATTTTAGCCACTTCCTCGGACAGGGGCGTTTTTGCCAGAACAAAAGCTTCAGGACATTGTTTTTCCATACGTTTTGTTATTCCTGTGGCTGTACTAGTACAACTGAGTTGTCCTTCACATCAGTTTCCTCAGGTTTCTGTTCTCAGGAAAGGCGGTTTCTATAATGACTTTGAAAACTCCTGTCCAGCCATTCCTGCGTCTGCCGCTGACAGAGCGCAACGCTTCTCAGCTCCAGAACACCTTCCCTTTCTGTGCGGTGGCACAGGCACCAGCCAACCAGTTATTGCTGCTTAAATGTGCTGCAAGGTGACAAAAGGGGACTATACTCTTTAAACAAGTGGTTTTTCGCTGACTTGTACAGAACGACTCCTGTTTTGTACCGGCTGGAGCAGAAGCAAAGAGAATGAGGCTATAGCTGAGGAATAATCTATGTTCTGTTTTTCCCTCAGTGCAAAATTCTTACTGAGAAGAAGAAACAGCCTCAGTAAAACAGAGGTAAATTACCACATCTAAATTAATCTGAACTAGGACTGTGCACATCAGTTTTACGACTTACTTAGTCTGTTAGCAGCTGGGACTTGTCCTGCAGAATGTCCTAAAACCTTAGTGTGGTGAAGCCTTTCTGAGCAAATCCAGTCCTGAACCTGGAGCCTCACTGGGAGCGGGAGCTCAAGAGAAAGCAGGCTTGGCTGGGAGCTGGTTTGGAGCCAACTGTTGTAAGAGCTACTTCAGAGAAATAAAGGCAAGAGGCTTTTCCTCTTCACGAAGCATTCCTACCTCATTTGTATCATCCTCCCCACAAAAGAAGCTCTACAGCCCGCTAAGAGGGCAGCTCACGCTTGGATGTCATCTTCTTATTCCTGCAGTCTTAAATTCACCCCTAATATAGCACCCTCACTCCTCTGTCAGATGAAGTTTCCTTCACCTAGATGAAGTTTCTCAGATGTCGTGTCATGCACTCAGGGTGCAGGCAAGGCTTTGCCCTGGTCACGTTTTGGGCATGAGTGTAATTTTATTCAGGGTTGGCCACCGACCACTCATTCAAGGGGTATTGACCCCCACAAGCAGAAGGTGTCAGATCCACGGGGTAACTGCTGATGGGGGTTCTGTGGCTGTGCTGAAACAAGAGATCCCTTCTGTCTGCTGAAGAATAGGAAGCCATTGCTTCTGTTAATGAACTTGGCACTGGGGAAGCTACCGTTGAGCACTCGATGGCCATTGCACTAGTTTGCAGGACGATGCAGATCCCATTGAGCTGCATTTCATCCAAACCTGTGTTATTTTAAGCATATGTTCTATGCCCCTTTGTTGGGAAATTTCACTATCCCATAAACTTCCTAAGAAAGCCCCCATCTAGTTTTGAAGAAACAGATGAGTCAGTGTGAAACTTGTCTTAATTAAATCAGTGGATGTTTCCTGTAAAAGTGGACCGAAAAAAAAAGCTATTAAGATTGAGCACTGTTCTGACTTTCCTGAGATTAAGACCGGTTTGGGTTTTCTCTTCTTGTCTACACTTGGGAGGATAGTTGTTCTGCATTTGGACACCCTGAGTCATCACCAAAGGGGGCCTGCTTCTTTGTGGCTGTCTGGGACGTAGAGGAAGAGCTGTGGGTTTCAGGGAGATAACGATGCATGTGGTTGACATCAGGAAGCCCTCCTCTAATCAAGGGTGACGTCACGGAATCACGTGTCCAAACCTCAAAATATGTTAATGCAATTAAGGGTTTACTTATGTTGGAGATTTCTGCCTTTCCTATTTATAGGTCAGGTGGCGGGGCTTGGGGATTTTTTTGGTTTTTTGTTTTTTCAGGCTTAATTGTAAGAAAAATCCCACTAGACGACAGGCTGAGTGTGTGTTTGCGGCTTCAAGAGAAAGGAGGAAGACTAAACCACCTACCCAACTGGAGGGCAAATCCAAAAGAGGGGCTGCTTGGCAGTGATGGCACTTTTGGAAGGACAGAGAAGTCCTGTGGGGCTTTGTCATAGATGGGGAAACCAGCTGTAGTTGCTCTGCTCCTGCCCATTTCATCACCACAGCCCGTTCCTCCCTTACTGCGTGAGCCATCCGCTTGGGGAGCAGCTCTGTCAGTGTGGTTACTGGAGGGGAAAGTTAAAAATAAGCTCTGCTTTTTTATGAGACTATTTTTAACCTGGAATGCTTAGGCGATCTGGTTTACAGTGTTATTTGACAGACAGGTCAGGCCAACTGAGAGTACAGCAACGCTGGGCTTTGCTCTCAGAGGTAGCGCGTGATGGGGTTGCGCCTTTTATTATTTGTTTTTATGAAATGTGAGCACTAAGCGCATGGAATCTGGGTTCTCAGGGCTGAGAAAAGGTCTGGGCTACAGCGCTCTTCTAACGGTGCGTCAGTGCATCGCTTGACGTGAGAAGTAATCTGTTCGTAGGGAGAGAAAACAAGCCCTTCCGAGTGCAATCGCAGTAGAGGTCTTTCCACGGACCTCTCATCCACAGAGGTAAGCTCATGGCAAGGGTGTGAAGAAGGCGGTGGGTTCTTCCCGGGGCCAGGGAGCCCTTCCTTCCCCAGGCCGGGTCACTGTGACCCTGCCCCTGTCCGGCTGCAGGAACTGTGCCCAGTTCTCTTTGCTGAGGGCACGCAAGTGGCTTGTTAGTTTACAACAAGTTTTCCCAAGCTGTCAGGTGCGTCATCCACAGAGCGAGCGTCAGGGTGAAGATACCGTACTGACCTGTTTACTGTCCCTGTCCATACGACTTGATCAGGCAGCCGTGGAATCGGTTACACCTGGTGGTAACTATTCGAGTAGGTCATGAGCCGATGCAAAGCTGATACAGGCTCTTACTTGATATTTACTGGGTCGCTTTTAGAACTTCCACCTATCTGGCCAAGTCCCAGGCAGCTTTTCCAGCCTCCCTTTTAGCTGCCCGTATCCACACACAGAAAAGCCACCAGTAACAACAGCGTTCCTATGAAGTTCTGCATTAGGCATCTGGCTAATTACCTGGAACATATTAGTCCCGATGGTCTCAATTATTCAAATAACTGCAGTCAGAAAGAGAATACTATGAATTTTTTAAAGCTAAGAATATTTGGTAACAGCCGCTATTCCTAATACAGAGGGAAAGCAGCAAGAGGTTGGAAAAAAAGATTGTTTTTGTTGGAAATTGATGCGAGTCAAAACTTTGTCTGGGAGACAAAGCTACCAGAGATTTTGTTTGTTCGTTTGTTTCCTGGTTCTGAAAACAAAGTAATTTTTTATTTCAAAAGCAAACTAGAACTGGGACCTAGTTTTGGTAGAAAAGGATTCTCCAGCACCCTGGGCTTTTTTATGGCATGTCTTTATCTCCCTGTACCTCTTCACTCCTGATTAACTCCTGATGCTTTTCTTCTAGCTCTCCCCCTGAGAGACACAAGCGCAGTTCCCTGGTGTTTTTGCCAGGGCATGTGTCACACTTGGAGGGAGGAAATACCAAATTCATGACAACTTCTTGTCTAGGCATGGCAGGATACTCGGGCCATGAGCACCTGACACGCACTTGAGGACTTCAGGTGCTGACGATTCCTTGCTTCTACTGTTTGTGATGGCTTTTAGAACTTGGAGTGCAGTTTCAGGGGGAGCTGGGCTGTCCCTTCTTATTCGTGCTCTCTCCCCTCTCTTTTGGGCGTAACTCCTCTCAAAGGGTCCAGTTTCCTTCATAAGCTGGACCAGCCTCCTGGCCTTGTGTGCACTGTAAATGTGACAGCTCTAGCAAGAGAACAGATACCTCAAAGCTACTGCCAGGCTGGATTCTAATTCCCTGTAGGCATCGCCGTAGCTTTAGAACCGGGAAGAATGTTAGGACTTGACTCACTATGCACCATCTCTATAAAGGAGGAACTATTTCTCTTCTTGGGAGGAAATGAGGATGAGCAATAGCTGAACAAAGTTACCCAGCAAAGGCAGGAATCCCTATTAGGACGGTATTTTACAGCGTCTTGCTGACCTACACACCTTTTTACGCCATCAAAGTTCCATAATACTTAGCGTTTCCAGAACGCCTTCGGCATTTCAACCAGCAATCAAACGATTACCACCGCGCAGTATAACGGGGGAGTCCGGGGTACCGCCTCGCCTTTGTTCTCCTCCCTCTGACAGCGTGTGCAGTGCATGAACCCGGAGCTGGTGACCTGGCAGTGCGTGCCGTTATCGAACACGTCAGGGAACTGGAAGTCAACCCGTAGAGGCTTTGGAAAATGACTTACGGCTAATGGTGGGAGGTGCGGGTTTGTGGGAGGATGTAGTGTGGATGACGGCAGGGTTTTATACGCTCACCGTGCTGCGGGCGGAAGGGTGGCCTTCATTTTACATGTGGATGAGAGGAGAAACAAGATTACTTCAGTTTGCGTGAAAGGGAGGCGGGACACGAGCAGGGTTTTATAGTCTCCTTCCATCTCCCTTTTTCCTTTCCTCAAGAGCATTTAAAGGGAAAAATAGCCGGGCAGCCTAAAGCACTGAGCTGTGAGCAGCACTCGCTGTGCTGCTGGGTCAGCTCTCCCAGCCAGGGCTCTGCAGTGCCCATCCATCAGGGCTATGAAAGATTCATTCGCTGTCCTGCTTGGTTTTCTTCTATTTTAAACATTTAGAGACCCACTTACGTGCCCTGTAAAACTTAGAGAAATCACCCTGTTTGGGGACCTTTCTAGTGAAGTACATGCCTTTTCCACTCAGGGTGGCTGCTCTTCTGCTATAAATCACCACAAGAAGCATTTCACTGCCATGAAAACCTTTGCAGGTTGAATGTGTAGTCATTTCCATGCTTATTTATTATTCCTTACTCCTCGCTGGTGTCATTTTGCTAACATCCTGCTGTTCTCTTTCCCTCTCCACTTCCAAGGCACAGGTCTGCAGCCAGGCACGTTCCGATGATGGGCAAAAGCTGCCGTGGTCAGCAAAAATAATCAGCACTGGTTTGTGATGAGAAAAAGTCAGTGAACGAATTTCCTCTAGTCCTGCTTTGCCAGAAACAGCGTTTTGTTTTAGGGAGCTACGGCAGAACTTGGAAGGCTTCAGGTCTGCCAGGTGTCTGCAGACCCCTCACCCCATTCTGCCGCCTCGGACGAGGCACGGAGCCAGTCCCATCTGAGGGTTCATCCTCCACAAGCAATTCAGCTTTCTGTATTTAAAACATTTCAGCCCCTCTTGCCTGGATGTAGATTGATCCCTAAAATCTAGTCTATTTTAATGAGAAAGTTCTATTGAAGAAGGAGAGAATATTTTCTCAGCAGGATAGAAAGGTATCAGACAGGAATGCAGTATCGTTGCAGGTAAGAGAGGCGCTTCGGGGTACTTACCCGCTTTGGGACTTGGCAGCTTCCAAATCCTCTCTCCCTTCGTGATGTGAGGAGATCACACTTGAAGGGTAATCTTGGGTACCTTCCCTGAGCCCTTCCGCCTCCCAATAACCTTCTTCCTCGTGCGGCAGAGGAGTCCTCTGGGGGTACGCTGAGGTCTCAGACGTGTGTGGCTTCGAGCTGTGCACAGAACCATCATGATATCCATGGTGGTCTGCGTGTCTGACCAGCTTCGCCGATCCTATTGCATTGCAGAGGAGCAAAAGCTTCACTAGCATCGTGGGCTCTTTCCCACCCACTTACACCTGTCCCTTGTTCTCTTCTCTGAAGCTCAGCCTGGATTAATTCAGGAATGCCCCGGCGATATTCTTTAACTGGAAAGTTGGAAGAAGGAAGGAAAAAAAAAAAAAAAAAAAAAAAAAAGATTTGTAACAAAGAGCGGAAAAGGCTTTTGACCCTCCCAGCTACTGTGGAAACGTCCGTGGCTGTTGAACAATGTGAGCCGGGTTCCTGTGTGGGGCGCAAATGTCTCTGACAGAGCGGGGGAGAAAAGGTGGTAGGAATATAGCTTATTCAAGGAACGTCTGAGCTTGGCTGCCTTCTAAACTTATCTGTGAACAGGAAGTGGGCTTTTATCAACTGCCTTCTCCCGCAGGCACAGGAAAAGGATGTTAGCTTAAAGGAAAGGAAGAGAAAAGAAAGGAAAGAAAATACTGACTGGTGTGATGGATTCTCCTGACGGTGCCAGAAAACGTCGCAGACCTGCTTGCGCCAGTGTCAGCACAGGGGGGTTTCTGCAATTTAAAGGCCGAAATACCCCGGCTTTAGCAGCAGAATGTTCATGGTATGTACAACTAATTACGGGCGTTGAGGGGTTCGGGGTAAATGCACAGCCAGGAAGAGCTGACAAACACCGGGGTCTGCGCGGCCTTTGCAGAGCGGCTCTGCGAATCGTGCTCTGTCCCGTCAGCGTGGAGGGTCTTCAGCAGAGGTCAGGGTTGCCGAGCGCTTTTAAGAATTTCTGTTTGGGTTGTCTTCTCTGGATCCCACACCTGATTTTTTGGTGTGGTTTTACTTAGTGTTAAAAAAAAGCCACTTGCCAAGCGCTGCTGTACAGAACTCTGTCCCCACGTCCTAATAATCAAATTTTAAAAAAGGCTGCGGAGGTCGGGTGTATTTTTCTTACTGGTTTTGCTTTACTTGATGCTGCTGCTTTTAGTTTTGCTGCCGTCATAACCTGTCCCTCGCTGTCTTGCAGGGTGACGCGCTCTGGCGTTTCTCAGAGTAAAGCGAGGAAGGATGCTGCTGCCCTGACAGACCAGGTGGGAGTGCTGGTGCAGGACGGCTCGGTGTGAGTGGTGAGATGCGCAGCCCGAAGTTCCGAACGTCCTGCCGAGCCTTAAAGGAAAGCTTTTCTGGAGTCATTCCAATGCCAGCTGGAGAACGGAGGGTAAAGCCTGTCTAGGATTTTGGAAGGCCTTGTTGTTGAAGGCTGTGGGTTGGCATCTCCTTATCACTGCGGGGTCTGCACCCCTCTCCTGACCGCCCCTCTTTTACGGTTAGTGGAAGCACCTAGAAAAAGGCAGGAATGCCCACGCGGACCTGTGACGGACACCGCTGTGTCAGAGCAATTAAGCCCCAGGTCAGCGGCAGTGGCACGTGGGGGAAGGCAGAGACAGGTTTTGGTAATTTTAAGGGCAAAACCTGCTCTTGCTGTTGTAGTCACTTCTCCAGGGAGATGAAATCACAAGTTCTGGTCTGAAGACCGAAAGAAAGAAGCGACTTCCCCCTGTTCCTTCCTGCTGCTTTTATTTCAGAATCGTGTGCATCCTGCTGTAATCCATGTCAGTGTGTGAATATTTTATGTGCTCTTTCACATATGAACGTGCCTTTCTTACAAGTATCTGGATGTGACCTAAGCTTTCTGTTTGTTTGCTGGATAGGACCCATTACCAGGAAGGAACCGAAACAAACATGAGACAGAACAAACAACAGGCTTATAACCTGCACTGCTGTGTGACCATGGTTTGTAGGAGAGTGATTTTGTGCTACAAAGATTGACGTCGTCCTGCTTGTGACCTGCTCCCAACCCCTTTGGACTTGGCTTTCAATATATGCCATTCCACTTAGCCCTAACCCATCCATTAAATCTTTATTCTTCATGGATGTCATACCTCCCACGTGGTGGGGCAATGTTTCTCTGCCGTCCTCCTGGCTTGGAACGCCTGCTGCTCCTTCAGGTGCAAGAAGCCCTTCTCCGTGCCTTTGTCATGCTGCTCCTAGGAGTGCAGCGGGCACAGATTGCTCAGCCACTGGCCAGTTAATAATTCAGCGTGGCTTTGGTAGCAGTTATGAAAGATGTTAAAATATTGAGCATGCCGGGGACTGATGTCTCTTTCCTTGCCATGGGTATAGCATAGGATGCTGCCATGAGCGTGTGGAAGGCATGAATTATTCAAAGGACCTTCCCTACTAACCGCTGGATAAAATTTCTCTCTGATAACTGTTCTGATTTGGGGTCTCTGGGTAACGTGTTCAGGTTACGCTGTTGGTTTGTAACGTTAGATTTACTGGCGGACCAAGCCGTAAGTTTCTTGCTCTATCATCTGTAGGGGAACAGGGATGAGGAGTGCACTCGTGTAGGAACGAGGTGCACCACAACTTTGCCTCTTTATTTTTTCAGCTGGTGCTTCAGCGGGAAACCAGGTAAAACAGACAGACAAGGTCACTGGCTGTAACAACTTGCTCATGGCTCTCTGAGGTCAGGCTGTTCCAGGAGGTACCTTCGAGAGGAGAAAGGCAACTGTGCCCCAGCTAACACCAATAGACATCTGCTCCCTTTTCAGCTGCCTGGTTTAGGCTCGGTGTACCTCACGGAGCAGAGCACCGCTGCAGCAGTAGGAGAAATGAGTGAGAGAAATCAGATTTAAAACCACTTCCATTAAACGCAGCTCTTAACCCCCTCCAGCATCACCCACCCCGAGAGTTCAGTGTCCCATTTGCAGATGCATAACGGAGTTGTCACATTCCAGCACTGTCTCCTGGATAATCCGTGTAAGGTGTAGAACCTCATCTTGGCCCGTTTCTGTTTGTTTGGAGCCAGAGCCCCGCGGCTACCGTGGGACGGGAGGTGGGTGACCACTCAGTGCCAAGCAGTGCGCTCGGTAAATGGCTTGTGCCTGCCTGGAGAGCAAACGCGCTGGCTGCTCCAGTCGGGGTCTCTCTGGAGAAAGAGCCCTTAGAAATTAAAGTTTCGATTGATAGATTCAGGGGTGGGTTGGTTGGTTTGGTTTGGTTCTTCGCTGCCTGCTCCGTAATGCTCTTAATTACAGAGCTGAAGTCAGAATTTGTGTATTTAAACTAATAATGGTAATTTTAAAAAGCCTTGGGAAAACGTTGTAAAATCCAAGAAAAGACGAGATTACTTCAAGCTTTTGCTGCTTTCGGTTCACGCACCCCAGCTCCAGGTCTCTGAAGCAGACTGAATAACTGGAAGGGTTTTGTGCCTGGGAAGACGGAACAGGACAGCGTTGTTGACTGCCGCACAGCAGGGCCGTAACTTCTCCCCAGGCGCTGGGTTTCAGAGCTGGAAAACGCTGTCTCATCGCCTGCCCGCGGCCGATGCGCACACGTCTGTGTGCGGCAGCTCCAGGGAGGGCAGCACGGCCAGCGGAGTGTGCGAGCGGGGCTGCCGGGCGCGGCAGCGCTTCCTCGCAGTGCTCCGTCCGTCAGGGGAGGAAGATGGATCCGTGCTGACGGTGGTTTTATTAGCTTGCTGAAAAGCTATCGGTGGTATTCTACGGCAGGCATCAGTCACGAAGGACTGCTGCGCTGGCAGCTCTCTGCTCGCTGTGCCTTAGAAGGGGCTGGTGGGTCCATCCACCCTGGCAGACGCCCTAGCCGTGCAAACCTCCGCGCAGGGATTCAAGTCCTAAGGGGTTTGCCAAGAGGATGTCAGGCAGAACTGCTTGTTTCCTGACAGCATGAAAATGAACGATCTGGGGCGGCTCTCCCTGCTGCGTTTTGAAGTTTTCATAAGGGGAGGGAGGGAGGATTCCTCCTGTTTATATAGAGCAAGGTTTGATCCTGTTAATATTCTCCACACAAAAACTTCCTGGACAAAGGATATTTACCAGCCGCAAAAGCAGCCTGTCTTTCCTTGCTTTCCTTTCCTTTCTTTCCCTGTCCTTCAAACACCGTCATGCACCATTTAAGTGCTTCGATCGAACGTGACCAAATCCCACTCCTTTCACCCAGCAGGACGCCTCTGTCAGCTCTTCGTCCCCGGGGTAAGTGTATCGGTAAAGGACAAGGTTCAGGCTTTGTGTGCCAAGTAACTTGCAACTGGGAAAATTAAAGAGGGAAGAGGCACAAGTAAAGTAAA
Source organism: Bucorvus abyssinicus (assembly GCA_009769605.1). Taxonomy (NCBI): domain Eukaryota; kingdom Metazoa; phylum Chordata; class Aves; order Bucerotiformes; family Bucorvidae; genus Bucorvus; species Bucorvus abyssinicus. The sequence continues at coordinate 37,426,882 of CM020032.1, forward strand.
AATACTGCTTTAATCTGTTGCAGGCAGGAAGAAAAATGCAGTAGAGGAGAGGGAATCTTGGTTTCTGCTTTCCATTCTCTTCTTGCCCTCGCCTCTGTGCTTTGGGAATAGGCAGCCTTGGTCCGACTTGTCCTGTCCATACCCGGCGTTACTGGCAGGCTTTGCGCAGGCCTGCGTCCAGGTATTGGCCACCGGCTGAGAGAGAGGGGTGTGGGCACGTGGGAGGCGAGGAACTGCGCCTTTCAGAGACCCCCAAGAAACTGCAGTGTTACGCAGCAAAGGACGAGCTGGGCAAGCCCGAGCAGCCAGAATGCAGGCTTTAAACGAACAACGGTTGGATGGTTTGTCATTGCACAAGTCCAGACAAGGTTTGCTTTTGGTGATAGGAATCAAAATAGACAAAAAAAACCGACTGGGAACTTAACGCTAACTTAGCTGACGTCCCCCTAAGGTAGGTACCAGAGAAAGGCGGTGGCTGCCAGGTGAGCAGGAGCTTGGCTTCTCTGACTTGCCCACCGGAGGAGCTTCTCTTTAGCTGCTGATCGTGATTTCTGATACAAGGGAAGAACTTACCAGGCACAGAGTCGAGAGCCCAGCAAAATCTTAAAGCCAAGGCTGCTTACATGAACTCCTGGCGTTAGGTTCGCCTGAGGCAGGACCAGCCACAAATTGGGACTGACTCCTCTGCTTAGGATAGAAAGAGGGTCGTGCAGCTGCCGTGGGGTGGCAGACGTTCAGGAGCTGTTATTGATGCTTGCCCTGTACAGATCACCTGCGAGGTTGTCTTGAGTCCAGAGCTTTCCTAAAAGGGTTTCAAGGTAAGGCAATGCCTGTGCAAAGTGCCTGCTGCCTTGGGAGGGATCCAGCGGCATTTAAATGCCTCTTGTGAGCTCTTTCTGAAGGTCACCGGGAGAGGAGCAGGCAGGAAAGGAGTGTCCCGCTTGAGCGCCGGCTAATTCAATGTGGCGATGATTCACGTTTCATATCCCAGGATGGTTTGGTATTTCATGTATTTGTTACCTTTTATAGCTATGCAAAATACGTAGAATTCAACTGTACAAAGCACAATGACACAACAATAAGCTAACAAAATCAAAATCCCCTTCTCGCTCAGCCTTATCAGCCTAGGCGTTCTCCTGACCATCCCAGTAAAACCCACAGCCCTGGGAAGCTCTTGCTCTGCTTTGATGCTCTTTGAAAGCCTAGTGGGAAAGTAAATGAGCCCTGGAGCAATTCCCAGAGATGGTAAGTTCCCAAAGGTGGTAAATTCACCTTGCACCACAGGTAGTAAAAACAAGACTCCTGCCCTGTGCCTGATGAAATCAACGGGGGTCGTACGACTGGCTCCAAGAGCAGCCTGGTTAAACCGCCGGTTTTATGGCACAGGAGTTGTTTCAGCATGGAGTTACCAAAAAAAAAAAAAAAAAAATCCCCAAAACCTAAAGAAATATTCTTAGTCCCACAGTAAGAACCATGTTTGTGTACATGTCTGCATGTACGTCCAGACATGCCGATTTTTATTTTTAATTTAATTTTTCTTTGCTTTCCCATGTGGTCATTCCGCATCTGACACTTCCAGGCCAATATCTTGTGGCGGCAGCAGCTTGTGGCCCGCTACACTTTGTGACGTTACGGTGTGCTACCCTCCACAACGCAGTTAAACCTTCTGATGGCTTGTCTGGCAAGGAAGAGCAGCCGGAGCTGCTCAGGGTCTGTGCTCTGAGGCCGATGCTCCGTGGCTGCTGCAGGTTCAGGAATGGTACTATTAAAAAAAAATGCGATTAATGATCGTATGTTCCGGCATTTTTTCCTAGCCAGCTCTTGAGGCTGGGTGGATCCTCTGTGCAAACCTAAGGTCTCCCCGATGAGTTCTCCGCTGGGTGATTTTCTCGCTGCAGCACAGACCTCCGGCGTGAGTGATGGTGTCGGTGTGAAACGCCGTCTCGCTCTGCAGCGGCAGAGGGGAGCTCCGTCTGCGCCTCTCAGAGAGACAAGTAGGAAACAGGATTTCCCCCAACAGGCTTCTGATTTTTCAGAAATGAACCACTGTCACGGGATGTGCAGCCAAGAAAAAACATGGTTTGTACTAAATGCCTTCAGACTTGGCAAATACGGCAAGTGGGACTGGTAGCGCCTTTCACCCCAGCACCAGGAGGCAGCTGGTTCCCTTGTTCTCTCCATATTTACTAGAAATCATGTTCTTGTCACCGTTTTGTGCAGGGTGGGTTCCGGTAACTGCCAGAGCGAGAAACCCGACCCTGTTTGTTTGCTACCGGCTTCCCCTGCCCTCCACCCTCCGGGAGCCCAGGAGAGCCGGGTTTGCCGCCTGCCCCAGGCTCTGGAGATGCCCTTTCAGGAGCTCAGCTCTTCAGCTAAGAAGTCTCCCTCTTCACATGAGAGCATCCTCGAGTGAGAGCATTGCAGCACATTCTAAAAGCTTTATCTGCCTGGAAATTTTCCAGACAGTCCCTTACCTACCGCTGTCATCCTCCTCCTCTCCCCCTCCCTTCTTAAATCTCCCCAAGCGGGTCCGTATCATTAATATTTCAGTATCAGCCGTTCACAGGCATTGGCTACACCGCAGCGCGCTTCATCAATAAGAGCCGGCGAAGGCTGTGAGGTTTGCCACACTGCCTTCATCCAGCGCAGCAGTAAGAGGCAGAGACTGGCAGGGAAACCGAGCGTCTGCCGAGGGAAAGGCTGCACGTTGCAGTCCTGCTCTTGAGGTGCTTTTCCCTGCTGACCCTCACTCAGACCACCCAGGTAATAACACCCTAGCAAGCAGCGGGAATGGATGTCTTTAAGAAAGGTTTCTCCATTGCTAAAGAAGGTGTGGTGGCTGCTGCAGAAAAGACCAAGCAGGGAGTGACGGAGGCTGCAGAGAAGACTAAAGAAGGGGTGATGTATGTAGGTAAGAGAACTCTTTTCAGTCTACATTAGAGCATGAAGTGCCACATAGATTGTCTCTGTGTTGTGGCTGAGGCTTGGGAGTGAGCAGCGGGAGGTCTGGATAACATCCTCAGCTCTGTCACGGAGCTGCCCTGTAAGCCTGGGGTGCCATATCCTCCCCCGTGCCTCAGTTTCCCCAGCTGTAAATTAGCCATCAAAAGGGCCGTGACTTTGGGGAGGCAGAACTAAGGCACTGTGAAGGAGCAGGTGCCCAGAGGGAAGGTTTCTGTTAGGACTATTCACTGTTTGTTTGCAAGGTGAGTCACTGCTGGTCTCCGCCTCACCTCCGCACTGCAAGAGGCACGCTGAGGAGGTCCCTGAGAGGAGCCGGCAGCGCTATTAAGTGGGGATTGCAGGATGCATCTGTTTCCCCACAAACATGGTGTTTTGTCCTGAGATCCTCCTCTTGTTCACCAACCTGTTTCATTAATCTTATTTAACAAGAGACGCCCGGATTCATTTTGCCCGCAGGGTAGGACCTGGAAAACAGCTCGTCTGGTGTCCTGCCTAGAGACCTCCCTCACAGTCCATGTGCTGTTTCAGAACCCCTCTTGCAAGGTCACCCCCAAAAGCCGCCGTCTCCGCTATCGAGCGCGTGCAGTTATACGGCTGGACGGTCCTATATCCCAGCTACTCTAAAATCTGTGCCTAAGTCTGAGGTTCCCAAGGCTGGACCTCCCTGCTGATCGCTGCAGCTCACACAGCTTTTTGTATTTGCTAGATGTGGGAGGGGGTTTTTTTTAGCAGGGAAGTTTACGTGCAGGCTCTTCCTGCTGTCGGGCTGCCGCGTCCACAGCAGTACATAGCCGCTCTGTTTAAAGCAGCTCAGCTGACAATAGCTACAGATATATACTTGTACATTACCAATGAAATACAAACGTTACCTGTAGCGGAGCTGGGGACGTCTTCATCCCGAAATTCTAAACGCTCAGCTATTGGCATGCTGTAAAGGACTCGCAAGAGAAAAAGGTAAACAGCATCCCTGTAAACAGTTAAACCAAGCCCAGTAACCAAACCACCAGCCTGCGAAACGTCCCATCCGGGTGTCAGATTGGGGCGTCGCTGCTGCTCCAGCAGCTTCCTGACCAGGGTGATGTCAGGAAGGGTTAATCCGCATTTTTGCCCCTAACTCCTCACACCTCTGGTCAGTCACGCTGTCCATCTCCGTGCTGTGACCTGGTTCTCATCTCTGCACAGCCAGGAGGCGCAGAGGCTGCTCGTGGCATCCTAACCTTTTCGGTGGAGTTTTCTTAAACCCTAGATCTCTGAATGAGGATCAAATAAGGACCAAGGTGAAGATGTGAGTGCTTTCTCCTTTTCTTTTTTGGTTGGTACGCCGCCAGTTCCTGCCCTGCCGTGCACTGGCTAGTGCTTTGCCGTGAGGCTGGCTCGGTTTCTGTTGCACGCTGGGGGATGCTCAGCTTTCACAGGCAGGAAAAGGGACTTTTTCACTCGGTCTTTCGCAGGCAGGAGAAGTGAAGGCCAGATGCTGATTAGCTCAGAGAACTGATTTTTAAATAAGCAGGGAAGGTGGAGGCCAGGTGTATTGATTAAAACTGGAATGATTAGGATGGTGTTCATGCTGCCTTCTCCCACTCGGTGCCACATGAGAGGTTAGTCAGAGACCTGAACTGTTCCTTCCCTGCTCCTCCCTTTGCAGAGCCCTATCCCAGCACCTTGGTCTAGAGCGTTACATGATGCAACCTGAATTTTTGGGTGCTAGGAGGAAATCAGACTTGTGTAAAAGCTTGGGGGTCTTTTTAGAACATTGGAAAAGCCACTCGGGTTCAGTTCCCACGCACGGGGCTAGAGCTGGAGATGCCTCCCCGCTGTGCTCACCCTGCAATGCAGTTCCCAGCGGGGCTGGACCTGTAGGGCAGAGAAAAGGGTGCACGAACAGAGAGAGAAATCCCACAGCAGGGGCTGCCTTTGCACCCAGTAAATCCCAGTCTGCTCTCCAGGCTGTAGCAGCCTCTGGGTGTGCCAAAGTGGCCGTGGATCCCTGCACAGCCAGCGCGGATCCGGAGCTGAGTCAACGGGCTGTCGTTTTTGTTTGGTGTAAGCGGGGAGATAAGCGATGCTGAAGTTAATTAATGAAGTTAATGCGAAGCCTCATCAGCGTACTGAGTCTAAGGTCATTAGTGCCGTTTAATGCTGTAATTCAGGAAGCCTCAACAAAGAACGCGCTGCTAGTTTTGCAGAACAGCTTTGACCACGCATCTCGCAGAAAGCTCCAACGCTCCTTGCTGGAGTCACGTCACGCACTCCTGCAGAACTTCCAACGCATCACAGTATCCTTTTCTGCCATAAACCTTCTCCCACCTCCCGGCGCCCCACCACCTCGGTCCCGCCCGTGCGATACCGAAGCTCTTACAGGTGACTCGCGGCACTCGGGAGAGGCAGGATGCGTGAACTTTTAATTGTGTACACAAGCTGCAGGCGAGGACTAATGAGCAAAATGAGATTGAGCATCAGGTGACCGCTTTCCGACTCAACAGATGCGGGTTGCTGGCAAGGGTATGCGCAGAAGGACGGGTTTCATGTGGTGCATAATGCATGCTGAGCCTGAGTCATGGGGTGTGGCCAGGAGAGCGGCTGAGGATGATGAGGCAAGCTCTCCGCAATGCCATTGCTTCTGCGGGAAATGCGTTCGGGTGTGTTTTCTTCTACCCCCATCCCTCCTCGCTGGAGTTATTTTCCATCAGAAAATATGGCACACACCCACGCCCCTGCCCCTGCAGAAGAATAGAGCCCAGATAGTCATCTTAAATCAAAAGTCTGGTAAAAAATAAACACGCAGAAGTACAGCTCTTGCCTCACTAAGCATGTTTAATGCAAAACGGGAACGTACGCAAGGCTAGCACAGCAAATTATACACTTTGCTTACCTAACAACTGCTCTTTGACCAAAAAGCAGCGCAGAAGGACTCAGCTCGAACGTCGGTGTCAGATGTGAGAAGATCTGGTATGCCAAATCAATATTGTGGCAGTCTTTTACTGAAGCGCGATGACATCTGAGTGTGCCTTTGGCCCGAGCAGGGGCTCACGCTGATGGGTGGAGGTTTTCATCTGCCCTGCTCACTGCTGTGCTTCTGTAGACCACGGGCATTGTCACCGAATCCAGCTTACAGCAGCGCACGTGTCTCATACCCATCATTAGAACTGCAGTTTACAGCATCAAGTATAAAGCACCGAGATTTCATCTCTTCAGTTTAACACAGTTCAGGAGGGTGGAGGGAAATGTCAAGGGCATATTGTAGTCAGAGAGCTTTGTTCTGCCCCAGGCAACCCCTACAACCGCCAAAATCAATCAACAATTGAGAACTGCATTGGGTAGTAGATAAGGTGTATGGGGCAGAGCAGGGCTGGGCTGGAGCTGTCGTTATCAGGGCACTGCACCTGCTCTGCTTTGCAGGCTGGTAGTGAGCTGTGGTTTGTAGCTCGTTTCTCCCACCACACCCAGGGATGCTCTGGTACCTCTGGAGTTAAAGATCTGTCTGGCTCTCTGCAACTTTGGCAGTCGGCCATAAAAAATGCTTTTGTTGTGTCAGTATAGGAAACTTGGAAAGAGCCTGTATAGGTGCAGATGATTTACAAAATCTGTAAAGTGGGACCAGTGGAACCTTTTGGCGTGTGTTTATTTGTCTTCTAGCAGGGATAGATTTGATCCTTTATTTTTGTAACGTGAAAAAACATCTGGTTCCTGTGGGAGCTGCCCATCTGCCATGTGATTTAACATACGTGCTGCTGTACCCCAACAGAAGATGTGTATAGCGCGTCACTTCAAGCTTGGAGGAAAAACACAGAGATTGTTTGTTCTTTACGGGCTCCTTGTGTTGCAAACCGAATGCCCTCGCATCCTGTTCGCTCTTCTGCTGGGGGAACAGTGAGCTAAATGACAGTGTAAGCGTACCTGAGGTGTGCTTTCGTCATCTGAGATAAAACCACGTGCATTCTGCGTGTCGCTGAGCAGGCACCGACAGCCCAGGATGCAGCACTGACGTGGGGATCTAGTAAGCAGGTATGTAGCGGGTGGGTGGTTGTTCTGTGAATTCAGCCTCAAGTTTCTCCAGAGCCTTTTTTACAGGCACAGAATGGAGCTTTGACTGACCAGTGCCGCCAGGTATCCTGCTGACAGGCAGGGGAGAGTCACGGATGTGACTCCTTGTCTCCGAAGACCAGGTGACTTAATACCCATTCATTTCTTCTTAACATCGGTTTACCCCCGATTGATGGTTCTTTTCCTTTTGGAAGTATTCCAGGGACAATTTTTCATACTTCAGCGTGGTGTAATCAAGATCTTTCAGGTCTAGGCAACTCCAGACAATTTGGATTTAAAGTTATCCAACTCCTGGCACAAAGGTACTCCTTGACTTCAGCGGGGAAGGACGCTGGTCCTTTCTGCCAGCTCTACAAATGGATTATGTCTTAACAGGAGGTGCCAGCAGCGCCACGGCTCCCCTTGTAAGAGCAGAAAGCCATCTGTGCCCAGAAACCAAGGGTTCCTTTGCCAGGTAGCCCTGATGGACCGTGTGTTTCCTTTCACAGGTACCAAAACCAAGGAAGGCGTAGTGCAAAGTGTGACCTCAGGTAAGAGCACGGGGAGATGGGGAAATCTGTGAGGTGTTGCTGCATGTCTAGGCCGTGGCTCCTGCCGCATGGAAGGTCTTTGTGGGACGCCACTGATCAGCATGACCTACCATTTGATGAACGGAGGATGCTTGCCGGGAGCGACGGTTCAGGGTCCGGTGTTTACAGTGCGCGTGGATGGGGGAAAATATTTAATTAGTAACGCAGGTCAAAAAAATGTGACCGATGTTACTTGGCAGACTCGGGTGACTCACAGTGATTCAGACAGTTCTCAATGTCAGGAGTGCTGCCCTGCCTGCAGAGATTTCCTACCCAGGCTGTTAAATCAAGCAGAAGGTACCAGAGAGAGGTCATACGCAGTCTGCCGTTGCAAAATACCTCGTTTGCACCATTGTCTCTTAATTCTTACAGTGACTTTCCCATTCTCCAGTGGCCCACAAACACTGGGAGGCGGCAGTGCTGCTCTCTGAGCGGCATTTTGAGTCAGACTGAAGCCCTCACGTACACGATCTAAATTCAGCCGTGGTCTCATATTAAAAAGCCCCAAACAAGGACTGTAGCAGGGCCCATTTCTTCTCTTAGATCGGTGCAATTGCTTTATTGTCCCCGTGACCTTGGCAGCCTTCTGGCAGTGCCCAGCTCATTGACTTTCTGCTTTTGTTGAAATCCCAGTGGCTGAGAAGACCAAAGAGCAGGCCAACATGGTGGGAGAAGCTGTAGTAGCCAGCGTGAACACAGTGGCAAACAAGACCGTAGAAGGAGCAGAGAACATCGCAGCCACTACAGGCGTTGTACGAAAGGTATGGTTGTTTCTTCGGTGATATGCCGGATGACTTTGGATTGCACTTAAGATATCTGCAAACGTCTACAGTTGATGCTTTTACCTGTCCTATGAGAGGTTGCAGCAATGCCTATTTAATTTTATTGTGCAATGCCTATGGAGTCACAGAAGCGTTTCGTTCGGAAGGGACCAGGTGGGAGCATCTAGTCCAACCCCCTTAGGGTCAAGGAGAGCAGGTTGCCCATCACCGTGTCCGCTTGGGGGTTGAATATCTTCACGGGTGGACACTCTGCAATATCCCTGGGCAACCCGTGCCCGTGTTTGACCACCCTCACAGGAAAAAATCAACTTGTTCATCGGTTTGTGCCCGTTGCCTCTTGTCCCACCAGCGGGCCCCGCTGGCGAGAGTCCGGCTCCCCGTTTTCTTATGAGTGTAGAAGAACGTTTTTCCCAGGGACTTGAGGAGCAACGCGGCCGGGCTGCAGCGAGCGGTTGGTGTCAGAGCTCTGGGGTGTGCGAGGTGTGAGGGAGCTCGGCCTTGGCCCCAGCAGCTCCACAGGCAGCAGAGGGCAGCAGCAAGTCAGGCAAAGCCCAGCAGACAGCCTGACCCTCCTGCTCTGCCCTGTGCTGGTCCTGACAACAACAAAGGCTGCGTGACCCAAAACTGGGCACGGATTAAGCCAGAGTCAGACAAGGCGTCTTCTGTCCTCCAGCCTAATGTGACAAACTGGGTTGTTTCTGGTGAGGGGATTAAGGGGCATGGGAAGGAGCAGAACAGCTCCCTAGATGAAGGCGAAGTCCATCATTAGAGAAGATGCTCTCCCCGGGGGGTAGCAAACAGCGACCATTTGTACGGCACATGAGGCTGGTATTTGGCAGCTCTTTGGCGAGCCCGGCTGCGTTTCCCCTCTTCAGAGAGCTGTGGTCAATGGTGTTGAGCGCGAGCTCAATCCAAGCGAAGCGAGGCGGGCCAAAATTGTTTTAATTGTTCAGACAGTTGGCTGATGAATTTCCTGACCTGCACGTAAACACATTGTGATGTGGAACAAAACTTGTGCGCGCCATATAAATCCTGAGAGAATAGCCTAACAAAAGGGAGCAGCAGCGACGAGTGACGCAAAATGTCCTCTGAAAGCATGTGAGAAGGGCAGATAGAGAAGCTCTGCTAAGCCCCGGGGATACGACTAATCTCTATTCCTGCCGGGAACAGCCGTAGCGATCCCTAATCCGTGGGGCCACGCTGCCCCGTCCCACCTTCTGACTGGCCGGGCGTGGGGTGGCTGACCCGGGAGAGCTGGGAATCTGCTGACGGTAGGAACCTGTCCTGCAGACACCCAGCTGTCCCCACTTTTGGCAAGGACTGGGAGCAGCAGCAGCAATCCTCTTCCCTTTTCATCCTGAGTGAGAGCCCGCCTCAGCGGCTGACGAGCTCCAGCTTAGAGGTGCTCATGTCAGAGCTCAAACGGTCCGTCCTCGTGGGGGTGGTCTCTTAGACAGTCAGCTGTTCCTTCCCCCTGGAAATGGTTCTGGGCTGTGCAGACTGCAGGCAAGACACAGAAGCTGTGCGTGTTCATCCAGCATCTGAACTGTCACGCTGGCATCTTGCGTCGGCGTCTGCCTGCTTAGGGTCAAAACGGGGATTGATCGAGAAATGGACAGTGGGATGTGCCCCATGCCAAAGGGCGGATGAAATGGGGGAGCCAGGAAGCTGCTTGGGATGCGTGATGTCACGCCAAATAGCAGAGGTGGCCAGCAGGATAAAAACGGGAGGAGAAAAGTGAGGCCAGGGAAGTCACGGGAGACAGAAAATCAGGCAAAATGTTTGTTTCTGTGAAAGAGAGGGGTCATCCGCTCTGCTGGTTTAGTTCAGCTTAGATGAGGAGTGCCCATCTTGCAGTCATCCTCACTCACCACAGTTCAGCCGCATCTGCTGGAAACCTCTCGGACAGCAACAACACGGAAGATTGAGCTCCTTATACACACCAAGAGCATCCCAAGTCCTAAAGGTTCATTGCCGTGGAGCCAGAGCTGCTCTGGAGGGGGGGCCCTGAAAGGAGTGGAGCGGCTCCGCTGGGCTCCAGGGGCTCCGCTGGGCTCCAGGGGCTCCGCTGGGCTCCAGGGGCTCCGCTGGGCTCCAGGGGCTCCGCTGGGCTCCAGGGGCTCCGCTGGGCTCCAGGGGCTCCGCTGGGCTCCAGGGGCTCCGCTGGGCTCCAGGGGCTCCGCTGGGCTCCAGGGGCTCCGCTGGGCTCTCGGCACCAGCTCTTTTCTCTCCAGATCTGCTCCTATTGTGCTGCACAATTTGCTCCCAGAAACGCAGCCAGAGGCTGCCGAGAGCAGCACTGGGCATCGTAACGAGTGTGAGAGACCCACTGGAGATACAGTAAGGGTGCTAAGGTACAGCAATTAGGTCTTTAAAAAATAAATACCTCCTGGGGTAATCTTGCAGTCCTGGGTTTACACAGAAGCGTCTCAGCCCCTGAAGTTCGAGAGAGCTGTTAGAGCCAGTCCTGAGACTTGTTGGTGCTCCGTCCTGTCCTCCCCTAAGTGCAAAGAGCAGTCGCTAAGGTCTTCTTTCTGTTTCCAACCACCCCGCCGACTTTACAGGAGGGCTGTGCGAAGCGCCAGCAGGTCTGTGTGAGCGCAGGGCGCTGAGCTCGGATCTGGGCAGCCGGGTGGCCCAGGAGGCACGTCCCCAGCTCGGCGTTCCCCGTATTCCTGTCAATGACCGAGAGCTCGCTGACACTTAATCCGGGGCTTTGCCAGCGGGGGTCAGTGGCAGGCACCTGCTAGCGAGGGCTGCGGAACTCGAAGGATTCGGGGTTCAGCTTTGCGCGGGGCAGCAGCTGCGGGTGGGGCGGTGGAGTTCTGCGGGCATATCAGACGGTGACTTTGGCCGTGGGAAGGAATTCAGCCCTGCGTGGAACACGGCAGGCGCTGAAACGTGGGCACACGTCGGGCAGCTGGCGGCCCGCTGCTCGTGGCTGTCCTCGGTGGGAGCGCTCGGAGCCGGGCGAAGGAAATGGGGCTGGAGTAACTCCCCGCCTACGGAGGGGCGCCAAGCGCCACACGAGAGCAACCTCGAGTAGCGCTGGCATCGCCCTGTAGGGCTTTGGCACGGGCCTGGCCGCTGCTAGCTGAGCACAGGAAAGTATTGAATGATTTGGAGGAGTTTTAAAGAGTGACTAAAAATATACGTAAGTTAAAAGATTATAAACCCCCCACAATTTTTCTGATACGCAAAGGAATGAGACCCATCAGGAATGAGTTTTGTCTGCGGCTCTGCACCCACCCCGGTCCCTGGGATGGGCATTAAGGGATGCCAGGGAGCTAACTGCCCACTAAACATCCCTGTCTTAGGAGAGGATTAATTCTTGGTCTGCATGACACAGCACAAAGTTTGCTGCATTGCAGACGCCACGTGGTTGGGAACAGGCGCGTGTACGTACACACGCACACACGGACACTCACAACATGTCCCGCGGCGGCTGGAACACTTTCCCCAGTAGCTGATGCTTGCCCCCACCCTCCACCCAGACCTTCCCTTCAGATCTGTTTGCCCTGTCAGGTTGTGTGTGGTTGAGTTGTCAGTGCACGGCTCTGCTGTTTCGAATGGGGTTTGATCTTTTCTTACTGCGCTCCAGTAATTAACTGAGCCCGTGTCAGTTACGTGCAGCCGCTGGGCGCGTTCCTTGGATCGCATCGCTTCTCTCCGCGCTTGATCTGGTGCATGTGGACCGCGCCCGTACCGCGGCTTATCGCTTTCATAACCACTGCGCGTTTTGAACGCGAGCGGTTGATGCTCGTGGCCTTGATTCACACCACCGACGCTAAGGCAGCTGGGGGGATTAGGAGCAGGAGCTGATGAGTGACCTCCCTGTTCAAGTTGCTTTGGGCAGGGCAAAAGTAAGAAAAAGGAGCCAAGGGCATCGGAGAGGCCGCCGAGGGCAGAGCTGCTAAGCAGGAGGAGCAGGGACACCAGCAGCTGAGCTGCCTTACCATGAAGTAGAATAAAGAGTGGAAGCCTCCCCCTTTGCATTCAAGCTTCACTGAACTCCATTGCTGCAGCGATGCATCCCAGCGGCATCCTTCAGCGTCCCGCGGAGCAGGGGGCTGCAAAAGCAGCGTGGAGCGGGGCACGCTGCCGACAGGCCCTTTTTCTGTGCTCCCCTCTCATCGGTGCACCCGGACGTACATTTTTCACGGGCAGAACAGCTGAGTTAGTGGCTGGTGAAGCCTTAAAGCCCACAGGACTGTGTGGGTGCTTCCTGGGGACCGGCTGTGCCCCCCTAATCCTGCAGGGTCATAGGCATTATTAATTACGCATGGTTTGTGTAAGCAGCCCTAGGAGACCCCGAGAGGGTCTGGCTGTGAGCTGGCTGAACGCACATCTACCCTGAGGGTCCACCTGCATTTGTGGGGTGAGGCAGGAACCCTGCGCCCCTGTCTGTCTGTCCTGCCAGCGGGTCTGCTCGCTTTAACCAGGGGCTGACCTCGTGGTCAGAGCTGTCAGCATCACCCTGAGCGCCCTCAGCCCGAACCCGCCCAGGACAGCCCGTCCCCAGGACCGGTCAGGTTGCCTGAGGGTTTAGCAGGGAGCGGTTGGGGGATCCTGCCAAGCATCGTTGCTCTTGCTCCAGCACCCAAGGTCAGGAGCACTACGGGAGGCTGAGCCTTTCTCCGCCTCGTGCAATTGATGGCCCGTGGTGGGCTGTTCAGTTTGCAGCAGATTCGGTTGCCGGTGAACCTCTCCGGTTTTACAGCGTTAAAATAATAACAATAAAGATAAATCTTGCTTGCCACTGCATTTGTTGGGGTTTTGATGAGTAATGCTCCAGCATCCAGCATTGAGACTCTGCAAGCTTTCTCTGTTAGACAAGGAAGAGAATCCTGATAAGGTTGGTTATCTCAGAATTTTTGTACAGTGTTCCTGCAACGAATTCTAAGGGCTTCTGTTTCACTTAACTATTATGTTTAAACTACTTTGTTTTTCTCCCTTCTCTAGCCAAGAAGATTCAAACCCTCCCCCAAAACAGGAGAAAATAGCCCAGAACAAACTAAATCAGGTTTTTTCACTTTAAATACTTTTTCTAAGATAATAATACACAAATTCTGAGGAGAAAAAGAGTCTGCTTTCTGTTTAAGAGCAGGAGGAGCGTTACTAATTACTTCACGGTTGCAACATGCCTTTCCCTTAGAACATTTTATCCCTTTTAATGAGGAGAACGCTGAAAGGAATGGCAAAGTTCTTGCTGTCCTCCAGAGAAGCTGGATGTTCACCCTTGCTTTCCTGCCCAGCATCACGCTGTGGGTCAGTGTGATACCTGGGATTGGCACCCCCGCATGGCTGGCTCTTCATCCCAGGTGAAGACCCTTCCATCGCACGGTCCTCCTCTGGACTAGTCACCGCCAGCCCCAGCCAGCTCACGCCCAGCTGAAGAATGCAGCCCTTCCCCATTGTGGGCAGGGTGGGAAGCGTGCGAGGAACAGGCTGTGAGGAGACGTCGCTAACACAGCCTGACACCTCTGCATCCTGCCATTGTGCTGGTTCCTCCACCACCGTTCAGAAACACTCTCCAGAAACGCGGTTGCTTCCCTTTCTAAAATAGGTGGATGAGTCACTTTTATCCTTCTGGAGCACAGCCCTGGCCGGGAGGATGAGTTGTGGGTATAAAAAGCAGCACAATAGCTGAACACGGGATTCTTCCACCCACCCGTCGCTCTCGGATGCAGTGTCCTGAGGAAGGGATCCCCTTTTCCATGCCTGTTTCCATTGCAGGTTTCTTTTCTTTCCACCTAACAGTCAAAAAAAAGCTCTTGTAAAGCTTCAGAATACACCTCGGGGCTCTTCACCTGCTCTGACCTCCCGTGCGCGGTTGCGTTGCGACGTGCAGCCGTATCTTTATGGCCTTACGCGCACGTCAGCTGCTTCGAAGCCAGACGTCTGCCCTAGTGCAGTCCGGAAAGCAGCGGTGGTGTTCTCCGCCTGACGGGAGCGGTGGCGACTGGGCAGGAGAATGAGGACCTGTGTGAAAATGAGGGCTCCCAGACCCGACGGAGCAGAAAGTTCCGTTGGCGGTAGGTTTGGCAGGGACATTTGGGCTGCACTGCATCAGCTGGGAAAGCGTTTGCCTCGTGCTCCCAAAATACTGAAATTCACATGAAATATCCCTCTTCCATGCAAAACTGACCTCCCTTTACAGAATACATGTGTCTCAGGTTCCTTTTACGGTGGCCCTGACTTGCTGTGGGAAAAGAGAGTGAAAATGCAGGGGTACTGCTCCAGGAGAAGCTCGTGGTTTTAGCAGCGTTCCCTGGTGATCTGGGGCTGGGTTACAGAGGTCCTGCCGTTTCTGCTGCCCCCTGCCCTGATTCCACCCCCTGCGCACAGCCAGCATGGTCAGGAGTTTTGTCTTCTCTTCCCACGCGGCCAAGCCGCGTCAGAAGTGATTGCCTGGTAACATAAACCTCTCTCTTCTTCTTTGCATAGGAAGGTAGCCGAAAGATGTGGGCAAGTAGCTCAAAGAGCCCAGAGTGCTTATGAGAATGGTTGGACCTCAGACACAAAGGAAAGCTTATCCTTCGTTAGTGACATTTTATCCGAGAGGTGACGTTAATGCCACCACAGTACCTGAAGTTAGCACCGGTCTATGCAACGAGCGCTCCCCCCTAACATGGGCAAAGGCTGGGCATCATCTCTCTTGCTCCAGGCAAATTTATTTGTCCCTCCCAAATTTCTTCACGCTGAAGGAGTCAAAACTCTGCTCTCGGTGACAGGAAAGAAAACCTTGGGAAAAGAACTGGTTCTCTGTCTGAAAAAGACCGCGAACCGGTCTGTGAGAAATTGAATTGCTTTTTCATAGACATCAGCTCTAGCAAGCCGTGTGAAGAACGGATTTCGAGCAGTACTTGCCACCTGCTAACCGGGTATTCATTTGCGTGTGCAGCGCTCAGACCCACTCCGCACTCTGCCTAGGCTGTCTAAGATTAGGGCGATGACTCTGCATGTGGCAGCAAGGACAAACCTCTCTCTTGTGACTTGGCAGGAGGAGCTGGCTGCGCCGCAGCAGCCCGAGCAGCCGGGCACGGCCGGAGAGGGGGCCCCGGTGACCAGCGCAGGCGGCGGTGGAGAGGTGAGGTGGTGCCCTGGCCGTGATGTGCGCTTTTCCTGGGTATTCCAGTACTCCCGCTTCGTGAGGGTTATTTGACGAACACCTGAGCTCCTCGGGTCTCGCTTTTGCCAATTCCTTTTTTGGGAACAAGGGTTTGCCATGAGGGACGGATTGGGCAGATTGTAAACTGCTGCCTGATTTGGGCTGATTTGGGGCTGTAAACGCACATATAATATTTAATGCTTTCCTACGGTTTTCTCATCCCGTGGAATAGCTTTTTCCTGGTTGCAGCTGTGCTTTAGAAGAGCTTTAGATAACAAGTGAGACTTTTCTGTAGATTTTTCTATATTTAAATGGGTTCTTGTAAGTTTTGCTCCATTCTACCTGCATTGTCCTTTTGAAGCCCTGGGCCAGATGTCTGTCTCTGGGCCAATTTCAGCTCATGAACGAGGGAGGACAGCCTCTTACTGTCCAGCCCGGATGCTTTAAAGGGTCAAATGCTTCTCCTGTGGTATTGCCTTTACAATTCTGGTCCCTTGCCTGCCCACTCCACAAGCCCCGCAGCGCTGCGTGTACCATGGGAGTGCCTCTGGTTCCCACAAGGAATGGATAATTCAGTTATTTTCTGCACCTCAGACGGTTCTCATTGTTTTGTGGCCATTTGTGGGCTTTTATGGGATGACTACCAGCACTGATTTTTTCTCCTGATTTTATTTATATATGTTTTCCACTGGAAATATTTAACTCTTCGCCTGTCTGTCTTCTCTCACAGGGTGAAACTGAAGGCAATTAATCACCGTAGGGACTTCTAGCTCAAAAGAGAGCATTCCCACAGCGTTCCCAGAGCATAGCTGGAAATATTAGCTGGCACTGCAACAGGAAAACCCCACTCTCCACAGGCTAACTACATTCCGCTCCGTAGTCTTTCGCTTGCCTCACAAACCAGTCGTACACTACCTGTAAGCCAGACTCCTCTGATTGTAAGTAAAGAGCAGGCGTGGGGAGGTGCGTGGCTCCCTCCCCACCGCCCTCGTGGCTTCCCGACCCGCTCGCTTCGCGTGTTTCGGTCGGGCTCACTGCTCTGTGTCTCGCATCCATCTGCACCGGCACTTGGGACCTCTAGGTATCGTGGAGATATTTTTTTTTAACTAATTAAAAAGGATTTGAACAACTTTTTTTTTTGTCTCGTCAGTTTTATTTGCACGTTTTAGACCTCGATCCTTCCAAACTGATGAGCTCTTCCTGTAAAAGCGTGGTATTCTTGGGCTGCTGCAGAACCAGACCACTGATCGTCGTGAAGGTGCACAGTGGGGATGGCTACGGAAGGTTTGCGGGGGAGACTTGCTGTAGCGTGGAAGGATCTAGCAAGCGTGGTATCATTAACCACACACAGAAAGCTTTGCCTTGCAGAGACCGCAGGTTTCCAGCCAACGGGCGTTTGCTCTCAACAAGGAGAAGGAACAAAAGAGCCTTAGCAGAGATAACGAGGGCCTCCAAAAGAGGTGCTGCCCATCTGCCCACAGTCTTTTCTGATGTCCTGCAAAACAGCTGCAGAACTTGCCAATTAAACTGAATAACTAAAACTGAGACCAAGGGAAGGGGGCACAAAGGTTCAGTGCTCCCCAGCCGTAGCCCCTGCCTAGGTCTGGTCTAGTCCTGCTGCAGCCGCGGCTCAGGGCAGTTTTTATGCATCTTGCACAAAGCAATCACGAGCTGGACCGCCGGAGATCAGGGCATGTGGTTTCCTCCCACATGAGCATCCTGCGTCAGTGAGTGGGTACAGGGTAGTGCTGTGCCCATGCAACGGCTCGGTGAGCCTCAGTTTCCCCCCCTCGCTTCCCCAGACTGGCTGCTGCCCAGCCGGGGCGAGCAGAGGTGCCAACCCGAGCGGCCTTTGTCAGGGGTAAGAAAGGCGAACACTGGTTTCTCCTGGAGCAGCGGGGTCTGTCATACAAGGGCCCAAATCTATTAATTATTCAGTTGAACTCTGCGGTGCGTCTGTCTGGTTCCCTGCGTGGAAAAGCAGCCCGTGCTTCTACCGGCTGCTCAGGCGAGCGTGAGGAGAGGTGATGGCAGGGGGCTGAAAAACACCCGACGGCAGACGGTGCTTTCGCAAGGGAAGTGCCGGGCATCCCCCTGCCCCAGGTAAAGGCTGGTGGGGGCAAACACCAGCACCATGATTTTCTGCTGACAGATCGTGGTCTGGGCGATCAAGACGTTCCTTTACGCATCTCACCCTGGGCATTATCAAAGTGGACTTTGTGTGTGTGATCGCAGCAGGGCCGAGCTCTGTCCCCGACGACGCGACCCTGGGTGCTCACGCTCACACCTCCACGATGATCCAAGAACCAGCAACAGCCACTGCCAAGCGTTGCCTCCACTTTACCATACCAGTGACCAACAAAATACTGAAAAATGTGTTTGGTCGGGTTTTTTTTTCTGCTTGCAACAGCAAAACTTGCCATATAAACCTGCAGTTACGCCTCATGAAGTGATTTGTTCCGGTACAGTTCATACCCTCCTTCCTCCCACGGTTACGTTTTAGCCGAGGGCTAAAGGGCACGCAGGGCCTGACTTGTCAAAGATGCTCGTCTGGGATGCAGAAGAGAAAGCAGTGGCTCTCCAGAATAACATGCCTTCCACTCGTTCAGATGCAAGTCGGGTAATAAGGCACTTCCTGAAGTGTCCCTTCATCCGAACGTCCTGTTTTCGTCTCTGCATAATGCGTGTCCTAACACTGACCTCGCGGAGTAGCTGCACGGGGACCGAAGGGCTGGTTTTCATTACACTCATCCCCGTTAAACACCCACAACCACGCACCCTCCGCATGAACGCACGTTCTCCCACTTGGACACCTGAAGACGTGTCATGCCCTGTCATATGTCTCGCTGTAACTGATGCATTGAAACCCCACACGAGCAGCACGTCAATCGCGTATTCAAAAAACAGCCTGAGGTCCAGAGAGCAGCAGGTGAGGAAATCTATAGACACTGGCCTTGTGCTGCCCTCCTCTGATTAACCCCGTCTGCCCCTGTTCATGTGGAAATACGAGCTCTGGTTCTGATTGATTACCTCTTATCTTCAGCGGGTAATAAA
Source organism: Bucorvus abyssinicus (assembly GCA_009769605.1). Taxonomy (NCBI): domain Eukaryota; kingdom Metazoa; phylum Chordata; class Aves; order Bucerotiformes; family Bucorvidae; genus Bucorvus; species Bucorvus abyssinicus. The sequence continues at coordinate 37,445,406 of CM020032.1, forward strand.
ACCTGACGGGTTCCTGTTACTGACACGTGAGACGGTGCTCGAAGAGGTGTGACGGGAAAGGAAACCAGAGCAGCTCCTCGTTTCCTTCCAGGCCCTTAGATTTACCTCACAGCTACCTGGGCCGCGTCTTTAGGGTTGTAAACTGGCTCCACAGCGAGACCTGGCTCACGGAGCCCTCCTAGAAATCAAGGAATCAGCCTGGGGCTTTTTTGCCCCTGGAATAGACATGACGTACTGCTCGTCGAAGGCAACAGGCTGAGATGGAGCAGAATACAGAGAAAAAGCCCAAGGAGCCGGGGACGGGAGAAGCGTGTCGGTGAGACAAGTTACCCGCCGGAGGTGAGCGGACAGTGCTGCTGGGGGTCGTGACGCTCTTCACTCCTTGGTTCTGGCCAAGCAGTGTCAGTGACGCACCCCAGCATCAGCGGGTGGAGAAACTTAGGGGATAGCCTGGAATTACCCGGGCACGGGCTCTGCCTGATGGCCGAGGTACCCACGCCAGCTGCCGTTAACCGGGGTTTCTCTCTGCCACCTCAGCAGATCCCAAGAGCTGAACGGAGCAAAAGTCCAGACTAACTTTCTACCTGCGGGCGGTTTGAGTTGACCTTAGGGTACAGCGAAAGATGTCACCAAAGACCGGGAAACCCATTTGGAAAGAGGTGGTGCATGGGAGGAGCAGGAGCAGAAACTCGAGGTGCTTAGAGGCTGGAGCGCTAGGTCAACCCTGTGGCGATGTCAGCAGACAAGGAGCTGTCCTCTTTTGGCATTTACCTTTCAAAACACCGTGTAATTTCCTGCTCCACCCCTACCTCTTCTTGTCACGAGACAACGGGCTTGAGAACTGACCGTGGCAAAATGAACGACCCCACAATACTTGCTGGCCAGGTCCGTCGTGTGATGGTTAGATCTTCCCTGATGAGAGTGAACTACAAGAGAAACACTTTTTCACAAAATGCAGAAGTAGATGCGATCCCCGTTAGTCTCAGTATTTATAACAGAACAAAATGAAAGCTCAGGGATAAGCTGCTGTAAATTTCTGAGCAGATTAAATTCAAATTCTCAGCTTTGCTCAGGTCAACCATCCTTTTTATTTCTGAACTTTCTAATCTACATCCAACATCAGTTCAAAAGGCTTCATGTTAGCTTTAAAAAAATAATGTTATCTCGCAAAGTGAATAAGGATGATGCAATGCATTACATTTATTTTTTAGGAGTGGATTTGTAGCTCTGCCAGCCACCTGATGCACAGACCTTTTTTTCCCATCGTATGACAAAGGTCCCTTTCCCCTCTGCTCTGGGCTGCACTATAACGTTCATGCTATGTCACTTCGCTGGGCAAGTAATTCGCTTTCTTTACGCACACCCCCCGTATCAAATCCAAAGGGACAAAGATTTCCAGTCAGAAGGAGGAGGTGGAGTAATCGAGATGGCCATCAGAGCAGAACTAGAGAGCAGGATTTAAACTGCTTAGGAGTCTCTAAAATGTTGGCATAATGTGATGCATGTTTAAAGTTGGGTGTCAGCGGGGCCCTCGAGCTGAAAATCCAGCAGCAGAGAAGAGCTGGGGGGTGAGAACTGGAAGGTATTTGCTGCTGGAGCCTGGGTACGTCCCTCCCGAGCCGTGACGCGCTGCCTGGCGGGTGCGGAGAGCCTCTTCCTTGCTCTCCCGAACGCTTTGCACAAAGTTAACCGAGGCGGCAGCGACCTGGCTGAGGGAGCCGAGAACGGCTGACGTCTGCCTGTTTGTTATGGTTTTGCTGTTGCTCAGTTCTCGGGTTGGCCAAGAAAGATCAATAGGTCTGTGTTAGTGGTTTTGTCCAAAAAATGCCAGAGCCCCAAAATACTGCTGTCTTTATCTGAGTTCTTATCTGAGTTTTTGCAAAGCCAAGTGAGAAATTCGTCCCGAAAAAAAGCAATCAGGAAGGGATTGAAGAAGGCACCTGACGTGAATGCGCAGTGAGAATGCTAATCGACCCATCGAGGGGGAAAGGGAATTGCCGTTTGGAATAACAAATGAGTGGTGCCAGCGGTGCAAAAGTTGAGGAGAGCTCTCTGAAGGGACGGGCTGAATGGGAGCGGCAGAGGAAGGCATGTAACCCTGGTTCTGCTGCTCTTCCTCACTTGGGTACTAATGAGGGACTGTCACTTCCCACCCTCGTTTACCCGCCACGTCTTGTTCTCGTGCCCATTTCTCGACAAAAAGCTTTCCTTCAGGAGATGAATACGGGCGTGAGTGTGAACATCTGAACCAGGGTGCTCTGTGCGCTGGAAAGTGGGGATGAGGAATCCGAGCCCCACAAAGCCAGGGAGCCCCCAACTCTGCCAATAGTTTATTTGCACAAAGTTCCTTTGTGCTGGGGATTGGCGGCAGAGAACTCTCTACAGGCTGGCGGCAAGCTGTGAAACGCCAGCGGTTAAAGGCAGAAGCCTTTATGAAGGTAGCGATGCTGGGCAAGGAAATGATTTTAAACGGTACTGCTGTACTAGCAAACCCCGTCACACAAAGCCACACTAAGAAATGGGGGGTTTGCTAATTTGGCTTCTTATTTTTCCCTTCCCCTGAGAAGAGCTGGCGCTGGCGCAGGTTACCCGCCTAACCCCGGCTGGGGCTTTCGCAACCCGGCTTGAGCCGGCCCCGGGACCGATGACCGGATCTGCAGGCTCCTGTAAGAATACAGGTAAATCCCAACTCTACCAGTATGCCACCTGACCAGAACGGGGGGTTGTCAACAAAACCGCTAGAAAATGAATGCACTTTGGGCTGTGCTCTGTTCTCAGGAAGTTCAGCTCTCGGGAGGAAGGAAGGAGAAAGAAGCCAGCCCGGCGGGGACGAAAGTTGGCCGTGCCCAGGCACTGCTGCTCCAGTAGTTTTCCAGCACTCTTCGCAAAGCCCAGATCAGTGGTTTTCTCTGTCTGTGGTGGTGGAACAGGTTTTTTATTTGTGGTTTCGATTTAAAAAAAAACCCCAAATTTGTAAAGAAAGTGTGATGAAGCAGAAATCTCTACCTGGGCACACCCTCTCACTGGGGAGGGTAAATAAAAGGCTCTTCTGTGTGCATTTTCAGCTCTCATTCCTCCCATTCAAACTCCACCCATTGTACCAATCGCCCCCGAAAGCATCAGCAGGGCTCTGGCACAGGTATAAAAGCAGGACAGGTCAGGACACCCCTCACACGGTGCGTTGTACATCGCCGGGCGCTTGATTTTCTTGAAGCAGGGGAGTGTTTACAGGTGTCAGAAGCCTTGATGTCGGGTAAAAACTTCCAGGGACTGAAGGAGCAGGCTGAAGGTGCAGCAAAAGATGCTGGTAAGAAAGACTAAACATCCCCGTAGAGTTGTGTTGGGCTTAGCTGCCGCTTTCGCTTACAGGAGCCACAGTCCGGAGTTACGCTGCCAGCTTCGATGGTGTGTCCCCTTTTCCTTCTGTTCCTGGGGCCCAACTTCTGGCCAGCGCCTGGAGAAGGACCCAGGCTCGGCGTGGGCAACCACTTCCACCCACCCACAGCTCCCTCAGTGGCTGCTGAGCATCAGTCAACCCTTATCGCTGCCCAAACTCATCACTAAAAGTGGTTTTGGAGCGGCGAAGCCTGTTTTGGGAGCAATAACTTCCTTTATCTCGCATTTACGTTGCTCAGGGCGGTCTTTTCTCATGCTCTGCAGAGGTTTCAAACTGCTCTCCCTTTAAGAAGTTGGAGTTAACCTCTGATCAATGTTTGATCAGTGTTTGATCAATGTTTGATAATGCTGCTCGGCTTGACTACCAACGCCTTCTGGTAATGACCCTACTGATGGCAAAGGCTGGTTCACGACAAGCGGTACGTTCCTGTTGTATTCTTTTCCAGCAGCAACCGCCAGACCTGGCGGGGTTTGAAAAACATCTGTGCACGCATTTCTGTCCGAGCTCTTCCGATGCTCTAGGGCCAAGCGCTGCATTGTCATCAGCACGGCGCGGAGAAACCGATTTTTCAATGCAAAGTGTAACAGCTTGTCCTTTAAATGAATCCCGAGCGCGTGTGGGGCTTGTGCTAGGGTTTTGCAGTGTATTCCTTGCAGTGTGCGGTGCAGCTCACTCCTCGCAGGGGATAACTTGCGTCGCTGCTGGATTCTGGCGGCGCAAACGCTGGGTTGTGTAGCTGGAAGGAGTGAGTGCCGTCGCCGATTTCCTTGGGGTTACAGCGAGTTTCTGTGCACGTGGGAACAGTGTGGCAGACCCAGAAACGCGATAGTACGCTTTTGCGAGAGACAAACCAGTCCTGGCTGCGTCCTGAGGATATTCACGCCGTTGAGGGTCACTTCTAGCCGGGGGGCGGGATGGCTATGGCCCCTATGAACGGCTGTCTCTCTGTTTTAACGCTTTCTGTTCTGGGGTCGGTCCGTTACATTTCTAGCTTCTGCTCCTCTTCTTCTATTTGCATCTTGTTTGTAAAACCACCCTTTTCCTGCCCTGCTCTGTTCAGTGTGTTTTGCTTCCACTTTGGCAAAGGCACGGCTCCCGAACGGCCGGCAAAGGAAGTCCGCGCTGGATGCCGAACCTGTCCAAGCAGAATAAGCCAGAAGAATAAAGCAAGAGTAGTGTAAAACAAGCACCTTGCAGCCAGTCCCCGTAGTCCAAACTCACTGCTAATCTTTGCTTCTTCATCTCCTCTTTATTTTTTCTTCTTACCTGTCATGGATTTGCTCAGCTGACCGTAGGCGCTGGGTGAACCCTTATCTCACGGCGACGACAGCGCGAGCGAGGTGCACAGCTTCCCCCTGCTCCGTACCAGGGAGATGCAACGTCTGGGGCCGTGCCGACCAGCCCCGTGGCAGAGGAAATCCCTGTAGGCGTGAACAGCCAGACATGACTTTTTTTGTCGTTAATTACAGCAAACACGTTGGGACAGGCTACGCAGGACGCAGTCAACCAGATTACAGATGCAAGCCAGAAAGGTAGGAGCAATGACGTTCAGATCCAGAAGCGAGGGAGCAGCTCAGCACAAGCCCGCAGCAAGCAGGGCTCCTTCCCCTCTGCCCCACAGGCGCCCTCAGCCCTTGGCTTCAGTTAAACTAAAACCTGCTTCAGCTCAGCACCCGGAACTTCCAGGTGACCCCTCCTAGTCCTGCCAAACCCACCTACAACCACCTTTTTGTGAAGAAAAGCTCTACCCTCCTAATTCCCACACTTCCCCCTTCCACCAGGAGCATTAAACCCTGTTGTGCCTTTTGAGCTTTTTGCTCATGGTTTTCCCTCCCTTGCAGCTATTGACAAGGCTTCCAAGGCAGCGCAAGATGGGGTAGAAAAAGCAACCGGACAAGCTGCAGAAGCACTGTCTGGCCTTGGGAAAAAATGTGGATTTAAGAAATGATGCCGACTTCAACAATCAGCGTCGCATGTAAAAATCTCTCTTTGGTCTGCAATTCCCTACTCCTTCGTGTAGAAAAACAGCAGCTGTTTGAGATCTGGAGAATTTCTTGCTGTGAATATAAAATTTTAAGCTAAAAGACCCCCTCGTCCTTCGCATGAGGAAAATAGCACGTCTCATATCGTCTGCTCTCAGTCTTCAGAACGGCTCAGCGGGCTTCAGCAGCGCTACTGCCCTACTCTTACAACAGCGCGATGATTATTGCCACATTCGCTGAGAGTCTTTACACCACCGGTGAAGGCGTTCGTGCTCCAGGACACCAGCACATTCGTGTGATGAAACCGAGTTTCCTTCAGTAATCAAAAGTTAAGCTGGGGTTATGCTTCCTGTCGGCTGCTCTTTCGCTCCCGTCTGCTCTATTTTCAGATTAAGCTCAATAAAAGGTATTGTAAGACTTCCACCACCCAGAGATGTGTCGCCTGGTTGTGTGCTCTCGTTATTTTGCTGGGCTTTCAGTGAAGGACCACACAACGTCTCCTAGATGTCTTTTGCTCTTTGATGGAGAGCCCAGTGAGGTCAGCGACCATCCCGTAAGGGAGGCGAGCACTGAACCATTCCGCAGTTTGGCACGCACACATGGAAACCACCAGCCCGGTGCCGCGGAGGAGCCCCGTCGGCTCTGCGGGTGAACGGGAGCTGTGGTGTCCACCCCCTCCTCCTTTCTCTTAGGTGTCTAAATCTCTCGCTAAAGCCCACCAGTAGCCCTGGCGTGGCAGATGTCACCACGAGGTGCTCGGCTCAGCTCTGCAATCACGCCTGAGCTGCCCGCTGGCAGAGGCGGTGGTGGTGCTCCGGCACGGAGCCGGTGCGAGGGAGACGAGTGGGCAATATTCTCGCCTAGGAGACGGGAGTATTTGTTTTGGATTGCTGCTTGCTGGGCAATGGGGGGGCTGCCGCAGCCACGCAGGGTGCCCCCGGAGCGCTGCCGCTGTCAGCAGAAGGCACTGACACCCACCCAGGCACAGGCACTGCTCCTACCCCGGCCTCATTGCTAGGGAACATTTCCTTCCTTTCCTTCATTTTCTTTCCTCCTGGTTCCAGTGAACATCTGATCTCGCCTGACAAAAGAAAAGCAAGGCGTGACCCGGAGCGCCTGGCTGTGACGACACGGCGCTCCAGGCCAGGCTGCGGTACCGCTGTCCCACGCCTGCGGACGGGAGCTGCGGCTGACCGGGGCGTTGTGGAAGCAGCTCTTTGCAGATACAGTCCTAGGAGAGACTGGCTCGCCGCTGAACCCCAAGACCACCCTCGTCTGCAATCTACACACGGGTGGCACGGGCTGAAAAGCCTTTAAAGGGCCCTATAAGTAATAGACCATCTGCGAGCAAACATAGTCCAGGGCTCCACAGCGTCCCTATGCAATGTCCGCTGCCATTTACAGCTTTAAAAGCCCAAATATTTACCCAGGTACAAGCTCCCAGAAAAAGCATTCGCCTATTGCGCTCTCAGTCACTGGGCAACCCTCGACAGCACTTAATTATTGAGTACTTTCCATGGTTACCTCCCCGATGGTGAAATCTGCAGAGAAGCAGCTCTTCAGGCTCAGCGTTTCAGACGCCAGCGCTGCGTTCGGGGGCGATGGTGGTCCACACACCACTCTCCATCACACCTCTTATTCCCTGCAAACCTCCTGTGAGTTCGTATTACCAGAAACGTTGGTCAGTTGTGGGGTTTTCCACCGGTACGACCTGTTACCCCCTCACACCGCTGGTGTTACTCCTGCTGCTTTGCGCGTGGGAGCACGGCCCTGGCTGCTGGCGGGCGGTTTTTATGACCCCTGATGCCAGCTGCAGGTGTAACCGCACCGGCTGTCACCGCCCGCTGCTCTGGGCCAGTGGTGGCAGCGGCACTGGCAGGGCAGGGAGCGGACTGCCTGGCTGCAGGCACCGATGGCGGCCGTCCACCACGTCAAGGGAGGAGAAGCGCCTTTCTCCATCCGGCCAAGGAACACCTGGAGGTAGCTCCTGACTCCCGGTCCCCAGCGCAGGGATGTCCTTGCTGCTTCAGCACCCGTCCCGGGAGCCTGATGGGATATTTCACGTCTCTCTTGTCCCGAGGGCGGATGCTGCACCACAGGCACCCGTGAGTCTGAGTCACTTGCTGGCAAGTGCGTCTGGGTCTGAACTTCAGCGCTGTGCTCCACACGTAAGGTCACTGCTTTAGTCACGGTGCTCTTTGGCCTTCAAGTATTTGGGGCTCGCTCTCCCTCGTGCATCAGGCAGGGAGCCGTGTCCCAGCCAGGACCATGCCTTCCCAGCCCACCCCAAGGCTCCAGGCGGCGTGTAAAAGCAAGAAGGTCACGTCCTCACAGCTCCTACCAGCTCGTGTGCCATCAGGTCGAGACACGTGAAGTTATCCAACACCTGAGTTCTCAAACTGCCTAAAATTTCCTCCTGGGTGTGCCCGCTGCTGCCCGAGTCGTGACATGCTGAGCAAAGGGATTCGTGTGCCGGCCTGGCCGGGCTGCCCAGCGCGAGAAGCACCTGCCCCGTGCCCCGCTCCAGCACTCCAAGACCTTCCCAGGGTGGCCGGGGGGACAGGCAACCACCCCACCTCCCCTTTGCAGCTTGGCGGGGCAGGGGCACCGCTTTCACCAGGCTGCTGGAAACCCACCTTCAGCAGCTCCTTCCTCTGCCCGAGGAAATACGGACCCTCAGCTCAGGCGAAGGCTTTGGTTAACGGTCTAAGGGTTAGCGAGAAGCTGAGCTTCGGTTTGCAGCCAGTTTCCTGTCACTTGGCAAAAGGCAGAGCTGATTTTGCACACAAGCGCACGAGTGATGTTGTTTAGATTCCCTCTTGCCTTCGGACAGGAAATCACTGGGAATCTCAGGCAGCGAAACCCTTTGTATGTGCAGCCCCATCTTCCTATTTAGTAACAGTTCTTGCCTTTCTTGGCAGCACCCAGCCCCAGCCCCGGCACCCGCCAGCACCCTTTCAGCATTTCTAGCCATCATGGTTAACTCTAAAAGCCGGGGGAGCAGAGGGCAGAGCTGGGGAGCACAGCAGCTCGACCCGCTGCTTGTGCAGAGAGGCACGCCGTGGGAAACATTAACGGAGCCCTTGGTAAAGAAAGCCCTTCTTGCTGCTCTTCTGTTGGCCTTGGCACGAGCGGCCCCCCCGGGCCTGCCAGCGTCATCCCCCTGCCTCAGTTTCCCCAGGTCCTGTGCTCACACCTCATTCCTTTAGCACCATTTCCCTGGTATTCCCGAGCAACCAGGACTGCTGGAGTAACGGTGTCGGAGGATGTATCCCAGCCGCTCCCCGGAGTCTCCGGGTATGAACAGATCTATTGTCTGGGATGTGGTCCAGCTCCTTTTGGAGCTGCCAGCACTGTCTGCTCCCACAGCCCGTGGCGGCAGCGGGCTCACTGAGGTTTGCTGCCCACGGGACAAAGAGGACCTTCCTTTTTTGTTCTAACATCATCTCCTAAGATTGTCCTTTCACTTGAAACCCTGCAAGATGTGGCAAATTAGGGCCCTGCTGCAGCTGGGGCTGGGCCGGGGTGGGGGGACCCTTCCCAAAACCAGGCGCACCTGGGCTGGGGCTGCTCAGCCGTACCCGGGCAGGGGACGGGGAGGCTATAAAGGGGCTGTGGGAGAGGACAGAGCCCCTGAGGAAGCTCCTGGCTGCAGACATGGTGGGCAGGTAGGAATGGGGTGTGTGAGGTGGCTGTGTGCTTTGGGGACAGAGGGGTGTCGGTGATGTGCTTGCGGTGATGTGGTTGCTCTGGCTTTGCCCCCAGCACTGTGGTTTCTGTCCCCTCCCGGGTGCTGCAGCTGGGGGGTGGTGGGATGTGACCTGGTGGGAGATGCTGAGTTAGCTGTGGGTGGTGGGTGCCGGTGGGTGGTGGTGCTCAGCCAGCCTGGGGTGTGTCTGTGCTCGTGGTGAAGGATGCCGGGTTTGGTCCCTGCTCTTGAGCTCTGTGTGTTTGCCTGGGCTGGCTGGTGGCTGAGCTGAGGGAGCGGGTGTTCTTGTGCCTTGGCAGCTTTAATCCACGTTCCTGGCATAGTCCTGGGCTTTGGGCTGTGAGATGAGCCCTGTGGAGGTGGCTGGAGCTGAGGCCCTGCTCTTGTTAGCCCTGGTGCAAAGCTCCCTGCTGTGCTGAGGGAGCTGAGGAGAGGAGAAGTAGCAGCAATAGTGTAGAGGGGGAGCTTGGGTTGCAGAAAGAGGCACCTGCACCGCCTGTGCTTATGTGACCTCAGGAACTGCAGTGCTGAGATGTGCTGCTGTGATGGACGGACACGCTGCCATGACGGGTGACAAAAGCTCTGGCACTGGGTGCAACCTCATGTCAGCTTAAATGCCCACGTGAGGGTGCCTGCGGAGAACTGCGCCTCCTCACTGGTGTTCTATGGTTTTGGTCTACACATAGTAACAGAAAATAGGTCCTTTTTGTATTTGAAAACGGGTGTGTTTTAAGGCTGTGTGTTTGCGTGAGGTGAACATGACCTCCACCTGCTTGCGTCGCAATTCAAAGTGCGTTGGTGTAACATAATTAGGATTGTTTCTGTAATTTCATTTCTACGCTCGTGTCCGTCGGGAGGTCAAAGCGTTGGTGCTGGTGCCGTACCCATCCACTCTTGTGGAAGCTGCTCCTGAGCTCGTGGTGATGCAGCTTTTTGTATCTGCAGTACTGGAGTGTGGGGCAGAAGGAGCCGTCCTTCACTCCGTGATTAGGACAGGATGAGGAGGGGCATTTCCAGTGTCTTGTGACGTGTAAACGGTCCCCTCACCAAATCCCCAAGCCTGTTGCCAGCTCAGAGTCTCTCTGTCTTTGTGCATCTCTCCTTGTCAGTAACTGGAGCAGCATCAGAGGGGGGTGTGGAAACTGCCGTTTCCTGCAAGCAAGGCTGGGCTGGGGGTAACTGAGGATGTTACAGGGAACAATAGGTGTGTTCTACCGCTCGGCTGCTGTGCAGTGGATGTCCACAGGTCAAATGCTGCCCTGAGTTATTTCAAATATTTCAGGGTTTTTTTTTTTTTTTGCACTGTAGGTCAGGTCTGAACTTTGTTAATGCCCCTTGACTTGATATCAGGGAAGACATTGATTTAAAGCCAAAATTGACACTTTTGTTCTGTTGTTTTTGTGTGTGTTTTGGTAGAATTTGCTTTCTGTTATGGCGAGCAATCCCTCCCCTGCTGTCAGAAGGATGTAGAGAAGCCTCTCCCCACCCCTGAAAACCCTCCACATCATATTGAATTGACGTTCGTGGTCAGTAGGAAGCTGCAGTGGTTGGAGGAAAACAAAGCTTTTGCTGCGATGGTGGACGGGACGTTGTAGAGGAGCTGTTGTTGGTGTCTGGGATCAGGAGAGGCATTCCCAGGGCCTGAGCACGTGGCTGCCCCGCTCCGGCCCTTGCCTGGTGCCAGAGGTCCTGGAGACTCGCTGGGCCCTGCAAGTGTTCACTGGGGGGAAGGACACAAACCTTCTTTCCTCACTCTCCTGAGGCAGATGGTGGAAACAAGGGGTTAAAAAACTGATTACGACACCCTATGAAATAATTAGCTTCATCTAACATGATAAAGATTCCATCAGATACTTCAAAAAGCAGGGTTAGCTCCTCCCATTTCTTTTTATAACCACAGATTTTAAGTCCCACTGGGGAGAAAAAACCCAAGGGCAAGCGTCATCTGAAAGTGGATACTTTTCTATGTAAGGTTTTGAAATGCTGAAGTGGGTTTGAGCAATTCCTGGCGATGCAATGTTCCTCTGCCCGGTTCCCCACGGGCTGTGCCTGCCTGCCTGCCTCTCCCCCCGCGGCATGGGCTCGGGAGCCTTTGCTCTGGACAGCTGTGGCATGAAATCTGTTTACCAGCTCCTTGGCATGGAAAAACCAAGCTTTCATTCCTGGACTCGGGAAAACTTCTGATTAATCCACACCCTCTCTCTGGGGAGGAAAACACACAAACACTAATGTCTCTTTACCCTTTTACGCCTCATATTAATCACCTGACAAGGGCTCCTGGCTTCTCCCTGTTCCAGTTTGCATTTGCCCCGTAACTACTGGGAGGAGTCCTGCTTTGTCTATAAAAAGCTGCACTTTGCCAAACACTGTAACAGAACCAAATCTGGAGATTCGCTCACCCATCCTCTGCAGGGAGAGAGGACGCAGCCATGTTCGCGTTCGGGAAGAAGCTCGCTGAGGAAGCCACCCAACAAGCTGAAAGTGCTGCGCAGGCAACAGGTAAATAGGAATCGCTGCTGTTCCCCATTCCTGCTGTGCTGTGGGTGGTGGTAGAGTGGGTGCCCTGCTCCTCCCCTGCAGCCGGGAGCTCTGTGGATGAGCTCTGGAGATGCTGACCTCGAGGGTACGGTCAGTGTGTCCCGTAACCCCCAAACCCTCTGACACTTGGGCGAATGAAGGGCCAATGTCAAGTACTGGTTCCCCCAACTCCCCGCACTCTGGCTTTTACTGTGTGGGTGTCTAGGTGATGCGCTGGAGGACAGCAGAGCGCCCGGAGGGCAGGGGAGCCTGCTTATCTAGCCCTTTGTTTCCTAACATGACAGCCAGGACAAATACGAGTTTTGTGGTAGTGTAGCGGCTCAGTTCCCCGAAGCTCTGAGGTCTTTGATCTGCTCGGTGCTGCACAAATACGTGCAGTTAAGCTCCGCTCTGCTGTCAGCGCTCCAGCCCTGCTGGTGTCGCAGCTGCTCACCCCACCGACAGCACCAGCACAGCTGTAGGGGCTCCTGAGCCAAGTTTACTCCTTGCTGAAAGCAAAAGATACGCAATTCCACGCCCACTGGTCCCTCTTCCAACAGGCTCATGCTTAAATCAACCCTTTTTATGCTGAAGCATGAAAGAAAACCTCCAGCATGTGGGCAATTGGAGGGCAACTGTCAGTCTTTGTTTCCAAAGGAAGATTTCTTTCTGCTTTGGCAGCACAGCAGCCCTAGAAATGCGTATTTGGTGGAGGCTTTTTGATGTTCCCATCTCCCTTTAACATTGAACATCTCCTGTTTCCTGTGCTGGAAGACTGATGTGGATGTTTCAGAAGTGGTGGTTGCCATCTTGGAGGAGCTGAGTAGTAATCCCAGTGTTCAGCTGACTGAATGGAGTCTTTAGAAGTCACCAGACCCTCAGAGCAAAGTTCTTCAGATGGTAGCAGCAGTCCTTGCCCTTCTGTCCCAAGCGCTTGAAGCTGAACCAGTTCCTCAGCTACCAGCAGTCTGAAGCCTTTTGCCTGAACCCTGAACACAGGTTCCCAGCAAGTCCAGTGCTGCAGCGTGACTCTTCAGTGGGAGCTGGATCCCAGAAAAATGATGGGAGGTTCCAGGCACCACCTGACTTTGGCCACCTCTGTGCCATCAGCGCTTCCCTTGATGACAGGCAGTAAATACACAGCAGGTGATGCTGAACTTGTGGTGTCACTGTCAGTACTGCCCCAGCTCCTGGAAGTATTCTAGAGGTACCCTCTAAATCCTCATTGAAATGAAAAGGGGATTTTATGCCAGCTTTTAAGCTAAAGACTGTCCAACCGGTGGTTCAGCAGCTCCTCATTACCTCTCCTCTGAACTGCTGCTGCTGTGCCTGCATGTGCCAGAGGTGTGGTGCCAGGAGCCCTTGCTCCTAAGTGGTGGCTTTGCAAGCATCTAAAATGAGCACCTACCCCACGGTTCCTGGGAACTCAGCTCTGACCTAAGGCTGCTAAGGGAAGCATTTTCCTTAGCTGATGAGCAGTGAACACTGTTTGTGTTAGGAAACAGCAGCAGCAGATGAGGCATGGTGCTAATTAGCACATCTTTTAAGTAGTAGAAAGTGTCCCACAAACCCAAGGTGAAATAGGCCACTGGTGTTTACAAGACACTTAATGAAACAAAACTACTCTTGAGGAGCCATTCAGACCAAGCCTGGAGACTTTGATGTTTCAGATGCTCCCAGTCCACTGATGTCCTTCCTCACCTCAGCACTTCTCCCTCATGCCGTGTCCGTGAGGGGTCTGGCTGCTCAGTCAGCCCCGCTTGGGTGTCTGCGTGCAGAACACATCGATGGTGTTTGAAAGGCAGAGCTTGGAGCCAGGGGGAGCGAAACAAATACGGGTTCAGCTGAAGGGTGTTTGCTGCAAACTTATTTGACTCTTGTGAGCAACACTTCCCCGATCACAGCTATTGGAGGCCCATTGTCCAATATTGATCACTAATTTCTAGGCTGCAGTTCCTCTACTTTAAGACAGTATCTCCTTTTGCTCTTCATGTCTCTAAGTCTCTGCTAGTAGTGGAATTGTTTTTCATCTTCTAGCCCTGAGATGTTTAGAGAACCCTTCTAAAATGTGATTACAGAATTTAGAGGAAGGGTCTGCTTAATCGACACTACTTTTTCTCCTAATTCCAGTGAACACGGTGGGCCAGACTGTGCAGCAAGCAGTGGAACAGGCTAAGGATGCTGGTCAGAAAGGTATGGTCGTGTTCTGTTTGTCAACAGCATCACCTCTGAAAGCCCAGATAGGTCCCCCTGCCCTGCTTCTTCTCCCACTCCTGGTGGGAAAGGGGAAGGAATTCCAGCGATGCTACAGTCACCTTTTTCTCTGTTTTAAAAGCTCTTGATGAAGTCTACAAAGTTGCTGAAACCGGTGAAAAGGCTGTAAAAAATGTAGCGAATCAAGCAACTTCGTGGGGCAAAAGCTTCGGACAGTGAAGATGTACCACCACTGAAATTTTTGTAAACCACTTTCGACTACGTGTACTCTTAAATAAACACTTCCACCCCACCTGGCTGGCATGTATTCCTTATGTATTTCCTGTATTATGTATTCCTCATGGATTTCCTGTGAAACCTTACTACGAACCCTGGGTTAGGTCACAGCGCAGAGGATTAAAGCCGTGCTCTGCTGTGAACAGACAAATGCTGTGGGCTTTTGTGAAGCAAGGTGTGGCTCGGAGCAGGCACGGCTTTGACTTTGGTGAAGGACTTGAGAATTGGTCTCTCCCACGTTGTCACTGAGCCGAAGTCCTGATGCAGGTCTCACAAGCTGAGTACCCAGCTCATTGTTCCAGACAAGGTCAGATCTTGTGTGCTTCTGCCACTGTGCTCCTGCTTCTGGGCTTACCTGACAGATTGCAATTAGTGGCTGGGCTGACACCCGCTGTGGTCAGGGATGTGATTTACTCCAGGTAGTAGGTGTGGTTCAGAGCAGATTCAAGTCATTGTTCAAAGTTAACTTTGGGCTCTCTGCCAAATGCCTGAGCAGGGGTCTTGGTGACTGTCCAGCGGCACAGAGTGAATACAAGCAGTGACCATGATGTTAGCTGGTAGATAAAACTTGTGTGTGTGGCTATGTTTATGTAAGGATGGAGCACTCCTCAAGAAGTTTGGCCTACTACAGCTGTAGTAAAACCCCCAATATTTATCACATATGCTCTCCAAGTGGGATTGCTTTCTCCAGCTGTGGCTGGGAAAAGGCTGGAGCTGCTTTGCAGCCAAGCCTCTAAAACCATGTTCACTCACAGCAACCGTGTGAAACTTTAGTGCTGTGAACACTTCGTGTGCTCCAACAAGTTTGCACAGCCAGGCAAGAGGGGAGGAAACAAGGGGAAGAGTGGGAGAGCGATGGTAAATCAGCCAAGCCTCTTTGCTATACTGCGCTTTACGGCAGCAGTTGTTCATAATGCAACTCAGCTGTTACGAGTATTCCTCTTTTCAATAGTACAAATATGTATTTGTGGGTTTTCAGCCTCTGAGTTTTGGTGGAAGAAGGTTACAATTTGTTAGAGTTGAGTTGTTAAAATCTTAGTTTCCTTTAAGTATCCGATAATGTTTACATAAAAACTGCACTGAAAACTATGGTCCAAGATGCAGATGTGTTCAGAGATCCACACCTCGATCACAGTAATTCTTTCATGCTCAGAGGGTTCTCATTTTTTAAAAAATAAATGCCAGTGTGTATATACACTGCGCTGTGGTGATCTGCAGTACTTTTACAACCCTAGATATCAGCATGTATGGAGTAAGCCACCAATTAAATGCATCACACAGGTTTATTGCTCCATGCCAGCCACTAGAACAGTTCTTTGTACAAATTTGAGAGCACACAGTGAAGACCTGAAATGATTTACCAAATATATCCAGCTTCAAGAGTCCTGCTGCTGATGGGCACCTTCTGGAGACAGGGGTGGGTATTAGTGACCCTTTAGGACGACTCAGAGACAGTATCTCATCAGGAGGCATGTCACGGATAAACAAGTGTGCTGTGAAGAGCCACAGGCTCATGGGAACCACAGGAAGCTATTGCATGAAACAAAACAGTAATACACCAACATAGTAGGTTTGGAAAGGTCAATGTGTTTAATAACTGCTCTTCTCTCCAGGTTCTGTCATGCAGTTACAAAGTCGTTAGAAAAAAAGCATGGGTTTCTGGGAGGAACTAGTTGTCTTTTAAAAAAAAACATTCATATTGGTTACATAAATAACATCTGGCACTTCAAGGGGACTCCATGGGACAGAAGCCTTACGCTTTAAAAACTGTGCTTGATCCAATAGCATGTTGAGGTCCACTTTGTTGCCCTCTAATATATTCAAAACTTTTGAGACCTCCTGATGACAAAAAAAAAAAGGCTGTGTGTGTTAAGACAGTGGATTAAGTTTATAGCAGCAGCATTCTAGCTCCTCTGGAGTTTGGCCAATGATTTCTGGGTTCAGGTTTGCTTTAGTTGTTCACTGAGGCAGTATCTCATTTTCAGGAAAGCCTCTGAAAGGAAAGGACTGAAAAAATCCAAAAGACCGAACTGTGATTGTTTACCAAATTCAGACTATCTCTTGTTTTAAAAAAAAGAAAACAACCTAGAGTGAGAATTGTTATGTAGAGACTTGATTAAAAATGGAACTGGAGTTGCTCAATAGTTTCAGCTTATAAAAATATTAGTCTGTCACCTCTGCATCCCTCATGGTGATAGTCAAGCTAGCTCCAACAAGCAATAAAAGGCAGTCCTAGAACAGCAGCACGGGTAAAGAAAAACCATTGCCTAAAGAGAGTCAGGCCTGAGGCTTTACTACCGATAAAAATGCGACTCCTATCGAGGTTAATCCCTGCTGGAGGCCCGTTCTTCCTTTGACAACGCCGCAGCATTGATCAGACGAGGCCTCACTCAAAGTGCCGAAGCCAAAATTACATCGTTAAACAAAAGTGCATGAAGTAATAATGAGCAAAGTGCTCACCTAGTACAGTATCTGATCTGAAGTCTGAGAAGTGGCTCAGGTGGCAAGTCCACTCTTCCATCCGGAAAATGTACCATTTTGTTTTGTAGGCGAAATACCCAGAATGGCCCCCACAAGTGCAGATGAACGTAACGGTTACCTTCAGATACATACTTGTATACCACTTCCTAATCCATGGATTTATTTTTTTTTTATTGTAAAAAAGACTAGTTTGGACTGAAACTAATTGAGAATATAATCCACTACAATGTCAGAAGAAAAGAAGATTTTGTGGTTACATGTAAACTTGTGATAAGCTTTCTCAAGAAGAGGGTACATGAACAGCGAGAGGAGAGGGGTACAGTGAGGAGCGGCCCCGGCCCGTTTATGTAAAGGTTAGGCCAGCCTCGTTGTACACCTTGAAGACTTTCTCGATTGCATTGACGTAGGCAGCTGTCCGCAGGTCCAGACCCAGGTTGTACTTCATGGCAGTACGCATGATTTGCTGAAACAGCAAAGGTTACGTGTCACTTCTGCGAGTTTCTCCACAGGAACAAAACTAGATTTTCCTTGGAGGATCCAAGTTGGAGCCACTAGACTGAATCTAACATTGCTGACAGGAAAGCAAAGCACTCCGAGCTACGTGTCCCAGGTACAAGAGGACGCCTGAAAAGTTTCTAATTACTACAGCTTCTCCTAAGAAATACTTCTGATCCCATGCCTTAGTCACCCGTGTTTACTACACCCGGTCAAAGCTGGCCATCCCAGCACAGAGCGGAAATACTTCATACTCACAGTGACCTCTGTTATCGTGAACTGTTTATCTGCTCCTTTAATGGCAAGGAAATCGTGTACAACCCACTCAAAAACTGTCCCAAGGTCATGCAAGTTCTTTTTGCTGTATCTACTAACGCGATACTCACCCGGGCAGAGCGCTCCATTGTATAAGCCAGCCCGGAGTGGACAATGTCTTTCTCAGACGCACCCTATGATGACAGGGAATAGAATCAGGGTTTAATCCAAAACACAGAAAGGTACTAGTTGTGCGTTAGGGACAATGACGTGTTGCATCTCCATAATTACTGAAGCGTGCTCACTCATTTTTTTCAAATGACTGTTGTAAGAACCTAAATCACCTTCACTGTGTTCCTTGAGCTAATTATGGTCAGTTCCATTCTAAAGCCTCGGACTAAGCACTGAAGCCTTTTATCTGCCTAGCTTCTAGATGCATGATGCCAGCCTTGTTTATTGATGTTGTAACTCCTGTTTTCAGTCAGCAACCTGTAGAAGCTCCTTGCAGTTCTTCTGAAGACAGTCAGGTTTTAGGAAGGGCATGGATCCCCATTTCATGGACTCAACCTTGTATTAGCCCTGAGCAACTCCAGAATAACTTTGTTCCCATTAAAATTTAAACAGAACAATAAATAATTGAAGATAGCCTGAATGAGGATGACTATCAGCTGCAGTGTCCCATCATCTCTGGCTTATATTGTGGCATCATTAGTCACTCTTTTCCCTTCAGGACCATTTCTAACGCAGGATTTGCTTTTTGATTGCTATGGATTTCTAAGCTTATATTTTGTCATGATCTCCTGACCTTCCATTCCAATCCAAATGGATCAGCTCACAACTCATCGTTTTATATGGAAATCTCCCCACTGCGTATTGCTACCCATTAGGTAACAATGAATTTTACCTGACATTTCTTTGCCTGTTAATTCAGTCTTAGAGGAACTTTGTAGGGCTTTTTACCCAGCTCTTGTCCGTATTATCTGGAGTTACAGAAACAGCTTATCAAACTGTCTGTGGGGTGGGATCTTCTTGCAAGTTGTTCGGAAATCTAGGCCAACTGCATCAAGGAGATCTCCAGAACAAATTCTGGTACTGCTTGAGGCAGTATTTCCCACTACAAAAGCGCCATAGACTTAGTTAGGGCTCATATCGTGGTATCCTATGTATTTATCAGGTTAACCAACAGAAACATCAAGCATTTCATGGCAAACAAAAGCATTAAGAAAAATCACAGGATTTTAAGTTTTCCTTACTGGCCTGCAAAAAAGAATTGTTGCCTGCACCCTCGCCAGTTAAAAAAGAGATAAACACACGGGTTGTCTGAACAGTGGAGATAGTTTTTTGCTCTGAAAAACTCCAGTAAAAGGAAGAAAAACCAGCTAGCTTCTAGGATTCCTATGCAGTTCAGATCATAAGCTTGCTTGCTTTGTTTGGCCAGCAGGCTTGCCTGGGGCAAAACCCTCTGTGACAGCTACAATGGTAACATTTAGATTCCGGTTATAATAACAGAATACAGTAACAGTGAAAAAACAGCAGCAAAGTGACTACTTACTGATATCCTATCTTGAAATTCTGCTGTAGGCACCACTGGAATAGTTCCACCGTGTTTCCCAAATTTTCTTTCCAAGCTTTCCTGGACAGACACTAGAAGGGTTAAAAAAAAAAAAGCAGAGGCAAGGTAAGCGACAAGGGAAGGAGCTGACCCCAGGACTCGCAGTGTTCAGTGGCATGAAATACAGACTACAGGGATGGGGGACAAAGGAAGTCATCTGGGTTTTTGGTTTCCTGAGAAAAGGGAAAGATGTCTTCTACAGAATATTGTTTAAAATTGAGCAATATCCTGCAGTTCCTCTCTCCGTGTAATGGGTATTCTGGCCCAGAAGCTGGGAAGCACAGAACAACCCTAAGTGGATCTGTGGACGACAAGCAGGTTTTCACAGCACCTTTCACAGCAATTCTATTATTGCTCTTTATATAAATTCTCTATTTTTGCATAAGCAGAACAATGTTCTCCACTTGAACTTTGAATACTTCTCAAATACCAAGTGTACAGCTGAAAGACATTTATTAAGAAGCAAATAAATATTTCACGTAAGTGGTTTGAGTTCAGTTTTTTCATCAAACTGAGGAAAGCATCACTTTATGAATGAAAAGATAACTGAAACAAGTACGCGTTAACTGAAGTCACTGGAGTTGCAAGCCAGTTAACCTATCAAATCTTTCTCACCCTTCAGTACAGAGGAGTAAGAGACTTGGAGGAAATTGCGGTGAATTTAAAATAGTTCTGTATTCATTTCTCCAGCAT
The DNA here is from genome assembly GCA_009769605.1 of Bucorvus abyssinicus. Lineage (NCBI taxonomy): Eukaryota > Metazoa > Chordata > Aves > Bucerotiformes > Bucorvidae > Bucorvus > Bucorvus abyssinicus. Next base: position 37,465,037 of record CM020032.1, read on the forward strand.
TGGGTGTTTGCTATTAATTAAAGAGTAAGGGAAAGCAGAACCGAGCACTTACTGAGCAAGTGGTAGTTTGAATCCCTTTCATATTTAAAAGTCAAGCGGCCGTAACTGACGTGGTTCAAGTTTTTCAGCCATTCAAAATAGGATACCGTTACGCCACCCGCGTTCAGGTAGAGATCCTGCACAGGAACAGGGAATGTCTTGAATCGTGACCACGGGACAAAGACAGCTCTGCTGTACTAAGCAGAAGTATGATGTACAAGGCACTAGTTCAAACCAAGGTACTGCAGACAATCCAGTCGTTGCTCTTATGTTACAACACTTCTCCTCTCTGCAGCCCAGGAATTACTTCTACTGGTTTAAAAAAGGACTTGACTTTAGGACACAGGACGTTCAGGTGTGCTTGACCAACTACTTTCTTTTACTTTAGCACAAGTTTTTAATCAAGAAAATAGGGCTTGCTTAGTCCATCTCAGTGAGTAAAGGCTGCAGATCAGCCACTCTTCCCAACAGTATCACTCCATCAGGACACTCTCTCTGGAAAAAGATTATCGTTATACCTGGACAGGTCTTATCCTTTCAAATTATCACTGTAGGTAACGCTTACTCTATACAACCTACAACACACAGTTCTGTCAGAGCATCACCCAGAGGCACCACGTTTACAAAGAAACCAGGCAGTGTATTTACTCTGCCTTCTCCCTTTGCATAGTAGACTATTTCGTTAGGCAAAACTACAGATTTAAGAATCAACTGTGCATCATGCTCTCTTCTGGACATGTAGCTTCCACGTAACAGTTATCTTTGGTCATTTACAGTTGCAGTGAGATCGTTAAGTAATTACTACCCATCTTAAGCCACAAGGAAACCCTTTTCCTAGACAGCAGTTGTTAAAAACCACTCTTATGGCTATTAACAAAAACCTTCAATAAATCACATCTCACTACAATTCACCGGAATACTGCCCTTGTGATGAAAATCAAAGATCATAGTAGAACCTTACAGGGATGACCATGATATTCCGCTCCAAGAAGATTTTGTCAGCTTCAGGAGTCGTAGGCCCATTGGCACCTTCAGCAATAATCTGAAAGGAATCACAGCAGAGTTTGGGTTTTTCTATGAAATTATTGAACGCTGGCTATTTTTCATTTACATCTGAACTCTCCAACTTACTTTTGCTTTAACCTTGTGAGCGTTGGCCTTAGTCAACTGCTTCTCGCTGGCGGCAGGGATGAGAATGTCACAGTCTGTTTCCAGGATACTGCCCTCAAGAGTCTGTGCTTTAGGGAAGCCCATGATTGTCCCATGTTGCTGTTTGAAAAGAACAAAATAGGGTGTTTTTAGTGTGTGTGTGTACTTGTATGACCTCCTTCCCTTCTTCTAACTTCCACAAAATGAAGAAGGGGAAGCAACAGTACTAGGAAGACAGCCTGTAACAGAATTCCTCTTATTCAAGTCACGCTGCCAGAGGGGCTTTGGTTTTTTCAGAAACACCCAACAGGTAAGAAAGCAGCAAAAGTGCACACTGAAGCCTTAAATGCTTCTGATTGTCAGTCAGGAATCCTTCAGGAACCGCCCTGCCCTGATTCCTTGAGACATCCTTCCTAGTTTAGAGAAAGGCAAAATAACCAGGAACTCCAATTCTGAAACTGAAGTAATTAGCCTGCACACGTGCAAGCCCTTGCTGTTTTTCTGAGAGTCATGACAAGGGTGAAAAAATACCTGCATTCATACTGGGGATACGGAGAAAGCCAGAAGAATCAAGGTGCCCAAGCCATTTTGTAAGTACTAATTGCAGCATGATTTAAATACCACAAATTAACACCAGTCTATAGTCAGCCTCCGTACTTGTGAAGCTGACAAACGAAACTCTGCTCAGCGAGGTTTCATACCAATTTGTAATCTTCTAGCTCCTTTGGGTCAATCCCATCAGGATTCCAGATAGAACCATTAAACTCTCCCACGGCAACGCATTTTGCTCCAAAACGATGCAAGTATCTCATAGAATGCAAGCCCACGTTGCCAAATCCCTGAAGGTGGAAAGAGAGAGGGAAAAGCAGTTAACCCTTCAGTAAAATGGTGATTGGTGCTAAGGCTTACATAGCTTTGAATAGTTGTATACAGTTCTTCATCTATTGGCGTATTTTGGCTTTAGACGGTGTGTATAGCAAAGCTGGAGGGAATCTCAGAGGCGTTCTCTTCTAGTCTGAATGTCACTGTAGAAATTAGGCGGAGTCAGCAACGTACAGTCCTGCTAAGATTTTTATACTGGAAATACAGAAGGGAAGCATTAATGCTACTATGAAAGTGTCAATACTGTGACGTTTATCAACACAGGAGCGTCAGGTGTATCTATTTTATAACTGGCGCCGTCTTAGAGGGATGCAGGGATTTTCTATGACTATTCAAAGGTTTGGCTAACATTTGCAGGCCAGGAAATATTCTCGTTTAATTTGGGTGAGGAAGGCTTGAAAGGGTAAAACCATCCCACAATGGAAAGCATTAAACAAGAATATCATTAATTCTTCACATTAAAACATAGAGACCAGTAGGAATTTCTAATACATTCTAATACCTTTCTAATACCAGTAATTTCTAAGTCATTTCTGAAGGAGTCCTGTCCAAACAGAATGCCTAAACTGCAGTTCAGATAATCTTGCATTTCATTTGCATGTTTTATATCCTTACAGACATAGAAAACCTAATTCCAGGCTGTTATTCAACATTCTGGAAGTAAAGGAACACACATGGCAGGACAAAAGGTCACATAATCCATATCAAAAGTTTGTAGGGAGATTCTGTGCTGGAAAAAAAGCTGAATATTAAATTCCTGTATAATATAGCTCCACTTATATTTAGGATTCTTGATTGTATCTTAGAAACAAACTTTGATACAACAGTTTGTTGTGCATTAGGTCGCTTTGTAATGCTATATCCTTGTTTTCCTAGAAAAATCTTGAGCTATTCCGATGGCCGTGTTTTCAGCCTGAGTTAGCTCAAGTGCCTGTTGGTTAGACCTCTGCCAGGCATGAAAATGCCAAAGTGCGGGGAGATGAGTGTGCTGCAGCGTCCGTGCAGGGCAGAGAGTTTTCTTTCAGCCCACTGGTCAACTCGGAGGCTGCAATTACCCTGCTATTTCTAACAACCAGTGCATTGGTACTGAAAACAACAAAACAAAGCAACCCCTCCCATCTTCCGCTGACCATACCGAAAGCTGAACAGAACTAGTGTGCAATGCCTTAGTTTAAAGAACTCCTGTCACTGCATTTGCTCTTTGCAGCCAGTGTCTATAAAGACTGGAGATTTGGCTTTGTGCCTCTAGAGTGCAATTGAAACTTCGGTTTCTAAAAAACAGTCCGAAATAAAGGGCACCTATGTTGCTTGAAAAGTGCTTCTAAAGTTTGAGAGTAAAGGTTAACTTCGAAGTCGTAAAAACCTAACAGGATTTATTGCTACAAGCCTTTTTAAAAGCAGCTCTGCTGGAACTTTGTTTACTGTTTTTTCCCTGCAGCTGAAGGAAAAAAAGTTACCTGAACAGCAAATGTTTTATCTCCAAATCCAGGAGTCATTCCTAATATACTCATATATGACGCTTCGTTGATGAAATTTTCAATTCCATGGAAGAGACCGCGACCAGTTGCAGATATACGTCCATGGATCCCACCCTGGCTGATGGGTTTACCGGTTACACATGCATGTGCGTTAATATCCTGTAAGACAGCGAAGGGCTTGTGAGCTATGGAATTAACCAAAGAATGGCTGGAACAAGAAGTTGTATGCACTTCAGAGAGAAGGGAAAGCAGGACAAATTAAAAGGCTTTGAGGGATGTGTTTCTCAGAATTAGCTCCTGTTACAGCCATAATTTCCATCGTTATTCTTGACATTTTAATCTTTTAAAGGGCTCAGACATATCCTTGGACTGGTTTTTAATCGTCTTTAAAGAGGGTTTAGGGTTCCTTTATACTGAATTCAGCTATTTTGAAATGACAATGCAGACCTAATACCTTCCTCTTGTCAGAATACAGGGATGTTTGATCTCAGAGGAAAATCTACAGTACAGAGGTTGTATGGAAAAAGTTAAGTCAGTCCTTACTACTTCTATTCAGAAAAGCAGCATATACAGTCAAGCCTCTATCCTTAATTTGGTGGCAATAAAATTAAATTCTCCATGTGCTGGACAGCTAGCCAAGATAAATGAGACTGTTTAAAATAGACTATTTAGTTGTTCGAATTGCAATGAATGACTTGAAAAAACTTCTCCCAAACTAGACGCTGCTTGGGCCTCCCTCTTCTGCCACCTCTGGTTCCCATGTTCCCACAGCCTGGGAGCACAGTCACACAGCGGCTTGGCCTCCAGCACAAGAGAAAGAGGAGGGATGAAAAGGAGCCCACTGAAATGAGGCTGCCAGCAGCCGGACAGGTTTCCATTCCACCAGCCCTGTATTCACTGGGAGGCTCACTCCTCTCCATCACTGGTGCCAAAGGCATTTGCATGCCCATGGCATGAGGGCAAGATGTCTGGTGAGAGGAAGGAAAGGAGCAGACAAAAGTAAAGGGGGGCAGAACGGCAGGAGATGACTAGAGCCACAGTGGAAACGAAAACTTTTTGTTGCTTGCTAGCGACAGTGAGTTAATATACAGAGCCACAGATAACCCCTCCTTAAAAACAGTGAAAGTGATGCTGGGCTTGCCTCAAAATTCCTATTTCAGTTTCCCAAAATAAGCTGTATTGCTCCCATGAAGCCATATGCTCCCTCTGGTGGCATATCAACTGAGAGCTGTGTTGGTGGCTTGCCAGGAACAACTTGGCTGGCGTTGGGATGTATTTTTAGGTTTTCATTCTGTTTCAGATTGAATTGACAATTTTAGCCTTCATGCGTTCACGAGGGAGGAAGGATGTTTTATAAACACCTGAGGAAATACAGCCTCCCACCCTGTGTAAGAATGTATTTGTTAAAGCCTTCACGTGTCCCCAAAGTCAGTGGGATGTGTCAGGAAGTACAGAAGACTGGAAAGGATGAATTTAATCAAAAACTTTAGCTATATGAAATTCAGTGATCCAGCAACTTCAGATGGATTTTCTGGAACAGTTAACATGGTAGTTATTAAAGACTTGCATGGTTAGGCAAGAAAACAGAGCATGAGGTGAGCGCAGGTCCGGGTCTCCTTAAAGTCACATACATAAACCACAGTCGATATCAAAGTCCTAAAAACTTCGGGTTTAAGTCAATCAAAAAAATGCTTACTACGTCTTGGTTCAAAAAAGAACGGAAGTGGCTTTTAACGAGAAGCTTGTAAAGTGGCCTTATGGCTGGCATTAAAGACCTCTGTATTAGTACTAGTAGTCCGTGAACTTGGTTGGCAAAGTTCAGAAGCTGAACTTTTGCTTGGTTCTTAACCCCTTTCCACGCTGCAACAATATTCTCTTTGTCTCTCCAGCTTCCTGGCTCTGTACGTCAGGTTTCAGGCAGGCTTCCCTTACCTGTTTACATCTCTTACTTGACTTTTCATTTCTACTACAAGCTCCCTGAAGACACACCTCTGTGTGCAACCTCACTGACTCATCAGGTCTGTAGATTCATCGGCTCCCTCTTTCCACTCCACCACATGTAGTCCCTCCCGTAGCTTCCATCTGAATTTTGGTTAGTGTCTGAATTCTGGTTTTCTGAATTATAGTTAGTGTCACTTTTTGGTCAATGGTCATTTTCTGCCCTTTCTCCCTCCCCTCCTCCTCCTGGGGTAACTTTTACAGATTTGGTATTCCCTAATCACCTTTGTTTTTGTACTTGGTGTCGCAACCACATCGTTGTCTGAAACACCTTCCTCTACAGATTGGTTTTGACAGATTATTCCACTTCTTTATAGCCTTGTCAGAGCTCTTTATACCTAGTCCACACAACAAGCTGACATGACAAAGTGGACAGAACAAGAAATTCAGCCATTTAAAAATCTTCTCCTCTATCAGTGTTTAGTTTTCTGCCTATTAAAACACCCGGAACCTTCTGACTAAAACTGTATGTGAACTATTAACAACACAGCAAATCTTAAAGCCGGTCACGCGCTGGGAGCCTTCTGTGCCAGCTGTAAGGTAACAAAGCTGTTACCACGGGGGACTACACAGTTTAGTGCAAGGAGTTAAATGTTAAAACTTAACATGCTTTGAGGCAGTAGTTTTCTTAAATATTGGAATTTTAAGTTACGACTGAGGGAGCAAGTTGCCAGTCTGCATGCTAAGGTCTTTTTGAAGTTGTCATTTTGGCCTTTTTATCAGGTTTAAGGTTTTAAATAAAATAATTTACATTTACATATGCGAGTAACAAAAAGCAAGTCGTGTTTTGTTGTGATATCCCAACAGACAGCTCTGCGTAAAAGTGATTTTACTCAACTCATCAGCAAGGCACAGCCTATTCCTCAAGCATTCCTTTTTTCACCCCATAAGATACCTTAGATGCTATTTCAGATCTAGAATAACCTGTGCCGCCCCATCCTCCTATGTTAAAGGCATCAGACAGCACAGGACAAGTATTCTGCCAAGGGAATGTCTCGGGAAAGCCAGGCACGTCCTAAGCAGACATGCCAGAGAGAAATACGTGTCGGGTGGCTCTACTGCCTTGTTTCTGGCATGTCCACCCTGCTGTACTGCTGAGGAACTGTTGGAAGGGACTGCAGAGAGTGAAAAGAGAGAGCCTTTTCAATTCTGAAGGAGCTGGGAGAGGCAAACATGCAACAGCTCAGCATATTAACACCCTAACGGAGCTGAGGCAAGGCTCCTTAGCAAAGCATGACCTGCTGCAGTGGCAGGAGCCACATCTGAAAGAGAAGGTAGAAAGTTTGGGTAGCATGGACAGTAGAGCCTTAAGAAATAAGTTGTCCATAACACATTTTTTATTTGTCCAACCTGGCAAAAGTGTTTGGTCAACAGTCATGGTTTTGGTACACTCAGAACAGGTAGAAATAATCCCAGCAAGATTTAATCCATTTTTTTATTGCCTTCTGGCCAATAAATTGTATCAGTGTCCTTTTGCTTTGCATTTTGGAGACTCTGCTGAAGTTTATGCTGATTACCTGTTACTTTTAGAGGACCACAGAGAACTTTAATGCTTTCACAGGTTATACCCGTAGTGTGAACTTAATTTACGTGGTTTCTTGAATGCACAGAAGTATGAGCATTTATTTACTAACACTTGTAAATTCAGTAGTCTGAAACCGAAAGATTTCAGTAGTTTAAGGCTGTACCAACTATTAAGGTTTAACAACTTTAACTTAGTAATTACAGTACTAATGCAAAACAGAGAGAAATGGTAGAAATAGAAACCAATTTTAGACTAAGTATGAGACCTTTAAAACCGGTGTATTTTTCTTTTGCTGAGCAGTTCCCATCAGTATCGTATCAGACAAATTTAATTTAGACCTAGTATAAAAATGTTGCCCTTTAAGATTTTTTCCTTAACCGTACCCTAAAAACCTCACACCGATGAAGCTGTTACAGTTTGCAAGAATGTATTTAGATCCACATAATTAAATAAAATGGCATGATTAAGCAGCACAGTAATAAATTCCTAGATAAAAGGATTTCTGCACAGACCAAGAAAGCTTCTCTGCTCACGACTTACGTAGTGTCCTATGGTACTGGCATAGGTGTCGGCAATCCAGGACATCTCCCTCTCCCCTGTGCTCATATCGGGAGCAGGCACATCAACACCAGGTCCTGTTGGCAACAGCGAAAATGGCTTTTAGGGATCAAACACAGTTATCTTCAACCATTATTCCCTTGGGAACCAGGCAGGCTTTGGCAGAGAAGAACCGTTTTCCTGTTTAATCCTCGGTTTATTATCCAAGCAACAGATTCTTCTGAATTCGGTTCATTTTTAGATGCCATATCACGCATTTGTACAACACTGTCAAAAGCTCCAGCCTTTCACACCAGCCATCCACTAAGATGAAGGTCAGTTTGTCAATAAAAAGTCAGAGTAAGATAATGCATCAAAAGCATATTTACATTTTTTTTGGACTGTCATTGCTGTAGCAACAGGAAGGGCGCTATCTAGCTATGATTTCTATTATAACGTGATGTTGGTTGTTTTTCTTTATTGCATTAGAGCTTCCTTTTTGTTCCTGGGCAAGTTTAGAAATTGAAGACAGGCTATTCCTAGTCATTGCACTGTAGCACACGCATTTGATTTTACCCCTCACTTCAAAAAAGAGACGTTACATCTTTCTTGATGAAGTAAACCTCTGAAAGAACTTCCACATATCTGCTGTAATAAAAACAAATTCTGACTGTCTTCTCTCGGTAACCAAAAATAGCATGTGTCCAACCTATTTAAGATGAGAGGGACTTGCTCAGGAAGATTGTAAACACTGCTCTGTCTCTACTGATTTTTTTCTAAGTATTTTAAAAAGGTTTGTGAAAACTGCGTAGCACCAACCATAGCACCAAAAAGGAAGACAAATTTAATCAATCCTTTTTAATTGTCACTGAACTAATAATCTCTATAGCTGGCAGAGTGGATAGTATGACCCTATGTCAATACATGTGTTTATACAGAAGCTTAATTTAGATGAGAAACACTCTGGCTGGAAGAGCAGGTGACAAACACTGGCTGAAGAGCAAGAAAACGCAGATAAATGCATATACATTCCCAGGCGCTGTTAGACATCAGGAATACATGACAGACCTTTAACTAGTTACATGTCTTTATTATTCACTTGAAAAAGAGCCTTCTCCAGGTAAAGATCCTCCATTCAACTACAAGTTTTGCTGGTAACACTCGGCTTTCTCCGGAGGAGACTGCCAGATGGCAACTGCAGACCACAAGCCCTCAGAACAAATACTCAGGGCTGAGAGGCTGACTGAAACGCCTCCTAACATTACAGAAGCCGAGGTTCTGTTACCACAGGCACCTATGCTTCTTGCCTAGGCTTCTCTTGCAGCCTGTGGTTGCCATGGGTGAAGCCATCAACTTTCTGTGGGGTGGATCTTCTATTTCCTTCCTCTGTTTCCTCAGATACCTGCCAAAAGCCTCAACTGAGACGACAGGAAACAGTAACAGCAAAGAGTTTGGTATTAGAGATTAAAATTGCCACAAACTCGGTCACAATTTTATAATCTACCTCTAAGAGAAATGTGATTCGTTCTGGATCCTGTGAGCTCAGCTTTTGTGACTTTTCACAGCAGAACAGCCACCAGAAACAAGTTAAGACATAGTTCCCTTTAAAATGCACCATGACACAATGACTCAACTCTTTGTGGCTCTTTGCTGAAAGTTCTGTACCCAGATTACTCACGGCTCTCAAAAATCCGGTTATTTAAGGATACTATCTAGCGGATGCTACCGATGCACAATAAATCAGGTTCCTAAATTTTAACAGTAAAGTTGCACAACATACCAATAAAGCCCTTTTTCGCTAGCTCCATGGTAAACCTTCTTGTGATCTTTTCCAATTCATTGTCCTATAGAGAAAACGCAATAAATACCACATGAAATCATTAGCATTCAGGAATATTTGCTAGAACTTAAAAGATGCCCTTTTCTTTTAGAAGAAAGTATGATTCCTGTATTTATACAATTTATATGCCACTCCCTAACAGACCCTTGGTACTCAGGCAGCACAAGGAAACACTCGGCTTTCTTTCGGCACATTCTGATCCATGACAAGTCAGGAGTGTGGCACAGGAAGAACCACCTGTCCTGAGGCAGAGATTCCCAGCAAACAAATCTGATATCCTACGGGAGAGACTTATAGCCAGGAACAGCAAAAGCCGGCCTGCCGGCTGTGTGATCAACACAGTCGAACGACTTCACACAAACCCTTACAGCAGCTTAAGAGTATCTGTTACGTAGTCGAGTATTCCTTTCTGTACGAGTTATTTTAATTAGGGCAGCAAGGCAAGCCTGCAGTGAACCTTTTATAAGCCAAGTTAGTTATTATTCACACTGGAACACCGCACAGAAAGGTTTAATAGAGCATAAAACTGTTTGTCAAAATAAACAAAACCATTAACTTTTTTTCTAAGAGTGATTTAATTTAAGCCTTTATTAACAGCATCAACTTAAAAAAAAATTCAGGTTCCAAATTATTTGCAGTCTCCTGACTTGAAGAGAAAAAAGTAATAAATTAAATAATTGAAGTATTCCACCTCTGAAACACTTCTAAAAATTCTTTTCCTACCTATTACACACACAAGCTAAATTCAGCCTTTACAGAGGCAGCAGTGGCAGTGAGTTTTCAGTGGTCAGTAACGCCCTTAGAAGAGGTTTTTTAACTGGCTGGCTTCAGTACTGCAGATAACTGAATTTTTATCTACGATTAAGCTTACTGTGTAGTTCTTGGGATTGATCTTGACGCCAGCCTTTGCCCCACCAAATGGCACATCTACAAGAATGCAAAGGAAAATCATTTTACTTTTTCAAGAACAAAGGCAGAACACATCAGTAATATGTGTGAGTAGTGATATCTTTGCTTTTAGCAGTGAATTTGGTTTTGCCACGTTCAGGGCTTCGCAAGAGTAATCTGTAACCTCATCTAGGTACGCCTCTAAAAACAGGAAATCTTTCTTGGGCAGCTTGAAAAGGCTCTTTGAAACCCAAAAGTTCATGATTTCAGTTTTCTACGCTTCATGCTCTTGTACTTGGCACTTGTAGAAACGATACGTTTTACGGTTTATATTTTACTGGTGTGGCTCAAAAATTTTACTTTGGAAGTCCTAAGTGGAGTGTCTCTATATATATTAAAGAAGTATTTTGTTTTCTTACACATAATGAGCAGATTCTCTCCAAACTCCCCTACAATTTAGCAGCTGTGTATGAATTATTCTTCTTTATAACTCATAAAGGAATTTCATCCTTCTCCCTCTACAGCTCCCCTCCCTGAATCCTTTACAGCCTCCATCTGTTCCCCCTAAAATTAGTCCCTCCTAATCCAAGTTTGTCATACTTTGATTTGAGTTCAAGATGGTGTACTTTTACGGGAGGGGGTAGCTAGCAGAATTTGGACTTTTCAAATGAAAAGGCAACTTTATTCAAGTATCTGCAGTAACAGCAGAGGGACTATGTATTATTATTTTAGTCATTATACATATAGTCAGAGATTAGTGCCTAAAACTTTATCCTTTCACTTCTGTAAATTACCTCAGTACTGATTGAAATTAAAGATTGTATCCTTGCCTGGAAAATTATCACTTACCAACCACAGCACATTTGTATGTCATTAGAGATGCCAAGGCTTTCACTTCATCCACACTCACGTCCAAACTGTAACGAATACCTGCAAGACACATGAGAAAAAAAGGAATTCACTGAACAACTTCATGGGTATTTAGGAATTGGGAAAGTTAATTCTACACCAGCCATCTGTAACACGCAAGTATGTAATATATCAACCTATTTGCTTTAAGACTCAAAGAACAATCCCCGTTCTCCTACTTTTAGTATGTATCTTTTACTCGGCAGAAATTCAAGTGTTCAGTGATTCTCTATTAAGTAGTTTAACAGCGGCACTCAAGCTTGGAACAAAAGTGAGTATTCTTTGGGAGGCGGATGAGCCAAGGTGATAGGAGTGGAGTTTTCAAGAGGCTGATAAAGCTCATCAGCATTCCAGAAGATCTTCAGCTTCGGCCTTCATTCATCGGAGATAGAAGATGAACTTTGCTCCTGAACTTATCAGAACAGGTTATAATCACGATTTTTTTGCTAGGGTAATGCAAGCTCCTGTTAAGTTTTGAGCCTTGGAATACATGGGCTGTGGACCCACAAAACCACGCACAGCTTTGGGGCTCTGGCTGCCAGGCACAGCCACCTCCCAGCAAGCCACTCCGCCAATTCAAATGTGTTCAAAACATTTTGATGGAGTAACTCTACCCCAGCAAGCTGGTGTGCGCCGGCCACCCATCCCACACCCGCGTGGAAGCCAGCCCACACCTGCCTTCCCTGCTCTGAGTCACCCATCAGAACTGCAAGCGTGGGCTGACATATGGTCCAGATGCAAATTCAAATTGCTGTGCTCTGACAGCGGCTGGGATGCAAAATGGGAGATCCCAGCCTTCAAGGCAGTTCAAAACGGAGTGGAAAATGATTCCTCAAAGGTATGGAAATCTGTCACCTGCCTGACTCCTACCAGTCTTCTAAAAAATGGGTTTAGCTGACCAGTAAATTGATTGACCTCAAAGTTAAAATCAACGTATTCTACACGTGGTCGCAGAGTAGAAAATATTTAACCAAAGTGACAGGGCACAAATACAGAACTACAGAAGCCGAAACATGATGTTTAAGATCGACACAGCGCCTGAAGTCATTGTGGCCAAAGCAGAAAAAACCCCAAACCCTACAGCTATACGTTACCTCCTACCCAAGCTTCTCTACACCACTAAGCCTATAACAGAGCCACGAAGAATTTATTACCCCCACCTCTGCTCCCCAAGTCCTTGGCTACAGGTTGTGCCAAGTTGCACGGCAGTTTGTAGCAGGCACAGAGTGTCCTTTAGATGCTAGGACAAGGCACCACAAATTTCCTATTATGTAAAGAGAAGACCATATTCAGGTCCTCAGGAGTGAAAAAAGGCCGGCATACATTATCTAAACCAAAACACTGTGCTGCTAGGAAAGCCATTCCTGAATGCTCTGGAAACAATCCCAGTTCCAAAGGAACTGAGTGCCACTCGAACAGAGCTGAGGGCCAAGCGCTGCTTTCTTATGTGAGTGCAGTCAGTGAAAGAAAGTACCATGCCTCTGCAGCACGGAATTTAAATTTAGTGTGCGTCTGGGGAGAAGGAATGGTCTCCAAAAGCAAACTCACTAGTTTCTGACTTGGGTAGCTGTAAGGTGTTCATGTCTGGACTTTCAAGAACCTTCTGGCAGGGAAGTAACGTTCAAAATTTGAGTGGAATCTATCAGAGCCCAACAGACCAAAGTTACAATGTAGGCGGGTTTTTTAACATGTCTTACTCTGATCCTTCAGAGGAGTGGTTATCCTTCTGTCAAGCTCCAAGCAAGAACAAACACATCTCTGGGACTGACTGTCCTGCCTGGGGACACCGTTGCCGCTAGGCTTAGCATGGTACTCTGGGGACAGGTCTCATCTGAGCATTGCTCAAGCCAGCCAAGCCTGAAGCCACGGTCCACACCGGGCAGAACTGAACTCTGCCCCTCCACCCCCAGCTGAACTAGATCACTGTGTATTTATTTATTCAACCCAGATATTTATTCAAACTTCCAGTTGCCTACACAAAGCGGTTTGGCTGGAACTACACTCCTGCAGGCATACGAAATGTTGTTTATTGATATATGGAAAGCAACAGCGGGGACTAAATAGTTTGGGATAGTTATTTTGTATGATTTTAACCGGAAAGCAAATTACTGAAGGAGAGAGGGGCCTCTCCTGCACATCGTATGGAAGATCGGATCTGAAAAGGCGAACAAGCAGCAGTTCACCTAGGAGACACAAACACGTGCAAAACAGTTACCTCTCCAGTCTCCTTGTATTACAGTCAAGCGTTATTATAGACCCTACCGTAATAAATCTTAAACTTTCATGCCAAGGGAATTAGGGAAAAAGCTCCAAGACTAACAAAGTACTGAACGGCTTTCAGCCGAGATGCCTATTTATCACCCAGGTACAGACACCAGAATCGGGAAAACTTTCAGACTTGGGGCTGAAACTGTCCCTTTCTGGACAACTTCCTATTTTTGAGCAAGATTTAGCTTCTTTCCTAGCCTTTTAAACAGCTTTAATTGGAACGGCTTGTCTGCTGGCTTTACCTTCTTAAGTGGGAGACTAGCCAGTTCTGAGGGTTGTGTTGCCTTCGCCAGCTACTTCGCTCCGGTTTATCTGCTGAGAACTCTCATTAGCGTCAGGCAAAGTTTGGGGTGTGGATTCCAGGTTCCCTGACGGTGTGACGATTTTTCCCATCTGTGGCTTGAGTGGATAACATTTAAGATGCGCTAAAATTTCATTCCTTTTGACAATTTGGCCAGTTACCGTTTTCCAGGAACTGTAATCGCGCTACAGGAGCCCCCCCTCCTGCCAGGGAAGCTATTAGTGCTAAGCTGTTAGAACTGATGAGAAGCAGGCATCTGAGAACGCTGGACATTCCATCTGCTAGGGGATGCACAAAGATAAAAGACTTAATTTCTGTTCTGTTTGGATGTCAGTGAAATTCAGTTTGACAGCTTCCTCATTTGGCAGGAGGAGGGCATAGCCACGCATTTGTATGGCTCTTTTGGCAGTGTGACTACGCACCGATTGCCTGAGTCTAAAAATGGATCATACACCCAGATAAAATACTGTTGTTGTGGGGTTTTTTAAGATTCTTAATAAATAAGCAAACGAAAGTCACTGCTGCGCAACAAGATGGTGATTTTTTTAAACCCCAGCAAATCCCCCACAGTAAGTCTCTGGAAACTTGTGACTTTTACAGCCAGCTAGCTACAGAAAATAGTTTGAAGAAAGCCTCATGTTGCAGGATGACTCACTGCCATGGAAAATACTTTTCACTGGAAAACATACAAATTCTTGTTCTAGTTGGGAATTCTCTTCCCTTGCCACACCCCAAGAAGTCCAATAGTACACGAAGAAAGACTTTGTTTTTCTGTGCACAAGACCCTCTAGATAAGGAAATGTTTTCATTTTCAGTTTGTTTCCTTACTGGTCAGTATAAAGAGAAGGCTTTATCATCACGCTGCAGTGTCTACGCTTTTAAAACTCACTTTTTATGATCTGTATTTTGGTTATATTATACTTCACTATACTTTGGCCCAGTAATTGTTCTGGCCAAATTGAAATTTGTTCATCATTTAAGCTTAGCTTCTTAAGTAGATGCTGTGGATTAATGTCTGCTTTTCCAAACGGAGGCAGGAAAGCACTTAAAACACAGTATTTTCAAAATAAGTGTCACAGTAGTAAGCATCAGTAAGACTGTATTTTGGGTTCTATCATCATAGCGGTCAGTTACTACTTCAGTCAGCAGGTTTGTACTAACAGGCATGGACCAAAGGTCTTGATTCGGGGAAAACTGACTATCCACCCAGTGCAGATTTCAGGATGCACCGGGTGTTTATTATGCTTCCCTAGAAAACACAGTGTAGAGGACCACCAACTTTTCAAGGACGATTACTGCCTTTCTAGTATGCCTAAAAATTGACATTTAGGGAAGTTAGCGTAATTCTTTCCTGATCTTCTAGAGCAGTGATCTTAAACAATAGTATCTACGTATGTCCTCACCACTAATGAGAGCTAAGTATTCAGAGACAAGTCTCAAAACTAAACAGTTGCCATAGGAACAGTTCAGAGCAAAACACTTGGTAAACTACTCCTCCTGCATTAAAGATCCTGCAAATCTTAGCAAGTCTCTCAAGTTTTCCAGAACCTGGAACAGATTTGCATCTCAGCCTGAATTATTAACATCTAACTGAGGCTTTTGTCCTCCTGTGACTCTAGTGTTTTCTTCTAGTTGTGATCATCTTTTGAACTTCGAGACTAATCTGGGTCCTTCACAGACGACAATTCTTGTTAAGTTGGTGCATTTGTTCTGCTCACCTCTGTCTGCAAAAGGCTTGGTCATCAGAACAAGTGTTCCAAGGCAGCAGCTCTCCTACACCAACCCTACAGCACTCAGCAAAACAGCTTTCATGATGTTCTTGGAAAGTTTTTAGGCCTCGCTACAGCCATATTAATCTCCCAGTTGGCAAAACTGGTCTGTGCAGTGGCTCTGTGGGTTAACAACGTGCCTGACCCTGCCCAAAGGCTGATGTTACATCCAGAGTCTACAGGAGCTTCAGTAAAGATGCTTCCCTTGTCCAAAGTGTTTGGCAAAATCCCCAAACAAACCCCATAAACCAGCTCCAGCATTTATCGCAACACTGTAGGTCCTTAATGTTTTAACTCTGGATTATGTGTAACATTTTCAGTTAGATGGAGTTTGAGAAGTAAATAAGTGATACTGATTATACTATTATCAAATGCTACGCAATCATTGACACCTAACACAGCAGGAACAGACCTTCCAAGCAATCCTCAGGCTCCTTCAGAACAAGTACCTTGTTCTAAATCCAGAAAAACAATCCAGCCTTCCCTAGAAGGGCACTGTTCAGCCTTATTTAACCATCTGGAAAGTGCGGTAAACAGCACAATGCCAAATTTGAATCTAGTGAAGATGAAGAAATGCTCGACAAACCTAAGATGAGCAAGTCAGTGCTGGAAAACAATAACAAAGTACACCAATCAGCAACAAGAACTGCTCATTCCTAAATTCAATTCACTAACTGCCAAGAGAGGAGATAAAACTATTTATCTTTCCCACACAGCATTAGCCAGTAACAGCCTGGGGCAAGGAGAGAGATCCCTCTGCGGACACGCCCCACCATTCTGGGTTAACCACAAGAATCCATTCAGTGACCAGCAGGTACTGAACCAGACCCAATACTTAGCAAACCCCTCCCTGTATGCTTTTAACAAGCTGTACTTACACTTGAAAGTACTTAATATTTCATTCCATTGCAGAGAAAAGCCAAGATTATTCTCTGATTAAAAATACTGCCCGATGCATTAGTAAGACCTTGTGCTTTAAGTGTGAATATGGCAAATTCAGTATAGCACCAGGCAAGCACCTATCACCTGAATTTATGCACTTGGAATACGGCTATGAAGTAGAGGCTCACCTATAGAACTATCTCAACTGTATCTAAAGCATCAGGCTGCTCATTAAACCCCACTTGACCCTGTGGCAACAAGGACTGATACAGATGCAGTAACGCTATTTCCAAGTCGATATTAATACCACGCGCATGGGTGTGCACCGGGCAGAAATAACGCGCGAGCTGGCCCTGCCTGGTCCAAATGCCCTGGGAGCCACAAAACAATAAGCCACTGCAGCGCTGACGTGAAGCAGGCAAATTCCGTGCTTCTCCTAAGAGTTCATTTCCTACCAAGATGGTCCTGTTGCAATTCATGCAGCGAGAATACCTGCTAGGATGTCCCAGGGAATGGGAGGGAACCGATCACACACGAGATTCCCCTCCTCACCCCCTCCAACACGTGTTTATCCAGAAAGCCCAATGCTGAGAGAGGTATGATCGCTCTATAAATAGACAAGGAGCCAACAGTAGCAAGGGAAAACAACTTTTCAAGATCAAGGACAAAGCTGGTTACTGCATAAACGGTATGAGCTGATTATATGAAAAAGGCTGAGACCGAAAGGATTCACAGCCAGAGCAGAGCAGAGCCTCCTCTACAAGAGTGTCGGAGGCAGAAACACACCATATCATCCACCCAGAGCTGCAACTAGTTTATTAAAGGACAGCAAAGGCACACGGCACCCATTCCTTCTCCTTTTTTTTTTCAGTTTGCAATTTATATCTATATCCACGGTTGTACTAACTGTGAAGTTAATTAAGGTGCAATAACCAAGCAGAAACCAATGAAATGAAGGCGCTCATACAAGCTTTAGCTATAACCCTGATCCTGTCTAAGTGATGTTGTCACAGTTCGGCTAATTACCTTTTTTTCAAACTCTCCTCCTGCTTTGAAGGTAGATCAGTTTCCACAGTTTATTTCAGGTTACAGATGGTCTGTGTTACAGTTCCATCTGCAGTACGGTCCCCCAGGGGACATTTTTGTGTCTCACCCTCCAAGACCCCTGGGCCAAAGACACAGCCTCAGAACTTTCATCTGCACACGACTTATTAGCAAAGCTCATAAGCTTGAAGTATTTCGGTGTGGATGTATAAAAAGAAATGAGGAACAAAACTAAAGCAAGACAGCCTTTAGAAGACCTAAAGGCATTTTTTTTCTTGTACCCCAGGATAAAGAGAGCTCCACTAAAGTGAAGGTACCTTACACCACCACTTCTGACTTCCCCACTTCCAGAGGGGAATAAACAACGTCAGGATAGCCAAGACAGTGCATGGGGTTGGACTAGACTCATAACGTGAACTCCTAAGTCTAGCGAGAACGATAAATCTTGACGGGCAGAAGAAAAGCAGCCAAGACCAGAAGACAGGAAAGTTTTGTAATGCAGAACAGCTCCTTCCACTAACCAGCCAAGGCAGCACCACACAGGAAACCAGACTCATTCACTTCCAAGTCAACCGAGCAAATAAAGTAAGAACCATCTGTCTTTATATACAGATGGAGAACTTTGAAGAAATGTGTGACAAACTTGTTCAAAATCCCTATGTAAGTGAAAGTTAAACTAAGTTTAGTCTGGTTTAGGGACCCTGACAGTGCAGGGTGAATGGCTGGACTCGATGATCTTAAAGGTCTCTTTCAACCAGCTGATTCTGTGATTCAGTACTAAAGATGGTTTGAAAGCCTTTCTGAACAGAGGAAACAGCTGAGACTTAAAGCAATTTGGGTGAACATAAACAAAAGGTCAGGCTGCTTCCCAGCTTGGATTCATTGGGTTTCATTGATAACAGACCTGTTGGACAGTCAGTTAACATGAAAAGGCTTTAATATGTTTTAAAGCCACTTAACAGCTTTATCCCCGCAGTAAATGCTGCCTAACAGACAGGGAATCATTTCCATACTACTGAGGAGGTAGGAACTCAATAAGCTTATTCTGTTTTCTGAAACCAACCTATTAATGAAAACAGCTGTCAGCACCCACATGAAAAAGCAGCTTACCACCTTGCCAAGAACCTGCAAAAATTATTTACAAAGATTCACCACTTTAAGCAGGAACTGCCAGAATACTTTTCACCGAAGTCATCGGTATTCAGCCGTCTCATTTCCTGCGCCCTGTTGGGTTGGGGTGAGCTCTCGAGGCAGCTGTCAGCACAGTGAACAAGAGCAGCTGTGGTTTCCTGTTAGTGCCGGCCACTAGCACGCCAGGCACGGCGTAAGCAGAGGGAAGAGTGATCTGACCCACAGCAGCATCAGTCCACTCGTTTACAAACATTCAGTTTGGATTGTAAGAAACTGGAGCTCCAACGCACAAGAAAACTGCTTATCTCCATGATCTCGATGGGATGAGGAGGCACCTAACAAAATTCTCCTTTCCAGCAAACAACCACACTGCAGAAAACACAGAGTCTTCTACATCCCTGCATGCTGGACGTACTGCAGGGCCCACCTCTTAACTGGGCACATTCATGACCGCTCTGTAAAGATTCCTAGAGCATAGAAGAGAGGCACACCGCCAGAGAAAGGATCACCACCTTCTCCAGTTGCAAAGGTTTGCAACCCTCAAAGTAGAATTAAGGATTCATTTCCACAACAATTACATTGGTAAGCGCCACAAGATGCAACAAGAAGTGTGATTTCTGGGTTCTCCCAATGAGGTGGGAAGACCCCACACAAGTTATAAACTGGAGAGGAAGCATGTTTTGGTACCTGGCGCTGGTTCTCCTGGAGAGCACTTCTCTTGACCCCATAATGAATCACCTGCACTACTGTGCAGTGACAACTGTGTCCAACACAAGGAAGTTGAAGTGTCTCAGGCCACAGTCATCCATCCGTTCAGGAGCCTTCTTTTCAAAGCTGGCCCCTTCTGGCATTCATCCTGCTGAGTTACTTCTACTGGCAGGTAACAGAGAAGCCAGCAGAGAAGGAGGCACAGAAGGACTACCAGTGAAGGAACTGCTGCACTCCTACCGGCAGCTACCATCTGCGTGCACACGTGAGATTTACACTTTTAAATCTTCATAAAGATCAACCCTGCAGTAAGACGTTTGGCTCTTTTCAGCTTTGGGCTGCACTACTAAGCAGGGGCTCAGGTCTCACCCTAGAGAAGAATGAGGAAGCAAAGAAACTGAAGATGGCATCTGTGACAGAAGGAACATAGTCTGTTATAATGTTAAGCTACAAACTTCCAGTAGAAACAGAAAGTGCTGCTAAAGTGCAGATAATTCACATTTTTTTAGTCTCTGTTCCTCAAGTAATTAAGCTGTCTCCAGGTTTCGAGGACTTAAATTGAGATTTTTGAATTTGATTTACAGTACAAATTCTTCATTAGTTCATGGTTAAATCTGTAACTGACCTTATAAAGAGAAAGGTGCACAGAAGTGGCATACGATCCCTGACGAAGTATTTTGGTGTGGATGTATAAAAAGAAATGAGGAACAAAACTAAAGCAAGACAGCCTTCAGAGGACCTAAAGGCATTTTTTTTCTTGCATTCCATACATGAACCTTTTTCCTGTGGAATCTACCGTGATTCCAGATTTAAAATCACTTCTAGACCAAAGCTCAAGTTGTTGGTGCATTCCGGGTGGATCAAATGTACCATTAACGCAGAAATATCTTTACTGCTCCTTTTCTGTGCAGTTTGAGTAGAAATGTCCTTCTTCCTCCCACCTTTTTTTTTCCTAGCAGGTTTCATGCAGTCGATCTACACTTATCCCACATCCCATTTCAATTCACTGCAAAGCCAGATCTGTCATCTGATAGTGAGCAAGTTCCTAGAGAGCATTAGAAGGTGAAAGCCGTTTATGATCACCACGCTGAAAAGAATGGAAGAAATATCATCCGCAATCCCTTCCCTAAACCCCCCAGGGCTGGCGAGTGGCACAGGAAGAAAAGCACAAACTATTGAGACTTGGTCTTTTCCTCAGCTGTCATTTCCAACTGCCTTGAAGTGTGCAGTTGGAGCTTTCCATAAATGCTCCAGTGTCAGTGCAGACGGCTGTAACAAATGCTACTAAAAACCCTGTTTAGATGTGCAGGTATCAGAACAGGTTTCCCATCACCCAGCTGGTGGGTTTTGTTCACCTATGGAGCGTTTTATAATTCTGTGTTGTGAAAAACTCAATCCCTTCAGTCTTGAGCACTACTAATATTAGAAGTCATCATATATTAAACACTATCTTGTTACTTCATTTGCCACTGAACTGTATTTTGTTACGCAGGCGGGATCTTAGGAGTAACACGGGCTGTACAGAAAAGGACTTTTTGTACGCAGCATCAAAAAGTAACTTAACCTAAGGGGTGACAAAACAGCGGAGTAATAACCATCAGTGCTTTAAAAGAACTCATAGCAATGGCAGAGAAACAGCAGTTCCACACGGGGTAAGCTTCAGCCACACCCAACTTCAGCTACAACCAAGGCGGACGCCAGTAACTGGTGCTCCAAGGGATCACCAGAAGCTGAGTTAATCTCTTTTGGGTAAGAATTAAGCATGTCACAGGAGGCTCGGTACATATCTGATTTTGGAAACTCAGGAACCACGCCAACGGGACAGACTGCAGAGAGAAAACTGCCATTTCATATGGACACACTAGCTGATCTGATTATCAAGAACGTATTTACCTAAGAACACCCTTTGTGTGCTACTCTGAAATCAGAGGTCTTCACTGACAAGAAATCACAGAGAAAACTTTGCTTTCTGCAGTCATCACTATTTCCCATAAAGCTGGTCTCTGCTGAAGAAAAATAAATGTATTTACAGACTGTATTTACAGAAGCTCTGGTCTGAGACACAGCCCTGAAATGGTTTCCAACACTCAACTGTCCAAACAGATCAGAGCTCCTGAGCAAGTTCTGCTAAAGGACATCTGTATTTGTTTTTCAAGGAAATGCCATCTCTCCCGGACTAAAAGGGAGTTGGGTTCCTCTGAGATCAGAGCGGATCCCACATGAGCTCAGCCCTGCTCAGCTCCAGCAGGACTCACCCTCCTGGTCCCTTTGCACGGGGAGGCCTCGCCTATGCCAAGTCAGCTTTTCCTAGAAAAAACCAAGACTTTTCGCTCTTCCTCTGTACCCAGCCGGTAACTGGGGAAACTTTTTATTCTTCCCTACCGACGTTTTCACCCGGGTGAGCACTCGGGTCTCGCCGACACCGCGGGCAGCGTCTTAAGGGAACGGTTTCTCCAGCTCCCAGCTCAGCGCAGAAGACGCTCCAAGGGTGGAGTTTCCACATGTTTTCCAAAACACACTGCTGCCGAGGTTCGAGTAATTTCGCGGGCTGCCCTCGCACCCTTCACAGACCAGCGGGGTCTCCACCGTGAGACCCCTCACCCGGGCTAACCCGGGGGCCGCGTAGGGGCCGCCCTGCCCCGCCTTCCCTTCAGGTGTCAGGTGCCGCCGCTGACAGAGGGAGGCCGCCGCCCGTCCTCGGCGGGACGGTTCTTACGGGCGGGCCGCGGGGAGCCAAGCGTGTGTTTCCCGCTGCGGTGCCTCAGGGAGCGGCGGGGCTCGGGGAGCGCCTGCCCCGCGGCGGGAGAGGGACTGCCGGGCAGGGGAAGGGCAGCGGCGCCGCGGGCCCGGCCGCACGGGCCTCCGCGGGCCCGGTCACCGAGAGGAGCAGGGGGCGGGCGAGGGCGAGGGTCTCACCTCCCTTGCAGGGGGTGCGGTGCTGGCTGTGCTGCGCCCGGTAGCCCTCGATCACCTCCCACTCGCCGTTGTCGCGCTTGATGGGGAAGGAGACGCTAAGCACATGGTTGCAGGGCTTGATAATGCGGAGGATGCCGCGGACGCGGTGGCGCCGCTCCTCCATGCTCTCGCGGGTCCGCAGCCCCTCCACCAGCTTGTCCTCCACGATGCTGGCGCCGCGGTCGAAGAACCCCTCCACCATCTTGAAGAAGTTGGGGTCGTCCTCCTTCGCCGCCGCCTCGCAGTAGTGCCGCCGCGGGCACCGGCCCCCGCCCCATGCCGCCGCCGCCGCCGCTGCTCCCCCGGCCGCCGCCGCCGCCGGCCCGCCCGGCTCCGCGCCGGCCAGCACCGATCCGGCGGCCAGGCGGGACGCCAGCAGCTCCCCCAAATAGCGGTACATGGCGGCGGCCACCGGCGCTTCCGCTACGCGCGTAGAGGGCGAGGCGCGGGGTGGGGATGCGGGCCCCGGCGCGGCGCTGCTGCCACAACAGGCGCGGGACGCCGCCGCCGCCGCCTTTAAACGGCGCCGGGGGGGGGACGGGGGGGGGGGACACGGGGACAGAGGGGGCGCGGGGGCAGGATCACGGCGCCCGCCTCCCCACTGCGCATGCGCGCCGTCTTCGCCGCCCCGCTCCCGGCGGGATTCGCGGAAGGGAGGGGGCGCGGCGCGCGGGAGTCTCGCTATGGGCGGGACGGGGGGGTGTGGCGAGCATGCGCAGCGGGGGGCGCGCGCCCCGCCCCCGGCCCGGCCTTACAAAGGCGCGGCGGGCGGTGGTTCTTCAGTTCCGCCTTCGCGGGCGTCGGTAGGTCCGCGCCGGCGGGAAGGGGCGGTCCAGTCTCGTTCCGCCTCACCTCATCGCCACTGCTTCCCGCCCGGCTCGCTTCCCTTTCCTCTGGTGGGGCCGCGGGTCCCGGCGCGGTTACGGGCCGTCTCTCCCGCTGGGTGACCGATAACGGCGGAGGGCCGGGCCTGCTGGGGCCCCGCCTGTCCCTCGTTGGCGCGGAGCTCTTCAGCTTGTGCTCCGTGCTGGGAAAGAGCTCGGGGCAGGTAGCTTTCGCTAAAGCACAAGCGTGAGCCTCTGGCCGGCTCCCAGCAGGGATACCGGAGTGCTGGGGGCGAGGGAGGCCTGGCCTGGCGGTCACACGCTGCCCTTCAGCTGGGTAAAAAACGTGGCCTTCCTTTGCGTGAGTACAAAGCCAAGTGAGGGTACTTCTGTACAGGGCAGTGCACCCAGCTCTCCAGGGAAAGTGCAGGTTGTGGGAAGACCCCTTTTGAAGGCAGTCTCTTTGGAAAATGTAGCCTACCCCTGTGTGTTTAAGTGACTACCCTGTCAAGAGGGTTCTGGGCTTCAAGTCCCGCTGCTGACTCAACTGCTTTGCTTACTCAGGTGCTATGTTGGCAGCATGTTGTCTTTTAAGGGGTCTTGGCCCATTAAAGGGAGTTGGTTTTCATGTAGGTCAGTTTTGAGTATATCTCTAAGGGTATTGCTGTGTAAGCTCTGCTGTCAGAACATGGAGTATAGTGTGTTACAGCACTTTTACCAGGTGTGTTTTAGAAGAACCAAGTGGTTTGTTCTCTCTCTTAGGATTGGGCTGCTAATTGGAAAATACAGGGGTGTTTTTCTGTTCAGGTCTGTGGGCGACCAATGCCTGTAGGGTAGGAATAACCAGGAAGTTGCTTTATCTCTATGAGAATCTCTAACCACTGTGGACATCCAAGGGCTGTGCTGCAAGGCTTGCAGGGAAAGTGATTTAATTTGTCTGTATTTGTTAGCAGGGAGCTTAGTCATGGATTCTTCTAATGCATATAAACTTTTCAGGCAACTGATACTCAAATTTTATCTTGATTCAATGTTGTTTCTCTCTCCTTAGAAGTTGACATAAGGACTACTGACAATGTTGCCTCTTATCTGTAGTCAGGATTTATACCTGTAGTCAAGAGAATAAAGATCTTTGGTAGTAAGTGATATGGGAACAAAAGCAAGAAAGGAGCTTGTTCCTAGGCCCGTTTATTTGGGTGTTCCTGCTGGGCTTCAGAAACAAGTTACTGATTTGGTTTCCTGTCCATGCTGTAGGTGGTTCAGAGTCAACTAATGTTGTGGTTGTTGTTTTCGGTGGATGCTGTTTGATTTCCTTCATCTGCAGGTTCCCATTAGCTAAATCTCAACTTCTGTACAATCTCTTAGTTTTGTAAGTGTGTTGGAAAGAAGGTGGTAAAAGGTATTGTGGCAATTAGTCCTTATCAGCTAATTATTTTCACCTTGTCCTGTGGATTAGAATCCAGACATGAACACAGAGGTTCAGTGAAAAGTACAATTAACCTGTTTGTTCAAGTGTGTAGACTTAGATCAAAATAGGGTTGACATGCTGAGCTCCTACCCTGCCTTCAGCTGTGGCATATCTGATTTATGAGCTTTCCTGAATTATCAGCTGCTTGCAGAGTTGGGCTGTGTCTGCTGTGAATGTATCTGAGGCTGAGTATGGGATGGGAGAGTGTGAGAACCAAGTGGATCTCTACATGGGTTCTTTCACACAACTGGATCTAGAGTATCAGCAGCACTGTAGCTGCCCTCTTTGCTAAACAAGACTGGATTTCAGCAGAATACTCAACAAGCTGTGTGCTACAAATAACTAAATCAGAGTGCTAAGTTTCTTAGTCTTTAAATACTGTAAAAGAGAGGATAGCGAGGGGTCTTTGCATGTTTTTATGAATGAAATTGTGTACAGTTCACAGGTACTTTCCCAACCTCAGCAGGTCCTGACCACAGTTTTGTTTGCTTCAGATTACTTCTGGAGACAAGAGTAGCCATGCTGCCCGGGGGTGTTCAGGAAGAACAAGAACAGGAGCCATACTCCCCATTCCAGTATTCTTCTGTGGAAAGTGGTTTCCCTGCTATGAGATATAGATGAGGAAAACAAACAAGTTGATGTAATTTCCTAAGCTGTTTCTAAAATATCTTTATATATAATTTTAGCAGATTTTTTTATAGATAAGAAGAACAATAAACACTGTATTGTGCCTTCCTGAAGCAATCTGTGGTTATAAGGTGTAAATTATCACTTTCACAGCAAGTGATGTCAAAGTTACTAAGTGTCAAATCTTAAAGTTACATTGAAAAAAGTGATCTCAGACAGAAGTCCAGTACTTTCTGCTTTAATCCATGATACTATTTGAAGTATTAGCTATTTGAGTGTACATAGGTGACTGGGATAATCTTTTTCCTATGTCTGACATCATTAATAGTGGTGTCATAAATGGGAAAATATATGTGGATTAAAATTAAAAGGTCAATTAGGTTCAACTTAATGCTTTCTGTTGAAGTTAGTTAACTTGGCTGAAATGTTCCTAGGGTGAACTGGTACTCGATTCTTCCAGAAACTAGGATAGCTATCCCCAGTTTGCACCCCAGTCTCCTTACCAGCTCACCAAAGTAGGTGAGAGCAAGCAGAGAAGCTGGAAATTAGGGGTTAGCTCTAAGTAACTCAGTCCCTTGTCTGGCAAAGCCTCTTTGAATCTAGGGTAACCCTGGGACTGCCTCCAGTTCAGAGGCTCCAGAGTCTGAGCATCCATTAGACAACATGCTCAGGAGGAAAGTTGATCCATACAGTGGGCAGAGAACTAATTCCTTTCTGTGGCAGACAGATTTTCTTTTGGGAAAAGAAATGGATTCTTAAGTGCTCTGCAAATGGCATTAGTTGTTCCAGCAAGTTTCATTTTTAAGGTGTCAGCCATATCACATGAAGCATCTGGCAGTTCTTAACCTTTGCTTAAAGAATTGTTTGGGATAAAGTCCAAATACTGGTAACACTTACATATGGAGACTTTTTTCCTAGTGTTTCCAGAAATAATGTGGGAAGCTGTAAAATGTTCTAGCTCAGTGGGATCATTTATCATACAAGTTGAAGCAAGTTGTTGTTCCCCTTTGAATTGCCTGTATGAGCAACTGCATTTCTTTTCCTCATTTCACCAGAACTTGCAAAAAAAAAAAATTGCTTATTTTTCTTGGACTTAAGTGTTGTGCCCTATGGCTTTAGGTAGACCTTGGTAGTGTAACTCAGCAGCTGAGAGCTGTTGTCTTACCCCAAACTCTGGCTGAAGGAAAACTGTTCAGCCTCTGAGTTAACAGGGAGCAGGTGGTTGAATAATAGTTACTGGGAGGGTACAAATTGGGTGAATCCCCAAAGGTGATGTTAGTTTGTGACCTGTCTATATAAGCACTTTCAGAGGATGAATGCTTCACTAGAAGCCTTCATCTCAGTCATCTCTTTACAGCCAGTTAAAGACTAAAGGTAATGAAAAGGCATTTCTCTGGCAGTCAGGGATTGATACTTAGATCTGTGGGTTTGGAGGCAAAGGGGGAGCCAGCTGAATTTAAAATTCTGGTGAAGACCTATGAATCCCTTAACTGACACCTGTGAGGTAATTTTTCTTTCCTTTACAATAACTTCAGCTGTGTTCAGCCACACTGGAGCTGAAGAGCAGCCTGGCAGGTTTTTTTCTTCATTTGCTCCCTTTGCCTTGTCACAAAAGAACCTGAATGTGGTGGTTTTCCCGGCAGGCTGCAGAAGTTAGATTTGCACATGCTGCGGATCTGAGCTGTGCTTTCAGTAATGCTGCAGAGTTGGAGGAGAGGTATTGGGATTATTTCCTGTTGAGATCAAGACTTTAAAGCTTCCAACACCACCTGTTATTAGTGAGATGCTAAGGTACTTCTTGTCTGATTATTCAACATGATTTTTATGTATTATTTTGCATTAAATTCAAGTATTTTCTGACTGCTAAATTAAAGTATAAGTTGCTAACATCTCGTTCATATATAAATAGTAACTTTTTTGCTGGTCTGCAGCACTGTAACAGCAGGGAGTGAAACTGATAAGTGTACAAGTGAAGCAGGAAGTTGGTAGGTTTAGCCTGGTAGGGACTTTCTCTAGGAAATGGTAGTCTAAAGCAAGTCTTGTTTTCTGTACTTAAGGCACTGCTGCAAAAATAATGAGTAGCTGAGCAAAATAACAATTAAATTTATTTAAGCAATCAAAACATTTTTGTTTTACTTTTCCAGACCTTCTGCAACAAGATACTGTTGCAGAATAGAATTATTGGGCTGTTTAGAGTAGAATTAGTGGCAATAGAATTAAAAGGCTGTTTTCCAGAATGTAAATTCTCTCTGTGAAAGGTACTTGAAAATCCCTCAGCAAGTGGACTAATATACCAACATTTCCCAGCAAGTGTCAGAGGGCAGTTTCCTGAGCTTTTTAAATGGTAATAATTCTGCTGCAGAATTCAGAAAATATTGAATAAATTCTCATAACTCCCTCATAAGTAAATACAGTTTTGATTGCTGTGAAAAGTGGTGGTGCTTATGTTTATTGGCTTTAAAGACTGTCTGGCTCCATCTGTTTATATTGTTGCTGTGCATGATGACTGAGGCTGCCAACTGGTTACTTCAGTGCTGTGATGGCAGAGATATAAAAAGCTCTTCATGTATACAGGAGATAATGTCCTCATCTCTTGTTTAGACAGTCTATAGACATGCAGAAAAATGTTCGTGCCAGGTTTTGGTGCTGTTACTGTCAGTATGTTACCAACAGGGATTGACTCAGAAATATACAATATGCTTTTTCTAATGCTTAGTTCCTGTAGTGCCACTTGTGGATTTCAGATGGGTAGGACAGAAAGTAACTTTCTCTGGAGCCTGCAGGTCTGATCTGAAGCTCACTGAAGTTGGGAACAAATTAATCTGGCTTCAGTGACCTTTCAGCCACTGTGGCCTTTCACGAAGTGAGAGAGGCTTCTGCAGGTCAGTGTGAAGGCTTTGACTTTCTTGGTTCCTGTATCAGTGAGGATCTGTTAAAGCAGCTGGTTTGTGTGGAATAATCATTAGCTTTTGCTTGGGTCTTCCTCACTTCCAGTTTAAAACACAAAAGAGGTGATGATGTGGTTGCCAAACCCAATTTGGTTGAGATTCCCATCTCACTGTTAAAGGTATTTGAAATTAGCTGGTGTAAAAAGCTAGTTCAGGGAAAGCTGACAGGTATGCAGGCATAAAAACCATCACAGATGCCTGGTGAGTGTGGAAGCGTTGTTCCCCTAAATAGGGTTAGCAGGGGAAGAAAGCACTTTAGTCAGCTTATTTCCTGGAAATCACACTATTTTTGAAGAATTGTGCTCTATTTCAGGCAACATGGCAAACAGCAGAGCAGAAAGTATGGATTGCCAGGAGCAAACTACAAATTATTTGAAAGTAACAGATGGGTTTTGCAACTCTTGGTGGCCTTGGCTGTCCAGCTGAAAGTTATTCTGAGCTTTTAACAGCCTGGAATCACAGCATCAGAGACTGCAAACCAGTTTGTTCTTGCTTTAATACTCAATTGACAATCAGAAGTTGTTGACCTAAACAAAGTGCATGTTGCTTAACTATCAAACATTCAAGCTCTTGTGAACTAGCCAATACTAGCATCCTGTAGTGCTTTTGTTTGCATTTCTGTTAACAAAATCAACTTCATCCTCATTGACTTTGGAATAGTGGTTATGAAAATCCATATTGTTCAAATACATTGGAATACTTAATCTTTTGTGAACGATGTTGGTGGATGAAGCCCAGACCCAAAAGAATAAAGAATTGCCTCTCAAGTTTGTTTGTACAATATTATTCATCAGAAAAGTCCAGGAGAACATTGGCTGGTATTTTTCAGTGCATTATGGATTTTCTGAAAAAAGATTATAATAATGTCCTTCTGTGGGAATGCTGGAGTTCATTAAAATCACATGTTTGCTACGGTGTTTAGGTGCCCATATGCCTAATTCCTCTGCTCTACTCTATGTCTTCTGGTTTTTCTTGTGAAAGTCAGCAGGGTAAAAGTAAGCTTATTTTGAAGTACTTGTGAGGTAGAGCCTCTGTAAATCATTGGGATCAGATTTTCTGGGTTCAGAAGGAGTATTAGATTGTTGTCACCTGACCCGATGAGTTAAAATTGTCATGGGATTTGTAAAAGCTCATTTTGATTGCTTATGGTTCACTTTATCACTTTTTTCAGATAAGCTGGTGTTTGTCTTTAGTAAAGGAAAATTAACTGGTGATTTAAATGTATGATTTGATTGTTCAGTTATCATTAGAGATCAGAGTGTGTGCTGTATGTTCATCTCTGCTTTATAGCCTACACCAGCACAGGGGCAGTTATAAATAAGTGTAATATTGGGCTATATAAGCAGAATCTGAGCTTTTTCCTCATGGGGCAAATACCTCATGAAGGTAACAGAAGAGAAGGGAAAAGAAGCCAGTCTCCTTCACTGTTCTCTTCCCCCTGTACACTTTACGCCTCACCTCCCAGTGAACCCATGCCTGTAGTGCTAGTCCGTTAGTGTTATTTAGTTGCAGGACTAATTTATTCTTGCTTATTACATGACTAATGCAGTGAAGGTTATTTTAAGTCTTTGTATTTCTTCACCTCCCTGCAGTAATGGTAATTTATTTTACCTCTAATTTTCCTCTTTCAGGTCTTTGTAGAAGGTAAAATTCACCTGTGTGCATGTGAAGCCGAAGTACCATGAGCCATACATAACTGTAACTGTCTTTCTGTAAAGGTATGTCAGTTGGCAAAGAGTAAGGGCAGGTTCCAAAAGACTCTTCAGAGCTGTTTTAGTACCAAACTCATTTGTGTATTGGAGCATTAAACAGAACTCATAAATTAAAATACATTTCTAATGTTGACATGAAGGCTGAAATAATATTTTTAAAATTCTGAAGGCTGCTGTGATTTCAGCTTTGTGTGGCAGCTCATGTGGTTGTGTGGGTAAGAATTAGGCTAGTAGCCATGGTGGCCTTGTGGACACTGTCAGTTGAGTTGTATTGTTCCTGTCCTATTGAAGATCAAGTATAGGACTTGCAGCAGTTGGCAGATAGAAAAAAAAGTCGATGTAAACAGGATTACAGTTCCAGTAGGCCAAGCATTAAGTAAACTGAGGTGGGCATTTGTTACATCTAGTCTTTCCTCATTATGTCAGATTATACTTGGAGGCAATGGATAGTTGCTTCAGCTTGAAGCTGCTTCTGTGTGGAAGACAAATGGGTGAATAAACCTCTTCAGTTTGCATCCTTAACTCTTCATATGTCAGGAGATTAGAAAGTTACACAGCTCACAGTTTCCTTGTTCCTTCACTCTTTTGTGGTGTTGGTTTTGTCAATGTAGTTTGGTGGGAAGGTGGATCACCCACAGTTATCAGCTTCTCCCAGAAGAAAGGTGCTTTCCTCTAAGGGAGTCACTGGTGTGTCTGAACATTTGAAGTCTGCATGTGCTTGCCTGGACTTTCTGCCAAAGCTCCTGATGGAAGAGTTAAGGTGGGCAGAACATTCCCATGTATTAAAAGGGTGAGGGGGGATAAATGATATTGAAGACTTCTCAGATGAGCTTCGAGTCAGGCAGACAGGGCTGGTCTCAAGCCCTTAGTGCAATACACCTCAAAAATGAGGACTGGGTAGTACTGCAGGTAATAATTTGTAAAAGTTACTGCATTAAAGGCAACAGAGTGAAGTTCTGCAGCAATAGTCCCATTAACATGGCACAGAAAATAATTGAGGTATTACCTCTACCATAAAAATGGTGAAGAAAATGGTGCTTCTTCACTGAGAACATAGGAACAAGTAGGTTTTTATCAGTGGTTATGCTGCTGTGCACTATGACTGAAAACAGTGGAGGGAGACCCAAGGTGATTTGTAACACCATATGTGGATTTTTTTGGTTTTGCTTGAGGTGTTTTCAGACAGCTGAATTACCCTGGAAGAGGGTAGATATGTGTACAAGCTGTCTAAGTCAATGTTCCAAGCATTTTATTCAGACTTTGTTCCATTGTGATGATTTAATTAAACTTTCATGGGCATAGTAGGGTAGAAATTGATGTACAATTTTTTTTAAGGATAATCAATCAAATTATTTTGAATAACTGCTCTAAGTGCATTGCTGCCTTAAAGTTGAGAGGAATGTTACCCCTTTGAAATAGGGCAATTTGCATCTAAAAGGCACCTTTGGCTCAGTCAGCTGTGTTGATAGTTGCTCAGTGTCACCTGCTCTCTGTTAAAGCTTAACCAGTTTGCTAAACTAACAGCTATCTAACCCATTGATATGTAAAGGGAATGCTAATTTCCTTTATCATATCTTTTTTTTTGCTAGGTAAATGCTAAAGGACTTCAAATTTTCTCTTCCCTAAAGTTTCATTGTAGTTTTCACTAACTTAAAATACTCTGCTATTTTTATCTGGATTTTTCTGCAGTGCTCTAGTGAATTAACAACTTTACTCCTTAGCCATAATACCTGTGAAAGAGCATTTGCTTGGCTGACATTCATATAATTCTGAGAAGTTGGTAGGTTTTTTTACTTCTGTAGCCACAATAAGGAGCAAGTGTGTGCAGTGAACCATCTGTGATCTTTGCAGTGCTATTCAGTGTTGTATGGACTCAGCTCAGATCTGAAGGTTATATTTCCTTAAGGGAGTTTTATCTCTCAAATCTGAAACCTCCCAAGTTCTAGTCAGAACAGCGCTGTCTTTTTCAGTTGTTAAGGCTGAAATGTGTTCTGGGGGTGTATAGTGTGTGCTGTAGGAAGATCCTAAGGTAACCTGGAAATTCCTTTGCATTTTCAGGAACAGAAATACTAGAGGTTTGGATATAAAAGTTGATGCTGTCACGAGTTAATGTCTCCCAAGGGTTTTATTTAAAATACAATGCTCACCTCAGAAATGTCTCAGGAACTTTGCTTTTGAGGCTTTAGAGATACAGATACTTTGTGTGAAGCCAGCTTTCATCTTCCTGAGATCGGAAAGCATTGGGGAGATCAGCTGTGTAGTATAGCAGATTGCCAGTTACTTTGAACCTCACAAAAATACAGTGTTGATACCACATGAAGGATTTAGTTGTGTACTACAGAAACAGATAAAATGTGTAGAAGGTGGCTCAGAGTGGGGGGAAAGAATAGAAGAGGCCTGGTGCCATAGGTTTGAGCCTGTCAAAAGATAGCTGCTGCTGTTTCTGATTACAGGAATGTTAAATATTTGCACTTCTGGAAACATCCCGCATAAACAGCGAGGAAGTAAAGGAGCTCTTGGTTTGCAGGCTTGTGTTGTCTGGCTTCTGGAGCTGCTTGGGTAGTTTCTAGTTTTGCACAGTCTTGGAGCATGTCTTGATCTAGTGATGACCCCTGTGTTCCTCATAGGACTTCTCTGAGTGGGTGGCTCATTTTCTGGTTAAGATATCTAACTTGGATTGTTTAGTAATGCTGACAAACAGGAAAATACCCATTTGCCTCAAATGCAAGGGGAGCAGCGGGGCTTTTGCTAAAGCCTACTGCTGACATATCCACTTGTGGTGGAGAGTAAAAGGCATTTACTAACACAGTAGATCACTGACTTACCCCACCTAAGCAGATGTATGAATGAAGTGATCCTTTTTTGACGCCCTGTCTCCCATAGTGCAGGAGCACAAGCACAGTCTTACCTACAGCCATTGTCCAAAACATTGTTGATATCTCATTTCTGTCTGGGAACATGCAGTAAGCACTAAAGTAAGTTACTAAACTTCATCTTGTTGGAGTGAGGCTTCTCTAAAGGTGAGGAAAATAATAGTGGTGGCCTTGTATTTTAAGTATTTTTTGTGCCATAGCATAGAAGGCACACAGAATACCAGGGAGTAAATTCCCAAGCCACTAAAGCAACCGCAGGTGAGGGGAGCAGCCTTTGATTATGGCTCTCTGTGTGCTATACCCAGTTAATCCCAGTGATGTATGTAATTGTGGTGGAATATGGATTCCAATAACTTTCCTACTGTGAAATACCAGCTCACATGATTTGAGCCTAAATAAGACTTTTTTTTTTTTTTAGAAATACACTGGGTTTGTTCAGGAAG
Organism: Bucorvus abyssinicus; assembly: GCA_009769605.1. NCBI lineage: Eukaryota > Metazoa > Chordata > Aves > Bucerotiformes > Bucorvidae > Bucorvus > Bucorvus abyssinicus. The sequence continues at coordinate 37,498,232 of CM020032.1, forward strand.
ATGAACTTGGTTACTATTACAATGCCTGTTGCACAATATTGTGATGTTCTGGCATTTGTATTACTAAATCAAGCTGAAAGGTACTTGCCATTCTGGAAATAGATTTTACAGAAATCCATTAAATCAAAGGGCAGGGAATTGATGTGCTGTTTAGGAAAAAAGTTCAATATTCCCAATTGGTTAAATTCAGTTGAAGAAAATAAAAGCTGATGCTAGTCTGGTGTCTTGGGGTTTTTGTCTTTTGATCCCAATAAATCAAATCTACAGGCAGTTAATCTGATGCAAATAAGGCTATTGTTGCTTTGACCAGCTGCCTCACTTTGATCTTAGGTCCTGTGTACTATCTCCCTCAGTTTATCACAAGATTTAAGTCCTGAAATTGATTTTCATTGGTAATGATACCTATATTCTTAAAAAGTCCTGAAGATGTCCTTCTAATACTGTGAGCTTTTTGAATATGCCAAAATACCTGGCAGAGTATCTTTCCTGACAGAAGGCAGAGCAGTTGAGTTGTTTAAGGGGTTGGGGAATGGGTGTTCTTCAACCACATGTGCCAGTGCTTCTGTGTATCTTTGACCTTTTACCTTTATCTCTCTTTCCTACACAAAAGGTCACTGTTCTTCAGAACTTTTAACTTTTTTTGTTTGTAAAAGCCACTCTAGGTTCATACTCCTTAATTATGTGGTTTTATATCTTGCAAAACAAAAATCAATAAATAGCATTTAGTTAAAAGGAGATCTCACAACGCACAAAGGCAGTGAGGAAAGAATTATCAGGTTAATCACAGAAGCCTACTACCTTTACTCCAATTTTCAAACACAATGAAGACCATCTCAGTGGCTGAATGGAAAAGGTATTATCAGTGTTCAGATTTTTGCATGATTGGGTTCCAGAAAATAATCCTTTTCAAGTCAAATGGCTGATGCAACTACTGAGTAGATGTCTCTGTATGATTCAGGCCTGTATTTATGAAAGAAATGTCCTTATTTCAGATCAAGGAAAGTATTTTCCTTTTAGAGCACAACTTCAGAAACCACAAGCCTTGATCCTGAAAGCAAGTAGGAACTTCACAAAACACTGATTCTGGTTAAATTATTGATCTCCCTGCTGAGGCTGCAGGAGTATTTAGGAAGGTTTCTATTGCAATACCTGAATCAAAGGTGTGAAATTACTTTATGGTCAATAATAACCTATATTCAGATAGCATTTAGAGGTAACTTTATACCAATAGTTACAGGTGCTGCTATAGGCAAGTAAAAGCTTGTGATGGTCATAAATGTTGGTATTGACTAGCGAGATTCTTGCTGTGTACCACCATGTCCAGGAGACAGCTGCCCCTGGGCACAGTATTTCAGAAACATTACCGTATTGCAAGACAAGTAACCGTTGTGGAGTAAAATTCTCTTTGGTGTTAAGCAGGTCAGTTAGGGATAGGACTACAGTCTTTGCTTGAAACTGTGTATTAAAATAGAAGATAAAGATATTTGGTGGTTGTTACCATCACCAAAGGCTGACAGAAACAAGACCTGTCATTTCCTCTCCTGCCCATTTCCCCAGCTGCCTGTATGTACCTGTACTTTTTCCCACATGTGTGTTCTCTTGGCTTCCTGTTAGGTTCCACTAGCCCAGTCTAAAGCAATCCACTGGAATCTCCTTGAGCTGCTGTTCGCTTACAGGTACAAGCTTCTTTGAAGCCTATGTAGTATATCTCTTACTCTTGAGTATAAGATTGCTTCACCTACGAGTTGCTTAGCTTGATTTCTTCTGGCAGTTTTTATTTTCTGTTGGCTTCTTCTTGATACATATAATAACTTGGACCAAGCTTCTTGTTGATTCAGTGGATGGGAGCTGTGGCTGGTGAATCGATTCATCTGCAGGGCCAATGTGAGTTGCTGGTGTGAAGATCATCCTTTTCTCTTCTTGCACAAGTTGCAAGCAAACCTGTAATGTGTTCATCACCTCTCCCCAGAGCTGTTTCAGGTTCCCAGTGTGAAACTGTGACTGTACTGCTTGCTGTTTCACCAGGTTGTTAGGGTTATTGTGCAGCTGCAGGACCTAGCTGTTAACAGATGAGGCTGTTTTGGAGGAAGGTTTGAGCAGCATGGTAAAACTGCCAGAAGATGTCCTTCCCAAGGTGTAATCAGAATTCTGCATCCAGAGGTTTACTTCTGCTTTTCCTTTGGTTGGCAAGTGTCTTAGTAGATTTTCTACTCTGCCATCATATGGAATGAACTCTAATTAAAAAAAACCCAACCAAAAACCACTACAGCTTGAATTGGACTGAAAGTAAATATTCTGAAGATGGCTATTAGTAATTCAGTTTCTTCTGTTGTAAGGTCAGTGAAACAGTCCTTTAATTTTGTTTGTATTGCAACAATAGACAGAAAAGTGTAAAATCAAGCCTTCTGATGAGGGAGGGGAAACCTCAGAGTAGAAGTTAACATTTAGGATTTAAAGAATATCCTACTGCATGTATTTGTTATCTGCAGGGCCAGCTGTTCAGCAGGGAAAGGACAAGAGAACTGCTTTTGTATATTGCAGGGATCAAGGTATTAACTACTTACAGGTTCATCATCAAGCTGTACCAAATCAAAGCTGCAAGTTAAAAGAATATACGGGTTTTACCCCCAAAAACTGAAGTGTTGGGGGTGTATGAGAACTCTGGAGGGGGGAAAAAAGTTACACTTGCAGTATCTTGCTTTAATCTGTTGTCTTTGGATGTGTTACTGTCTTATTTCTGTCATTTCATTTGTAGCTCAAAGCTGTAGTGTGCAACAGACCTAAAGAAACTGTTACTAGAGGTGGAATTTGGGGATTTACTTTCACTCTATGGGGCTCAAGTAGAGGCTTGATCAAACTGTATTTGGATGTAACTTTTAAATAAAACAGGGGTTTAGGCATCTGACTGCCATGAATATAGTGGGGTGGCAGGAAGCTGAAGCTGTATTACCCTCTTTAAATTACCTTGCTTAAGTGATTGTCATGGTGACTGAATACTGTTAATGAGCAGTGAAATATGGAATAAGTCATGAATGCTTCTAAGGTATTTTAAGGGTAAGGGTAATTTAAGGGTAATTTAAGGCCATGTATGCAGCACCACACAATGTTCCTGGAGTGTTTAACTATTGGAAGAGGATGTTGAAAGCTATTTTTAATTTAGTCCTCTCTAGCAAATGATTAGAGCTTAACAAACTGTTAATGATGTAGATGTTCATTTGAAAAACCTTTAAATTCAGAATTTGTGCCGTATTGTTTAGATCGGGGGAAATACACTATGTACTGTAACCTTTTCCTCATAATAGGTATATTAAACTTTAGTTGCAGTGTCTTGCAGATGTAAAACTTGCTGATGTAGCTACTGTTTTTTAACAGATCATTGACCCGTCAATCAGACTCTGACCATTTCAGAGATAAAAAGCTCGGCTTCCATTGGCTATTGTGAATAGAGCACCTTTCCACAAATTAAGAAATGGTGTAATAATTAACAGGTATAATGGATATGTGCATTTGGGTTTCATTGTATCTTTATGAGCTTTAGCTCCTGTTATCTTTGGTGATGTTAACCCCCTGTTGACCTGCAGATAACTTGACTACAGTATAAAAATGAATTTGTTTTGTGGCAGTGGTGTTTTGCTAACATAACTTACAGGTTTTTTTGATCTTTTTTTTAAGGTCTGTAATAAAAGTTGTTCTCTCAGACTTTTTCTTTGAAACAAGGCACAGAGCTTCACTAACAATTCATTAAATAAGCAATAATACTGTTCTAAAGAAGCATAGCAAAGATTGTTTAAACAATTTTACATACAGAGAATTTCCCCAAACTTTATTTTTTTTTCTGATTTACAGACTTAAATGATTGTGAGTGCTGATGATTCTGGAGATGGTATCTTTGACCTTAAAAGTAGCTAGCAGGGAAATTGCCAAAGCAGGTCATTTGATAGCGGACTCATTTGGTGAACCAGGAGGTAGGCAGAGGGCACTTACCATTCTGAAGCTTTAAAAATGTTAAGAAAAATCAATTAGGTTTTGAAAACATAAGTGATATTTTAGTGCAAAAAATTCATTAAATAACATCAAGAATCAATTGCTTTGATGTAAACACTTGCCCTGCAAAATGTCAGGAAGGAAACCTCTAATTTTAAGTAAGTTACAGGACTGGAAAGTTAAGGAAAACTTTCAGAATTTTAGTAACTTGTCTTAATTTTTAAGCATGACAAACCTCAAAAAGTCATAAAATGAGACGCTGATTAAATACTGCGCAGCTGGAAGTTTACCGAGGTGTAGAGGCTATTTCTGCTTTGAACAGTATTTTCCTATGAAAGTACAGTTGGCATCTCAGAGCTATCGAGGTGCTTTCACATGTTTTAGGTGCAGTGGTGTCTCAGGGATTCATTCAGCACACATCTGTGTACAGGCTCTGTCTTCAAATTTCTAGCACAGAAATTAGTTTAAATTGTATTTGGCAGAGTCATGACTGCTGTAACCTGAGTCCAAACTCCTGCTGCTGCAAGAGGAATTCTTTTTCTTAGTTATACTGTGAGATGATGCCAAGGTCTTCCAGATTTTTCTGTTTTGCATTTGTTTTGCAATAAAACCGAGTGATGCCAGCTACTGTGTTTTGTAGCTTCTTTGTGTTATGGCATGATAGATCTGATTGTAGTGGTTGTCTAGTGCACTTGCAGTTACACCTGTAATATACCAGAGATGGGTGTTCCAGCATGTTTACAGTTTCTCTGTGTCACTGTGAGCTTTATGAATGTGCAGTTTATCGACCTCTAGTGGGTTGGTAGGAGAATGGCTGTTAATTTCAGGGATAAATGAAAAATTTCAGTCTTTCAATGCTGGGTTTGTTTCAATGCTCTTTTTCTTCTCTCTGCAGCTGGATCAGCTCCCGAATTTCGTTTCTGGTGGTCTGTTTCCTGCCTCTGTGGAATTGCTGCACCTTTTATTAATGACACTCCCAAAACATGCAGCTAGGTGTTTGCATTTTAATGTGAACACTTGTAGCTGTAGCTGAGTATTTTAAATTATAGCATAGCAGAAATTTTTAAAGGACCTTTTGTGCTGTGTTAGGTGGGCTGTTTTTCAACTAGCTAGAAAAGCTAGTAACTTACATATAGAAAATTAAAGCAAATTCTAAAACATCTGCTCAAGTTTCACTGACCTCTAGTGCTTATGAAATAACTATAATTTATCAGCAGTATCCTGAAACCATTTCATAAAATAATCACTTAATACAGTATTTTCAGGCTAAACCAGCATGTAAAATACTGTCTTTTTTAGCAAATGTTTACCCTAATTTTAAATAGCTCTAGTATTTTTCACCATTTAGTTGAAATTGTAATTTTCTGCTAGATGAAATTATCTCCTAACCATGCTGTGAAAGTTTCTTACAGGCATTTATAGCACATGAGTTGAAATGAAGTACTGAATAGTGAATTCACACTTGACTGTTCAATTAGCAGTAATAAACAAAGATAAGTCTCTTCAATAATTAAACTTAAGTTGAACTTTGCTGTAGATGCACATCTATGTTTTTCTGAGAATCAGAAATTAAGCCCTACTCTAAATTTATTTTTCTATGCAAGTTTAACACAATAAATAACTTCCTTTTTTGTACATTTAATTTTATAGGCTTAAGTAGTAAAGTGATGTTTTTACCAGTTAAATTATTAAATACTCCTGTGAATTTTAGGTATTTTTAAATTGTTAAGAGAAGGTCAAATACGATTTTTGGCATTTACTAATATTCAGTGTGCATAAGCCATACTGTTTAAAGTCAAACTTTCACAGCAATCAAAAATGCCAAAAAGACCTCAAATTCATATTTTTGTGGGAGCACCCAGCATTCCAAGCCCGCTGGAGGGGTCAGAGCAAAGTAGTTCAGCAGCTGCTGCTGGAAGGTGGCAAGAGCTCCGCTGCTTGTGTGATCCACATGGGCCTCTCTCTGTGGAGGTCAGAGATGCTGACGGATTGGTGTTGGAGGCAGAGAGCTCTTCAGTCACAGCGGTTCCCGCAAATGGTGACAGCTCTCGGTGGTCTGAAGAGGGGACAGCAATGGTAGCCAGAGGATGTTTGACATCTCCTGTACCTGTGGCAGTAGCTTGTACCAGCATGCTTAAAAAGACTGAAAGTTTAACTTATTCTGATTGTCACATGGCTAAAGGTAGAAGCACAGACACAGATGTAAATTGGGCTGCAGATCCACACCATGCTCAGAGATGTGCAGAATCAGCTGGGCAAGATGAACAACCATGTGGCTGTTACTCAGAGCTCACCGAGAGAAAAACCAGTTGCTTGGAAGTTAACAGCTCTGCCATTTCTGACCTGGTGGCTGGTACGAAGCAGATTAGCATACAGCTAAGGTCTGTGGGACCAGGCCTTCAAGCAGATCGTAGAAGTGATCATCATGAACATCTAAGTCGGTATCTGGATATGGTTTCCCCTCAAAATCAAGAGTCAAAACCAAAAGTAGAACCAAGTGATTGTTCAGACTTTGCGGTGTCAACAAATACTGAATTTCATAGCATAATGACTTCAAGTCAGATGGCTGTTTTGGCACAAGATCGGAATGAGATGCAGAAAAGGACCATAAAACTGGAAACAGAAGCAGGCACAAAACCAGCAGACAGGCAGCATGATCACTTCCAATTTGATGTTGGAATGTGTCTTAATGTGGCTCAAAATGAATGTAAGGAAGAGTATGCAAGTTCCCTTGACCTTTTTAGCTCAGATGGTGATGGGAGAAATGTTTGCTTTGAAGCTACAAAACAAGAAGGATGTGCTGGGGAAAATACAGAGAAGCCTCGAGAGCTCAGTGTTCCTGCTGAGCAATTTGTAAATGAAATCCATATTGAACCACTGAGCTCAGGAATATTGTGCTCTCAAGTAGAGAGTTGTTGTAACAGCTCTTCTAAAAGAGCCTGCAAGTGTGAAGACCTCTTTCATATTTTTCACTCTGTCTTGAACAGACAGCTGAAATCGAAGAGGGTGAAACTGAATTCTTCTCCAGCTGGTCCTGGGCTGAGAGTGGATCGGGAGGAGATGACAGAGTTCAAGAGACTTCAAAAGAAACTATCACTACTTAATAATTGCTGCTGCAAAAATCAGAAGTACAATGTTTTGGTCACGATAGTTCATCCTTGTCATATCAAAGAAATACAGGTGAAGACTAGACCAAAATTTTCAAGTAAAGTTCCTGTAGCAACCATTGTGGTTACTGACCAGTCAGGAATTGAGAGAAAGGTGGTGCTGTGGCGTGGTGCTGCATTCTGGTCACTCACCGTGTTTCCTGGGGATGTTGTGTTGCTTACAGGTGAGAATTCCTTTATTTGCCTGGTTAAAATGTGGATCTCTAGAACGCCTGTGTAAAGTGGAACATGATGTAACCAATAAAAAATTGTTCGGTGACTACTAGAATTTAAGAAGCCTCTCTCAGACTTCTTTATGAATTGAAGAGTTACATCAAACATCTGAGGAAAAAATCATTAACTTACTGTAAATGGCGTTGGTAGATTAAAAAAACCCTCTTTGTTACTGAGTGATCTCTTTCAAACTGTCTTTCACACCTGTGTGTATGATGGTTCTATAGTCAAGACAAGTACAATACTCTTCAGTATCATTGATAGGTCAGTTGATAAGGTTGCTTTTTTCTTGCAGATATAATCATGTATGAGAATCTGTGGTGTGGAGAAATCATGCTGCAATCTACATTTACCAGTCAGTTACTGAATCTGGGGAACTGCTCGGCTCTCAATCCTGAAGAATGTAAGATTATAGTGCACAAGTTTCCACAAAGTTGCAGTAAAACAGCTGCGTAAAGTATGCTGGTTTATGGGCAATGCCTCACACAGGATTAAATGGAGATGTGAACAACTGGGAGGTATGGCAGGAGCATGGGGAGTTTGTGGTGAAGGTGGAGGTTTACCATTCAAGAGTCTAAACTCTGAAAAACCAAATGCTTTGAGCTGAGTTCAAGACTCAGGACTCAACTGCAAGATGTTTGAGATATCACAAGGATTAAATTTTTAGCAAAACTTAGAGGCTTATAGAGTCAGTAGATCCATTCAGGGAAAGTAATTAATTGCAGACCATTAAGCACAGAGTCTTTAAAGGTACCTGAGCCATGGAGGGTTGGAGACTAAGGGAAAAACACAGTGGAAGTAGCACTGTGAACTTGTATTTATTCTTGATGCCCATTATTGCCAGCTACTTAAGGCAGGTTCTGGGGTAAATGATCACAAATGCTGCTCTTACCAACAATGAGAAAAGATCTTTCCTGGTTTGGGTGTAATTTACAGTACTGTACCTAGCTGAACTTTGGGATGTTACCAAGAGGAGGCAGATGAAGTGCAATTTAATTTTGATTCAAGTGTTACACATCTAATTTTCTTGCCTTAGAATTATTGTGAAGTAGTTTTGGTTTTGTCAGTGTAAACATGTACCAACTGATAAATTTTATACTCTTAAAAGGTGTCCCTTTAACTTTGTTCTTTCATGTAAGTTTATCCTGTAGTGGATGGTGATGTTCTCCATGGCTTGCTGGCGTACATATCATCAGAATTGCCACACTTCAGAGACATGCCACGAAGACAAGTGCAGAGGCTGGACAGTGTTCAGTATGTGCAGCTGGACCAGCTCCAGCCAAATACACTGGTTCATGTGGTCTTGAAAATCATCAGCATTGCCATCTTGACAGGTAAGGTCATGCTCTGAATTTCAGCTTCCAAACCTTCAATAGTTATCTCAGGATTCCTTCTGCTGATACAATTTTCCATGTTAAAATTGAGAATTCATTTCCAGTTCTTCATAATCAGGCCTTAGAGCTGCTTCCCAGCATCTTCTCCACCTGAAGCGAACAAAACCAAATTACCTTGGGGCATTCTCACAGTATTTCAGGCAGTGTCTTGCCATGGTTTTTTAATACACTTTGGGCAGTTAATGGCCACTGTTCCCACCTGGGAATGGAGTCTTCCTCTTTCTTGTGTAACTGTTCTGATATCTTTTCTTCATGGTTCCTCAGTACTTCACTTCAACTTTTGCACATAAACTTGATCATACTGTGCTATCATCTTGTTCTAATAAGATTCAAACTTTTACCCATGCTGTCAGCATCATGTTTATTCATTATAAATAAGGAATTCCACAGAAGTTATAGGAGCTTTAACTTCCAACTGTGACAGTCTGTAGCTGAGAAATTGAATATGATTTTTTCCACTTACACCAGTCCAGGTGAGTGGAAGCTGAAAGATGCTCAGATACCTGCTGTTTCAAATGGCAGTCTAGTGCTGAGTATTTAGGTGGATGAAAGTAAAATATGCTTTATGCATTCCTTCCAACTAGATTGGTGTTGCTAAAGAAATCAGATTGTTTTCATTCTGTCCTGAAGAAATTGCAGGTGCATTCTTGTTTGCTTGTAATTGTGCCATAAAATACAATAGCAGCATTATTTAATATTGAGGCCTGTGAGGTTTGTGTGTTTTTACTGTGGAAGTCACAGAATTTCACTTTTTCAGAATCTGTGTATAGCTACAGAGGTGGCAACCAAAGAAAAATTATTCTAACAGTAGAACAGAACCGAGATCAACACTATAGGATGGTGCTGTGGGGAGCTGGGGCTGCCTGGTACCCTCAACTTCAGAGGAAGAAAGGTAAAGTCCTTGTACCTGTAGGTAGCTGTGAAAGGTTTTTTGTGATGCTATGATTATCTTTAAAGTGCTTCAGCTGGGAACGTTTTTCCATTCAACCTTTAAATATTCCCTGTGGAAGGGCAACATATTTGAAATCAATTTTAACATGTCTCCTTTGTTCAGAAGCAGTGGGGTTTTGGGGGGTTTTCTCCTAATTTTCATTCTCTGTTTTCCACCTTCCTATAATGTCAGGTGTGATATCCTGATGCTCTAAAGAGCATCTCTTACATCTAAAGGTGTCTCTTGCAGGAATTACTACTGAAGTTTGGTTTAATCCTGGCTTTGTTCTTTTGAACTCAGTTGAACTAGGCTTTCGTTAAATAGATAACTTAAGAGTTGGTATTTCTGATCAATGGATACACTTAGTGAATGCTGTTGATTTGTTTCTCAGTCTTGTAAGTGACCTTGACTTTCTATAAATGATCTAAGGTATAGGAAGTAAAATCTTCTACTTGCTTTTTATTCTGTAGATCACATATGGGACTTTAAATATCTTCTGGTCCAGCGTAGTTCTGTGTCAGGTGACTGTGAACTGCACACAACTCCGTGGTCATCGTGCAAGTGCTTGTTTGATGATGAGAAAAGGGCAATTGAATTTAAAGAAAAGTTTCAGAGAAGCAAAACATCCCTAATGCAGATAACAAAGCTCTCTGCACATCTGGAGGAGAAATGCTCAGGTGAAGTTGATATCCATAGCTCTGCAATGCCTGTTGTGCAGTGCATAACTAAGCAAAATAGATGCTCTCTTGATCAAGCAAAATGCTTTTTTGTAAGTTAGCAGGGTTCTGGGAGTCTGAATTGATTCTGGAGGCTGCTCAGCACTCAGCCAAGCTGTGGATGCAGCCTTCATTCTGTGAGCCCAGGGGTGAGCTAGGTGTGATATGTGGTACTGTACAAAGACAGGCAGAAGTGCTGCCTTTGCTGTCCACCCCAACCAGTCCAGCAATGATGTGATGAACCACTGAAAGACTCTTGAATAGTGTTTCTCCAAAACTGGAATTCTCTAAAGCAAGAGTAAAACAGCTACTGCTATTGAAAAGTTCTTAGAGAAGAACAAAGCATACATTTTACACACAGTCACCCCTTCCCAGATAGACTGAGAAGGTTACAAAGGTTGGTGTTAAACATTAAGTGACCAAGTAAATTTTTCACTGCACAAATGGTCTCTAAATGTGAGCTTGTGTGACTAAAAAAAAAATTCAGAACTTTTTATTGATGACGATTTTGGTTTTGAATCAGCTGTAACCCTTGCTTTTGCTTTCACTTATAAATAAAACTGAAAGCAGATTTGAGTGAAATTGTGGTTTTGCAGGAGTGATTCAAGTGCGAGCCCATATCTCAGAGCTGAAGTTTACCATTTCAACTGATCAGTACAAGCAACTCATCTTCCATGCTGACACTTCACTGGAGTATGTTTTGGCTTCTCTGCCTATGATTACGTATTCAGGGTGTGCCAAATGTGGTTTGGAACTACAGGTGGATGAGAACCTGATCTACAAGCAATGTATTAGATGTTTGCCATACAACAAAGTAAAAACATTCTACAGGTAACCAAAATAAACCTAAAATAATGTGAAGTAAAGTACAACTTTCTATGTTTTAAGTTCCCCCATATAGAAAATGCTGGTTTTAAGGTGTGGTTAGCAATTCCTGTTTTTCTAAAGGATTTTCAAGGAGTTGTTCTTGAATTGCTGAATTATCTTGTCATTATTTATAGGTGATATTCTTTGTTTAAATCTAACTCTTTAGTTATTTTGAAAACTGCATCATACAGTAACAGGGTTTACCCAGTACTGTGTCAGTAACCTAAGATGAAGTAGAAGCTTGAGGACCAACGGAAAACTGCTTGAGTATCTTGTTTGGACTGTTTGAAATTGTGTGAATACACCACCATATTTTTAAACTGATGAATCAACTTTAGCCTTGCAGAAATACTATTAACAAATGTTTTCAGTAAACACTCTCACAGAGTAGAGATAGGAAGTTATCAGCAGGTGGCACTGTGAGACAAGAGGTACATGCACTTTTACTTCGAGAAAATACTGGAGGGTGATATTACCTTGTATTGCTTTCATTCAGAAACTTTGCTTCAGTCAAAAAAACATAGCCCCTAACTGTCAAAAGTCTCTTGTTTTCTGATCCAGACCTGCCTTGATGACCGTAGAAGATGGAGAGTATGAAATTTATGTTCACGTGGTATCCGAGCTGATGGAAAAGATCTTCCTCAATATTCCTGCAGACTGGCTCAGCAGATCAGTGGGTACTGTGTCATAAGTAACATGTGGCAGAGACAGGCAGCAAAGCTCACAGTGAAAGAACCATTTTTAATTACTGGCCATTTAGAAGTGGGCTGAGATTGTTTTGGAAATATGATGATTGCTCATGTTGTATGAGACTTACCAAAAAAATCCCCCACAAACTCAGAGAACACTTCAGTGTTCTCACCACTAGAGGTGAGATGGTATGAAGAGTTATTACATGTTATATAATGACATGGATTCTGTATGTGCAAAAAGATCTCTTGGCAGGTTTGGAATCAGCTGACATGCTCTCATGATGTCAGTAACTGAGCAGTGTGTCGGGCAGGCTTCCCTTGATACATCCTGTTTGACTTCTGGAGAGGTCTTTTACGCAAGTCACAGGTGTTACAGTTTGATGAGAAACAGCCTTAGCACTTTGTTTTGAAAAATTATTAAAACCAAAAGCTATTTTTCTATTTGTATGTTGAGCTACACTGCCACTAATTCAGAGTAGCTTTCTTGGAGGTGGAATGTGAATGTTGGGTGAAAATGAATAGTGAACTGGTTTGTTCTGTCTTTTGCAGTGCCCTCTTCAGCTATAACCTACGGCTCGGTTGTAGCAGATCTGTGTCACTTGCTGCTGGCAGATACGGAAGCATCCTATTTGTTGGTCATTAGGAGCCACTTTGTGCTGGATGAAAACAGCTACCCTTTGCAAAAGGATTTCCATCTGCTAGATTTTCATCCTGATCTTTGAAGCATTGACCTCTGTAGTAACTGCGTGACAGAGACCATACAAGCTCACAGATGGCAAACAGAAGAAAAATGAATTAGCTCAAGGAAGCAAATCTCTTTAAAAATACAAGAAAGGATTTTGGTTTTAACTTATAAAAAAAACACCCTAAAGGACTGGTATGGAATATCTGCTCATAGTATATACAGCTGCTGTAATAGTGATGAATTGACATAAAGTATATTTTTATATGTATGTTTTTATCTTATTAAATTCTTACTGGATATCTGTTTTTCTTTTCTCCCCCTTTTTCCTTTTCTAATTTTGTGTATCTAGAAGTTATTGCACTGATTTAAGAGGTTTTGAATGATTTAGACTGGTGCATTCTTTTGTGGACCCTTTGAAATATTTAATTGTCTTGGTATTTATTGATGTAGTATTTATCCAGCATAAGCTGGCAAATAAACTTAATCACCTTAAGCCGATTTAATCAGTTTCACCCTGGTCTGCAACATTTTCTCCCAACTTGATTAGATTGAGAAATTAATTTAATACTTTCTCAAGCTATAGTGTATTCTGATAGTGATTTTGACCCTTCTGCAAATCTGTGACATGCTGTGACTTCACTACTGTATCAGAATTCTGGAGCTGTCTGAAGTCTGCCTGCCTAAGTTTGGGCATTTCAACAACTGTTTGTTTCAGGTCTATGTTGTTGCCTTAAAGAGGTATTCTGCACATTCCAGCCTTGGTTCACACTCACTGCTTTTCCACTGATGCTGTGAATATTTACTCAATTGCTTCTCACCTGCTGGATATGAAAAAGAATTTTGTTTTCCCAGAGGAAGTTTCTCTCTGGAACAGCTGAGAGCAAGCTGAGAGTTTCATGGTTTGTGGACCCAGATATTGTACTGCAAACATTCTCAGTGTCTGGTGAGTTTTTAGTAAGAGGACTTACATGTTTTTTCAGTGTGCATACCCAGGGCTTGCTTCTTACGGTAAAACCTTGATTTTTTTAAAAGCCCCCATAAGAATTCCATTTGTAGCTGGAAAATTATACTTATTGTTCTTCAGGATAGTTACCAAGATGTCCTGGTTTAGAATACAGGCCAAAGGATGCTGCATTCTCCCCACTTCTTAATGACTTGTCTAGTATTAGCAACAGAAGTAAGGAGTCAGGCCCCCAAATAGGAATACCTGTTTCTGAGGTATGTTTTCCTTCATGCTCTTTTTCCACCTCTGGTGGCACATTCCTGTCATGTTGATGAAAATACCCATTCTCATGGAGTTGGACAGCTCCTCATCTGGGGAGATACCCAATCCCATGGTTTTACTGTGTATGTCTGACAGCACATTGCTTATAGATGATTTCCTTGCATGGTGGCAGGTTATGAGCCTTGTTTTGAACACTGGAATGATGATACTCTTTTTGTGGCTGCTCTGGAGGCTTTCCTCTTGCTTTGGCAAAGCTGAAAGTGGTGCTGAAAAGGCAGATGGGTCACTGGAAGTGATGTGGAGAAAAGGTAAGCCTGAAAATCTGCTGTAATGTTGCTCTTAAACCCCCTGAGAAACAGAAAGAGAAGTTGGAAATATGGACTATAGTCTTATAAAGAATGGATTTAAAAAGTCAGGACACTCAAGCTGAAGAATATTCCATTGCAAAACAGTTTTCTAAAATGTGTTAATTTAACAGTGTCACATTGCTTGTGAGATGCCAACTTAAGTGACTCGTTTGCACCATTTATGATATATTGCTTCCACTAGAGTGAAATGGAAATGTTTGTATGTTTTAAAATGAGACATCTTTGTGAAATATTTGCTTGGCACCTTTTATACCATTCTGTGTGCAATCAAGTTAACTGCATATCATTACTGAATGCTGCTTCTAGGAGCACCCTGTGACAGAGGACAGAGAAGTAGTAAAAGGTGATGTACCTGTAGAATCACAAGCATCAGTAGACTCTGCTGATGATCAGTAATTCTAGCATAATTTAATTTTAATTCTATTTGGCAACTCTAGAATGATCTTTACATCCAGGCATTTTAAGTGAAATGTGTTCAAGTTCTTCTGCCTTTGCACTTAATTCCTTTTATTTGTGAGTTGTGACTTTCACAGTGGTGGTACCTTCAGCTGGAATGGTATCTAGAAAGAGGTAGACTTTTTTCCATTTAAAATGTAACTAGTTTTATTGAGGCTGGTGAATCAGGCAGGGACATCGAGATGAGGGGCTGCAGGGAGCATTGCCAGACACCTGAACTACAGCAAATAGATCCCATTGACATGTATAATTGTGAATGGCATAAATAACCTGGGGTTTTAGGACTTTAGCTGATACCTTTTTTTATCCCCTGCCAATGTAATTTTTCCTCAAAGATTGAATGTGATCTCTGCCAGTTTATTTGTTTCTTCGGCAACCAGGGGCTGAGGCATAAGAGAGTTTAAAAAGGAGGTTTTCTTTAGATTCGAGACCTGTGATAAGTCAGTATGTCCATGAGCAAAGGTTACATAAACTAATAGATTAGAACAAGATGTAGTTGCATAAACACTGTTCCTGTGTTTCAATCTGTCAGAGTCAGCCCTGCAGATTACTGTGGGCAGAGCCAGCCTGGGGCTTAGCATCCATCTCACTGCACTGCTGCTGGCACTGCAGATGCTGGAAACAGTTTATTCCCTGCTGCAGGACTGTGTGGAGATCTGTGAATGCTACTGCATAGGTCTTATTTGTGCAGGTATTTAATACCTGGTGCTGTTGCTCTCAGTGTATGTTGACTTGGAATGTCACCCTGGTGTATGGGTCACCTAATAATGTCATCTCTTTCATTTAACCAAGTGTCTTGCCTCTTATGAGGGAGGTCTGATACAGGCAGCCACAAGAAGTGGATCCAAATTCTCTCAAATTTCCTGAAGCCCTTGTCCTCCGTCTCCCATCATATTCTTTCCCCAGCATATCCTGGATGAGCCTCTCAGCTCATCTGTGAGGAGTCAGGGAGATCAGCGTAGGAAGGTTCCTGCTGCACAGGGTAGAAATGGGGATGGGTGTGCTGCCCCAGTGTATTGTCCAGGGAAAGGGAGACTGGATTAGGAGTGAGTGGGCTGGAGTCAATCCACAGGCCAGGGGGTTACAGACAACTACATCCTAATGACTGTGGTCTAAACTGTTTGGGAATATTCCAGATCATATGGAAGAACAAAGCCTTTCTTGGAGCTGCTGAGCTATGTTCTCTCCAAATACACCAGGGTCAGAAATCATGCTGCCTGGCTGCAGGACTTTCCTCTTGTGCAGTGTTTTCTTTGGTGTTTTCCCCAGCTTCCCACTGATACCATTTCCTCATTTTCACAGCTGGGAGTTGAGGTATCAAAGCACAAGCATGTGTTTAGATGCTGGCCTCCAGTTCAGCAGAGCTCACTGTCTCCACAGCAGGCTTTGTTCATAGCACTCAGCCCGGGGCTGAGACCCACCACCCTGATGTGGTGCTGGCTCCCTCCCTTCCAGTGGAGAGCAGTGGAAAGCAGAGTAAAACTAAATGGGATTAAATTCTCAAAAAGGCCAAAACCCTTACTGCATGAAAGGCAGCTTAAAGCTACCCCCAAACTGGCTTGAAGGGTTATTTTTTGTACAATTACTTATTGCTTTTTGCTACTGGATGTTAAGCAGCTGTAGAGAACAGGAGAGACATTCTGGTGGCTATGCATGGGAGGAAATGAGATTTGGGAAAGGAGAAGTGAGAGCAGAGTGCCCATGTGATAAATCTGTTGAATTAAGATGAGATTTAAGGTCATAAAGTCTTCGGTTTATAACAAAAATATGCTCAAAAGAGGGATCTTGTTTGTGTTGTCCATAATCAGCTGTTCTATTTATTTGATAATGCCCCACCCCCAAAAAAAAGTGCTGTGTGGAGATCTAAGTCTGAACAGGGGAGATCACTTCAGCAGGCTGCCCTGCAGACTGCCTGGGCAAAACAGAGGCAAAAGAACTGCCCTGCTTTGAGAAAGCTGCTCTCAAATCCAAGTTGAGAAAGAATGGAGATGATGTGGCTCAAACCCACCGCTTTTCACAGTACTAAAATCCCTGGCAGCTTTCAAAAAGATGAATCCCCCAAAGAACAGTACTCTCTGTGTTGCTCCTTGAAGTCATGTCTGTGGTGTCATGGCGTTATGCCCAAGAATGAAGAATGGGAATGACCTGGCACATTTCTTGATGACTTGATGAAACCAACAGATGTGATAAACCCACACAAACCATTTTCCTTTTCACAAAAACACAAAAATTGCAGAATAGAGGTTTATTCATAGACCATATTTGCTGCAATTAGACTGTCTGACCAGTGGTGACCTTCTCCCGGGTCGCAGGAGCAGGAATCATCATACTGCTCACTAGATCTGTACACTCTCGATGTGTCCAGCAGCCGTTCTTCTCTAAAAATAGATACACAGCCCCCACCCTGACCTGGCATATCCTTCATTAGATGTGTACAAATGGCTTTTTTCTATTGATCTATTTATCTTCAGTCTATAGTAGTGGAGCCTTTAGAGTGCCAGAAGTGGTAGGAGAACGGGGAGGAATGCTGAAATAGCACAGGCTGGTTTATACCTGGGGGAATGACAGTAGAGGTGGATTGTGATTCTGAGGAGTGTTTGGACACGGATACCTGAATGCTCCTTTCTGGGTCTAGTTCCAAGTACTGGGAAGTCTGAGGATTTGAGAAGAGCCCATTTTAAGTCCTGTACATGAGAGGTCTAGGGTTGTAGATAAGTTAAGCATTTCTGTATGAAGAGCATTGCTTTAAGTCATACATTAACACCTAGTCAGATGGATTGTATCTGTAAACTGAATTACAGCTGTTTCAGATAAAAATTTTAGATAAATATGCAGGTTTTGTGATACTGCTTATCTGGCAGAATTGCTTTATTTGTAAAATTCCATGTTAGAAGTGATTGCGCTTCTTACATGAAGCGGAAGGTGATGGTCAGCTATATGTTTTCTAATAGCCTTCTCAGACTGTGCTGAAGTGCTGTTTCTCTTCAGAAACACTCACAAATTCTTCACAATGCAGATACCCAGGGCCTGATCCAAATTGACTGTGGCAGATGACATTCAGGCAAATGAGCAGCATTACCCACAAGACAGCGTCATGTTCCTGGAGGGCTCCATTACTGCTGTGGGCCAGGACATACTCCAGAAATGCATTAAGATAAAACCCGCCTGGTTGCAGGTGCAGTTTTCTCTGGCTTAAGTGGCTTTGAATCCACAAACAGCTAATACCAGCCTTCCAAGGTCTGCAGATGGAGCCCCCAGACACAGGAACAAATGGCATTTTTTGTGAGTCGGCTGAGAAAGGCACTTACAGCACAATGCTCTCCCACTGGAGGCACTTGTACCTGCCTCCTCAAGGAGCAGCTCTGCCAGCAGCAGAGCTTGGGAGGTGCGAGGCTGATGGAGGAAATCAGCAATCATAGTCTGGGCAGGGCCAAATCTGGCATGAAGAAGTTATGACAGATGACAGTGATTGGGCAGTGCAGGAAGAAGCTGCAGGGTTACAAACGGGAAGGAGTGAGAGGGGGCCTTTAGTACAAGCCTTTAGGTCTTACATGCAGGAACCAAGAGATCAGGATGGTTTTTCCATGCTGTACCCTCTTGTGAAGCCAGCTGAAGTGCAGTTAGAGAATTTTAAGTTAGACAAAGGGCTTCTGGGCTAGGACTGGGCTGCTTCTCTCTTGAATGTGGGAGCTCTGGTTGCCTGGATGGAGACTGGGGTGACAAGAACTGGCCTGGGGGTCTGTCAGCTCTGCCCAGTGGT
This sequence comes from Bucorvus abyssinicus, assembly GCA_009769605.1. Lineage (NCBI taxonomy): Eukaryota > Metazoa > Chordata > Aves > Bucerotiformes > Bucorvidae > Bucorvus > Bucorvus abyssinicus. The sequence continues at coordinate 37,516,690 of CM020032.1, forward strand.
CCCCTTCAGCAGGCAAGCAGAGCTGGCTTTCCTTGCATGAGGTGGCTCAAAGGCACAGGACTGGTGGCTTGCTTCTGATCTTCAAACAGCTGAGTCAGGACCACTGATAAGAATGCTCTGGAAGGGACGGGTTCAAGGAACTTCTGCTTCTGGGCTTGCAGGAAGGATGCACAAGGTCAACACAAACAGCTGACTTCAAGTGCCTGCTCTGCTTCATTGCTGTAATAAATATGGTAAAATAAGCTGGAAAGCTGCGGCTTGCTGTTAACCCCTGAAATGTTTCCTGACCTGTGGCCTGAGGGGGTAATCCTTTGGTGAGTGCGCAGGGCTGTGTGTCTTGGAAACAAAGCCTGGAAGCACGTAGACAATGATGGGGTTTGCAGCCCACTTTGAAGACAGAGCAATGTTGCAATCCTAAAAGCATTGGGAGGCAGATCTTGGTCTCCCTCTCAAAGTGATAGGAAGGACTGGGTAAAGACTTAGGAACAAACTGCAAATGTGCTGTGAGTGTTTTACAGGAAAGGTATTAACTCCTTCCTGAACAGAAAGAATGAGGACTTGAAAAGGTTATTTTCTGATGTTTTGGCATTCTCCTTGCCCCATCTGATCCAACCAGCCTGCCTTGTGTGAAGCTCTAAACAGAGGGGAAAATGCCAGAAAGAAATAAAAGCAAGTTGCAATGCAGAGGTAAGGACTGGTGCTTGGGAAAGGACCGAGTGCAGCAGCTGATAAAGGTGAGTGAAAGAGGAGATTCTTCACAGAAACAAGCCACCATGGATTGGGACAAGAATCCATTGGCCACATCTGTCCTTGATGTTCCCCAGTGCACCATGGGTCACATCTGGCAGCTTGGAGGGACCTGTATGCATGTGTCCTCGGGACCCTGCCAGTGCCTGGGTGAGCCCCTGTGTCAGGCAACTGCAAGGGCATGGTGCTGCCTTGGCTTGTGTGCAGTGAGGGCCAGGCTGGCCGCAGCCCTCTGGCAAGCTGGGGATCTGGGGGCTCTGGATTACCAGAAGCAATCAGTGTTTCCTACTGGTTGATTTCCCATTTGTGTGAGGGTAAAAGCTGAACACACCCAGGGTGGCTGGCCCGGACACCAGTTCTTTTGTATACCTTCTACAGTTTTCCTTTCTCTGTATCATTTCTATTGCTCCCCCTCTGCTCCTCCTCTTCCTGCCCCTCTTTGCCTCCCCTCCCTGTGCTGCCCTGGCAGCATTGCTGGCTCTGCACAGGCCCAATTTCTCTAATCAGATGAAGCCGCAGGATTACCTCGCTCCCTCCCTCCTAGGCTCCATTTTATTTCTTCTCCAGCTAAAGGGGAAGGCAGGAAGGGGCGTCGCATCTAGGCAGAGGAAACCCCATCTCCTGGTCTCCTGCCTTTGATGCTTTCTAGCAATCCCTCCTCCCCCTTATCGTACACTCACCTTAGTGTCAACAGCGTCAGGAGGAGCAAGGAGCCCAGTTTCCAACAGATATCTGAACTCTTTTGGCTTTCATTCTCCTCAGATTTTTGAGCGTCTATTTTAAACACCCTCCAGCTAACTTGGACAGGGAAGCTGGATGTGCAGTCTCTGAGTAGGGGGAAGGTAAGGACCACGGAAGCCACATATTGCCTGTTCTCTCGTCTGCTGAGAGGACACCGAGTCCTCTCTGTTCTGCCAGCAGGTCTTTGAGAGTAATAAAGCAGATGAGGGGAAGGGAGAGGAGCTGCACAGAGACAGACCCCTGCTCCTGTAAGTGCTGGGTGGGCAGCAGGGGGTTGAGAGCTGGACTGAAAAGCCCAGGAAATTGTAGATTTCTCTTTTACTAAAATGATGGGAATTATGGCTCTGAGCTTTCATTGAAATTAAGTGGGGTTCTGCGGAAGGCTGGTTTCTTGTGCTGGTGCCTTTCACTTAGATGTGTGTGGAGTTGTGTTTTAGCAAGTGTTTCTAGAATGTACTTGTCACTGTATCTCTGGGGGAGAAAACCCCCTGTAATCCCATTCATTTTATTCCTCTGCGCATCTGCAAGTTTACGAAGATGCTTTTTGATTATCTTTTGTGTTGGGGGGGTGGGGGGGATTGATACTAAAGAGTCAATTGCATTGCTTTAAATTGTTACCTTTTAGTCCTAATCTGCCAGAGAATGGTTCCCCTTGGTTTTGACCATGTGTTTTTCCACATGATTTTTAAATTCCTAAAGAGGTTAATAACCGACACTAGAGAAAAACTGAGGAAGATTTCAGTGCCTTCACATATCAGCTTTGTTTTACACTCTTCTTTCCGGGGTAAATGATCAATCACTACTTAGAATTTCTCTTAAAGCGAAATATGTATTTTCCAAAGTCAGATTTGATTTGGTTTGGCTTTTTACTGTTCTTAGAGTAAATGTTTTAAATCAGGAGGGGTCTTTGCCAATGTTGTACTTTAACCTGTGAATGCAAGTAAGAATTTGCGCTGATGCACTTCTGTATTTTAGGGGAAGGGGTTTAAAAGGGAGGGGGGACCCAGCAGTTATTTCTGATTAGAGAACTCTAAGCAGGAGAGGTGATTGTTTATTGTGTGTGTAAATAAGATGGACTGTGTAAGGGTCAAAATGTACCTCTTTTCCAGTGACTTGTGCTTCAAAGTCATCACCTGGTACGAAAATATCAGCAATTTCCTTGCACCAAGATGTTGGTTAATGCTTACAAATAGTTGTTGGCATGTTTAAGGTTAAGCAGCTGTATGAATGTTTGCAGGACCTGTATTGCAGTAAGACTGAAGTCCAAAGACCTCTGCATGGGGTCTTTGTGTAAAAGAATTGGGTTTGGGGAAGGTTTCATTTGTGAGGGTGGGTTAGAGGAGGGCATCGTATTTTTGTCGTGGCTCAGTTACTCTGTAAAACGCTTGTCTCTGTGGGGTTTTGTTGATTTTCACCATCCAGACACTTTAACTGTACCTGAGCGAGAGCTGCTATTGCAGTTTAGTTTATCTGACGATTCTCCTGGGCTGCATAAACTCCAAGAGCAGTAAACTGCAGGTAGCCTTGTGAGGTCTGAGCTGGTTTGTAATGCCACATGTGATCATCCCCCTGGGATAACCATACCCAATCCCCATTTTTCTTTTATACACATTCAAAATACACTTGGATAATAAGGGTGTATGAGGGAGGGTGGAACAGATGAAAATTGCTGCTGCTGATTGATGTACTTTGGAAGTTTAATTTTCTCTGTTAAAGGTGATGACAAAGGGTAAATTTGGGACAGTGTTATAGCTTTCCAGAGGAGCAGAGGTATTTGCTGCACCAGTGAGATAATGTTACACTCATCTGCAGGCTGGTGACTTCTGTGCAGAACAGCAGCAAAATCCTCCTCCTCCTCCTTCAGCAGCTCTTCTGGAGATTGAGGCTGAATTCTCTGTTCTTGTACCCTGTAGTTCATGTTGTGACATGAGGATGGGGCGTACTCGATGGTCCCGTGTACATGGGTATTGCAAGCTGTTACACGGTGTATGAGAGAATGCAGCCTGGAAAAGCTGCTTGCAAAGGCTCAGGAGCTAGACAGAGCCGTTAATGGTATCGATTCGCTTTGTCTCCTGTAAGTATGTTTTGCAGAATCAGAAAAAAGAAAGATCTTATTTCTGTTATCATCTGCCATAGTTTCATTCTTGCAAGTGAATTGGGCAATTCTCTTACTACGGGAAGTAGAAGCTTGTGTCTGTGGCAGATGTATGTGATGTTTTATTGCTTGTACCATTCTGGCCCAAGAACAATACCATAGCATGTATCGTGGGCTGCAAATGGTGCTACTCTTTTCTTTCCTCAGCAGCCTTGCACTCTATCTCCTGTGGCTGGGAGCACCACCATAGCTGGTGGGCACTGGCCTTTTGGTTAATTCCTGCAGTTTCATTGTACAGGAATAAGAGCTTTTCTCCCTGGTGTAAACTGTAAAGCTGTCTGGCTGCACTCTAACTATTGAATTGATCTAAAGGTCCACAGCCGGGAGTTCATCCACATGTTGAGAACAGTCCTTTAGCAGTATCCTCTGATTCCTTACTGGATGGTGGGGAAGAAGGTGGTCTCTTTCCTTTAGAAAAGTTGTTAAAGTCCTTCAGAATCAAATTCCACTCACAGAAATTATCTTGAGCAACAGGAACCACAACAAAAATCACTTCGGGGCTGCTGAGGTGTATTTACTCAGCATGGGAATAGGGGCAGGCCAAGCTGACATCAGCCGAGTCTTTGCCAGCATGGTGTTGAGAGTGAACATCAAACACAAGATTTATATCCAAGTGTCATTCCACACCAAGAAGCATCGTGAGAAAGATCACCTTTACGCTGCCCTGTCCCGCTGTGTCTTTAAAGCAGTGCGTCTTCCAGAATCATGGCTTAACCCTCGTGTGGTGCGGATTTAACACAAGACTGAGAAAAAAGCAGGAGCATTCCTCCCCCTGCAGAACATCTGCTAACTAAGCTTCAGCAAGGGCCCACCTGAGCGTGCAAATGAAGGTTAATGGGATTGAGCGGTTTTAAGACTCTCGTCTGAATCGCAGAGCTTTACTCTAGTCAACAGTGCGTAAGGCTGACAGAACCTGGCTCATCTGAGCTAAGCTTGAGTTGTTCTGAATTTATACCTCTGTATTTCATGTTTCTGACTGTATTAAATGTTAATACGGAAGTAGAGACTTCTGCAGCTCATTTTGTGGTTGAGATTAACCAAGAGAAGGGGAAACTTGCTGGTTTCCATAGAGCAGGGTGTCATCATAAGTCCTTGAGGAAGTTCTTCACATACTTGGACTTGACAAAACATTTGCAAGCTTTTGTCTGCTGCTTTACTGTGTCTTGGTTTTTTTTCTCCTTAAGCTTCTCTGGTGTTGAACAAGCTTTGGTCAGCATCTTGTGAGCATGGTATTAGCATACATATCATATAGGATATACACAAGACACCAAATTGGAGAGATGCTGTTAGTACTGGGGTTATGTATTTGACATCCTTATTACCTGTCCTCATGGATGTGCGGAAGCTGGAGGAGGGGGTGCTTTAAACAGACCCTTCTGAGGCACAGGCAGTGTCTGAACTTCACTGGTAAGATGAGTTTCCTGCAAGTGCAACAAGAAATTCATGTAGAGATGCTCTAGTGATTCTTGCAAACCAAATATTACACAAGAATCCATTATTCTCAATGTCTTATATTTAATATCTTTATTCTAGGATTTCATAGTGCTCTGCAATCATAAATTAAGCCTTTAAATACCTATATCAGGGACTTCTGCATCTAATCCCTGAGTCAGAGGAGTAAACTGAGTCACAAAGAGAATGACTTGCTCAAGGTCACGCAGTGTGCACAGACAGAATTAGAAAGCAATTGTTTCCTCTTACTCTAATTACTGAGCAATTGGGTTTTATAATCTAGAAGTCAGCTTTTTCCCTGCTACTGCTGAGGGCAGTGTCTGGAGACAGATGGATTCTCTTTTGGAATCTTTCTTGTACCCAGTGTTTTGTTTACAGTTCAGAAACACTGGCATTTAAAGAACTAAAGGGGGTTTTGCAGCCCTTGTGTAGTGCTCAGGGACAGGGAAAAAAAGGGAAGAAATAATGAGGGTAAGTGACTAGGTCCTGCTAGTTGCCAGGTTTTTTCAGGCAGGAGATTTAACTAATACATGCAGAAGAATAATGAACTGAGTTTGATTCTTTCGATGGAGCACCTTTCCATCTGTAAATATTGCCTCTTTGTCCTAACAAGATGTTTGGAGAGCCTCAGCTTACTGTTCTCTTTGTCACCATTATTCCTGTTTGCTCCTGTAGGAATCTCTGTCCTATTATGAGTGATACGTGACCATGAAAAGCTTGTCCTCGCTGCTGTGTCTAGTCAGTGTTGTGAAGGCAGACTTGATCTTGCTTTCCCTGCCCTCATAACTAGTTACAAAGCTTTGATCTGTTGGCATAACCCTGAGCCCAGGTGTGTGAGTTCTGGCAGGCTGGGCTGGAGAGGACCCACAAGGGGAGCTCTGAGGAGGCTGAGTTGTTCCATACCAGACTGACCCCATCCCTTCAGATTGGTACACATGATGGAATAGGATTTGATGCTTTGCTGTGAGGAGGAAAAGGTTCACTAGTGTCTGTCCGTCTGAAATAAATCCAAGCATAGACAGGTCACTGCAAATTTTGTGGATTAAAGGTCAACTCCTAAAGAAATTCCAAAATGTTTTTCTCACTGGACCTTTGTACTGCCAGTGGATATCTGTAGGCAGCAATTCTTGGCAGCGGAATTGACAGTTTCATTTTGCATAACTCCCTTCTGCTAAGCAGCAAGTCAATTATGCTAATGTACCACTTCTGTAGGAACACATGGTTCATTGTAAGTGTGATTCGAGGTCAGCATTGCCTGCTGTCATGTTCTGTGGCTGGTTTGGGTTTTTTAAAGCTGAAAACAGCTGTTTACATGACCATAGCAGCATACTGCATTTGTAATGAAAAAGTTCTAAGTTTCCTGGCTGAAGAGATGAGTTTTAAAGGAGTGAGCTGTCAACATTGACAGCAAGCATCAAATACGGCAGTATGGCATCTCCTATTTTAGCATGACTTCTCTTGTGCTGCTGGGGTAACTCTTCTTCTGCTCTCGTTTTCTAGCCTGTCAAATGTCCTCCTCTTCCTACAAGTGAATTATGGTCCTGGTGACACACACCACTGTCACCAGTGCTATTAGTGGTGCAGAACTGGAAAATAACCCCATTCGTGTGCAGACACAGTATGCATTAGTCTATCATCTGCATCTGATGGTGCCTGGATGAGTCTGTCCTGTAGATCTGTCGGACACTTGGGAATGTGAGATGAGCCAAAGTATTTACAAGAGGATGTTAGCAGATGGAATTGCACAGGGCATGGCTAATTTATAATGCTATTCCCAAATGGAAAGCCTAAAGGGAGACAAGGGATTAAAGGTTAAGTAATTGGGGTCTCAGCCTGATTCCGTATTAATGTAGTTGCATTGATACAGTTGCGTTTACAGAATTTAGAGAAATTCCTTGAAGTTCCCAGATGAGTGATACCTTCCCCCTATTTGAAGTCCTCTGTTTCTTCCTTGCCTTTATACCTCACCAAAGTAAAAAGACCATTAAAACATCAAGACCCCTAACCAGACAGTGCAATCCCTAAGCTTTTTACCTTGGCTAATCCTGTTTTGCCAATGCCTTTCAAGTGGTTTGATTCCCCCACCCAACAGTCCATGTTGGTGATTACTGGTGATGGACTGGTTCTTCCAGGGAGTGTAGTCAGGGGGAGGCCATCAGATCTCAACACTAGCATGGCTGCCTGTGTAAGTGCAAACCAGGTCTGTCTTAAACTGTGCAAGTTCCCTGTCCTCCTCAGTGTGGGTGGGCAGGGAGAGATCTTCAGACATAAGCATACTCCATTTTTAATTTTATTTTAATATGAGTACAGCTCTAAGAAATGAACATTTTACTAGAGGATTAGTCCTTTTTATGTCATTTTACCATGGTAAACACCTAAGAAGTTCTGCTGTAGATGCCAATAAGGACAACAAATCGCTTAAAATACCAGGCCTGAAGAGAACCAGAAATGTTGCTGCTGGTACCCAAGGGAATGTGGCTGCTTAGGCAGAAATTCAGTTATTTTGAGGGAGCTGTCTGGTGTCCCAGGCAGGTGTCAGCGGTGTTTGTGGCCAAGTGACAGCTGCCACTTGGGTTGTAATCGAAGTTCTGTCATTTTAACCCTAAACTGCTCTTGCCTTTTCAAATTTATGACTGTGGTGTTTGCAAGAAGATTAGAGTTAAGAACCTACATAAAGCAGCCTTCTATGCAAGTAAATCTTGTAAGTTAATTAAAATGACACTCTTGTATAAAATGTCCCTGAGTTTGGTGCGATTGCAGAAATTCTGTGTTTGTCTTACTGAGCTGATTATTGTAATTATTGATTATTGTGGTGATGCACCGCGGGGCCAGAGCCCTGCAAAGGAAGGGGCCAATTCTGGGCCAAGCCCTTGCAACCCCCTAATGCTGCATGTTGGCTCAAAAAGTGCTGGTGCTGGTCAGTGCCCAAAAAAGTCTGGTATGGATCAAGTCACTTGCTAAGTTACAATGCAGTTTTTTGCTTGAGGCAGTACTGAAAATAACTCCTTTCCTGGGATGAAGGATCCAGCAGTTCTGTTACTCTTAGGGCATTGTTCTTTGCTTGTAGGAGGAAATGCAAGCATGACTGGATTTCTTGTGATTAACACATGGTCTGGTGTTAACCTGGGTTACTATCCTCATTATGAAAACTATGATTTGTTTTGAGGATGTCGTGTTGATCGGATCACTCTCCTGGAGCCTGCCAGTGCAGGGAGAAAGCAATCTCCAGCAAAGACATAACGTGGCAGCTAAACACGAGCATACTGAAATACCACGTGGTATTATTAAATTATGTGAAAGCTTGCTCTATATATTGACATGACTATTCTGAGACTAAATTTACTAGTGCATTAAATAGGTCACAACTTTAATCATAAGTCATAGCAAAATACACATTTATTGCTTTAAAGGAGTTCAGTGGAATTAGTGAAAGCAGCCTCGATCCTCTCATAAGCTATCTGAAGCTAAGCCAAAAATAGTGGATGCTAATTCCATTTCCATCCTAATCCTTTCTCTGCTTGGACAACAATTTTCTGTTTATTCACAGCAGGGGTCTGCCTCAAAGCTCCTGTTTTCGTGTGTGTGTGTCCAGGTGCAGATTTCCTTGGAATTTCTGGTACAGCCATTTGACAGGCCGGTGCTTCGCGCCCCTTCTGAGAAGCTGTTGGCTGGGCGCAGTCTGCATGCACTCTCGGTGTGTGGGGTGTCTGTTCTGCGGGGACGTGTCTGTACACACAGGGAGTCAGTGCCAGCATTGCAGGTGTCAGGGGTAGAGTCTGGGAAGGGGGATGTGGGGTTCCATGCTGTTTCCAGTGTCCTAGGAAGAAGGGTGCTGCATGCGCAGGTTTGCTTGGGGTTTATGTCACTAGTAAGTTTGTGTTTCTGCAGAGGGGGGTGGTCTTCTGTCCCTGCCTTTCCCCCCTGCCCCGCCCCATGCTGATGTTAGTGATTGGTATGGCTGGATTGCTGCTTTGATGAAGTGAAAACTAAGCCAGTTTAGAAGAAAAAAACCAAAATCCCTCGAAGAACAGGCTCAGCCAGCTGCTGTAGTTTGTGGCACAGCCACATGCTTGCTTATGCTAGAGTGAAGTGCTGTGGCAACCTTTGGCTGCAGCAGAGGTGAGGAAAGGCTGGGTCTAGCAGATGCTGACTTGTTCTGCAGCCATCACCCTCCATGCAGAGCTCCACATGCTCCAGCCTGGCTCAGGGCCCTGCCTCTGCCTGATGGGCAAAGTCTGCTGGTTGTGTAAGGGCTTTCCAGAGCAGGGTGGAGGGGGGAAAAGCAAGAGGTGGCCTGTGCATGGGGAAGTGTTCAGGCTGTCTGGGAACACGTGGCTTTGGTTTTCAATGTGGCAGGAAAGTGCATTATCCTAAAGGAAGCTGATGCGTCTTGTTGGAATGGGGCATTCTTTTTTACCATTTCACCCCCCCCCCATCTTTATGTCTTAAAGTATCAGGTGAGATGTTTTACTTAACTGGTAGTTGTTCCTGTTGGTTTTAAGGTCTAAAAGTCACAGGATAATTGTCCCAGTTGTACTAGCATGGCACAGTGGTCTGTCAGAGCAAAGATGTGGATGGTTGCAGGTTATAAGGTTATATATGTGTTTGTCCATGTGTCATTCATGTAGCATTGGCCCATGTTTGGTCTTGGTTTCAGCTGCAGTTGGTTGATGTGGGTGAGGCAAAAACAAATCTCTTCAGGGTTCTCTTTGAAGGTTTCATTGCAAACATCATGCTGGATGTCATTTTCAGTGATGTCAATATATTTGGACTGTTTCATTCATCTGAACGTGTCTTTTCACACTGAGGCGATGAGCCAATCTCAAATTGCATCACTTCCAGTCCCAGAGCTTACTCATTGGTACCTGTGTGTATTATATATCGATTTGACCCTTGTAAATGTTCTGAGCTTTCCAAAGCTTTCCAAAGCTTGCACAGCCTCATACCACCTGTAACACCAGGGTGTATCAGAAGCTTCCTTCCACTTGAGACTCACTGTTTGTGACTGAGGAATTCCATGAGCAGATGTTGTTTCATTGTGGTGTGCATGAGAGCCTTTGTGGGTGTTTAAAGAGATTAGAAGTGAGGTCTCCTCCTTGCAGACAGCCCCATGCTGGTGTTTAATCCCATTGATTCCCAGAGGACGTTGCTGCCAGCCGCAGGTCCCTACTGAACAGCTCACAGAGAGAAGCTCCTCAAAGAAGTGATTGCAAATACTGTTATTTTTAAATGTTGTCTTGCTCAGTTTAATTTCATTAGGGAAACCAGCCAACACAAGGGTTTCAGGTGATGGGAGAATCACACCCTCAACTATTAGGTTGCTAAAATTAACAGTGAAAATGGAACTTCAAGTGTAGGGCAGCAGAGCTCTTGGTTTTTATTTCAGGAAATTTGAAGGTTTCTTTGGGAGTCCTGCTAGGGAGGCACAGTGTAGAGAGGGTGAGTTCTCCACAATGAGAGAACTTGTGGCTTCTACTATACCTCTGCACAACAAAGTATCCTGGTGTACTTGACCAGGAAGCAGTGAATAAATGCTCTAGATTTTTCTGTATTTATATGTGTAGGTAGATATATGAGCACATTAAAAGAACTTAGATATACAAATGTTGCAAGACCTCTGTGACACCGGGGGAATGTGTGTGGAATCAACCAGTGGAAGATCTGATTCAGTCAACAAAAATTAATCACTAAATCTGAAGCACTAAATAAGCTAACAGATGTTAACTGAAAACAGGTGACTGAAATAGTGATCTGCTCGTGAAAGGAAATCTGAAGCAGCTCGTTAGGAGAAGGGTAAGGGGAAAAGGGAGAACTCATTCAGTTGTTGGGGCTTTGTTAATGTTTGGAAACTTTGGCAGTGATTGGGTAACTTCTGAAATTACAGTGTCAGGAGACTAAAATCAGGGGTTTGTTTTGACAATACAGGTAACATTAATCATTGGCTTGAACGCTGTGGCAAAAAGCTGTCTTGTTTACAAATACTTCTGTCTTTGCCGAAGTCCTGTGACATCTCTGGGTCTCCCAAAAATGGCTCCAGTAAATTCAGGGGAGATGATACTTGGCAGTGTTGAGATTGTTACTGTTAAAAGGTAGAAACCAAGAAGATTTAAAAAATCTTTGTGTTTTATGAAATGGAAAAAACCCAGAATTTCATTAAACCCTGAATTTAATTCAGGAAAAAAAACCTTTGTGGAAGCTGGAAATGGAAACTGGCCAGTCTGCATACTCAGACTGCAGTGTAGCGCTTGTAAACAAGTGTTTGTGAACTGCACAGCATGAGAATCCCAGGCAGGAGGTCAATTGAGATTAGTTTCCAATGCATTTATTTCCTTCTTAAATTGCTTCCTTTTCTTCTCCACTGTTTCTTGCAGATCTCTCTTTTTTTGCCATGTCTGCTGACAGCCACCAGCTCCACACTCATTCTTACCAGGACTCGCTCAGTTCTACCTGTCATGGCCTCTTGAATGTCAACAGCCACCCCCTGTCGAAGAGCTCCTCAAATCTGGCCTGTGCCAGGCAATCAAGTTTGGAGGAAAGGCAAAGCAACAAACAGGAGCTGAAGAAAAGCTACAGTAGCACCATCTGCCACACCCTGGGAAACAGGAGCGATGCGAGGAGTGTGCCGAGCTCTGGATGGTCCGTCCCGCAGCCTGGGATGATGGGACTTGGATCAGCGGTCCAAACCATAAGTGACCGGTCAGCCAATGGCAATTCACCGAGCAGAACTGAAACTACAAACCACTTTACTATTGCTGAACAGTCCCCACCATCCTGGGAAGCAGGGGATGCCAAGATGTGCGTCAAGAGCAGCACTGTTGAGAACGTTCCTTCAGTCTGTGTTGTCCACCAGCAAAGCACGTGTGAACTGGAAGACCCAGGAGCTGCCCTTCAGAGAAGCCACTCGGACCTAACCTGCAGGTGCAGACAGCAGCCTTACATCTCTCACGAGGACACCTGTGCTGCTCGCTCCAGCCTAAGCTCTTCTAGCTGCAGGCATTGTCCACCAGTGGCTAGGATGTCTTTTCACACACAGAGATATGGACCAGAAACCGGTGAAAGTACATCTCGCTGTCAAAACCTTGTGACTCATTTCCCAGCTCTACCTAGAGACCAAAAAGTACCTACGAACAGCTTTGACAGCAGTGGACTTCCACGTAACACTACTGTTTATACAGACCCCGGAACATTTCACACTGCGGCTCTAGGACCCCACCTGCCTGGGAACAGTTTCTCAAACAGGACAATGCTCGGACAAGCCACGGGGGTTATTCAGGGTGCTCTGACTTACGGTAATATCCCAACCTCTGCGTACTGTGCTGTGGTGAGGACAGTTCATAACAATTCTGCAGGGCCCTGTAATGTGAGGCAGGACCCTTGTGTGAAGGCAGATGCCACCATCCCAGCCTACTGCCATTCTCTGCCCATACCCTCTATTCAGCTTGTTCCGCGGCTGATGTGCTCAGTTAGCGAGTCTGGGAAAGAGCAGGCAGCACCGGGCTATTTTCACTCCTTTTCCACTTCAGACATTCTGACATATCCCAAGCTGGTGTCTTCAGTGAGTGAATCAGGCTTGGATGCCAAGAGAATCCTGAAGTGCTGTAGCATTCCTGGAGAACAACTGCAACAGGCTCAGCAGGAGCAAGCTCCTCCAGAGACAAAGGCTGCCTGCATTGCCTTTACTAGCCAGCAAGGTGCAGATGTGGTGATGACAACTAAGGATATGTGGACTATGACCTCTGTGAATGATTTAACTGAGGGACTGAAACCAGCTCTTGAGTGTAGAGATGCTGAAGTACAAACTCTTCCCATCATGGAATGCAAATCTGTGGCCACAAGCCCAGCGACTGCAGCAGAAGGCCACTCGCACGTGTTCCCAGAGGTGAACCTGGAGCAAGACTTGGAGGCCCCCAAATCTCCAGTGCGTGAAGTGAGATGGGATGATGAAGGGATGACATGGGAAGTGTATGGGGCATCTGTGGATCCAGAAGTCCTTGGGTTAGCCATTCAAAAACACCTCGAGATTCAGATAGAACAATTCCAGACAGAGCCTGCGCATGTGGCTGAGAAAAGTACTGAGGAGCCGCCTGCTGAGAAAAGGGGGAAGAAAAGGGCTTTCAGGACAATGATGCATTCCCTGAGGTACCCGAGCTGCTGTGCTCGCTCCAGTGCTGCTGTGGAGTGAGCACAGCTGGAGGGTGTGGGAATGCAGTGGCAAACACCCATGGACTCTGAAGAGCTAACACAGTACTTGTGGACAGCCCACTGCAGGATGAGGGGGAAATGTTTAGGGACCATCAGAGTAAGGAAAACTTGTGGCTGGGCCGTGTAACAGTGGACATAAGGTTGCCATTATGCCACCTGAATGCTCTTAATGCAGCACTGGTTTATTCCTCTACATCAGTTTTAAATCATACTGTAAGGAATGAGCGCCTTTTCTACATGAACCATCTTTTTCAAATAATGACTTTTTTCTGTATTTTGATAATTTAGGGTTAGAAAACAAAGTTAGAAAATGATGCTTTAGCCCAAGTTCTTTGCTTTCAATCCTACCCCTGTAAATAGCTTGGGGAACTGTTTTGCTGTTAATTTCTGATCCTGCCCACTGTCACTGCAGACAAAATGACAAACTAGTGTAATGTTGCACCACAGAGAATTGTGTCGTCTGCTCCGTAGCTCTGAGCAGTAGCTCTTGTACTGCTAGGCTGAGCTCTTCCCTTTGCCACCTGAGGTACAGCTGGAGGATGCTCCTGCAGCTCCCAGAGGAGGTTGTTGTTATGGTGAATTTCATTGTGACTATCCAGAACTGATGTTTACCAAGTGAGTGACACAAAGGTGCAGCATTACCACAGATGACGCATGCAATGGGAATTTTACTGGCCAAATCCTTGTTCTAGAGCCCTGAAACTAAAGCTGTTCAGATTAGTCTGTCACACACTGTTGTATCCTACAAATCATGAGCCGTTTTGTTTTGCTTATATTAAAAGTGATTTCCAGTGAGCTGTTTGTATGTGTGTCTATCCTGAACAGTGGTGGTTTCACTGTGACATGAACCATGGGTGACAGTTTGCACATAACCTTTGCTTGTCTTGTGTTCCCTGTCTGGTCTGATGTCAAGTGTCTGAGAGTGAGATTTGTGTCTTCACAAAGTACAGCGGTCAGGTTATTTGTGGCCTTGGGTCACTGTCTAAGGTTCCTCAGGGCATGAGGAACACACAGTATTTTGTGACGGAGAGAGAGGGGGAATGTTAACTTCTGTCTCAAAGGGACCTTGCACTGTCAGAGAACTTACTGCTGTGCAATTACCTGTTTGTTCTTTAAATGCATGTGGCTGTGCTGTTGTTGTCTTGGTTTGGCTTTTGTTCCATGTCTATGTCATGTTCAGCTGACATTTGTATCTGAACAGGAGCCCCTGGTGCTTAGGGCAGCTTTAACATTCCATCTAGGAAACCCTTCAGTTGAGGACCTGCCAGCTGGAGCATGCTGTCGTGGTCATTTCATAACCTACCTTCAAGGTCAAGTCTTCATTCCTGCACAATGTGGAATTAGACTGAGCTGGCTCCTGTGACACTCGCTTTGCGTTCAGGAGGCTTCATTCAGGCCCTGAGACTCTGGTAAAGTCTGAAAGCAGTAGAATAGGATGCTTGAGTGCACCCCAGTTTTGATACCAATCCTGGATTTAAGGTTCCTTTTATTAAAGCTTTACTACAAGTAATGAGTTAAAGGCACTTCCACTGTTATTTAGCATTTAAACGGTTTCTACACAGGTTTATTTTATGGAGTATTACAAGCAGTGCCAAACATTGATTTCTTCCTTTTCTTCAAATATTACACTTCATACTCATAAAAGGCATTGTGAGCCTTGGGGATACTAATTGGAGTTGCTGTCAGTAACAGACAGAGGTTGTGTTTGAGGATTTCCTGGGCTTTTGGGAAGGATTCAAATAGAAGGCTTATTAGTGGAGGTCTGGGAAACAAGCAAACTACTCATCTGAGTAATAGCTACCTGGATCAATTGTTTCAGGTGTATTAGGGTTGCCTCTTAAAAAGGGTGTTTGGGTTCAATTTCTTTTCAAATGCAGTTAGGTTGTCTATTAATTATTCTTTGTATTAGTGCTCTGTCCAGGTGTTACTCTGTTTTTCAAGGTTTTCTAACACTTGATGCTGACGGACTTTATCATGGCACAGTTGTAATTTGGGATCATCTTTGACTGCATGGTGGCACACTGATAGAGGATATTCCCTCAATGTTTTAAATAAAAACCCTCCATAGTTAGGTCAGTTCCTTAAAGGCAAAATCTAAACAATTGCTTAGTCAATATCATATCTGTTAGTTTTAAAATCATTGTATTTATTTGTTCTTCTCCTGAAAATGAGTGTTTTAGTTGCTGCAGCCTGGATTCTGAGCTGGTCACAGATCTCACCCTTCACATGCAAGGCTGTGCTGTAGGAGCCCCTGCTCTTTCAGATGTACCTCAAGAAATGGTGTGTTGTGCAGGTGAGCCAAAAGCCCCCACGAAGTGATGCTGCTTGGTGCCTGTGGTCCTCTGAGGCAGGAGCGAGTGGGGAGGAAAATGCCATCAGCTGTTCTGCACCCAGCAAAGAGATTTCAGGGAGAAAAAAGCATCTTGGCTGTATGGACAGGGGAATGTGTTCCTTCCTGATCACTCCTCTGCTTAGAGCCAGTGAGAAATATGGCAAGATGGACTAATTGCATTATTAGATAGACATCCAGTCTTGAAATCCAAAGCAGTAATGACCTGTCTGGAGATGTGCTGAGCTAAGAGGCCCTCGGGAAGTATGTTACTCCCTGAAAACGGTGGCATAAAGAACCCATGTAGCTTTGCTCAGGAGAAGTGATGTGTGGTGAGGCTGGGGTAAAGCAGAATCTGGGAGTGGAGCCAGACCTGGGAACCCTGGCTCCAAAGAAGGAGCAGGGCCAGGTGCCCTCTAGACCCTGCTCTAGCCCTCTCTCAGGAGCTTTTCCAACTGTCAAATTGCAATGCTAACACTGTGTTACCATCTGTTCCTCTCAGGCATGCTGAGGTGATTAATTTGTCTTCTTAAGCCCCTCGAAAATGAAAGCAGTCTGTTAGTGCTAAGTAATGCTGTTAAGTGGCAAGAGGGGAACAGTCAGCATGTGGCTTTGAGTTGATGAGAAATAAATCATTCTCATCAACTCCCACAGTGCCAGTTAAATAACTTGGTGGGACTTTCCATTTCAGGGGACTTCAGGGCCCCAAATGTGAAGCAAGTTTTGGTCTCTAGGCTTTACTTCTTGTCCCTCTGTCCAGAACGATGGATCTGAACTGAAGAACACAAGGTGCTCATCGAGCTTCTTTCCAAAGCCTTGTTATTTACACCAGTCACAAGATCTGGCTGACTCTTGGTGAACAAGGAGAACCTAATGCCTGTGAGCCTGCGTGTAGAGCCCTGGGCTGCTCTGCCTGCTGGGAGAGGAAGGGAGAGAGCCCTGGAGCTTTCAGTAGGGGAGGAGACAGGTAAGCTTTGTGGGTGATGTGTGGGTTAGTGAGGATTTTTTTTCCTTTTTGTGTGGAAAAAGAAACTTGAAGCCAAAAATTCTTCTCAGGACAAAAATGATTGTGCTCCTACTTCACCTTGGGGAGCTGGAATGGGCATATCCACTGGCTGTGGGGCAGCACCCCTGACCTGGGGAAAATCACTGCTGCCATGAGCTCCTTCACCAGACTGAGCACACGGTCGCTTGTGGCTGTTACTGGAGGGAGCAGAGCATATCCTCTGCCGTGGTCTCTTGGGTGTCCGGCCTCCCTCTTCCTCGAGCTGTAGAAGTGCTGGGTCTTGCGCTGTCACACGTACCAGGGCTGATGTGTGCAGATAGCAGAGCACTAAGCTATAGCTTATAAGTGTGTGGAAGCATTAATCCTACCTAATATGTGACCTCAACAGATGCCATCTATCTTATTACCAGGCTTTTGATGCACTGCGGGCTACACTGCTCGGACAGTGTGTGGAGGAAGCCTAGAAAACAAAGGGGGGAAACATGTGGAAGGAAATGACACTGCTGTCCCCCATCCCCTTCTGCTCGCCTGCTACAGTGGAGGCTCAGCCCTGAGAAGAGACTCTGTTCCCTGCTGTTAAAGAGTGTGAGGAATCTAGGTCAAGAAGTCTTGCGAGCTCTGGCTGAGCTGGTCACCTCCTGTCTCCACCTGCTGCTCGGCCTGGGAGGACAGACCCCCCTGCTCACCTCCTACAGTTGTTACTGGGAAGCAGAGGTGGGTTCCCAGCTCCCTGCACAGCAAACCTTGCCAAAACACTCTTTTAGAAGCTTGTGCTTTCCCACGCACCACTGCTGCCAGGAGCACACAGCTCTGTTCAGGCCATGTACTGCCCTGACAGCAGGGGCAGGAGCTGGCAGACAACACCCTCAGTCATAACGTGCACAAAAACTCAGGCCCTTCCTCTCCTTCAGTTGCTCTTTGCAGTGGTGGTAGATGACTTGCTTGCCTCACCTGTGGTGCTGGCAGTAGTGCTGGCTGTAGTGCAAGCTGCTTCACCCCAGAGCGGGACTGAGCAGGAATTCCTGCAGGTGGGGAGGTGAAATGCTGTCTTGTGTTGTCATTGTCTGGAAAACCCTCCAGCTGCCCTTGATGCAGAGAATCTGATGGTAAGTGTTTCTGAGAAAGCAGGAGGGACCTGTTTTGATTGGGGACAGACAATAGTAATTTTATAAAAGTTTGCAGAAATGAGAAATCCTTAAACTAGAGGAAGGAAAAAGGCTGAGCATGGGGTGCAGGCAAGGGTTATTGAAACATCTGTTTACAGTTGATACATGAAGGTCTTTGTGTGGGAGTTCAGAAATACTTAGTTTATCTCTGGCACTGAGGTAGCTGGACACAAAAAGCAAAGACTGAAGGTCAGTAAGTACAGCACAGAGAGCTTTGAAGATCCTCTGAAGGGAAGTAAGGCCTTGGGCTTAGGCACAATCGGCTGCTGCCCCGCTCGGCCCCTTGGGCGGGTTGGTGGTGGGCAGGATGAGTGCTGGGAGAAGGCTGGGGTCAGCGCTGGGACCGAGTGCTTGGTGCTGCCTGCCGGGAAGGGGACCCAGAGAGGTGATAGGGGAGGGAGGGCTGTGCGGCCGGGCTGGCAGGGACACAAACAGCCAGCTTCCACCAGCAGAGCTCGAAGCAGCTGGTGATTCCCCCTGGAGCTGGGTGAGTTTCCCTGATGCCCACAGTGATTTCATTGCTGTCAGCTTGTTAGTCTACCTTGGCATCTGGCTCTATATTTCCCTTTCAAAAGGCAGTGATGGGGGGCTCAACTGTGTGGCCAAGCTGCAGAACAGGGATGTTACATTTTGGGGTGTTAAACATAGAAAACACAACTGCTTCTCTTCAACTATCTTGCAGTTATTGAAACAGGAGTGGTCTGAATAGCACCCAGAACCCCTCTCTGTGCATAAACCCCACGAAATGTGGTATGGAGTCATGGCAGCAGAGCTCCTTCCTCCTGTTCTCTGTGTTTTGGGTGGTGCAGAGGAGTCCTCTGGCAGGTCCCTGCCCAGGGGCTGCAGGGACAGTGTCCACCGGTGCATGAGGCTGGGGTGGATCGGTACCTAAATCCCACTTGTGCACCCAAAGACTGAGGAAAGAGCCCACTGCAACTACGGACACGGCTCCTTCTTCTGGCACCCCTTCAGGGGCACAACCCGCTCCTGCTACCCTCCAGAACAAGGCCTGGTCTTCACCAGCACCGCCCCCCTCCTGCCCGGGCTGGAGCCCTGGGCCGCTGCCAGGCCGCGCCCCCAGGTCGGAGCGGACGGAGGCGTCAAGGGCAGCACGGGTGCTGCCGGCAGGCTCTGCTGTGATTCGCGGTGTGTCTTTGGTTTGTGGGACAGCATCCCCGCGCTGCGCTGCCCTGCTCCGCTTCCGCGCTGCCGCCTTTCACCGCCCTCCGTCCGCCGCCATCACGGCACGGCCAGCGGCCGCACTCGCTCCTCCGCGCCGCCAGGGGGCGGGCGGTGCCGGCGTTCTCGCGAGAGCAGCCGCTGGTGGTCGGGCAGCTGCGGCCGCGCGGGGCTGAGGGCAGAGCGCGAGGCGGGTGAGTGAGGCCTCAGCGGGACCTCGCGGGGCGGGCGGGCGGCGACAGGGCCGGGACGGGGGGCGAGCACCCGTTCCCTCGCCGCGGCGCGAGGTGGTGCCGTTGTTTGCAGTGAGGGTTCTCCGTCAGCCGTCCCTCGGGCCGCTCTGTGAGAGGCGCGTCCCTCTTGTTGAGGTGGCGGCGCAGGGAGTGCGGGCGGGCGCGTAAAGCCGGCCCGGGCCTGGCGTGCCCTCTAATACCGGGCTGCAGGCGCCGCGGCGGGGCCCGGCAGAGCCCCTCGTTGGTGGGAGGTGAGGAGTGCGGCGGGCCCGGCATCCCGCTTTGGCTGCGACCCAGGAATAATCAGCTGCAGGTCGCCCGGGCGGCCCGGCTTGGGCCGGGCGTGACCGCGCAGCGCGGTCGGGAGCTGAAAATTCTGCGCTTTTTACCGATCTCGCTTTCTTCTGATGCCCATGAGAAGTTACTCCTCCGGTCATCTCCCTCCTTGACAGAAAAGTCAGAGCCTTTTGTCATCACCGCGCTCGCGTCGGGAAGGTTGCATAAGCAATAGCGACCTGGGCTAGAAACGAGCGGGAGCGATCGTGCACCGCGGTTACTGCAGGTGGGGAAACCGTGCCCGGGAACTGGACCGGGCCAGAGCTCCCCGCGGGTTGGCCAGGCGTCCTCCAGCTCTAACCCGCTGTTCGTGTCTGCGATTAAGGGAAGAGCTGACAGGGGAACGCGCTGGTTTTCCACTGGTCACGCCAGTGCCGTACCCAAGTCCCGTTGGCCGCTCCGCCGTGCACAGCGGGGCGGTGATGGCCGGGCAGAGAGAGCGTGGCCGGGCAGAGAGCGTGGCCGTGCTCTCTCTGGGGCCACACGCTGCAAGCAGAGCCGGGGGTTCGTCACTTATTTGCTAAAGGGCTTTAAATGCGAGTCTTCAAAATGGTTGTGTTGTAACATCGGTGTTAAGGTAACAGTGTCTTTTTTCCTCTAGCATATCTGCTGCGGTGGTGTGTGTAATTACGGCACAGTGATTTCAGACCTTCCTACCCAGATATTTTGTGATTTTACTTACGTGGCTGCTGTGCTGTACTTAAAGAACCTATTTAGGGTTGATGGACTGGTGGGCAGGCGTCTCGGCTGAGCTGTACTGGTGGCCTGTGGCTCTTCAGAGCCCAGTACTTGTGAAGACGTCTCGGTATGAGCCCTTTGTGCGCTGTCAGGGCTCCTCTGGGGCTGAAACAGGCGCAAAAGGGAGGGGTGTGTGCGTTCAGGTCTGTGGCACAGATCCAGCACGGTGTGGGAAGGTAGAAACTACCTGAATTTTAGAAAATGTAATAGCTGGAACTTACAAAATTCTAAATCCTTAAGGCGTTAATTTCACTTTCTCTCTTTCTCAGACCTGGTAGAGGTCATTTTTTCTGCACGTGGCTTAGAAAATAGGGTGGTACATACTTCTTTAAGAATAAAATAATCCTCCCAGCAGGAGCTCTGCACAGATCCTGGCTTGTGCTGTAGCAAAGGCTTGTTGTGTTTGGATGTAACTGGAAATTCCTGAGATTCGCCTCGTGTACTTAGAGCACTTCAGTCCCCGACCACAACGCCCACAAACCTAATTTGGGACAGTCACTTCAGAGGAACTGCTGTTTTTTGGCAGGGTAAAATGGAAATGCGGAGGGATTTCAGTACAAGCCAGCCGGCTGCTATAAAACCACATGAAATCAGGTCGGAGAGACCTCTGGAACAGCCTTGTCCTGCCAGCTGAAAGAAACCATTCCACATATTTATAAACAGCGTCTGTCCTACGTCAGGTTTTGTTCCCTTCCGAAGCTTTTCCCCAGCAGGGGCTTGGCACAGCCATCTTTCTGAGGTTGCTGGACACCAGTTTGAAATGGAGAACAATCATCTTCCCGGGCAGCAGCGGGATGGTTGTGCTGCAAGTGGAAAGGCTGGTAGAACCAGTTCTCTGCTGGCCCCTTGGCAGACCGCGTAGGCGAGGAAGGGTTATTCCCTCCTCCTCTGCTCCCCGGCCATGTGATAGTTAATGCAGATCTAAAAAGCTGACTTTGGTCCAGCAAAATAAAGGCAAAAGAAGACGAATAAGGGGAGTAACACCTCAGGGGGGGAGGGCTGGCAGCCTGTTTGCAGACTGCTGGTTGTACGGAGCACTGGGAGCAGTGGTACCCTGTGCAGGAGTCCTGGCCGCAGGGTCAGCTCTCCAGCGAGGCCTTTGGGTGTTCAGAGGAACAGCCAAAAATCTGCCTGGAAAGACTGCGAGTTACTTTTCCTGCTTACATGCAGAACAGGTACATGTGCTTTCCTCATCTGTGCGTGACATCGCGGATGTGATAATTGAGTGTGAGCATCGTTACAGCCCCTCCGGGAGTTAACCGCGCCAGCGGTTTATTCCCAGCGGGTTTCTGGAGCAGCGCTGGACTGGGGACCGCTGGCTGCTGGGTTTGTGTGCCGGAGGTTTCCTCTGGGCTTGCAGCCCCGGCTGCGGCAGGACCGAAGGTGTGCGGGATGCTTCAGCGCGCTTCATCGCCTTTCATGGCGTTTGCTCTGTGCAAAGGCGTGTTGCCACACTCGAGAAGTGGCGCAAGAGCTAGCGGTTTTGTTGCTTAAACGCTCTGGTTTTGCGGTTTAACTGGCGCTCGGAGGCCCTGGGTGTTTGAGACAAGCGGACGGCGGAGGGGAGAGGCGCTTGGCTGGGGCCGGGCTCGCTGCAGCGGGGCCCCGTGCCGGTTCTCCGCGGTGGCGGCCGACTGCCGACGTGCCGGCAGCGCCGGGCGCTGTGGCGGCGGGGTGGGGCGTGGGCTGGCCGCCCCGATAACAGGCGGGACCGGCTCTCCTCCTCCCACTCCCCTCCCGCCTCCCAGTCTGTGCTTCTGCAGAATGGAAGGTTGGAAGTGGAAATAGCTTCGTAAGCAGGACACGGCTGAGCTGCTTCCTTCGCTCGGAAAGTAAGTGCGAGCTCAGCTGCTGGGGAGGAGGAGAGGGTGCATCTCGCGACACAGGAATACCTACGGTGAGATGTGTCTGTGTGGTGGGAAACAGCTCGATGACAAGGGCAAGCGTGGGGTCCTGTGCCTGGGGAGGAGTAACCCCCTGCACCAGTACAGGTCAGGGGGGACCTGCTGGGAAGCAGCTCTTCAGAGAAGGACCTGGCAGTGCTGGTGGGCAAGTTCACCATGAGCTTTTGTGGCTAAGAAGGCCAGTGGACGCCTGAGCGTGGCTAGCAGGTTGAGGAAGGTTCTCCTCCCCCTCTGCACTGGTGAGGCCACGTCTGGAGTCTTGTGTCCAGTTCTGGGCTACCCAGTTCAAGAGAGACAAGGAGCTGCTAGAGGGAGACCGCGGAGGCTGCGAGGATGAGGAGGGGCTGGAGCATCTCTGTGCCGAGGAAAGGCTGAGAGCCCCCAGGGCCATTCAGCTGGAAAAGAGCAGCCTGAGAGGGGACCTCCTCAATGGGACCAATAGCTAAAGGAGGTCAGGAGGATCGGCCAGACTGTGGTGCCCAGCAACAGGACAAGGGGAAATGGGCACAAGCTGGAATGTGGGAAGTTCCACCTGAGCAGGAGGAGAAACTTCTTTGCTGTGAGGGTGAGGGAGCCCTGGCCCAGGCTGCCCAGAGAGGCTGTGGAGTCTCCTGCTCTGGAGAGATTCCAGACCCAGCTGGACGCCCTCCTGGGCACCCTGCTGTGGTGACCCTGCTCTAGCAGGGGGTTGGACTGGATGATCCCCAGAGGTCCCTTCCAACCCCACCAGTCTGTGATCCTGTGAAATGGCCAGAAGTGGTGACTCCCTCTTGCAGCCACGTATCCTGCTGCAGAAGTAGTTGTGAGGTTCTTAAATGTGACCGTGCTGGTCTGAAGTTGCTAATGCAGTGTGAAAAAGCAGCATTTCTGCAGGCACTGAGCCCAGCTCCCCAGCGGTGTAAGTTCAGCAGACACACAAACGGAATTGCAGCGTACTCTGCACTTGGCAGGTCTTGGGCCTGTCACCTTCCACGGGCGAACCACGGCCAGCCCTCTGCTCGCTGAAGTCACAGCTCGGAGGTGTCCGGCGGGTCCTGGCTGCAGAAGGGTTCTTGGGCTGTAGTGTATGTGCTCGTGGTGCTTGAAAGTTGGCGTAGGGTCTATGGGGTTTTTTTTGATCCACCTTTGTAGTGAAGTAGAGCAGATGGTTCTTCATATGATGCCCTTCCTCTTCATTAAAGAGGAAGAGAAACTCTTCAGGAATTTTTTTTCACTGTGTTTTAGGAACCCTTTGAGAATGAGTCCATCACAAGACAGGAGTCGGAATCCCTGCAGCAGCGAGCCTCTGGCAAAGTGCCTTCAAGCAAAGAAGGACCTGGAGACAGCTATTTCTGGAATTGTTAAAGCTGAGCAACAGATCAAAGAGAACTGGCGGGAGGTAATGCTAAATTCCTAAAAAAACTGCTTTCATAACTAGCATGACTTAGACGGCAGGTTTTATTATTCCACAGTGCTTTCTGTTCTGATGATGGTCTGAAATTTTCCTAGAGAAGCGTCTTGCTGTGTAGCTGGGTCATGCTCCTGATACAGGTGTTCCTGTCCGACTGGCTCTGGCCCACAGAACTGCCTAAAGCTGTGGGCTGAAACCTCAGACCAGAGCGATATTGCAAAGAATGTTGTTGTTCAGTTCCTCTCTAAAGGCAGCCTTGGAACTTTTACTAACCTGAGTCATGCGGTGCTGTGGGTGACTGCGGTCAGTTTTTGAGCAATAAATTGCTCCAAAAATACCACCGATTTGTGACAAACCGGGTTTTGTAACCCGCACAGCCGCTCGGCTGTCGGGCAGACGGTCCAGAGATGGTCCCTGTTCCCGCACAGGTCAAGGCCAAGATCCACAGCCACATCAGCCGCCACCTGGAATGCCTGCGCAGCCGCGAGGTCTGGCTCTTCGAGCAGGTCGACCTCATCCAGCAGCTCAAAGAGGAGGCGCTGCAGCAGCAGGCGCAGCAGCTCTACTGGGTAGGACCTGCTTGTCAGCGGGCTGTTCAAAGTGAACTTTGTCCTTGCCAAGTACTTTCTCAATGTTAAGCTTAGGAGCCAAACCAACACCGTGTCTTTTATCTTTCATGCAGTATTTGGGCCAGTTCAATTGCCTTATTCATCAGCTGGAACGCTCCTACAGCCACGAGCTAGCCAACCAGATTTCAACCTGCCTGGAGAGGTAAAGACAGTTTATGATGCCGGCGGGTATTTATTACTTAGGGATTTAATCTGAGTTTTGATACTGATAGAACTAATAGTAGATCTAACTCGCTGGTTTTAACAACAGTTTCTCCTAGAAACGAGACCTTTAAAGCATAGTCTTTTTTTTTTTTCTTCCAGACTGGGAAGTCTTACGCTCAAACCCGAGGAGTCTTCCATCCTGAATTTTGAGGCCGATACATCTTACCTTCGCCAGGCTATTACCTCATTTGGTTCCATTAAAACGATGGTAAGCACTGCAACTTCCCTGGGCTGGAGTACTTGGGGGAAAATCACCTCTTTTTGAGGCAGCAGGTGATATATTCCAAGTGATCTTTCTACTTTTAGTTATAGCTTGGATGGATCTTGGACGCATCTTGCTTTAACACCTTTTGGCAGAGGCTGAGGAAATGCTGATTGTATTCTTACTCTGTTCTGCTGGTAGTATTTCTGTAGTAAATCTTTCTCCGTGGTTTTTAAATGTCGAGAGACGCGTTAGCCATGAAGAACTGACCAGTTGCAACTGCTCTTCACTCCTGCTTTATTGTAGAATTCATCCTAGAAACTGGGCAGGAGTGAGATTTGCATTAACTGTTAGGTTTCTTTCCTTACAGCAAACCTCAGAGAGAGAGAATACTTCTCCCTGGTTCCTAGGGCAGAACCGTGCCCTGATGAACCGAGAGCAGGTGAGATGAAGCCTCGTGAACGTTTAATTGTACAGAAGGGAGCAGGAGGACTCCAGCACTACCTTAGCTTGCTCGAGCAGCACCTTCTGTTTGTGTGGGGAGCAGTTTGAGCAGCCAGTGGTGAGCGTTAGTGGTCCAGTGGTCCAGCTGCTCCAGGAATCGTGTGAGAGTGAATTTGGAGTGCGACTGTTGGTCGGAACGTTCAGTTTTAACTGAGTGTTCCCTGATGGTCTCGAGCCAGGACGTGAAACTGCCTGATGCCTTTTAGTGGAGAAATCCGTGGGGAGTCCGATGTAAAGGAGGGTAGGAAGTCAGCAGTGGAGGTCATGGTCAGAAGGAGGGTTATGGCTGGGTTGCACCTACCAGAACTGTGTGTGTAGAAGCTGTCACTTCCCTTTCTCGTCATGTGCTCTGAAGAATCCGGGATCACAGAACAATCCCTTAGTGCAGCGGCCTGAAATCGTACAGGCCACTGAAGATTAACTTTTGTCTTAATTAGAAGGGGCTGGTTTTCTTCTGGTTCAGAAGTGCTGACGACATTGAACGCCCGTTTTGCTGTTCACCGCAGGGTGCCTCCGCAATGAGACCTTCTCATAACCCAGAATGTTCTTTCTCAGCAGAACATGTGTGGGACAGTGAGCGCCTCGCTCGCCGAGTGGCTGCTCGGGAGCAGACCTGTGGCTGTTCGCCAGGCTCCCTACATTCCCAGCACCAACCTGGAAGAGTGGGTTACCCAAAAATGTGTGGCAGAGCCCAGCCAGGTGAGCCCTTTATGCACTAACCTGGGTTTTAGTAAAGGGGAAGACACAGCATCCGGCTGCAGGCGGAATGTGGGGGGCATTAAACCTGCTGTAATCCCCTCGCTCTGCCTCAAGTTCAGCTGAAGTTTTGCACTCTGCTCTCAGAATGCCTCAAGCTGTAGCTGTGCAAACAGTCGCTGCGTGTTGTCTTTTAGCATTAATTCAGTTCATTTCAATGTGTCTTTACTAGGATCTAAATCCTTCCAAAGTCTGTTATTTTGAGCAAGCCTGGGGAGATCTGAAGGATCTGGAAAACTGGCTCCTGCAGAATCAGCAGTGTGGTGAGGCTGGGCAGACAGAATGCCCTGGCCGCAAGGACTCCTCCGCTACTGCCAGCTCGTCCTTTTCCACCTTCGAGAAGGTGGAGGAATTGGAAGCCCTCGGACAGGAAGAGATGGACCTTTCCGACTGGCTGCTGACTCCTGCCACAGAAAATGGAAGCAGTGCTTCAGCAGAGAAGTGGAAGTATGAATTTAAACCCTTTAGGGAAGAGTTTAATTTAAATGATTGGCTCCTCAAGGCTGAGACATGCAACAGTTGTTGCGGCAGCCAGACCAAAAGCGTGGAAATTGAGAACCTGGGAAACCTGAAGTGCCTGAATGAGCATCTCGACGGAAAGAAACCATCCGCCGCATCTGCCGTAAGTGCTTGGCTGCTCCAGCATGCCCAGGCCCCGCTGAAAGTGGAGGATGTCTGCAAAGCCAACGAGCCGTGCGCCAGCTTTTCGGAGTGCATGTGCGATGAAAACTGTGGGAAAGAGGCTCTGTGTAAGTGGCTTCTGAAGAAGGAAGGGAAGGATAAAAATGGAGTTCCAGTCAGCCAGAAAGATGCACCGAACCCTGAGCATGAGAAGACTGTGTCTGCTGCCAGCACCTGGCTCAGCCCCGCGCAGCAGCTCACAGGGGGACCCGTTAGTGTGGAGAAAGTGGACCATGCGGCAGAGACCGCAGGACCCTGGAAGGCCTTGCTCGAAAGGCCTCTGACGAGCTGGCTCGCCAGATCGGAGCACAAAGCAGACAGCGCAGAAGAAAAGGCGAGCAGGGAAGAGGCAGATAACAGCTCCAAGAGTCCTTTCCTAGAGCTCCTGGCCCCGTTCCACCTCCCCTTGAATGTAAACAGCTGGGTGTTGACTCCAGCCAAACTCGAAAACGCCAGCCCGCCTCCAGCAGAAGATAAGTGGCTTCTACGCAAGAAAGCACAAGTGAGCAAAAGATTTCCTTACTGCCGGGTCTTATGCCAGTGTCCCGGGCTGGTTGTTCCCCCCTGCCCCGGGCTGGTTGTTCCTCCCTGCCCCGGGCTGGTTGTTCCCCCCTGCCCCGGGCTGGTTGTTCCCCCCTGCCCCGGGCTGGTTGTTCCCCCCTGCCCCGGGCTGGTTGTTCCCCCCTGCCCCGGGCTGGTTGTTCCCCCCTGCCCCGGGCTGGTTGTTCCCCCCTGCCCCGGGCTGGTTGTTCCCCCCTGCCCCGGGCTGGTTGTTCCCCCCTGCCCCGGGCTGGTTGTTCCCCCCCAGGCTGGTTGTTCCCCCCCAGGCTGGTTGTTTCACTGCCTTCTCTTCCAAACTCAGAGCTCTTCCGGACAATGCTGACTGACAGTTTGGAGGTTTTTCAGCTCTTTTAATGGCATCTGTGATTACTACTTAGTTACTTCAGTAAGCCTTTAACATCTCCTGTTAATGAAGAGAGCACTTGGGTCCGTGGCTCAGGAGTCAGTTTTGTTCTTGGAAGATGCATCAGAATGTGTCTGTGTGTGGCGATCAGTAATTAAGGTGATTTCTCTTTCAGGACTTCGGCCTTCCTACAGTGTGTGACCTTTTTGCCTGTATGAAACTTGGTGGAGATAAAGAGAAGTGGCTGTACCAGACCCCTTTACAGGTAGGGGTACAGAATGGGTTAGAACGGCTGAGCGTAACCAGGGGGTGCCTCCTCTGAAGTCTGACAGCATTGTGAGTTCCTCCCCATGCACCTTTTTTAACAGCTTGGCCCAATCTACTTTTCCGTTATTCCTCCTCTTCCGCTCACAGGCCAGGGAGGGAATTACTTAACTAAATCTCTCGTCAACACTTGGTATAACCTTGGTAACTTCCGTAGTAACTAGCACTTGCAATTAACGTCTGAATTTCCAGGTAGCTTCTTTCTTATCTCGGCCGTGTGTTTACAGCCACGACCATGTTTTTGCTTTCTGCCGAGAAAACTCCTTATCATTGTTTTTGAAATCCATGAAAAAAGTCCTTAGCAGGTGTAGTCAAACCCTGGAAGGCAGAATACTCACTTCTAACAAGTGTTTGAGGATGAGATTTCCGCCCCCCCAGCGTGTCTTATGCATTTTTTTTTCCCCCCGAGTGTTGCTTTCAATAACCTTTTTACATCTGTTCAGATGTGACGAACAGGAAGCCCCAAAATCGTCCCCTTCCTGCTGATCCATCGCACATCGCTGAGTGACTGCAGCCAGCTGACTCCTCGTGTTCTGTGTTTGGCGTCTGCTTTTTCTTCTCAAACAATAACAGAAAGATTCCTCACCTAACCCAGTCACGGTGCAGAGATCCCTGTTCGCTGCGATTCGATCTGAACTGTAAACCCGCTGGCCGTAAGCAATGGGAAACTAGAGGCGTTCGTGAGCTCCTGTCTGTTACGGGGTGGCCCCAATCTCCTTTAAGGGGCTGTCCCTGGAACCAGTGCAAGTGTAAATCTGAATCTCTGGTGCTGTGACACATCCCTCTCGGCGGTGACTCCTTTCAGCTGCTACAACTGGGTGCTGGGTTGGGTTCCAGCTTACTGGGTTTGCTGGGTGACTTTAGGCTGTGTTTGGAAGCAGTTCCTTTTATCGAGCATTCACTACTTTTAAGGTTTTATTGGTATCTCAGATTGATGGTCTCCCGGCTGCGGGCGTGTAGGCCAGAGTTTGAAAAACATGAATTTAGGGGCCCGACATGTGACAGGAGAATTGGCACGTTAGTTTGCAATGAAAACTTCTCTTGCAGATGTTGGAGCTGTTCAGAGAACAGGGCAGGGTGTTAATTTTCTTGCACCAGCAGGTCAGCCCCTCCTGCGTCCCCAGCAGTTAGTAAGGATTGGAATTCCCCTGAGGAAGCTGTAAGGTGAAACCTGTGCATTTCTGTTGCTCCTGGCGCATCCCTACTGAGCTTTCACTGACCAAACCACTGGAGTGCGGGCATCGTGGCCACCGAGTGTTGACAGGGGATGTCTGGGGGCTGGGTGCCTTCTCTGCGGGCTGATGGCGTGCTGTTGAGTGGGGAAACACTAACTCGACAAGCTGCCTGGCTCCCACTGGTCCATAGAGACGGCACCTCTGGTTTTCCACGGTGTTACGCATGTGAGAGTGGGGCCGAGTCACTCGTGTCCCTGCAGCTGTGGACATACCTAAAGGGGTATTGCTCAGATTGTTTAGCATTTTGAGCCCGTAGGAAAGAGCGTGGAGGTGTCAGATGGAAATGTGGATCACGCCTGTCAGCTCGTGTGAAAAAACGTGGAGTTCCGTAGTTTCTGGCGGAGCTTCTACTCACTTAACAAGTTGCTCTTTTTTGACTATAGAGAACAGCCTCCCCTTCTCCCCCCTGCCGCCTGCTGGGAGTAAAGGCCACTTTGGCCCCTCACACCCCTGTAGGAAGGGAGGAATTACTAGCAAGATCCAGCCCTGGTATCAGTTTGCAGTGTGAACGCATTCCTGTCTGACAGAACCTCCCATCTGGTGAAAAATGAGTTTTCAGTCTGAGAGAGGGACACACACACCTGAAACCAGACCCTGAAAGCGCCTCCCGTGAGTGGACCACTGGAGCTTCCCGCTGGGAGCAAAGAGGTGTTCCTGGAGCTGGCGACCCCCTTGTGACCAGCTCCAGCACCAGCCTGGTTTCATGGCAGTTGAACTGAGGGTGACTGACGTGCAGGCCACCTCTTCCACCTCCTCCTAGTCGTCATTGTGTGCTCCTTTGTCAGCTCATTATTATCACACCTGGGGCTATGTGTTCTTTACTGACTTGTTATCACTAATTGATATTTATGTAAAACATTGATTAGTCTTTTCCATTAAAAAATAATTGCAACCAAAGGTGTGGTACGCCTCCTTTGCAAGCTGGGTGGGAAGTTTGTTCCTCTGGCTCTTGTGCTCTCCTGGTGTTGGAGCATCAGGCTCCCCGTGTGTTTTGCGCCTCGTTTGAGGATTTCTGTAAGCTCCAGCTTGGCCAAGAGAACACTCCCAAGAGACAGCGAGCATGGGTGACTGGCAGAGGGGAGGAGATACCTGAGGGAACACAAGGTGGGTGGAAAGGCTGTAGTAGCCTTTGGTGTCCCTGAGCTGCCTGGCGCTCACCAGCACAGGCCAGTGCTCGCAGAGGGCCCACACTCCGTGTAAAACACTTTCCTGTCGAGAGTTTATTCAGCACAGGGGTAACCTGTTAAAGCACCAGAAAGAATTGTCCTCTCCTTTTTCAGCCCCAGGTGAGGTCAGAAGCAACAAGCTGTGAATGCTGATCGCTTTTCTGTCCTAACATACCTTTCCTTCCTCAGAAGCTACTTCTGCTGCATTGAGGAAGCTGGAGATTCCTACTAGTGGTTTTTCAACACGTTCCCCCAGCTAAGAGAAGTCTGCTGACAGGGAGTGGTGAAACTGCCTTTCTCTGCTCCAAAGGCTCTACACGACTCAAAAAGCTTTACCTGTACCTGTTCCCTCGGACTCCCCCACGTACTGTCTCGGAGCCATCAGCAAAACTAGGTCCCACTTCAGCTGGAGGCAGTGAGATCTTGGGTCGCATTTCAGTCCTGAAAAAGCCCCTAGAAAACCTAAAAGATCCACTGCAAAGTTCACAAAGGAACCCACCAGCCCCCAGAGCAGCTCCCAGCTCTCCATCCAGCACTGTCATGCACACAGGAGCATCAGAGCAGCAGCTCAGGGAGGAAGTGCAGGAGTTCTGATGTTCCCCGTGACAGCGCTGCACAGCTGGTGCCTGCAGCACCGGTTCCTTGGCGGTAGAGCCCTCACAAACCACCCCAAGGCTCATTAACGCTCAGGCCACTGAGAGGCCATGGCACACCAGGCTTAACCAGAAACAGCGTTTACAAAGTGGGGGGGGGGGGGGAAAGGCTCATTTTCTTTCCTTTACCTGCATCTGTGCTGGCATCAAGCACCCCTTTGACCCACTATCCCAGCAGAGCTGACTGACTTCAGCTGTGGAGGCTCGTTAGCTGGAGCACTTGCTCTATAAAAGCAGGTCTCACCTCCTGCTACAGAGGCTTTTGAGTGCAGCTCTGTGTCTCCTCAGCAGAAGGTAAGAGCCCCAAAATCAGGGCTGCTGGTTTTCTTCTCTTGGGTGCACTGGAGTTCTCCAGAGCTGGTTCAGGAGGGAGAACCCCAGCTCTTGCTTTGCATTAAGTTTACTGAGCAGTGAGTGTCTTGGTTTTCCCCTGCCCTGTCTCTGTGCTGTCTCAGACCTGTTTAGTTATTTGAAAGCTGGAGGAATGTGCTGTTACCCAGTAACTCTAATTACTGAACTAATTCACAAGGTGCTGTTTAATTCTCTGCACACAACGCATGCTGCGTGGTGTTTTAATGCTGAAGAAGGTGCAGGTTCATCAGTTTTCACTCTGCTAATAACCTACACGCATTTCTTGGGGGGAAAAGGCTTGTTGCCAGTTAAAATCCTGCTGTAGGCAATGAGAGGAGTGTTGAAACTGCTTGGGTTCGGTTGGCTAAAGGAGTTCTGAGCTCCTGGAGCAGCCGGCAGCTGTTCTGCAACAGCAACTGCTCCTCATGCAGAACCAACCAGTTCCTTATTTACCAGAGCAAACGAGTGGAGTTAAGCCTGGTTATGCCTCACCATCACCTCGCATCAGGAGACCATCAGCCTGTTGGTTCACTTCCCTGCGCCCCCGGGATTTTATCACGTTGGTCCTTCAAAACAACACTGTAAATAGGAGTCGCTGGTTGCAGCACATTTTTGCCTTAGCAGCAGCAGGAAGAGCAAAGCACCGCCACGGCATCCTGTCAGTACCACCCTCTTTATTGCCGATGGTGTCCCTCCTTAGAGCTGCCCCTGCGCTGGTGGAAGAACAAGCCTTGCCCTGGGCCAGTTGCCTGCGGGCTCCGCTGTCTGGGCGCTGGGTGGGGAGGCTGCAGCAAACAGCTCTATGACACTGATTTTATTTCTCAGCACACACAACCGAACCGACCCGGCAGGTACAGCGATGGGACTCGTAGCTCTGGCCCAGGGCAAGCTGTGAGCGTGCCAGGGAGACTGTCTTGGTGGCCACTCTGCTCACTTGCAGGTCCGACAAGTATTGCTGCATCTCCAGCAACCGGCTGGCAGGAGGGAAAGGGCCAGTCCAGCTGCATGGTGTCGAGAGGTTCCTCCTGGCACAGCTTCCTTCGGTTTCACACTCATCGTAAATAAAATAGGAAAGGGCACCAGACAGATCTCGCAACTGGTTTGACTGGTGACGATGCAAGCGTGTTCCCCCATCCAGCACCGGGTGCCCTGCTCAGAGGGACTGTCGGGCTAGGGAGCCCTTCATGTGCTCCCAGTTGTTGTAGAGAGCGTAGAGGCCAGTAAGTGTCAGCCCTGCGATGCCACCTCGCGCCACCCCGCGCACTCCACCTGGAAAAGAAAAAACACATTAAAACCCGTTGAGGTGACAGCTGAGGAAATGGTCAGCAGCAGCAACTTCCAAAGAGCTGCTCAGATCCAGAGGGGTCTTAATGAGACACCTTAATGAGGTTTTTTGAGTGGCTTTTTTTGTTGGTTATGGTAACTGGGTTTGGGAGGAAGGAGAAAGGGCACGAGGGAAGTAAATGAACACAACAGCAGCTGATGCAGACGTGCCCTTGGGCTCGTGAGATTCATGAGGGCCATCATGCAGAACTTAACGCTGCTTTTGTGTCTTGGGAATTTTAAAATCTTTTGAAAAATAAAACCAAAGTAGAAGAAAGGGACCAACTGGCAAGAATGTACCAGAGCCTATACTGAACAGTTTTTATTCTTACTAATAGTCAAAATTATCATCTTGCAAGGGCAAAACTTGAGTCACACAGAAACCTAAAAAAAAAAATCCTCTCTTTATTGTTCCTGCTCACTCAAGACTTGAACCATCTGTACATTGTGATGGTAAAATCACAGGGCAAGTTGGGCTACTACCAATAGCTACTGGCTACTACCAGTCTGGCTACTCCATGCCACCCAGGGGAGGGCTGTGGTGCACAGGGGCAGAAGCAGAGACTTCTGCTGCTTGTACCAAACAGCAAAGTGTTTCAGTTCCTCAGCAGTGGAAAGTGCCCTGGTAAAGCTCCCAAGATGCCCAATAAGCACACGGGAACCCCTGGCAGCATGACCCTCAGCACCAGGAAAACTCCCCCACACTGCATTCCGCAACACTTATCGATCGTGGCCGAAGCCAGTGGATGACGTGTACAGTGCATAGAACAAGGCCAGCTGTGTACAGCCAGGTAAAGCCTGCCTGCTTGACCAGTAACATTGGCAGTGGAAGTCAGGTTCCTCAAAATGTGCCTCAGTCATCAGGGATTGTTGATTTTTTCCCATTGTGGGTCATAAAGCTGCCTCGTAGAATTGCTCTTGGGTTTGTGATGGGGCAAGATGCTATTGGTGTCAGCTGGGCTGAGGCTGCAGTACCCACGCTGTGAGATTAGATGGGTTTCACCGAAGTTCTTACACCTTTGCGCACTGCCCAGGCACATCACAGAACCAAGAGGCTGCAGGAGTGACACCAGAAGGTGGACTTGGTGCTAGAGGTCATGTCTAGCCATAGTTTCTAGACATCTCGTTGCCAGACAAGCTGTGACAATCCAGGTGGTTTTGGGGACGTAAGCGTTCACTGAGAACCCACTGGCTCTGGGGAAAGCCAGAGTGTTCATGCACCTATGTGCCTAAATTGGGATTTAGGAGCCCAGGGGCAGAGTCCTCTGATAATTCACCCTGCACTCATTCCACGGAATGCTCTTCCCGTGGAGGGGCTGCAGCTGTGTGTACAGAACTAACCCTCTGCAAGCAGTTCCTGGCAAAAAGCCGCAGGGGAAATGTGAAGGATGCTGTGTGCAAAGCAAATATTGGAAATTATCTGTGAAAACACCAACCCCTCCTTAATTCAGGGAAAAATGAATAAAGCATTAGAGAGCCTGATTTTTCCAGCAGATTAGGAAGCAATTTCTTGCAGAAGAAGCCCCTGAACTGGTGCAGCTGGTATAGATGTGTTACTGAGTGAGTTAGAAAAAACCCAAGAGAAGGTCACACAGGAAATGTTTCTTCCCAGGTTCCATATGCTTCTGCTACAGAATTTTACCAGTAATTTGTCCTGCAGCAGATGAACCTGGTAACTGAGCTATTCACAGGAATTACAAAAAAAAAAAAGGGGGGAAAGAAAACCCCTTCCTTTCCCTAACTGGTTTGATTTCATTTGAGCAAACACCCCTGGGTCTGCGGCAGACTCCACACCGCGCTGGAGAAGGTAGCCCCGTTGCTGGGCAGGAAATGTTGAGCCTCTGAGATTACCTTGTTCAGAAAAATAATTTCTCCCCTCCCGTCACAGCTGTGACTGCATGATAGAGCCTGCTCCCTCCCATCCTCTGCCATCGCTCCCTGCAGGCCTCTGATACCACGTCTGCCCTGACAAACCCTGCTGGGAACGTGGTCGTACACCTCTGGTCTTGCCTGTCCGAGGAAGATAAGTTCAAGTTCACTGAGGGATGTTTCTGAACACAGGTATTTAGAGATCAAGCACCTTGCACCATAGCTGAGAACTGCTCTGGGTTTCCAAAGACACACCTTGGACTGAGAATTCCCTCGCCTGTCTTTAGCTGCTGCACCCTTTCACCACAGAGCACTGTCCCTCTTCTACCTACAACAGGTTTCAGAGAACACCGTGCAATGACACGCAGCGTTGTGACAGCGCAGCTCTGCATTGCTCCATGGTACGATCCACTCCCAAACACTGAATTTGACTCTTAAAACCATGACCTATGTTGCTTAACATGAGGGCAAAATCCTCTGCTGAGGACCTGACTGTCTCCGTTTTCAGAATGTGTCACTCCACTACCCTGGAACGGTTGCTGGGGTGTCTAAAGCAAGACCCATCCAACAGCAAACATCAGAAATTCCTTGACTGGAAACCCAGACCCACATCCTGATGCCAGACTAAGGAGGTGTAAGAGTTAAGTGGTGACTAGTTGGCTGTCTTCCAATCTCAGTGCAAACGGCTTCTCTTCCTTTGGGGCTTCCAGGAACAAAAACATTTTTGGATTTTAAAATACAGAAACAAGAAAGCTTGAAACAGGGAACGTCTCCTGTAGTCACTGTGGCGTGAAGGCTAAATTAGAAAACCAGGAAGAATTTACCATTTAATTTACAAGCTCAGAAGTATTAATGCTGTGAAGCTGCTTTGCAAACGCTGTAAAATTCCATTTCAGTGGCCACGCGTGTTCTTAGACCTCAGCCCTCAAGTAAGGAAGAAAGCTTTGAAAGCTGTCACCTGTAGCACCTGCTTGCAGTTGGCCCTTCTCTCTCTTCTTTCAGAGCCTAAACAAAATCCTCTCGCTGACCGCCATCTGGTTAACAGTCCTATAGACCTGCTATGTTAAAAGCAGGTTCAAACGGAGGTTCTCAATTTCTAAAATGCCTGAGCTTCGAAGTTCAGAAGCAAATCCTTCACTTTATTCCTAATAACACAGAAAATTAAGGCATCCCTGGGCCATACCTGCAGCAGTCTGTCAAAAGCTCCTCTTTCACCCTCCCCACTAAACAGAAATGAGAAAAATCCCTGTCTGGCCCAGAGAAAAACCCAGGCTGAGCCCAAAGGGAAGAGGCTTTTACAGCTCCACAAGTGGTTAGTGAACACAGCTGCCCCCACTGCTACCCTCTGGCTGTCACAAACCTGATCTTTAGTTCTGGCCAGACTTTACTGCCAGCAATAAAGCGTTTAGCTCTTCGTAACTAATTCATATTGACTTTTCGGGGTTGTGTTCTGAGGTCTTAAAATGACAACTCCTCCCTCCCGCTCTTGCTGACGTGCAGTTCCCTTCTCTTTGGACACGCACCATGTTATACCAAACCATGTACTACCTACGGTGCAAAAGGCATGAGATGCTCTATCTAGTATCGGGTTCCTGCTGCAGACAAGTTCAGGAAACAAAATAGTTAAGTTTGTCCACAGCTTTACTGTATTTTTGTTCCCGTTTTCCTTAATCGCAGGAGTGGGGAAAAAGATTATCTAAGAACAAGACTATCTACAAGCTGTGTAAGCCTCAAATAAGAGGTAGAGGTCGTTTATCTTTTTTTATTGATGTCTCTGCCAGGAATTTCCATGAGAAATTAATGACTGTCACACTGGGCCACGCCGAAGTCCCACTGAGCTCAGCATCTTTTTTTCCCAAGTGACCAATCCTGTGTGTTTGAGGAGGAGTGTAAGGTCCTCAGCCAGCAGTACCTTTGTGACAAGATGACTGGAGCCATATGCTTTTGTGCGGTGGGAGGGAAGAGCAGTGACACGGTGCACAGTGAGAATCACCTTTTCGATGACAAAGTGCAAGTCTAGTTACTAATCCTTGACTTCTAAGGTCTGCTTCACCACTCGAATTTCTTGCATGTGGTGAAAAATGTGTTTGAGTTTCTGCATGTTACATCTCACACAGGCCTGAGATACCTGAGATACCACATTGACTACAGACTTACTCACTGTATTCACCTACACCAGTGCTACTCCGAGCTCAGCAGGTCACACGTTAACAAAAGAAAAGTCTCACTGTGCTCTGGTAAGAAAATTTGTGTAGTGCCAGGTGACTGCACCTGAGACTGGAATAGTTATTCACGGCTGCACCGTGCCACAAAAAACAAGAGATGCCAGCTCTGTGCTGCGGGAAGGTAAGGGGGAAGCTCTTTGCAGTGAGAACTGCCTACAGAAAGCGTTCTGCACTGCCACCCCCTCCAGGTGCTGTGGGCAGCCTGGCAGATCCTCACAGAACCCCAGGAAAGCAGCTGGTGACAAGAGCTATGTGCTCTTGTGAGGTTAAGCTCACCAGCTAGTATGTATGAAGGCTGCTCAAGCCAATTATTGCTGGTTTCAATTAGACCAGGCCAACAGGAGAACCACACTGTTTTGCCGCAGGTATAAAGCTGGCCTTCAGGAACACTTCCAAGAGGCTGAGGCTCAGACCTGCAGAATTACGTCGATTACGTCTAGAATTATCTCCTCAGAAAAACACCGCCAAACCTTTAGCAAGGCACTTTGACTTTTCTCCATGGTGATGTACCCAGCTGAGAAAGGTGATCCCTCCAGCTGCTGAGCTTGGAGTATGTGAGAAAGAGGTGTTTTGCTGATGAAGCTCGGACCCTGCCTTTGGCAAACAGTTCTGTGTGCACCAGCAAAGTGACCTGAACGCCTGCTGTTCTCAAACAGCGGCGTGTGTTGGCTTTGAGCACTGTGCAAAGACTGGAGTCCTGCCACAAGACAACGGTTCCACAAAAGGCGGAGTAATAGCTATATAAATGCTAGATATTTTATAAATATTTAAACAGCTCTATATTAGTCTCTTCCTGCATACTCTAATGACATGAATTTGTGAAACTGGGACACCAAGATCTTTTGTCATGAGGAAAATAAAAAAAAGGATCCGTGTTAAATTGGAATTCCTGATTTTCACTTTCTTGAGAGTGAATTTTTCATTAACCCTTACGTGGAAAGTAGTTTTGCCTTACGCTCTATTTAGGACGGCACTGGATGCATAGCACTGTTTCACCTATGCCTAGAGAAGGGAATCGCAGTTAATATTTCCTGTTATTGTCGCTTAACCTCAGAAGCAGACAGCATCCATTTAAGCTTTTTCCTTTCTGGCAGTAAAAAACCCCTTTTCTACCCTACCGGTGCTTTTGTAGAGCATTCCCGTCAAGGTGCCGGCAGCAATGGTGTTCAGGTCGTCTTCTGCACCTCGTGTTTTTTCAATGATGACTCCGAACGCGCTGTAAAGTAGAGCTGGGAATGAAAAACAAAGGAAAAAAATTCCAGTGAAAACTCCCAATGTCTGAGATGTGAGGTTTAGAATCCAGGCTTGGGGGAACTATCTAGACTGTGCTGCTGAAGCACTGATCTTCTGTTTATTTAACGGTGGGGAGGGGGAATCCTCTGCCAAATTCTGTCTTCAGTGGTTTTTCCAGACCTATTTTTATTTTACAGGTAATTTTTCATTCTCTAGCTGTAGTGTGCTTCTAAAGCAGCATTCGTGACGTGTAAGAGTGAAATAAGATGCAAAAATACTTCAGCTCCTTGGAAGGAACTTCTCTGGTATCTAGGCCAAGGCAGAGCTACCCTAAATCCCAAAATATCCAGTTCTGCTTAACTCTGTGATTTGGGAGGCTGGATTTTATAAGAAAAATAGCAATCTGGAATGCACAAACATTTTCTTGAGTAATCTTTCTTCAAACACAGCTGAAAAAACCTGTTAATGTGTACTTAACCTGGGACCTTGAGCTGTGGTGAACCTTGAACCTTGAAGATGCAGCACCTGCATCTCTGTTTTCCGACACATTTTGACTAGATTTGGAACAGAAAAGAAGAAAAACCCCACCAAACCCAATCGAAAGCTGATCTACTCTTTTAAGACTGAAAGAAAATGTAATCCATGCAGCTTAGCCTGTGCTCTGATGCCTTTTCCCAAAGCCAAATCTACGTAGACTGGGTTCTAACATGATGTAATCCCTGCTTTAGACACTGCTCATTTCTCTTCTATCTCTGCTTTGTGGGTCAATGACTTCAAAAAATTACTTCAAAATAGTCTCATGGGGTTTGGGTTTCTCCTTTCAGAGCAACTGAGCAGCCTCTGCTGTCTTCCTCAGTTCACAGAAGTTTCTTTCCTGCACGTTGAGCTTTTGATAATTTCCTTTTTTCTAAGCCCTGTAAGTTATAAGCAGCGTTTAGATGTCAAGTGGGTGGTACCATAGGTGGTTTTTCTCGCTAAGGTACCATCATACAAGGATAAATCTTTGTAGTCGCTATCACATTTCTTCTTTGGCTGAACTTTTTCTTGACTCTAACTGGAAACATCATCAGGCGGCTACTCACATGAGCACTGTGCCTCTTCTTAGGTTATTAAAGTTCTTTCAGAAGTATTCAGTTATCAGTTGTGAATTAACTGGAATTTATTAACAAGTCAGCATTAACTGTATTTTTCAGTTATTCCATAGCTAGCGTTCTTGTTTGTAATATACTAAAATGTGGGTTTTAATCATAGGTGTTTGACTACTTACACCTCAAATGTTATTTTAGCCTTTAATTTCCTTTTCAATGTCTCCTGAAATGCCCTCATGTCCCACAGAAACCTGCAGCTTTTCCTGATGGATTTCATCATGAAAATTTAGAGAATACACTCTTCCATCAAACAGTTCCACCTCTAATTGGGTTTGGTTACAAAAGGGCGAGTTTATTACTTACCCAGAGATCCCAGAGTGTTCGCCCACAATGCTCCTTGCCTTGTCACCATATTTAGAATTCTGTAAAGGTGGTAGAAAGGCGTTAAACCCCTCTGCTTTCAATGTTATGCCCAGGCAGCGCTGAGCGTTCCTGTGTGTATGCTTCCGGACTAGCACCAAAGAGGGAGAGGGGATCTCCAGCGCACTCTCAGGGAAGCACAGGGCCACTTCTCTCTGGCACCAGTTGTCTCCAGAACGGTGACAACAGTGGCCAGAAGAACCGACTGATCTTTCTCTCCCAGCAGCGTAACACCATCGCAGGCACGGTACTGCTCTGGACAGCTGACTACCGCTGGAACCCAGTGCTTCACTTAACGCTGTGGAAGTGTCACACGTTACGTTCTCTCTGATTTGAGCTCATTTTTGTCTGTTTTTCCTTTTTTATAATTTTCCTTACGACACACAGGCTGTTACCGAATATGCTTAGGTAATGACCTAAACAATGACAGGAAACTTCATTTTAGAACAAGAGAGAAGAATCCAAGAGTGCAGAGTACTGACAATCTCCCCCTAATCACAACCCCCATTTGGTTAACATATCATCAATTCTGAATTGATGAGAAAACTCATAATTTTAACACCCTTGACATACTGTGAGATATTTGATAACAGGGGATTAACAGCAAAATTCAAATTAATTAAAAAAAACAAACATCAGTGTACACAAAGGATAAATGTGAAGGAACTCTACTAGGCAAGTCTCTTCCCTGCACCTGCTTAGGAAAACGTGGAACTTAATACCCTGCTTGAAGGTGATGACCTTGAACAGGCCTTTTCCCTGGCAGGGCAAGGGCTCCCAGCAGCGTGTGCTCCGGCTGCCACCTGCTGGGCTCCACCCAGAGAAGTTTGAGATTAACAACATGGTTTTGTCTGACTGAGCTCGTTCCAAATACATAAAATACAACTCTGTTCATCTAGAGCATTCTGGAGGAGTCATAGTTCTAGTGGGGAATGCTCGGCAGCACATGGCCAGTGTGGCAGCAGGGCCAGCTTCTGCACTTTCATCTCTTCCTCTCTTTGAAAAGTTTGGGGAAGAAGAGAACTCCCTCTCAGGTAAGTGACACCAAAAAATAGCTCAGAGCAAACTGTGCTGCTTCTGGAATATTTCAACACCTAAAACCTCTGTCTTGACTTTGAAGTCGATTTCTAGTAAATATCAAAGTAGTAGTTTACTCTCAAATATTATTTAAGGTAAGTCAGGACATTAAAATTGTCACTAAATGAAAAGCCAAAAGCTTGAACTGAACATGTTATACCTACAAGCATTTCACAACTTGATGAAGCCAAACACCAACTCTCATTTGTCTGCTAAAGACACAAAATACGATGATTTTTGCAGTATGTTCAGGTCTAACCTCGTAGACCCTGGAATAAACAACTCTGTGGCTAAGGGGTACATTTGTTTTTGAGATGAAACACTTACTGTACATTTCTAGGTTTCGACCACGCCATGTTCTGTGTCTCCTTCAAGCCAAGTCGCAAACCGTTCAGCGCACCAAATGCTGCCCCTAGTCAGCATAATACCAGTGGTTACTTTTAGAGAAGAAAAAGGAACAAAAAGAACAACACTAGAAGCAAGTACTGAGAAAAGCGACCAGCACAAGCACCCACCTGTCATACAGCATCCCCCAATGGTAAAAAAGGCCAGCTCAAATCTGCCTCGAGTCTTGTTGGCTCCCGTGGGCAAGATAAACTCATCTGCATCCTGGGGGAGAACCAAAAGAAACAAATTTTGTATTTTCCAAGCAGGCCTGCTGCAAATGTAGGCAATATTACATCTTTTTTTCTTTAATCCATACAAAGAACTAAAGACATGACAGATACAGCCGGTGTTCCTGGGAAACAGTTGTCTGCACTAGCAATGAGATGGAATACACTAAGTGCATACTTCAGTAAGCATGAAAAAAGACTTTATACGGTGTGGGTTGTTGGTTGCTTCTGTTTGTGGGGTTTTTTCTTAATGACTATTTGCTTAATTATTTAATACATCTTGCAGCAGGCGATGCAAGCCTCGCTGCCCTCTAAAAACCCTCCTGGTGCCTGGTTATGCAGCACTGTTTCCTCACTGAGGACAGAAACACCCAACTACGACAAGACTCAACAAAAACTGCCTGGTATCCCAAGAAGTATTTCCTTGCTCTAAGAGACCTGTTTCGAAGACATCAAAAAAGCAAGGGATACATTCCAAATGGTGCTGAGTGGGGTTGGTAGTTTTTTTCCCCATGTGCATCTTTCTCCCACAGCAACAGGCTTGTATTGTTATAAATCAGATGGGGCAAAAAACCCAGAGAAATGGGCTGACTATGAGCAAATGTGCAGAGATAAGGTGGGGAAAAAGCAGTTGTTCAACAGGAGATGCTGATGTGTCAATAAGGTGCTAAAGCAGTAAGATCTATTTATGCTTCTGTGCTTTGCAGTCCTGGTATTATTCACCCCTCATTTAACAGATATATATGACCACAACACTGCAGGCTTAAGTCACTGCATTCTAAGGGGAGCACCACTGTAGGCCAACATTATTATTAAGGCCAGTATCAAAATGTGAGGTTCTCAATGACTCCTTCTCTGCCTTCTGAAAGCAAATGGATGGTCTTTAAACACAGGAAACTCTCCATGCACTCCTTCACAGCCAAACCCATTTTCAAGGCTAATAGTTTAAGTTCTTGTATTCTAAAATATCAGTTACATATTTTTCCTTGAATTTTTAGAATCACAGAAGGGTTCAGCTTGAAAAGGACCTACAGAGACTGTTCAATGCAAGCCCCTTGCTCGAAGTGTCCCAGGAAACCCAAGGCACACACAGATTAGCAGGGACAACTGTCGACCTTCAGTGCTTCTTCTGCAGAATTTAATGTTCTCAGATACTATAAACCATATATATAAATAGACAGAAAATATTAGCTGCCTTATTCTGTAGAATGAAACGGAAAGCTCTGCTTCACAAGGGCCTCCCTTCAGCAGGGAAATGACGTAAGGGCAATGGTGTGAAATCTGCTGTGATGACAGCACACATGATGACAAAGCCTGTATCGGGTCTGGGGTTTGGCTGAATGCCTCTGCAGACTGATGGAACTTGCCACAGCACAGAAAGCCAATCCTTCAACAGAGGGGAGAGTTTCTGGCTGCTCTTACTGATGGAAGGGGCTCAGTGGAGGGTGTGACAAATCCCAGAACACGCTAAAAACAAGACGCCTTCTCACCTGTACTAGATACCTGGGGTCCAAGTTTAAATATGGGGACAAAGGGCTCATGCCAGTTACTGAAAGGAAAAAAGAATAGAATATTTTAACACCAATTTCCCTGGTAACAATTTCACATCCAGGGGGCAGACCTCTTGGGTGGAAGCAGTGAAAATTATCCCGTTAAGTTGCACTGCTTAAAACACGGCACCAACCGCCAGCCCCCCTCAGGAAGCGCGCCAGAGGCAGCGCAAAGGGGACGGACACGACGACTCTGCCACCAAGGCCCGTCGCAACATGCTGCCACCGCCGAGGGACCGGCAGCGGCGGAAGCTGCCTCCCTCCGCCCCCTGCCGCAGCCGGAGGCAGCACTGCGGCCCGGCTTCCCGCTGGCGAGGCGGCCGGCGGAGCCTCAGCTCCTAAACGGCCGCGCCATGTTGATTCCCGAGAGCCACCCCCAGGCCCGCCGGGATTGGCCGTCCGGCCCTGCCCCGCCGGTAGCCCCTGCCCGCCGGTACTCACGTGGCACTCCGGCCAGGTCAGCGTGGGAGTACCCGACCCCGCCGGCCCCGAAGAGCCCACCAAGGCCCGTGCCCTTGGAGTTGCCGCCGCCCTCCATGGCGCTGCCGGGTCCCCCCGCCGGCCGCCTGCCCGCCGCAGCAACGACCTCGGCGCGCCACCGTAAAGCGCGTCGCGCCCCGCGCTGTTTTGCGGCCCGCGTGCCCGCCGGCGGCGGGGGCGGAGCGCGGTCGCCACGGTGACGGGGGTGAGGCGGGCGGGGCGCCATTTTGCTGCGAGCGGCGGCAGCCCCTGGCACCCTTCGCCGGACGTGGTTCGGTTCCGTCCCTGCCGCTCGTTCCGCGTCTCCCGCTGAAGGGGAGGTCTGCGGGACCAGCCCGGCGCCGCGGGCCGGAGGATGCGGAGGAGCAGAGCCGCCGCCGCATCGTCGCGCCGTCCTCGGGAGGTGGCTGCCGCCTGGCCCCGGCGGCCGCTGGCGGGCCCGCGCGGCTGAGGCGGGCCGGGCGGGCGGAGGCGGGCCCGCCGAGGATGAGCGCGGGCTGCGGGCGGGACCCCCCTCGGAAGAGAGCCCGGCCGAGCACCGCCAGCCCCGGCGGCAGCTCCCAAGGAGAGCGGTCGCCGCCGCCGCCGCTCGGACCCCACCGGGAGGGGCCCGGGGGCACCAGCTCCGGCGACGGCAGCCGTGCCACCGCCGTGGGGAACAGAGGTTTGTACCAGCTGGGGCTGCGCCCTCCCGGGTCAGGAGGGCCCTCGCCTCCCCGTCCCGCCCTTGCTGGGCCCACGGGAGCCGCGGCCGCGCCTGGGGGGTTTGGCGGGAGGAAACGGCCGGGCCGGGGGCTCCGCCGGATTGCGGTGTCTCTCTGTGCTCTGTTGCGTCGGTGCTCTGGCCGTCACACGCTGAAGGAGGGCAGCGTTAAA
The DNA here is from genome assembly GCA_009769605.1 of Bucorvus abyssinicus. NCBI lineage: Eukaryota > Metazoa > Chordata > Aves > Bucerotiformes > Bucorvidae > Bucorvus > Bucorvus abyssinicus. The sequence goes on from CM020032.1 coordinate 37,560,632, forward strand.
CGGCGAGAGGCCGCTTGTGCCGGTGCACGTAGCCTCCCCGGAGCCGGCCTTCAACGTCGGGCTTGAATCGTCCGTAGACAAAGTTCCCACGTGGCTTCCTCAGGCTAACTGTATTTGGCGGTAACGCTGACAACATTTTCGTGGGCAATGAAGGAGCTATTTCCGAATAGAAAGGAAAAAAAACCAGATAGATTTGCTGTGGTCTTTGGTTGTCGAGTTAAACATCAATAACTAAAAGCATCTCTGAGTAGACCGTAGTTCAAAGTTTTATGTATGTGCTTCTACAGAGAGAAAAATAAGAATCTTCTAAAAATTATGCTGGTTTTGAATTTACCTCTGAGGAATGGTTTGTTTTGTGGGAATGATTTGGGGAATCTTGAATAGAAATTTAGAGACCACTTTAAAAAGACACCAAAGTCTGAGTTGATTGTTCACTGAATTTAAGCGTATGTTGTCTTTTTGTTGCCTCTTATGTTTTTACCACCTTAGTTGTAGCACAGAGATGTTAGTAGTATTACATAGAAGTTCAGTGCGTTTTATTGGTTGTAGGGCTTTAATGGCTGGTCAGATGTGAAAGGTCAGGCCAAAGCCCCTTAGTCCTGTTCTGCTGCTCTCGTTTCTATTTGTTGTGCTAAGGAGTAAATATTCCTTTTCTACCTCAAGAGGTAGTCAGCTGCCTTTGAAGAGGTTTATTCACCCCATGTTTTAACATGTCTCGTCAGGTTTTTTTCTGGCTGCTGCACTGGCTTTTAAGTTCTGCAAAAGTACTGTTGCAATAGGGAAGCTACAGATTTTGCTAACCTGGCTGAAAGTGTCTTGGCAAGGAAAGAAAGGGAACTGAAGCCCTTTGCCAGATTTTCAGAATTACTTTTAAATAACAGTAAACCCCAAACCCCCTTCTTATGCTAATGAAGATTACTTTCCACTTGGGAAATAACTGCTCTGAGGTTTTTCTCCCTATTATGCTCCCCCCCACCAAGGCTCTGCACCACCAGTTTGTGTGCTGCAGTTCTATTTATTGCTGTTTAGGGGAGTAAGCACTAATGGGCTTTACAGATTGTTTAAGGATGGGAGGGGAAAAGAAAAACTTTTTTTTTGTCTCAGCACTCACCACTTCTTATAAGTCCAGTCTGTATATTAAGCCTTGTGTTTCCCAGAAATAAGGTTCTCAGCTGGGTCTGCCAAGATGTCTAGTTGTAAGGTTTGTTGTTTAAGTTATGTCACATTGCCCCTTCATAGCAAAATTCAACAGAAGTCTTTCAGGGCTTGCTGTTGTGGTGGTTGTAATTAAAGGTGATAATGAGAGCTATAAAGTTCACGTTGCCTTTATTTAATCTGGAGATTCACTGTGAGTTTTTAACCATATTTTTTAAAAAAGGCTGACATTTATAAAAGTTATTAGAGAAGCAACAGCTGCTGACTGATAGGAATTAAACTTTGCATCATTGTAGAGATGATAATGAGGACTTAATTAAGGTGTTTTTTATCTTCCTTCAGTACAAGTTACCTTATTCCTATGCAATCGTGTTGCAGTTTATCGTGTTTCGTGTACTAATGTAGTGAATTGTGGTTTTTCAGTTTGTAAACAGCGAACAATTACCAGTTGGCTGGAGAATAAAGGACCCAAGACGACCGAGGTGGGAAGGTAAGGTAAAAGATGCAGCGTACCCACTGAAGAGTTGTCTGCAGCGTGTGGACCGGTGACACCAGGCTGTGTCCTCAGTCAACAGCTCTGCGTCTGGTTTTGTTTAGCACAGGGCAGTAACAGTTACAGGTTCTGGCCGATGGTTCTGCACTCGGCTCCGGTTCTGCTGTTAACTTGCAGACACAAGTCTGCTTTAGCTCATGTCGCTGGTGCAACTTGATTTTGTTTGGGCTAGAACTTAGAGGTGCTGAAAGGTGCATTCACTTTATTTTGTGAAAGACCTTACACAAGTTTTGGTGCTGAACGGCGCCAGGTAAAGTCTGATATTTTCTGCTAATGTAGTCTGTCAGGAGTGGTGTTTGCAAGGGAGTGTTAAAATTAAACTCCCAAGAGTTGAACTACCTGGTGCAGAGGAATATCGAGTATTATTTTTTTGTAATTGTGGCTGTCAGTGTGCTGGTTATTTTGCATTGATGTTTGTTAATAGAAACCGAAATCCCTGCTAGTGCTGAAATAGCTAGGAAAATTTGTGATAGTGATTAACACGGAAGGGTGCAGGGCTCAGTTGCAGGATTACAGGCTGCAGTAAAGCAAAGGTGTTAAGAGGATGCTTATGGAGGGAATGAAATTTTTTTTTTTTTTAAAGATTTGCTCTAGAGTATTGCTTTTATATGGCATACTCCAGCCCAGCTGACAGATACAGCCTAGTCAGTATTAAGCAGCAGATTAGTCATGTCAAAACTTTGTCCCTTCCTAGTGCAGCTAACATCACCATTTCAGTTTATTTGAACTTGAACACGGTGTTAGGTTTGATTTCTCCTCTTAAGCTGACAGCAGATGACCTTTAAACAGTCATTTACTCAGATGGCAGCAGTAACGTCACTGTTGAAATTTTCAGTGCAGGAACAAATGTGTAGATGGGGAGTTAATTTATCATAACACAAACCCTTTGAAAATCCTTTTTTCACATAATCTCCCTATGGGTGAAGTTCCACTATCATCTGCTGCTCCAAGCCTCTTCTTTTTTTTTTTGTTGTTTCTTTTTTTCTATAGAGGCAAAGGTGTGAATGTTCTCTCTTTACCCAGAGTGCTTTTTCAGAAGACGATTTGTGGAGAGAATTAATGCCTTGGGGAACCTACTAAGACATTCAGTTCCTGAATTCAGGGTTGTGTGATAATGGCCTGTTTTCCTGTTAAATGTAGAGGGGAAACTGGGCAGTGACAAGACATGCAGAGTCTAGTGTGGTTATACGCAGTGCTGGAACGACACATTCAGGAGAAAGCATTGCTCAGAGTGACATATTCACCAAGACTAGTCAAGGTTTTTAAGTATTCATGAGGTGTCAGACTATTTATTAAGACACTGACACAAAAACTAGTTTGTAAGTGTGAAAGACTTTCCAATGTCATCTTGAAGATTCATCTGCTCATGCAGTACTTGCTTCATTTCCCTGTTACGATACATTTCTTTCTCTTCTTTGTGTAAGACAGTGCAGGACAAATTAGGTTATTTTTATCTTTAAAAATAGTAGTTGATTTAATGTCTTAATTTTACTCCTGTGTTTTTTGTATTGTGGGGGGTTTTTTTAAGAGCCATGGGCTACTTATAAAATTAAGGAAGTAATAGAATGTTTTTGAGTCTCTGAACTACTGCATCCTGCCTCTCTGAAAGATGAACTCTTAGCTCTGAGGGAGTGGCTACAAAAGCATTGGTTTCCTTGCTCACTGTATTTAACTGATTAAAACAAAATTTAAGAAAGACTTTAGCAGGACTTCTTTTTCTTCTGGAAGAAATAACTAAATAATTGCTTAATACTGTTTGGATTTGAAAATAAGGATAATGAATCACTGTAGTAGATTTCTAAGGTGATTCATTGTCTTTTGGAGCTTTAAATGGAAATAGGTTGATACTGAGCAGCATTCCCCAGTGCAGTAAAACTTGTTGATCCCGGTAGTGCTTACTTACAGAGTATAGTGGGGAAAATACTGAGGCTTCTATTGTGTGTTTATCATCATTCTTTAAAAAAAAAAAATCAATTATATATACAGCAATTTAATTTGGAGATAAAACATTCAATTCTCTTACTTCTCTTCCACAGCTTACACAGCAAAATCAATAACAATCCTGAAGCAAATCCCAAGATGACTTCCATGAAAAAAGAGAACTTTTGTGAGCATGATGTGAAAAAGCTAGAGAATATTTGCCAGCAAAATTACTCAAAAATACCTGCGGAAGTTGCTGCAAAGCATGTGAATTTGCCTCAGACAGGCAGCATATGTAACTGGGAGCCTGAGGACAAAAATCCAGTCTTGGACACAGAGCCTGTGAAGGGGATGCAGTCTGGAGACCTCTTTCAAAACGCCAACATGGATCAGGTGCACAGAACTGGCAGGCAGGCTCAGAGGGGCTGCGAAGAAAGCAGTGACAGTTGGACTCAGAGGAAATTATCATCGGGCTGGTCTTTGAAAACAGGAAATACAAAACTTTCTTCGAAAGACACTGAGGCAGATGGACAAGTGGCTTCATGCAATTCGCAAAAGCCAAAGAGTTGCAATTCTGTCTGCCCAATGGGTGAACAGGAAGGAGGGGATGTTGTTCCAGAGAGTCCGCTTTCGGATGCCGGTTGTGATGCTTGTGTCGCTGATCTTGGAGGTCCTGGGAGACTGAGCAAATGTCAGAGCAGCTCAGGGGATTCACCTGCTTTTGAGAAAGAAAGTGAACCGGAGTCACCGATGGATGTAGATAATTCTAAAAATAGCTGTCATGGCTCAGAGGCAGATGAGGAAACGAGTCCGTTTCTTGATGAGCGAGAGGAGGTTAGTGTGTCAAAACCCATAAACAAAGCGTTTAGAATTCAGTATGGGGATGCTGAACTGGAGTCGAGAAAGTCACGTTTTTCTGCCAAGGGCTGTGAAAGCTTTGAGGAAGTGGATAACTCTGTTAAAGAGGACAGTCTGTATACAAGAGCACCTGGGATGGCTCCTGCCCCAGCACCAGAATGCAAAGGCGCAAAACCAGGTGTGAAGAGAGACTCCAAAATCACCTCTCACTTCATGAGGATACCCAGAGTTGAGGAGAAAAGGTAACTCCCTGCCTGCCTCTTCATCGTGCTTTGGAGGCTGGATTGTGTTGAGGTTTTGCAAAATGTATGTTAAGACACAAAGACAACTTTGATGTAAGCTCGAAGTAATGTGTTTAGTGGGACTACTTGTGGGTTTTTTAAGGGATATGTTCGTCCAGTGCAACTTCTTAAATCACTGGAGATTTGTTAAAAGTGGAACTCAAGACACTGTAGAAAGTTATTTTCTTTATCAAAGAAGTGATTTAAGACCGTGGGATTTTTAGTGCTTGACAACAAAAGGAGCGCTTTATGCAGTGTAGCTCTAGCACTCATTTCATTCAGAGTACTTGAGGAAACAGATGTTTTCTTGGGTATTTTTAGTTTCATCTGTCAAAAATACTGAATCTATTTTGTTGATAATGATGCGTTGAAATAGACAGGAAAAATTCCACCATGGAAGGCAGTTGTGGAGATGTAAGTGTTAATCACGGTGGGTTTTTGGCTTTATTCATCATTTGGGAGAGGGACTGGTGATTACACGCTACAGCAGTGGAAATAGAAGCCCTGAGCACGATCCAGCACTCCACGTGCTAGGTGTTGTGTAAAGACAAAAGGGTAAGCTCTGCTTTGGAGAGCTTAGGTGTCAGTGGGAGCTGAGAAAGTGAATAAACACCAGAGGAGCGAGCAGGAACAAGAGGACTATGTCTGCTGGTATAATAAGCAACTATCTCAGCAGTCTGAAGTCCTTAAAGCAGGACAAGAAAGTGATTTTGCACATCCCTGTTTGAGAAGGGAAACTTTTTCTCTTTGGCTCGTGGATGAGCACAGCGGGCCTGTACCCAGTGTCACGCTGATGTGGCCACCCCATTTGCATGTGATTGGCCAGGTTGGAGACACTGGCTGCACCTGAAGATCCTGACATACCTATAGATGCAGCGAACAGGTTGGACAGCATCTTTATCCAAGGGTGGAGTAAGTTTGCTGAGGGGAATTCAGAGGTTTAAACAGCACCTCAAAGTGTAAGATTTTAACTTGGTTTGCATTTTACTCTGAAAACTTTCTCTTGCATGAGAAGTGTTTGGTATGTTACATCAAACATACAGAGGGTTCAGGTTTTTCTTCCCCAAAGTATTTCAGATCTGTGCAGGTATGGTTGTTAATAAGGATTAGTTCATCTGCTCTTGCACATGCTTGAATTTTGCAAGTGCTTTTTTGGACTGCTTTTAAATGTCTACTTCCGTGGCGAGTACTGCATGCCTGGTGAGAAAAATACAACCAAGGGAGAAAGGGTGGTTAGAACTTTGTGGGGTTTTTGTTTGGGAGAAGGAATACGTGCATACGTGTTTGTTTTCTAAGAGCTGAGAAGGGGCTGTAGAGGGTACTCTGGCAAATGCAGACCCACGAGTCTGTTTCTTATCCCTGGATGGACAGATCCGGGTGGGAAGAGCACAACTGCAGCGGAGAGCCCTTGCTAACGTATAGCAGTTCTTTGAAAGTGTGAGTAAGTCTGTAGAGAAGAGTGGTTTGGTAGACATCGTGGTCTTGTTGGGGAGGAGGAGGTTGGTGGTGGCCCCAGCAACTAAACCAACTCTGTAGTAAACATAACCCTGGAATGGAAGTTCATATGTTTGCCTGTGAGGTTTTCTTGTGGAAATAAACTGTTTCAATGTCTTTTATTTTAACAGCAGAAAAGAGAAGTGTGAATTCAAGCCCCAGAAGCCAGGAAGGAAGATTCCTAAATACATGCCACCACCTCTTCCAACCAACAAGAAGTGGTTTGGGACCCCGATTGAAGAGATGAGAAGAATGCCAATGTGTGCGGCCCGTCTTCCTCATCTGCGACCCTCAGCCAATCACACCGTAACCGTCAGAGTACGATAATTCAGTGTATTGCCTGAAATTGAATTTCCTACAGAATTGTTCAATAATACAAAATGCCAGGTGTTAGTCTTATAGTATGAGCAGGTTGTGGAAACCTTCCTTTGCTGTACCTTGTGAGCAGACTGGGGCAACTGATTTGCCTGAAAGTTGACTTTTCTGATGCCCAGAATGAGGATGTTAAGGTCCAGAAGAAATGCAATGATGGTTTTATTGCCACTGGCTTGTTAGGGACAAGTGGTTTTGTTTTGAATGGGGGTGTGTGTACTTCCTTGTCTGAGCTGTAAACTGTCTGCAAGTAAAATCTGTGCATCAGCATTTTCATGTTGTATTTTTATTTTAATATGGTTTTGTTTTGGGTTCAAGATACACAGAAGGCTTAATATAGTCAAGGTAAGAAAAAGACAAAGAACGAAGAGGGGTTTCTAGCAGTTTTTCCACTGCATTTTAGATCAAATCTGAGATATTTGCCTTTAATCTGTTGAAGTACTGTGCAGTCAAATAACTGTTGAAATAAAACATGTACCCAGAAACCTGTAGGGTCATGGATAAATCACAAACAAAAGAAAAGCACAGGGAGTTTAAATGCAAGTTCTGAGAAGGCTATGTAGCTGATTAAGTCTTTAAGGACTTGACACTATTTGTTTTTAAATTTCTGGTACCCTGTGGAGTAAACTTGAAATACTGCTGTATTTTTAATGATTTCTCATCCTCTTCAGTGTTAGGTTAAAAAACATTATTTCTGCACATGACTGCTTAGATTTGAAACTGCATTTTGGAAATACCGGAATGAAGCTGTTTAGGTAGTTAGATTTGTAAGCGACGAAAGACTTAGCTGGTAGTTGGACACAAATAATTGCCCGTATTTATTCCAGTGTGTTCCAAGAGGTCACCCGATAAGGTGATGTTCTTTTCACCAGTATAACAGGAAGAGTAAGAGAGTGGTGGATGGAGTTTTTTGTAACTAAATACCCAACCTGAGGTTGGTTTGTAGCTTTCCCCTTTCCAAATCGGAAGTAGAGGAGAGGTTTTTTTTATCTCTCTTTTTGCTTATTTTTTATTTCTTCCGTATCAAAACTTGAAAGCAGCGTTTGAGCTTTCTTCCCCCCCTTCCTTCTGTATCACAGGTGGATCTCCTGAGGGAAGGAGAGGTGCCTAAACCTTTTCCGACTCACTACAAAGACTTGTGGGACAACAAACATGTCAAAATGCCCTGCTCAGAACAAAACTTATACCCTGTAGAGGATGAGGTAAGAGAAAGTATTTCTGGTTGCTGCTCGAGACTTCCTTAAACACACCCACTGCAATACTTGAGACTGGGGTGGATAACATGAGGAAGCGTGTCCTGCTGCTCACAGAGAGTGTTTATAGCCTCTAGGAATTACTGCCAGTCTCCTCACTTACCAATTTTACAGGTACAGTATAAAATGAATTAATTGATGCTTCAGAGACAGTGTTGATAAGGTTTTTGTTGGCAGTTGAGGAAGGTGAACTGTCTCTGCGCTCGTGGCAGTCTCAAGAAATACCGTTATTGCTTGCAATGGGCAGTAGGACTTTCTGCTGAGGAAAAATATCTCAGGATGTCTTAAATTTGGGCTGGCGCAGGAGTCACCCATAGCAATAAGCTTTTATAATCCATGCCCTTGTTGTTCTCAGTATTACATTTTTACGAAGTTGGTTCAGTTTATATTTTGAGTAGTGGGTTTTACAACCTTCCTTCACAAGGAATGTACTGAACAGCATTTGACCTTGAGATGGCAAGGGGAAGAGTGCTGCATGTGTGGAAAAGCACCCTTTGTGAATGCTGCAGCTGAAAAGCAGCTCTTCAGGAAGTAAAACACAGTGGACTAGAAGCTGCAGAAGAATAGTTTCTCAAAATAGATGGTTTATTTTTTAAAGAGCTTCCCAAATAAAGCAAACTATTTAAAACAATGTGCCAAGGAAGGCAATTATTAGTAAACATGTCTTTCTGTTTTGAGTAACTTGAACTGACTTTGTTTTGGGCTTTTGTTTTAAAGAACGGAGACAGAACTGCTGGAAGTCGATGGGAACTAATCCAAACTGCCTTACTTAACAAATTCACTTGCTCGCATGACTTGAAGGTAAGCTCGAAATCAAGTCTGTGTTCATACCAGTACCTTCTGGCTCTCCGTTCACTGGTAGTGATTCCGGCTCAGCCCTCTTTGTTTCATCACTTATAGAAAGGAATTTCAAGAAATCTATGCTGTTCAAGGGATCCCCTCGTGAATTAAGGGTCTTAATGAGTCTTAAGTAGTGCCACTGAATTTCCTAGGTATTACTAAAATGAATTTTCTTTTATAAGTCCAAACAAAGCTGTGTTTGTCTGGTGGGGTCTACTGGTTTGTGGTAAATGGACCCCGTAGGCTTTTTCTGTAACCAGATGGTAGCGGGATGCATAGGTTTGAAACAAGAGCTCGTTACTGTATACTCCACCAAAACTGCAACAGTTCACGCAGCTGACAAAAATCTGTAAATTTTGGAGACTAATGCACTGTTGGTAACTCTTATCATTCTCATTGGCTTTTAATGAACTGTGATTTGGAGCAGCTTTGAAATGCTGTTAGGTGTTTTGTGAGGAACAATGTGATTTAGATTACACCTGAAAGGCAGGGATGGAGGAGGGTGCAAAAGCTGCAGATAAACTTTAAATGAATCAATAGTGTTTGCCCAGCAATTAATGAAACTTCCTTTGATTTTACTGGGTATTTTTAAACTTCTTAAAGTTTTTAAAGGTGGTGGTTGTTGTAAAGGACGTGTTTAATTTTGTTGTGGTTCTGATTGAGTTCATGATCTGGTAAAACTGCTGTATTGCTCAGGGGTGCTATTTGGGGTATTTTTAAAGGAGCAAGCGTGGGCTTGGGGAATGTTTATGCTGTGTGGTGTAAGCTGATCCAAACAGGCTTTGTCTTGTTTTGTGCTAGGAGGAAAAAACCTGTAGGCTGAAGCTTATTGAGTGCTAAACTTAAAATCCAGGGTCCAGTATGGTGTAGTCCCGCTGTATTCATAAAGCTGTGCAGCTCTTGGCAGGCTCTGTGCAGGTTTTACCCACTAGATGGTACTGCTCCCACAAAAAGGAGAGCCCGTAGCCCCCTTTTCTTCTGCTCATGAGTGTCTCTAAGCTCTGGTTTGTCCATGAGTGTCTCTAAGCTCTGATTTGTCGTGCTCTTTCCCCAGGAGGCTATTCTGAGATACAACATTGCTTATTCCAAGAAATGGGACTTCACCGCTCTCACCGACTTCTGTGAGAAGGTAAACCCAAGCTCATTTAGAACAGGAAGAAAAGCAAAATATAAGTGACTGCTCTGTCTATATGTTTCAATACTTTTGGCTTTATTTTCCTTTTCAAGAGTAAAGGGTTTGGAATCGTCATCTATGGACAGTTATTTGGCTGGTAGCTTCAGCTGAAATGATGATTATTTTATAAACTGGATTAATTTTTAACCTTAAGCAGGTACTTTGGGTGCTTCAGTAACCACTAAAGTTACTGGAGCCAAGGTGAGAAATGCCTTTTCTCTGGTTTATGATAACCAGATTTATTAATAAACTGTATTAATATTTCCAGTGTTGCGGTTTGATGTTTTCAAGAGTGTGGCTCTTTTTTTCCCTTTTTAAACACCTTAAATGTTCTATTACAGTGGTGTCTGCATAGACCATGCTTTGCTGGTCGAGCAGTAAAATTTTGCAATGTGCTGAGGCAATAACTGAAACTGTAGAGCCTTTGAAAGATGGGGTGGGGTTTATGACTTCATCCTGCCTTCCTGGAAAAGAAAAATGAATAGTAGGTGACAAGTGCAGGTTGGACTGTTATTAATGTGCATCCTCAGTGACGGTCAGAAACTACTAATTAAAGATTCAGTGAGATGTGATAGTTTTGTTTTGTAAGCAGCGCAGTGTTGTTACTGCTGACAGAAGGTTCCTATAAACATACCGGTGGTGGCTTATTTGCTGGCCATGAGAGCTGCTGTGTTTGCCCCCCTTGCCAGTTCAGTGGGGTCTCTGTTTTTCAGGCTGTCAGGGCTGGGTGGTCGAGGCTGGGGATATACTTAAATAATTACAATTGTTTCAAAGTACAAGCAAACTATTTATTTAAAAATCTGACTCAGGAATGCACCAGATTTGCGTAGTATTGCTGCAAACACAACTGGGCTTGTCCTGATGCATTTGTATCGTGCACCTGGAAGTTTGGGAATTGGGGGTGATTAGATTCAGAGATCATCAGCCAAGGAGAGGAAGTGATATTGGCTGTCTCCAGAGAAGAGAGGGGCAACAAGGAGATAAACTGTGTGTCAGGCATCAATCTTTCACCGCGGGTGAAAAGGCCATTTCTGTCACCTGGGAATGAGGAGTTAGCGTGAGGTTCCCAGGGGAAAAGAGGAGATTTTAGACCAAGGTGAAGAGTGTGCAGCAGTATATTAAATAAGAAACAGTGTTACAAGGTCAAAATGCACATTATTTTTAAATCCTGTTTGTAAGATTCAAGTCAGTTTCTTTGAAATAACAATACTTACCGGTTTCTTGGACTTAAGTTTATTTTCCTTTGAGATTAAAACACTTTCAGCTTGCTAAACTAATGGGAAATAAATATCCTGTATGTGAGCCAGGATTTTTTCCCAAACAACATAGCCCGCCATGCACAGGCGGCCCAGTTTTGCAGCATGTCCAAAGCGTTGTCAGAAGAGGGAGCCCTCGCCCTACTTTCAAAATACTCTTTTGGAGGCCGGTTAGCATGGAAGTAAAATTCCTGTTTGTACAGTGAAGTGAATTTGTGAGCTTGAGGTTTTTTTCCTTTCACAAAGTTCATCACACCCATCAGTAATGTCTGTAAAGCTCTCAGTAGTTTATTTGCTTCAGGCATCTGACAGTTTTGTTGTCCTCTATGGAATTTCCACACTGTTGTATTGATTTGTTTTGCCACCTGCCTGTAAATATTGGCAAACAAGCTTAGGATTTATTGAAGTTATTACTTAGTGGCTAAGAATTATTAGTGCTGACATTTTTCTTCTTACTTGCAAAATTTTTGTCACTTGGAAGTTATCCCTGTGTCTGTTTTCCCAGAACTTACCTCAAAGCCAGGCAGGAATGAGTAAACAAGTGGAAAAGGGAACGTTGAGGAAACTGCAATGGATGGAGCGCTCTCAGCTGTGTGGACGAGCTTTATTTATGTGAATGGTGATAGGCTGGGAATCTAGTACATGCTTTTGATCAACAGTGCTACCTACCTTAGTTTTTTTCTGTCTTGTAGATTTGCCTTTCCACTTCCAGGCAAGACCAAATTATTTTTGTTTTTCCCAACTGCGTGAAATAAAAAGTCTAATGAGGTCATTCAAGGCTCATGTCTTGGACTAATCTCCAACAACAGCAACTTCATCTTGAAGGGAAAAATAGGGCTTTCTCTTAAGACAGTCCCACGATCTGCCGCTTTTGGTTGGGCCTGCTCCTTCTGGACTTGCTTTGTTTTTATTGTGTCACTTTAAAGTCTCTTAGAGCTTAAGCGTAATTCTTGTTAATGTTGTTTCTTGGACTGTCCGTCTCACTGCTTGCATCCCTCCTGCTCTTTGAGGAATGGAGGAGTGTTTCAATCTGAAAATAGCGTGACATGTGTACCTTTCTTTAAGGGTGATCCTTTAAAGTCAGTTTTGGTTGTGTAGTACACAAGAACTTAAGTCAGCTGGATTTATCTTGTGAAGCTTCAGGACTCTTCAGGATGTAGAACCTCTGTTGTCATGAAAAACAGAGCTCTTTTGAGGTGAACCAGTCGGTTCAACAAACCTCAGAACTTATTGTTGTTCTTTACGTTATCAAACTGAGTTCTTTTCTCCCTTCTAAAACTTGCAATACTTGATAACAAATGTACTGAAAAAATAGGTAAGACAGACACTTAAAATGACCCAAAGAAACCCTGCAGGCAGTGAAACAACAACGGGTATTTTTATTGCACACGTGATTTGATTTCAGTCTTCCTCTAAACTGCTCTGAAGCCTGGAGAAGAACTGTAGCATTTACATCATCTTACTGTCAGAAAACAAAGGAATAACGCTTATGTGCTTTTCAATTCATACTTGCAAGTTACCTGAGTCACAGGCTTTCCTGACAGGCCTCAGGGAAAGAAAGGAATCGGATCTAGTCATCCGATTTTTAGCTACTCTTGCTGCTTTTTTGTATGTGCAAGGCAGAAAGAGAGGGACTATTGTGTAGGCAGCACCGTTAGAGTTTGGGATTTCCCAGATACTTGTGTTTAGGAAGATCCTTTGTGAAATAATATCTGCATGCTGGTCGGTGCTGAAGAGGATTAAATCCACTATGTGTGCAGGGCATTAATAGTCAAACTGTAATCTCTGGTGATGACTCATGTATTGGAAATCACAAATAGTTGAGATATAATTTTGATCTCTTAAGAAGCGTAGCCTGAAAATTAAGGTAAATTGGTGCAGCAGAGACAGTGATTGTCTCTGAGCTTCTGTGAGTCATGTGAAAAGTGCAGATGTTCACCTTGTATCCATAAATATTTGTACATTTGTCTGGACTCTTTGAGCTTGATCATCTTGTTGGGAAGTTTGTGTCTGTGAAATGGAAAAGATACAGTGAGAGGAGTCAGGAATGGTGTAAAGGTGTGTGATGGTTTCCATAGGAGGAAACTATTTGTCTTTTGGGAAAGCTGTTGGAAGCCAATCAGTCTATTTAATGGCCAGGACCTGCATATTTGCTGTTGATTCACATCTGCTTCAGCATTCAGGAAACCTTTTTCTATTATGAAAGACGCTGTATAACTTTTACATTTGGATTTTTCTATGAAGTTGAAAGAAGCAGGATAATACTCTCTTCTCCTCTCTGTACTTAATTGCAGAGAAGAACCTTCAGCACAAAGGACAAGGAAGAATGCACCAGACCACTTTATCTGTGGTGCTTTTTCTCCTTTTCCAGTCAAGCATGAGTTCGCTGGTTTTAGCCTCAAAACTGGCTGTTAGCAGTGGGTTTTATGGCACAAATCTCAGTTTATCCTGAAGTCTCATAAAAAGCTGTGTAGCAAGAAAACAAGGTCAGTCATCAAGCTGAAGGAATATATTGCTGTTTTTCTTCACCCTTTAGTTATGCTTTTCCAATGATACAGAATATGGCCCGAAAGTCTGAAAAAAATTTGAAGTTAATTATTGTACTAGAAATTATTTTTTCATTTGCACAAATCCTCGCTATTTAAATTTTGGCCTAGCAATATCCAAGGTCTGTGCACATGCTTTCTAAAATATCAGTTTTTTCGACCGCAGCCGTTCTGCGCAGATTCCAGCATCTAGGAGAATGTTCTTAAAGTGGGGAGGGATGGAGCGTGTTACAATGTTCCTGTTAGTCAACGCTTTGCACTTCGGAATAATTAAAATAAATAGAAGAAACTTCTGACGTGTCACTGAAAAACCTAACAAAGGTGTGTTATTGAATTGCTAGATTGTGGGGTAACCTTGTAAAAACTGGAGTGATATCTACAGAATGTGCTTATTACATTGTTTTGCCAACCATAATTGAATAACCTTAAACTTAATAATCTTAAATTTTGGAAACTACCTGGACAATGTTGGAAATTATCTTTCCTTTCTTTTTACCATTATTTCAATTTTTCTTCTAAAAAAAAGACTATAAATGCAACATCTGAGGATGATGCGACTGTAGTGTCGTCTGGTTGGGTTATGGTTGAGCTCTGGATCTCCCCTCCTTTGAGAAAGAGCAAGCTGTTTAAGAACACCCGCTATTGTTAAGTACATGCATGTCTTGGGAGGTTTTTATGTTCCAGGAGGGCTTCACCCTGCTCTTGTCTCCTAGCAGGTCTGAGGAACGATGTCAGTCTTTCCTGTATGTTTTGTTGTTTGAGTGACCTGCTTGAAAATAATGATTGCTGTAATCAGTGATAACTGGAATAGCAGGAATTCTGAAGTACCAAACTGGTCTGGTGGCTGGGTTTTTGATAAATCATTTCTGTAATTGTCTGGACAGTGCTGACAGAAGTGAGCATTGGACAGAGATGTCAGCACTACAAACAGGCTTTTAAGCAAGAAACAAAATGTCCGAAGGCTGAAAATAGCCTATCCATTGCTCCTTGCTGGCTTTCGGTTTAGTCCAGATGTTTTCAAACAAGTTTCACTACATCACATTACCTTTCTGAAATCTAAACTGAAAAGGTCTTCTGAGTGTGCTAGAAAGGCTCTTCCTTTGACAGTAGCAGGAAGGAATTTACACCCATATTGAACGCAGGGTGAGCTTTTCTGGGGTGGGGGCAATGTGCATCTCGTACACACTCGCAATGTTAGCAGCTAAGTGTTGTAGAGGAGGAGATAGCATTGGGTACAGGCTTGTTCTTCGTTTGCTGTACTTTCTCAGCAAAACACCTGAGCATCTTTTAAGTGGTGGTTTGTCAGCGCCATCGCAGTGACTATTGACTCAGAATATTGACCTGGAGTTGCCGGGGAGGGGATACCCGTGCATGCCAGGTGTAGAGTTTTCATTATGTTTGGGGGGCTGAGGGCTGATGAACGCGTTTCTTTGCTTCTTTTCCTTAACGTGCAAATCACCTTTTCTCCATGTTTAGCTGTCTATCCCAAATGACAGAGGGAAGCTCCTTCTGCTTGGGGTGGTTTCCTTGGCTGCTTTGTGCCTTTAGAATTCTATGGATTTTGGTTTTTTTTGTCTGGAGCAGTTAGAATGAAAAACCCTGATGGTCAAAGCTTTCAGGAGAAAGCTTTGAAAAAGCGTATGTGGAAGTAAGCAACAAGGAGGCGTTGCCACTGTGAAGGCATAAGTGAAGCATATTGTAACTATATTCCTGACTCTTCTCCTGCTTTTTCATCTGAAAAATTGTATTTGTCTATATTGCCTCCCTGCAGAGTTTGTTATGAGTTGCCACGCACTCTTTAAAGAGCAGGTTTGCAAAGGTGGCAGAGTCTGTACCCCGGAGATGGTCTGAGAGTCTTATTTGGCCAATATAATCTTAATTACTGGATATTTTCTCAGTATACTGGTTTTTTTTTGAGTCTACAATACTGACAATCAAGCAAAAAAGTCTATAGATGTGTTGAAATGCAACAATGCCTTTGTTATCTTTAGTTGATCCTTCTTTTTCCCCTCCTGCCTGTGCTTGGCTTCTGGTTTTTGGTAATGTTAAAGAAAATACAGCTTTCCTAAGGCCAGCAGCTGTGTTGTCTCATGAAGCTTTTAGGTTATTTGTTTCAAAAGTGGTTGAAAAAAAGCTGTAGTTAAGTAGCTGATAGCTTTTGAATGCTCCCACACTGTGGTTCTCAGCAGGTGTTTTAAAAACTGTAGCAGTATTGAACATTTTTTTTTCCCCCAAGTACTGTTTAAAGAGGTGATAGTTTTGATTGGACCTGGATTGTTTTCACCCTCAGCTTGTGTCAGTCAGAAGAGACTTTTTTTTCTCCTCATGTTACATCCCTGCTGTAGAAACATGCTCATTATCTTTCCACTGCTTTCTACTTCCCAAGAGTAACTCGTGAGTATTTAGAAAGCCGTGTCTGACTGTCCTTCCCAGGATTCTGCTGCTGCTTTGGGAAGGGTTGTGATGCTTCTACTCACGGTAGAATCTCTGTGCGAGGCCATACAGGTAGAGTCTGTTGGTGGCCTGGAGAGAATCAGGACTGAGATCTCACTTGCTGGTAATGAAGATGATTGAGGTGAGATTTCTAGTACCTTGGAAGTGTACACTGGGCTCTAAAACTATTAAGAGGAGATGGAAAAATAAATACCCATTTTTCTCTCAGATTTTATTTAGAACATAGAAAAGCTTTGAGAAGAAAGCTGCAGTTGTTAGGGACGATACACCTGAGAGATCATTCGAGGGCTGGATTGGCAGAAGACGTGAATGAGCCTTCGGGGGGGAAAAAAAATTAAACAAAAATGAATTAACCTCTGCCTTGTAAGCTGTCTTCTGTTTTCCTTTTGAAGTGTCAGTTTGTGGGTTTGATGAATGTCAGAAGCATTCTCTTTCTCAAATAATATTCTTCTCCGCATAATCCAGTGTTACGGTTTTTTTTCCCCTCTTCCCTCCAAAGATTACTCCGTCCTTTCTTTGGTTTCTAATCAGGCAAGTGCTCAAGAAGTGGGATGGATTTGACAGCTAAGTGTGTTTCCTACTGAATTAGTTTTGTGAGGGAGCTGAAGGAGGCAGGCGAATATTCTTTCCTGCACTTCTGGAAGTTCATTAACTTAATAAAATGGGAGCTAAGCCCTTCCCCTCCCTTTGCTGCTAGGTTTCAGTCTAAGTGTCATCTCAGAAAAAAGTCTGAGCTGGAGGGGAATGCTGAGGGAGACGCTTCAGGCTGCCTGGGAGGTTATTCTGTGGAACATACCTTAAAAAATCGAAATGGGAACTCAAAATTGTTAACGTTATCCAGAGGCGCACAAGAAGCGGTATTTTGTAGAACAGTGCAAGAGCACAACTGAACTGTGCATCTCATTTGACAGTGAAATGGAGCCTTCGGAAGGGAGGTACTGTCTCTGTATTGAATGGAAAAAAAAAAAGCAGCCTGTTAAATGCTTATGGACAGAACAAGGCTGTTAACAGGCTTAAAAAGAAGCCTTCAAACACAAGTTCCTAGTGTCCTTGTTTCCCAAATACAACTTTTAAAAACATTTTTCATTTTTTTGCCTTCCCTGTTTCCCTCATGAATTGCAAAATTACAAAGGTTGATCAGATTTTTTCTCAGGAGACCATTCCAAGTTGTCTTAGACTTTGTGGCATGTTCCTTGTGTGTGGCACTGAGCAAATCTTTCTCTTCATGAGAATGTGAATAGCATTGCTTTGTTCTCCTGTCTTTGTTCCATTTTCTTTGATTTGCAGACTTGAAGGAGGTTGAATAATGATGTTACATCTAGGTAGGCTATATTTGCCCTTGGTTGCAAATAGAGGAGTAACAAACAAGTTTTTCAGCTTGGAAGTATTCATCGTGTAGATCTTTATACCCTGTAAAAATATACAGGGGTTTTCCTTTATTTGAGACAAATGGAAGATACTGAAGAAAGAAAAGTGTTCCTGAAATTAGGGCACTGAACTTTTGGTGAGTAGAGTACGTGGAAGTTATTAGTTAGAAGGCTAGTAGCTACCTCTAACCATAGGATACCTTAGGAAAGCTGTTCCTGGAAAGAGAATTCAATCTGGTAACTGATGGTATGGAGCACGCACAAGCACCCACTGAAACAACATAGTTCTAAGGAGGTGGGTGAGGCATTAAGGCAGCTGGAAGGAAAAAGTCAGAATCCATTAGAATTAGGAAACAAACGACACCAAGTCTGAAGGAAGCACTGTGGTTTTCCTCTTTGTCCTTAAGAATGTGGTTTGGTTGCTCCTTGTCCTGCCTCAGGAGCTAATATGGGGAATAAAATGGAACAAACTGGGAGCATGAAGCCGCTGCTGTCCTGGGGTGCTGGCTGCCTGTTGAGACAATGCCTTTCCATTCCCGTGTGATCGATGGAGCTGTCCCAGTGCGTCTTTGGGGGCGCAGTCTGTTTGGTTTGATGAGCTGTCAGCTTGAGATTTAAACTCTCTGCTATCACTATCGCCCCCCACTACCTCAGATCCTTCTTATTAGGACCGTCAGGCACACCCGTTGGTTAAGTGGCAGAGGACCAGCTTACCGTGACAAGCGGCCGTGACTTACGGCCGCGTTCAGGCAGGCCTCTGCTGCACTGGAAACGTTCATTTTGCAAAACTACGATGCGGATTGGGCTGAGAGCTCTTCTCTCTGCCACGGCTCGCTGAGCCATTTGCATCTTATCAGTTGGAGCCCTCAGCCATGTTCGTTTAAACAGTCGCTGCAGCGCAAATACGATGAAAGTGCCGAGTGATTTCTTCAGCAAAAGGCGAGTCATGCTTTGCAACTCTGACTGCGTGTACTTTTCCCTCGGGGTATAACCCTTGCTTTTATTTAATTCCTAAATAATTTTTTGCGTAATTGGAGGACCGGGAATCAAGTCAGCAAAGTGTTTTTATTTCAGATCTTGAAGGAAGCTGCAAAGGCCATGGGCGATTCACAGGGAAAGGAGAAACTGAGCAATTGTTTAAAACAAAAATTGCTGTGATGCTTAGTGTGTTTTCCTTTATCTTGACAACCATTGCTTGTTTTAGAATTCCTTGAGTTACAAAATGTTATTTTTTTTTTTAATAATGGAAATCCAGTCCTTTAAGAAAAAGGACTTTTCATAGTTGTAGCCTTGAAAAAGACTGTGCATGGTTAAAAGCACATTCCTGAATCAATACAGACATTCCTGCACTAAGGGATTTACTTCAGAGTGAGTAGCTTGTTGTAACAGCTTCATACTAACTAGAATATTCCTGCTTTTGCAGCAGGGAGAGTTGCAACTGGCTTCTGACTTTGTAGCCCGTTGACAAGGGGTGTGACTGGTTCTGTTTCACCTACCACCCTCCCTGCACAACATCTCATAACATCTAATGACTCTTTGGTAGGCTAGTTCGACTTACTAACACAGAGGAGGACTATCCCCACCCTGCAGTTATTTTCCTGAAGCAAGCTGAAGGATCTCAGGAAATTATCAGATGAATGTGGAAACTGGTGAAGTGTGTGTGGATGTGTGTTCGGGGAATAGGAATTTCCTCGTAGGAATGTTACCTGTACAGGAAGAGTCTGAGGGCAGAAAGGGCAAAGTGTGATTACATGGATGACTCAGGTTACTTAGTGTTTTTAGAAACTTAAAAGCAAGGAAGGATGCATATTTCTGGCTTACTGCCCTGCTCAAGAATGGGTTATAGCCCAGAGGTCTGAATGGGACACACAGGACTGAACAGTTGCCCAAGGAGCTATTTTTAGAGAAAGTTTATTAGGGAGAGAGGGGGTTTGTTTGGGGTTATTTGGTTGATTTTTTTTTTTTTTTTTTTTCCAAAGCTGCCCCTGCAGTTGTACAAGAGTTCTCAGATTACTTTCTGCAGTAGCTGTTTTGTGAAGTTATTTCCAGGAAGAAACAAATGATGTTTGAGCTTGAAAACTATTGATGTGTTTCCCTGCAACATTTAGGAGACCTTTACCTAAACAGGGGAGTACTCAAAACAGGGACACTTAGGCTGCTCGGTGGTTTGATCAGAGAGGGATGTGGAGTTGGGAGCTTCTTGGCAAGGTCTGTGAACTTAGCACTCCCAATGATCATTTTTTTAACACTGTGGGGTCCTTTACGTGACTTATCTTGGAAAATGTGGTAAGGTTTTCATGGCACCTAACGCTCTACACAGAAAAACCCCCCGAACCGCCCCCCCCCGCCAAGTCATGCATAGGAGTAATGTAGAGAGGAGAGCATGTTCTGGTACAATATTAGGAAGGTAAGGAGAAGGAAAAGTAGAATTTAGAGTTTAAGAAGTGAACTTTGTAGTTATGCATTTTTTATCAGAGCTGAGTCGTGCAGTTGCTGGCCCTGCTTCTGGTTTGGGGAGAAATTGCCTCATGCCATTATTACATTGTTTTCAAAGGAGCACAAAGAAAAGGTTTGAAGTCTTGACAGCTGTGACAAAGTCCGATGCCATAATGTGTCACCAGATAAGTGATACTGTGCAGTCTGTGGCAGTCAGCAAAGCATAGCAGCCACTATTTATATGTCAGCTTTAAGAGGGAGGAAGTGTTACCCGGAGGGGAGAGAATATCAGAATCTGACAGCCTGGTAGACATCTGAGGTTAAATGTCATCTTTTGAATAGATTTTACTTCCATATTCATTTTATGTGTCGAGAGCTGAAATTCCAGCCTTTAAATGCTCATTTTGTTACTTTATGGCACTTAAAAACGTTATGCCTAAGAACAGAGCAAAGTGTCCTGATAGAGCAGAGGATGTTAAAGGTTAGGTCACGATTTTCAATATCTGGCTTATAGTATGTAAATTTGGAGGTGCTTATGCAGCCAGCAACAGGAGAGATGGATGCATCTTCTCCTTTCTTAACTTTAAAAACCACCTTGACTTCCAGTAATAATTTATGTAATAACGTGGATTCTTCCCCTGTGATCTCAGCTGGTTTTCCTGTTTCCTAGGCTTGCTGTTTGCAAGTTCTCATTTCAATGGAAGACTTTAAAGCCTTGTTTATATGTCTCCATAGCGCATGGAAAGTAACCGTGTGGGTGTCAGGGTTGTCTTATTCCCCCCATTCCCTACCTTAGGTTTTTTGTCCTTTGAGCTTTTGTTCATGTTTTAGTTTTTTAACTTCCTGAGTACTCTTATCCCTTTATGTCCCTTGGGACAGGTGCCCTTGACACTTGTCTTACAGGGAGAGACTGAAAAGACAGCAACTTCCTGAGTACGAAAGCGAAGTCAAGGGTTCCAGTATGTCTGAGGTTGGGTAGTGATTTTTATCAGTTGGGAATTCGGCTCATTGCTTTGAAAAGAGTCTCATAATAACTTGTGTCAAGGTTTCTTCATAGAGTATTTGGTGATGTTTTCTCAGCTGCGATTTCCGAGAGTCGTTTCTGTATTTCAGTGAGTGGATTATTGCAAGGTAAAGTGCAGTGAGGTACTACCATGAACAAGGCTTCAGATTTGCATGAAGCTACTGGGACCTATTTTTTTCCCTCTTGTTTCCTTTGGGTGGGTCCTGTTTTCACTAAATCTTCATACAATCATTATTTCTGAGGTAAAAAGCTTTCTTTTTTTTTTTCCTTTTCAACAGGTTCTTGAAGATGCAGAGGCTCAACATTTGTTCCAGTCCATTCTTCCTGACATGGTCAAGCTGGCACTCTGCCTGCCAAGTATCTGCACCCAGGTGGGTAAACAGCCAGTGAAGTGTTCTGTGGCAGACGCTCTTCTGCACACCATAACTGATGGCTATGGTCGAAACATCAGGGTCACGCTCTGTTCTTAATAAAGCTGGTTGTAGCTGAGGCCTAGGGAGCAGAGCAGACAATCCAGCGGTATCGCTATTTCTTAAAAATTCTTTTCCTAGTGACTTGAAGGGAGCAGTTTTTGAGAACACGAAGTTTCTGAACGCAGTCACATACAAGACTTGGGAGTTCATGTTGTAATGCCTTTTATAAAGGGCATATCCCGTTAGGCCGAGTGAATTGTGAAGAACTTTGTCAGACTCACTTTCTTGGTTAGATGTAAAGCTAAACTTGTTCCAGTGTAACACACTGTCCAAAATACCCTGGTTTTGTAGCCTCGTAGAACTTACTAGAGACCTTCTCAGGTTTTTTTTCCCCCTCTAGCTGTGTGACTAATATAGCTTGTTAATGAAATAGCCAGAAGGCAGAAGGAGATTCCGTGAACGTGAATGTAGGAGTAACCAGAATGAAGGAAAACTTGTTTGTTTTGTGGAGTAAACAGGGCTGTGTATTCAACAGTCTAAATGAGTAGCAATTTCTGTGTTCACAACTAAAGGATTAAAATGGAGCTGCGCAGCTCTCCTGGAGCCAGGCTAATGATGGTGGCTGAGAATACTGGAAGAAGAGGTGAAAACTCTGTTCTCTCCTGCCTGTCAAGTAATTTACTGGACTCCTTAGCAGTCAGAATGTTATTTTCCCTCCTCCCCTTGTATTATCATTAAAAAACAAAACAAACAAACCCCAAAAAACAAACAAACCATGAATGAGGTGAGCAGAAATTCCAAATCAGGAAGCTACAGCCTGATAAAATGGGATATGAATAACACTTCACGGTGTTTTTTTGTTCGTTTTCCCCACCCCTTTATTTCTTTTTATATTAAAGAAACCCTCAGTAGAGTAAAATAAAACTCCAAACTGAAAACCAAAATGAAGCTGAGCTTTTTGTTCGTTCTGATTATAAAAGACTGGATAACCAAGCGCTTTCTGCAGATATTACCAGTGTTATTTCTTCAAGTAAGATGGAAACGAATTCCAAGCAAGTCACAGAGCAATGCTCTGTGGTGCAGCTTTCAGGTTTCTTTGAAGTATAAAGCATGGCTATGGTAGCTGAAAGCATTCCTGAGGGTTGTTAATGATACAGCTAGTGAAGGTGGGGTGTTACTTCAGCTTTTTGGATTGCCCAGGATGTTCAACATCCCATCTGTTTTTTTTTTTCCCTCTCTGGTTTTGTTTGATAAATTGTGTTTCCTTGGTCTTTCTTTTATTATTGATTAGAAATCTGCAGTTTGTCAAGCAAGCTTTTTCTAAATTGTCTTGAATAAACCCTTCTTGACTTTAATGGTGCTGCTGATTAAAGGGCTCACCAATGGCCTAGATTACTCTTGCTCTAATTTAACAAATGTAATTTTGTGCTCCTGTTTTTAGTTTTAGAATGGGTAAGCTAATTATTTTTCTCTCTCCTTCCCTCCCTTCTCTGCTGCCCCTCCCTCCCCCTCACTACTTCTGTTGGTAGCCAATACCTCTACTGAAACAGAAGATGAATCACTCCATCACCATGTCACAGGAGCAGATTGCTAGTTTTCTAGCCAATGCTTTCTTCTGTACTTTTCCTCGTCGCAATGCAAAGATGAAGTCTGAGTATTCCAGTTATCCGGACATTAACTTCAACAGGTATGGCACTCAAGTAAATGGAGCTGATAACCCTTCCAGGAAAATGTTGTTGTTATTGTTGTCATTTAGGGGAGAAGTTCATCGTTTCTTTCATGTTTCTGTCACTGATTTCAGTTGTTTGTTTCCTCTCTTTTCTGTTTACCTTGAAGGGACAAGAAAACAATGCAACTCAGTAAGAAAGGACCTTGTGCACAGGAAGATATGCTTAATATTCCAAATTTTCCCTTCTTTTCCATGTGTGCACGTGTGCAGACACACTCTTGCTCTGGCATAATTAGGCTGATACAATTCCCTACCTCCTCATAAGCCACTTGTCTGCAAATGGTGTATTTCAGTTGTGCTTCAAGTGTTCTATAGGTGTTTAAATTAAAGGTCAGCGTTTCCCCAGCCAGGTTTCTCCTGTTGGTTCCTTTGTATCAGTGGTGGTGTTCTCCATGTTAAATCAGGTCAACAGGACTTGATTCATCAGCATCCATACAGTCTCTTAGTATTTGAAGGCAGTTGTGAGCTGCATGTTCAGATAACATGTCCTTTTTGCTATAATTTAGCCTAAAAAGACTTCCAGACCACAATAAGCACTTAATCAGAGATGCCCTGATTTCTAAACAAGTGCTTATTCTTTTTTTCTCAGCGCTAGCTTACAGACAGATGTGATTAGCAATTTTTTGTCACACCTTTTATTTTTTTTAAATATTCTTATTTCAAGTGGGGGAAGAGGATGGACACATTTCCTGCCGCAGAATATTATGGTTCACATGGGCTTGTACATTAGAAATTAGAATTTGTCATCTGGGCAAAAGAGGACGGTGAAGTTCTGGAAGGAGTTCTGTTTGCACCAGCTACACACTTCTAGCTGAACTTGATGGGGTTTTTTTAAAGGACTGTAAGGCACCAGTTTTTGTTGGAGCTTAAGCATGTTAAATTCTTACCACCTTTTTCAAAAACCTGCTGTTGCTGAACTGGAGATACTGTAATAGCTCCGATCAAAGCAGTTGAGGTTGGATTCGTAATTGGAGGTTGTATGTCAAATGATAGAGCCTGATGCATCTTTTGGCACATGCTTTAGTGGATGCTCTGCTCTGAAACAACCAGTATTCCACTAGGGCTGAATATTTTCATCAAACAAACCTTTAAAGTAATTTCAAGTGATTGGAAATGAGAGGAGAAAAAACCCGCTAGTTAAGATACATGTCTTTTATGGAATGTATAATATATGAAAGGAAATGGGCAAACGGTATAGTTCATTTATGCAGGAGAACTGAAATCTAATTTTCCAGTAATGCAATTCTCTCTTCATAAACACCATAAATTCTGCAACACTAATGAGTATTCTCTGGTGAATGAATTATCTAGTGACTTTGAGAGCTTGCTTTGGACGGAGAGATGCATTGCTCCTCTGAGCAGTGGTTCTAGGTTTCTGAGTTTACAGACGCGGGGCCTACAAAACTGATGTATTTTAAGACTTCTAAACCACCAAACCTTTTTCTTGAAACAGGGTTGTAATGCTTCAAGTTCCTTGCCACATTAAACAGCAGCATGAAATGAAAAGCACAGAGAACAAAGATGGGGGTATATGTGAGTGTGAGACAGAAAGATAGGTTTTGTTCCTAGGTTGCTCAACTTTTTTGTTTATACAAGTCATGAAAGTCACTATTTATCCAGAGACGAAGTTAAACGTAAGGATGTTGAATAGGACAATGTTCTTAAATACCTTTGAGGTGACGATGGCTCGTACCTATGACAAGTGACAGCAAATAGGAAACGGCCTACGAGGTTGAATTACTGACTGTATTGATTTTCTCCTACTTGATGCCAAGGGAATTCAAAACCTCTTAAATCACGTGTTGTACAAACAGAGAAAAGGAAAGCAGTTCTAATACTGAAAGATTTGTGTTATGAAGTGGAAGAGACACGCACCAGGAAAGCAGAACTGCTTTTACAATTTACTGCAACGGCATGCATGTGCTACTGTACTAGTATATTACACTCTAAAACATGCAGAAAAAAAAAAAGAAATTAAAAACCGGTGAGGTAAAGATGAGAAACACTATTTAGGAAATATTTCTTATTTTATGAATGGTGCAAAAATACTTTCTTCCTGTGTCCGAGTGATTGTCTTGACACCCCCTGGCGTGCTTTGGAGACCAGAGTAGGTCTTATAAAAAACACAGGTACTTTCTAAAGGTTTTGCATCTCTGACCTTGATTCCTCAAATACTGACCTGTATCTCTGTAGAGGTCTTGTCTCTGATTAGCACTGGCTTGGAAGCTGGAGGTAAACGCACTGGCTGTGTTTGGTCCCTGAGCTCCTGTGTCTGCTGAATTGCTCTTAGCTGCGTGGCAGTGGGAACACCCTGTGCAAAGCAGCACAGCTCACATATGCGCTTACCGGTACTGCTTCAGTTCCTTCGAGTGCCAGTGGGCTGCAGCGCTTTGCCTTTCGTTTACAGTGCGCTTCATTTGGATGAGCCCTTTCATTGGGATTAAGGGGTTTGGCCTTGGATTCTCCTGTCAGGAAATTGGTTATGTGTTTTCCACTTACATTTTTGCGTGGTTTTGTTTAGTAGGGTCTGTGTTTCAGAGCTTGAAGAACAACTTTACCTTTTGGTGTCCTTACCTAACTTTTTTCTTCAAAATAGAGATATTTGCTTCAGAAATAAAACTTCTCACAATATTGCCTAATTGATCATCTCAGAAGTAAAGTTCAAGGTTAAAACATTCATAACTTTGCCGTGTTACATCCCCACTTTAATGGAGCAGGAGTGGGCCGTTTTCAGTTGCTGTGAATACCTCTTGCTTTTACTGGTGCATTCACGGAGGTGACTGGTGACTGCGCTGAAGAAAGCTTGGCTGCCTGTGAGGATTGGGGTGGGGTGGTTTGTCTTCTTCGGACTTTTATACAGCTTGGTGAAGTCTGCTGGAGCGCTGATGTCACTGCGAGGTGATCCCTGTGGAAATTTAAAAGGACATGTGACACTACCAATTCAACTGAACAGACAGCAGTAAATAGTTAGATCCTGTGGGGGCTTAAGGCTAATTTGTAGCCCACGAAAATCTGTGGGGATAGTTCTACTGGTCTGATTAAAGTAAGTTCCTAATGTTGTAAAGCACTTTTACTTGAACTAGCTGGTTCTATGAAAATGTGAAACTGGTCTGGTTGTATGAAAATATGCAACTAGTGTCTTGGTGTTTTCAGCTGTTGTGCTGCCCTATAGTTTTTACCCAGCCGTGTAGGGCTAGAACAGAAACACAGGTATCTCTTCTTATGATTGTACTTAAGATGGTGGTTTGGGAGTATTTATCTGATATAAATGAGATTTTTCAGAAGCACATCAGCGTTACTCTAGCTCTGATCCCGGGGGAGAGAAGAGGGGTAGTTATCATGGCTTTTATCAAGAGAAAAGACACTTCAGATTTAACAGCTACTTGGTTGAAATTCCTATTTGAGTGGCTGTATTTTGGAGAGTAATTGTAGTGGATGAAACCGCGTTCCTCTGCCTCGCCACTGTCTTTGAGCTTGATCTGACTTAGTTCAGGCATAGAACCCCTTGACAGATCTTGTGTAGTGGCCCATTTTAAAATCAATGGTGTGAGTCTGGAGTTTGCCTTCTTAAAGTCCTGATTGATTATTCAAAGACTAAAAAAGTTTTCATAAAACACTTTTACGTTTTCAGAATTAGCTCCTATGACTTAATACAGGTTTTGGCTGAAATGGATATATACTTCGTAACAATGCCTAAATACTGACAAAATCTAGTTGACTTCGGTACTAAAAGCTGAATTCACCCGACAGCGTTCTGGTTTTAAAGGCAGGTTGTCATTCCAGTGCATGGAAACAAATGAATCATGTTGTGTCATTCCTTTACTTAGACTGTTTATTGGGGGAGGACTCTGATGTCCTCGGGGCTTTCGCTGTATCAGACATCTTTTAGTGAACTTCCTACTCAATTAGATCTGAAGTTGCCGCTGTTCTTCCTCAGAGATAAATTCCATTACGAGCGACCAGTAACAATGCCTTGTGGCTGTGGTGAAAGTGGAATTAAGTAACGCGTGGTCAGGTTGCTGGAAGGCAGATGATGCAGTGAAAGTGTTTCAGCTAACCTGAAAAGAATACTTAATTCCCTTAATAGCTAAAAATAAGGCGCTTCTCTTTAGTGCTCCATATTCACAAAGGAATGGTGGAATGGCAGTAGTAGCCCCGTGGACGAAGCCGTTTCTGTTGGGGGCAGGTTCTTTTCTTTAGGAGTGCTGCTGGCGCAGCAGAACTCCTGACAGCAATATGACTGCCTTAAACCATCTCTGCAGCTCACTGAGCCAAAAGTAGGGTAAGACATCGGGGTCTCAAAGCACTCAACATGTATGTTTTCACCACTTGGTCACCCATTTTAACCCAACCCAGTCTCTTGCAAATAAAACTGGATTTTCGTATGGAAATTATATTTTGTGGTAGTACAAAATCAGTGTGAGTGAGACTGGCATTCACTTGGCATCTTCATCAGAAAATAGCAGGTGGACCAACTCCTTACTCCTAAAGACCTGTGTTACAGAGGGACTGTCTGGAGAGTTCTTTACTCAGTGCAGTATTTAAATGCAAGATGTGCATGGTGCTTTAAAAATCAAATTGCAATTAGCCTAATCACTATGTGCTATATCCCTGAAGATGAATTATTTGCTTTTATTTCTTGTTTTTCAGATTATTTGAAGGGCGGTCACCAAGGAAGCCTGAGAAACTTAAGACCCTTTTCTGCTATTTTAGGAAAGTCACAGAAAAAAGTAATCCTTTATTCTTTTTTTGAGCTGCAAAGCAGATACACGAAGAATTTAATCCCATTAAGTTCAGAAATGTCTATGCAGCATTGTGATGGAAGTGCGTAACAAAAGGAGGTTGTGAAGTACGCTGATACTCATATTAATGTCACTTCTCATGCAGGTGGTGCATGCAATTAAATTTTTGCACGGAGCTTATTCTGTTTTCTATTTTCCTGAGATATATGGGGGGATGTGTAAAATATATATAGATATAATTTCACCCCCCGTATACATATATAAAAATAAGTGTGCGTATACACATGTATATATAAATACTTTATAATGGTATAATGTTTGGTATGATGTGTTAGGTATAATGTTTGTAAATATGCAACTACTTGCTGCACTGCATCAGGGTGAGGTTGTAGAGGGACTTAGCATCACATGTAGTCTTGAACATCAGAGGCTAGAGATTCTGAGTCAAGCTTCAGATCTGCTGCAGACACACTGAGTCCTTTGGCTGTAACCTTTGTTACCGCTTATCTGCTGCAATATCCTTATTATAGTATTTTTTAAAAGGGTTCTTTTTCTTTACCTGTCAGTATTCACTATTAGCTCGATATTCTCTCCGAAGGGTTTGTTTTAAAAGACAGGCAGCTTTAAGCTATTAGATATAAAAATCCCTTTACTTGGTTCAGTCCATCTTCAGATCATCATTTTAATTCACCACAAATTAAATGCAGCTACATCCTGTTTGAGCTATCAAACTTTCAGCAACATCAATAGAACTAAATCTCTGAGGTAGAGAGCGAACGGTGATCTGTGTGGGAGTGAGATACAGTGTACCAGCTCTTTTTTTGTACTTGAGCAATAATGTTTTCATGCAAACCAACTCCTGAATTTCCGCAGCTGTCCCTGACCCCCTGTGCATACCAAATCTGTCTGGAACATGCTTTAGGGAACTACCATATTAGATTTCTTAACATTATAACTTTAATGAGATTCTTGAGTGCTCTCCCCTTGAATTAAAAATTCCTCTTGTACCTTTAAAAAACCCCTTTTCTTTTTCTTTTTTGTCCAAGGAATTAGTAAGACAAAAGTATCTTAGCTCTATAAATGACTGTAATAATTTTGCAGCTCTTTTTATTGTAAACGGTAATGGAATTCCTTGTAAAAGAACACCGTGAGACTGTATCAGCTGCAGACTTTGTGCTCCAAAGGTGAACGCCTAATTTGTAAGATATTGCTGCTGATACTAGAGTTCCCTCATGGAAAAGCACTTGATTGCTGAAAGCTTTGTGCCCTGTCTAGAGCAAGCAAACCTTCCCTATAATTTTGAAGAAAAGCATAAGATTATTTAAAGCTTTTGGAAGGATGTGTTTGTGCTTTACATGCTGTTTTGAGTTGTTTTCAATGAGGCACCGCAGTAGACTTAGTTGAGCAAAGAAATGAGTTTTTCTGGAAAAAGACAAATAGTCAAACTCCAAAGGGAAAAGTGAGTATTTTGGTCTTTGTGTTACTTGTCTTCAGTTGGAGCATGGGCTGTCAGGGGAAGATTCAAAGCTGCTTTTGAGGAAAGTTAAACGTTTGTGTTTCTGCCAAGAATGATGTTTGCTGTAAAGTTAAAAACTTATAACTTAAAATAGTCTAATGACTACAGCTCCAGTAGTTAATGTGTTTTCCTCTGGGATTGGTTTGCCTGTAGAGCCCACGGGATTGGTGACATTTACCAGGCAGTGTCTCCAGGAGTTTCCGGACTGGGAAAGGTAAGTCAAGCATCTTGTTAACGGAAGAAGTTTCTGAAATCAGTAGTAAGTGAATCCCATTCTTACAGAATTGATTCAGGCCTGGAAATACTTCAGAAAACAGTGTTTGCTGTGGGGAGAAGTGCAGAGGGAAGTGGGTGAACTGCCACAAGAAGCTTGAGTGCCCTGAGTTTTCCAGTACGTTCGTTTGCCTGTGAAGCCAACAAATCTTAGGGGGATTTTTAAAACAGTAGCACATCTTTGGTGCTGTTGCTCGAGTAGGGGGGAAAAAGAGGGAGGTGATTTGGTGTCAGAAAAGACAGGAGATAAATGCAGTTTGGGTAATAACCAGCGTGGGAACACGAGTGGTGCAGCTTTCTTACTGCTTAGCAAGTCAGTGTGGGACAAACTTTTGTGAAAAACATAGAACTGCAGTTTCTAATGTGGGATTTTATGGTGGAAGGTGGAGAAGCTGAACAATTGACTGCTAAACCTTTACAAATTGGTTTTGAAAGGCAAATGCATTTTGTTTAATCCGTCAAGGGTTTTTTTTAAACCACCTTATGTTTAAGGTATGTAAGGAGATGGTTTTTCTTTTAAAATGAATGCCTTTGTGTGGAGATTCTGTGACTGTCCTTTCTCTCTGTCATCATCATTTTTTCTCAACGATAGATCTCAGAAGAAACTGTCTAGATTGCACGTCACCTATGAAGGCACCATTGAAAGCAATGGACAAGGTATGCTACAGGTAAGCACGGCTTAAACGTGGCTTTACGTCATGGTTCTGTCATACATTTATGGTCTGCCAACTTAACGAAGTTATTTGTTTATCCTCAATGGACAAGATGTTATGCAGTGTAGAAGAAACATCAGGATTAATTCCATGGGCAGTCTTAGTACTGTCAATATTCCCCAGCTCATCGAGGTTTGCACATGTACCTGGTGCAGAAAGAGCTGACAGAAAATCACACACCCTGGACAGCTTCAGGTCTCTTGGTTCAAGCCAGGATCAAAGTTGACAAGATAGAAGTTTCAGGCTGTGATCTTGATGAGTTGTCAAGGCTTTCAGTTTATTTAAAAAAAATTATTCTTGTGCCCCAGACAGTGACCAGGGCAGTGGTTCAGGAGACTTCCTTGCTGCCGCCAGCACTACTGTTTCGGTCAGCAAAAGAAATTCATGAGGAGGATGTCCTGTCCATATCTAAAGCAAGGAACACATTTCAGTTTTCAAATTAGTTTGTTTTTCACTTAAAAAAAAAAAGTCTGGCTTCTAGAGTTTGTTTACCGCCCCCCCCCCCAAATTACAGCTTCTTCAGCCAGGAGGAAGTGCTGCAAAGGAAGAGGAGGAAGGAGAGTAGGAGGACTTTTTGCTGCCGTGCTTTTTGCTCAAACTTTAAAACGTCTCATGATTTCGTGAAACTCGACCATCCAAATGCCTCAGTGTGGACAGAATGCTTATTGAAGGATAACTTAATTCTTCAGTGTCCATAAAATGCAACAGGAATACTGTAATTTGCCATTTTCGTCTTTCACATTTACCACAATGCGTTTTAATCTTAAATATGTGCTCTTCAAAGAAAACCCACAAAACTTGGATTCAGTATGTTTGAGACGCAAAGCTTTGTTTTGCCATGTAACATCTCACTTGTTTTAAGTTTTCTGAGAAGTAGAAGGGAAAGAGAAAGGGATGCTGTTAGGCTGTTCTGCTGCTTATGTTCGAGATAGCAGCAGATTTCAACAGAATTACTGAAACTCGTGCAGGACTTTGGTTACCTTGGTAAATGGAAGGATTTTGTGCTGTTTGCATATCTCATAATCCTTCTGAATATATTTTTGTTAGGTTGATTTTGCAAACCGTTTTGTTGGCGGTGGTGTGACGGGGGCAGGACTAGTACAAGAAGAAATCCGGTTTTTAATCAACCCGGAACTGATTGTGTCGCGGCTCATCACCGAGGTCTTGGATCACAATGAATGTCTTATCATCACAGGTTAGTCTCTGCAGAAAACATTTCACATCTTACTCTGGTTTTATAGCTAGAAAATGTATTTCACGTTGAAGTTCAGTGTGTTTCAATGCTGTAGGGCTAAATAAAAGAAGACAAAAAAGAAGTCAATACTCCTTTGATAAAGAGCTCCCTTCTTCACCCACCTCTTGAGACCATAGGGCTGCTGTTCCAATCGATGGCGTGTGAAGGAGACAAAACAAAGTGACAGCAAGCAGGAGAAACTCTTTTATCCTATACAAATGTGTTTGAGGTCTCGTGTCTTTAGGCCTAGCTGAAGAATACTGTTGGGCAGTGCAGGAAAAAGCCACAGTCACCAGCTATGAGCAGGTAGTGCCTCTGTTAACATTAAAGCAGCGTGGGTTTTCTTTTTGTTCCTGTCTGGAGTTTGTACCATTTGATGTGATCAGTGGGATTGGAAACTCTGAGAAGAGGAACTGACTTCTGGTTACCCAAAAGGGGAGGAAGTGGAAGAGGAGAACATCGGCATCCATTCAAAAGGGTAGAAAGTCAGGAAGCTTCTCTTAAGGACTTTGATCGTGTCAGCTGTGAACGTGTTTGTGTTACTTGTTAGTTATGGGTTTGTGATTACTACATCAAAACAGAAATGCTTCTCCAGTGTGGTGTTGAGGGGCTGTGTATGGAGATGCACTGCTTGTCCAGCGCTTCGCTCAGTGTTTTTCCTCATTTCCACCTCTGTCATAGAACTTGGAATGTTTTATTACCCATTGGATCAAAACAGTTGGCATCAAAATGCCACTACTAACAACTGGAGAGGCCCGGGTCATGCAGGTTGTGTCTCAGTTCTGTACACAGGAACACAGGGAGCATTTTGCGTGACTGAAAAATAAAACAATGCTAATAATATTTCCTTACTTACTCTAAAGAACGGCTGTAAAGAAAAAATATTTGGTCGGAGAGATCCTCTGGGCAAATATTGCAATAGATTATATATATTTTATATTTTTCAGTCTGCAACAGTAAAAAAGTTGGGTTTAGTTACCTGAGCTGCCTCAGCAGTCAGGAATTTGTACAGGTATTAGAACACGTTTCTTAGGAAAGCTCTTCCAAAGCCCTTTTCTCTCATAGCTCCAATTTTCACTGTGCATGACTTAGGTCTTGCAAATCTTGCTCTGTTCTGAGCTATTGCTTGCACTGAGCAGAGCGTCTTTTGTTTTCAGTCTTATACTGCTGAATCTTTTTAAGAGTGTTTTATTTTGTTTTTCCACCCTGCCAAAGTGACTGCCTTTTCTGTGGAAACTTTTTGATAAGTTGGCTTTTGTGATTACCTTTTAAAAACGTGAGTCAGGAGGTGCTTGGCCGTCGCTGATTCCCATGGTGTGTTTTGGATGTGATGCTATAACAAGATTAACGTATTGAAGTGCTGTCCCCTGGGAGGCTGTTCTGGGGAGGGCGAAAGCAGAGCATGGCTCTCAGTCTGTGTAATGACTATCCGGGGAAAACGCTAAATCTTTTGAAAGACCTTCTTCCATTCCCCTGTAAAAAAACAGTGATTTGGCCTGAGCAAATAAAGGTGAGGATGTTTTTTTCACTGCAGCAATATTCTTTTTAGTTTTCCTGTACTTCACAGTGTTTTGCAATTAGTATTGGTGATATGATGTTCTTCTCTAATGGAAACGGCCATTCCATCATTCTCATTTCATCCCTGGAGCTCTTCCACCTCGGCTCGTAGCCAAGTCTCCACAGCGTGTCACAATCCTCTTGATAAATTACATTCTTTGTGACGCATCTTGACTCCGTGGCCTAATGGGTATAACCGTGTAGCTGAAATTCGCAGAGGAGTCTGAGAAATTGGAGAGAAATTAAATTAGTTGTGATTGCACAGGATCTGGTTAAGATCACTGCTCCAATGAACGTGGAGCTGGTCATGTGGACAAGTTTCACAAAGAATGTGTTTTTTAATGATACTCCTATCTACTTTCTTTTGACTTTAGGCTTTTTGAGGTTGTGTAGGTCATTTTTAAAGTTCTGATGGAACTGTGCTATTATGCTGTAATTGTGGCTTGGCTTTTTTTTACCCCTTAATATTTTTTTTTATGGGAAGAAAAAAAGATTCCCCAGAAACATATCCAATTTATCCTATGCTGCTTCTGTTCTCCCAGCAACAGCAGATGTATCCCAGTAGTTCACAGGCAAAAGTGCTGCCAGTTTTATAACTGTCTTTATCTGGCAAATTTCCAGAGCTTCACTTATGAAAACACATTGATTTTCATTAACTTTGGGTTTTGGGGACATGAGTTCAGAGTTCCTGTGATTTCTTTGAGTTTTTGTTATTGATTATTTTATTTTTTTAATATGTGTGTGTATGTGTATTTTCTTAATGGTGTGTTTCCTGGTGCTTTTGTCATCAGACACTGCACTTCCATAAAAATTAATGAAAACAATGAACTTCAAAAAAGTCAGCTCAGTACTCTGACTGTCGTTTAATCTGTCCTGTTCCCATATCTTGATAATCCCGTTCTCTCTGAATTTCCCCTGTGTCAGGAGAAGCCTTCCAGAAGGCAGATGGCCCATGATCGGAGTAGAGGGCTGACCTCGGCATAGCCTTGAGTCCTGTTTGTGTGCCCTCAGTATGGATAATCATCGAGACCAATTAAATAAACAATGAGTGGGTAATAGGGCAGATGAGTTAAGGAAGCGCCGATAAGTCTTCTCCATTAATGTGAAGCTGGGCGAATGGGGAAAATGTCTTGAAGTATATGCCTCATTTTAAAGAGTTTTTAACAGTTTGTTTCTTACACTTGATGAGACCACCGAAAGTGAGCATTGAAATTCCCTTGTCTGGTGAGGCTGAAGTGAACAGTTTTATGTTTCTGACTGTTAAACTTCTTTTTTTATTTAGAGATTGAAAAAGTTGGAGTTTAAATGGAAACATTTGTATTCTCAGGGTATCACTGACCCTCCATGCAGTATTTAGGCATTACTCTTGACTTTGTCATTGGATGTTTTGGGCTGTCAGCTGATGTGTCTTTCTAAACCCTATTTTTCTGTCACATTTATAGGCATAGCTGGTGTTTCTGTAATTAAGGGGTTGCTTAACACTTCTCCTCTGACTCCTGTTATTCATAATTTGTGTCAAGCTGTACCTCTATGAGCTGAATTTTGCAGATGAGGTATTCTTTGCAGTCCCCTGTTTCTGAAATTCAGCTGTTGCAAGACCGAAACAGGGGGTAAAGTTGAGATTTTGCTTTACTTGAGGAGTACTTAGCATTTTTGCATGCCCAGGTTTTGAAGCAAGGTCCTAAAGTCAGTAAAACAAGGTGAAGAACAGCCTTTTAGAAAGCTTATGGTCCTTACTGTCAGTGAAAATGCTTTATTTGATCTTGGGATAAACCTGTGAAAAGGAGTGGGCATAGCACAGTGTAATAGTTAAAAATCTGCTTGGTTTCTGACCTTGTAGGGTTTTCTTTGGCTTCATGGATTCTAATATAGAGAAATAAAACATATAAACACAGAGCTCACCACATGCACTTGAATCTCTTTTGTGTTTTTCTTCTCGTGTTCCCTGAACTGTCAGACCAGACATTTGCTAAATTGTGATGGAGGGAGCGGGGTTGCCACGTTTTCAGTAGTAGAGTGTCTGTTCTATCATGTTTACAGGGAGTAGCCTCAAAAAAAGAAAGAAAAGCAAAATGCTGGTGGCATGAAGGCTTACAGTTTTGTTAACCAGGTATTAGCCAGTAAAACTTTAGAGGTGACAGGCAGGTTATTGCGAAGCTATTGAACTTGAGAGTGGTGAAGCTGAAAACCACCCTCTTGTTAGACACTGGATAGTGTAACATAGATCTACCCTTGGGATGTTCTGTGGGGGACACCACGTGTCATCTGTGGGTTGGACACTTCTCCTGGTTGCAAGAAGATTCTTGCACAGGTAGGAATCTCCATTTTCCATCGCTTCTGAGTGCTGAGTATTCATTCAGAGAAGTGGTGATTCCTGTGGAAGACTTGCCAAGTGAGCAACACGTACATATTTGGTATGTAATGTGGAAAATTATTTGTTTCAGGTACGGAGCAGTACAGTGAGTACACAGGCTATGCAGAAACGTACCGCTGGGCAAGAAGCCATGAGGACAAGACCCCAAGGTAAAGTGCCACGTAAATGTTCCAAGTGAAGGGATTAATAAATGTTATAACTTTGAAAACTCGGTGCTTTAAGTATTTCCTAGCATTTGCCTTACTAGAGAATGTGACTGTTTGATCCTGCTCTCTTCAGTAGAGCCAACAAGCAAAGAAAGTTATCTCTGAGATGTTGATGCTAATAAATGGTACCTGCCAATATGTCAGTTCTTAAACCAGCATCTCTTACAGTAACATGTGTTGAATCCAAATTTTTGTCAAGCTACTGACTGAACTGTGGATTGTAATGTCACGAGAAGTTTGACAGTGACACCTCAGGTGCCACAGTGCATCTGAGGTATGTGGCAAAATAAGATTTAATATCGTGAATCTGAGGAGAAAGCTCTGAGCTCTTGAATTAATTTCTCCAGCAATGTTATCATCGTGTATACACAATTATTTGTTCAGTATGGAAACATACACAGTATACTCTCATTTAAATGGTGGAGGAAGGCAGGGAGCCAAAGTGCTTCTCTTTGTCTTTGTAATGTTCTTATGTACTTAAATACTGCTGCGTAATTAGATTTGTTTCACTTTTATGCCCAAAGTCCAGCCAGAATATTTCTAAATTTAGGAGACCTGTCTAATTTCTGATGCTTCTTCCATTCCTGACCCACAAAAAAAAAAAAGTGCTCCGTGATCTGTTATGAGCTCACCTTTCTGGCTGTTTCTAACAGAGAAGCTCTGCAGGGAATTGCTCATTTGGGATTGTGATTATGGAGCTAATCTTAAACAACTGATGTTATCTGCCTTTTTCTCCTCCTTCTAATTTTAGGGATGAATGGCAGCGACGCTACACTGAAATCGTTGCTATAGATGCATTTCACTTCAGACGTTTCCTTGATCAGTTTAGTCCGGAGAAAATTAGGAGAGAGCTCAACAAGGCCAGTAACTTCTTACAGTAGCCTGCAGTCTGATGTTTATAGTACCCTTCCAAGTGTTTTTGTGTTATTACCGTCACCCAAGGAAGTTCTTTCTTAGTTGTGTCTCACAAAAGGTGCTGCTGTCTGGTGTTGAAGCAGAAGCTCGTCAGATAGAATGACTTTTATCCTTTGCTGTGCTATTCAAAGGTGTATTTTATTTCACTTTCAAAATTATAAATGAAATTTGGATATACATTTTTGCTAACTATTCTCTGTCCTGCTTCTAAAATTATGATTTTAAGTTCTCTGTTCTCAAGGCCTTTGTGGTTACTTGCATAAATTTCATCTCCTAACCAGAGGTGTCTGGTATCCATCTCCAGTTCATGTAGCAAACTCTCCTAAGTTAATAAGAAGGCTAACGAGCCAGGATGAGGGCCCGGCATGGCTGGGATAAGGCACAGGTAGTGAAAGGCTGTGGCCTGTTAGAGCAGTGAAAATGCTGTTTTTACTGGGTAGTCGAGTACAAGAATGCTTGTACATTTAAAATAAATTCAATCACAGGGCACTGTGTTCCTAATTCTCAGCTGGAAAGGGAACGCAAAGATACCTGAAAGCTCATCTTTTCCCCTGCCCTGAAATGACGTACGGCGCCGAAGGACTAATTTAATTTAGTCGTAAAACCTGAGCATCTTGACTAAAACAACATTCATCAGCTTGTTTCTTCATGGTTGGTAATGAAATTAGCTCTGAAAAAGACAGTAGATAAATTTGGTGAACTTCAGTGATATCTTGGTACAAAATTTAAATCACCTACTCTAGTGAATTTATGATCTGCCTACACTATTCAATATTATTGATTGGGTTTGGATTTGTAAAATAAATTACAGCAGATCCGTGCACCTCTTATACAGTGTGTCACTTTGGCTGATGTTGTTTGATGAGGACTGATTGGTATTTGAAGAAAATTTTAAGCCTGAGTTAATTCTCTGTTCACTACAGTAAAAATTTAATTAATCTTACTGGAGGTTCTATAATATTTTAATAAATATTTTTTAATGTATTGTGGTTAGCTTTTTCACTTTGATAAAAAATTAATATTAACCTTTAAGATTATCCTGTGGGTGAAAACAAGTTGATGGAATAAGCTGCAACTCTATTTCTATTACAATTTAATAAATCAGGACTCAGT
Source organism: Bucorvus abyssinicus (assembly GCA_009769605.1). Classification (NCBI taxonomy): domain Eukaryota; kingdom Metazoa; phylum Chordata; class Aves; order Bucerotiformes; family Bucorvidae; genus Bucorvus; species Bucorvus abyssinicus. The sequence goes on from CM020032.1 coordinate 37,598,400, forward strand.
GAGCACAGAGTATGCACACAGGCTTTGAAACAACAAGTGTACCATGTATCAGTAGACACAGCCCAGCGTCCAGAGGATCTTTTGTCTGTTATTTTGTTAGATGTTAGGAAATGATTGAAATCCCCGGGAGTCAGCACCTGTACCTCGTTTTTAACTTTGATCCAAATAAGGCAAAATTATTCTCTGCCTTCAATTCTTTAGTGATTGACCTTAAATGTAGAGGAAGCCTGATGGCCTGCTGAAGTCGTTTGAATTAGGTGTTGCTGGAAGACAGTACTGATTATTGTTACCGCCTTACCGTTTGGAATTATCCCCCTAGATTGCCTGTCGACCTCATCTTCTGCCCCTTGTGTCTGCCCGCAGGCCTACTGTGGCTTCTCTCGACCCAACGTCCCACCTCAGCATCTCTCTGCAATAGCCACAGGAAACTGGGGGTGTGGTGCCTTTGGAGGGGACTCCCGATTAAAAGGTAAATCACAGCGATTCACTAATGTCCAAGTGAGTCAAGTAACTTAGATCTTGATTCTTTGCCTTTTTGTGGTGGTGTTGTTGTTGTTGAAGTTCTGCTTTTGTTCTAATTGGAATAATAAACTGTCCACAGAACTGGCTCATTAGCTTTGATGTTTAGGCCATGAATCATGTGGCCTTAAAGAATAAAAATTCACGCTGCTTTTATATGTTCAGTTTGCTGTTTGAGGTGAATATGTGCTGGTGAAACGCGGGGCCGATGAGGGCCCGTAGCACTGAAACCTTCAAAAGCGTGGAAGTATAAATCAGTTGACCTTTCTGGAGCAGACTTTTTAGGTTATGCTTAAAATTCGTGTCCCTGCAGAGCTGTTTAACACAAGGTCATTTGTGAGGATTCACACACTTGCTGGCAGTGCTTCATGGTTAGTTTTGCTCCTTTAATATATTGTGTTGTGCTAGAGAGGTTTCCAGGCGCCCAGACATGCTGCTTTCTTTCCTGACTTGCCCGCTGTATCACTCACTTCCTCATGTTCTTCTCTTTAATTAGAGTATTTGTAATGCAGCAGGTAGCACATGCCTGCATGTATTTCAGACTCTTTCCCATCAAGTTGAGAACTGATGGCTCCTGATGTTTAAACTGATACCCTGATTCATACAGTTCTAACTAGAAATTTACTTTTTTGTTGTTTTCAAACATTTGGAGAGTATTTAAAATCTGCTTTTCTGAACAGCTTTAGGTGGTTACAGTGAGATGAACAATCCCCAGGCTACCAGCTTCATTCGTTTTCTTTCTTTATGTGTTTTAGTCATTGAGCATCTCTTTTCCTCGATGCTCATTGATTTCCTGACAGTTGTTTTTTGATTTCCATTAGATAAAACCAGCTGCCAAGTGCAGCTGGTCAATATCAGGAGGAATATTTACTGCTAGGTCTGATCATCCTTGACTGTGATTGTATTAGGGAGGTTTAATAAATGCTTTGATTTGCATAAGGCCTCCTCTTGGATCGGAACTCTAGTATTCCATGTATATTTTTTAATGTATAGGTTTGATACAAATACGGCTCATCTGATCTAAGCCGTTACTTGTTCAACACAGGATGTGATGTTTGGAATAGGGAGTGCTTACTGCAAAGCTCTAGTTCCTCTCCCCAGCGGTCAGAGCTCAAAACTGGAGCCCACTGGCAAAGACCGTCAGAGCTGAGGCCGTTTGGTAAAATAGCCCAGAAGAAAGGTCCTTGATGTGGACAAAGAGCTGAGCTGTGAGATGTGGTGCTTTGTAACTGGGGTGTGAACTCTGGGCAGAACAAGAGCTTGTAAAGACTTACACATTCTCTCAGTTTTATTTTAACTTAGTATTTTAGTTTGAGCTTTCATTTACCTGACTTTTCCTCTGGTTTTGGATCAACCTTATTTTTTTTTCCCAAAGTCTGCAAGAATTAATGCTGAACGGCAAGTTAGAGCCCTGCTGCTATGCTGAAAAGCTCATCAAAATCTGTGTGTGCTCTCGAGCCTTCTCCTGTTCTTTTGGCAGACCTTACAGAGACAGGCATTGGTTTAACTTGCACTTAAGTCACTCTTTTTGTAAACTCAGCTTCGTTTCTTAGCTGGCTCTGAAAAATCAATACTTAATAAAGAGAATTAAATGGCAGTGATGTGTTGTGGGATACGGAGCTATCATTTAGTATAGCCATATACTATATGTATGTGGAGCTATAGTTTAGTATCGTTTAGTTTCACATGGTGGTGTATGTCATTAATGCCCAGGAGATGAAGCTTGATCCGTGACAGAAATTTTGACCCTCGTTTCATAAAATTTATAGCCATTCAAAAGAAACAGTAGGGCATTTTTCCTATCTTCTGTAAAGTGAAACTGCCTTGTTTGTTTGCAGTAAGATTCATTAGGTTCTGTTCCCCTATGCAAGCTGGTTAATTAGACCCCTTAAAAGCTGAACTAGTGAAGCTTTACCAAGTCCACAGTTGGTGCAGTAGTTTAATTAAAACATCATTTAGATTGAGATTCATTCACACTGAATCATGTAATTTATAATTTGAGCTATGGGTTTACAGGAGCTGTTTGAGTTTTATTAAAGAATGCAGTATTTTATTAGTGCTCTGTTTAAAAATGTGCAAGATGGAACCAAGCTATGGACAGCTTCCACTAGCAGGTGGTAACGCAGTACATGCACTATTTTATTTAAAATTAATCTCTACAACGACAATATTAATTGCGTTTTAATTAACTCTCCTTACTGCGTAGAAAAGAATTAGTACCAGAACTGCACCCATAGGCTCTGAAATAAGACGTGGAGGTAGGTGAAGTGGTTGCTGGGGTCCGTGGTTTGCGCTGTCGTACCCTTCCCTGGGGTGAAAGTCTGACTGGCTGCACACCTCTGTGATGGTCCAGCCTCACTGCACCACTTGGGGGTTGATTATTTGCTGCAAACTTCAGCTCTGCTTTTTCCTTTCAGCAAATGGGTTTATCCCGTGTTCACGTGCATAATCTTTGTTGTTGTTTCAGCCTTAATACAGATACTAGCAGCTGCCGAGGCTGGACGCGATGTGGTTTATTTTACCTTCGGAGACGTGGAGCTGATGCGGGATATTCACAGCATGCACACTTTTCTCTGTGAGAAGGGCCAAGCTATTGGTGAGCATAAAGAAATCTTTTCGTGCAGCAAGGAGATTTAACCATCTTGGTGAGCAGGAATTGTCCAACACCTTCAATCTGTGGGACAGAAGCACAAAGCTAGATAACGGGTGATAGGTTTGTAAGACATACACAAGCTGTACATGTGTTTTAATTACTTCTTTTTATTTTTAAGGGGACATTTACAGGCTGTTGCTGAGATATTACAATGAAGAATGCAGAAGCTGTTCTACATCAGGACCGGATGTCAAGCTGTACTCTTTCATATACAACACCGTTGAGTCCTATGCAGATTCCACTGATGAAGATGATGATGAAAAAGAGGATTAAAATGAGAGTATTTCATCAGACTAGCGCTCGTCTCCTCTCACCAGTATATTATGTGAACTCCTGGGTATAATGTATGAACTGAACATATACTGACTGCATTGGTAATGACGCGTAACGCCCAAAGAAAACCCACCTTTTGAGAGATGACAGTTTGTCTGATGGTTTCATATGTGAAAACCTTGTTCATGTGCATACAGAAAAGATTTCTTTGGTAAATCTGGTTTGCATTCTCTGTACTCCTTTGTCTTTATTTTCAGAGATCTGGATTTCTCATGTAAGGTTAGTGCTGGAGTACAGGCAGCAATGTCGCTCATGGGGTGATTTTAGAGAGAGGTGTGGTGCTGATGGTTCTTACTGACAATTGCCCGGATTTGATTACCTCCAAGACTGCCACGGTACCTTTGTTGTCTTTATCAACTTTTGAATTCATTTCACTTAAAATCTCCTGGTTTAAATCTAATTTTTTACTAAATGTTGAAAAATTGAGAGATTCTGGAGGAGCTATAATACATTTTACAACTGCATTGTCTGTATCTATTCAGCCACAAAAGTTAGCTTGACCAAGTGGAGAAAAAACAAAGTATGGGAGGGTCGGAAACCCAGAAATGTGACCAAAGTTAGACTCAGAGAGAAATGTGTTCACGTGAAACTCTTCAATCTCATTTTCTTGGTGCTGCCTGTTACAACACTGAACGAGATCTTAGACGTGTTGGCATATGTGAAGCGTCTCCAGGTTTGCTGTTGCTGACGATACCATTTGAATTCGGGTCCGCTGGTCACGTTTGTATTGTATCAGCTCTCCTCTGTCACAGTACACTTAGATGTGAGGGTAAGATCCCCGGGGATAACAAGAGTGAGGAAGTGGAAATCAGTTCCTGAGCAGTAGGAGGAAAGCTGCAGGCTGCAGGTAGGAACACGAGGTCTTGTTAGGAGTTTGCATCCATGTTTGTTTAGGCATGGGGCCATAACCAGTGAAGAGAGGGCAGAAGATGTGTAAAACCTGTGCTGTTACTGTCTCTGTGAATACCAAATTAGTGTTGCTGTAGTATATAGAGAGCTTACACAAAACTCGGATACATCTGTGATAAAACTCTTCCAGGTCTACGTACAGGGCCAATCCAATGAAATGTCTGTCTGCTAGTAGTTTAAACCCAGCTGAAGTTTAAGCCCAAATTGCTAAGTATAACCTCTTCCTGCGTTAGATTTTCTGGTTTGTCATGGTTGCTGTTCCCAGTTTAGCCATAGCAGGAGCTGAGGCTCCAGTATCAACACATCCTCTTGTCTTATGTCAGATCCAGCCTCTCCAAGCCCCAAACACGACACGGTTTCTCCCTATTCTCCCCACCAGCTGTAGCCTTTTCCTCCCCCATCCATTATAAGGAAAAGTTTTGGGCTGAAATTTCAGGCTGGTTTTCTGTGTTTGCAACTCGTGTCCTCAGAGTCAGCAGAAGCCTCTTCTGCTCCTGGTATTTCAGTGTTGGCTCAGACTGGCAGGAGGAAAACCAGTGGTTTGTAAAAAGCTCTTACTTGGGCATTTAGGTTCAGCTATGTTAGTGCTTGTAGATATGTCAGCGATGACAAACGTGCCCTATTAGTTAAGACAAGCGATGGAAAATTGGTGCTATCTGCCAAATCTTCTTCACTTACTGCTCAGGATTTCCTACAGAAACAGTGAACAGAATTTGTTCTTAAACAACTGGAAGAAAATACAGCAAAAAGCTTTAGGTGGCTAGATAGGACCTCCCCTTTGCTGCAAACAAATACATTGTTATTAGTGCAATATTAATTGTCATTGTGAGGGGAGGCTTTTGGTCAGCTATGAAAAATGTCCCAAAATAAGATGGCATAAAATTCCACTCTGGAAATGGAAAAATCTGCTTAGCTTTGGAAAGATTCTCTGAAGATCATTTTGGAGTGTATCCAGTTGAGAGTATTCAATGTGCTGGGTGTTTCCAGGATGATCCGTAGTCATTTGATGCGGGCTGTATTTCCACTGATCCCCGAGCCTCTTCTCACATGGAGAAGGTGGCCTCTCAGTTGAGATTTTTCTTCAGGATATGGTTGCCATCCTTCTACGGTTGTACAGACAGGAGAAGAGGAAAATAACTCCTTTTCTGTTTGATGTATCATGTGAATAGAAGTGACATATCTGGCAATCCACTGAGTGTCCCTGAGCTGCTAACGGGCAGTGGTGTCAGAACACCTTGAATGTGACTTTGATTGCAGACAGGCTGAAGATTATATTTTTCCTGATTGGTTTTGTTTTTTTTTTTTCTAAGCAAAGTAGCCCAGGGTGAACAAATGAACAACGCTGTTACATTCCCGTGATTCTCTTAATTCCATAAAGAGCTAAACTGCCCGGAATGCTGCATGCGGAAGCAGGAATTTTGCATCAGCCCACTATGTGCTCTGCATCTGTCTGTCCTTGTCCCTCTACCCACCGCTCTCCATTTCTAACTGACCCCAAACAGTTTCTTTAGCTGCTAGAGATGCCTCTTGGTGCTTCTCTGTTGGGAGGAGCGTGGAATGGAGATGCCCTTTGTGCAGCCTCATAAGCTTCAGTTTTACCCCGGTAGAACCTGTTTATGGTGTATTTGGGGTTTTTTTTATTACTTTAGGGATGTTTGCTATATGATTTCAAATTAACTTCCTACCAAAACTTTTGTTTTATACTTTCGAGTAGCTAATATGAACCAGCAACAGGCCATCACGCTGACTGCAATGTTGCCTCCTAGTCACGGCTGGTGTCGGAGCACTTCTGTTGCTTTACAGCTCTTGCACCTCAGTTCCTCGGTTCAGGGGTGTTCTTGTCTAATGAGCAGTACCCATCGCTGTATATATTAATTTATAAACTGTCAAAGTGTTCTCGACATTCTTCTGAACGTACAGTTTATGCACCATTCTATTCGATTGATTTTTCTGGACCCGTATGCTAATGTTTACATGATTTTGTAGGAATACAATTAAAAAACACTGACTGAAGCAATACTGTGTGCTTTGTCTCGTAATACACTGTCCAGGGCAGAGAAACTCAAGCACATTTGAACGTATGTGCTGGAACTACAGATAGTTCTAGCAGGAAATGAATAATTCAGGTATTCAAGTAATAAATTCTTCCTGTACAGTACTGTAGTGGTTGCTCCCATCTGCAGAGCAATGTGAGAGGGAAGCGACTCCTGTAAATGGGGAGGGTGTCAGCATGAGGGTGAGGTTTCACACATGTGCCTGGCCACGTGCAGACGTTTTGATGTTCATTTCCAATTTGCTTTCAGTAAGCAAGCGCTTGATTATTCTTTGAGCTTCACGGAGGACCTAGAACTAAGTAAAAACTAATAAAACCCTAAAAAGATTGAAATAATCATGTTGCATAAATGTTTTGCAGAAGCGGGACTGACCCTCAAAAATGAAAAGGTTTCAAACTGTTTTTCAAAAATCTTGTTTTAAGCTGGTAAGGACTTTTTTTTTTTTAGCATTATAGAAAAATAAGATAATCTATTTTCTGATGGCTGTTGAGGTGTTAGATGTAGCCTGAGCTTATTATTTGCAGTGTTGACACTAAAGGATTTAGTCTGTGGTGCAGCAGCGGCAGTAATGAAGATGTTGAGCAGCAGATACCAAGAGGTGTTATAAACTCTAGTTGTACATTAGCCACTGCAGGGAGGTGCAATGTTTGCTCTGGATGGATCACTGGGGTCTTTTTTTCCTTCTTTTTTTAAATCTGCAAAATGTCTCACTGTTTTGGGTTACGTTTTTGCCAAGAGCGAGAACATCAATAACATCATGGACACTGCAAGATGCTGCAGCTGTCAGAAGCTGTTGGGTTTTTTTTTTTAACTAAGAATTGAGTATTTATGATCTTGTTTTGTGCTAACAGTGTTTTATGCTCATTTATCATTGCTTAAGTGAGTGTGACCTGGAAGCTGCGTAGGAGGTCCCTGTCGCTGCTAACTCCATTACAGCAACGCCATCAATTCCTGCGGGACCGAGCTGTCAGCCGGGGTTACACTGGGGTTACACCACGCAGTGCTGGTAAGTGGCACTTGGTACATGGTTAGCGGAAGCACCGGTATGTTCCCTGTCTTCTTGATAACACCGTCCTCACGGTGTTTGCTGGTACACGCACGCTGTGCTGTGCTTTGCTTGCTGGGTCGTCAGTAAGTGGATTGCAGAACCTTAAAGCTGTCACAGACATCTCAAATGAACGTGCCAGGGGAGGTTAGATACGAGGAACAATTTCTTCTCTAAAAGGGTTGTCCAGGCCTGGCCCAGGCTGCCCAGAGCAGGGTGGAGTCCCCATCCCTGGAGGGGTTTAACAGATGTGTGGAGGTAGCGCTGAGGGACAGGGGTTAGTGGTGACCTGGCAGTGCTGGGGAACGGTTGGACTCGATGATCTTAAAGGTCTCTTCCAGCCAAAACAGTTCTGTGGGTATTGGTGAGGACTGGTTCCTTTGCACGTGTACGCTGGGCTTTCAGCTGGGGGCTACAAGGTAAGTGCTGAATCTGCTCGTTTCTTTCATTCATCAAAGCATCTTGGCACCCCAGATGCAATGAAGATATTGTATAGATCAGAGGGCTTCACCGTGGCACAAAGTTAATTTTGCTAAGATTTGAGGATGTACCTTTTCAAAATTAAATGTTACAAAAATTGCTTTGAATAGCTAAATCCTCTCATTGAATAATGACAAGATTTTCCTTAATGTACTTGGAATTGATTGGATCTGAACCAAAATGTCATGGAAATAAATTAAGGTAATTGTAAGCGTTTCGCACCCTTTATATAAAGGATAAGGTCCTAAAAAATGGTATTTTCAAACCCAGAGCTAACTCTATCTTCAACATGCCTGCTTTGTAAGGTAATTATCTTGTTGCCGTTTTAAGTCATCATTTTGCCTGTTGCCTGAGGAATTTTACAGCAGAGCAGTATTAATAAGATGCCAGGAGTACAAATTTCAGAAGTTAATCTCTGTCATAATGGAACTCATAGAAACAAAATGGTATTTTCATTCATAATTACTTGACCTGCGGCAAATGTGGGTCAGGAGTGAAGGGAGGTTTGATTTTACGTTCTGTGGGAAACCAAAACTCTTGTATTTTGAGGAGAAAGATGAGGAAAAAACCCAACCAGGTTCTTCCTGGCAAGGATTTTGAACATACTGTAACTTTGCGAAAAAGAGGCTTCTAATCCTGCCATGTTGTCACTGTCAGCAAAGTGGCATTTAGAGTCTACTCTTGGTGGTGACAATTCCCTGAGCGTTCCTGGTGGAAAAAACAGACCTATTGATTGATTGAGTGTGTGTCCCCGTGCCCTCCCTCATTCTGCCAACTCCATGGACACCCAAACCAGCAGCCAAACCCAGCAGATTAAATTTGAAATGCAGCAGAGCTGGAGCTTTTTTTTTTTTACCTATCTGAAACTTGACTGTTTGATTGCAGGCAATCATGAGGACTAGATGTTTTTAATGACAACCAAGTACCTCCTGAAGTCTTCAGCTCTGGGGCTCTAAATCTTTTCGCTGACTTTTTTGTTTATTTTTTAAAGTTTTTGGCAAAGAGTTGAAAAGATTTCAGTCACTGGCATAAGAGCTGGAAGCAGAGGAAGCTCCATCTCCTGCCCATGAGTACTGGAAGGGCTTTGTTACCCGACTGACAGGAGGAGCGTCCTTTGCCTGCTAGGAAAGCTGCTGGCCCCTGGAGCTTGAAGGGTTTCAAGGCTAATCAAACTCCTGTTTGCTTTAAACAGGCATCCCCCCTGCCCTTTTTTGCCTTGAATCTTGATTACACGTGACCTTCATATAGCCTCAAAATGTAATTACCTGGAGATTGGTTGCTGCTGACAGATGCCTGTAAAATGGTACCCGTGAAAAATGTTTAATCCATGACCGAAATAATGCATTTTTATGTTTAAATGAGGAGGGGAAGGCTGTGCTGTTCGGAGAGCTGTAACTGTTAGGGAGCTAAAGGGAGTTTAATCTGTAGTCTCTAGCAATACTCGGCCCATGTTTTATTGGACAGGAATGTATGGGTCACAATGACCAGCACCAATATCGCCAGCTATTCTCTGCCACCTTAATAGTTGTCTAGGGCCGAGACGTAACTCAGGCAGTGACTAACAGCCTAATGTTGTGCTTAGTAGTTTGTACCTTAAAGCCTTTCCAAAAACGGGTATTTGGAACACCCCCAGGTGGGGGAAATCCTCTGAAGTGGGCTGAGGGAAGGAATGAGCTAGGAGGGGCTCGTGTGGGTCCCTGCTCAGTCAGCATCCAGCAGACAGAGGCAGTACCCTTTCCACACCAGTGCCACAAACCCAGACCTGGTGCGTGAAACCCATGTGTATTTCGTGCCGTGCTTGAGAGGGTGTCGATTCCTTGTAGAAGCCTCTTTGTTCACTGAGGTGGGTGCTTGCTGTCTCTGTTCTGGTCTGATGGCCTCGCTGCTGCTCAGCTCCTTAGCGCTGTCTAGCCGATGAGCTCAGCCTCAGCCCAAAAGGTTCACCCTGTCTGCCAGAGGAATCGTAATTCAGCCTCTCGACTCGCTCCCGCTAAGCCTCTGTCGCCCACAGAGCGCCTGTGGTGACAGCGTGTGCCAGCTGTGCTGAGTGGCTTTGGAGCATTGAGTTGAACCATCACCCTCACACTCATTTTCTTAAGACCTGGGCTAACTGCAGTCCCCAGAGCGGTGTGCAAGCCTTGCTCTTCGGAGCTAGAGCCTTCCCCTGCTGCAGCGTGTGAGCGTGGTAGTGGCTGAGGATCGTGATTTGCTGGCTGGATTGAGCCAGAAGTGACAGGTGGGATTTATTTCTCACTTCCCAAACATGTTTCTGGAGTTTTCCATTTTTTTCTTTAATTGGCTCCAGTGACAGCCTTCCACTGGCACTGTGCGCACCCGGGGGAAAGGGTCTATGCAGGAAAGGGCTGTTCATTAAGGCCACGTCTGTAGCTGCCTCAGGCTGCCACAGCAACAATGCTAAAATCCAAACCTAGCATGGTTACAGTCCAAATGTCATCTCGTGGCAGGTTCTGCCTTTCACTTAGTGATATTTGTCTTCACGTGTTGTGCTGCGTGTCAAAGGTAGTATTATGATTAGCCAGACTAGGGTTTCACGCATCTCAAAATGCCTTAAAATGGAGCTGTGGCAGTACAATGGTACTTTCACGTCAGGGAAACAAGCACCATGCCTCGGTAACTGGTCTGCAGAGAGCTGGACACTGTTATGGTGCCATGTCCTGAGCACCACGGCTGCCTTAGGTGTGACCACGACTGGATAAGCTCCTCATTGATGGGGGAAGGCAATGAAGAACAGGAGGAGCTGTGCAGTGTGGCAGCTGAGCTGCATGGCCATCTGATCTGGGAGGAACTTAGAGCAAAGCTAGAACAACTGATTCTGGCTTGATAAAACAAGCACAAAACAACGTGCTGGCGGGAGGTTTGGGGTGAGCTGTTGCATTTTTTTCCTCTAACACCAACATTATTTTTCTGAAGATCTATTCAGCAATACAATGGCTAGAACAGCTTGACAGTTGACATGAAGCACGATCAGAACCTCATCTTGGGAACTGAGGTCCCCCAGCTACTTTCTGTTTCATTGGAGAACGATCGCAGAGTATAATATAGGCAACAAAAATTCTGGAAGCATAGAGCTCTTTCAGCATGAACCAGAATCCTTCTCTATTCTCATCCAGCTGCATCCAGCACCGTGAAGGTGATGTTCCACATGGCCACCATCAGGAAGAAATAATTGTCACTCTGTCCGTAACAGGTCCGGTATTTACAGCCACCCCTGAGCCTTGGATGTTTTCCATTAACGCTTTTGCTGAAGGTCCCTTTGGCTCAGGCACCAGAGGAGAGGGGCTGGAGGCTGCAGGAGGGAAGTGTTAGGAAGAAATGAGGAAGTTTTTAACTATACATCTGGTTTGGAGAGCAGCTTCAAAGGATCCCATTAAAAACCAGATATGGTGACAGAAAAGAGGTAAATGGACCAGCCTGTTTTAGCATTGCAGAGGAACTCGGTAGGGACGGTGCATCGAAGGGAACTCTGCCTTTGAGGCACAACATGGTGTTGATTAGTGCAAATAAACCTCTTCAAGAGTCACCTTTCAGCAATTACAATCAGACACCACCACTGTGGCTTCAAAAGCTTCATTAGCAAACCCTGCTCCCAGTGAGAGCTACAAATCTCAGATACCCCAGTTTTAACCGCTGGAGAACTGTCTTGCCTTAGTTATTTTCTTCCAGATGAAAGGAGGGGGAAGATAATGACACATTCCCTCATCAGGATAAATCACATTAAAAATCAAATTAGATCCCCCAGAAGAAAACACAGCCAGTGGTATCGAGTAAGAGGTGAGGATGATTTTCCAGTTGAGAATGATAAAGTCAGGGTACCGCAATTAATTTTACCTAAAGGGATGGTGTGCTTCAGGTGTAGCAAAAACTATCAAAAAGTAAGAGTTCTTTTTGTTAGGATTCTCTTATGAAACACCTACAGCTACAGAAAACAGCTTCCTAGCAGTTTTCTCCTGATCCACTGGTAAAATAGAGTTTGTTCTGTTCTGTCCTGGTTCAGGAAAGGGCAGTTGGCAGGGCTTCGCTCATCGTCCTCGGGCCAAATGCCAGCAGTGCCAGTGCTGATCTGTTCCCACCAGGACAAATTCAATTAGTGCTCTTGCTAATTTCAGTGTGATTTCACTATTTGGCAGCTAGAATAAATGTGGTGTGCCAGAGTTCCTCCCTGACCTGCCTCTCCTGCCGAAAAGCCTGATCAATGATACCAGCTGACAAAGAGGAGGAGGACAGAAGAGGCTGGGGGAAGCACTGCAGAGGTGGAAGCGTTCTGCTGATTCATTAGGGTCAGGGTTTCACCTCCCGACTCTGCGGTAGTAAAACAGGACAGGGCTGTGTAGCTGCTACAAGGAAGTGTCCGGGAAATGTACAGACACAGGAACATGCTTGAGATCATCAGCATGAAGCACCATGTTGTGCTGTTTCGAACATACCTCTGCCAGCACCTGAGCACGGGCCGCTTTAGGGAGTGTAGCTTAAATATTAGATACACTAATGACCAGAGCCCTGTAGGATATTCACTGCATTTCTTGTTAAGCTGAAAGTGAGAGGATGCTTTACTGTTCTCAAACTGCCTTGCTTTAAGAAGAGAAGATACTTTATGTTGGAACCTGCCCTGGTTTGTGGTCTTCACGTGTAATAAACACATTGGGAAATAAAGTGGAGTTTCTGTGCTTGGCTTAAGAGAACTTCTAGCAAACATTGTCTCGAGTGGAATTACATTACCAACGACAATGAAGAGCTGCCAAAAATACATAAATACATCTGCCTTAGGAGGGGATGCTGTTAATGAGATTGTCCTTCTCCGAGTAATCCTCCATCCAGACCACCTCCGAGGAGATTACCCTTTGAAGAAAAGAGCCTACAGAGAAGTCACGCTGCGTTCGAGAGAGCGTTGCGCGAAGCGATTAACCACAGGAACCACAGTGCTGATTGCCAGGAGCTGCTGAGCCGGCAGGAAAACCCAAGTCCCAAAGCCAGCCGAGGACAGAGGCGAGGCATTAGAGTAATCACGCAGCACCACACTGTGGAACAAACGGTGGGTCCCATCGTGCCTCTGGTGGGCAACATGGTGTGTTTGTTCAAATGGGTTGGTTCTAGTTTTGGTAAGAGGGGCTTCGGTTGGTTCTAGTTAGTTCTTCCTTCAGTCACTTTGCCAGCAGCAGTAAGGCAATGCCTTCATGCAGCACGAGCTGTGTGGGAGAGAAACCCAGTTACAGAAAACAGTGGAGAAGTTGGGAGATGCTCCAAACCACAATAAGCCAGAATTTTCCTGTTTCAAGCAACAAATGCCCAGTGTGAAGAATTGAAACGAAGAAGAACACAAATGTGGTGAAATTGCTCAAAGGCTTCAGGGAACAAACATACTGAGGTATCTTGGTGCCTATCCAAGCATGTTTACCTGGCTCACTGCAGTGGTATTGAGTTGGGTTTAACCTGTGGGAGGGGAGGTCTGCTTGTCCTCACTATCGTTTTTAATTGAATTTATGTGCAGTCAGCATAACGTGATTGCTCTAAAGATGGCTGCTGTCTGCTCCTAATAAGGTTACAACTCAATTAGTAGCTGCAGCATCTAACAATATTTCAGCACTCACCAGAAGGCTCCACCAGCGTCTGGCTAGCTGCAAGGAACCGGTCCAGCACGTGCTTCATTCTGCAGCAATGACGGGCTTCCCCCAGCCAGCGTGGCGTGCCGTGCCATGGTCCTCTCTGCACTAAATAGTCACCACAAAGCCATTCACACCTTCCCTTTGCAGCAGTTCGCAGTTCCTCGAAGCCACACAGCTGCCAGGAAAGCTGCTAAGATGGTAATAAGGTTTTTCATTTATTTATGTGAGGATCAAGACTTTTTTTTTTAATCTGGAAGAAATTAATTTCACTGTAATCGACAGCTGTAATAACCAATAAGCCTCATGAAAACCATTGTGACCATTAGGCGGCAAAGCCCAGGTACAGACTGTTGTGTTCCTTCCTGAACGTTTTTCTGTTTCTGCCCCCTGCCCCCAGTGAACTCATTTTTGCAGAACACCCTTAGCACAAAACAAATTGCAGCTCTTTCTCCCCTCCTGCCTTCTGAGGTATGCCCTGTTTCCCCCTTATTCCCATCTTATTATCTACCCAGAAAATGATCAAACATCGGTGTTTATGTGAGGGTGTCAGTATTTACCTGAAATACCCATTTTAGTGCCTGCATAGAGGATTGACCTTGTTTGTATGTACTGAGTAACTCGATAAGGAGCAGGTAGGTAACAAATATGTTCTGAATTATTACAGAGAAGCGATAGACATTTGTGTTCTGAAGACATCCCGGAGAAAAGGTGACTTGGAAGATACAAATAAAAATTCTGCCAGCAAAGGGACACTTAGAAAATGCAAGACAATACAATTTTATTTGGCCACGTACTCTGTGAGACAGTAACTCAACGCTGTCCCCGAGGCCGGGATCATCCCTATTTCCCCGCCATTCCTCACGCTGCGCAGCTCCGAAGGTGTCTGCTTCCAGCACCGGTCAGCCGGACACTCCACCACAAATCTTGCAGGTGGGTGTTGGTTCATTTTACCCTCTTTCTCCTTCCCGCCAGCTTGCGGACGCCCCACGGCAGGTGGCCCTGCCCCAGGGTCACGCACCCCAGCCGGGGCGGCACCACCGCGGCGATGCTTTTCCACTGCCCACCAGCACCGAGGTATCCCCCCGCTTCGCACCTCCACCGCGGCCCGGGCCTGCGCGAGCGTCGAACCCCAACCGGCGTCGCGGTCGGAGGGACCTGCGGGGCCGGGGGCGCGGCCTGGGGCGGGGCCGGGGAGAAGCGGCCCCGCCCCGCCGTGACCTCAGCGCGCTCACCGTGACGCAGGTGTTGGTCCCCAGCCCCGCCTCGTCCCGTCCCGCCGCGGCCTGGGCTGCGGGCGCTGGCGGTGGCCGAGGCGGTGCCGCCGCAGTCCACGGATGCCGGAGCGTCCCCGCCCCCGCAGGTCTGTCAGCGCCGGGGCGGGGGGCGGCGGGGCTGGCGGACCCGGCGTGTCGGAGACAGGCCCGGCTCGGCCCGTGCGGGCGTGCCGGGCGGTCGCGCTTACCGGCCCGGGGGTCGCGCCGCAGGCCCTGCTGGCGGAGTAGAGGGAGGGAGGCGGCCCTTCCGGTCCGGGCTCCGGGGGTACCGCAGCCCCGCCGTAGCCGGGGGCGCCTTGACTGCCTCGCTGGCTCCGGCCTCTGGTGGCGGCCAAGGTGAAGAGGACACTGGCGTGGGGAGGTTTTGCTGGGTGGCCGTGCAAGTCCCCCTGTACTCGGCACTGGTGAGGCCACACCTTGAGTACTGTGTCCAGTTTTGGGCCTGTCACTTCAAGAAGGACATTGAGATGCTGGAGCGGGTTCAGAGAAGGGCAACGGAACTAGTGAAGGGTTTAGAGAACTCCTCTTATGAGGAGCGACTGAGGGAGCTGGGATTGTTTAGTCTGGAGAAGAGAAGGCTCGGGGGAGACCTTATCGCTCTCTACAACTACCTGAAGGGAGGTTGTAGCGAGGTGGGGGTTGGTCTCTTCTCCCATGTTATGAATGACAGGACGAGAGGGAATGGCCCTAAGTTGAGTCAGGGGAACCTTATGTTGGTTATCAGGAAGAATTTCTTTACACAGAGGGTCATTAAGCACTGAAACAGGCTGCCCAGGGAGGTGGTGGAGTCCCCATCCCTGGAGGAGTTTAAAAGTCTTGTGGATGTGATGCTGAGGGACATGGTTTAGGGACCCTGGCAGTGCAGGGTAAAAGGTTGGACTCGATGATCATAAAGGTCTCTTCGAACCAGATGATTCTGTGATTCTGTGATGTGTCCTCGCGTTACGAGTGGGGGCAGAGTAAGACCAAGCCCTTACAGATATTTTCTCCCTGCTCTTCTGTGATGTTCTGGTATCCTGGAGTGATGTCACCCTTTGGTACCTGCGGGAAGTGGGTTTATTTGAGGGGAGAGTAACATACTGGGTAGTTTTCTTGGAGATACGGAGATGCCTCTATTGCCCAAGACTCTTCAGCGTACACCTCGTGGTAAAATCATGGCTTGTGACCTTCCTCCAGCTCAACCCTTTGGGTGGAGAATTGTGCTGCCTTATACAGTGTGGCGCATCCATGCTGGAAAGAAAAGAAACATTTAGCATGTCGTAGATATTCCTGCAGCAGCCGTAGTTGATAAGGATGTGCTGCACCTCTCCAGTTTCAATTATCCGTGACGGACTTTGGGAGATATTTTATTATCTTCATTTTTTTTCGCTGGAGCCTTGTTTTATTAGAACTATTCAATCTTAAGAAGAGCTGTAGGAGCAACTTGTATGGGCAACATAGGAGAACGTGACTACACTGTCTCTTTTTCATATGCTTCTATTACCCTCTGGAAACCCGGGCAGAATAATTCACAACACTGGCCATGATATCAGGTCACTTCTCGAGCGGGAGGTGCCAAGGTGAGAGCTGGCTCCAGCTTGAGACATGCGTGTCCTACTGCAGAACAGCTGCTGAAGTTTTCAGCTCCTTAGGGCGTTAATTTACTTCCATGCTTTCGAGGATGCTCTGGTGCATTAAATACCAGGTGGTTCTTTTGGTTCACTGCTTCTTTCTTATTTTTGACCTCCGGTAGAGATTTAATTAGTATCATCCTTTAGGTTGCTCTTAGCTCAGCTCGATTCCTTGCTGATCACCATTTACATTCCAGGGTTGATCTGGAGAGAAAACAGAGCAGAGTGGAACATTCCAGACTATTCCTGATGACAGCCTGCCATCCTGTGTGCTGATTTTTGACTGACAGTCTCAAGGCTGAGCAGGCTGGAATGGTCTGTGATGATGCTGGTGGTCTCTGATTTGCTGAAGAGCAGTGTGTGTGAAAGGAAAAGCTAGGAAGAAGTCAGTTTTGTGAAGTCAATCTGTAGCTGAAATCCCACTGGAATTATGCAGCTGGTGGCATTATCCATTTTTGTTTTGTATCTGCCTGAAAATGGAGGCATTACTTTTCCATGAGATGGGAATAATGTCCATGGTAACAGTTTTCTTCACCTGTGATCTTCATGTCTTTTACAGGGCGTTAAAATCTTCCCAAGTTGTGCCAAATGACGTGATGCCTACATGGTGTTTTCCGAGCTGTCATGTCTTAAAGTGAATTAAGCGGGTGGACAATATATGAACTCTGTCAGTGTTGTCCCAGCTGCACTGAGCTTTTGCAGGACTTAATCTGTTTTCAAAAGGGTGCTGATGGTATTTACGTTCCTGCAGTTGCCAGGAGCCCTAATCATAGCCAGGGTGTTGACACAGGAGGATGTTGGTGTGGTGAGCAGCTGTGAATCCCTGCCGTGGGGAGTGACGCGTAAGTGTACATAGATGGGACATGGTGCTAATGGTGTTCACTTTACAGTCCATTTGGCAGCTCGGTGCTTTTTACTTTTAGCAGTTGTTCAGCTGGTCATACTAAGCAACAAAAACTTGGATTTTACCTTCTGACCAAATAAATTATTTCTCTAGATAGACAACACAACAAATAAGAGACACTCCAGAGTTAAATCTGAATTTTATTTCCTCTTAACCATTATCCTACACTTTATGTTCTCATACCTTTCCAAAGACTTCTAACCAGTAACTTCTTTTCAAGTTATTGCTATTCCTTTGCAATTTTAGCAACTTCACCATTCAGATGATACTATTTTCGGCCTAATTGTAAGCTACATTTATTCTTTTTATTCTGAGGGTGAGCTTTGATTCCCTTTGCTGTTGCAGGAGCTGCTGGTGTCCAGCCTTCCTGAGATTCAGGCGTTACTGATTTTCTCACTGTGTTTGAAGTCACAGGGAATCAGCTCTCCCTGTTAAAAAGCTCCCAAGAGGTCGTTGGAAGGACAAGGTAAATGTTCTTTCAGCCGCGGTGTTAGTGGTCGATGCTGTTCATTGAACCAGCCCCAGCTGGGCTTGGTAAAAGGTGCTCTATCCATAACTTTGGTTTTCACCGTGAGCCTGAAATGCATCTGCAACTCTCTGGCTCTTTTTCTGATGAGGAGTGGTTTTGTCTTATTAATAGAGCTGGACCGTCTGTCTAATAACCAAACATGAGTCACCTGAAGGTGCTGGCAGCTATGCTGAAGCGGCATGGCAGCAAACTTCTGGACAGGCCGGATACAGCCAGAAGGGTGTCGTTACGTGGGCAGCGGTGTGCTTCATCAGGAGCCTCTGAACAGTTCCTGAATGGGAGTAATTCAAATTATGTGGAGGAAATGTATTACGCGTGGCTCGAAAACCCTAAGAGCGTCCATAAGGTATGTCTAAAACTTGACCGTAAATGACAATATTAGTTTAAGAGTAGAATCGATTCTTTTTTCTTTTTTAACCTGTTTCATAAAAAGTCCAGAGAAAGGTCTTATATGAAATGAAAAATGTGAAACTAATTTCCCAAATATTGATTGTTGTAAGAGGTGATATTGCAGCTAAAAAAATTCGGGGTTGCTGCGGGCATGATGAGCTGAGCGGAAAGAATGAGAAGTCCAGACCAGAAGCAGTCAGCTGCTCAGGCACCTTCAGCATTCCTCCGTGGAGATGCTGTCCAAGCAGTCTTTGAAGGAGGTAGTTACATCTGGGAGAGGACCTAAGAAATCAAATACTGTTCATTTTGTGGTTTGTTATATTTAAATAGTACTTTTTGACCTTGGTACTTGTAAACTGTCTGAGGAAGGTGAATGTTCACTTCTCTTTAGGTAGCTGTGGAAGTTGTAACCTGAAAACTGGATCTGAAACTGTCAGAAAAGCCTTCTTAAGGGTCTTGAAAAGTATTCGTTGTGTCTCTCTCCCTCTCCCTCCAGGGCACGTACATTTGTTTGCTTCTTTTTTACTTCAAATCTATTGCCCAAATCCTTTCTTGTGGGCAATTACATAGACTTATTTTTTAAAAAGCTTTTTGCTGACAAGGAAGGCTCTCTTATGGTGATACATGTGTAGCAACATCAGAAGCTGATGAGAAGTCTGATAAATTCTAAGACAGGCAAGTCATTTTCTAGAGACGTAATGTGAATTGTGCCCAAAACATTTACCAAATTGGGTGAGCGTCCCCTTATTCTTGAGGCACGTATATCAAAACGACACTTAGAAGTTGTTGCTTTAAGTCTGATCATCTATCTAGAGTGCAAGGAAGTGATGGATGTTGAGGAGGAAAAAAAAAGGAGACCAAAAAAAGCAGTTTTGTAGACTTTGCATGTGCATTTAGTCTCGTTGGAAGGTGATGTATGCAGTGACAACTCAGGATGTTATTCCCATAGCAGGTAGATCCCAGGTCTTTTGTGTTACACCTTAACTGGGAACCAAAGAGGCCTCCTCCAGGGGTGGATAAAGTGTCCTATTTCCCTTTGATTCCTCACCATGTAACTGGTAAAGCCCGACCAGTGTAGAGCAGGGTAGTGCATTGTGTGGACGCCTTGAATTCATTTCTGAGAAGACCTCATGACGTGTTGCTGCTGTAGATCAATATTAACCCTTATTTTGAGGACACTGAAGGGCTGAACTCATGCATGAGGAGTGTGTGTGCTGACATCGTAGTGACATCATGTTTTGACTCACTTTATTGAAGTTCCATCGCCTCGGAACCTTCTGCTTTGCGTTAAGGACAAGGAAATTCCCGGCCCAGCCAGAGCGGCAGGAGCCCGGAGCTGTCCAGGGTCCTGAATGGCAGCGGGCAGTGCCTTCCGACCCGCTAACAGCCCAGAAACCTGGGAAAGGCCAAAAACCCTGCCGAAAGACTGCCCAGTTCATCCCACAGCCCGAATCCCTTTCCAGGTTAACCATATGTAATACACTTACCACAGTAATGAACTGAAGTAAATTCCCTCCGTGCCTCTTTCATGAGGCTTAAAAAGAATATGACTGATGGACATCGTGGATTACTTTACAGCTATTCTCACGTAAATAATTCGGTTTTTCACAGCCTAGGAGAAAAAGGGGGAGAGGAATAATGATGCCAACTAATTTTACTTTATTTTATCAAAAAAATTAATGTTTGGTTTCTTGAAAACCATCTCATTTCATCAGCTGAAAGCTGTAAATACCTACCTATGGTTTTTGTTGACAGAAATGGTGCAATTTGGGCTTTAATAAAAGAGGTTAAAAATGCTGAGAGTTGAATCCACTCTGTTTTCTTACGAATACAGAAAAATTCATGCCCTAGTTGTGTGACTGTAAGCAAGTCCTGAATTTGTCATTCTCCTATGGTGAAAGTGTTGGAAAATAATGTCAAGAGACACCCACGGCTTGTGTGGTGTCGGTTCTGGTGTTGTCAATAATTGGTCTGTCTCTGCAGACCACTCATATTTCATTGTTTTATCCAGCACGTCTAGCACAGTTTAGAGACACAGTTTCTGCTTGGCAGTTAGTCATTACATTTTCTTCCCTCTTTTTCCTCTTTCTGTCCCATTTTCCCTCATATTTCTTCTTCTTGGATATCTCCTCCTTATCAGAGGGGTCGTGCCTCGTTGATGAGATGAAAAAGCTTTATTTTTCCTGAGCTTAAAAAAATCATACTCTGTTCACTTTTACTTAGGAACTCCAAACAGTTGAATTTCCTACCCTCAGAGTAGCCAAAGCAACAATCAGAATAAAATGACGTGGCCTCTGAAAAAGGCATCATTATTTCTCCTTGAAGCATGGTGTCAGGGCCATAGATCATAAGGGAACAGCTTGACAAGGCTCAGTTATTACTCTCCCAAGATTAATTACAAAACTGCATGGTTGGGTATTGAGTACATAACGCCTGCCGTGTTATCCCGTGCACAATTGTGAGGTCGCTTCCTTGGTTCATGTACTTGGGCAGAGTGCAGGGGTTTGTTTTGGTTTAATCTGTTTTTCCTGTTTTTGTAATGATGAAGCGATGCACAGCGTCTGTCTCCTAAGGCTTTACTGTCCTCACTGCACTTGGTAAATATTGTGATGTCACTAGAAAAAAACAAAACCATCGAGATAACGAATATATTACTCGTTATTTTGAGTGCAACACTTTTTATTAGAGGCGAGTAGAGTATTTCCCCTGAATCACTTGAATTGTATTAAATTACTTGAGAAAATAATTTAGCTACCATATAGATTTGCTGACAGGTAAAAAAAAAATAGGAATGTATCATGTATCACTCCAGTAATTTATTTTTTACAGAAGTATTTTTCTACTTTAAGTCTTCTCTACCATTTTCTAAAAGAACTTTGCTAATTCAGTTGAGAACCTGGGGGTTTGCTGTGAGCCGAGAGCGGGTCTTCTGTCTGTTCGATCACATGGCAAATGCTGCTACCAAAGACTGACATTGATACACGGGACTTGAAGACTATAATCTGGTATCAATCTTGAAAGACACTGTAGAAATCTGTAAAGGCTTTGATGGATGTCGAGCTAGAAAAAACTAATTTTCTGTAGCCAAATGATGTATTTTCCCTCCCCTCTGATTAAATGTCAACCAGCCCAACAAATCAATAAGTTCAAAAATGCGATAGGAAAAAATATGGTGGGTTCCTTCTGTCCCAGCCAGCTGCATCTTTGGGTGGAAATGTTTTGAAGGCATTTCTATGTATTTGTGAGTTTGCGTGAAGAAAGGGTCCCACGCTTATTCTCCTTGAACAGGCAACTTGTTGGGCAAGCGTCTTTGGGTTTGGTTAGCAACTGTCTCAGCAGAGCACTTGTCTAAAAACACATTCAGTCATTTGTGTGTTTGGAATTTCCTAATTTAATGAACGTTAATAACTGTGTGTCGCCAGAATAATTGATCCAGACTAAGTAGCCTTAGTGGTCACACAAAGGGATTGTACGTTTTATACCTGAAAACAGATTTTTGTACGTGTTTTTCTGTTGGTGTTAGATTATTTTGATTCCTTTGTGTACTTTGTAATGAATACATCAAGTAATGCTCTTTTTAAAATCAAATCTTTGGGATACTTTTTGTCTTTCCTGTCGCTGGTTCCTTGAAATGTGTTAATTCCAAGCTCACAGCCAGGATAAATAACATGCGCTGTACAAAACAAAATTTAACTTTTATACAGTTCTTCTGTCCCAGCTACAAAAATTCTCAAGTGTTGCTATCGCCTTCTTTCTTTCCTGAGTGACCCAAACTGAGTGAAGTGGTTTATGACCTTTCCTTACGTTTTCTGGAGACTGAAAGCTTAGTACAAGTTTTGGTTAGTCCCCTGCCCGTGCAGGCTTCCTTCTGTGCTGGTTATAAGCATCTCAGATGGTTTATCCCATTCTGTCAGCATCCATCTACCTAATCCCATTCTAACCAGGGACAGGGGCCACCTCATCAGAGAGGAGATGGTGCAGGGAAACCAGATGTGGGCAGCGTATGCAGAGGAGGTGGCACTTGTATAAAAGTGCAGGTGGAAATGGCAGGATCTTTCATTTGTTGTGGTCTGGTTTCTGAAATATGCGCTCTTCTGAAGTTAGGACGTGCGCTTTGAAACCAGGTCTGTGATTCCTTTCATGATCAGGTAACCTCAGCAGTGAGGGAAGGATTTGGACCGAAAGCCTCACTCAGAAAAGCTGAAATTGCTTTTAAACAGTTTCTTCAAGAAAGGCCCTTAAGGACTGATTCCCATTTAGCATATTCAGTGAGTGTCTTGAAGTGCCATAAACTCTTTAAGTACCATTAAAGGAATGGATTAATTTCATTTATTTAGCTTTATAGGCTTGATACCTCTTTACCAGCAGCACAGTGTCATACTCATTACCTGACTAAACATCACAGATGAGAAGAGCTGTGTGAGTGAATAATGTATGAAGGTGCTTTGCACTCTGTGTGTGCTGGAGACTTTTCCACTGAACAAGCTTGGTGTAAGAACTGAGATGACAAGGGCCCTGTGTAAATGAAACACCCAGTTGCGAGCGCGGTCTGGACATACCAGTGCTCTCTTTTTGCTGGCTATTAGTCGTACTTAATACTGTAATGTAGCAAGGGACCACTGGCAGCTTGATGGAGCTGCTTTTGGTTGAGACTTTTGTTTGAGGTGTTACGTTCTTCTTTCCTTCTCTGTACACGTGTGTAGTCCTGGGATTTGTTTTTCCGAAATGCTAACGCTGGCCAAGCCTACGCTCCCCAGCTCCCGGATCAGCTGGAAGGAAAGGTATCATTTCTGCAGAGCCACGGCCTGGCCCAGACCCCGGGTAAAGCCGAAAAGCTTGTGGAAGATCACCTTGCTGTGCAGTCTTTGATCCGAGCATACCAAGTAAGTGTGCTTTGGGGTATGTGTTGGGAGGGCCCTCCTTTGCAAACAACCTTTTCCTTTTCATGTTCTTGTTTGTCTTCTGGTCTTAACTCTTGCCTGTTGTCTTGCTTCTTATCCAAAACATCTTGAACTAGACAGTCTTTTTGTTCCCACACAGTGTTTGAACACTGGATTCAGACCGGGATGCTCCTCTGGTTTAGCAAACTCGGGATTCAGATTAACCAATGAGAAGATGTGCTGCCTTCTCACACATCTCATGTGAAATGATTGTCCCCCTGTTCTGGGCACCTTGAATACTGGGTTTAGTTTTGGGCCCCTCACTCCAGGAAGGACATTGAGGGGCTGGAGTGTGCCCAGAGAAGGGCAATGAAGCTAGTGCGGGGTCTGGAGCACAAGTGCTGAATGGCTGAGGAACCTGGGGGGGTTGAGCCTGCAGAAAGGGAGGCTCAGGGGAGACGTTCTTCCTCTCAACAACTCCCTGACAGGAGGTTGGAGGGAGGAGAGGGAGGGTCGGTCTCTTCTCTCCAGGAATAAGCGACAAGATGAGAGGAAACAGCCTCAAGTTGCACCAGGGGAGGTTGAGGTTGGCCCTGAGGAACAATTTTTTCCATGTTGGGGTTGTCCAGGCCTGGCCCAGGCTGCCCAGGACAGTGGTGGTGTCCCATGGAGCCATGCTGAGGTGCTGCTGAGGGACAGGGTTTAGTGGGGACCTGGCAGTGCTGGGGGAATGGTTGGACTCAATGATCTTAAAGGTCTTTTCCAGCCAAAATGATTCTGTGACTCTGTGATTGCCGTTTTCTTTTTGGGATCTGAAGGATCGCCCAGCTCAAGTGGTGGAACAGGAGTGTCAATATAAATAGCAGACACCCGTGTGTCCGCGACAGGCAGTGAGAGATGATTACCTGAGGCAACCGCCTGTTTTAAAAAGGTATTTAATACCCTCTAAATTCAGTGCTGAAGGCGTGCCATCAATTTGTGACCTTCCTTTGCTTGATAATGAAATGAAATGGAGAAGGATACAGAATTTTCATTTCTCAGACCTGTCAGTATTCTATAGGTTTTGTGGTCTGCCGAGCTGCTCCTCTGAAAAGGCAGTGAAACCACTGCTTTTTCTAATGCGGGGCACCGGATGCGCTGGAAGAAGGATTTCCAGTGAAATGTGCGTGCTTAAGGGAAACAAGTTGAGATAAATTAATTTCTTGAGTCTTCTTTTATAATGCAGTTTGGGTTTCTTTGCATCTATGTCTAGAAAATAGGATTTTAAAGTCTAGATCCAGGTAGTCTGTACTTGCTTGTAATCGGATTTATGGCAATCGATGCAAACTTTACACGCTTGTCTTTTCAGAAGGTTGATCTCTGATTTTTGCAGTTGTTACTATTTTCTGTATCCAGTGAAAGAAGGGGAAGTTATTAAACACTCACTCGATACTGAGGAAAATACTGTCCCAGACTGTTCCTGGGCTATAATAAGGCACAGCACTTCACTGACGTGCTCTTCTGGGTTTTTACGTTTTTGATAATCCTCCTCCTCCTCCTCCTAATACCACAGAGCAGATGTAGCTTAGGGAGCTGAATTCTTTCCTGTTGACAGTGCCGGGGACAGAATTGTTTGCTTAGTTCCAGTCAGACACACTTTTGTACATGATGAGGTGGCAGAGATGTTGCCGTGGGCATCATTTGGCCTGTCAGAGTTTTATTACTGGTGATTCATGAGATACAAAGAGACTCGGAGGCCAGGCTGAGTTTCCAGGGCTGGTGGTTCTCAAAAAGACGCCGTAGTTCTGTTTGCTGATGAGCGGAAAGCATTTTGTTATGAACTCTCCTGCACATCTAGAATGTTTGAATAGTGGTTTTTCAAGTCTCTTTAATCAGAGGCTATTCCTGGCTAAATTCCCCATTGCATTTGTGGGTTTGGTGTCTTGCATGTCAATTGTATTACAGATGAAATTCCTCAACTGTCATGAGTGAAGATAGATGCTATCCGCTGTGGAGCAGAGCTCACAAAGGGCCATCCCTTCGCCTCCAGTAGAAACCTCCTCAGCACCAGCCTGGGGGTTAGGTCAGCAATGCTCTATCTCAGTGTTCCACCAGCGCGGAATGGAGGATCCAGGCGATGTTACAAAAGGACTGAATTAGCGAATGGCAGGATCGACAGACTGATCATTGCCTCTTACTGTTACTCACCGATTTCGAGTACAGTCTTCCATAGTTTTCTTTGCTTAAACTTCAGCGCAGTTCCAGTTTAAACTGTGTATTGGACAAAATAAAGGTTATGTTCTAATGTGTGTTCAGCACATTTTAATAGAGGCAGTACACATCCCCCGAGAGATAATCCTAATTTCCTGTTCTGATGGGAAAACTTGGGAAATAGAACCCTCTTGGGACATCAGAGGTATTTGCTTGTTTTGTTTCATGGCTCATACACATCCTGTGGAGACATATCAGTGGCTTTTCCCTTCTGATTTCATTTTTTTCTCACTTTCCTCCTTTTTCAGATCCGTGGCCATCACGTGGCTCAGCTGGATCCCCTTGGAATTCTGGATGCAGACCTGGATTCGTTTGTTCCATCTGACTTAATCACTACAATCGATAAACTCGGTGCGTACGCTGTGCACCTTGTGGTTTGCAACAGTCATTTGCTCTTGTTTTGTTGGGCCAAGGTGATTCAATAAGGCATTTCTACCTTTTTTTCTTGCTGGTGTCATGAAATAGTTTCTTTGAGCATCTGTTAGGAGGCTCAAACTTGGGGATGAAGGAATTTTCTCCTCTGAGATCACAGGTGAGATTCCTGTGAATACACTTCTGATGAATTCTGTGTCATCTGTTGTGTATTTTGGCTTTTGTAACTGCGTAATAGTTAAGTTAAATATTTTCTTAAACTATATTCTCAGCCAGAACAAGTTTAGAAATGTCTAAATCAAGATGGGGCGATGTGCTTAGACAAGCTCTTGTTTTAGCTGGGAGGGTGGGGGACTTAGTAGTTGTGTTCAAACAATAACTGCTTAATTAAACTGTTTCTTTTTTTAGGTCTAGACTAAAGTCCGTTGTACTAACAGATGTCTCCAAAATACTCATACTTCAATTTTTAATCTGTTACCTTCTTTCTTAATGTTTCTTTACTAAACTTGCTTCGTGGCGGTTTGGAAAACAACGCTGGTTTCATTTTTGTCTCCTGCCCTGCTTTGCAAATGGATAACGTCCCTGCTGTAGGGTTTTATGGTTTGCATGAGTCAGATTTGGACAAAGTCTTTCAGCTGCCTACAACCACCTTCATAGGAGGAAATGAGAACAGTCTGTCTTTGCGGGAGATCATCAAACGGCTGGAGGTCAGTGAGACAATTTTTGGTTTGTGGCTGTTTTCATCCAGATGGAAGTGAACTTCTTCCAGCTGCCAGACACAAAAAACTTATAATTTGGCAGTTATTAATAGAGGATGTAAAGAATTCAAATGACATCAAAAACGACCCTCGTATGGTTTCTAGAGATGGCAGCGCCATTAGCTTATTTCCCTGGATGACTGAAATACATAGACAAGGGAGAGTGTAAAAGAGGTGTAAAATACCAAGGTAGTAAGCGTTGGCTATTCCCGATTGTGCTTTCCAGGATTTTGGAGTACTGCAATGGTAGAGGTTTTGTTGCAGGGTAGTGAAATCCAATGGAGTAAAAAGGGCGAAGGGTGAGGAAGTGCTTTAGAGGACAAAATACAGAACTGAGTTACAAGAATATAAAAAGAAAGTAATTACTGAGCATATAACATGGATCTGACCCATTGTAAGTGTGAGAGAGTGTGCTGACTTGCATGTTGGGCTAGCGCATGAGCTTAGCTGAAGCATGGTAGGTTGCGAAGCCTCAACATCTCTGTTGGGCATTTGAGCTTTGCATTTCTCTTTTGGGTTTTGCACTTCCAGCATGTCTGTGCAGCAATTTGCAATTTGCAAAGGGGAGATAAAACATCTGAAGCATCTTTGCGTTTGTCCCTGTCCTTTCTCTGCTATCAGCTGCTTGGATTCTCTCTCAGATTTTCAGCCTTCGAGGCTCCACAGTTTTCAGATAATTCATGAGGCTTCATAGCCGTCTTCTCGTTGTCTTTATTGCTTGATTTCAGGTGACATTTAAAAAACACAGGGTAAATTTTGATAAATGACTGGAAATCTTTGCTGGTGCCTCTAAAGCAAAGGCTCTGTTGTGCCTGTAGGAAGAGCAGCAAGTTGGGTGAAGTGTGCCAGTCAGTTTAAGGCAGGTCTATTGGCCAACTTTGAATGTGTTAGAAATGAGGATCTTCCAGATTCAAGGATCTGAAATGTTACTGTGTAGAGAAAGCTTCCTGGCACAACTCTGGATAGAACAAAATAATTTTCTTGCTTATAGGATTGGTGTGGGGAAGATACAGTGGAAGTGGAAGACGACAGTAACTTTCAGAAGAGTAATATAGACAGAAAATACAGTTTAAAAAAAAAATATTTATTTGTGGACCGTTAGCTCTTAAAGCTTCTATGTTGGTGCTTTTCCATCCCAGAATACCTACTGCCAACACATTGGCCTAGAATTCATGTTTATTAATGATGTGGAGCAGTGCCAGTGGATCCGGCGGAAGTTCGAGACGCCGGGAGTGATGAAGTTTACTAACGAGGAAAAAAGGACTCTGCTGGCAAGGCTGGTGCGCTCAATGAGGTACGCTGGCGCGGTGCTGGGCAGCGGCTCTGACTTCTAGGGGCAAGCTGGTGTGCTCTGTGAACTGCTGAGGTTTTCAGATGGGTGAGATGTTGACACGAGCGTAGTTTGGCTCACTGGGATGCCAGCACTCTCTTTGGGAAGCTGTGCCAAGACGGGGCTGGGTTTGAGAGGCATAGTACTAGTCGAAGTCCTGGTTTTTCCCTTTCCCTTTTGAGGCGTGCCGAGGTATGCTGTGCTGTCACAGGACCTGGCCGCAGGGGTTTGGGTCTCTGCAGCAGATGAAAAGCATGTTTGGAAACAGCTTGTGGATTGTTTCCGTTTTGGCTGTGTGTATGGAAGTAGTGTGATCCCAGAGACTAGTTACCCTCTCACACCCAGAGCAAGACTGTCTTCGCCGGCGCAGGATTTATTCCAGTTCTTACCATCTGAATCAGTGTGCCTATCCTTTGATAAACACAAGTGTCAGAGACTTATAAAAACACATTTTTATCAAGCTTCTGTGTTCAAAGACTTCAAAATGAAGTGCTCGCTGGGGGCGTTGGAAGATATCTTTGCCCGAAGTTCTGTTTGCCATTATTATACTGAGATTGTTTGGTTAAAAGTTTCATTTAAACAGAAATAAAAAAGTCATGTGATGCTCAAGTGAATGTTGCACTTGAGTAAGCTTGCTTAGCAAGCCCTCGGTATAAACCACCTCCGTTTATCTTGAGATAAGAATTTGTGCCTTTATTCCTGCCTGTCTAAGCTGTGGAAAGATCTGGGGTTTCTAGTAGCATGAAGGAGCCAAATGTTCATCTCCTGCTACGTTAGTTGTCTGCTGAGAAGGGAAGCAAAAAGTTTGACAGAAGTTTCTATCCAGCTATCTCTAGCATGCTTTTTTTTTTGGTCTGAAAATGATGAAGAAAAAAATCTAGTTTTGTGGAAAACTGGTTGTGCTCTCGAGATTTGTGGCTTTGTCAAGCAGATGGTCATCACTTTGCTGAAGAATACCGCCTTCAAAACTGTTCATTCCAAGTACTACATCGTTCAGGTGCTGGAAATGGAATTTTAAAGTAGGGCAGACTTCTCCCTGGGTACTGAATACCTGCGATGACAGCGGGTGACCTGCCAGTCATTGTGAACTCACGGTGGCATAGAGAGGGGACCTGTGAGACGTGACGGTGAAAGATCATCTTTCTGCACACATAACTAAGGAACTTTCTGCTTGTCCACTGCAGCTGCACAGAGGAGGAGAAGGGTGTGTGCACCACTTTGATTTGCCATCTAGGACTTGCTGTTAACATGGGACCCCACTTCCAGTTCGTATAAACTGTCATAGCCCCGCAGACTTCCTCAAGGAATTCTGGCAGCGTAGCTCAGCTGAAGGGCTGGCTTGTTGCTGAGGTGACTGAGCTCTAAGGGTGCTGATGGGTGAGCTAAGGAAAGCCTTCTGGCCACTCTTCATTTCCCTGCTTTTAGGACTTCAGTCCAAAGAGGTGAATGTCAGCATTGTCAGTGAGGAGTAAGCTGAGTATTCATGGACTGTGGCAGTGTTACGAGCCGAGGCATTGTGCAGATGATGCATCCAGGATTTCCACCGAGACCTACTTTCTTCGCCTTTTCTATCTCCAAGCTTCACAATATATAATCCTTTCAGCGTTGGTTAAAAGGTGCTTTTTAACCACTCACATTGCCCCTGGCTCAAACGCATCAAAGAATGAAAGAACACAGAGCTGTAAAGGATTAACATCTTTCCCTGCTGAAGCTGAGGTGAAGATAGCAGTGTCCTAATTCTTGACACATTACCAGCCGTTACATCCCGCAGTCTGAGAGCCCCTGAATGGGACCGATGAGACAGGCGTGCTTCCTGCTTGGGGGGCTCTGCAAGTATTTCATGGCTAGTTCCAGAAAATACAGGTTCTCTGTTACGTTTTCTTCAATCCACAGAAGAGACTGCTTTGCTGGCACGGCCTTCCCAGTGGTCAGCATACATTTTGTGTGCATGGGAAGGAGCAGAGTTCAACCTGGGAAGTGAATTTTGTCTGAGGCGGAGGTTATTCTTCCTGTCTGAGTGGTTTCAAAGTCCTGGTAAATACTTCTCAGATGGAGGAGAAAGAAAACTTAGTTCTCTCCTATGTCTCCCTCCCTAGACATGACTTAGTTCAGAGGCCTAAACCTGTGAATTCACAGATGTTTTAAAACACCATAATGTAATTTTATTTGCTAAAAGATGTTTGACAATAAGTATCTGCTTCAATATCTTAATACAAACACTGTCTCTTGGTTTTGGGGGTTTCTTTTTGGCGAAGATTTGAAGACTTCCTGGCTCGCAAGTGGTCTTCCGAAAAGAGATTTGGTTTGGAGGGATGTGAAGTGATGATTCCTGCTCTTAAAACCATCATTGATAAATCCAGTGAAATGGGAATCGAGTACGTTATAATGGGGATGCCTCACAGGTAATGACAACGGAAACCCCCAACAGATGGGCTTATTGTCTTAAGACAAGCTTTGGGTCCTAGAATTTTATTAACTAAGTTGATAGTAGAGAAGCTGGGGTCACAAGAGTCAGTCATGGCACATAGTGGGAATGCGGGACTGGAACAAATACCTGTCGGTGAGGGGCTACTGGCCTCATAGGTAAATTCTAGCCAGACTCACTTCAGTGTGCCTGGAAGCTGCAAGCAAATGTGGCAGCAGCCGTGGGCTCTATCCCGTGGCACAGAGCCTAGAGCTGAGACACCTTGGCCAGATCGTACCGAACTTCCTTTTGCAGTCTGCAAAATCCTTTGGGATTCACTGGAGGAGCTTGGCAATGGGAAGGAGAAGGGTCGAATGAAGGGTTTCAGGTTCAGAAGTTTGAACTTCTTACTTGCAAATTTCTGTCAGAGGGGCTTGCTGATGTTCTGTTTTATGCCATTAACTCTGTTGTCACCATTTTTGAGACAGAACTGTGTTTGGAATTTTCTTAGAGGAAGGCTGAATGTGTTGGCTAATGTAATCCGAAAGGAGCTGGAGCAGATCTTCTGTCAATTTGATCCCAAACTTGAAGCAGCTGATGAGGTAAGATGCTTCTTCAACAGATCTATGTAAAGAGGTCAGCATTCAAGGTAGTTCATAGTCATTTTGCTCGTGGCTATTATGAAAATAGCATTGTCAGCTGCCAAAATGCATTGTCGTCTTTTCCAGTTTGAGGAATGCGATTCAGTGAAGTTTCTTAACAAATGTAAAGATTGTACCTCCACCATGCAGAAGGTGTCTCAGGAGTGGTTATAGATAAGTGAGTTCCAGGTCATTTGACTGAGATCGTAATCTCTAAGCGTCTTTCTTTTGGTTTATATAGCTGAAATTAGTATCAATATTCCATAAATATTTATGCAATATTGGATCGTGACACTAAGATAAGAAAATAGGAACGGTGTTCCAGTTTGAAAGTACTGATGCACAAATAGCCTGAGACGTTTTTGAGGCGAAGCACAGATTTGAGGCGTAGTCTGGCAGGTGAAGCTGTTGTGAATCGCATTCCTGAACCGTGACTACGTCTCTCATGTTAGGGGTCTGGGGATGTAAAATACCACCTGGGAATGTACCACGAGAGGATCAACCGAGCAACAAACAAGAAAATCACTCTCTCCCTGATGGCTAACCCCTCCCACTTGGAGGCCGTTGATCCTGTCGTGCAAGGGAAGACGAAAGCTGAACAGTTTTATCGCGGGGACACAGCAGGCAAAAAGGTAAAGAGTGTTTAATATTTTATAAGCACTACAGAAATTTGGAGCAAAGAAATCCTGCCGAGAAGCTTAAACTGCAGTTCTGCTTTGTGATACGTGGGTGTGTCATCTCCCTCTTAGGTTATGTCCATACTGTTACACGGGGATGCTGCCTTTGCTGGACAAGGAGTGGTGTATGAGACCTTCCATCTTAGTGACCTCCCATCCTACACCACGAACGGCACTATTCATGTTGTGGTCAACAACCAGGTAACGAGTAGAGCGTTTTCCAGTCAATTTGTCTGCCAAATAGTTGCTGATGCATTTCTTTTTATTCTTGTTTGCTGTTAGGGGGATGCATTGTCCCCTCTGTTCGTTAGAATGGTTAGGATGTGCCTGAAAATATCGAGCAACTCTGTGTGGATGATGTTTTATCACCTACCTTTATTTCATTCAATTTATAACACTTAATGGGATGAGGTTTGCTTCGTTTTGGTTTTAAGGGAGCAAAAAGAAAATGAAAAGCTGGTACTGCTGCTGTGTAAGTGACTATTAAATGGAAACCTCAAGCATCCAAAACGAGGTAGAGGGAGGTGCCCAAATTATTTTAATGGAAGTTTCTGGTATTTTTAGATTGGCTTTACCACAGACCCCCGTATGGCCCGTTCATCTCCATATCCTACTGATGTTGCTCGCGTGGTCAACGCTCCCATATTCCACGTGAACGCTGATGACCCCGAAGCGGTGATGTATGTGTGCAGTGTAGCTGCAGAGTGGCGGAACACATTCAATAAAGATGTGGTGGTTGACTTGGTAAGTCTTGGTTTTCCTGACTCTTCACTCTGTGTTTTTTGTACTACTCTCCTATTTTCCTGTGGCTTAGCAGACCCAGTCAAAAAAACATATTTCAATTTTAATGGCCTTTAGTTACTTTTGTTTTAAAAAACCAAACAAGAGGCCTGCAAGATTCCATAAACGTTTTTATACCATAAACCTCCTAAAATCTCTGTAAAACCGTGGAGGGAAAGATTTCATTTTACTTTTCTTTTCTTACAGAAACAATCTTTTCCTCTGTAGGTTTGTTACCGCAGGAGGGGGCACAATGAAATGGATGAACCCATGTTCACCCAGCCTCTGATGTACAAGCAGATTCATAAGCAGGTGCCGGTGCTGAAGAAATACGCTGACAAACTGATTGCAGATGGGACTGTGACGCTGCAGGAGTTTGAGGTACACGTCACCAGAGTTAAAGGGAACTGAACAAGCTGTCAGTAGGAAGACACAACTGTCACTGAATGCTGTCTGCTTAAAAACCTGCCTCTCATTACTGTGACAAGTCTTCACCCTTTGACTCTTTCTGATTCAATTTGGTTTGGATTTTCATGTAAAATAGATAGTGGTGGTGTAAGAAAAGGACTGAAAGTGCTGTGAGTAATTAATCCATATTGCACAGAAAAAAATTGGCTTCAGTGTTGAGATTTGTGGAAGGTGATTAGATGTGAATGTCGGAGATGGAGGCATGTGTCAGCTGTTCTTCACCTCTAGGACCTTGATTCAGCAGTAAGAGAGTCCTTGAATGTTCATAGGAACGATTGCAGCTTCCCAGTGATGAACCTGGTCAGTAGTGCAATAAGATCCGGTGTGGCCAGCAGCTTGTGGGCTAGGCTCTCCTAGCCAGACTAGTTTCCTAGGAGGTTCTTTTCTAGTCTTTAGTGGCTTCTGTAGCCAGAAGAATAAGAGCTGGTTAATGCTGATCTTAGAAGTATGACTGTAAATTATATTCGGTGCTTCAGTTCTGTCTCCATTCTAGAGCAGTGCTTGCAACTTCAGCTCTTGGTTCTCTTCTCCATAAAACCTGTCCGCAAACTAAATAACTCATTTAGAGTAATGTGGGCAAGCATATTTCTAGAAGGCAGTTTGATCCTAGAGAAAATGAAATCGTTTGTTTGCGTAGTTGTAACTAAATTTTCTTCAGGAGTTAAATAGCTGTTCTTTATCCTACTGAATGGTAGGTGTCATCTGTAAGATACAGGAACTTTGTCCGTTTTAAAAAGCAAGTTTTGTTCTACAGGAAGAAATTGCAAAATACGATAGAATATGTGAAGAAGCATATACTAGATCTAAGGATAATAAGATCCTACATATCAAGCACTGGCTTGATTCACCTTGGCCTGGTAAGAAGTGTCCTTTCACCTATTCTAGTGTTTTCTAGGAGTCTTAAATGGTTTGTATCAGACAATGTTCCTCTGGAATAGAATATGTGACCTTTGGTTTGCCCCTGTTAATGCTAAATAAAACAGTCTGCCAGATCACCTTGAAGGAGATGCTTTTCAGAAAAAAAAAAAAAGGCCAAGTGAGGCGTGACTTTGGAAAAGACATCTCTTTGGGTTAGCAGAGAGGTGTTTTCCTGTAATATTAACTGTCCGTGCCTGCAGGAAGAAGGAGAATGTCTCATGCTCCTTATTTTTTTTGAGGGATTGAGGTGCCATATGCCTTTTATCGGCTGCCTCTGCCCACACATTGTTGGACTTCACAGGGATTGAAAGCAGAAACAAAACGAATCGTTGTGTGCTTGTAAGATCAAGTTCCATTGTCACACAGGCAACCAAAATGATTGCAACTCCCGTCTAAAGGTGAAGAATGAGGTTTTGGCCGCTGCTTCAAATCTCTTGTGAGAGCCGCGAGGTTTTAAATACATTGTGGATAGTGTAGATATCTTCATCAGGCCTTGAACATCTCACCAAATGTTCTACTTCCAGGATTCTTCAACGTGGATGGAGAACCCAAGAGCATGTCCTGTCCCCCCACTGGCATTTCAGAAGACCTGCTGACTCACATTGGCAATGTAGCCAGCTCAGTGCCTGTCAAAGACTTCAAAATACACGCAGGTCAGCTGGAGCCTCGGGTTCTCCTAGGGGCTGCGGTTTGCTTAGATTTTATATTTCTGCACACGAGCTGCTGTTGGGCCGTTTCCCAAAGAGGGAAATGCCTGTGACTTTTATTTTACCTCTTCCACCCTGTGGGCAAGGAGAATATGATAGTTAAGGTCCTGCTGCTTGTTCTCAGCATAATGTTCTTTCAGTATCACGCCACTTTGTTCCCTACCTCGTTAAAATAGATTTTCCTCTGAGGGAGGTTAAAGTCTCTGGGTAACATTCAATTAATGCCTCCTTTCAACCTTCAGGTCCTGGTGGATAATGCTTCCTCCATGCCGTGTGTTTGTGGGACTTACTGGGAAGTAAGGCACCCATCTCAGAAAGCACTGTTAATGGGGTTTTCACGCTAAAAGCAGTGATAGTTTGAGGTCCACTTAAGACAGTTTTCTTGCAGTTAGATAAGTCTACTCAGAAATACAGCTTGGTCTTTTCAAGCCTGGCAACACTGCTGATATACCATGAGCCTAATTTTAGTCCAGCTGAACGGACTCTGTGTGGGCAGATTTGGGGGGGAACTAGAAGGGGAAAAGCACTTTTGAAGTACTTTGTCCTTCTGCTAGAACGAAATGGCTTAACATCTCACAGTCTTTCAACAAACACCTGGAAGATTATTTTGGTTTATCACATGTTTAGTATATTCTAAAGACAAAATTATTTTTTTTTACTTAAAATTTTTACTTTAAATGCAACGATTTCCATGAGCCAATAGTTATTTCTAGAAAGAGAGGGTGGTTTTTGCAAAAACAACATAGGGAAATGTGGGACAATAACAACGAGGACGCTTACCGAAAGCATCAGTGCAGATGTGGAAATAAGATGGTGTCAGTGGCACTGAATACACCAGGCTTACAGCCTCAAAGCTGGGAGCTTTCAAGTTTTTATTCCCTTTAAAAGTGCCAGTGTTGTAACTTGTGTTTTGGCTTAGCCAAGTTCTAAAATCCTCCCTGTAAAAATCCAGCTGTTGGTTAACAACTGAAAATCCATTGGGAGCTGCTCTGATTTCTGATTTATATGAGATTCATAGTATTGATTAATCCAGCCCATTTCACTTTGTAACATCTCCAAAAGTCCAAGACAACAAATGCTAAGAAAAAATGAAAGAGAAGAAAATCGTGAAGCCAGTAGCTGATATTTTCCGTTTCTTGTAAAACAGTACTTAACTGTTAGAGATGTGAAAATAAATCTTTAGCAAGGAGTATTTCGCCATGGGTCTTCCTAGTTGTCCTCAGTAGTTTCTGACACAGCCAACCGTATTTTCTTCTAAACCAAGGCATGAACATTAAGCAGACCTTTGCTGGGAAACAAGTTCTTTTACTTTGCTAGCAGTTTCAGGGCTAGAAGAACAATGCGTAAACCCTGTTACGATCTGCGTTTAACTGAGCCGGTGGGGAGGGGGAACGGTGAATGTCGTGTGAATATAAAGTGGGTCCATTGATTCTGATCTTTATTCCAATGCAGGACTCTCTCGGATTTTGAGAGCCCGCCTGGAAATGACCAAGAACAGGGTTGTTGACTGGGCCTTGGCAGAATACATGGCTTTTGGCTCTGTTCTGAAAGAAGGGATCCATGTCCGCCTAAGTGGGCAGGATGTGGAGAGGGGTACCTTTAGGTGAGTACTGAGATGACTGCGAAATGCTGTCCCAGTCTTAAAGAAACACCTCGGCAGTTTTTAAACAATATGGTCCCTGAGGGGATGGGGAAGTTGAGGCTATACAGCGTTAATCCAAATGTGGTGGAAGAGAATTTTCCAGAACAATCATCCAGATTTTCTTGATGTTTAAGATAAAAATAATGGTTATGCTCACAGCAATGTAGGGAAAAAACAAAAAACCCATGTGTTCAAATAAAAAGCTATTCAGACTGGTGAAGTCTAGCTAAGGATTCCTGAGCCATCTGGGTTTTATCATTCAGTCTTTTAGAATAGGAGTGAAAAAGCATTCAAATAAGTTCTTGTGAAGTTGAGGACTGAAGCTGGTACTGCAGACGTTTGATTTCTAGTGCCCTGGTTCTGCTTTACCACTGGATTCTGAGTTTGCCTGATGAGTAGTGAGATTACAAAATACTAGCCTATGGTGTGATTATGAATCCTCATTCTGAATGTGATAGGGCAGTTGGACCGTGAAGGGTGAGATTTAAAAATGCCTCAGACCTGAGGAAGTCAGAGGATGTTCAGCTACTCTGTCCCACAGAAGTGGACACTGTAGAAATGCGTGATACTTAACGCTGCTGTACTATGTGCAGGCTCATCTCATCGGAGCAGTAGGTAGAAAAGTTAACGTGTGGTACAAGCACATCTAAGAGATGCTGCAGTTCTTGGTAAAGCTGTGCCTTTTTAGCTGTGATTGAGTGTCTCTGTCGTATATAATGAAGGCGATCAACTTCCCTCACAACTGAAGACATTCGCAAGTGCTGGTGTATACATCGCGAACACACAGGAAATAGATGTCATTTTGTACTGAGAAGACCTTTCTTCACCCCAGAAATCCCTGAAGTGCGTAATGTCTCACATCTCTGGGACTAATTGAAGAGGAAGTATCAGCTAGAATTTGGGAAGAACTGGAGGTGCTGTGTTGCCATCACAAAAACACCATGATGGGAGGGCTTTTGCCATGCTGGGGTCCCTGCAGCGCTGGCAGTGTTCAGTGTCACAGCTCCCTTTCTTCCCGTTTCAGTACTCAACACGATCAATAGAAGCTCGATAAAGCTGCAGATAGGACTGGGAAGGAAAGGGGGAGGGAGAGAGACTTGATTCTGTACTGGTTTGTTGTCAGTAAACCCAACAATCACGTGGTATCTGACTTGTGCGTCCGTGTGTCTCTGCTCGCTGTAATCACTTTTTGCTGGGGAAACACAACACTTTGTGCTCGTTGCAAAAGATTATTCGTGCCTTAATGCTGCCTGGTGAGTTATTTCCCACTTTTCACCTCTTCCTTCCCTGGGCTGCTCTTCCAAAATACTGTCTTTTCCTGGCCTTATATTGTTGACTTCTAAATAAATTTCGGAGCTCTTTTATAGCAAAGGGAAGGACAAAAAGATCCAGTCTTCAGCTGGCAGCTCTACAAGCCACGGTGGTTGCTGCCGGTATAACCATCCTTTGCTCGCAGTTCTAAAGCCAGACATATTGGTGTGATTCACTCAGTTAATCTGCTCAGGGAGTTAATGGATGACAGTAATTACTGCCGTCATCTCTGGTTTGGTAGCGTTCCTCGGTGCCCCATTCTCATGCTGATGAATGGTGGTCTAGAGGACTATAAATGGTGCACGCCAGTGGCAATAGCAGGGAAGAGGGTAGAACTGCTTCAGGTCTTGGTGCTGAGATGAGATGAGACTACATTTTTGCCTAAAAGACAAACAGCAGTTGTTTTAAGGAAAAGATAAATAGAATTTGCCAGGGAGGCAGAGTGAAGTGCTTTTTATAACAATTATGTTCTTCTGTGTGGTTCTTGTTTACTTTAATAAGACTGTTTTATAGCAACCCCCTCCCCTCTCTCCTCAGTTCTGCTAGTGATGAGCTATTTTCTGTTTCTGTGGGTGCTTGAGAACCAGCCTGGATAGGCAGTGAAAGTCCTCACAGCGCAGCAGTTGTGTTTAGACACGTGGTTGTGTCACTGTTCCAGCAACACGTGCCCTCTAGAACGTAGCTGTGGTGGTTGAGCTTTGAAGATAGCTCCGCTAAAGTCCAAAGTTACACTTAGCTAATAAATGTCTTTGAACGACTGTTTGCAGCCATCGTCACCATGTGCTTCATGATCAAGAAGTGGACAAGAGGACGTGTGTTCCCATGAACCATCTCTGGGAGCAGCAGGCCCCCTACACCGTGTGTAACAGCTCCCTTTCTGAGTACGGCGTCTTGGGTATGTCCAAGGGGAATTCCTCCAGATCCGCTTGTGTTCTCGCAGGGCTCAAACAACAGGCTTCAGCAGATGCGGTGATGTGTTCTTCAGGACTAATAATAGTGATATTTTTAGCTGTTAAGAACTTTAAATCCCTTATGTCTGAGGTGTTTTCAAACAGTAGAGTAAATTGATAGAAATAGTTGATAAGAGATGATTTTTTAATATTTTTTTTTTTTACTAAAAATGCCATGTTTATGTGTTGAAGTGATTTTATAATTAAGTTTCCTCTCCCTTGCCAACTTTGACATAGCAACCTCTTCCAACATGTTTACCCTTGTGTGTTATATCCACAGAGAGAAAGTGCCCTAAAATATGGGGGGGGGGGGATGGATTGTGACAGAATATTAAGAATTTAGTTTCTAACAGTACCTCAGAGGCATTTGGGGAATTCCCTTAGTTTCTGTGAGTTGGAGCTAAGTAAAAATGGGTTGAACAGCCCAACATTATAAACCAGGTTGTTGAGCTGTTAGATCCAGCTAGGGTGGAAGTGCTCTCTTAAAATGACACTCTGGTAAGACCGATTTCACTGAGAAATAAACCAAAGACAGTCTTGTGTGGTTCAAACAACTGCTCGTGTTTTCTATACAGGAAGCTGTGGAGTGGGTGCGTGGGGGCGTTAAATCGGAGTATTTACCAGCCTCTGATAACTTTGTTTGACATCCGGTGCCGTCTGGTTTTAGCTGTGTCCAGATTATTACCATTTAGTTGTGCCTCCACTCGTCTAGCTGTAAATTTTCCCTTTTACCGAAAGTGAGTGGCTGGGAGTGTAAGTGATTGTAGTGTGGATTCCTCATCCAGGAGGTGGGATTCTCTCTGTCAGGTTCAGTGCTGGCTCTGGGAGGTCTTGGGCTGCAGCATCCTCTGCTGGGAACTTCCAGGGAACATCCAGGCAAGAAAGCCTTGGAACTAGTGCGTAGTTCAGCAGACTCGTGAACCGCCAGACCTGGAGTACAGCCTTTTCAAGGGGGAAGGTCACGTTTAAACCGAAAGACAGAGGGAAGAGGACAGGTAGTGATTAAAGCTGGTTTTTCGCAGTACACTCCTAGGGAGAGCGATGTACTATTACCACTCATTCAGAGCAATGTATTTTTAAGGTTAGAAGTAGCAAATACAATTATCTGTCAGAAGTGGTGTGAGGAAATACAATGGACTGTAGTAACCAAGGACCAGATTCTCAGTGGCATCTACATGGAGCGCTAAGACAGCATCAAGTCTTTCTGTTTCATAGAGTCAGCCACCATTTGGTCATTAACTTCACTTTCTCCTGGGCTCTATCTGGGATTATGAAAGGGAGCGTGTCCTTCCATCAACCCCTAGATATTCCATTAAACGTAGCACAAATCCGTCTTTACCTTCCCTCATTCTGACATCCAGTCCCCGTTCTGAGAAGCCATCTATAACCATTAGTTAACACTCATGCCTGAAGTCGCTTTGAAATCATATTGAATTAAGCTGCAGCCTAAGTTACACTAGTTGAAAAACTACCGTTCTTATGACAATCCTGAAAAGTGCTGTGGGGAGAGCCCCAGCGTAGTACGCTGTGTAAGCTGCCACTTGGCGTGACAACACCTCCTTCTCTGCCAGAGTGATGGAAGAACAGTGAGGGAGCACAGCAGGAACTGGACTAATAGAAACAAGCATTTCTGCTACGCCTGTCATCTTGGGACCTTAATGAACTTCGGCAATTAAAACATTAGTTGTGCAACCTTAGTCAAGTGCGGTGTATTTTCCTTTCCTCTCTCCCCTCAGTTTGGGAGTTTACCAAAGTGCTGTGCTGGGCCCTGGTCCCCTGTGCCCTGGTGTGCTCAGAGTGGTGTTGAGGAGCCGGCTGGTGGGTCTCCACCACCCTTTGGGTGTGCAGGTTCTTCACTGGTTGGTCTCTGAAAGCTGCATCTTGCAGCCTGCTTGTCTTGGCTCTGGATCTCCTCAAGCTTAAACCTGTTCTCTGTTTTTCTAGCTGCGTAGGAGTTAATCCTTTAAACTCGCAGAGTTTGCACAGCACTCTGAAGAAATGTTCAGTTCTTGTCACTGCAAACTCAAACAATAAAAGTTTGCAAGGTCTCTGCTGTGTTTTTTTTAACCCTTTAATCTGGTCTGAGGTTTAGCCCTTATGAGGAACCTGGTAGGAACCTGCTACCCTGTGGTGCCTGTCCCATGTCTAGAACTCAGGAGTCTTTCTAGCTCGAGTTGCCTTCCCTGACCTGGGCTCAGCTGATGCCCCAACAGATCCCTTTCAGGAGCAGCACTTCACCCGCTCCTGGGCTGTTCTCCTTGCATCTCTCTGGTCTCTTTCCACCACTAATTTTGGATAGAGTTTCCCCGGGATTTTTATGGCTGTCAGGAAGCTTGCAGAAGGCTTTTATGTTAGGATCACACTTTGCAATGCAGCTTCGCCTGGGACATTGTCACCTTGTGGAGATTATTAGCACAAAGTGGGCAACAAGAGAGGAAATGAGAAACTACACTTTTTTCCACATGAATCTTAGGGGTGATTTGGGTCCATGAAACAGAATTACGTGTGTGCTCTGATGGGGTTTTACATACACATGGCGCTCCATACTCTGTGAAGAGCACTGTGATTATCAGTAACTCCAAGTGGTCAAGGCCTTGGTTTGTTCTCTAGAAGCTAGACTATCCATCCTCACAGAGAGCAGCATATGCTCAAGTAAGTCTTGAACATATTGCATATTTTCTCAACCATGTCACCCAATCAGTAGAAATGGTCTCTTAATGCTTGTGTAAAATTAGAATGGGATTCAAGCCTGTCTAGGGAAATCTATTTTTCAGATGCCTTTGGGAACCCGCACTGAAGGTATTGTGGAAATTTTTCCGCTGTTTGCATTGTGTTAAAAACAATGGGATCACACAAATGCAGAGATTTAAACTACGTTCTGAAAGAAAGGCCAGAGGACTGGGCGGCAGCAGCCGTCCCCTGGTGAGGCACCGTCGTGGTGACTCGCGGGGAAAGCTCTGGCTCACCGCTCCCCTTTTGGCCTCTGACTTGCTGGCTGCCTTTTGGCGTGAACACGAGCAGCTGCTGGAGTCATGGATGGACTGTTCAGGGTTCAGCAGCCCAGAAGCCAAGTGACTCAAACTTTCTTGCCATAGAGATGGTAAACTAAAGCCGGGTTGACTTGAAGCTCTTGTTGCATTTTCTCTCATGCAGTTGATTTCTAATTCTCGTACTTGTTTGGTTCTCAGGTTTTGAACTTGGCTTCGCTATGGCGAGTCCCAACGCCCTGGTGTGCTGGGAGGCCCAGTTTGGCGACTTCCACAACACAGCGCAGTGTATAATAGACCAGTTCATCAGCTCTGGCCAGGCCAAGTGGGTTCGTCACAACGGGATCGTCCTGCTCTTGCCCCACGGAATGGAAGGAATGGTGAGGACCGCAGGCCGGCATGTGTGGGAGGGTAAATGCTGGCTACCGGGCCTTCCTCTGTGGCTGTAAGCACCAAAGGTCTTTCGGGGATCCGGTGGTGATAGGCAGCCGGGGCAGGAAGGCGTCGTTTAGCATGTCGGACTGCTTCAGTGCTACAGAAAGGAATGTTAATAGATTGATCGGTGAGAACCAA
This sequence comes from Bucorvus abyssinicus, assembly GCA_009769605.1. Lineage (NCBI taxonomy): Eukaryota > Metazoa > Chordata > Aves > Bucerotiformes > Bucorvidae > Bucorvus > Bucorvus abyssinicus. The sequence goes on from CM020032.1 coordinate 37,640,369, forward strand.
AAAGCCCTGAGAAACACTTCTGAGCTCTTAGCTGCGTGTCCTTCTTACAACATGTACCACTTTTCCCCCATTTTTTTTCTTTCTTCTTTCTCTTTTTTTGGTATCTTTCCCTAAGACGCTGCCTTCTTTCCCTAGAAAGCCAGATTCTTATGTGCAGTAAGAAAGAAATCATTAGTGTCTAGCAGCACTTGCTTGTTTTTATTTTGCAGGAAGTATGCCTGTGTAAAACTTGCACTAAATTCTCTTGCAATGAAATGACATGAAACAGCTTTAAAACTTCTTCAGAAGTCATTGACGTGAGTGACTTTTGATATAATGAGAAATGTCCCTCTTTCTGAAAAGGGAAAGGTTTCCACGAGCTGTTGACTCTCCTTTCTTTGGTGGCTAGTGGGAGGAACTAGACAGGGTCTTAGGGGGAAAGGGCGTGGACACCCTTGTATATACTGTTATATGAAGTTCATATCAGCAGTAGAATTGTTCTTTGGATCTTCTAAATTATTTTGAAGGTTACACGAACATATGGAGACCCTTTCACCACAAACTGCCTCATTCCCGTTCTCATAAACCATTTAGTTTATTTCTATTCAATTTTAATCCTGCCTCGATATACTGGGGCGCATTTATACCTCGTGAATGGCTTTCCATACCCATTTGTGCCTGAGGAATGGTCTGATGCTCTTCACAAGAGTTTTGATAAATGAGGGAATTTTTTAAGTGAATCCTGAGGGACAGCCCAAATGTGCCCTCAGCGGGAGGTGTTGTCCTCAGGGACACGCTCAGCTGTGAAGGGAGCTGGTTCCCTGCTACTCACAATACAGTGAATCTTTCTTTTCTCTTGGCCACTTGGCAGCTAAGATTTTCCCAGCTCTTCTGAAACATGCTTACTTTGCTGCTAATGTCAGGTGTTTTTGGAGCAGTTAAGAATCCCACCAGGCTGTTGAAATCCGCTGTCTTCCCCGAGGAGCTTTCCATTCCAGCAGCGTTATTCTCTCTATAACTACAGTGCTGGGGAGAGAGTGATTTGGGGAAGGGTTTGTAATGGGATATGGATCCCTTCACCTCTAGGTCATGCATTCAGAGGCAAGCTGGCTGTGATTGAAGGACTCTGCTGCCTAGTGGCTCCCTGGGGACTCCTCTGAAGGTAGCTAATGGATTCAGGATAGGTCTCACTCGATAGGTGGTCATACTGGAAGCAAACCCTGCCCCATCCCACGCAGCAGTTGCTGGCAATCTGACTGGTGGTGCTGGCAGAGAAACCAAAGATGGGTGTGAGCATCGAGGCTCTGGGTTGAGGTTGCTGCTGGGCAGCGTAGGTGTGTATGTCAGGGAAGCCTCTCACGTGACCCTCCTGTAAGGGTTTGCTGGTAACATCTCTGTCTCCAGCATATGGAATTCCCTGTGCTCGTGAAGCACCGTGTTTGTGCAGGTACCGGTTGTATGCAGTGCAGGATTTGATACACATAGATGTATACAGCAGAGGTGGTGCGGTAGTCCAGGGAGGGGCATCCACAGCTGCTCTGGACAGCCTGTTCCAGTGTCTCGCACCCTCACAGTGAAGAATTTCTTCCTTACATCCTACCTTAATCTGAAGGCCAAGTCTGCACCAGGCCAAATCTGCACTGCTCCAAGGGGGACAATCGCTGCCCTGGTGACAACGCGATGTGTACAGAAAAAAAAGTTTTTGAAAAGAGGTTCTTTTCTATTCCTCTGATGGCAGCAAACAGGAGTTAAAATGCTTTGTGCAGGACAGAGCAGATCTGCTCAAGCCAAACTGCAGCAAACAAACTTCTAGGGAAGTTCCGTACTTATTTAAACACAAGATGTATGAGAAGGCAGCACGTTTTCTCTGTTCTTAAAGAGAGGTAGTAACACCGAGAGCCGCGGTACAAATGTGGGCAAGGCCTCTGTTGTTAACAAACAAGGATGTGAGGGAAGGTAAGAGGTTCTGCCACACTCCTTATTGCTGACATGGTCTGTGACCGGCGCGCCTGTTTTGCCGGTGTGAAATGGATCTAGCAATGTGCATGCACTAGAAGTAGTCACCTCACTGCTCGACAGGCAGTGGGTGTGAGCGCTCAGTGCTTTGACAGCACGTCAAACATCGCCTGAGGAGGCAGAAATTCATCCCAGGTTAGTTTGGCAGGTAACGTGTACTTGTATTCTGATCTGGTTTAGCCGAAGCATTCATCTGGGCTGTTTTGTCCTGGACGGAGCAGTGAACAATGGTAGGAGAGAGATCCTGAGTTCATGGAAGAGAAAGAATTCCAGTCCGGGGCTGTGTCCTCTCTTGTCACTGGTGCTGCGGCCTCTGGCTGGCGGGGTGTGGGGGCAGAGCTGCTGGGGTGACGGGAGGTACCTTGCCGTGAGTGACCTCCACTGATGTCTAACTGCTGGCTGGGTTTTTAATGCTGTTTTAAATGGTACCTTTGCCAGGGTCCAGAGCACTCATCAGCCAGGCCTGAGAGGTTTCTGCAGATGAGCAATGATGATTCTGATGCTTATCCAGTAAGTAGATTTGTCCTTTTTGTTCGCTCTTCACATCTCAGAGATGTTTTTTTGTAAGAAGCATCCTTTCAGCTGGGTATGGGGGGTTAAGATGTAGCTTCAAGACTTGGTGTAACCTTAACTTGGAAGGTGATGAAGTATGCAGTGTGTGCTGCTTCACTGCAAAGCTGAGGTCATCTACAATTAATCTCTGGCAGCGTGATCTTTTCATGGCTGTTCCTCGGAGCCGGCAATTCTGCTCGTTTGTATTGCTGTGTGTGCTGCAAATAGGTGTCTCCAGCTAATTTCTAAAGGAGGCCAAGTGAGACTGCTCCTGGCTTTTTGCAGCAGAGCTAAATTGTACTGCTGGGAGCATGAAAATAAGCAACTTCTAAATGTGATTCAGCTAAGACCGTCATAGGCTGGTTATTCATTTCTACAGATAAAGTACAGAGCTCTACAGGCTACTGGGCATCCGCTTCCTGAGAAACACTGCTATGCACCAACTGAAAAGCCCAACAATTAAAAAAGAAAAAGAAAAAGGATGTTTCAGTTTTGGCCCTGAGCTTGTTACCCTTGGGGCAATAATAGTTCCAAAGCCATGTTCCTCCTCATCTAAAAGTGATTTTTTTCAGTGCCCAGGCAGGTCCTAGTCCTCCTCACCCTTCCTTCCTGGACTTCCCAGCTTGCTGAAATTTTTGCATTTATCAGCAGACATTTTTAGGAAGAAGTGGAATCAGAAGAGAGTGATTTGTAGGGGTGCTTCCCTGGCTGATCATATAATCTCAGCAGAGTTCTGCTAATTAAGATTTTTGGGTGAAGGAGTTGCCAAGAGTCAGAAACTGAAGGATGGCTTTCAAGCCTTTTTTTTTTTTTTTTTTTTTTTCCCTGATCTTTTAGACATTTTCCTTTATTGTCTCTCTCAGGAGTTCAGTGAGCAGTTTGAAGTCTCCCAGCTGTACGAATGCAACTGGATTGTGGTGAATTGTTCCACTCCAGCCAATTACTTCCATGTCCTCAGAAGACAGATCTTGCTGCCATTCAGAAAACCGGTAAAGTTTCTGTGATGGACTTGGTTACTGTAGGTGGGTTAACCCTCGCACGAGGCTGGGGAAAATCCTGAACTGAGCACGGGTCGAGGTCGCTGATCTGGTGGAATGAAACTCGGCTCTGACTTACTGCGATTCTAAAACTTGCTTTTCAGCTTTACTGCCTTTTGAGAACCTTTAAATGGAGAAGACTGCCCACGTCCTTTGAGTAATTTTGAAGCTTTCTAGGCTTTCAAAACAGGAAAAACCAATTTACTGTGTTTGCGATTCCCGTTACTTAGATCTGTGGCATATTTGGTTTGTGGGTTTTGCGCGAACAGTGTCAGAAATGTTGCGTGTAATAATGTAGTCAAAGCAGCTCCTGAGTGTTGGAAAAATTTCTGTCTTACAGCTGATTATTTTGACACCCAAGTCCCTGCTGAGGCATCCGGAGGCTAAGTCCGGTTTTGATGAAATGGTATCTGGTAGGTCGCATTAATGTATCATGGACAAGTAATTAGTTATACCAATAGCATGTCAGAGCGTGAGGAAGGGAATCTGCTCTGGAGAGGAGAGTTTACCTTTTCCTTTGGGGTAATTTCTGTGGAGCTCTTGCAGTGAGATCTAGCCTGGACTTTGCTTTCACGTATGGATTCGTAAGTTTAACAGGCTTATCTTGTAACCAGCCATTAATCTCATTAGCATAAAGTGAGGTTAGTGAGTTCAGAGCGCAGGCGTGGTGGTCTGTCTCCACTTCTAGTGGGTGTCTTCGCTGCTGTCAGAAAATCTGCCTGGTTTTTCAAAGCTGTATGAACCTGCTCAGGTGTTGCATTATCTCCTCTTCATGGGTGAGTAAAGTTCACTTCCTCAAGCAAAGGCATTTGCTGGGTTTGCCTGCGGTTTAAAAGCTTTGTCGAGGGAGTCAGGTCAGAAATTCTGTAGGGATTGCGGTTGGTCCCTTTGTCTTGGGAGTCCCCCCTGCTTCAGGCTAACCCTCAGCAGTGGCCAACTCCTAACATCAAATTCTGACATACTCCCAGGTTCCTGCTGAAGAGGACAGCAGGTAGTAAAGCTCTGCTGAGTCTGCTAGCTCTTTTTGCTCTGTTTTGAACAGAAAGCTGAGGAGGAGAGGAAGGCTGACTCTGGCTGACCCAATGAAGAGCGGATTCAGTCTTTTTTAATGATGAATTCAGCTGTTCAGTGAGACAGGATAATTCTGACATAAATCAATTCCTCTTTCATATGTTTGTGCTGCTGCTTTTCTACCCCCAAGATAGATGGTTCAAACAGGAGCTTATTCACCTGGTAGGTGGGTGTGCTGATTCAGACTGGGAGGTCACGCTGCCGGCTGCTGCCTCGCAGCTGGTTAATATGGGAATAGTTCTAATCAATCATATCAGAGAGCTAAGAAAAGGACCTTGTAGACCATCAAGTCCCTCTTCCAGCCTCGTGTATCCCAAGCAAATTGAAACGGTATCTTATCACTTATTCGTACGGCTCAGTACTATGCTAATTCTTCCCTTGGCTAATGCTGTTTTAGCTCTCAAAGAGGTTTAAATCATGTAAATCTATGGCAGGAATGTGTGTGCCCATGTCCGTATTTCTGCAGTTGCCAGATTTAGTTGTGTTATGAATATGTGCTATGCTTTTATATAAAAATATTCTAATGTTTTCTAAACCTATATAATATTACATGGTTGCAAGAAGAAGCAGTATTTCAGGTAATTCTCTGAAAAAACCTGGAAGCAAAGGTGAACTATCCACTTCTTTTTAAAATTAAAGGTGGAATGCACAGGACAAAGCTAAAAAAGAATCCACTGCTCATATGTTCTGCCTGTTAAGTGTGAAAGGGTGGGTTGTTGACAACCTTTTAACTTCTTGAGACTAGACTGCTGAAAGTCACTTTAGCAGAATTACTGGTCTGAGAAGGTAGGACTAGAGGCAGCAGAACCCCGTGACCGCTGCAACCTGCTGTTTCTTGGACTGCTTTATCACAGTGTCATTTCCACTGAGAGCACTTTTCTGATCTGTGCTCTAACTAGGTACCACTTTCCAGCGCGTGATTCCTGAGAATGGGCTGGCAGCTCACGCACCGCATGAGGTCAAGCGAGTCATTTTCTGCACGGGAAAAGTATACTATGATCTTGTCAAAGAGAGGAAGAATCAAGACCTGGAGAAACACGTAGCTATCACCAGACTTGAACAGGTGAGCTCCCTGATCCTCAGAAGAAATACGAGTCACTTTAAAGAAGGTAATAGCAATTATATTGGGTACTAAATGGATAATGACAATGGTTGGTCGTAATACCCAGTAGGTGAAAGGCTTCCCTGCCGTGGGCTAACACCAGATAAGAGAAAGCTTTGCCAGTGACTGCCCTCTCTTTCCAGATCTCACCATTCCCCTTCGACTTGCTGAAAGCAGAGCTCGAGAAGTACCCTGGTGCTGACCTGGTTTGGTGTCAGGAGGAACACAAAAACAGCGGATATTACGATTACGTCAAACCTCGTTTCCGCACGATTGTGAACCACACTCGACCTATATGGTATGAGACCTTAACCAATTGCTCGATCTCCAGGGCTGATTGGTTTGCTTTTAAATTTGGTTGGGTTTTTAGGGGTGGTTTTTTTGTTGTCTTTAAAATCGTATTTGATTTGAGGATGTTGTGAAGTCAGGCTCTTCACAAATCAGAACCTCTGTGTCTGGGTTCTTGGGTGAAGGAGGGAGAAATCCAGACAACTATCTCAAATACATCATGCACATCTTGCTCCTCCTTGTAGTTCTAAAAGAAAATCAGTAGCCACCAGCTCAGCTCAGCACTTAAATCTCCTGGATTCTTCTCTCTTGTTGTCTACGATTCTGTCTTTTTTAAGAATTTCACTCCAAATGTTAGATTTCTGGGGGAAACAGTTGGTGTTAAGAGCTCAGTGCAGGTACCGTGCATTTCTCTTAGCTGACTGACTCGGATCTGGCCATGCAGCTGTTGGAGGAATGAGAGTCTTCGTCGCCAAAAGCAAATTGGCTAATTATGAGACAGTGGAGCTGGCTGCCCTGGGAGGGGTGGGGGAGAAGATGCTGCTTCACATTGACAGGAGGGGGAAGAGAGGGGGAAGCTGACCAGAAGGTATAACTGATGGTGCACCTTTGATTTTGACTAAATATCCAAATCTGCCAGCTGACCTGAATGCATTTAGCAGCATATTCTCCTGCTTGTTAGTGTCAAAGTGGTCTTTGTTCTCACCTCGTTTATCTGCCCAATTCTTTTCTGTCACAAAGGTACGTTGGCCGGGAGCCTGCTGCTGCAGCTGCCACGGGCAACAAGAACATGCATCTGGTGTCACTCAGGAGGTTCTTGGACACAGCCTTCAACCTGGAGGCCTTTGAGGGAAAGACATTCTAACGCAGGGCACCGGCCCGTCTCTGACTGGTAGTCTTTCAAATTGCTGCCTCCAGAAGAGGAAAAACATGAGAAAATACTGGAAATGTTTTTGCTTTACCGTATGAAACAGCAGCAGCTGACTTCATCGTCCTGCACTTTGCTCCCTGGTTTATAAGGAAAAGAAAATAATTCCACTGTACCTTCCACTCTTTGTTGTCACTTGTCTGTTTAGATGGGGACCCAGAGTATTGTAATGCTTTTATGAGTGTTTGTTTCTGTGGCAGGAACTGAGCGCGGCTAAATATTGCTGGCACCGTGTATCGTGTTCTCCGTTTGCGTAAGGCAGGGGCAGTGCTGCATGAGATACGGTGAATGCGCTTGTGCCGCAGGGTGTGCACAGGTACACAACGAAATCAGCACAGAAATGGTAAATGACAGGTTTCCGCTTTTTGTGTCATAGATTGTGGCATAATAGTTGCATAAAAATTCCATCAAAGAATGTAAAAAACCCAATAAAATCAAAATCTCTGAGAAGGAAATCCTCTGTAGTGGCTGTTGTTTCTGACAGTTTCTCCTTTGAGTGCTGCCAAGAGTTCCTGGGCAGCTCATTTTTCCGTTTTCTGTTTGTTTTCTCAAAAAGTGGCTTATTTGAATGTAGTAGCAGTGAGGGAGACAGCGCTGGGAGCAGGAAAAGAGAATTATTCAAACCCACTGGGCTAGAAGTAGTAACAGCATTGAGGTTAGATTAGAATATTCTGGTTTATTCCATTCTAAGTTTTTTTTTTAAGTCATGAGTAAAATACCAGAACTAGGCTAGGATTAACTTCTCTAATTTCTAAACGCTGGTAGTAAAGGTTACGGAGTAGGATGACTACAAGGGGAAGCTTGAAATGGCAAAAGGCATCAAGGTTTCTGTTCCCATCAAGATTTTCTGATCAAAATGTTCTGCATATTTATTTGTTGTTGTTGTTGTTGTTTTCCCTTTGGTCACGTCATAGTTCTGCAAAGTCTGATTGTGTCGCAGTAGGATTCTTGATTTGATGGACTCGGCTGATTAAAAAATGGTTATTGAAAGTTTTTCTTCACAATTATGCAAGGACAGGGATTAAGTGGGTTCATTTTCGTAGTCATCAGAGTAAGATGTCAGGAAACAGCATGAGGACCACAGCAGAGATTCAACATGCTTGCAAGGAGGAAACAAATAAATATTGCCTTTTCTTTTTTTAATTCCTGAGGGTTTTTAACTGTCGAAACCACTCCTGGTTTTAGGTACTTCCCAACTTTTATTTCAGCTTGTGCTTTTCTCAGTGCTGCTGTTTAACATATCATCTATTACCCAAAAGGAATAAAAGAAGCCAAAGCAAAAATTTACTCAGGAAAAAGAATATTTTAGAGATTTTTTAGCTTTGATTGAAAACGTTTCGCAGATTTCTTCAAAGTTCTCAATTATTAATAAGTGCACCAGGCAGTTCCTCTGTGGTATTTAAGAGATGGAGTCATTAACGGCAAATGGAGATCTAATTTGTTTAGAGGGGAAAACAATTGCAGTCATCGCCAAAGCTGCTGCGTGAAACACGGAGATGTGATTTCCGCTGCGGAAATCTTGACCTCGATAGCCCATAAATTCTCTGCTAACCCTCGTAAAGGAGCAGAGAGAAGCCGCCTGCCCGTGCCTGTCTGCGGGCCAGGGCTTTGCAAGGATAAACTTCATTAGTAAAAAGCAAAACGCATTTGGGGGAAGAATATGTTTTCCCCACCTTTGAGGAAAGAATGTATTTCCCCAGATGAGTGTCCCTGCTGCTGTGGATGTAATAAAGAGGAGAAAATAAAATTGTCTAATAGAGTACATGATAAAACGACTGAACATAGACCAGAAATAAACATTTAACAAACTGCTCCCCGCAGGCTTGTTAAAAATGAAATATTTATTACTATACGTTAATTACAGCGTTGAAGCAGTACTTCAGTAATTTAAAGGGATCGGCTTCATCTTGCTTTCAGGAACGTTGTGTGATTAAATCCTTCTTCGGCAGTTGTTCTGTGTGCTGGAGCGGTCTGCACAAACACACCCTTAATTAAACGCTGTTTGCGATGCTGGTTGTGTGGTGTAGGAGGACGAGTGGATAGTTTTCCTCAGGAGTTTCATGGCCCAAGTGGAATCAAATTCCATCAGAATTCAGGTTTGTGCCTGTGGACTGGAACACGATCGCTTTTCAAGTCTAGAAAAAAATCTTATTAATATAGTGAAATTATATGTTACTCCTGGGATATTGAATATTTTCCATTTTCACATCTTAAAGACTGCTTTCTGCCAGCACGTTTTGCACAAAATCACTTTGAGGAACATTTTTGGTTTATGGGAACTTCAAGCTCTTGTTGACAAAACTCTGCTGCCTTAGGGCTGGTGCAGAGCTGAAGCTTTTGGTGTTTGGGGACTCTTCACTGCAACAACCTACTGCCTGTTCAGAGGGGAAGATAAACAGAAATAAAGCGACGTAATCTCCAGTGATTCCCAACAGTTCCCAGTTACACTCTCCGATAATTAACTCCTCCCGTGACGTGCTCGGTTAATAGATACCTGGTCATATGTGACCATGTTTATTTAATGTGCTCTGCAATATTTATACCACAACACACCCCTCTCATTATAAACCAGACGCTCTTTAATTTATCTGCGCGCATTCTGGAGCTCTGCTCAGACAAAGCTCTAGAGGCTTCAGGAAGATATATCTGAGTATGCCCGCCAGTATGTGACCGTGTGTAAAAACAGCTTCTGCAGGGGCCATCAGCAACCAAAAAATAACATTTTCCCTTCTTTTCAGCATCACCCTTCTGGTATTTATGTGAGTTAAAAAATCAGGGACGTGCTACATGAAGTGTGAGTATTGTGATTTTTTTTTCTTTCCCCCCCCCCCCTTCTTTTTCCCCCCTTTAGGTCTTTATCGGAGCCCTCAGGTCCCTCATTTAAACTTACCAGTAACATCGTGTTTTTCACAGCACAATACTGCGCAGCTCACGAGCTCACTAGATTTGTGCCGAACTTCGTAGCTTCGTGGTACCCGTCCCCATCACAGAGCCCGAAGGGAAGTAAACAGAGAGGTAGACCCCTAATTTGTAACGGTTCTGGCTGTGCTTCGTGTGCGTTGTGAGTCTTCTGCCTTTGCAGGGCAGAAGGAGCCGTCGTCCACCCCTAACCTGTGTGGGCATTGAGAGGGAACGTCCTCGATATTCCAAACAAAAATACCTCAAAGTAACCAGAGGAAATCTGGGCAGTTCAACTGCTAAAAGCAGAGGTATCACTTTGTTTTATGCTGCAAAAAAAAAAAAGTCTTTAAGAAGAACAATTAGGTGGAATAAGGCATTTCCCTGCACTGCCTGGGAGTGTCACACAACTGGGTGTACCCGGCTCTCACCGGAGGGTCGGGGAGTGCTGTCGGGAACACAGGATGGCTGTGACCCGAAGCTGAGACCCCCACTTCGGGTGACGGAGAGGGAGCGGTGATTTCCTACAGACTGCAAAGCGCATCCCACACGGATTCTCGACAGTTCATGATTTTTTATTTTCCCTCCCCTCTTGAAGAAATTACTGGAAAAAGGGTCTGATTTTTCTTTTTTTGAGCCCATTGCAAAACAGGAGGAAACGTGCGTGGTAGAGCTCAATCACGTTACAAGAGACTGTTGCTCCAAAAGGCGAACTATTTCGGTTGTATTGTGTTATTGTGCCATTAGCAGCGCTCGCCCGCCCGCTGTGCGGCAGCGGGGCTCCAGCCCGCGGGGGCCTGGGTGTGTTTTCCACGGCAAACGCTGCCAAGGAGAGGAGGGAGAGAGGCTCTTAGTGGCGCAGTTTTTTCAGAGATTAATAATACTTGAGATCCATTTCAGGGATCAGAAATGTGTCTTAATGAGACAATTAGTCGACCCATAAAAGCTGCCCGGCAATTTGGTTGGTGTTACTACTGGAATAATTTGCTGCTGCTGTTTTCTTCCTCCTGATTTGACTTTATCACAATAGTCTGGGAGAAAGTCACTGTAGAGGGGACTTGGTTCAGTTTTCAAACAGCCGTGATTATCTGCGGGGCAGATAATCCCCTTCGAAATGAGGGAGACTTTGAGGGGAAAAGTGGTTATTTCACACGTAAAAAAAAAAATCAAATGCCTTTGTCCAAGCGGCCACTACAGCGCCAATACCCCGCTGCCTGCTAGTGCCATGGCAACTACTCGCAGGTCGTGTTTGGGGGACGGGTACCAAACCCAAAGGGCCACTTCAAATCCGGGTTTATTTTTCCTTTCCGTAACAAAAGCAAAATAACGGGGTGTGAGATCTCTGCGTGCATTCTCTCCGGCTGCATTCGAGATGTCCGATGGAGCTCCTTCTTTAGCTCGCTGGAAGATATTTCACTGTCATATTAAAAACCTTTTCTCATCTGTCTCTGGTCTTTTACAACCCTCCAGCGCAATCAGAGCTGTAGTTCGCAGCCCATACTTGGCTTCCAGTTCCTGCTTCTCTTTCAGACCTGCAGCCCTTGTGTTCCTCAAAGTCTGTTTGTATTTATTCCAGCTAGACGTGTGGATCTATTAAGGCTTAACATCTCCCTACGAAACTGCCGTGGTTCTGACTTGGAGGTGTGTCAGAGACGTCCTCAGGATGAGGGTACAGAGCGCCCTGAACACAGCGGAACAAAAACTTCTCTTCAGTGAAGCTCCTCTGCCTGCGGCGTTCCCCCTGGTCTTCACGGCGTTCCATGCTCAGGGGGTCTGGGGAGTTCAGCTACCTTTTTCTGGGAGTGAATTCTGCCCATAGCTAACATCATTTAAACTAACTTAGTCTAATTAATTTGCATTTACCTAAGAGGCCAATAATTTGCTGCCGGAGCAGCCAGCCAGTGGTTGGTGCCCCACTGGCTAATGCAGGAGGGTGGGTTTTTAAAAGCCCTTCCCTGGGCTGAGAGTGTGGTTTTAACACCTCTGTCACCTCTAGGTTCCCGGGAAGGGACATCACGTTCTTCTGACAACACTTTTGCGTGGGATCAGTACCCCTGTACGCGTGGTTTGGTTGTTGTGACCTGCAGCCGTGTCCCTGCGGGGTACAGCTGGGAGGAGACGGTGAGTGACCTCCGAGTTTATCTGAGTTTTAGCACTTAGGAGGGCAAGGCGGGGGAAAAAAAACCCAGTGCTGATGTAGTTAAGTGCTGCACAAAACTCCCCACAAATCCCGTCAGCTTCCATCTCTGCCCTCGCTGTCATTACGTTAATGGATCTCCTCTGAGCGAAGCCTCCACCCTCTGTCATTTCTAGTTCTAGCGGTAAAAGGCAAGAAATTCATTATGTACTTGTGTTTGCTATTGACGGGCACAGCTGCTGTAAGAAACGCCACGCATTTATTTGTAAGTGCCACGGAATAAGGCTAAATTCAAAAGAAATCTCCCATCAGCGCTAAGATGGTGCTGTGGAACAGCTGGAACATGAAGTGAACAACCTTGATAACCCAATTGTTCAGTGACGCATAATTCACTCTGCTGCCGCTGAAAGAGTAATTCCTCAGGACATTGAAGGTTCTGGGAGGCTGAGAATTGAACCAGAAGGGACAAAACCCTCTCGACCCACATATTTAGATGAATTAGGTGTTCTCTGGGTTTACCACAGGCCATTGTATGGTGGTGTTTTAAATCCATCGGAGCTGGGGGAATAAGTGGCAATTCCAGCACGCAGAAATACCACGCGCTTCTGCCCGGGCCCCCCTAGATGGAAATTTTTTTAAATTCACCTTACTCTATTGCCGTGTTCTATAAGGCAGAAGCCAAGCACCCAGGGTCTCACCTTTGCAGGTTTTTACCATCTCGTCTGTGATCTCAAGCCTTTATAATCACAAAATGTTACTTATTTGAACCCTTTCGATCACACGCCTACGATTTGATTTATCTGGCGACCCTGTGTTTGTTTCGCGAGGCAGAAACTTCTATCGTGTGTCCTCCCGTAGCTGGAAAGCATCAGAGGAAAACTGTTGCTCCTTCCCCAATGAACAGAAACCAGACTGCAGCAGTCCTTAACTGCTGGGAATTACCGCGGAGCCGGCAGCGACAAAAGCCGCTTTGAACTCCCGGAGCACTTCGCTTTGTAGCTGAATTTGAGCGTAAACATTTTCATCTCCCTGCCTTGACTTCAGACCGTGTTTTTAACGAGGTTTGTGTAATTGGAAAAGAAAAATACATACGCACCGAGCCGGGCAGCGCCGAGACCCTCCAGCACGGCGGTGCGGGAGCTGCCGGTGTCGAAGACGACGTGTCCCTGCGCGGTGGGGTGGAGATGGGCTTTGGGCACCTGTCAGGCGCCAGGTCCCCATCCCCAAAGGGGTGTTGGGGGAACACCTTCTCTGGGAGTTGGATGTGTGGTTAAAAATATTTTTAAAATTGATAGACCACAGAAAATTATGGAAAATATATATATATAAAAACCCCATAATTGATAATCTATAAACTGTGATTAGCGTGCGGTGGGCTGAGGGGGGCCGGCAGGGGCAGGGGGGTCTGGCACAGAAAGGCAACAGGATCTTTCCTCTGGTAGTTTTTATTTGCGGTCCAGACTCGGTCTTTCAGGTGAACTCGCGGCACCAGCGTACACGTCAGGTCGTACAGCGGACTATAGACAGACCAATGGGTTTCCACAGCGCACGAAACACAACAGAAACAGGGTGTGCTATAGAGACACGTTTACATTCGTCATAAATCTATACTATATTATAAAAATAAAACTATCACTAAAATATTTCTATGTCTCCCACGACTCACACACCAGAAGTTCAGTCGCGTTGTCACAACCACGTCCGGCTTAATGACAGACCGCGGAGGGGTCAGGAGTGGGGACGGGTCCTCCGCCCCCTGAACCACCACTGCTTTGATGTCAAGGCTCTTTCCCTGTCCTTCACGGTGAGTACAGAGGTTCACAAAAATCAGCTTTTTAATTTCTGCATCGGTGTGAAACAATTCCCTTCTTCGGATTCTGGTGCAGGGGGGTTGTACGTCCCGGGTCCCACCACCAGGTCTCATTAAATCGCTGCCACTTGTCAGTTAACTCCATCAAGGGGTTCTCCCTTTCTGTAATGACCCATCTACTCCGTGCTTTTCTGGCTGGAAACCCTGTAAAGGCTTCACACTGGGTTTCCAGAAGTGCATGCGCACAGATGGCGCATTTTTAAACTCCAGAAGAGAACGGCACTGGTATAGTTCAAATAACGTTAAATAAGCACCCAAGAAAACGACCTGTTTCCTGGGATCCTGACCAGCTGGCGCCGGGGGTTCTGCTGGCTGAGAAGCAGCACAGTCCCTTCTGCAGCTCCGGCTTCCCAGTGCTGGAGAATCAGAACCCCTGAGAGGGCAGCTGCAGGCGAGTGCCGGGCGCCTGGCGGAACCGGTATAAAAGCTCAGCCGTGGCTACGGGTTCTGCCTGGGTTCTGCGGGACTGGGTGTTGAGCGCGGTCTGTGAGCTGCTGGGGAAGTTCCAGCCAAGGAAAGTAAAATGAAAACACAGGTAATATTTGCAAATCAGTACCAGTACCTCTGGAGCTAGGACTGCAAGTTAAAATGCGTATTTCATTAGAAGCAAATTAATAAATAATCAAATAACTATTCACAGCGTTTTAATGCGCTTAAATTACGGTTTTAAATATATGGTTCTACAAAAAAATCTTGAGATCGTAGTGCTACGTTTATGTTAAAAGTGCAGAATGCCTTTGCAGGGACATGAGTCAGAGCAAAGTAAAGTCGCTGGGAACGTTTCAAAATCATTTTCATAATTATCGTATGGGAACAATTTGAAGTTCTATTTTGAACAGTATCTTCATGAAGTGAACAGTTGGTTTGACTAATACTTGATTATTTTACATTTTTAACTCTGGAGCAGCTTTTATGCCATAATATTGTTTATATCATCCAAAAATAGATTTCACCTTTGGTGTGAACCGCAGCTGGTCGAGTGATGGCACACGGATTTGTAAATGAAGAAGAAGGAAAAAGCCCTCTCCGCTTCTGCAGCGGCAGCGAGCCGTCCCTGGCCAGGCTCCTGGCAAAGGGTGGGCGCTGCAGCAAGCGTCCTCGGACCGGGGGTAAGCTGTGTTTAACAGCGAGGACTGAACGCCTCTAAGCAAGGCAAGGTACTTCAGCTCCAGAGAAAACGGCGGCCCTTGGAGGGACTCGTAGGAATGGAAGAGATGGTGAGGAAGCCCTCAGGGTAAGGCTCACAGGATACGGGAGTCACCAGGTACAGTGTTATTCTCTTGATTGAATTTACTGATATTGCAGAATACGAGACCCTACATCTACTATTAAAAGACATAAAATGCAGCTCCTTCCCAAGCGGGACGATGCAAAGCTGATGTGAGTACCAGCTGATGCGAACACCCTTACACTGGGGTTCATGGCTCTAGGGTGGAGACTTCCTCATATTGCAAGTTTGCCTCTTCCTTCTAGTTCTTTATTGCTCTTTGATTTTGTGTGGACGCATTCGTGCTCCTGCCCGCCGTGACTAAATCCATCCCCCTGCAACCAGCGAAGGGCTGCAGGAGGATCGAACTGCACTTCTGCTTTGTGCTCTGCCTCCGCCACACCGGGGTTTGCTCACTGAGAGAGAGAAACCATTAAGTCCCTTCATTACGGACAAAGTTCTCCCCGTTCTTCGTGATGGGTGTTATCTCCATCACGGGGCTCTCGGGGTCAGGCTGTGCTTGAGGCCAGCGCACGCCACCATAAAGGCTAAGCTGTTCCTGCAGCATTGCTGGGTCGGGGGAGCGTGAGACCGCTGCTGCAACCTTCCTAAACCCTGCCTGTGGAAATACACAGCGGCCGCTGCGCGTAATCCGTTTCTCTTAGGTAGCAAATAGCGTGGTGGTGGTGGTAGATGCTCTTTGTGCAAATTTTCAAGATTTAAGGACACCAACCTATTCTTTACAGTGCTGCTCTCAACGTTCCTGATGGGGGAAATTCCTTTTTTTTTCCTTTACATGCAAAGCTTTCGGGAACAGAGGTGAATATTCTAGATATTAATTAATCGGTGTGCCCCAGTGTTTCATTTATGTCATACACAAACTCAGTTTTTGGGGTGGTAAGTTAATTATGGTTAGAAATGGTAGTACAGCACATACTCGTACTTCCTCCTCTTCGCTTCAGCCAGCGACACCAAACCTTTTTTTGCTGACTCTCAGGCCAGAAGTGGTAGATGTAGCAGGTACGGGGGTTTAAATGCTGGCAACAACGCAAAACAAACGACACGTTGGTTCTACGCTACTATATTACTAGCACTACCTTGCCTTTGAGCAACTCCGTGGCCGCTCCTTGCCGCGGTGGGTGCAGGAGGACGGTCGTGGCCGGCTCTCAGAGCCCGCGGGCGCCCCGCGGCTGCGGGGCTGCTGCCTCTTTTGCAGGTGGCTTTGCCGCAGCAGGGCGGCACTTGCTGCACAGAGCTCTCAGTTCTAGGAGGCTTTCTCCCACGGCTTTCGCGAACGCGTCCGACGAGGTTTCTTTGCAGTCTTTGAAGCTTGAGATGCAGAATAAGATGTGCTGGGGCTGAGGGTTGTAACACGCCCCGTACCCGTTGGGCACCACGGGCCCGTAGCAGCAGAACATCTCCATCGTCGTCGGAACCTGGGGGCAGGGAGAGGGCCAAGAGCGACCTCTGATTAATCGGGGCACTGGAATCACCGCTCAGGACCTTCCAGAGCTACGAGCTTTGTTACGGGTAGACAGGGAATGCTGCAGGCTGTGTGTAACTCTGATACAGAATATTACGACACATAAACTTCTCTACGGTCTGTAATTTCTTCAGGTTGTCCTAAACTCATCATGTGAAGTTACCAGCTATAGGAAGCAGTAACCAATTACAGCAAGTAGTAGTGTCCCTCTCCAATAGTGCCCTGTGACTGTGATGCTGTACAAGAACACGTTTTAATGCACCTAGGTGCTATACTTCTATCACGCCTCAGCTTAATCGTGGCGTGATACAGGAGTGAGACGCTCTCCTGCAGAAAACAAAAGACGTGTTAGCAATCTATATGCTTCAGACTTTGTGTACACGAGCCTTCACGAATGACATTTGGCTTTTTAATGGTGTGGAACAAGCCATTAGCCCTGCTAATAGAGCCATAGAATTGTCAGATAAATTTGCTGCGCAGCAGCCGAGGGCCATAAAGCCATTCCGAAGCACTCTTTGCTCACGGGTAGTTTCTCGGAGAATTGATGTGGTCGAGCGCTGGTGACACTCGCTCACGTCCGAAAGCCTACAAGCATTATGACAAGATCAAATTACTTATCAAGGCTTTATGCTGTAGCATGGTATTGAGAGTCTCTTTCGTCGGGCGGCTGGGTTAGGCTTTCAGTAAACGAATTCCTGCAGCGACTTCTCCTTTCGTTAGGACTAACACTACGTGTAACGACACATTTGGTTTTTAGGCTGCCTGCTACGAAGACGGTTCCTTACTCAGGACACCAGACGTAGGAGGTGTTGACTCTCCGCGTGTCTTAGTACAGTTGCAAATACCAGTTAATCTGTAAACGTCTAAACCACCTGTAAGTCGAGGCGGCACACCGGCAAAGGTCCAGTCCTACCCTGAGTAACTGCAGAAGATCTCAAGCACAGCTACTTCAAGGAGCAAAATCTCCTCGTGGCTCTTGGCCTTTGTTTCTCAGCGTGGCAGCTTGTGCCGTGCTGTCACCGGAGCAGAGAATTCCCCCTGGAGCTGTCGCTTTAGGGGAAGCAGGAGAGGAAAGGGAAGGGGGAGGTAGACAGTCTGGGAAGTGAGGAAGCGCTGAGCCCTCAGGTAAATTTTACCGCGTTTGTGCGTGTGCGTTTCCAGAATGGCCGGGAAGGGCGTTGGGCTGTTGCAAGGGAAGTGGTGACTTCACTCAGTATTTACTGCCCTGATTTTGCGGAATGAACCCACGCTGGATTAAAAACCTGGAGGGTTTTGCAGACTTCTTGATGGTACCAGCTCTTTTTCCCCCGTTTTTACACTGCTCTCACTGTGAGCTACAGGCTCTGGCAGGACACAAAAGAATTAACCTTTGCTTAGCGAGACCAGTGAACAGGAGAAACTCACCTGGCTGGTCGAGAGGATGAATCGATTGCTTGTCAGATACGTCTCATCCGTAAACATCTCTGGCAGTTCCTTGAAGCGTTCCCGTGCCACCTCTCTGAGCCCCAGCAGATGATTGTCGATCGCCATCCCAGTGATCGCCTGCGGACGACACGAGACACCGGCGTTTAACCGAGCACGGAGATGTTCTGCTGGCTGTCACTGCCCAGCTGATGAGCTTGGGTCGGGTGACGTGATGCTCAGGTATTACTCTGAGTATGTATTTGCTGATGACCAGTAACTAGAAATCCATAGTATGCTCCGAAGCCGTAAAAATTGGGAAGGAGATGGTCTTGGGCTGTATTATGTGCTGATGTTATCTGGCATTCTCGGGTGTTCATCGTCTCTCAGGGCTGGGGACCGTGGTCTGGGCTCCCAAAGCCGCTGAGGGGAGGAAAAAAAAGGTGGTGCGCGTCAGGGCAGCGCCGACGCCGCTCTTCCCATCGAGAGAAACTGCCTCGATATAATGAAAGGAAATATTTTGCTATGGCCCAAGATTTATAAGGCTGTTAGCAATGACATTTTTGCAACATAGATCAATGTCATGTCTGAAGGGAGGCTGAGACGGGCTAACGAAATAAACTGTGAGTCAACGCGTAGCAAAAACCGGCGCTAAATTGAATTTCAGAGCTCCGCGTTTAAGATAGCAATGCTACTAGTGAGCCCTAACAAGGGGAAATAAAATCAGTAAATTGCTTTTTGTTTTATGAAGTAGATTTCTTTGGTTTGTTTTTCTTAGGAGCTCTTACATTTCAGTCTGTTACACACGATTCAGTCAGACCGCGTGAGCCTTGCCCGTAGTTTAAAGGCACAACAATTACATTCTGCTGCCCTGAGACGGAAAGGGGAGCTCCGTGAGTAGAAATACCCGGAGACCTTTTTGAATTTAAGATATATTAATTTTCTGATGGTGATTTTAGTATTTTCCCATGAGCCACTCTGGAGGATGGATTTTGTAAGAGTTTCTGGAACTGAGATGGCTCGGAGGAGGGATTTTATGGAAATCTTTTCCTGCCTGCTTCATTTGTTTCACAGTCTTAGGCACAAATCCTGCCTGAGAGCAACACTCCACCTCTCCAGCGCTTTGACACCACCTCTGGAAGTGAATATTGAATATTTCAACAGTCATCAGCAGTGTGGCTTTGCTAGGCAATGGTCCGAGGCAAAACCATAGGTAGCAAATTCACATAACGTAGCTGGTTATTAGCGTGTATTAATTTCATGAGTGCTTTGACTAAGCTGTTTGTAGAGAAAGGCTGTGCACAGCGGCACGTAGAGCAGGACCCGGGCTGAACTGTCTCTCTTTTAATCAACAGAAAATGGGTTGTAGTTGATACTAAACTGATTTCTTCACTGGAGGGTGTCTCCTCCTTCTATGAGACGCCGCATTCAGGTCTTTAGCGGAGAACTTTATTTTACAAACATTCCCTCATCCCTAACGACCTTTGTCAGAACTGGCACTCCGGACCACCAGAACACACTTGGCAGCGTACCAGTCCGCCGGAGGATCAGGTCCCAGATAGGGACCTCTCTCCCCTAGGGACGCAGAATCCTAATTTGCAGCTGGGACTCCTAATTAGCACACAGATACGAATCATAGGTGTTCCACAGACGCGCGTTCCCCACGAATGTGTTGAACGCAGGGTGTCGTGGTCTGTGACAGCTCTAGGGAAGGGAGCTGGTGCCCGTGACTGATGGTTTGCCGCTGACGTCTGATGCAGGATTCTGCCACCTTGCTTGCCAGGCAGTGTTTTGTAAGGTGAGGTTGGCTGAATGTGGCTGTTTGGAGGACGGTTGTTGTGTCATGAGAAATTTTCTGTAAGTGTGGCGTAGCAGGTGCCCTCCTATTTAGACACCCCTACGTTTTCTGGTGCTTAACTAGCTAATGACGGTTTCTTCGTACTTTGACTGAAAAAACTAGGCAGTCCTTATTCAGGCAAGGCAGTGTTTTACTTACCAGAACAGTGTAATTAGTCTGAGCTGCAATTGCGTCCTTAAATCTCTGCATCTTCTCAGAGTCCTGGTGGAGGAATCAAAATATATCTGTTACTGAATAAACTCTCAAAGCAACGGCATCTTCCCCCAATTCACCGGCAGCCGAACGGCAAGCACGCTCCAACGGCCCTTGTCCCGGCTCAGGTCTAAGTACCGAGAATGAAAATAAATGGAAATCCACAGGGATTCACGGCCCTGATCAGCGACGGTGCCCGGCTGCGCAAGGTGGAACAGGTTTGGTGGTGGTGGCGGTTTGCTTGGAGCCAAGGGGAGACTTGCAGTTCCCTCCGTGGGCTCCTTCCACGGGTGCTGGGGTGTAGATGATTGCTAATTGAGCCGCTCCCTTGGAAGCAGCGGAGATAATTGCCTGGTGTGGTGCGGCGTCTTCGAACCAGCCAGGCAGCCTGTCTCCTCCAGAAGGGTTTATCCGGACAGCGACAGGGATATTAATGAAAGCCATCGCTGACATTTTACTAGCCAGACAAAAAACTACTTCCCTGTGTGAGAGAGCATCTCGAATTTTCCAAGGCTGCTCTACCCGCCACGGACGCCTCACCTTTCCAATAACACGCCAGTAAATTTCGTCTGCTGTCAAACGGCACCCTGTTACATCAAGGGAACGGTCCTACGACGTGCTGCGCTGCCGTTCATCAAGCCCGACGCGGCAACTCCAGCAGTCCCTGGCACGGCCGGCGATGGCTGGGCCTCCAGCAAACGGGGAGCCTCCGGCCCCCGCCGCCGATGCACAAAGGATTTATCTTAGAAGCAATCCAAGGCCACCATCGGGGACCTTCACAGTCCAGAGCCTGGTGTGTTTTCATAGGCCCCCCCATCCCTCTCCCAGATTAAGCCACCAAACGCAGCCCTTAAATCTGATGAATTTACAGCCATCCAAGCCGTCTCTGCGGTGTCAGCCGCTGCTTCTGTTACAGCAAGCGTCAAGCGCGTGAGATATTTCTCCTGCGAGAGAATCAATCCCCCTGAATCAATCTCCGGTGACTGCTCCTGCTGTCGTTCCAAGATCGTTTTTTATGAGCAACAGATAGAAAATTGGTTTTAATTTGATTTGGATTAATGGCTATTAACAAAGACTATCTGGGGGAGTTCACGGCTACTTAAACCACACCACGCGTCTCTGTCCAAAAATTAGAATTAACCGCTTCCCATCCAGAGGTCATCTGTAGGTCTCAAGAAATCACCTTGGAATAGGGTCGTGTTAAAGGGGATTGTCTTTCCGCTGATTCTGTGATAATAAAATACAGTTTTGAACTGCAAGATGAAGATGTTCACGTCAAAACCAAGACTTGGAAGAGCTGGTGGGAAAGGACAATCACAGACCGGTTTAAACATCCCTGGCATGTCTCAGCGGACAAGAAGCCAGGAAAACTCCCGGTGGATTGATTTAATTTACGCCGATCAGGATCATTTCAACGTGGAACTTGTCTGAGTCGTCTTCATCGTGAGCTACGCTCTGGGCATGGTAGCCTTAAGGAGACTGGAGGAACAGAGCACTTCTCTGGGCAAATTAACCTCGCCCGCTGGGACACCAGAGCTCGCTTTACACGATTTCATTACTTTACAGCTAACCTACAGCCCAGCAATACTGCCAGCGACGCTATGCCAGCTTCTAAAGAAGAGCCACGTGGGCTGTTGCCACTGGGGCGAGCTTACTGCGCAAAATAATCGACATTGCCGCAGCGCTCTGCATCTCGGCAGCCGCCTGGAAATTCCCTGTACGGCAGCGAAGTGCAGTGGGTGGAAGCGGCACGGAGAGAGACGTTGAGGCAGGCTCTCCAGGGATGGCAGGCGGGACAGCGTGCAAGGCTGTGCGTGCAGCTCGGGTCTCGGCTCTCTCAGCTGTACCTCCTGCATCCCCTTCTACCACGTACGGCACTCGTGCTTCTGGCAAACAGATGGTGCTGTCTCAAAGCAAGGCCACTTAATTTTTCTCCTTGCGGGATGATGTCAGGGCAGTTTGGAGAGCCGTTTTATTAGCGTGATGAAGTTTTCTCACGGTGAAGGTTCAGCCCCCCTCGAGGGTCCTACAAAGCTAACCCTATTTGGTAGAAACGGACCTTTGAAACCAAAGAGATCAGCCAGAACATCTCCGCCGTATCCCGAAATCAAAGGGTGTGAATTCTGTCGGCTCACACGTTGCAGCAGAGCTCTCTGCTGCAGGGGACCCTCCAGGCAGCTCCCCTGGTGGCGCAGCACCACGGTCCTGAGCTCTGCACCTCCAGCCTGGATCTCTGCAGGGAGCAGAGTTTGGATCTGATGATATATCATCCAGAAGACAGCACTAAGTCTACAATCAGGTGTCTTGTTTCTTACAGCTCTGAATCTTTTGGATGCTTAAATACAAGTAAGGAATTAGTTATATTTAGCTTAACGGTTGGTTTGCACAGAAAACAGAATCCTGTAGGGCGTGCTGCCCTGCCCCAGCCCCTTACATTCTCGGTTACAGTTAGAAAGGGAGAGATTGGGGATCAGGAATGCGTTATCTGCTCAGTGCCAAAGGCAGCAGAGAGCCCCAGACCAACGTACCGACAGAGCTGCCTTGTCATCAGTCATCGCTTTTACAAAAGCAAAGGCTTCTGCGGTAGCAGATCTGATATTGTCGACTCTGCCCTCATCGAACCGGCGTATGGAAGCGCTTTCGTAGGTAGGGACGAGTCTCCTGTGGCACCTGAGGGAATGGAGTCAGGAAAACAAAGAATAATTATTTTCAAGGAGCCATAAAGACTAAAAGAAATATAGGCTTGGTACTTGTTATTGTTACAGCCACGACTTTATTTTTTTGCGTAGTATTCATCTTCACGTTGATAGAATTCTGTAAGAAACTTAAAAACGATGGATGCCTGCTCCTTTGTAACACGAGGAGCGGCGTACAGCTGTATACATTTCAGTTATGCGCCGCAGGTAAAAAATGACTCGCTGGGTGAAAACAAGGCTAGTAAAACTAAAATTTACTGAAAGATTCTCAAGGAATGTTTTATTTGTACTGCATCATAAAATAATTGCGTAATTAATCATTTACTTATGGGCTTGGGATATGTCTTATTTAAAACCAGACAAAATGCACTCGGTGCGTGAATGAAAAATAGAAAACTAAAAGGGGAAGAGGGCGTTATTTGAGACCCCAGCTGGAACGAAAGCCCACGCAGCAGGCAGAACAGAGGGTGAAGGCTGCGGTTTAATTTGGGTCCAGCTACACAGCCCCTCTCCCTGGCTTCAGGAGAGCGGCTGTGCCTTCCTGCTGAAGCAGGGCTCTCAGGACACAGCTGTGCCCTCAGGTTTCTGGTGCCTGCACGGGATGCCCATCCTGGCTGGGACCCAGGGGAAAATCTTGGACCTGGTCGGTGTTGGCGTTTGGGTGATGGAACAGGAGAAATGGATGTTTAACAGATGTTAAGGGAGCACGTGAAATGAGTTGGGCATCTCTGGGTGTGATGAGGTAAGGACCACTCCAGGATGCAATCTGACATGGTAAAGAGTGATTCGCCTAACAGGCTGTTCTGCAGGAACCATGCAACCCATCTCCAGCCTGTCCTGACAACGCAGAGAGGAGCTTGTGACTTTGTCAGTAGCGTGGAAGTTAGAGGACGTTATCAAATCGTGGGCTGCCCGTGAAGGAGGAAGCAGCAGCCCTGTGTAGGGGCGCGGCCGTGATACGCTGCTGCAGCGTTTTTCCCTGGGAACGCTTTTGCCCTGCGGCGCAGGGCAGGTCGACGTGGTGAACTGACCTCACCTGTAAAATGCCAGCTGAAGCGCGACTTGAACGTAGGCATCCGGGCTGATCTTCTGCTGCTTAATGAACTCCTTCCCATAGTTCTCAAACTTGTAGGCGACAAAGTCCAGGTTAGTGACTAACCTGGAAAACAAGCAGAGGCCGTTACTGGGGGAGATGGGAGAATCTCGTGTTCCGTTGCCATTTGCCAATAACCCCCCGAGATCGTCATCTCCTGCCTGCCCCAGCCCCTCGCAGGCGGGTGGGCTCCTGCTCCGCAGACACTCCTGGCCTCTGGTGACTCGTTCCTAGGCAGCCAATGTTACTCACACGTATTCTACTCCGGGGTGTTACCCGCAGCCGTACCACGAGCTGCAGCACCCGTGTCACTCTGTTCACGTGAGTCAAACCCCAACCCCCCTGTTCCCACTCCAGCGCCTCCTTTGTTCTTGGCAAATTTCTGTGAGATTCACCGTGTGAGAAAGGGCGGATTGAAATCTGGCTGAAGGCTCTAAGCTCCCTGCAAGTGTCGGTGCAGAAGACCGCTACCTTTATATAATGGAATAAAAAGGAATGACTTCTGACTTCAAAGTGTTTATTCAAACCAGCCGTGTGCTGCTCCCCCACACATGTGCCCCCTGCCTTTAGTCAGCTCAAGCTCATAGAGCGCATCCAGCACAGGGGACCTGCACTGTTGGCATCCCGGGCAAACAGGACTCCGCTGTTCTTCCCGCGGACTTGAGCTTTCCTGGTATTTACGCGGAAGGAAAACAACGGTAATGCAGTTCCTGAACTCAGTGAAGAGCTCCAGCCCGCAAGGGTGACATCCTGCACAGCGATGCCAGGGATGTCCGGCGCGGGAGGGCAGGGAGAGCTCTCTCGGAGGAGAGAGCAACCCATGGCGGCACCCAACGTGAAAAACGCGGCATCTGCTCTACCTTTGGAGTTTTTCTGCTGATGATGCCAAATGCGCCTGAATTTCCGGGGAACATTTCCATCTCAGTCTCCGTGGAGCAGGGAGCTCGCTCACCGAATCGGCTCGCACTAATTTCTTGGAGCTTTCTTTCCTGTTGGTATGCGAGAGAAGAAGTCATTAAGGTCACCGGAATAATCTATTTGCTAAACGCTGCTTCTTTAGCACGTCAACGACTGGTTTCCCCCCGCTGGACGGGTCTCGGTGGCCCTGTGCACCGGGGGACCTTGCTGGGGGGTACGACATCTGCACTGAGGGGGGACTCACATGTGCTTGAGCAAGTGTTCAGTGCACTGCACCAGTACGATGCCGTCGAAAGGGGAATGCTCACACACGGTACCGCAGACGCCGTCTCTTCCCACCACAAACTACGCAAGGAAAAGAACAAGGGCAGATACGTAGGGAATAAATCACGTTCTGCCTCAATTACCCCCGATAGCAACCTCACAAAAGATGCTGTCGTTCTCCTGTGGTTTTCTTATTGCTCACACCAGGCACTTCCTTGACTTACAGATCAGTAACTGATCTTGTCTTACACGTTTATTGTGGGAGACTTTCTTGCCCCGTGAGTGCCTTTGCACTCAATCCCTCCCCTGCTGCTATTTTGGACTGAGTCCTGCGAGCACGTAAATTTTAGCGTTAGAGTCCAGAAATTTGATTTTGTATCTGCTTTAAGGTGTCAGCGGAAAGACAGGCTGGGATTCGCCTTCCACGTTTGGGGTCATTGCAACTTCTACATCTGGGAAGCCCCTGAGGATCACGTTTTATTACGAATATCGTATCAAATGAGCAAGCTCATCCTTATTGGATAGCTTTCTCAAATAGCTCATTTTACTGTCCTCTTTACCTTCCTTTTGTGGTGTTTTCCTCATCTCCATCTTACTTGTCTTCACTCCTGATCTTTTTTCCCTAAGAACTTCTCTTTGCCTTTGAACTAGTTCTGCCCCGAATACATCTGGACAGACAAAGCTCTCCCACATACCGTGCAAATTTATTTGCTTTCTGCTACGGTCTCACAGCAAACCAAAAGACAACCTTGTTTATTCTCGTCTGCTTGAACCATCCCAACGAGCGGCCCTGCGAATAACAGAGGGTTCTAGCTAAAGACGGGTGGTTTGCTCTTTTCTCCTTTGTTCTGGGACGCTAGTCCAGCATTTTTCCTTCATTTGATTGAGTGTAATTAAATGCAGACCGTGGGGTTTTTATCAGATCTCTACCTGCCTGTGGTCTGTGTACCTGCCAGCAAGGCAGCAGATCTGCTTCTGCAAGGACCAGCGCAGCTCACACCAACCCCGCCTTGGCAGATGCGGCCATCACCTTCCCCTCTTTCTCCCTCTTTCTCGGGTCCCTACCACGAGCGCAACTGGAATCCTTTGCCACGTGCACGTAGTATCAGAGAACCGTAAGGTTTTTACCTGCATCGGTTTGTCATACCACCGATTGGCCCCGTTCCTGTGGTAGCCTCCCCCGTGCAGCAGCTGCAACGCCACGTTCGTATCGTTGAGTTCCACCCCGCTGGGGCTGTCCAGGCACACCAGGCATATGCACCGCTCAATCATGTCGAGGGAGTCGCGGTTGGTGGAGTCTGGGGATGAGAGAGGGAAATGTCCCTGTGTTCCCATCAGCCGGGGAACGCTGCTGCCTTGGAGAGCATCAACGGGCTGGCGTCCACAAAGCTCTCCCAACAGCACAACGTCTCGGTGCGAGGAAACGTTACGCCAAGGCGTTCGCTCACGTGTTCAGTTTTGCAGCCTCTCTGTGTATCTTTCACATGATTCCATAATACCCGCTTTCTTTTTCTGCTTTCCATTTCCTGGAGTGGCTACATTACAAAACACATCTATTTTACTCCTAAAGCCAGCCCCGCTTCCTTATTTTATACGTAAGGGTTACAGAGAGGGCAGGGGGAAAACAGAGCATTTCAGAGCTCACGCCAGCACGGCACGCGCTGGAACAGCAGCACCTACGCTGGTTTTGTGCTGTTGTCCAGAAAAGCGTTTTAACGGGACGAGGAACTGCAGGGCCCACGCTGCTTTTGTGTTCTCGCATCAAACCCCTCTCGTCTCTCTCCTGCCCCTGGTCATTCGTGGTGCTTCCCAGAAACAAGCCCTGGGCCGGGTGCACTGCCCACCTCACCCGAGGAAGCGTCTGTGGAGGAGGTCGCGAGGTTTGGTTTCGAAGCACGGGCTGCCACAGTCCACTCCCCTCCCACCGCCAGCACCGCGGACAAAACGTGCTGCTTCTGTCTCTCTTTCTGTTTCTTTTCCCTATCCTGCCACTCTTGCCTCTACAGGTGGACCTCCCAGGTTATTTTTATGTTGTCCTCAGCACTTTCCGCCTTATTTATGGTGTATTTGTGTGGGTTTGGGTTTTTTTCCTACATTTCTTTAACTCAGAAATACTACGAAGGTAAAGGTTTGCTTGCTTCTGAGGGCCAGTTCGAGGCACAGGGAACCTTTAATTGTGAGCACTTAACACAGCTCTTAATTGAAAGGATAAAAGTGCGGAACCTATCACAAGAAGTTGTTTTATTCAAAAGCCTGTAACGTTCTGAATTGCTGCTAAGCGGTTGTTAACAAGGTCAAAGGAAAAAGGGCTTTCAAGCATCACCTTAACATTCCCTCCATTCTTAACAGGTCAGCTTTCAGCTGCTGGGTTGGCTAGATTCTGGTGAAAATGTTTGAGTTTCAGAACGTCCTTAACTGAAGACATGAATTCGGATTGATCAAAACTTTTTGCGAGCCTCTGCTAAGTTCAGCAAACCTGTGCTCAGCTCAGGAGATGACTTTATCTGGAAGAATGGGAAAAAAAAATACTTAAAACAATTCTGATTTGCCTTTTGAGATATGGAGGCACTTCGGGTGGCCAGCCTGACGTCTCGCCGGCTGCATGGGAACCCGGTGGAGCCCATGGCGCGTGCCCACAGAAGCAGGGTCCCGGGGAAGGCACCTGCCACCTCCTACAAAGACGTGAGCCAGGAGGTTGTGACTGATGGGGCCAGCGGATGGGTTGAGCTTTCTGCCAGTGGCCTGTGCTGCCCCACAGCACTGGTGTCCCTCTGAATCGTCTTCAAGAGCGTTCAGAAGCTTCCTACGGGAGACGGTCTGTCCCTGTCCTCCTGGCTGAAAAGCTCTTCTAGTGTCTGACGCTCGCAGGGCTGACCTCGACCCTGGTGGTTACTCCGCTGAAGGTCCGGGTACCTCAACGCAAGGGCTGAAAAGATCCTTGTGAATGGAAGTTGCTCCGTAGGCATCAGCTGCCGGGATCTGCGGACAGGCACCTTCAACAAGAAGCCGTCTGGGCCGTGATTTACAAGCGGCTCACGGCTTGCTCAGCGCTCGGATAGGTTTACAGATATTTCATTGAGGCTGCTGCCCACATACCTTTGACAGATATGAAGCCCTTCTCCTGACATATGGCTTCAGTCTGGGTATTAGAGTGAATAAAATTAAGCTCTGCTAGAAAGAGGAAGGTGGGGCAAAGCTGCCGGTACAGAAACAAACAGAGACGTCCAGAGAGCTGATCAAACGCTGCGAAAATTATCAGGTAAAGCAGGCAATGAGCGGCACGAGAGCCCCTGAACCGTGACTTGGGATGGAAAACAAGTACCTCCAGAAAGAGCTGAAACAGAGGAGAAGTGTGAGGACAAGCCCAAAGCCCTGCAAGGCGTTCTGCGCCCCTCCTCCCTTCTACTGGCACAGCCGCACTGAACTGGCCGGTGGGCTTGTGGTTAGCCGGGGGTTTGTTTTACAGAGGAAAATAGGAGAAGAAGATTTTTTTCTTCAGGATGAGGCAGGTTTACAAGGAAGATTTGGCTGCGGGTTTCAAGGTATTCACTGTTTTTCTTAAAAGTGTGGCGTGAACATCAGTGATTAGGTGTTTATCTCAGTTTCCACTAAAGTAAGGGATCTTTTTTTCTCCTGCTTTTAAAAGAAAAGACGGGGAGGGGAAAGCCTGAGGGTGAGACTGGTACCACGTACGAATGGCCAGGACTCGGTGCGTGTGTTTATCTATTTACAGTTATTATAAGCTCAAACAAACTTGAGTAAGAAAAGGGAAGATCTTCCTCGGGATGCTTACGTATTTTGAGAATATTGGCAGCTCCTGTACATTGCAGGGCAGTGGTAAAACAGCGATATTTTCCGTAGCGTTGCCACGGGGCGGTGAGCGCGTGGCTGTGTGCCGCTTAGGTGCTGGCTGGGACTGAAGCACAGCATGGGGATAAAGAGATGCGTTAACACGTGTTTCGGGAGGGAGGAATGAATACCTAGGTCATCTCAAATTTCCTCTGCTGACGAGAGAGAGAACGCAGCCAGGTTCAATAGGCGTTTAACTGGTAGCTGCCTTTGTTAGGTGAGATGGAGAAAGTCCAATAGCTGCCAAAAGCTCAGAGGAAGAACGGGACAAATCACAGAATCTGATGTCATGGAATTGATGAGATGGAAAACAGAGAATGGAGCGAGAGACATTTACACAGCCAAAGGGTCACACCATATCTCCTGCTTCCCCGTAACACGCGTCTGAACGCTGACACGTGCTGAGTTTCCTCCTGCTGGAGAATTCAGCAGCGAGGCTGCACACCCAGTCCTACGCGTGCTGTAACGTTCGCTCCCAGCAAAGGCAGGCAATGATGGTGAGGAGGAAGAGGAGGAAGAAGGTGATGAAGAGGAGAAAGCTGGGATGGCTGCTGCTAACCTTTCATAAGGACCGTCCTGGCCTCTGCCCACTCTGTTCTCCCGTCAGTTGTCAGCAGGCCAATCGGAGGCAGCACGTCCTCTTCGTTCTCTGCCATTCTGGCTATCTTTCGTAACTGAGTGAAAAGATCTCCCTCACTGAGACGGCGGAAATTAATGACAACATCCAAAACAAAAAACTGCAAAAAAACGACAGCGGTCAGAAGAACAGTCACAGGTGGGTTGGACCCGTACTGGTCCAACGTCTTGCTTTCGCCTGGGTAGGCGCTGAGATGCTGGAGCCCTGCCCGGAGAGCCAGGCCTGCAGGCAACGGAGTACAGAACCCCTGGGGACCGGCTCAAATGAAACAAACGGTACGTGAGTAAGCTAAAAAAAACCCTGAAGAGATAGAACCAGGAGCGTAGGATGAGGAGAAATGGCCTCAAGTTGTACCGGGGAGGTTGAGGTTGGGCGTGAGGAAAAATCTCACCACCTAAAGGGTTGTGCAGGCGTGTCCCAGGCTGCCCAGGGCAGGGTGGAGTCCCCGTCCCTGGAGGGGTTTCCCAGACCGGTCGAGGTGGTGCTGAGGGACAGGGGTCAGTGGGGACCCGGCAGTGCCTGACTGTCAAGACAGCAGCACTTCCAGCAAATGCACTCTAATAAGGGGTTTTTTTCCCCTCTGTGGTTCCATCTCTGTTTAATAAACATTTTTGTTTGAATGAGCAAGCGAACGAGTTCTGCCACGCTCCTCCTTTCTGCATCACTGTGCTCGGAACACAGTGCGGGCGAAGGACAAAAGTGCTGCAGAAGCATCTTCTGGAGATACTGACAGGGAACGCTTGGGAAGAGGTGAGCTCGTACGTAACGCACTAACCGTGTTTCTGAACAGGGATGGGATTAGGCTCTTCTTGAGTGGATTTAAGCAAACTGAGGAGTCTAGAAAGGTATAAAAAAAGGGCAGTCATTTACCTGATTGTTACAAGCAACAATGATGTGCTCTGGTTCTGGCATTACGCTGCTTTTCTGGGCCACGAGGGTGTCTTTGGTATGTCCTGGAAGACGATAGGAAGAAAAGAGTCCATAGTATTGCTTCATACAGAGAGGATGACCAGACAGCTGTCCACGAGCAAAATCAACAGGTAAAGCACGGCTGGAGAGAGAGAAGGAGAAAAACAAAGCCAGAGGAAAAGAGGGGAGAGAGGGGAGAGAGAGACAGAAAGGAAATCTAATCTGTCCTTTGTTCTGTTACAATTAGATCAGGTATAACACAAATTGAATAATAAAACGAGATTACAGTGTAAGGGAAATAGATGAATTCCCATGCCAAAGTTAAATACATCACTCCTGGCAGCTTCATGCATATTCATTAAGCAACTGCATTATCATCTCGTGGAAATGGAAAGAAGAGCAGGTCACAGGCAGCCTTGCGATGCGCGTGGGAAGCCTGCCTAGATG
The DNA here is from genome assembly GCA_009769605.1 of Bucorvus abyssinicus. Classification (NCBI taxonomy): domain Eukaryota; kingdom Metazoa; phylum Chordata; class Aves; order Bucerotiformes; family Bucorvidae; genus Bucorvus; species Bucorvus abyssinicus. Next base: position 37,671,201 of record CM020032.1, read on the forward strand.
GGACCCCAGGAACTGGGAAGGCCACCTCCTAAAGGGCCTCTTTAGTGGCCAGGGGAAAAAAAAAAAAAAACCAAAACCACAAGAAAGGACGATACCACAATTATGATAACGGATTGTAAAATATTCCAGTGATGCTGCAGCGGGAAATAATGGCGCTGCCTCCCGGGAGAGGCTGCAGAGACCACAGCAGGAAGAAGATCTCGTGGTGCAGTTTTTCCCTCAGCAACAGAGGACCGAGCTTCCAGCCTGCCCGAGAGCGGCAGGGGCAAGGGAGCGCCCGAGGAGGGTCACTGCCATACAGCCGATACGGGGTCCTGTTTTCTGCGAGATGATCTTCTTTAACTGTTAACTCTTCAGAACGGCCGCAGTTCTAAGCCAGGGATATTCACGGTAGTTCCTGGCTCTCAAACTCTGCATCGCTCATTTCCTTGGACAAGTTTGGGTTTTTTTTGTTCCGAATCAGCAAAACAGGGTTATTAGTGTTCTCCTCCTCCCATGTCCTACACAGTGCAGAAATCCTCTTATTTTAAACAGAGTTTTAAAGAGCATCTATGATGATCGAAAACAGTGGAAGAGCATGGTAGATTTAGGCAGGACAATCTGCAATTACAGCAGAAAAGGCGTTATTAACTCTGACTGACGGCACCAGCAAAATCTTACACTGATTTAGGAGGGGTCTGTGTAAGATCTTACAGCTCTTCTATGCGAGCAAGTTAAGCTTTGTTTGAAATGTTTAGAGCTGGCAACTGCACAGACTATCTGCACAGTTAAAACTAAACGCCTGGGTCTGGGCTGCAATACTGCTCATCTGCCCGTGGGATGGTCCGTGGTCCCTGGGCTCTTTGGACCTAGAGCGGAGGGGTCAAACCAAGGAGAATTGAAGCTACCCTTTGTCCAGCAATGTGCTTTCTTCCTCTCATCTCAGGTGCTGTCGTATAAAGACGCCACGAACGCCATTAGCACGCAGTCGTACCTCCCAGCACGCCAGTGCACGGCGTGTCTGGACAAAAGCTCGTGTTCTTAACCAAGGACCTCTTCCACACTTTCTGGGTACCTGCCAGACTTTTGAAGCGAAAAATCAAACAGCCTCTCCCTTTCTTTTCTCCAATTCACAGGTGACAGGGACTTTGTTGTTTGAACACGGACTTTGCCTTCCCCAGCCAAATAAGCGCTGGTTAAAGCGCATCACACAGGGCTCTTGTCTTCCCAGGCAGGAAAACGGCCCCGTCCCCACCACGGTGCAGCGGCCGTTGTGCTCGGCTCTCCCCTGCTCCTGTTCTCGGGGGGCAGTGGTTTCAGCAGCCAGCGTGGAACGTAGGTGAGGTGAAGAAGTGCTACGGAAATGCTGTTAGGAGCCACCTCACCCGTGACTGGAATCTCGATTTCCCCTGTGTTTCCAGACAGAAAGTCACAATGGCAGAAGCAACTTCTTATCTTTACTAGCCCTTGGACCAGCCTGTCTGTGCTGAGGCTTCCTTCTCCTGGTGTTATTTCCTTTTTTTGCGGCGGGGGCTGATGTTCTAAATGGAGGGTGCGGTACCTGGAGGGGGTGCAGCACCCTGGCAGGAGCCAGGGAAGGGGGGCGGGCTGCGTAACCGCGGTGCTGCTGCTCTTCGGGTCTGGGGAGCACGGGCTTCCCGGTGGGTTCTCAACAGCTCTGTGAGGCAGACTGCGCGCGTCCTTTGGGCGTGCGAGAGCGCGTCCAAAAGGATCCTCCCCCAACCTGCCAGACCGCAGTAACAAAGCAGAAAGCGCACAAAAGCACGGCTGAAGCGCTTGCCCTGAAGCATGCGGGAGCCCCAGCCCTGCCCAGCGGGGCAGAGGTGCAGCGCAGGAGCACCCCGGGGTCAGAAGCCCTGCGGACGCTCAAGCAGCAGCTCTCCTTCCAAGCTACTTACGTGTCCAGTAAAGCCTTATAGTCCTGCACTCCCGAAATGAGGTTGGCGGCAAACCTGCAAGCAGCAGATACAAGTGACATCAGTCTTTTGTCATTTGGCAAGACCGGGCTGTTTCTGAGAGGCAGAGGAGAGCCTCAGTGATTGATGGCACAGCACAAGGAGAGAACGTCTTCTGGCTTGGCAAGAGGAGCCCCCCCCCGCCGCCCCCACCCAAACCCTAAATTAATTCACGTCAAGAGAAATATGAAATCCTCGAGAGGGTCCCTGCAAACGGTTAAACAGGCGACCCCCGGAGGAAGCCTGGAAGCTTCTATTTAGAGACTGAGGGCAGAGGCTGAATATCTAACAGCATCCTTAACACGGGTTTCAGCATCAACACTCGTGAGCTGTCCGGTTCATTGGAGCACCGCCCGTCCCGAGCAGATCTGCGTTCTGCAGAGCCCCGGGCGGGTGCACCATTCCCTGCCACTGCCCATCGGAGCTGCCTCTGAAGGGCAGGCTCCCAGAAAAATATTTCCTTGTTAGCACCGCGTGCATGAGAAAATGCAAAGCGGAGGTTTCTGGAAAGCTGCGTGCACAACAAAGGGAGTCAGTAATGAATGGAAGCATTTATAGCTGCGTTCAGAGTGAAGTGAAAAGACACATGGGCTGTCTCTGCAAAGTGTTAAAATACCACACATGGGCTCCAAGGCTCTGGCTGGTTTATAATGGCAGGAGCCCACGTGCAGTTAATTCTCTCAGTGATGAGCAGCTAGAGAGTGCTAAAAGCAAAGGGGAAGCTTGCACCCGGTGAGGGTGGATTTGATCTGCTTCACTGTTTTAAAAGGAGAAGAGGTTCTGCTGAAGGCTGAAGGACGGCGTCCCGTTTTCAGGGTGTCTGCAGAGACACATCCTGTGCTTGGCCCCTTGCCCACCGCTCCGTGGCTCAGAGTCACGGTGATGGCCCGCAGCAGCTCAGCGGAGCGAGGGCAGTCAGGGCGGAGGGACGGGCCTGAAGCAAGCAGCGCGCTCGGGGGGGGAATGATTTCTGAATTCCTATTCTTGTGTTCCTGGGGCCCTTTTGGGCACCTGAGAGGGACAACTGAACGGCAGCGTGGCCTTTGCAGTCGGCAGGGCAGCGCGAGTCACGGCGATGGCGTGTTAACGGCTGTTTTCCTTTAGACGAGGGGCCAGACACGAGTACGTCTTTTTTTCCGTCGCTAAACGGTTTACTCGAATTATACAGCGAGGAGCTTTGCAACTGCTCCTTTAAAAAGTTATAAATCCCACGGCATTTCTTCTTTTTCATGCGATAACAGTAACGACACTTTCTGAATCGGAATGAGCCCCCCCAGAAACACTGCCCTCAGTCAGCAGGTCTAGCAGGAGCTCATTCAGTGGTTACAGCCCCCGTTTTTTAATGGAAGCTGGTTGTCTTTCTGCACAAGCAGCACATTTAAAATGCCCTCTCCCTCAGCAAAAGCTGCAAAGTCATAGCGCGTTACCTCAGCTGGTCGTTGACATCCTTGAAGTCCTGACGAGCAAAGATGATGGCGGGGCTGGAATTGACTGGGAGAGCCAGGCGGTTGTTGAGGTACATGTCGTCCAGCCAGTAGTTAAACACCTGAGGGCAGGGGACATGAACCCTCAGAGCTCTGAGCACCGCGAGGGGAGGGCGCTCGGCGCCGGCCCCTGGTTAATGGGGCCGCGCCGCCTTCTCAGGCTGGGCTCCGCGACCTCGGCTCAGCTGAAGCCAGCCGCGATCCCATCGCCCTGTTTTTCAATCCGTGGCCATTTACAGCGCGTTCCATTCAAAAGGGAACGGGCTCCGTAATGTGGCCGTCTGGGTATTGGGGGCTTTGCTTCTCTCCACAACGGGAAAGTGTTTGAGTACCGCACTGACCCCCGAGCAGTGACTGGGGTATACTTGAGAGACGGACAAGAACCTACTTCCCTCGGGGGGGCTTCCAATACTTGTCCGTGATGCCAAGACCGCTGACGCTTCTCCCAGACAGACACACCTATGACACTTCTAACCAGTTTTACTGGAAACACAGACGTACGGGGTAACCACGTTCCTTCACGTCTGAGCAGAGTTTGAGGGACCGTTGTTTGGAAAATGGAGGCTTTTCGAAGAAGGTGAAATGCCCTTCCCGAGTGAGCAGGAACGCTTTGCATACCACAACGGGAAACCACAGAATTATGCAAAAAGAATTACGAATGCACACGCATCCGTTGAAAAAGTTTCCCTCTGAGGTATTTCGCTGCTGTTAGACCAGATGCTGCCCCCCCAGTCTCTGGAGCCTTCAGGGGAACGGGCTCGAGCCGTACTCCTGGCAAGTTAAATTCCAGGTAAAAACATTTCTGGTTTATCTCAGGAACCTCGTACTTAATTGCAATAATGAGTATTTGAAGTTGAGACGTTTCAGGAAGCGCTTACACATCCTTCCTCTGCAGCTTCCACGCTGTAAGCAGTTAAACGAACAGTTGTCTCCCGGAACACTGTGATCAGGAGCACTATTAACAAAAACTCCGAATCCTGTTACTACAGGGAGAGGAAGAAACGGCATCCCAGAAGGATGTAACGCAGAGCTTCCTACAGGTCGGGCTGGCACCTGCGTGCGTGCCCCCGAGCTGCGCGAATTTTGCCAACAAACCGTGGATCCCAAACCGCTCTTGCTTACCCAGTTCGTGGTCTTCTCCCTTCTTTCCTCGAGCATTTGCTGCAAGGATTCCCCCAGGCCTCCTGCCATCCCAAACCGCTCCACGATGCCCTGGGTCCTTCTGAACTGCTCCTCTGGCACCAGGTGTTTCATGCACTGCAGGTACATGCGTAAGGTCTGCTGCAGAGGCGGGACGGGGAGTTTGGGCACTGCCTAGTTATTAAAAAGAAAAAATAAAGAGAGGTTAGCAAGGCATTCTACTTCTCCCCAAACGGTCCTCTTTCTTTTCCCTTCTGTTGCTGATTAATAGGTTTCATCCCTCTTTGAATGCATTTATTCTGCTTTAGCAGTTGAGATGCCTGATAACTGCAAATGTGTGGAGTTCAGGTCCCGGGGCGCCTGGATTTGAGGGCGTCATTGGCTGAACGGCAGCGCTGGTACCTCTCCAGTAGCTCTACTTGTCGTCCTTTGGCCAGCGAGGATTTCAAATGGATAGGCCAGGAAACTAGTGGAAAACAGGAGACTATTCCCTGGTAGAAATCGTCCTAGAAGTCCTAGGAGAAACAGGCATGTCGCACGCACGTGGTCTGAGCTAGACGCTAGGAAACCTTCAGGTACGTGTTGCAGCGTAATAAAACACTGCATTAAGGGAAGGCACTTCATCAGTCAAGCAGCGCCTTTAGCTTGTGATCAGTGAAACCGTGAGTTAATACTCGTCTGATGGGCGACGTGACTGGTTACAGACCTGCAGGTACAGAAAGCGTGCGGGTTTATCAGCACTGACCACACACAATCCTCAGTAAAGCTGCGGGTCACCCTCCCAAACGTCGGCTGTCGGCCAGTCCGCGGCCCTCCTACAAGCCCTGATAAAACGTTTCTGTTCACACTTGCTCTACCCTTAACCCGCTTGGAGCAGGAAACCAACGGGATCTGGGAAGAAAACAATCTCATGACGTCCATGCGGTTTTTAATGCAGAATTAACCGAGTGAGGTGCAATTAGTCATTTAAAAGCCAGAGGAATTACAGGGGGGCAGCGGGGAATTCAAGGAAGGTGCTAAGCCATGAAAGACCGGGCAATGGCAAGAGGCCACGATGCTCTAAGCGTGGTTCCACGGGGAGGTGGGCGTCTCCCAGCCGAGAAACAGCCATCGACTTCAGTTGTGCTTCTCTGTTGGGGATTAGTTAGACCATACACTTTTGGAGGGTTGACTTCTCTAATTTGATTTTTGCCTGTCTCCTAAAGCAGGTGAAATTCAGATTTAGTCACTAGCTCTTGACGGAATAGACACTCATTTTCACAGGGCGGCAGGACCACAGCGTGCCTTTGGTTGGGAGAGACGCCTGGCACTTACCGGGTCCCACTGCTCCCACAGCAAGGCAAGCTCCTCCACGAGCGCCTGCACGGAGGGCTGGGGGAACGAATCGCTCTGTGGCTGTCCTCTGGGCTCCAACCCCAGCTCTGCCTTTTGACACCCACAGAAGAGTCAGCGCCGCGGTGCGCTTCCCTCCCGAGAAACCCCCGAGTCCAGACACTCATAAACTGACGTGCTAATAGGATTCCGTGTCGATAGCTGGCGCTGGCCCTGGTCTTCCCGGGTGAAGTTACTGTTCCCTTCGGGACTCCGCTTGGGAACAAGCTTACGGGCGAACGCAGCCGGCACCTTTTATGCCGGCCTGAAAATGAACCAGCGCAAGAGTTTGATACTTCTGGACTACTAAGAAATAATTACGTGTCATCTCTGACGGCGCAGTAATGCATCTGCCGTGGGGTAATAATATTTCATTTACTGGAATCCACCGCAGGGTGCTGGGAGGAAGAGTGTACTTGGATGTGAGAAGCACTAATGTCAGATCAAAGTTCCTGATTATAAACTGCTGCACGATAAATAGTGTTCCCTGAAACGAAGAAATCCGCTCCGGAGCCGAGCTTGCTTTACAATTATTACATTAATTTACAGCGTTAAAAGCTGCTAAGTCATCTATCTTCAACCTGTTCTTTTTTTCTCTCTTTTTTCTTTTCGTTTTGCCGGAAACAGTCACTTACTGTCTCATCGTCACTGCGTGTCTCTTTCTCTTGCTTCGGCATGTTTTTTTCTAGGACAGGCATTCCTGCATCTCTTTCGGTATCTTTTGTGGAGGACAGAAATTGAAGCCGCCTGGGGGCACGTACGGAGCCTCACGCCTCGGTTCTGGAAACAGAAAAGATTTAAAGTCCAGTCACCACCCGTTATTTATAACCAGAGCGGACATGGGGAGTATTCCCTGCGCAAGCACACGGAGGAGCTTCAGAATGCAAAACCGAAGAGAAACAGGAGCACCACATTCCCCAGCGGCTGAGCTGAGCCCTGTGGAGATTGCTCTCACATCCTGTTTGTCTCATTTTGCTATAAATTTCTTTATCCAGAACTCTCTGATGCACACAAACGGTCCCTCCTCAGCGTGGCTTACTTCGTCACTCCAGGGACACGGGGAGGTGCTGCCTTCTCTGCGTTAAAGCCGTGGAAGCTGCGGGAAGGAGCTGGATGGGGACGCGCCTTTGTCCCCTGCGGGCTAGAAGCTCGCCGGGTGCCAGGGCTTCGGGGCGTAGCTCTGGGCTGGGGGACCCTGCGGGACTGCCCAGGCTGCCTGTGGGAGGACTGGGAGGGCTGGCATACGCTGCCTTTGAGCCGCTGCGCGCAGCAGTCTTTGCAAATAGCACATACCTGTGCAGGGAGATGGCCCGACCTGCCACAGAATCATCGAACGGTTTGGGCTGGAAGGGACCTTCAAAGCTCCTGCAGTCCAACCCCCTGCAGGGAGCGGGGACATCTGCAACCAGAGCAGGGTGCTCAGAGCCCCAAGGTCCAGCCTGAGCTGGAATGGTTCCAGGGATGGGGCTTCTCCCACCTCTTGGGGTGACCTGTGACCAACTGTGACAGAGCAAATACTTCCATTTGGTCTCTCTGGTATTGCGCTTACCCTGGTTTTCACTTCTAATCCCTTTTCTGTAGGAGAATAAGCTGTAAAACACACGTATTTCTTCCGATGTAAAAGAGCCCTCGCTGAGCAGTCGTCCTGCAATTCTGGTGGTGCAGCTAAAGCAGAGTGAGTTCTATGTGTTCAGTCAGGTCTTGGTGGATCACGGTGGTTTTTTGGGGTTTTTGTTAATCACTTTGCACGTATGCAAAACATAGAACACGACTAAGCATAAAAGAACGTCCTATTTCCTGTCTGAAACCCTTGGGGCTCTACATCCAGGGCACTTGGATTATTCCTACAACAGCTTTCAAGAGCAATTTGGATAAAAGCCTACAGGTATGAATGTGAGACGAAGGGTTTTGTTTAGCGATGGTCAGGGACGGCTGTGCATCATGCCTCTCCCGAGGAACCCTTGGCTACTCCAGCCCTGCCGCTCCGGCGGGGCTCTGCCCGTGTGGATGTGGTCACTGACACTGTGAGCCGATGCTGTCCCCTCCCTGCCCTGCACCGGCTGCCGGTGGGGCCATGTGCTGTGAAATGGGCTGTGCAAGGCTCAGAGATGTCCCTGGGGCCCTGCAACGAGCCGCGCAGCGAACTCGGGTTGATCTGTCAGCTGCTCACGATTTCAAGCCAGGTGAGAGACCACGTCCCTCACGGAAAGGCCACGCTAACCCGCTGCGCTCCCTCTCGTGTCTGTGGGAACTCGCCTTTCTGTAAAATCCGTGTGATGAAGAGTTTGGCGGGGGGGTGGCCTGAACTGCGCTTTCTCTGTCACGGGGATGAACTGAGGCTTTGTCTCTGCTTCGGGCGCTGCCAGCTTGGTTAGCATCACACCCAATCCTGTATTTGCTTAAGAAAACACCCGGGAACTGACACAAGAGAAAATCCTCCAGAAATTGAAGACGACTTCAAAGTCGCTCACTGGCATGGCTGTGAGGTGCGCTGTCAAAGTTATCAGGCAAAAAAAAAACCCTAATCCTAGCTGTTTTTATTTACCGCTGGCTTAGCTGGAGGGCCGGGGTGAGCGGCTTAGCGGGGTGCCTGCGAGTCACGGCATCCTGGGGAGCCGGGCGGCTTCCCCCCGGCTCAGAGCAGCAGCTCAAATCCCCAACAAAAGGCACGGATCCCCGCGGTAGGCAGCAGATCGCGGAGGAGGGCTGCGGTAAGCCCGTGTGCTTACGCTGGAGTTCACACATGGCAGGCTGGGGAGGCAGCCTGAGGTACGGCACACTGTCGGGGCTGTCATGCTCAGCCCCATCTCTTCATCCTCACTCCCAGTGTTACCAGGAAGATCAGCCTAAAGTTCTCGGGGGTCGATGCCTGAAGTTAAGGGGAACGTATAAGCGATGCGGCCGATGACACGACGAGAGGAGCGGGGAGCCGCCCCACCGCCTGCCGTGGGCTCCCTGCGGGCCGCAGCGGCGGCGGGGCCCGTCGGGGAGCGCTCCCGCTGCCGCCGCGCCCCAGCCCCGGGGGAGCCCCGTCCCTCCCGGACCGCCCGTCCCAGCGGAACACGCCGCGGCGGCCCCGGGGGTGCCGCGGGGTTTGGCGACGGTGGCTCCGCGCCGCGGGACCCGCCGCCCCCGCTCCCAGCCCGGCGGCTTCCCCGCCCCGGCGCCTGCAGCCGCGCCGCCCTCCGTTACCTGCTCGTCGGGGCGCTCCGCAGCGGCTCTGTCCCAGGCACCGTCGCCTCCTCCGCGGCCAGGTCCCCTCTGGGCGGGGGCGCACGGAGCGCGGCTCGTCCCCGCCGCCTCCTGGCTCCTCCCCGCCCCCGGCACCGCCCGGTCCGGCCCGGCCCGGCTCGGCCCTGCCCTGCCCGCCCCTCCCGCTGCGCGCAACAGGCGCTGCCCCCCACCTTCCCCCCGCCTCCGCTGCGGGGCCGCGCTGCGCTCGGTCTGCCCCGTCCCGGGCTGTGCCCGGCGGGGTCCCGAGAGGGGCAGGGCAGGGCCGGGCTCGCCCTGGCCGCCGTCGGGGGTGCCGCAGCTCTCGGTGTGACCCGCCTTGCCGCGGGGGCTGTCGCCAGCGTCGAGCAGTGTGCCCGCGGGGTATCAAAGCTGCGTGGCCGAACGCGGCTGGCTGTACCACAGCCCGCGACGGGGCGGCGGCGGTCCCCGGGCGGGGGCCGAGTGCTGCGGAGCCGCCTTGGGGCCGGCAGCGGCAGCCGCGGCCCCGGGGGCGGTGCGGGAGCGGGGTCGGCGCCGGGGGCGGCGGGCGGCGGGCGGCGGAGGCGCTGGCCGCCGAGGGAGCGGCTGCGGGGGAGGGAAGCGGGGCTCTGCCGGGGCGGCCGGGGCTCTGCCGGCGCGGCCGGGGCGCCGCCGCCGAGCCAAAGGCATCGTCGCGGTGTTTCCCTGAGTTCTGCGCCGCGGGAGCAGCGGCTCGACCGCGCCGGCGGGGCCGCGCAGAGCGGGGCGGGGGGTTCGCGGCGTCTCCCTCCCAGCTCCCCGGCGACCCGGGAAGCCCTGGAATACATGCGGCCGCCGTTTATATATAGATTTTTACCCTCTCTTGAGATGATAAATAATTTCTTTTGTTTCCTGATGCGCCAGGAATTTAAACAAACGATTTTATTTTATGTCAAGGTAAATTTGGAGGGCAAAACACGCAGTCTGGTTCCGCTGGGGTCCGATCGAAGGTTCCCACTCTTTGCCAAGGTCTGAATGAAGCACTTCACCCGTCTTTTGTTTAATCCCTGTCGGCTACAGAGGTGGGCACGTTGCAATCGGGGCAGTTTTCAGCACCGGTTTCCCTGTGTGGCGTCTGGCCCTGCTGGTAATGTAATTTTAGGGAATATTCGAAAAACTGAAAATCATGATTGTGAGAATTAAGTTTGCGTGAGAATACGAGGAGCTGTTTTTAGGCGATCAATGGCGTGTTCGCAGCGTGACGATGTTTGCTGGGACCCGTTAACAAAGGCTGTCAGGAATGAGGAGGTTTTGTACCAGGGTTTTCTCCTGGGCGATTTGGGGAACCGATGGGGTTTGTGTCAGGAGGGATCGTTACCGTGGGGGTTACGCTGCGCACAACCAGCTCCCTCCCTCAAGCAGCCCGCAACAACGAAACAAAGACGATCGATCCCCTTCGGTTCCGTTTATTCAGATCGTATTATTCTTGTAGTTTGGACTTCGACATCATACAGCATATTGCACTTACCGGAGAGCAGCACGAGAGAGAACAGAAAAAGTACAATACTGTATTCCCAAGGAAGAATAAGACGTTGCTCCTCTTAAATATGTGAAACCCACTGAAAACCTAGGTGTATGTACACAAGAGTTACCAAGTCCCTGAATAAACCGTCCAAGTTTTTACACAGGCTTTTTTGCTTTTCTTACATTTTTTACAGAGATATACAGTATGTCACACACGGGTTCAGCTTGAGAAAACTTTGCGCAATTACGCCCCAGCTGGGAGGGGGTTGGTTTTTATTGTTTTGTTTTGGTGGTGGTGTTTCTCTTTTGGAAGGATTCCCCCCCCTCCCCAGATTTATGCCAGTGATCATCCAGCTTATTTTCTTCAGCATCGTCGCCCCCCCCATTCCCCACCCCCTCCACCTTGCCAGAAGGAAAATACCGACGAAAAAGAAGTCTAGAAGAAAGCCGTTACATCATGACAAAGGTTAAACTGTAAATATTGCACGTCGGTACAGAAACAGAATGCAGTAACGCTTTCGTCCCCCCCTTTCCTCTGTCCCACATGCCCCCTCCTTGCTCCCGGGGCTGGGCCGTGTCGGGGAACCTAACTGTACTCATAGTCCGACGAGTCCTCCTCGGACACCCCAGTCAGGTCTCTGCGGTAAGAGTCCACGCCGTTCCCCTCCGTCTCACCCGCCGGCCGGACGCTTTTGCCCGTGCCTTTGCGCTCCTCCATTTTGATGGTGTCATAGAGTCCCTTAGGTCCTTCTTCAAGGAGGATGTTCCTCTCCGAGTGAGAAGGTTTCATTTGGCAGATGTTTTTGAGGAAGAGGAGGACAGGGGCGTAAAGCACGTTGGCGAGCCCCATGCCCAGGTTGAGCTGCACGAAGCCCATGGTGTGCACAATCTGGCCGGCCACGACGGGCCCCAGGGCATACGCCACACAGTAGGAGATGTCTGCGATGGCGTAGACGCTGCCATAGACAGAGACGTGGCGCACGTCCACCAGGAAGGCCAGCGTGGGCAACAGGGCCGTGTCCACCAAGGCGATGCCGAAGCAGATGCCGCAGAGGGGAATAATGACCTGCCCGAAATTCCTGCAGGCTGGCACCAGGCAGGAGCTGGCGCCGATGATGGCCATGCCCAGGGCCCCGTAAAACCACTGGAGGTGGGGGTACGCGGCGGCCAGCCGGACGGTGACGTAGACGCCCAGCACGTGGGGGAAGAAGGCGGGCAGCCAGGTGAGGCCCACCTCCCACTCGCTGGCCCCCATGGACTCCTTCATCCAGTTGGCGATGGTGGGCTCCAGGAAGGCCAGGGGGATGTTGCAGGTGGTCAGAGCCCCCGCCACCACGGCGATGTAGGGGTCCACCATGAGGCGGTGGATGGGGGTGCCGACCGGCATGTTGGCCCTCGCCCCGGTGGAGGGGGGCGCCAGGGCCAGCAGCATCAGCCCGTCGAGGAGGCAGACGCAGGCCAGCACCAGGAAGGGCACCCGCTTGCCGGCGAACTCGTAGAGGAACCCGCCGAAGGGGGGAGCGGCCAGGCTGCCGAAGGAGATGCAGGCCAGCGCCGTGCCCAGGGCGCGGCTCCGCGCCGGCTCCTCGGCGTAGCGGTCGGCGATGAGGGCGATGCCGGCGGTGTCGGCGAAAGCCGAGCCCAGCCCCTGCAAGCTGCGCGCCGCGAACAGCGTCGCGTAATTCTCCGCGAAGGCGAAGGTGGTGGTGGAGAGGAACATGACGGCCAGCCCGGCCAGCAGCGGGGCCTCGTAACCCACCCGGTCGATGAGCGTCCCGCTGAGCGGGTTCACCAGCAGCTGCAGCATGGCCTTGGAGGCGAACAGCACCCCGATCTGCACGTCCTCGTTGCCACCCGCGGTCGGCGGGTACCGCGCCGTCAAGAGGCTCCGGTTGCCGCCGCCGCTGGCGCCGCTCTCGTTGCCCCCCGCGGGCGCGGACGGGCCGGCGGCTCCCCCCCCGCCGCGCATGGCCGCGATGTAGTCGGGGATGATGGGCACGATGACCATGTAGAGCATGTTGTCCAGCAGCAGGGCCACGCACACCACCCCCAGCAGCAGCCGCCGCTGCCGCCGCGCCTCCCCCATGGCGGTGCCCAGCCGCCGCCGCCGCTCGCCCACCGCCTCCGCCAGCCGCGACACGGCGGACCGCGCCCGCTCCGCGTCCCCCGCTTCAGACATCGCTCTCAGAGCCGCCGCCGCTGCCGCCGCCGCCCCGCCGCCGCCCGCATGGGGCACGGCGGGGGCGGCCCCGCCGCCCACCGCCGCCCGAGCCGCCGCCGCCGCCGCCGCCGCCGCTCACCTCCCGGCGGCCGCCGCCAGCCCGCGCCGCCGCTGCGAGGCGGCTCCGAGGGGCTGGCCCTCCATCACCACACTAATAAGCGCCGCGCACCGAAACCCCTCCCGCCCCCGCCACCGCGCCAGCCCCGAGCCCCCCCGCTCGCCGGCCCGGCCCCGCCCCGCTGTACCGCGGCGGCGGCGGCAGCCCGGCCCGGCCGCGATAAGGGGGCTGCGGGGCGGGGGTGCTGCCGGTCCCTGCCCGCCGCCCCGGCCGTGAGCCTGGCGCGGGGCGGGGGATGGACGGCGGGGACGCGGACCCACCCCCGAGGCGGGGGCCCGCTGGCGGCTCTCGCCGCCCCGACGGCGCGGCTGCCCGCTGGAAGCGGTCCCGGCTCCTCCTCCTCCTCCTCCTCCTCGGAGCCCTCGCTCCATCAGTTATTCCCCTCTGGGCCCGGGCGGCGCGGGGGCAGCGGGCCGGGGCCGACGTGCGCCCGCCGGTCCCCCGGGCAGCGGTCCCGCGTGGCCGCGGCCCTGCGCCGTGGTTGCCCCGGAGAGGCGGTCCGGAGCCCGGGGGTCACTCCCCTCTGCGCTGCCACCCGGACGGCAAGGAGCCGCCGCCCCCTGCCCGGCCGCACCCGCTGCAGCCGTCTAACCCCAGAGCTCCTCGCCAACGCCCGGCGCAGCGCCGCCGCGCGGCCCCCCGCCCCGACGGCGCTGGGATGCCCTGGGCGGGGGGAACTCGGGACTAGACAGAGCGGCCCCGAGTCCTGCCCCTGCTCAGCGGGTCTGTGACCCACCGGGGAGACCGCTGAAGGTGCGCTGGAAAGCAGAGAGCAGCGCAGTGACCCTCTTCCTGCGTGAGCGTGTGTGCCTAACACTGAAACACCGGGGAGGTAATCTTCCCCGGGCGGGGGCGTCGCACGTCCCGCGTTTGGCCGGGCTGGTGCTGCAGCTGGAGGCCCTGCAGAGCAAGGGGCCTCGCTCGGTGCAGAGGCGCTGGGCTTAGGAAGATGCTCCTGGTGCAGAGCAGAGGGCAAATACCGTCACTGCTGCACGGCTGATCCGGTGGGATAACCGGGTCTCTCCGCCGAGCGGTTCCTCAGCAGACGTAGGGGTTTGGGTGCCTTCATTTGCTTGCACCGCCGGGCTGCCGCGGCTGGAAGGGAGATGATTTATCTGTCAGCTGCTGTGTCTTGCTGTGTTGCGAGAAAACTGTCTAGATGGCCGGGATGACTCTAAGATGGATCCCAGCGTGGAGTGGCATACTGATCCGATGGTGCTTCCGCAGACGTGGAGCACACGGAAAAGAACATCCCTGTTTTCGCTGTTATCGTTATTTGTTATTCGTTTACTACCCCTGCTGTAAACCAGCAGAAATACACCACTGACAGGAGGGACAAAGCTCCTGAGCCCGGGCTCTAAATAAGCGGGGTGCTTCGAGAGGTGGCTTCGGAGCGCGGCAGGAGAGTGTCTGAGTGAATAGAAGGGTCCTGCTGGAAGGTCCTGAGCTGTAGGCCATGGCTGCTGCGCTTGGCGGCACGGCTCAGGCCTCTTGTCACCTGCCAGATGGATTGAACTGGGGAAAAAAAAACCCCAGACACCGCAAAGGCCATCTCCTCCGGTTCCTCCAACGGACCCTGGGGTAGCAGCCTGAGAACGTGCTTCTGCCAGGGACTGTGGGCGGAGGAGCCGCTCCCGGGGGGACAAGGGACCCGCCGGAGGCTGCACCTCCTGCTTGGGATGGATGTCACGTCTGCCGCAAGCGGTAATGGGTTGGGGGCAGATATGACTTTGGATCGGTGCTGTGCTGCAGTCAGGAGTATTGGAATCTTGGCTCTTGCTTGATGAGGCACTTTATTTGATTAAAGTTTCCCTTTTAATCAGAGATGTGGTCATTTCCCGTCTCTAAAATGGAATCTGGCGCTGGGGGTCATGTCTGGATAATAAAGGGACTGGTTCTCTTGTCTCAGGGGAGCTGATATCGAATTTATTACCATCAAGGGAAAGCAGAATTATACTTGTAAAATGTTGCATAATAAATTTAGCCCTCTTAGTAAATCAAATCAGCGGATACCCTTATCTGCAGGAGATGCGTCATCGCTACGTGAGCTTCTTTGACTAGACAGAACTAATGGGGAGAAAATGTACCTTCAAACGTGGGCAAAGTTGATGGACCCGCAGTAAATTAAAGGAAAAAAATACGCCTCCCTGGTGTTTGACCGAGAAATTCATAATTGTATTGGGGAAGAGTCTTCAGGGTGCGAGGAGATGACTTTTAAAATGTCGTGCTTTTATCCCGGAGCCCAGAGGATGTGACACTCGGTTCGAGGGGAGGAGTGCGGAGGAGGTGATGTACTTCGCTCGTCCTCCAGTGCAGGACGTGTGCCTTTGGAAGGCACCGTTAATGTCAAGGAGACGGAGGAGATGTTAGCTCTGGGTAAAGAGGAGAGTTGACTGCACCGGGACTTCTTACCACTCTCTTTGTTTTAGAGGCTGTAGATGAAGGACAGCGCAGCTCATGATGACTGTTTCGTCATAGAGAGGCATTTATTTCCAAGTCCAAAAAAAAGCTCAGGGCCCAGGAAGGGAAATTACCTTTAGGATCTTCGATATTGCAGGAACAACAGAAAACACACCAGACACGTGTAAGCAGCTACGTGTCTGATGATGGTACCAGGTCGGGTTGAGCGTGAGGGGAAGGTGGGGTTCAGTATGGCCGGCTGGTCACCCTCGTCACGCTCGGCTCGAAACAAAAGACCTACCCAGGCTGGGAGTTTGGGGAAACTCAGGCAAGTTTCTCTCCAAACATCAAAATAAATATCCGAGTAGTTAATCAGAACAAGTGCCTCCTGTACAACCTGTGCTTGCTTCTCCTGCTCCCTAGGGAACCGATCGTCCTCGCGCTTGGAGTGGCGGTTGGTGTGACGCCGTATCAGGGTGATTTTACAGAGAGAGAGAAGCCACGACCGCTGCGACGTACCCTGCAGTAGTCAGGGGCGGACTTCAGTCCCTCGTGCACGCTCAGGGTCCTTCTTCCGCAGGAGAAGCACCGTGAGGAGTCCAAACACGATGAGTCAGAGTCACAGGTCCTCATGTCTGCAAAATATTCATTTTCTTAATAGCCTGAGTACTTGGTGCCTGCAGCAGAGAGCGTGTCCTCTCCAGGACACGGCAATGCTTCTTAGCACTCAGCGCTAAACTAATGACGTGTTTCTTTTCTAACTCTGATTAAAAGACCTGCTGATCGGGTCCTGCCGAACAGGAGAGGCTCAGCCTGGAAGTGTGCTGGAGGAGATGGCAGGCAAAGGCCGTTCTCAACAACTTCATTGCAAAAGCGTTTTTGTCCGCAGAATGGTCGGGCTGTCAAGCAGAAACCGATAAATTACTGCCATGAGTGGAACTATTGGGAAAACGTGGGGTATTTTTGCCTTAGCTGGGGAGGCGTGCCCGTCCGTGTCTGTAGAAGCTGTGTCCGATAAGCCAAGCCGCGCTTAGAAACGGTTGTCATAACCTGATTTTTTTCCTGAGGAATGGTAAATGATGGGTTTTTTCTTTAATGTCGCACCCATACGTCATGCTGCTTCGCTCCGTGGCAATAACGCCGAGAGAGAGACAGAAAAATAGATGAGAAAGAGAAGAGAGAGAGAGTAATCGGAGGGCTGGTGTCTCAGCTTGCGTTAGCTCTCGCAGTGGTTGATGTTCTGGCGAGCTGTAACGGACGGTCGTTCGGCTGGAGGTAAAAAAGAGCTATTGCATTACCGGGTGCCTTCCAGCTCGGGGAACACGGGGCGTTCTCTACGATAAACTCACCTACGATTTTATTGGGTTCCACGTCCCCAGTAAAACTCGTGGCTCCAGCAGCCTGCTGACGCTCCCTTTGAAATGCCTTTTCCTGTTTTGCTCCCGCTGTGCCTACGTCCGCTGCGGGCGTCACCGTAAACCACCCTTGCCTGTCCTTTCCGTCCTTCAAACGCTGGCTCTGTCAGTCCCAGGCTAGTGGAGGACCACGAATGGTGTCCACCTCTGAGATGCCAGAAGCAGCTGTAGGACCTGGGCGCATCCTGCTCCTCCCAGTGACTGCTTCTCGTCCCAGTCCTTTAGCATCATTTTTGTCCTAGCGCGCCTTTCTTTGCTCTTTTGAGGAAGCCTGTCAGAATGTTCCCCAACCGACCCTAACAACATTGTTTGGTTTTTTTCCTGAAGTCACCTTGCTTTTCAGCTCTTCAGCTGTAAACCCACAGAATCTATGGTTGCTCCCAAACCCCTCAAGTTCGCGCCTGCACTCATTTCTCGTCCAATTTTGCAGGGAGCAGGTGCTGATGTTTCGATGCTGCCGATTCTTGACGTGCTTCTCCCCTAGCCGCTCACGTCTGCTCGCCTTCTGGGGCTTTGCTGCGGCCCAAATCGAATTGCCCAGGAGCTCCTCTCGGCTGAGCAGCCTCTCAGAACACAGGCAGCAGGAAGCGCATCCTCCGCACGCTCACAGCTACTTTCTGCAGCTTTACAAGCGGTCTCGGATTGACAGTCTGATTGACAAAGTTAGGGCAGAGGAGGCGATTGCGAGTAAAGTATGAAAGAGGTGGGGGTGTCTGGAGATGACACCATGTCAGAGCAGAGCCTCCTGACTTGTGAAAGCCAGGAAAGATAAACGTAGGTGATAACTCAGGGCCTTAGGTATTTACCCGTTAGGTGTGGCTGTGGCAGAGCTCATCCCCCCTCCCGCCCATCTCTCCTCAGTGCTTTCTTTTGTTTGTAAGAAGTGACATTTCCGCAGTTTCCATCCTTTGCCTCAGCATTTCGAATGGCTGCGGCGTTTCAGAGCATTGAAGACACTTGCGAGCCCGGGGAGAAGATGCTCCTTTTGGCAGCGTGGATGAGATCAGTGGAGATTGAAGGCACATGGCAGCTCCTCACAGCTGTGGAGCATGAGTGTCCTACGCACCAATTTAGGGAGGGGCTTTAGGTGTGCTGCTTCCTCAGGAAGGTATAAGGCTGAGCTTGTCCTGCAAGGAAGGTTGGGGTCGGGCAGCTGAGGCCAGTCTTGGGCTGGGACAAGCCCAGTGTCGGTTTGAAGCTGCTGTTGGAGTGAGGACCTGGGATAGATTGTGGGAAGAGGCGGAAGAGTGAAGGTAGGTCATGGTGCTTTTTCGTCGCTTGGGGTATCTGCTGAGCTTTCCTCAGAGCAGCGTATGGTCTGTGTGGCCCTTGTCAGCTGGGGGCTCTTCTTGGCCAGGTACCAAGGGCAGGGGCTCCTGCTGGTGCTTTCAGATCTATCAAAGCAGCCTTTGCTATTTTTGACTAGGGCTAAATAATAATCTGTCCTTAATAACACATTAGATAAGGGTTTTTTGGTCTTTGCTCATGGATCATCTGAAGGTACTTTTCCAGTTGTCTCCCTTACCTTGTTTGAAAATGTGAGTTGCTCTCAGTGTGAAGGTTTTTCTCAAAGAACTTGCTGTAAGTATGGGATACCTGATGTTAGAAACCTGGACTGCCCTGGCAGGCTCCCAGGGGCCGTGCACCTCCTGTTGCCTCCCTGCCTGGGCTGCAAGTGTTTGCTTCTCCTCCCCAAAGCCTCTGCTGCTGCCACCGATTTAGTCTATTTTAGCCCTTGTATTTTCTTTTCTCCTTCCTTGGTTAGGTCCAAATCAGCTTCTCCTCTGCTGTGTTTAAAAGGGGCTGAGATGGATCTGGAACTCAGTTCAGGAGATCATTTCTGCAGGTTTTTTATAAATAAGTTCCTCCCCTCTCCCCCTTGAATCTGAGAAGAGTAGGCTGTAAGTGGAATAGGTTTCTTAAGAAGTGCTGAGGTTTGTCGGCACATCCAGTAACTTTGTGTTTGGAAACTGTACTGAAAGCTCTCTGGAGGGTCTGCGAAGCCGAGGAGATGGAGCCTGTTTGCTAACCCAGGCAGGACCAGCCGGGCAGCAGCAGGAGCACCTGGGAGAATCAGCTAGTGCTGATTCTGAGGCCACTTGCTGGTGGGAAAATGCATGGGATTTGCTGTCAAAATGTGATGGGACTGGTGGTGCTGACCTGGCTGCAATCCCAAAGAGTGTCTGCTTATGTAGGTTAGAGTCAGAATCAGAACTGCAGTTTTCTGTAGCCGTTTGCTCAAGTGGATGGTAGGAGGGTTTCTTGTTGGTTTTTTCTATGAGGACAAAGTTAGGGGGCAAGTCTTCTTTCTTGGTGAGGTAGTGGCACCTGCAGATGAACTTAATTCTTACTGAATGTGTCTAATTGAATTAACTTTGAACACAGCAATAGAATGAAAAAAACCTTGGTCTCCTGGTTTTAACAAAGACTTTCCAATTTTTTCGGCACTTTTTCCAGCTGTCTCTAGTATCTGAGCATTAGGTCCTCTGCATGAGCTAAACTGTGTGTGTATGGAAAAGGAGGTGGTTCTGTGCAGGCTGCTGGGCTGTGCACAGCCCCTCAGTAGAAGGCAAATGCAGGGAACACGCAGCAGCGAGCTGAAGGGTGCTGAACATGCGCTGTGAAGGAAAAGTGCCTCTTCAATGGGAGACAAATGAGGCTGCACTTGAAGGGAACCCTCTACTTCTGGAAGGTTTTAGGTTTTAAGTGGGCTCCAATAACTTGCTAATGGTCAACTTTTAAAGAGATTTTCCATTTCCTTGACTGCAGCTGTATTTAAAGCAGAGTTGAGAGCTGGAGGGGATGACCTTGCCTTACCCGCGACGCTGGTGGAAGCCGCCTCTTCTTAGTGTGGTGTAATTCTGCTCTTGCTGCGAGGCTGCCTTTGATTTCAAGGCAGAAGGCTAGAGCTCCCATCTGGGAGCCTGCTGTCCTGCATCTCTCAGAGCGTGCATTAACTGGAGAGCAGGCATCTGATTAGCATCCCCAGCGCTGCCATAAATCAATCTGCGTATGCTTAAACAAGTTACATCAGCCTAATGGGAAGAGATGTGGTGAGACAATTAAAAGAATTAACCCGGAGCAGGGGGGTCAGTGCCACGGAATAATCTGTTGCTGGAGTGTGATGACCAGGCGCCGCGGTGCCTCTGGCAGCCAGTCCCTGCAGGATCCTCTCTCCTGAGGAGGCTGATGTGTTTTCAGAGGATCTGGCGGTGGGGCTCTGGGGCTTCCAAGTGACTGAAGGCTGATGAGCTTTAATTACTTTTATTATTAATTTTTATTGCTCCGAGGTGGAAGGCAGCTCTGTGTGAATGAGTTCACTAGTGTTTGTGTAAATAAGCCAGCTCATACCTTTCCTGCCGGTGGAATCAGAGCATAAGCAATAGGGTGCAATCAATTTTAGTGATTTATGCTGTCTAGGTAAGCTTTTCTTCGTACCCAAAGACTCAAGAAGGTTGTCTTGCATTATCGCTCTTACGCTTTAGTGAGTTGCTTAAATCGAGCAGTGCAGATGGCTACCAGTGGAAAACAAACTCAGACTTCTTATTAGGTTTAGATTGCAGTGGTCATTATGGTGAATTTAATTACAAAAAAAAAGGGGAGGGGAGAGTTTCTAAAGAAAAAATGGGTTTGTTGCCTTTAGTTTTTTTCACCACTTGTGAGAAGTTAAAGTGACAATGTGTGTCTGTCAGGCTTCTACCCTTAGAGTGTGCACTGCAAGCTCCTATTAAAGTTCAAGACAATTGCACAGGAGTTCTTGAAAAATGAGCCTGTGTCTTCCCCAGCCTGTGTTCATTACCTGAGTCCAGTTCAGCCAAGCCCAGTGCGAGTCAATGTTCGTTAACTCGGGACCTCGTTTTCCCCGGAGTCTGCTTGAGGTTTCCCTGCAAGATTTCTTTCCTGTGAGACTTCTGCTAGCTGGAAAACATGGTCAGTGCAATGCACCTGGGGCTGGCAGAAATCCCCTCCTTTCCTGCCACTTCAATGCAAAGAAAGGCAGGCTGTGCTGAATCTCGGTGAGTTGGGAGAGTCTGTCACACAGATGTGTTTCAGAGAAAGGCCAGAGAGCCCAGAGTTGGTGCAAAGGGATGCTCCCAGCATTGTGGTTGTGTACTTGACCCTCCTTGTGCTGCAGCTCTGGGATACTCCTCAGGCAGGGAAACGTGTGCTTGCTGGTCACCTTCTCTTCAGCTTATTGCCAAGCAGCAGCAGCAGCCAAGTGCTGCTGGGGCCGTAAGGGGTGATGTAAGGACCGTATCTTTGGAGATGTGGGGGGAGCTCCAATATGTACCTTGGAGCATGTGGGGCTGATGTTGTGAGTCTGCCAGAGCTTAAAGGGTGAAGTTCAAATACTGTCTGTTTGAAAAAAAAGAGGTTATTTGCTCTCTGACCCTTTGTTTGCTGAGTGTTTTTCCCCCTAAGGGTACCCTCAAGACCAGGCGCTGTGTTTGCACCTGGAAAATGGGTGGTGAGAAGGCAGGGGGTGCTGCTCTGGGTTGTCCTTCTGTAACTACCTGCCTTTCCCTGGTGGCTGGTGAAGACAGTTGTCCTTCCCCCGGCCTTGTACACGCATGGCTTATTTTCCGTGTGTGCTGTCCTCAGGTACGGTTTTGGAGGATGTGCTGGGGAGGGTCTGGAGCAAAGGAAGGCTCTTGCTGGCCCAGGAGAGCGGCAGTGTGGAGAGGATGGTGGGAGATGCAAAATGAACCCTGGTCCTACATGCTGAGCATCCTGCTGGCTGTTTTGAGGCTGGGGGTGAGGTTACATGCAAGATAGGCTTTGGGGCTGTTTTTCAGTGTGCTGGTTACACAGATAATGCATCTCAGCTGGGAAACCCTGCCAGGGCAAGGCGGGGGTAAGGATTAGTGCAAACCTGGCTCCCACCCTCCCCTAGCAGCTATCCAGAGGCTCTTGGAGCACAATGCCTTTAGCAAAGATCTATAATCATTGAACTTTTGACCCCAGTCTCTGAAGTAATGCCAAGTATGTTTAGCACAGGTACAAATGAAGTGGAAATCATTATTGGCTTGCTCATGACCTCCTGAAAAATGGTTCCCCTCGGGGGGGGCTCCGCTCGCATTTCCCTCTGTCTCCGAGCACTCAATCTTTCGGTGGTTTCACGTGCTGCAGAGCTGCCTGCCATTGCCTGTTGGTTGCAAACCTGTCCCTGCCCTTGCTCAGGCAGCAGAAATAGGAGTCGAATGTAAATGGTGCCCCCCCCATGCTGGTAGTCTGGGTCCAGGTATGGCTCTGAACCATGTCCAACTCATGCCATGCTGAGAGCTGGTCTCAGTCTGGCCTCTCTGTTCCACCTCTGCCAAGTCCCGGGCAAAGGAAATGCAAATTTATCCAAAAGGCAGCAGTAAAAATACTGTATTTCCTCTGTTTCTTTCCCCAGAGAAGCTACAAGTAAGTTTTGAGATAAGAATGAAGCTCATTGAGAGAATTCCTACCAGTTACAGAGTAATTCTAACACCTGGATTCCTCCTTGCTGGAATCTCCTCTTGTGTTTGCATGGAAACGCTCACAGAAAGCAGGAGGTGCCAGGTTTTGCCTTGTCACCTTATCCTGCATTAGAGTTGAAATATCCCGAATGTTGATCCTCCCATTTTTTGACTTGGGATTCCTACTTCTTTTTTTTTTTTCCTGCGGTGCTCTGTAGTAAATGGCAATTTCTTCTCCCAGATATGTTCTTTTTGGTGGGGTGGGATAACACTAGAATAGCATAAGACTTCACTATAGAAGAAAAAGCTTTTTCCTGTCTCCTCTGCATCCCTGACAGACAGCTGTCGGTGCGGCTGCAGCCGTGTCCCAGGGCATCCCACTGCTCAGGAGCGCGTGTCGGCCCCGGGACTGGGGGAAGTGGTGCAGATCTGGAGCAGTGCAGAAGGGAATCGAGCCTCCTGCTCAGCTGGACTGTGCGGGGGAAACTTGGAGGGCTCTGAGGTTCTTTTGTGTTAGAGCGAGGTGTGCACGTGGCAGTTTTCCTTCCTCGAACTTCAACCATCCTAGAGATGCTGTTGATGTGAGCCAGGATGCTTTCCATCGCACTGGGGTTGGCTCCAGGCTGTGGACTGGTTACTGAGGTGGTGTCTCTTGTTAGAACCTGGGAAGCCTCTGCTTGGGCAATCCAACTTCCAGCAGAAGTTACACAGAAATACTGTAGGGGAGGCAAGGTGGCAGCGTGGCCATCGGACTTGCTGGAGACCAGCTGAGGATCCAGCCAGCCCCCTGATTGCCACAGTGTGACCCTTCCCTTGGAGGTGATGTGAGCAAGTGGTGGGATCATGGGAACCTCTGAACTCCCCAGAGTCTTGGAGTGCCGCTCCGCTGCTATGAGGCAGTGTCCCACTAAGCGATGGGGCTTCTGAGTCCCGTCTTCCAGAGCAGCCGGGGCGGATATGCCGGAGGCTGGTCGCGGGGGAGGAACAGGCAGGAGGGAAGCGGTAGAACGTTTCTGCGGCTGGTGCAGCATGAGTTAGTCAGGGGCTCTTTGGCTCCGGTTCCAGGGAGCTGACTGCGGTGACGGATGCGGCGCTGCGAAGCGCCTGGGTCCAGCAGCCGAGGACCGTTGGAGCGCATTTGTGGCGGTTCAGCGCCATCTGCTGGCTAGAAGCGGAACAGCAGAGAGGCGCCTGGCAGGTCAACTGCAACAGCCGAATCCCCGAGTTCTGTCGTAGCGCTCTTGGGTACTTCTGCTGTCACACCTTTTCTACCAGGTGACGCGAGCGTTTTCCCTGGGATTGCTGTTTACGTCCATCCGGTGATAAGAATAAATCCATCGCACCGTGACCTGCTGAAGGGCAGGGTTCCAGGAGAGGGCTCGCCATACTCGCTGCAGAAAACCCACCACGGTGGGCTCTGTATGGCAGCAGCAAAGGTTTTCCGTAGTTATTTAGTGATACACTGCCACTTCGGGGGGCTTTGGTACTAAAGTGGCCCTTCTACTCAGTGCAAGAGGTCTCTTTCCTTATGTAAAGCAAAGAATCGAGTGGCCCTGCAAGAACGTCGCACAAAAAAAGGAATTTTCATGGGCTTCCCTTATCCATCAATGCTCCCTGTGAATGTCTCACTAGCTGCAGCTAAAGTCAGTAGAGATTGTGGCTAGGATGGGATTGATATCAGAAACAGAATGTTTAAGATGGGAACCAATCCTCAGGGGTTAAACGGAGGTGATGGGGGGATCTTCTCCCGGCTCTTTGCCCAGCAGAGGGTGCAAAGGCAGCGTGTATTTTTTTTTTAGGGGGTGGGAAGAAAAGCCCTTTTCTGTTTCAGCTCAGCCCCAGCTCTGGTTAGTGACTGCCTGGCATTTGGGGAAGTCTGTTACTGCAAAAGGAAAAGGAGAGCGTGGAAGAAGCAGGGTGTAAGCAGATGGAGCAGCGTTATTTGGTGGAATCTCATTTTGCCTTGCACATATGCCGTTGCTAATGGAGATGCGGTCTGGCAGGGAGTGGGGTTCCTTCTGTTTACCGTAACTCACTTCTATTTACTAGATGGTATTTCCTTGTTAC
Source organism: Bucorvus abyssinicus (assembly GCA_009769605.1). Classification (NCBI taxonomy): domain Eukaryota; kingdom Metazoa; phylum Chordata; class Aves; order Bucerotiformes; family Bucorvidae; genus Bucorvus; species Bucorvus abyssinicus. The sequence goes on from CM020032.1 coordinate 37,695,511, forward strand.
TGACAGCATAGCATTTCTGCATGTCTTTTTGGTTTGAAAACATATTTAATTTTCATGCTCAAGCTACGGAGCAACTGCTGCTTTTTCATGCCTTAGCCCGAAGATCTGAGGCTGCCTTTTGCATGTAAAAAAGGCTTGTTTTTCTGGAGCGAGAAGGGACTTGGACATTGGGGCATACCATAAAATTAATCCCGCCTTCAGGTCGACACAGCTCACTTAGTGAATTTTTCCTTATGTCTTACAGGGTGTGATACATAAACTTCCTTCTCCATCGCTTAGCAGTATAAGCCCTGATTTGCTGCTTTAGCAGGTGTTGTTCTTGGCTGGCACGTGCTGACACTGATTCTGCACAGGAACATCAGTTCTCTGCTTTCACGCCGCAGACTGATGGCGGTTGTATATGTTTAGAAAATTTTTCTAATACATATTTTCACTAATTCTGTGTGGGATAATGGTATGTATTCAGTGGTAGAACTATTTGAAAGGAGTTAATGACAAGACAGCAATTTTCTTTAAAAAAAAAAAAAGGCAATGTATTCCTTGACAAATGTGCTTGAGAGAACATATGGCAACTTCTTCCTCACACAGGAATTACCTTAAAGGTCCTGGCTTCAACAGGAGTCTCGTATGAGGAAGCCCTAGTTTTGTACTCTAAACATTCATGGAGTTCATCAGAAAGGTTTCCTCTCTCGGAGGAGGGGGACAGCGTGTTTTATGATCCATGGAGGTATTTGTTTGGCTGTGACATTCTTTTTTTTTCTCCTTTCTGTTGTAACATCAGTAATGCGCCGATGATGTCAGTGGAGATGAGCAGGAGATGAATGCTGTTCAAATGGTGCATTTGCTGAACAGCAAACAAATATATGAATCTTAAAAATACCTTTCTCGGAGAAACACATTTTTTTCTGGCAGGGTTTGTTTCCGCTCAGGGCAATCTGCCCAGGTGCTTGGGTATCCTCAGCGGCTGCCTTTGTTTGCTCCCAGTTTGTCGGGTGCAGCTTTCGCAGTGAAATCCGCAGCATTTATGCAAGAGCACAAAGCAAGCAGCGGCCGCTCTGTCTGGGCTGCTTAGAGCAGATGAAGCTGCAGTGGGGTGAGCTGCTGGTGGCCATTGGCCTGGAGAGACCGGACAATGAACTGTCCTCTGGCCTGTCATGGTCACTCTGTCCTCTGAGTCTGAAATAAATCATCAGCTGAGCCGTAGCTGGGCGCCTTAGACAAGCAGCTGAGTGAAGGGGCTGGCCAGAGCTTGAGATGCTTCTGCTGTTGTGGAGGTGCTGTCTGAGATGTCCTGCTATCTTGGCCTGCTGGCAAAGAATATTTTCTGTGTTGTCAGGCATCCTTCTGGTGCCAGCTTTGAACTCACATGCCCCTTTGGTTCTGTTCTTACCCAAACTCCCTTTTCATACGGTCTGGGGAGGACACCCTGATTTCTGCAGGAAATCATGTGGTCCAATTCCAAACCCAGCAGACACAGCCCACACCTACTAAAGCTCCAGTGAAGACCAAAGGACGTGGCAGCTGTTGAGAGCTCCTCAAAGCACTTTGTGAAAGTGGAGAGAGAGTTATGCCAGAGAACCTGTGGCTTTCCCTTCGCGTTGCCCGGCTCTCTGCCTCTTTGTGCCGTCAGTCTTGCGCTGATGCTCTGTACTCAGCAGCTTCCTTCCACATAACGTTGTTTTGAGGAGACTCTTTCCATCTGCCAGCTCTGCCTGTGAGCATCTAGGCAGCGGATACCTGAAGCGGTGTGGCTGGAGATGACCTCGTGGCGCACCTCTGAGCTGGCAGTGCTGAAGGAAGAGGGCTGTCTTCTGCTCCTGACCCACAGTGGGAGTGAGTTGGCTCAGATCCCTGCCAGCTCCGAGCATGTGTGGAAGGCACAACTTGTTTATGTGTCACTGTCATTTTCTGCTACTGATAAGCTGCCGCAGGTGTGTGTTTTGGAGATTATCACACTTCCTGGGTGATTAAAGTCCAGAGGCAACCCGAGGTATGTGATAATCACTCAGAAATCCCCTGCCAGGTGGATCTGGTGCTTTAAGTAGATCATGTTGTTTCCTTCCGTAGTTTGGAGGCTGCAGCAACAGTCAGGTGCTGCCATTGCTGTGGGAAGGTGGGATGCCCAGACAAGTGCAGACCCCTGCCCGGGAGTGAAGGTGGCTTTTGGAAAGAGCTGGGCTGGCCACATCCTGCTGCACCTGCTTCTCAGCTCTGCAGCATCTGCCAGGCTGAGCCAACTTGATTATCCCCAGGATGAGATTACCCAAAGGTGATTTTTTTCTTTTCCTGCTGTGACAGGTGATGGGAACTGACTCTTCACCTTTGGTGTCACACTGATGGAAGAGGGGTTTATTCAGGAAACCGAAGACTGTGTTTATTACCCAGGAACCATAACTCTGTGTGCGTTACGTGTTCCTTCCTGGCTCGTTTTCCTATTTTTATGTCTCGGGTCCCCAACTCCCTGCTCTGAGCAGGGGCTCTAAACTGTTCTCCTTGGCTCTTGTGAGTGCAGCGGGCTGGTCACGGGTGATCCGTGACTGTGAGAACAGCCCCAGCTCCTGGCTCGGGGCAGGGGGTGCACGTGCAGGTGGAGACATTTGATGGGGTGAGGGGCATCAGTCCTGTCAGAGGAGGATGCCTTGGGCTGGGTTTTCTGTCTCCAGTTTTGAAGCAGTGTCTGTGCCAGGGTTGGTGAGGATATATCGGTGTTAGAATAGCAGGTTTAGACAGTGCTCATTTTCAAAACATCAATTTATGGATCGTGTGCAAACCAGCAGTGGCAATGCCCAGGCGAGGACCTGGGAAGGAGTTGCAGGTTGCATACCATACCTGGATGTGGTCCAGTGGAGTTCTGCAGCGTGGTGGGCAGGTGAGCCTGCAGCCCACCAGCTGGGGAAGTCAGCAGAGGGTCATGTGCGAGGCGTTAGGAGATGTAAACCTCGTGATTACTTTGAGGGCTGTCCTTCAATTATTTCTTCTGTCATATGCTGAAACAACAGGAGTTGTGTGACATGTTGGGGGTAAAAGCGATTTTGCACTGACTTGGTTTTTGGTGTGGTGGGCTTAATTACTGCAGGAAGGGATGGAAGACCTTGGAAGTCATCTAAGGGCAATGAAAGGAGTCTGAGGGAGATGAATGAGCCCCAAATCTCCCTGTGTAACTGCATGTGCTGCGGCCACATCATGCCATTTTCTGTGGCTGTCAGTGGAAGTTTTGCCCCAGTTTCTTGTCCGTTTCCCTTTCAAACAGTCATTCCCCAAATGACTGCATGGGAAAGCCAGATTAAAAAGTCCCGTAAGCTGCTTTAGCAGCCATTAGTTTAAATACACTCAGTAAATGTTCGTATGCCAAAGCAATTCAGTAAATGGAGACAGGTCGCTGTATTAAATGGCAAAGGGATGCTCAGGACACGGGATCCCCTCAGCAAGCCATGCAGGGGCTGTTCTCCTACCAGAAACTGTCTGCTGGGGAAATGATTTTATTTTGTCCTTCCTTGAAAGAGGATCCCTGGCTGGAGATGTCTCTCGGTGATTTAACACATCTGCTGTGGCATGCGGGTCCCAGTCCCAAAGCCTTTTCCGGCTGTGGTGAACTGCAGGAGGGGCCTCGCTGGCGCCGTTGGCCGGGTACGTCTGACCGTGGACCCCGGAGGGCTCTAAGCACAGGCTGAGTGAAGGGAGGCTGGGCGCTCCGAAGCTCCTCACTGTGACGAGAGAGCAGCAATGATGTGGTGGGAATGGTGACTTTCCAGAAAAAGCAAACCCGGGAGGTGCCAAGATGAGTTGTTTCACTGCAAATAAAAGCAATGTGCTCTCAGTTTGATCTCAGTGCTGCCCTGAGGGGAGGGTCAGGAGAAAGCTGGCGTGAAATCGCTCCATCTCCATTTGTTCCATGGATTGAAGTCCAGTGCTCTGGGCGGGGGACTGATAGTGCTGACGTTGGGAAGAGCCTGGACGTGGGCTGTGCCGAAGACTTTAGAGCAGTATTAAAGAAACGTTTTCCCCCTTGCACTCCCCTTTTCCATGGGAAATGCCCCAGCTGTGCCCCAGCTGTGCAGCTTTCCTGGCTGTGGGTGCAGAGTGTGGTGACTTGGCTTAAGAGAACCTGTTTTGTCCTTGCGGTGGAAATCTGCCATTTGTTGTTGTTCCGTTGGGGTTTGTTGCTTTGTTTTTAGCTCAACAAAGAGGAGAGCAAAACCTTTGCAGCCTCCTCCATCTGGAGTGAGGTAGTGAGGTGTTATTTCATACCACGGCATCGTGGCAGAGCCCGAGAAGGTGACGCTAACCTGTATTTCACGGGGAAATGAGAGCGTAGGTCATGGGTGAACTTGCTAATCTCTTTGAAAGTGTCAGTGAGCAAGTTTTTAAAATTCTGCAGAATGGAAGTAAACAAACACTTTATTCCAAAGGGCCTCGTTTATGGAACCCGGATGACTCCTTTTTCTAACACGTGTCACCTGCCTGGGACCTTTGTCCACTCCTGACTGCAGGGGATTTGATCAGAGGTCAAGAGTTAAAAATGTTTGCAAACTCTAGTATAGGGAAACTGAAGAAATTTCTCTCCAAATACATGACTCTACCACGGTGTCCTTGTCCTTCCTCTTTGTAGCCCCCTCCTCTCTGGTGCTGCCTCTTTCCTTGTCTCAGTGGGTCCACAAGGTGCTCAGTCGGCTTCAGGAGGCGCAAAATAAATACCTGGAGCTTCTATTTCCTCCTGATATTTCCCATATTGATTACTATCTTATTGTTCCTTGGGTTTGTATCCAGGAGAAGTTGAAAACTTCTTGTTTACTCTTCTACTATATGACTTGCCCAGAAAATAATCAAAATTCAGTGCTTCTTAGGGAAGAACACTCTGGAGGCAGCACAAGCATTGTGTTTGTTACTGTGGGCTCTGGATTTCGTGCTTACAGCCGGTTTGATTCTGCTTTGGACCTAGAACCCCGACCCCATTTCTTCAGTGTATTTGTTTATTTTGTTGGGAGTTCATAGCTTTTTAGTCAAACTCACGGAATGTCTTGGTGGTGCTCGTGGCAGTTCATGAGAACTTCCTGACTTGTTATTCCTCCTTTGACCAGCTCTGTCTGTCCTCTCCTGCCAATCTGTACTTACCAGAGGAGCGTGTCTCGGTTGTGGATGTCTGAGAGTATCCCAATCTGGCTGTGTGGCAGTCCTTCAAGTGGAGGAGGAAAGCTCTGCGGGAAGAGCTCCCGGTTACTCGTTTCACTGCTCAGCTTTAGGCATCTGGTTAATTGTTCCTAACAAGCTGAAGCGAAATGGGCAGGCAGACACAGTCAGATATACTTTAATTTGCATTTTTATGACATCTCCTGTGCCAGGGGAGGGTTTGGCGGTTGTCCTCTCCCTGGAATAAGAGAAAATGCTGGGCTAGCTGGGGGTGGATTGCTCTTCTCTCTGTGTGCTGCCTGCAGAGGGCAAAGCTAAGATGTAAGGAGAAATCGCAGCCTTATTAAATCCAGTACTAAGTTCTGAGACAAACCTGTATGTTCAAGGGTGTTCCCTCAATGGCCCTTTCCTTCACCCGTGTGTGTCAGTCCTCGGTCTCCAAAAAGCTGTTAGAGAATTCACCGTGGTCGAGGTAATCTGTTTATATGCACTTCTTAAAAGTGTGGGAATACTTCCAGCTTTTTTGGGGGGTGGGTTTTTTGTGTAGTTAACTGGAGTCAACTTGACGTTAAAGCCAATTTGAACTGGATGCTATATTTAGCATTTATGGTGCTAAAAGGATTATAGGAAAATAGATACTACATAAGTGGCCATAATCTTCTCACTGTTTGTGATACTTGAGTGGCAGAGAATGGGGTGCCAATCTGAGATTAAAAATCTAATTTTAGGGAGCTAACAAGAGTCACATTGAAGCAAAAAAGGTAAAGAGGGATTAAATTTTGTGGACTTAATTTTTTTAATTGGGCATCAGACCTGCTCAAAACCTTGCAAGCAGAGCTTTAACCGATGCCCACGATTCTAAATCATGTACTATTTCCATACGGCAATTTAATAAAATCAAACCAGATGCTGCAGTTGTACCCTTGATGGAACAGCTGGATGCATCTTCAGGGGTCAGGTTTTTTCCACTGCTTCAAGCTTGACAGGGCACCTCCTGCCATCGATTTTGGCAGCTGGAGGCAGTACCTAACCAGCTCCTCTTCCCCATTACTTCCCACACAACCGCGACAAAGCCCAGCCCGCGCCGTGAGGAGCCAACGCAGCTCTGCAGCGCCAGCACTGCCCCTTGGTCACAGCACAGCCACCTTGCCTGGAAAGTTCTCCCAGCTTGTTTATTTTGCTGGAGGAAAAAACCCCACAAATCCCAGCACGTGAACACTGCAGTGGCCTGGTGGAAGGTAATGGGCAGCACTGGCTTACTGGTGTTTGCTTACCCTAGTGGGGAGAGAGTCCCCTTCCATTCAGACACAGGAGGAGGAGGAGGGACGGATCGTCTGTTCTCAGTGCGACCGAACTGTAAGCAGACTCATCATCTGGACAACATCTGACCTGGGTTCCCTTTTATTCCTGCTTGTCTGTAGGCTTTAAAATAACAATTAAACCCTCTTAATGGGATTTGGGTGCCATATGGCACCTTCCCCACAGCATGACTCTGTCTTGTTGTTATCCTCTCACTTCTCCATATCTGCAAAGAGTTCTCAGCCAGAAAAACAACATGCACTGTGTAAAGACACCCAAGGAGAGAGCACCATCTCTCTGGGTAGTTCTTTATTTGCACAGCCTTCTGAGGCACAGCGGAGGTAAGCCAATGGCACAGGCTTCACTGGCAAGCTCAGGGCTCAAATGTTACAGCAAAAAGAAGTTAATAAATGCTCAGTGCAGATCTAAGCATAGACCACTGGGCAGTAGGATGCTGACGTGCTCCTAGTCCTGAGCTCCTTTGCTTTGTTTGTAGTGCTCTCGTTTCTGCTGGTAATGGATTCTCAGAACTGCGAAAGGACGCTGATAATAAAGCAGGTTTATTGTTTGGTCGGTATAATGCAAGACACACTAAGGCGTTGCTCAAATCCCAGTGCTTGCTTTTCCTTTTGTTTCGTCCTGCTCCCATGTGACAGCGCTGAGGTTCAGCCAGCAGCAGTGAGATGTTTACTGGCAGGTGGAGCCTTCAGTTACGGGCGATGCCATGGGACTGATGCTTCTGATTCCAGCTGCTGGGTGGGTTTTCGCTGCACTCAGGAACCTGGGGTTTTCCGCTGACGTTTCTGGTCTAAACTTCTTCACGTGCTACACTTCTAAGCGTGGCCGCGATATAGCTGTAACTTACAACGCTGTCTGTAGGTGATAGTGGTGGAAGAACCTGCTGCGGGACGGGAGATGGGGAGAGCGGAGCGTGTCCGTGGGGCTGGCCAGGGTGACTCCTTTCAGCAAGCCGTGGGGATGGGGTCTGACCGTGTCTGTGTTGCGCTCTGCTCTCTAACTGCGCTGTGGGTGAGTTTGGAGAAAGCAGTGGAACACCTCAAAATAGCTAAGGGGGAGGTTCCTTAGCTCCACATGGGCTGAGCAGTTTCCACTGCTATTCAAGAACAAATTTTTCCACTGAATGTGCCTTTTTGTTTGTTTTATTGTATCAGGACAGGGCATAGAGTAGGAGGAAGGTGGCATTCACAGACAAGCCATTTCTGCTGGACTGACAGGGTTTTGTCTTGTCTTACTTGGCTTTATGTAACCTGGAAGCTGCTGCAATTGCTCAGTTACTCCCAGGGAACACCAGGTTAAAACCTCCTTCCGAGTGAGTACTTTTTCTTCCCTCCCTTTATAATTCTGCTCCAGTGACCTGTGAAAGGAAGAAAAAAATATACCTGGGGTAATACAAGACAAATAAACCCCTTCATGGACTGTAGTCTGACCCCCCGTGCGTGGCAGGCTCAGCTGTTTAAATGTCCTCTGGGGTGCGTCGGTACACATAGCTGTTTCTGGGACCGCAGCATAGATGTTCTGTTAGAACAAGCAAGGTGTAAAGAAAAATCTTTTTTTCTTTTTGAGGAGGAGCAATGGTTCATCCACCTGATGCCTCTTCCTGCTTCCAGTCTCATGCACGCGAGTCAGGAACGCTTTCCTTCCATGAACGCTTTCCTTCCATCACCCCTGCTGGGGGGTGCTGCACCACGCTAACTCTGCATCCTTGCCAGTCGTAACCGCTGAAGCATCGTTTGAGCCATCACGGAATCATTGCAAGGACACGGAGTATGGTGTGGGCAGTCCTGTTTCACTGCGGGCTGGGGAAATAAATGTCTGCACAGGGGAACTCTGTGTTCCCAGCTTACAGAGCGAGGAGCGACAGCCATAGCCACCTGGCCTGCAGCTAGGCTGAAGGTGTATCTTCAGAGCTATCTGTGTCTGAAGGACTGCAAGTGATGCTGGCTCCACTAGCTCCCTGGAAAAGCTGTCCCTGTCTTTCACTACTGCTTGGAAATTTTCTGATTTCAAGGTTGAATTTGTCTAGCTTTGACTTGTATTCGTTGAATCTGTCAGCCAGATTGGAAAACATCTTGGGTGCATCTTCCCCGAGCACAGTTACCTACATGGCATGATGAAGGTCTGTCTGTCCTTTCTCTTTGGTGAGCTGAATATGTTGTGCCCCTTACCTGTCCCTTCAGAAGGCTCGGGCATGTCTGGTAAAGCCAGACAATTTGTGATGCTCCCTTGAACTCTGTGCCATGTCTTCAACTCCTCTTTAAAATGCAGACACCAGGACAGGATGCAGTAACCGAGTGGGGGTCTTGCCAGTGCTGCCCAGAGCTGCTGCAATCCTTCATTATTTCTGCTTCATAATCTTTTTTCCCCCCCTATATTTGAGAATCTCATTGGTCCTTTTTGCTACAGCATTGCCCAGACAGCTTACATTGAGGCGATTATCTATAATGACCCCTAAATCCCTTTCTGAGCTCTGTTTTTCAAAGCAGTTTTCCGTTGTGTAAATACAAGCAACGGCTGTTCTTGGATCTCAAACCCTTGGTCCTACCGGAACACGTTTTGTCAGGTTACAGCTCTTGGCCCTGGTGGCTCAGGTCACCCTGTAACGATAACCCATCTCTCTTTTAGTTACTACTGCACAAATTTTTGGCACCTAAATATGTGATTATAGCATAGAGAAGCCAAAAAAAAAAAAAATTGGGTCAAGAAAAAGTGTCTCCGGCTTCATGTCCCCATGCAGTGGTATCTGCCTACCAACTGTATTATTTAAGATCTGTTTTCTTTATTTAAAACCTGCTCTGAAAAATCCCATATGTGGCTAATGCAGGAAAAAACCCTGCCTGTAGAAACCCACAGGTCTTAAAGTGCGAAAGTCTTGTGCGTACAATTTTAATTGTATTCATAATCACTCAAACTTGCGTCTTCTTGGGATCTCCTTAGAACTTAGTGCTTTCTGTTTCTGTTATTATTGGACCCTTTTGTGGTTTAATGATGCACAAGAGATTACCTTACCCGAGCAAATTTCCACACAGCATCTGCGATACATGTGGTCATGTGTTCACCACGTAATTTTTATTATTTTACGTAATCTTAACACAACAAGCCCACCTTCCCCTTTCCTCTGCAGGAAGAGGAACCCCTCTTTTCACAACAAAGCACCTCTGGAGGATTTACTGCGTTAGTCTGGCTGGGGCAGCTCACAGAGACCAGGGGTTGTAGTTCTTTGAGTAAGTGGCAACAAGGCAGCTGGAACCAAATATTAGTGGTTTAAGTCCAAAATGCAAACCCTCAGTAGCACAGGTCCATGTTGAGGGCTGCGGTGACCCTTTTCTCCCTGCAGTGGTCACCTTGGTTTTATAGTGATGCAGTTCAATGTGGTATGATCATAGACTGGGAACGGTGCAAATTCTTCCCCGACCCTGTTCCTAAAGGGGTTTGTGATGCCCTGATCAGATGCACGCGAGGTGCTAGGAAAAACACCTCGGAAAGCGTGTGGAGCACGCCTGCGGAGAACGCCCGCTCCCTCTTGCTGAACCGCCGGCTCTCGGGAGACGGTGGTTTGCAGCATCGCTGAGGACACAGGAACCTCATCTGGAGTTGTGGGCATCTGATCGCCTTCAAAACAGGGCTGCAGGAGATGCTCCTGAGGGTGTGAGGGGTTCTGGCTGCTGAAAGAAAACCTGAGGGAGTTAGGGTGTTTGCGCCTAGGGACCAGGAGGAAAAACGGCCTTCTGTGTCTTCTCCAGGAGCCTGGTTTTCATCCGCCCATCAGAACATTTGGTCTGGCACAACTGAGCAGAATTAGAATGCCTGTGAGAGGGGTGGGAGGGTGGTTTGGTACTGTTGGAGATGATACTGCAGGTCGCTGTGTGCTGAGAGAACACCTCGGTTGGCCGCGGAGTGGCGTAACCGACCCCTAAGGAGGGGCACGCTCTCCTCTTCTGCTCTGATGGTGAACGCTTGTCCAACCCTCCCCTGCGGGTCGCTAATGTGAAGCAGCCTGAAGTGCCATCTGATCGTTTTTACAAGTTGGGTGGGTTGTAGCTGCTCCCTTCTTTACTGATGGGATAAGTGTTGCGCACCGATGTTCAGATCGGCTGTTCCAGCTTCAGCTGAGCTGCTGAATGCATCTGGGGTTACGCTTTCCTCCTTTGTTGCTCTTATGGGGGGGGGATAGTGGGTGGGGTACAATCTGTGTGGGAGTGTTTTGCAGCCCCTGTGCAAGCCCCGTGGCTGTTCTTTGGTTCAGGTAATATAAATCCTGTTTGCAGCCCTCTGGGGTTCTCCAGGGTGTGAAAACATGATGGGGTTTTGCATGCTCCAGCGTAACCTACTGGAGATACGGGACCTTGTTGTGACGGGCTTTCTGAGGATGGCAGCAGATACTCATTGGCAGCATGTGGACAGCGGGCACTGGGCCAGCGCTGCTGCGGTGAAGGCTGGCTGTGCTGGATGAACTGCCTGGTTAACTGGAAGCGTGTGCTGTGCACGCTTGGTAGTGGTCATCAGCTGGTTATTTTTAATGTGGATAATTAGTGGTGAGAATGAGTTATAGCTAGAAGAGGATTGTTGCCTTGGTGACCAATTCCTTGAAACTTGTGTTGATTTCCTTCTTTGACTATATCAATATTTTTTGTGATGAGGTTATCTGCAATCCAATAAATGAGCCATGAGCATCCTCATTTCTTCTGCTCTTTGGTAGGAAGTCAGCAGCTGAGGCTTTATCACTGTAGACAGAGACTTAAAGGTAATTTCATGCCCTTACACATTATTTTGCACTTATCAGTGCAAACATTTTGTCATCTGCTCATTGTGTGCTTAAGAGGTAAGTCTTGGCTCTCAGCTTGACATGTGAATATTCTGAGTAGTTTTGTGCTGGCAATATTCACTGCTCTGTCAGGCAGTTTGTGACTGAGCCTCCCCGGTCCCGAAGCCCATCTCCACGTGGGATCCTGCTGGTGAACTTGTGATGAAATGACATTTATTTCCTATCTCTGGCTGTGAGGGGCAGGTCCCTTCTACTCGCCGATTGTTTAGCTTCCAGGATTGCACCGCCTACACTGTTGTACCCCACTCACTGCTGTCTTCCCTTCTGATGTGTTGGAAAGCATCGCAGGGGCAGGTCAGCTTTCTCCTTATGTTTTTCACTGTCAGTGCTTGGAAAAGATCCCTGAAAGCATCATTTAGGTTTGGCTTTTTGTAGGCAGTCTCTCTCGTTTGGGGTGGCATGTACCTATTTTTTTTTTTTGCAAATGGGTCATTGAGACACATCTTGCAGCAACACGTGACATCAGCTGACAGCTTTGCAATGAGGAGTGACATGAGAAAACAATGTTTAAAGTGGCTGTTTCTAGTAGTTTAAAATGTGTATGGATTCTGATAAGTGGCTTTTTAAATTGCGGAGAGTCTTTATTCACAAGCGATTCAGTGATTGTTCTCACTCCTGTAGAGCACAGCGGGGTTTAAGGGCAGGTGCAAAGTTAATTTTTATTCTTGGGACATTTTTAGAACAGAATCTGACCCCAAAGCCCTCCCTTTAGGTTTTGCTCGGTGTTTGATGAAAAGATGCATGTTCTTACGCTGGACTATGAGCTTGTCGATTGTCCTGGTAAGCAGCATTAGAGTGTGACAGAGCTGGATGTCACGGGCTAATTCATGTGAACAGGAGCCACGCCAGCGTTCTGTACTGCGGTAAAATGCCCACCACAAGGTTTTTAGGGAATTAGGGTGGCAGATTCCTCATGGAAATCTGGGAACTCCCATTTTCGGGCGCGTTGGAAATGTGGTGTTCAGATGCACACGCTGTTGGTACGGACCCAGGGTGTAATACCGGGTCCTCCTTTAACCTTTTAGTAATCCAGGCGCTACCGTATGGGCAAACAGCACAGACTGATTTGGGGAGGCCCCCTGGACAAACCGATACCCTGCTGCAGTTAATTTGCTGAGCTTTTATATGAGCGTATCAGGAAAAATGATGCTTTCCAGCACATAGTTTATTTGCGGTGACATATAAAACAAGACTGACGACAACCAGCACAGGTCTAAGGCGGCTTGTGTGACAAGCAGCTCGTGGTGGTTTGGACGTTATCTGGAGGGCTTTCTTTTGGTGCTTCATTGCTTGTAGCCGGCGCGTGGCCTTTCCAATGTGGAACCACCTTTGCACGTGCGTGTCAGAAGGCACACGGTTTCCTCGAGCGCTTTGCTTTCAGTGATGCACCTGCATTAATTTCGTTTAATGCCCTAATGGGTTATTTAGTTTTGTTGTCAACCTCGGCTTTCTCAATCTTCTGCCCGGTGAGGAACTGCCATATTCCTCCTCGGTAGTTCTCGTTCCCCAGGGCATACACAAAGGCATCCACCGTTGGCGCCGTCTTGGCGATGACGGCAGGAATCTGTCATGAGACACAATGTTTATTAGTAGGAAAATGCACTGAGGAGCCAATGGGCTGATCTCGGCCTCGACTCGGTTTCCCTTGGCCAAACGGCTGCCTGTCTCTGATGGCAGTAGCTTCCTACCCCTGCAGAGCTGAGAGCTAAGAGCAATTTGGTCAGTTGGAGGCCCTTGCTGAGGAAATTAGTCTCCAGGAGAAAGAATTTAGATGAGCATTGTCTGAACCTGGGGTATTTCATCTGAGAGGGAGTACCAATGCTTTGGGGAGCTGGAGGGTGTGCTGTGGGTGGATGAGTGGGCTGATACCCCTAACACCTCTTCTCTGGGATACCGAGTACCGAAGTGCAGTAATGAAACTGGGCTGGTTTTTGTGGACTGAATGCAAGTTGAAAGGTTTGATGTGATATTACTGTGCCTCAGAGGCAAGACTCACAGGAGAAGGGAAAAAAGGAGGCAGCAGAACCTTGAGTGATTGATTGCAGCTTCCCTGAGGACAGGGAAGTATGAGAAAAACAAATGAGACAGTCTCTTCAAAATTGAAGATTTTGAGCTGGCGCTTAACTCTGGGAAGGACACAAAGCTCCTACAAACCATGAACAGCCCAGGCTACAGACCCCTAAGTGATTGCTGAAGAAAAAAGCCCCCAACTTCCTCAACTTTTGCCTCATCAAAGCAGTAACATAATGCCTGTTCCACCACCCTGCTTGGCTGGTTTGCCTTAAAGGTGGCAGATGACCAGAAGGCTTTGAGGAAATGATCTGCTGGCTGCATGAGTGACAACAAGTAGACCCAATTGTGAGTAAACTGGTTCCACAGGAAGGGAGAGGGCAGTAAGGAGGCTGTAATTCTCTGAATTCCCTCGGCTGGCGTAGACCTACCATGCGGTATTTGGCTGGGATGAACATCACGTTCTCAACTGCCGCGTAGAAGCATAAAAGGCAATAGGGACCCCAGCAAACGACCAGCGTCCTCAGTGGTAAACCAGTGTTGAACTGAAAAACAAGAGCAGTAAGTGCCTCTGTGTCTCGGACGGGACGGGTCCTGTGAGACCGGGGTTTGTGTTCAGGGGCAGGAGAGGGTTGGCTGGTGGGACGTGTGCCGTGTGGCTGCTGCTTTGCTGTCCGTGTTGCGCGCAGCGTCGAGGACTGCCTGTGCGGCAAGACCCAAAGCCCCATTCCCAGGGACCGGGTGAGGGTGGCAGCTGCTCCTGAGCAGGGGTGGCAAAGCACCTTATGACCAGTTAAACCAGTGTGTGTGCTAGACATAGCAGCCGTGGCCAGTAATCGCTGCTGAGGGGGGAGGGCAATGGTCAATTTAAAAACAGACAAAAAGGAATGACGTTGTGCTGACTTCTCAGCGGGTCCTGCAGACACTGTGTGAAGCCACTACTGCGGTGCTGTGACGGGTGCAGTGGGATCTGTGGTGCGGTCGCAGGATTCCTCTGCCCTCTGTGCTAGGGCCTTACCCATGGTGTTCGTGGCCAGCTGTTCCCAACAATCTTAAATACATTAACGAACAGGAGGGTGATAATTTCATCCTTAAATTTTCTGCATTGTAACTAGTCTGCACAGCTACAGAATGCTGTAAGAAAGAAATCACATGCTATTGCCTAAACTCCCCGAGAAAAGGTAATAGACTAAGAATAGACTGAGATTTGTTCCAGAAATATATAGAGGGCACATGTATTTATTCCAGACAGCTACAGACCGGTCTGCCTGGCTGTCTCTTTGCTGGTATAAGATCCCCCTGGAGATCTGACTGTCTTTATGGAGCGCAGGGGTCGGGCTGTGCCCGTCAGCCAAGCGTAGTGCCCAGAATGTGTAGTCTGCACCTCAGGAAACAACTCCTATAATCACCACATTACATCCCCATCAACCTGCCACGCCAGAGCAATTCCTTTGTTTCCACCTCATAAAGATTTCTGAAGTTCCTCAGCCAAGTGTAAACTCAACGTGTTTCCTTGCAGCGATGAGCCAAGAGCCTGTAGCAAAGCAGGAAAAAATGATCCTTCCTGAGCAAAAAGTTTCTCTGGATAAATGTTGAGGTGCTATTAGCAAATATTCTGCGTGATTGTGTTGTGGCTGGAGTTGGACCAGTGTTGGTGGAGGGCGATCCTCAGGGTCTCTAGTCTGACCCCAGCTTTGACAGCAGACTGCTTACAGCACTGGGTCGGGGCAGATGTGGCTGGCCAGACAAATCTTGCAATGGGGTGAATGGAGTGGGGTAAATCTTAACAGGGGGTTTCCACAAGCTTCCTGGGTGGCCCCATTCTGTGCTGTGCCACCCTCCTGCTCAAGGAACACCGGGTGGTTAGAGAAGGAGCTGAAACAAAGCCTCTGTGAAAGAAATTGGCTTTGTCTCTGGATGCAGCCCTGTTTTGGCAAGGAAATCGTAGGGGCTGAGGAAGCTTTCTTACCTTATAGTTCCCTGTTTTTTTGAACTTCTGGTGTATGGACTGGTAGGCTGTCAGCATGATGAAGCCCGGGATCATGAAATTGAATACGGACAGAGCAAAAAGGAACGTGACGTAGTTTCTGGAAAGGGCGAGGAGGGAAAAAACAATAGGTAGTTAATTCCTCTCTAGGGGGTCTATTTGAACTTGCTGTGAAGATTCATTAACTTGTATTTTTAAAATTGCCAACAGCAGTTTTGTCAACGTGCTTGAGGTGCAGCAGTTGCTGGCAGCTGAAGTGGTGCCCCGCTGATGTGCGCGGGACGGACGGTGTTGTAGAAAAACGCAGTAGGGGGTTGGTTCCTAAAGCCAAGCATCCCTATGCCGGACTGCATAAACCCCACACCATCCTGACAGAGTTTCAACTCCTAAATCCAGAAGTGATGCAGCTCATAGATGAGCAAGGGAGGGGCAGAATCCGGAGCTCCAGCCTCTTCCACGGAGGACACTGACTTCAGCTGTTCCCACAGGCTGCTATGCGAGTGGAGGCAGCCTCGCATCGTGCCTGCCTTGCCCTGGCTACTGGGGAGGGAGATCTATCCCAGTAACAATGATGGGGGACAGCGGGGGTGTTGCGGTGTGCTGCCCCGGGGACAGCAGCCCTCAGCACGGAAGGTGGCCCCAGCCCTCACCTGTCCCCTTTGCTGTAGTCCAGGGTGCAGCAGGTTCGGAGGGGTTCGTAGTCGTATTCCCCCCACCCCAGCAAGGGCATCACGGACCAAAAGGCAGCAAACAGCCAGGCAAACAGCATCATGGAGACGGCGGTGCTCCACTGCAGCTTGCTCCCTGCGAGGAGAGAGAAGGGGGGCTCCAGGATGGGTGTTTAATAGGGTATAATACGGTCATATTCCCCATATCCTTTAAGATGGTAGTTACAAAAAAAAAAAAATCCATGGTTTAGTAACTTAAAACAACTTTTTAAAATAATTGCAGATTAAGAATTATTATTAACAAATAATATCTGTCTTTTGTAGGATTCCTACATAGAAGGTGCACTCTGGCTGCAAAAGCTGAAATACTGTGTGGTAGTAGTGACATTGTGTGACTCCAGAATGACACAGATGAAAAGAAATAGCTTCTGCTTTAGGGAGCTAGATAGAGGAGTCAAACTGTTCAGTAACATGTAGTTATCCTGAGTGTCCCGGTCCAAAGAAGCAACGTAGCCCAAGGTGTGTCTGTGAGCACCGCATCCTGCTGCGGTGTGTGCTCAGACAAGGGTGTTAGAGTTGTTCCTCAACCAAGGTTTCCACTTGCGTTTGTGTTCTGCATAACGGTTCTCGTCGCTTGGCTTTGCACAGCCCGAACTTGGAATTCAGTCAGGACACAGCTTATTACGTAGCTGCCAGGTTCGTTCCGTGTTTCATGGGTTCTAACAGCGTTTTAAAGGCGATATCAAAAGCAGCTGCAATGAAACCTGCATCTGAATTGTTTCCTTTAAACCAAGCTCAAGCCAAAAGCAGCTTTATTGCTTTGGGAATGTGATTTGTAAGGGCTAAACCCTCCTGGTGCTCTGGAAAAACCAGACTAAACCTTGGTGGGTTTTTGTTTGTTTGTTTCTCAGCAATTCCTATGGAATAGTTAACACCAATTATTTTTCCTGATGTGGTGTTTGTTTCTCTTCTATGAAGAGCTCTAAGAAAAATGTTTGTTTTAGCTACTTTTCCATGGGTGTTAGGGAACACGTTTCCTTATGAGATGTAGGATAAAAGGACTGAGCAATACTGGAGCCTGGCACCGGGCATGCCTTGAGAGCCTGTGTTTGGAAAGCTCGTCTCCGTGGCTGAGTTCATATATTCTCTCTCCTGGCACTTAAGGAGTCTGTTTTGGACACTAGAAAATTAAATCTTGCCTTCTGGATTTTGCAAAGTGAGATTAATGGTGAAATCAGCTGCCTGTTGACCCTCCAGAAATCAGTCAATAACGCATCGGAAGTATGTATGACTGTAAAACTGAACAAATGTGATACTATTTTCATTTTACCCAGAAAAAGTACTTTCAGTAGAAGAATAGTGAAAGAATTGTGGTCTGTTCACAGGGGAAAAATGTCCCCCTCTGAGAGGGCTGTCAGCAAGGGAGCGAGTTGAAAGCGGTTCAGCTGCTTTGCTGCAGAGCAGGGCATTGCTTTTCCTTAAATGCCTATTTTTTTTTTTTCTGACCTGATAAAATTTATTGTACTAGCCACGTAGGTCCTAATCCAGTTAAATGTGTATGTATGGAGTTCAGCGTATGCTGAAGGATATAATTCCTAATTAGGGCCCAGTGCTGGCAATTTGGTCCTGTTAAGTCTAATCACTCTTGCTCTGGCTTTCTCTCCTTGAAAAGAGGAGCTTCCCTCTTGCTTTTCCACGCAGTGAAATAGTCCTGAGGGGATTTTAAACGGCTTCTGTCATTGCTGTGGAACAGGAGGAGGTCACTCTTATAAACAAAAAACCCCATTGTTTAAAGATTACTAGCACTGTGATGTCAAAAGCTTGGATTTTAGGATGTTCTAGGTAGAGAATGGAACCTTAATCCTTTTGATTATGCTGGCCAGTTTTTAGTGACCTAAGTACCAGCTATTTCTCCATCTTTAGTCTGTGGGGACGCTTATTTAGATTTTTTTAAGATTTATTAACTGGTCGAACAGCTGATTTTAACAGAAAGAAGAAAAAATACATCTCTGACACAGTGCTACCTTCCAGCCAGATTTCAGGCTGGGTGCAAAAGGAATTTCTCAAGCAAAAGGTCAACAGGATTTTCCAGGATGGAGGGGAAAAGAGGTCCCTTTTCCCCACTCTTGCAGGCGGTGAAGTTGTAATAGATGTCACATTGCAGAGCCATGCGGCTTGTACCAGACTTCACAGCAGCCGCAGTGAAGCTGCTGGGACATAACAAAACCATGGGGACTACGTGCTTGCGTCTGGGAGGAGAACCGGTTCCTGGGGAATGAAGGTACGAGGTTGATAGCTTTGGTTTTCCGGCAGAGGTATTTTGTACCTTCTGTACAGACAGGCAACTCGCTCCAGTGACAACGGGAGTTTAATGTATGGATTGAGAACGCAGTATAGCCCCTAGGCTTGGCATCCCGTGTCTATGAAACATGAGTTCATCTTCCCCACAATCAGCATGTGGAGGGTGGAGCTGGAAGTGGCTGGTTTGACTGGCATAGCCACAGAGCATGAGCTTTTAAGACCTTCTGGGTCTTTGTTTGGTTGCTCAGAGTTCAGGAACAGCAGCGATGTTTGGCCATCAGGAGCAACTGGAGCAAAATAAAGCAGTTTGTGCCCCTAGGGTCTGCCTCGGCTCCTAATGTCGTTTGCTCTCGACTGGAGGAGTGACTGACGCAAAAGCAGGAGGGTCAGTGTTGCGGAGAGTCAAATGCCTTTCCAAGGATGTGCTTCCTTTTGGGGTCTCTTGGAAAATACAGATGCCACTCTTATAGCTCCAAAGGGTGGTAGTGTGGATTGAGCTCACAGCCTGCGTTATCTGGGGCCGTTGTCTGGACACGACATCCAACATCTCCTTGCCTGAGCTCAATTCCTGACAAAACCAGTTCCTCCCCATCCACAGAGGTGGCTGGAGTCCCAGCACCAACCCTAGCGGTCCCCACAGATGCCGAATCCAGCTCAGCACCCTAATTCAGCAGGCATTTCCACTCGTGTTACATGAATGCACCAATCCAGTATCGCCACAGCTGGGGAGGAAGTTCAGTGCTAAAAGACAGAGGTGTATCTCTCTCTAGAAATCCATATATCCGACAACCCTGTCAATCTATTTCTCACCGAAATCAAAAATATGCTTTAAGCCCACAAAAAATGCAAGATCTATTTTCCTGGGTTGAGCTCCCTGTCTAACACTAGATCGCAGCCTTCAGGAGGGGGCTGGGAACGTAGCCCAAGCCCCACAAACGTCTCTGGCACCCCGAAGTGCCTGTGTGCGGCACAGGGGGGCTGCTGAGCTCTGTCTGCCCGACCGTCCCTCCGCAGGAGTGCTTTGCCGTGGGCTCTGTCCCAGCTGCTGGCTTTGCAGAGGCAGCTCTCGAGCTACACCAAATTTATCTGTAATTAGTGAACTCTGCAGGGGCATGGAGATCTGTCTGGTACACAGCGGGGCGTTGGATGGAAGCCTGAGGTGCATAGGTTTTTTTGCACACTATGAGGAGCTGGGTTTTGTCTGGGGCACCAATGATTGTTCATGGAGAAAGTGAACGCCTGGCAAGAGGCTCACAGCTTGGATGTGATCTGGAAGGGGAAATACCGTATTCCTTACTTGTGCAGTAGTGATGATACCGGTCCCAGGCAACCGCAGCGCTGGAGCTAATGCTGGCTAGTGCTGTCAAGAAGCCCTGGAATCCATGGATTTGGCAGCCGTCGGAGCCGTAGGGCCAGTATCTGTCACCAGACAAGGACTGTGTTAATAAAATGATAGAAAAGGTGAAGGTATGTTAGAAAACAGCGTTAACGGAGAGGGTAAAAGGATAGCCTGTGCCCGTGCTTCCTACGTCTGAGAAAAGTTGTGGAAGACGTTGCTGTGGTTGCCGTTGGGTATTTGCCGGCATTTGTCTTGCTGTGGTGTCTGATCTAGTAAAACTGCTATTTTTACTCTTACTATGGAGAAAAAAATACAACCTTGCATTTATGTATTGGAAAGTTGCTTTTTTGGTTTGAAATCAACATTTCATGCCGTGATCCGTATCTTCAAAATTTGCAGCCACTGGGAGCAGTGGATTTGTCAATGACCTTTTGGCAAGTCACCCTTCACCATGCAACGCAGTACAAAAGCTCGCAGCAAACAAAAATACTCCTGATAGCAGGAACACCATGGGACGGGCCGGGACCGCCCCTCCGCGCTGCTGGGTGGGGAGGAGGTAGCAGAGCTGGGCGCAGAAGAAGGGACGTACGGGGGAAGTTGTGTGAAGATCCAGTTGTATTTATCGCTGTCCTACTCTGATCCAGTTGGGGAATTGGTGGTGGCTTTGTTGAAATTAGATTGATTTTGTTTCCCCGGGTTGAGTCTGTCTTTCGCCAATGACCGTTTTGGTGAGTGAGCCCTCCCTGTCCTCTACCTCGCTCGAGCCTTCTGTTGTATTGGTCTCCTCCCCATCCCTCTGGAGGTGAGTAGGAGTGAGCGAGCGGCTGCGTGGTTCTTTGTTGCCAGCCGGGTGGGCTCCAACCAGGCACTCAAGTAACTTCTACTATAGCCCCTGGTAAAGCTGTCTAGTTAAATGTCTTCTACAGTCAGTCTTACAATCTGTCAGTGATCACAGGCGGTAGAGCCTGCGTTTTTACTTGCCTGGTAGAACTCTATAGAGTTCCATTTTGCTGTTTCAGAATGAGGAGGTTGGTGGAAAGAGTGATTGAATTAATTTGGCCTCTTAGAACTTAAGCTGTTCATGTTCACGTGGCTCTTCTGAGCATCCTTTTGGAAAAAGGCGGCATACCTTAGGAAGCTGGAAAAGGCGGCGATGAATGCGTTGATGCAGATCCCGCAGTCGGCCAGAGCCACGCTGAGGACCAGCAGATTGCTGGGTGTTCGGAGTTCTTTGATTTTTCGGAAAGAAATAATTGTCAGGCCATTCAGACAGAAACCGAGCAGGGCTGAAATGCAGAATTGTTTAGCGTGATTCAGCTGGAAATGGAAAATATCTCAAGGATACTGCCGTGTTCTTTAATGAGAGAACAGTAATTACTGTGGAAACTTTGGCATGAGGAATGTGTCTGTAGTGGACACAGGCTGCACACAAGTTACAAAGACATTGGGGAGAGAGCTAACAGCTGAAGCTGATGCTTCAAACCGCATCAGTCGTGTGGAGCGGAAACAGTTTAATCTTATTTGTAATTCTGCCTTTTGTTTTAATGGCCAGGCTTGATGGAGAAACGGGGTGAGTTTAATACCAGTTGTAACCTTCTTGTAACAGAAACCCCTCAGCCGTGTTTCAGGCAGCCTGCACCCTTTGGGCTTCTGACTAAGGTTAACCGAGACAGCGCCTGGACCACAGCAGCTCAATCTGATTACTGCCCTTTGTCAATAGACTACACATGGAAAGGAATAATCTAATCATAAAAAGCAGTCACTGATAGATTTTAAAAAAAAACAAGTTAGTGTTGGTCCTCGGCGAGGAGCATCCAAGCAGCCCCAGCTGCTCACCCAGCACAGAGCTGTGCCACCCCAAAACATTCGTCACTGGCTTAAACTCCAGCTTTGTGCTTTGAAGTCCTTCCCGAGATGACCTGAATTATTTCAGCTCTGATGAGGCTCTGACTCAACAGCCCATCTCTAAGTCTGTAGTTCGGTGGGACCCAGTGTGTCTGCGTGCTCTTGGAAACAGTGGCGTAGCGCAGGAACCGTCCGCCTCCCCTAACTCCGTAAAGCAGTGCAGTTACTTAGGCTTGTTGTCTTAATTCTGCGGTTACGTAAGATGGATGATTTTGCCTAGTCAGAAATCCTGCTCCCACCTTAACTGCGTTAATGGCTGATGGCATAACCATGGTAACAGCTGCTGTGCGCCTTTCATTACACAACGCACAACAAAACATTGCCGGGAGAAATACCTGGAGCCCTTCGCGATCTGCGGTTGTGATTTCCTCCCAGCCAGATCTCCTCCCACCCACAGCGTAAAAAGGAGGTCCTGTTGCCTTTCTGAGTCTGAGAAAGTGAATTAATCTTTAATTATCTGGTTTGGTCTTCCAGGCCAGGTGACAAAGGTACAGTTTCATTGCCGATCCACTGGGCACACTCTGGCTACAACCCTACGGCAAAAGCCTGGTTTTAGTAAAACCCAAACGTGTTAGACCACGTCTAGCCACAAACCAGCAGGTTCTTTGCTGGGGCTTCAAGTGCAGCCCCCGGGCACAGCGGGCAGGTGAGGTGCCCCAGCAGGACCCTGGCCGTTGGGCTCTGCCAGCACCCAACAGTGTCCCTGTCCTCCTGCCGCTTCTCACCGCGCAGTGACCACGCGCAAAGTCATGGCAGGCCCTGCAGATGGCTTAGTGGCCAGGTTGAGCCCCGAACTCTCTGAGGCAGCCTCAAGCCTGTGGGACAGAAGCAGAAGCTTTTTCTTCTCTCCCCCTTCCTCAGGAGGAGTTTCTGACGCAGCTCTTCCAGCTTTCCTTGGCAGGCAGACACGATGCTGCCTTCCAGCTGCGCGTGCCTGCAGGGAGAGGGTGAGCATCCTCCCTTCCCCATGCTCCGTGTTCATGGGGTGAGCTGAGGAGCGAGTATCCCATCCTGATGGTGCTTACAGCTTCTCCTTCGCTGCTGGGCCCCGTGATCCCTGCATCCCCAGCTGAGCAGCACCGAACGGGGACGGGGTCCCGGGCCCTGACTGGGATGTAGCTCAGAAGAGACGCCGGTGACTTGACACCAAAATAGCCCTTGCTGCAAGCCTGTCCTCTGCCGGTTTTGTTGAAGGGTCTCAACCAAGTGGCAATGCCTTAAGAAAAGCCCGCGTTGGCTAAATTAAATGAATACCCTCTCCTGCCTCAGATATCGCTTCTTAAGGCTGTGAGAGCTTTTGGACCTCGTGCAAGTATCTTTGTGTTAACAAGCTCTTTTGGCCCTGTCGTCTGTGACGGTAAGACAGCCGCCGCAGCCCACAAAACAAGCAGCTCAGTTCACCGAGAGACCATCAGTCGCTTCAACATCCTTCCCCCCCGAGGAAGATAAAGTTGCCTTTAAACGTCACCAACGCAATCTTACATCCCAGATCTTGATGAGACAGCGGACTAGCCGGTGCTCCCCGGCCATAGGGCAGCGATGTCTAGGGAGCAGCTCTTGACTGGTTTGCTCCCCACCAGTCCTGGTGGTGCAGCCGCCGTAACCACCGCAGCTCTGTGTCAGCATGCCACCAGTGCTCCGTGTGCTCAGGCTTTTTCCCCCCACACCAGGAATTACAAGGAGCAAGAATCTCGTTGCTGCTGGGGTCCCGCACCGCGCTTACCTTCCACCAGCAGAGCCGAGCCGATGGCAAACACCTCTAATTCAGTGAAGCCTTCGGGGAGAGGGTACGCCGTGACCATACTTGTGATTAAAAATGCCAACAGATTTAACCTCTGCCCCCTGTTATAGCTGTAGGGCTGCCTTTTCTCCGGATCCCCCTTCTTCCACTAGCCCGAGGCTTCTTAAAGAGCAGCTCACGCGCAGACACATGCTCGTTATTACATAAAAGCTTTGGGGTTTTTACTCCCACCACTACAATCCCTGCAAGAATGTGGTTAATGATGGGACCAGCATCAGCCCGCGCTCCCCCTTCCCCTGCAAATCGTATTCCGGGCACAGCAAAATGAACGCGTTCATTGCAATTACAACAAGTCCTTTGTAGAGACAAGATTAAGAACCCCGTCCGGTTAATTCTGCAAGGCTGGAACAGAATTAAAGGTTGTGGAATGAAGGAAACATGCAATATGTAATTGGGGAGTGACCTGAAAAACAAAGGGGCCCTCACGGAGTTGGTGATTAGGGGAAAGCGTGAACCACGAATTTCAGCAGCGTTGTAGGTCTTCCCCTCACCCCCTTTTTTAGGAGCTGGCCAGTGCATTTTTGTGGCAGTGACTGTTCTGTATGCTGCCACACCTCCTCCGCACAGCCCAGCCTGACATTGAGGTGCGAACATGACGAAAGGCAAACGCTTACAAATGACCTGGTCTGGGGCCCCAGACAGCCCAGGGCTGAGTGCCGGTCGCTCCCGGGTGCTCGCAGGAATTGCCTGGCTCTCCTCTTGGAGAGGCTTGTCGTGTCCCGGCAGCACCAGCCGCTTCCCCTTCCTCTCGCGTGCTGCTGGCGGATGTCCTCCTTGGGGCTGGAATGCCTGCAGAGGGGAGGCAGCAGCTTGCAGAGTCCCGGTGGAACAAGTGGCACTTCTTTTAGCTGCACAGCTATTGTTTGTGCAGCTTTTGTATAACATTGATACCCATTAAAAGTGAGCAACCGGCTCCTACTTCTCAGTTTTTAAGCTGCATTTGGAGTAGCACTAGCTGTGGTAACTGCTAGACAGGGTTGTTTGCTTTTAGTAGTACTTTGTGCCACACTTTTTATCGTGTTCGTTTCCTTTGTCTTCACTCCTTGCTGCTTTTCCGCAGACCTGCTCATTGCCGTGACAACAAGGTGCCGCTAGCACGACGGCTGGTACTCTGACACACGGCTTCCTTCCTCCTGCTGCGGACTGGGAGCAAAAGGGGAGCTGAAGCACAAGGGACGTTGGCTTCCCAGCTCAGGCCCCACGTGGTGCCGACCCGGCTCGGGGTTGATGGAGATGTCAGGCAGAGGTGGCCTAATTAGGTTCTAATTACACACTGAAGGGCGTTCACAGCCAGGGGTCTTGGTTGAAGGCAGCGGTGGGTTTTTTGCGGTTGTCCTGAAATCTGTGCTTACAGGCTGTGATGCCGGGGAGAACCGATCGGAGCTTCAAGGCTGCTGTGAAACCATCTTGCGGTGCTTTGTGTCTCCAGCATTCAGTTTACAGCTGGTTTTGAGGTACCCACACTGTACCGTCGCCTTGGTGGATGTGCTTGTAGACTTTGGAGTGGGACTCAAGAGGCCATGATATGTGTTCGGCTATACAGATGTTTGGTTTAGGCAGGGCAAAATTACATCGCGCCCCATAAATCCACCGTTACGTTCGTCGTTCACTCACCTACGTGCCTCGATGACAAAGAAGGTGCCAGCCCTGGCTCCTAGCAGGGCAAATGACTGATGTAAGCCTGTGTTTTAATAGTGATCCGTTGTGTGTTCTTGCAAAAAAAGAGTGCTAGGTCTTGTAAAGGTGCTGTAAATCTTCTTAGCGTGATAGTTTTGGAACTAGATGGCTCATTGGAATGCTTGTCAACATAAAGCTGCACAGCCCTCCTCCCTCGGCCGTGGAGACGAAGGACACGGGTGTTGTGCCGACCGCCCTCATGAGCTGTCGGGCGCTTCTGCTGCCCCCAGGCAAACCTCCCAAATGTGTTCCGCCGCTGGTGGGTTTGTGGTGGCTGTTAAAGTTTGTGGTACGGGCTTTGCCTGTTCTGAAACTCTTTTTTTCCATGAAAGCAGGCTGCCCCCCCCAACCCCTTTGGATGTAGCAGATCGTTATGAGGATGAATATTGTGAACTTGTTGGCTGCTCTTCTTCAAGTGGCTTTGAAATGTCCATGCCTAAACCTTATTTACTTGACCCACACTGAGTCTGATAACACCAGTCAGCCACAGGCAGGGTGTCCAGTGATGGTTTGGCATCTGACTCCAGTGCAACTGCTATCAATAGGAAATGATGCATCAGGCTCTCAGCATCTCTTTTTGATGCTGTGTTAAGCCGATTTTTCCAATCGTTCCTTGGGGTATTATGGGATGATGCCTGGTCCAATATGGCTGCGAAATTCAGTTAGTTATGAAGGGTTTTCTTCAGGCAAGGAGGAGGTGTAAATAAGGAATAAATTAGTGAGTGCGGTGGATAATAACTACTACTAACAACTCCCAATGATAGTTCTTTTTCCAGGTGGTAAAACAAAGCTGTGTTTGTTTCCTTTCCCTTGTTTTTGTGGAAGACACAGTCTCCCATCACGTACTCCTGTGAAGACGGTGACGTTGCGCGAAGGCGAGCAGGTTTGCCAAAGACATTTATTAACTTCTTAAATTACGAAGTTTTTAGCGATCCCCCTCTGCCTTATGCGCTCTTCCGATAGCTACTTGCTGGTTCCAAATGCAGGGGGAAAGGGCTCTCACCCAAGCTGATGGTTTCTTACAGCTCTGTTATGCGCTCCCAGTGATCTCCTCTCTGCATCAATAAACCACCCGTCTCATCTTACCCTCTCACTTCAGAACGCTTCCCTGGTTACTAATCTGTTGGCAAGGAACATGCAGAAAAAATCTGACAGGTTCTTGTGTGACGATTTCATAGGACGGTATGGATTTGGTGGGAGCATTTTAATCCTTGTATGTCTTGGTATAAGCACAACAAGAGAAGGTGGGCTGTAGAGATAACGCACTTTGAATTTTCTCCAAGCCATCCGTGCAGGCTACTGACACGTTTTTATCTTCACAGCAAGAACTTTGCTAAATTGGGGTGTCGTTATTCCTCTCCCTAATCCTTTCTTCTGACTCAGGTTTAGCCAAATCATATTTGAATTTTTATAGTGACAAACACATTTAAATGACAAACTGCAGCTTTGCGGAGAAGGGGGCTGGGAATACGGCCACAGAGGACTGGGGTGTGGTATCACCGAAATGAGTGGTGATCTCGGTCCCTGGGTAAGGCAGGCACCGCAGCCTAAGCAGAGGTGACTCTGCGGGGCTTAGACTAATGCTATTAAGGTCCAAATCAGAAAAGGTTGTTGCAGTCAGCAATGTTACTGTGTGACCCCCTCTGCCACGCAGCTAAGGATGCTAAGCCCCAAGTTAACTGGTTTTGTTAAACTGTAGGAAACTGGATTTGAGGGAATGAAGGTACAACAGAGAAGAGGGGCTGGGAATACCAAGCTAGAAAAGTTTTACGCATTTAAAATACATAAGTAAGATATCCTCTCATTGAAAGGGAGGACAGTGGTACGTGGCTGTGGCATCTCGGAGAGGAACACAACACAAGCATTAGATTTTCTATTCATGATAACTGAAGCTTTAAATCTAGGCTTTCTCTATCTGTACAAGTCAATGACACACTTGATTTATTTATATGCTTCTTGCCCTAATCTTGGCGTCACGTCCTCTGACTGTGCTCTGTCAGAGATACAGGTGTTGGTCTTTGATAACAACTTTGAGAGTGCCTGTGCCTCACTAGAGCATTGTTTCAGCAGAGATGAGAAATAGCGCGCTGTAAACCACACGTTCCAGCAGTGAGAATTTGCTGCAGTGCTTCTCTTACCCCCCTTTTCTTCCCTCCCACCCCCCGCAATGCCAGCTGTGATGTCAAGAGAGCTGGCAGAGCAGAAAGCTGATAGATGACCGTAGCACCTATTGATACCTGTTTGGAGCTTTACAGGTCCTTTTGTGTCTGTAACAAAACGAGTCAACCATCAGTATTCTCAAAAAGATTCACTCTGAGCAGCTCGGTGGTTTTCACATTTGTGTTTATTTTTTTGGCATTACCTTGGTGGATGGTTTTATGGTAGTTGGAGCATTTACTGCTGTGGAATTGTACATATTTCCTGTGCGTTTGTTGTTTGTGTGTGGAAGCATCTTCCAGCTTCCACCTAGTGGGCAACACGAGTTCACTCTCTCCTCAGGGCTCTGTGCCAGAAGCGGTTTGGGTTTATTTTATGCCTTCAGCATGCCCAGAGGTCTGTTAATGACTTCAGTCCTAGAGGGCTGGAGGAGCTGCCTTCATCAGCATTAAGTGCAAGATCCAATTTGGAATGACGTAATGCATTAACGTGCTCTCGACTTGCATCAGTGGGAAGGATTTTCCACTTTACAAGATGTGCCCTGCCAGGAGCTTCTGGCAGATGCACTTACCTAATGGAACTGATTTAGGGTCTGGCCTGTGTTGCCTGCTAATCAAACCTTTCAGCCAAAATCATGATAATAAGGTGCTTTACAGCTTTCATGGGTGATAAAATATGCTGGTTTAGTTGCTTTCTGGCATATTTCTCTAAGTATATGGGGAAAAGAAGTAAAAACAGATTCATAATAAAAACGAGTGACTTACTGGAGCGTGCTGAGTTTGTCACTCAAGTTTTGCTTTTTTGCTTGTGAGTAGAATCAGCTGACTCTGGGTTCGAAAAGTCTATGTGGGGGGGAAAAAAAGGAAATGAGCATGTTGAGTAATTAACTTCATCTTACTAAACCCAAATTTTTCCTCCCAATTATGTAAATATACTAACTATACTTAGGAAAGAAAGGAAAGATTGCTGCGCGCTCAACTTTGCTGACAGCAGACTTTGACCCCGTTTGCTTTGCATTTACTCCAAAAATCCAAGCAGGGGGTATGGCCGTTCTCAGAATGCAAACCAGATTCTTATGCTTCTGCTGACTGGCACTTGCTGGCTGCTGCTTTGTCTGGTTTTTTTTTCCCTCCAGCTGATATTTTTAGCTTGATGCAGAGAAGGAACTGTTTATTTACTAAGCAGGCAGCAACAAGCACTGTCCTAATGATTCAGAGGGCAGAACGGCGCCCGTGGAAGTGTGGGGCCAGCTCCCACTGGTTTCATTATGGAATGGAATTGGCTGTCATGGAAAAAAAAAGTGGTTTACTCTGTGCTGTACCTTTGGTGCTTGCAAGAGGTGATATTGATTTTGAAGAGTCTCATCTAAGGATCGCCTGCACCTACCAGACAATTAGCTAAGGAGCGTTCGTTTCAAATTAAGCAGCATGATGTGTGAATGACTGTGCAGGGTTTGGGAGGAGGTCATCCACTTAAGCCTTAAAAACACCCTGAAATCTGCTGCAAACAAACGCTTCGGGACAAGCCAGAACTGCGTGTAAGAGTGAACGCCTGGTCTGTGTGAGCCCGAAGCCCACCTGAGCTGGTTTCCTCGCCTCTTGTCGAGTTTCCTCATGGTGAGGCCAGTCCCGCTGTCTTGGCCCTTCAGATCAATGGGCTTAACCCACCATTTGCATCACTTGGTGGGGAGGTACCGATGAAGGATTGCACGGGAATATAGCCATGGGGAGGAAAACCCCCTTGCAAGTGCTGATAAAGCAGAACTGGGTTGTTAGATGACCGGTCCGTTTCCACATGTCCGTGATGCTCTTGTGGGTACACTCCAAGGTGAGAAATGTGTTCATGTTACCACTTTTATTAATTTCCCAACCTACCAGCAGGTCTTTCTCTTCCTTGCTCAGGTGTGAGTCTGTCATCTTAACTAAACAGCAGCTTTCTTGACAAAGTGTGTGGCGCTGGCAGCTGCTGAGGCTTGCTTTATTGATTGCTGTTGGGTTTTATAAATTAAATTTACTTCTACTGCTCCTGGCATTTAGTTGTAACTTAGAAGTTTCATTTGTGAGGCAAAATTGAGGTTCATGAAAGCAAATCTTACCATTCAGTTACTGGCTACTTTCTACAAGTTAATTATTCCAGTGCTCCAATGGAGGGAAACTGCTTTATCAGATGCATTGAAAAAAAAAAAAAACCAAGAGGCAAGAGGTTAATTATGTTGAATTGCTTTTTCAAGTAGAATTTAACTTCAGTGGGGAGAGAGATGTTTCAGTCAATGTTGTGAGTATTGAGCTGAGCCTGGGCAGCAAGGCAAGTTGACCAATGAGTGCACTAAAAAACACGATGAGCTTGGTCTTATCTTGGAGATCATTAAGGGAACTGAGAAATCATTAAATCTAGAAATGGCACCTAATGGAAGTCGATGAGAGAACAACTATGGATATTTAATGAGCAGCGCTGCATCATGTTCTCATCTCCTCAGAAAAAAATAATGAGATACTTGAGTTTCTTTTGAACTGCGGCGAGTGTAGAATGTGAAAGTAGCATGGGGAGAGAGAATCCTTTGGGCCATCCTCGTGGTAAGTGATTTCTACAAGCCTTAATTAAATATCAGAGTTACTTGTGAAACAAGCTTATGTGAGACTATGGCACCATAAAATGCCTGTTTAATAGTTAGCCCCAAAGCACATCCGGAGTTCATTACCCAGACTTACTGAAAAATTGCCACTGTAATGTCATTCTGCTGAAGAACACAGGATGAATTCTGCATGAAAACAGCTGTACGCCAGAAACTCCTCGTGCAGGCGTGTCCTCAGCCCGGGCAGGAGCCAGTGGGGAAGCAGTGGAGACGTGAGGGTGGAACCGGGGATCTGGGCTCCCTTCATTCTCTTTGTTGCCAACAGGAGAGACCAGATTCAGCAACAGGCAACTCAAGTTGCTCCTGTTACGCTTCTTTTGCAATAATAATATTTGGTACTCCTAACAACGGTCCCTCGTCTGGGCTTTGCTGTGTCAGGGCACAGTGCTCAGAGCTGCAGGCATGGGCTCGCCCGGATATCAACTGCAATATGTGCATGTTGACTGGGTTGTTCTTTGCTTGTTAATACTGGGCATGGTGCCAACCGTTCAATAATTGCTTGATCAGACTGGGAGTCTTTAGAAGAAAATGCATCCTTTTAATAGCATCACTATATCTTTAATATTCTTCTATAGGAGGTTTACATTCCGTTAGCACAAGAAGCTGCGTTTAAGTATTCCCAGTTCCCCGTGAGGAGAAAAACCCACTGCTAATTCCTGGACAGATAACAGTTGTCTTGCCTGTGATGCAGGTCCCCCCAAAATATCTTTGCTGTTTCCTTGCACAGGAGGAGGGTGTTTGGATGGGTCTCCCCGCGGGAAGAAGCGCTGTCAGTGCGGTTCCAGGAAGCAATAAGCACCTTCATGAAAATAACTCAAGTCCCCATCCTTAATCCCTGCCTATCCTTTTTTATCTGATGGACTCAGCGAGGGCTGGAAGATCACAGTGTGGCTGAAAACAAAAGGGAGTTAACAAGATGTGACCGGCCAATGGATAAAACAATAGGCGAGACCCTCGGCGTCGTCTAGTGCCCCGGTGTCCTCCCCATGCGCGGGTCGCCATGTGGCTCGTGGCCAGCCTGCTCTGCTGCTTCGCCCTTGGGGGGCTGCCGCCGGCGGGCGGCTCGTGCCCGTCGCAGTGCAGCTGCACCTTCCACAGCCTCAGCGAAGGGACGAAAGCCAGGTATGCTGATACGCGGGGGCTGCCGCTCGAGCGCTGCGTGCTTTGGTGGGGGTTACTACTTCTCCTTGGTGAGGATGCTCGGAGGACAAAATGATGCGTCCAGACTTTGTGCCCGTTATTTTTCCAGTTGCTTTGTGCTCTAGCTCTATTTGCAGAGGATTAGCTTCTGGAAACACAGTAAGCTGATTTCAGAGACAGTGTCTGGGCATCGATGTGCGAAGTGACATAATTACCACTGGTGCAATGGCAAAAAGGGAATAAAATCTAAACAACGTTCTCTCTTTTAAACCTTTATGCTGCAAAGGGCGAGTTTTAAAAGGCTTTATTCTGCTCTGCTAAAGGGTAACTGGTTGGGTTATGTTGGGCTACCAGAAACTGCAATTCCATTTACTTAAAAAAATCCTTCAGTTGGAGAGTTAAGGCAAAGTGAAAGACTCGAGACGAGAATGAACAAAAAAATGAGATAACAACAATAATAATGATTGTAATAATAATAAAATAAGGTGACCCTCAGACTGGAAACTTTCAGTGAAAGGCGGCGGCAGGACCAGAAGGACATCCATCTTTTAATGCAATGCCACTGCGCAGAGTCCTCTGGAGGACTGTGATAAATCCTTTGAGGGGTAATCACAAATCTGGCTTAATGAAACACAGGCTGCATTTTTATAAGGTGCGTTCACAGCAGAGGCTGTTTTGTGATGGAGATACACATTTGCAAAGTCCTTTGGAAGAGATTTTCTCTAGACAAGAGCACAGTGCTGAAATGAAAGGCTGTCGCCTCTGTTTTGGCTCCCCATGACATAGATCTACTTTCTCATCTCTTTCTACGGTGCTATAGATTTAACTCCAGCAGCTTTCCCGGGAAGAAGTGGGGTAGGAACACGAGCAGTCTGCCATTGTTAAAGGGGAGTGTGAGAGCAGGAGAGACAATTACTGCTCCATAAATGTCACAGTTCCCAGGGGATTTTCCTCTTGGTGACTGGAAAAAGCGGCAGGGTGTTTTGGTAACATACGTAATAAAGCAAATATCCCTTGGTCCCTTCAGGAGCACAATGTCACCTTTTTCCCCCCTACAGTACGATCCATATTTCTCACCAGTAGGAGATTATCCTGCAGATGAGATGTTTAGTGCTCGCTGACATAGTTCACAGGCACTGTTGTGCTGCCAGAGTGTCTCTGCCATCGAACACTTCCTGCCATGCTCACGCACGCACACACAAGTGGTATTGAGAGAGGATTTCTGGATTTTTATTTGATGGATTTTTTTTCTCTTCCTCAATCTCAACCTTATTCCCACAATATTTAATGCCACAATAAAAGTGCTGGATGAGAGTAACGTACTAAGCTTGGGTTATAAATTAACAATTTACCTGTACGTTCAAATAACACTGAACTCCGGGA
This sequence comes from Bucorvus abyssinicus, assembly GCA_009769605.1. Taxonomy (NCBI): domain Eukaryota; kingdom Metazoa; phylum Chordata; class Aves; order Bucerotiformes; family Bucorvidae; genus Bucorvus; species Bucorvus abyssinicus. The sequence goes on from CM020032.1 coordinate 37,727,780, forward strand.
AACTTGTGTGAGTTCAGGGCTGTGACTTGGTTTTGTCGATAGCAGAGGAAGAATTGCTTTCAGCCCAAACCCACCCGGTTTTGGCAGCTGTGTAATACTCTGTTTATCAGCCAGGCAGTGTGATAAAATGTTCCCTGACTGAGCACACTGCATTTCTTGAGGTACCTTGTTTAGCACGTGGAGTGGGACATGCTACCGAACCTGCTACCTCTGGCAAGGTGGCTGTGTGTTTTGTTAGGGCCCTGCCGTTCCCTCCCTGCTGATAACAAGCTAAGGTGCAGCCCGAGAGACCTGTTTTGTCTCCCTTCGCTCCTCACGGCTGTCCACAGTCCCACATCTTGGCAAAGTCAACACCACCTTTTTTTGTACACGCGCGCTGTGAAAACGCAGTGTAGGCTTTTTGTGGTTTGACCTCTAGGGCTTAAAATGAGCAGGAATGATTAAGACCCAAATCTCTGCCTTTTCCAATGAGTTATCTTTCTGCACTTCCACTCTGACTGCCCCTGTCTGTGCACACCCTCCAGACTATCCCACAGGAAAGCAGAGCTTGTCCTGCTGGGTTTCCAGGCAGTTGGTAGCTGACTTTATCCTCATTTCACGAACCAAAGACCCTGTGCCACATCTATGGTACTTCCTGCCATCCCGCATTGTCAGGCTTCCTTTTGTATGTCTTTCACCGTTCAGTTTATGGACCCTCTTGCTTTAATGTGCGCTAGAATCCTCTGTCATACGCGCTTTTTGTCACTGCTCTCTACCATAAGGACTCTAACAAAAACTGAAAAGAGGGAAAAAAAAAAGAGCAGGAACACTCATGGGCCAGCCTCAGCCTCACCCCACCCCGGGAGAGGCTCAACACTGCAATCTCTGCAGCCAAAAGATACATGTGAATTACTGCAAGCTGATGTGTTTGTGGTGATGATGTCGAGGTCAGCAGCAAGAGATGACAAGACGAAATCTTGTGAGAAAAGAAAGGCAGGTCAAAGTCTTGCATTAACATCGAGTTTCAAAACTCTTCCAAATCACATGAAAGTCACGTTGTGTTTGCATTTCCCCTCCAGGACAGTGCTGTGTAATGACCCGGAGATGACCCTCACGCCCGTGAACTTCCCCGTAGATACATCCAAGCTTCGGATAGAAAAGACAGCCATCCGCAGGGTGCCAGGAGAGGCTTTCCACGCGCTCCACAACCTAGAGTACCTCTGGATGCCCTATAACTCGCTGGCCAGCCTCAGCGGGATCACCTTCAAGGGCCTGTGTCGCTTGCAGGAGCTGAGGCTGGATGGGAACAACTTGATATCATTCCCATGGGAAACCCTGGCAGACATGCCACAGCTCAGGCTTCTGGATTTACACAACAACGAACTTACCTCCATCCCTCCGGATGCTGCTCGTTATGTCAAGAATATCACATACCTGGACCTGTCCAGCAATAAGCTGATGACTCTTCCTCAGGCTCTCATTGCCACCTGGGCCAACCTCCAGGCCGTTCCTTACTTCCCCAACGACAACTCCAAGATCATCCTCGGTAGGTGCCTGTCGTTTTGCAGGGGTCAAGAGCTGCGACCTTACTGCAGCATTCTCATCCCCTGTGGTACGCCAGCAAGTGCGCTGTGCTGCGCGATGTAACGCCCCATGCGAAGTGCCTCCACCACGTACGTAAGTACACGTGTGGATGTACGTATTAAACTCACCTCAGGGTCCCACGCCCAGCTGATTACACCATAAACGTCAGCGCTTGCTTGAATCTTTGTAACAGGAAGCGATAGACTCTTGTTCAAGCCCTTTTTATTTATTGACACTGCCATTTGTGACAGAAATACAGATATGGTTAGAGCTCCGCATCATTCATATGCCCTTTTCTAATAGCAGTTACTATGGAATCGATCCACTTGAAGCAGCATTAAACAAAGATGGATATTTCTTATGTCCGGAGTAAAGAGGACGGAAGCCATCAGTGAGTGTAAGAGCTGGGTCAGGACTGCCAGTGTGTCTCTTCCCAGAGCTATTTACCTGTTCACAGGGAATCAAACCCCGGCTCTCCAAAGCCACCGGGATAGCGCTGCCTCCAAGGGCAGCTGTGAAGTTCCAAGAATACTCTTCAGTGACAACTCTGGGCCCCTCAGAAGAATGGCTCTGGGGCACTTGTCCAGTTGTGTGTCCACGGTTGTGGTACTGGTGGCTGTGGTGAATCCCCTCAGCTGCGCTATCCCCAGATGAGGTCTTGCACACGTTGGCTAGTTCAGGAGATTACTGCTCAGCCTTCCAGCTGTTGTGTGCCAGTTCCAATCCACAGCAGGTTGATGATGGTTCAGAGTTGTTGCCCTCTGCTGTCTTCTCTTGCTGTGAGCTGACCCAGCTTCACAGACTGTGGTAAACTTTGGGGGGTGGGGGGTAAAGTTGTTAAAACCAGATTGCCGTGGGAAGAGACACAAAACTTTGAAAAGATTCAAATCGCCACCTACAAAGCTTTTGGTGTCCTTAGCGGAGGTTGTTTAAGGTCAGGAGCGGAGCAGGTGTTTCATCGCCTTGTTTTGCCAGATGTGGTATCCAGTTCTTTCAGCCAAAAGTGGCTGTTTGGTATTGCCTGTGCCATGGCAAGACACTGCCCAGATCAGACTATTTTATTTCTTTCATTTTTTAGAGTCAAGTTACGTGTTTTTAAAAAAAAAAAAAATGTTCCATTCAGTGTTGATTAAGAGAGTATTTTGTCTATAAGAACAGATGCTCATGGCCACCCTTGAGTGGGTGCACAGGTTGTTTGTGCCAGGATCCTGAAAAAATCATGTTGGTGAAGGAGCATGATGCTAAATTAATGCTCATGAAGGCATAAAAAAAAATTTCCATGAATAAACAGCCTAGAAACTAGCATTTCAGGAGAAACAATTGATTACTAAATTAATGAAAAGAACTTGGAATAACAGGGCTGGAGGAGAACAATTACAGTCAAGCAGGATCACCCGCACCTATGGCAGGCCTGACAGCTGGCATGACAATCTGGGTCGTGTTTTAATAATCGCCTGTGAGAAGCATTTCCTGGCCTAAGGAAGAGATTCTCTTAGACCCCCAAAAATCCACACCCCTGAACAAATCAGCCCCCTCACTGTAGCTGCTTGTTTTTTCCATCCTGGAACCAAATGTGTTTATAATAACTTCTCGTTTTGCTTCTTTATGTGCATAAATAGCAATGGTTTCATGATATGAATAATCCTGCTTTGAACTTAAAGCATATGATTTCAGCTCCAGATTTGGGGATGCTTTAGCGCGCTGTATTTATTCCCTTCTCGCTGGGGTCCATCAGGCTCAGCCAGCAGTCCTTGCTGGGCAGGACGGGAGCCTATCGCAGTCTGTCCTGCTGAACAATGGCAGTGGCAGAAGCAGAGGGTGCTGCTGGGCTGACTTGGTGCTCTGACTGTCTTTGACAGGCCTGCAAGACAATCCTTGGGTGTGTGACTGCAGTCTGTATGAAATGGTCCACTTCCTGAATTTCCAGTCTCCTAACATAGCGTTCATCGAGCCCAGGCTGAAATGCTTCACCCCCCGCAGCCTGGCAGGAGTCTTCTTCAGCCAAGTCGAGCTCAGGAAGTGTCAGAGCCCCGTCGTACACACGTCCGTGGCCAAAGTGAAGACCATCCTGGGCAGCACTGTGCTACTGCGCTGTGGGACAACGGGGGTGCCCATCCCTGAGCTCAGCTGGAGAAGAGCTGACGGTGCTCAGCTGAACGGCACCGGTAGGTCTGGTCTGAGCTTTTCTCATAGGTGTGGAATTTTCTACAGACAGTTCAGCAAATTAGAAGCTTTATGGCAGTAGATCCTTCTTCACTTCATTCTTTTGTTCCTCACACGAAAAGCAGTGCAAAATTTAAGATTGACTATAATTCACAACAGTATCGTGTGTAACTCGCTAGTGTGTTGGGATTTTCTACAGACTATAAAATTACTTGTGTTGATGTAAACATCACCAGGTCAAGGTTTGACAGTTGTGGTGGTGAGGCATGTCAAGGGGTTTTCTGCAGATCTGTTGGACCTGGAGAAATTCCGTAAGTTCAGGGGTAGCAAGAGGCTGTTTTAGGTTGGTTGGTTAGTCACCGAAAAGGCTTCCCACTGAATTATTTTATGGGTCTTTGAGACGAATGGTGAGCCTCTGTTAATTGGTTAGTAACCATCTCTGGCAGAGAGATGTCTGTGGATTCAACGGGGATTCAAACCTGCTGCGGCAAAGAAAAAGGCTGCAAACATGCAATGTTCCTGGTGTACTAAAGGAGAAAAGGCCACCAAGCTGCTGAAGGGTACAATTCTTCAGTGACAACGCTCCGAGAAATGGTGTGTTCCTGATGGATTGACAAGATCTCTCTGGGGAAAATGCTGCTCCCTCTTCCGTGCTCACCCTTCTTGTGGGGAAGCCTTCAAACAGCCTCTGATTTTGTGACCAGTCACGTTTTCTTCTCCTTTCACAAGAATGGTTGGACCTAAAATTGCAGTGTGGGTCCCTTAATGTGTGGTGAATTTAGGGAAGAAGCCTTTGCCGCACTTAACTTTTTGCCCTGCAGGTTTTAGGTCAGGACCTGAACTGTCATCCCTCCAACCTCCCCTGAATGTGACTGTATCCCAAGCTTGGCCTTGACTTTCTTAAAGGCTCCAAGTTCAGCAGAGTTTGGGGTCTGATCTTCAAAGGGTTACAGGGCTCCTCGGTGCACAGCAGGAGGGGAGAGCGTTTTTCTTCCCCAGCAGCAGGACCACTTGTACTAGCTGTCCTTCTCTGGGACCTGCACAAGTCATTGCTCTGCGGCGCAGGAGGTGGCAGAGCTGCTCCTCTTAATGATAATGTCTACCCACCGTGCCACGAACATCCCTCCTACGTGTGAAAGAGAGCCGTGACAAAGAAATAAACCAGAGAATGCTTCCCTGGAAGTGTATGTTGAGTTGACTTTGAGCTGCAACTGAGAACGATGTGTTTTGTGGCCCATTAAATCGGACTTGAGCACCTTTCCATAAAAAGTTGGCTGAAAATAGAGATTTCTCGGCAATGGCAGCTTCTCTGACGATGGTGTAGTATGACTCTGAAATGTCGGTGTTCCAAACAGGAACAGCCCACAGCCTGTGGGAACGGGGAGGTACCGTAGGAAGACCAGGAGCTTTATGGTTTTTAATATACCCATTCAGTAAACAGTGAAACTGGAGAAGGAACTTCTGCTGCCGTGCGTTTCACTGCCCCTGGAACGGGCCCTGGTTGCCCAGGCTGGATCCTGTCTTACCTCTGCCTTTCAGACACCTCCCTGGTTTACCTTTCTCTGGGAAAGGGCAGAGATAGTCCGTGCTCCTCCTGAGGAGGCTGCTTAGATAGTGAAGGAGGTGCCTTACCCTTCTGCGTGACCCCAGCTCTTCTATTCGGCACAAAGAGAAAAGGGCGAAAGGAGCCAGCTTTAGCCTCCTGGTGAACCCAGGGAGAAAAGCAACACTCAGCGGCGCACGTATCGTCAGGGCTAGGTGGTCAGACTGCCCTGAGTCTGGGTCAATGTGAAAACCGGCCCTAATTTAGCAGTAAAAGGGATTTTTTTTCCCAGCTGTTTTTTTCCCACATACTCTAGACAAATCCATACATGGATTTTTTAGAAGAAAATCTCCACTGTGTGTGTTTTCGGTGACTCAGGGGACTGCATCTACTGTTTAAGTAGATTGTGTCACCACCTGCTCCTTCCACTCTTAGGTGTCGCACCTACATAACAGCTTTTAAGCTCGGTTTGTTTTCTGTTCTGGTTTTTTTTTTTTACTGTTTTGTTTTCAAACTGTACATCTGTTTGGAGGAAATAGCATCGAATGCTTCACGCTTACTCTGTCTGATGCAGTGTAAATCCCAAAATTACCTAATTTTAGCATTAACGCCCTTTTCTTGGGTTTCCTGTGTTTTTTGTAATGTTCTTGGTGGCAAACAGACGATGTTTCTGCTGTATCAAGCAGACTTTTGGCTGATTGAATCGTAATATTTTTAAAAAGATGTAATTAATTCTATTGATCCGTGCCTATTTATTCTGCGTTTTCCCTTCCTTGCAGTTCACCAAGAGATTTCCAGTGACGGGATGAGCTGGTCAATTCTGGGCCTGCCTGTGGTCTCTTATCTCGACTCCGGAGAGTACATCTGTAAAGCAAAGAACTTTCTGGGGGCAACAGAGGCGTTCATCTCTCTCATCATCACTGACTCGGAAAGCACGGATGACCCCCACTCTAATGCCAAAGGCGCATGGAGTGGGAAGGTGAGCGGGATGGAAGCAGCTGCCTACAATGACAAGCTAGTGGCGAGGTACGTTATCACCACCTCCACCATGCCTACCCTGGAAGAAGCTGGAGCGGGCACCGGAGAGGGCCGCCTCCTCCCGGATGTGGCACAGGATGGCAACCCCAGAAACCTGCTGGTGAGCACACCCACTGGTCAGCAGGAACCGGAGCGGATGGTGAGGTCCGTCAGGGTGATAGGAGACACCGACCAGAGCATCACTCTGGCCTGGAAGGCACCACTGGCAAAGAACACGACCGTGTTCAGCGTCCTCTACGCCATCTTTGGAGAGAGAGACATGCGGCGGATCAACGTGGAGCCGGGGAAGACCAAGGTCACCATTTACGGGCTGCTGCCAAAGACCAAATACATCGCGTGTGTCTGCGTCAAAGGGCTGATCCCCAGGAAGGAGCAATGCATCATATTTTCCACAGACGAAGTTGTCAGCGCAGGAGGGACCCAGAAGCTCATCAACGTGGTCGTCATCAGCGTGGCCTGTGTCATTGCAGTTCCTCTGACGCTGGTGGTCTGCTGCGGAGCGCTGAAAAGGCGCTGCAAAAAATGCTTTGTGCGGAAACCCAAGGAAATTCAGGAGTCCTACGTCACCTTTGAAAGCCTGTCCCCTGGGGCCAAGGCAAAAGGCGCGGAAGGAGAATACTTGACGAGACACACCCCTGATGAGTCCAACAGGCTGCTCTCTGCCCGCTCCAGCGTGGACTCGGAAGCCGTACCAAAGGTAGAGGGCCAACCTAACGAATACTTCTGCTGATTGCGGGGGGACAGCACGTGGCTGCGTACGCGAGCCTCCGCTCCTGCACCGCCGATCCTTCTGTCTCCAGCGCGTTCCGGAGGAGGATGCAAGGGGCTGGATGGTGCCCAAGCTTTACAGCAACACGTTGCTCATCCCCCTTGGGGTTGGCTGTTTTGTACCCGGTCAAAAGCTCCCGTGATAATGGCCTCGTGCTCCTGGACCACTTCTATTTTCATAAAACGAAGCGTGCACACTGAGTGTGAGGACATTAAGCAACGTTCCTGAGCGCGCTCTGCTTGGTGTTGTTTAGTGCCTGCTCAGCAATATTTATGCTAAGTATTTTATTCTCAGCTCTTTTGACGTTCTTTTGGTTGACGAACAGGGGAGCGTTGAGCAATTTTAATACAAATATCTCTGAAGGAAGAGAATCTCACCTCTTACACCCCCCATGTCTGCATGAAACATGCAGCTTGATGCTTAACCAATCACTAAACGCAGCAACCCTTGCTAGTACGTCCAACGTAAGCTCAGCTCTCTGCTCTGATTTCAGAAATGTGCGAAGACAAAACCCGATCCCCTCCCCGGAACGCGTAACAGTGTTTTGGGGTTGCGTTTGGGCCCTAAACACTATTCGTAAGCTGTTCTTGAACAGCAGCACCGCACAGGTCTGTCAGGATCAGTCCTCACTGGCTCTTATTGAAGTTATTTTTTAAATGATATCTTTATTAAAGTTATTTATTTCTCAGTTATTTAAGTCCTGCAGCTTCACTGGAATTTGGCTCTGAGTGTTTATCACAAAGCACTTCCCAGCTGTATAATTTTCCTCTCCAGTCCCTCAGGTAGTGATACTGTATATAAAGTTTTTCTCTTCATGAAGAAAATCCTATCTGCTCTGCCAAATGTTGAACGGGAGGGATCTGGCCAAGTTGAAATGACAGCTGATATAGCTGAACCATTTGGAAACGTGTCTTTGCAAATGGCCTGGGAGGATCTCCGCTCCCATCCCGGATGTGCGCGAACAGTGTGGGGTAACAAAAAGCACTGGCTGGAATGGAGCCCTGCAGGCATTTTGCAAGTCCTCCTTGAAGGTTTCGGGTCTGTCGGATTGCTTGGCCTGATGGAAAAAGCAAGTCGCTTGATCTCAGCAAAAATATAGCAACAAGGGATGCATTGCGATTGGTTTCTGACGGGACTCCCTGGAGTCCTTACACTGACGATAAAGAACTTCTCCAGGACTGGGGGAATTTGCGGATCCCTGTGTAATTAATGCACGCTCCTTCAGTCACTGGACCGCGTAGCTTTTTAGGTTTGCAAATAACGTTTTGCAAAATTATGTATTTTAATACCACAAATTAATTGATGAAATAAGTACTCTGCAATAGATCTATTATGTGTTTATACAGTTGCATTTCCTGGGATGATTTTTAGAGTCTCCCTCCAAGGCAGATCCGAAATACTCTTCTGGTAGCAGGTTTTGGGGTGAGTCGCCAGGATTGCTGTGCTGCTGAGCCTGACTCGCGCCCACGTCTGCAGCAGCATCAGCCTGGCGCAGCCCTGCCATGGCTGAGCCAGCCCTGAAGGGTCAAAGCCATCCTCAAGTTCTCCTGCAGTGAGCAGAGCGGAGCTGCTGCCTGAGGACCTTCCCGTAAGTCACGTTTGCAGGAGCTGATGGGAAACAAGAGGTATTTTATTTACCTCTTGGCTGCCTGGAGGCACGCCCTGGGCGATTTGCTGTGTCCAGCCCTGGTGAGGAGCAGCTCTCACCCGCTCTGTCAGCGGATGCTCTGACATGAGTTGGGATGGGAGAGGCAGCGGCCGGGCCAGCGCTGTGGCTTTTTGCTTGCGAGGAGGGGAGGGTGGAGAGGTCGCCCTGTGGCATTCACTGTGGATGTGTTAAGTTTTACGGACTCCTTTGGCTATTCTTTGCACTTGGAATAAGTAGCAATAGATGCTGCATTTTCTATTTCCTATGGCTGTTCTCGCTGTCTCATAGGTGAGGCATCGCAGTTTGGCGTCTCGGCTGCTGCTGCTCCCAAACGTCCTCTCTGCTGCACTGGTGATTCACGTGTGACAGACGGCAGCTGGAAACGTGTCAGCTCTGTGTTGGGTGGTGCCAGTCGACACCAGAGCTGTAGTTCCTAAGCTGAACCCTAAAGAGACGCCCTATATGTCCTAAACTGCCGGGGGAATTTCCAGCCACGGACTAAACGGATTTTCTGCTGAATGTGACTTTGAGGCTCTGGGTCAGGCTTTCGTGTGGTACGAGGCATGTGAAGGTAAACAGCTCCCTGGACTTTCTGCTGTGGTTCGAACCGCAGCGGTGTTAGGGGCCTCGTTCCAGCAGGGTCAGCTCGGGCAGGCTTCCCTCTCCGTCAGAGGAGCGGGTCTTTCTCGGTTAAGTCAGTCCTCAGACGTGTGCTGTAAGAACAGAAACGAACATCTGAATCTTTTGCAGTTACTGCAGTGATATAATTTTGATTTTTTTTTTTTGACACTTTGTTCTGTTTTTTCTTTTTTCTTGGAAACTCTTTGCTCTGTTAATAAACTCTTCAAGTCTTCGTTGCTCTTTGGGGTCTGTTTCAAATGCTTTGGCACTGTCGAGCACTGTATTTTGGAATCTCTTGTTTATCTCGTCACATCACCTTCCTCTTTCTCAAAACTGCTTTTTCAAGCCTGTACCATTCGGTGTTACACGCACGGTATCTGAAACTCCTGCCTCGCCCCCAGCTGCCAGCCCTGGCGGAGGGGCTGTGGTTGTAAAGCATCAGTCTGGACTCGGTTTCGTGGGGACCTGCCTGTGCCTGTGGCTTCGAGCTGGAATCCCCCTCCCTCGCCATCGCGGGGAGCAGCGATGGGCGTCCTTTCAGCGTTGGCTGTAGTGATCCGCGCCGTCTCAAAGCCCGCTTCCCGTAGATTGGCAATGCCTCTGCGGAGGTTTATTGTGACAGCTTGGGTTTCAGACAGCTTGTTCTGCGTTTTGGCTCCGGCCGAGATGCCACATGATGTTAAAGAGCGGCTGAACTGAGGGGACATCTGCTGTCACAGAAGCGACCGTTACATTTACAGGCAGGCATAAACTGGGCTTGAATGAGAAAGGTGACAAAATCCCACTCCTGTAGGGAACGTAAACACAACGGCTGCGCGAACACTGTGCTTGGGGGATTTTTTTATCTCTTTTTTCCCTTTCCTTCCTTTTTTTTTTTTCCCCCCCCATCTCTCTACCCTAGAGAATGGGTAGCCTCTCTATTCTAATCCATCTGGTTTTGGTAAATAATTCAGCACTAGTTTCTCAGGTTAATATTGAACTTCTGAGCGCACTTGGGGTTGGGGAATATTTAGAGAAATGGCCTCTCAAGCAGCAAATGAATCTGAGCCCGGGAACAGCCGGAGTGTTGGCCCGTGCTGCTGACTGACACCGCTCTGAAAGGCTGTTTTCAGCCGTGTGCAAGGTAAGTGGGTCTGGGAGGAGAGCTCCTGTGGGAGAGCAGAAAAACGACTGCAATTCATTTCTGTTAGCTCACTTATTCAAATGAATGTATTTCTAACAGGCAGACTCCAGGTTTGCTCCTCACTCCCAGCTATTTTCTAACCCGCTATGCCATGTAGTTTATACCGGTTATAATCAAGTATAAAATGATAAAATCATTATAGAACAATAATATCATTGTTTTATTAGGGAACAGTTCCATGGCGGACTACAGAAGGACCAGAGGAGCAGCATTCCTCCTTCCCTCCCAGCTTGCTGATGTGGACACCGTGGACAAATAATGTTTCAGTTTAAAATGAAGAATAAGATCCCATATGGTGGGCACAGCGAGCAGCAGCAGCCCGGCAGGTCCACTACTGCTGCTTGTATACGGGAGGCAACCACAGAGCTCTTGAAATGGGAATGCCAGTTGATTTAAAAGCTGCCAAATCAATCCTACGTCTTCTGTAGGCTTCAAGCAGGCACACTACTGCACACGCCCGACAGCCACGTATAGATCTAAGCTGCCACGCTCTAAATAGTCTTCTATCCTGGTCCTGTAGGTTAGAGGTTAAGCAGGTTCAGGCTAATCTTGATTTGCGGTCCAGCTTCGCGCGTGCTGGCGGGGAGGTTAAGCCCTTCTCCGGTGGTTCTGTGTTCTGCAGCCTGTCATGAAGCCCACACACACTAGATGGCCCCAGGAGAACACAGAAATTATAACCAAAACCTGCTATTTGGATTAAAACAAGATAAATAAGTTTGGTTAGCCCAAATCCCTTCTCATAGAATTATTTAGGCTGAGTTTTTCAGGGTGACCAAAAGGAAGCCAGAGAATGACACGGAAATTTTTTATTTATACAGTGGAGGTCAACTTCCAAGATCTTCTTAGGGAAGCCCACGGACTGACTGCAGCTACGTTGCTGTTTTCATTACAATTGTGTATGAATGGAGACAGCGGGGAGGGGGGAAAGTTGTTTTAGAGGAAAAAATTGTGCTGCACTGACATTTCTGTGACAGAACAACTAAATCTGGGGAGCAGATTTGCTGCTCACCATGTGCAATAGTACCCCTTGCACTGAGCCGTGGGCGGGGTTGGGGGCACGATGGCTTGTGCCGTAGGACACCATGATGAATGATGGCTGTCTGGCCCTGACCATGGTTTTTCTGCCTCAAAAAATACCATTAAAATACGGGAGATTGAGACAGACCCCTTGAAATTTAAAAAACAAAAAAAAGGGAAATAGGGCTGGTTAACTCGTGTAAGGGCTTGGGAACAGGAGTGGGTTTGGCTCCGTCTTCATGTTCTCAACCAAATAAGCATGTCTGTCAGAATCCCTGCAGCTAAAGCCACCTGCGGTCCCGGGGCTGATTTTTAGCACTTCAGCACAGGCTGTGAACCATACTGTATGTCTTCTTTAGGGTTGGGTCCCCAGCAGGATTTATTTCTGCGTCAAGGAAGATTACAGCTAATAGGATTTGCTTCTTGGAGGCTCCTGGCATGTTTGGTGCAAACCCTGCACAGTGCTTCCTTAAAGGAGAATATGGACCCTATTTGCCACATTTTTCTTCTGCTGCTGCTCTTCCACAAGATAAACCTGTCTGTTTCGTCTTGTGTCACAGGATGCTTTTGCTCTCAGGACAGCTTTGGAAGGTAAGAACGCTAGCTACCCTTGTTGTAGCACCATCCGAGCGGCTCAGAGACTCCCAATATATATTTGCTGATGATGTGAGCACCAAACCCAAACAGACGGCCTCATGGTGTGCCTCTGCTAGTACTCAAATAGTCCTAGCTCCAGCAGAGAATGAGATTTCTCTTAATTCCCTGCAATATATAGTTGCATACGTGGCAACTTCTATGAGTTAATTGTATTTGTGGGAAGATGGGTGTACTGCTGATGTGTGCCCTGTATACAACACCTTATAACGATTCAAGTGCTTGTAGACCTGTATAGCGAACTGGCTTGTGAGCCATGGGGGTGGTGTGTGACCTGGAGAATTATCTGGTTTCCTCCTTAGGAGTTTGCTCTGCATGTCCGCACAGCTGAGACAGATCCCTGCAAACATCCCTCAGGACATCCGGAAAATTAGGATAGAAAATTCTCACCTAACAGAATTGCCTCGCGGCTCTTTTGAGAACGTTAGTGCCTTGGAGTATCTCTGGCTCAATTTTAACAACATCACGGTGATGCACATCAAGAGCCTGGAGTATCTGGCGGCTCTGAAGGAGCTGCGCTTGCAAGGGAACAAATTAAGTTCGGTGCCATGGACAGCATTTCAAGACACCTCGGCTCTGAAAATCCTGGATCTGAAGCACAACCGGCTGGATGTCCTTCCAGAACATGCGCTCCGCTATCTGCCCAACCTGACCTATTTAGATCTATCCTCAAATCAGCTTACCGTCATATCCAGGGATGTCTTCTACAACTGGCCCGTCTACCAGAGAAGCCAGAGGGCAGAGGGGCAGATAGAAGCTATTTCCAACGCTGTCCTGGCCCTTCACGACAACCCCTGGATTTGCGACTGTCGCCTGCGAGGGTTTGTCCAGTTTATCAAGTCAGTTGGCCCACCCATTATTCTGATGAATTCCTATTTAACTTGCTCAAGCCCGAAATTCAGGGCGGGGAAGTATTTTCACGAAGTGGAGCTCAACAGCTGCATGAAGCCCCTGACCTCTGCCCTTGACGCCAACCTGACGGTCCCAGTGGGGCTGAACATCACCCTGACCTGCTTTGTGCAAGCCAGCCCTTCCCCGGCTGTCTGGTGGACCTATGCCCTCAAACTTTTAAGGGCATTTAATGGTAAGCAAAGCTTTTTCTTCCCCTCCCTTTTTGTTTCATTAAAAATTTACGTTCTGCTGTTCTACTTACATAGGGCTTCAGGCCATCCCAGTCACCACAGCAGCTCCCAGCCCCTTGAGACCATCACGGTTATTGTGGTAGCAATAATCCAAATCATCTTAATCATCCTACGTGCCTAAGCACGTCTGACCAGCGCGAGAAGAGCTGCTTCACGCGGGGTATCGGCCAAAGATGAAGGGAGCAGGGCTTCATTTTTACACCATTATTTTTTGTGTGGATTTTTAGTAGTAGCTCTTTCATCACGACACACGATGTAAAAACTATTCATAATACATCAGCCAGACTTGTATGATAAATATGTAATTATCTAGTCATATGTTTACACTGTATATTACATACCACATACATGAGCACACTATGTACGTACATGTGTGTTTGTAGGGGTGTGCACACATGCTCTTGTGTGTTCCTATACACTCCCCTATGTCTTCTCAAGAAATACCCACACAAAGCCCTGCAGCCCTGTTGCCTATCTGTGTCCATTCATGTTCCATGACCAAACCAGAGGTTGTCGTTCTCCATAAGCCTTACTTAGTTATAGCCTTCGTTGAGGGCCTCGTACTATGAGGCCTTTTCCTCTTCCTCCCCTCCCAGCTCGGCTCTCACACGTTCTCCCTCACATTTATTTTTACTGAGAGCCTTCACGTTTATTTTTACGAAGAGCCTTCAATAGGCCAAGTTGCTATTTTCATCAGGTAAGCTAATAACGCCCACGGGCACGGCGCAGGTTATGTGTGCTCCTGATAAGCCAGCGAGCTAAAGAAGGTGGCCTTAGCTCTTTGTCCCGGACCGAGATTGGCTTTGTGTTGGAGCAGCACTTGTGCGTCTTCCCATGAGCACGTGCTGAGTTAATCACGGGCTTTGCCTGACTGCAGCCCTGTTTGGGAAGAGAACAGGGTGTTTCATGCTGGGCATGGTGGTCATGCCCAGGTGGTCAAAAAGGCTAACAGTATCCTGGCTTGTAGCAGCACTGGTGTGGCCAGCAGGACCAGGGCAGGGATGGTCCCCTGGTACTGGGCACTGGGGAGGCTGCACCTCGAATGCTGGGTTCAGTTTTGGGCCCTCACTCCCAGAAGGACATTGAGGGGCTGGAGTGTGTGCCCAGAGAAGGGCAATGAAGCTGGTGCAGGGTCTGAAGGAGCTCTCGAGGAGCGGCTGAGGGACCTGGGGTTGTTGAGCCTGGAGAAAAGGAGGCTCAGGGGACATCTTCTTGCTCTCAACTCCCTGACAGGAGATTGGAGCGAGCTGGGGGTAGGTCTCTTCTCCCAAAGATGTTGGTGGCTCCCCACCTGCTGACATGACTCCCCTCTTCCTGCAGTGTCCACTGAGCCCATCAGCGAGGACACCGTCCGGTCAGAGCTGCTGATCCCGGCAGCACGGCTAGTGGACGCTGGCAACTACACCTGCACGGCCGCTAACTTCTTGGGCAACGCCTCGGTGGTCATCACCCTTCATGTGGGGGCCCCATGGGCATCCACCACTCCCCCGGGCTGGGCTCCTGTTGCCCCTGCTGATCTGGGCACCCACGTAGAAGTGCGCATCGCCAAGCAGACAGTCTACGGCATCACTCTGGAGTGGTTTGCGGTGGCGGCAGCCGCCGCAGAGCCGGGGGAGACCTGGTACACCCTCCTGTTGGGCCGCTATGACGCCGCCCAAAAGGACGCCATCTACATCGGCCCCGGCGTCAACACCTACTCGGTGACCGACCTGCTGCCCGCCACCAAGTACGAGGTCTGCGTGGCCGTGCGCAACCAGGCACCTCGCAAGGGCCAGTGCATCGTCTTTGTCACGGGCAGCGACGTCAGCCAGCTGGAGCAGCGCGAGAAGCTCATCCACATTGTGGTCATCGTCTGCGCCATGGTGCTGGCCGTGCCCGCCGGCATGTATGCCTGCACCGCTGAGGCCCGTCCCGGCTGCCTGACCCGCTGCCCCGGTGCCTGCCCTCGCCGCCGCCGCCGTGGGGGCCAGGCACAGGCTGGCAGCAAGGAGAGCACACTGGACAGCCTGCCCGCCGGCAGCGAGGACGGGCTCTGCCGCCCGCCGCGGCCCCCGGCCCGCGAGGAGCCTGGCAAGAGCTGGCCGCCCCACAGGAACAGCGCCGACCTCTACTAGCCCAGGCCCTGCCCGCCCCGCGGACGTGGCACCGTCTACGGAGGACAAGGGGTGCTGGTTTCCTTGAGGGACCGTGCAGAGAAGGGCCTGCACTGCCAGGGCTCGGGGCACGGCGGGGCAGTGGGGTGCCGGGATGCCGCGGCCCCGCAGCCCCGGGCTGCCTCTGCAGCGCTGTCGCAGAGCAGCGCACGCTGACACGCGAGAATTAACAAAACCCCCCCAACCCGCTAGCGATGCGGGTGGCAGAAGGCCAGCGGTCTCCCCTCGCGCCCTCGCCCAGGCGGGTCTGTAATGCGTTACGTATTTTTCCCAGCCGGGGGCTGAGGGAAGAGGTGCCGTCGCAGCTCTGCCCTGTGCCGGGTGTCCTCGGGGAAATGGGACGGGAGAGCCGGGGCAGGGCTGTGGCCGGACCCGCACCCAAAAGTGAGAGGGAAGGACTGGGTCAGAGCCATGCAGCTGGATTGTTTCGCGTGGAGAAAAGGGCTTTTTTTGTTGTTGTTCAGAAGTGTTGGGTTTGGGGGTGGGTTGGTTTTGTTTGTTTTGTTCGTTTTGTTGCTTTTACTCTGTTTTGTTGTTCTTACTCATCCTGAAGGTTTACGCAGCCCCAGCTGCACCAGGAACAGGAAAACTGTGAGTGCTTGCTGAAGACCAGGGTAGTGCAGACCCCCGGACGCCCCCCCACCGCCTTTTGCTACTCAAGTGTTTTGTTAATACATTCTTTTCAAAGCACGAACAAGAGCCGGTGGAAAACAAAGTGTGTCTCTTGCAGGCACAAGTCCCTTCCACCCCCCCCGCCCCTTGTCTCCTTTGTCCCAGGTTGGTGCTGGGGCTGTTGCGAGGGGTGACGGGGGTGCTCAGCCTGACCTGGGTTGGTGGGACAAGTGGTGGGGACAGGGAGGGTGGTGGAGCTGGTAGACCCGCAGCCCTTGTCACGTGTGTTATAGCCCACCTCAGACAGAAGCGCTGGAGTAGAACCCTCAGCTGTACGCAGACATAAAGCCCGATGTGAGCTTCGCTCCGTGGCGGTTCGGCTTTCTAGAGGTACTTCGGTTTTTGCTGTGTGATCTCCGTGTTGTCTTTCCGCAGGCTCCACGTATCCTCGCCCATCGCCGCCTGCTGCTGCAATTGCTGCACAGCTTTGGAAGAGAGCCCCGCCTGGTCCCTGCTGGCTCTCGGTGTTGTGTTTGGAGGGAGTGCCTAGTCCTGCCAGGCTGTTAGTGTCTAAGCAATAAACGGGGTGGACTGTCAGAACACCCACACGTCCTCGGCTTCATTTCTGTTCTTTTACAGTTACAACTTGCAAAGGAACCGGGATGCCGAGAGTGCCGGGCTCCGGCTGCAGGGAGGGGCGGTTGCGGTGTGACTGTTGGGGGGTCTGGAGGGCTGAGGAAGGGGTGGAAGCAGCTGGACGAGCAGCAGGACAACGTTGTCCTGAAGAAACCCCGGGAGAGATGGTGCATACGGGGTCAGGTGTGAGGTGATGCTGCTTGAGGACCACCCTGGGGCTGTGTGTGAGGGGGAGCGAAAAACAAACCAGAGCCTGTAACGACTTGCCTGCTTCTGGCATCCTCTCCTTCCAGATGTTGCCCCCAAACCTCACAGCCCCTCTCCTGGCCTGTGGCCCACAAAAGGGGCTATTTGGTCATCCGAGCCAGCCGTCTGGCTGGCTGTGCCCGTGGGGACACGCAAGGAGCACTGACAAGGCATCGTTGCCAGCAGAAGCACACCATGCACAGAAGGATGTTTTGCAGGTTTTTTTTAATTATTAAAAAAGAAAACAACCAACCCTTGAAGTTGAAATACAGAGTAACTGGAAAAAAGAGTCTCACAACGTAGTAATAAAACATCTTTATTCCCTCTTAAATATAATCTCTAAGACTATAAGCCTATAATTCCTGTTAAATCTCACTTAATTGAATGGTTTTTATAGGCTTTCCTCATTGGAGACCGAACAGTGAATACTGGCTTCAACACAACATGGGGGAAAACAGTAGGACGGGGGATAAATCGTGAACTTCTGGTACCTCGGGAAATGCTGCAGAACCTGGCGGAGACACAACCGGCAGAAGTTGCGTGATTGCGCAGGGCAGCAGGAGTGGAGCTGGGGGCTGCATGTCCCACCATCCCACCAGCTCACTGCCAGACCACAAGGACGAGGCAGACCGTGAGAGCCAGGGCCTCATGCCACGCAGCCCCAGGAGGAGGGGTAAGCAGGTAAACGGCGGAGGAAATGAGAGACGGGGCAGGAGAGGCTTTGGGAGCAGTGTTGCTGCTACGGCTATGAGCCAGGACCCTGCTGCACCTCTTGGCTACGGCTCCTGGCCGATATGAGCCATGGTCATCTTCTGGCTTCTAGGGGGGTTGAACTGATGGTAAAAAATACAGGATTTTCCCCGTAAGTGGGTGACTTATTCAACCAGCTATTCCCTAAGGTGATGAAGTCCTGGTGCAAACAGAGGGAACTAGACCAGCTACTGGGGTGAGAGGAGCCCCTGAGGGCTAGGTCTGCTGGTCCAGCTGAAACGACAGCTGGAGAAGAGTCTCATGAACCCCTTGAATTTACAGTGTCCTGTCAGGTATGCTCCCCATCTTGGTGATGGTGCTGATCCACCACAGCACAACTGCCCTGTGGGGCCAGGGCTCAGGCAGAGTGTGCAGGGTGCTGCTCCCCAACCATCCCTCACCGAGGGATGGGGAACAGCCAGGCCCAGCTGCAAAACATCTCCTCACACGAGGGAGAAACTGTGGGGTAGATCCAGTGAAAAAAAGTGCTCTGCCTTTGGTACCTTTTTACTGTCGCATAAACCAGAATATTTTATGGAAACCTCCTTTTGCACTCACCAGTCCCTGGAGCAAGCCAGGAGAGGTGATGAAATACGTGCCCCGACACCTCCTGCTAGCAGCATACAAAACCAGATGATCTTTCCAGACTGACATACGTGACTTTCCAGCACTTGCCTGTATTTTTCACTTATCATTTTTCTCTCAGTTTCTACCTCATCTTCCCTGGTGCTTTAATCATGTCCTCCTCCTGCTGGTGTCCCCCTCATTCGGGGATGCAGTGTCAGAAAGAGGCAGTATTGAGCGAGCGCTGCTGTTGAACTGCTGCGCTCGAAGCTTGCCCCAGCTGGTCCAGGGCAGGTTGAGGAGCAGGCAAGTCCAGGGCAGAAGCAAAGCGCAGCATCGTGCCACTGTTCTCTGGCAAAACCCAGCGCAAGCTGCAGGAAAAGGAAGAGCTTCTCCAAGCCTGCCCACTTACCTTTTGGGGGCGAGGGTGCTCAGGCCACCAGCACCTCGCTCCGCCAGCGCCTGCAAAGCGCATTGTGACCTGAGGACAGCAGGTACCAGCTATGTGTGCAGCATCGCTGCTGCGCATCGACTCAGTGCCAGGTCAACGCCTTCAAAAGAGGGTCTGGGATTTGAAGCAACAGGTTTTTTGGACACCTCAGACACACCTGCCAGACCAGGTGAGAAGTGGCATCATCCTCCAGCGCCTTGGCTGTAGAGTGGCTTGTTTGAAAACGTGGACTCTGGGTAGGGACCTTCAAGGCGGGGGCAACCTGAATCCCCGTTCACGTGGGGAGACTGTGGCTGGTGTGAAGGTGCTCAGCACCCTGGTCAGTCAGCTGCAGGGCGGGACCAGCACTGGGACGCGAGCCAAAGGAACGGCAGTCACGTCTGGACCCAGACTGCAGTGTTTGCTGTGGGTGGGGTGATTCCGTAGCGTGTAATACTTGCAGAAGGTGAGGGGTGGCTATCGCAGCGAGGAGCTGCTCTCCGGTCGCAGGGTGCTGACAGATGAGGGGAGGACCACAGCACATAAATGTATTCATGCGCAGCCGCAATCCGCACTCCCTGGGGGCTGCCAAGAGCGCCTAGATGTGGGGCTCACCCATAGCTGCGTTCCTCTTCTCAAACTTCATTTTGAGCTCCGACACGAGGGCGTTGTGGGCGCTGCCGTGACCTCTCTTCTTCAGCTGCTTGTTTATGAACTTGGGAGTGAGGGAGCCGGACACGGTTGGCACCTGCCACGCTGGGGCGTCCCCCTTGGGAGCCAGGGCGGGGGGCGGCGGGGGCAAGGGGGCGGTTGGTGGCACGGGGGCAACCTGGATGTTGTTGTTGCTGTTCTCGTTCTGTAGGCTCTTGGCGTCATCCTCAACAACAAACTTCTCCGCAGTGTTGCTGGGCCTCTTGAACTTCAGCCACTCCATCCTGACCGTCCGGGACTGCGGGGTCTGCCTCTTTTTTATGATCCTTCTTACCGGCATGATTTTGTTGGACCGCTTGTTGCGCCAGAACATGGCAGTGGAGATCATGATAGTTATCAGCACCATTATGCCCATGACACCAGCTAGCACTCCTAAGGCTTTCATGGGGTTATCTTTAGTTTGCATCAAAAAGGCGGCCATAGGCCCTTTGCGAAGAGTCTGTAAAAGAGTACAAAGAAAACACGTGACTCACTCTATGGGACAGACAGCGACCCAGAAATTTCATTTGTCCAAAATATGTAACCAACAGGGCTGACTAATGGAAGTTGTCTTGGAAAACAAAAAGAGAGTCAAAGAGCCAGTCCAGGTTTGGAGAATTTAGGTGCTGCAGGAGGCTGGGCAAGCGTTACAGCACGGTGAGACCGACGAGTGCCGAACACCAGCGCTTACAGGAGCATCACCGCCAAGTCAGGACGGATCCCTGCGCGTCACCATAGCGTTTGCTTAACTTTCAGGAACCCAGCAAGAAAATAACCCAGCTCCAGGACCTGCAGCCCTAGGAATTTCCTAGGAATAAAAGCGTTGAACCCAAAAAGAAATTTATGAGTAGAAAATGTTTTGTCCAAAAGAGTTGCAGGTGACACGGTGATACAGTTCGCGGGACTCTTACCGAGCACGTCCTTGAAAGGATTACAAGAAAACTTTGCTTTTTTAAAATTTCAGCGTACAAATGAGTGGTGGGCAGGTATGCGCTGCGTTCTGTTTTCAAGTACTCTTTTACAGACATAACAAAACTCTTTGAGGTAGGGGAGATGAGTAGAGCTAAAGAGCTTTGTTTTCAGAAATGAGCAGTAACAGAAGCTACGTATGGCATATTAAGGACAAATGAATGGCCGGTTCGCTTTGCAGCTTAGCACACTGAGCGTCTCGGAGGTCCCCGTATAATTTTGCGGATTTTGCCCTGTGGGTGGAGCTTGGATCTTTTCACACTTTTCCAGTACATGATGGTGGAGATCACCATTGTTACAGAAATGGTGGAAAGGACGCCACTCATGCAAATTCCAAATATTGTCCATGGACGCTTCTTGAGGCCTAAAATATAGGATTTTACCCTGGACTTGATCTGGAAATATCAAAAATAAGAAAATTAGAAGGTTATGGAACCATGACAGGAGTTTGGAAGTAGCTAAGGAGGGAGAAGTCCAATGCTGGGACAAGAATATGATTAAAAAGATTAAAGCATCTGTTTGGATTAAAAGATGTCATCCCCTCTTTTTTTATGTAATTGGTATGTATGGAACCCTTGTGACTGTCTGTCCCCTGCAGAGAAGCTCCTCAGCCCAAGTCCTGTGGGGTGCTGAAGTGTCCGGCAGTTGCCGGGACTCAGCAACTTCTGAGGTGGGGTGGGGGTCTAATGCTCACACACACCTTTGAAGCCAGTTTCTGAAGACCCAGCACTGTGCAGTTAAGCGTAGACAGATGGTTTCAGGCCATGTACCTCAAGGGCAGGCTGCAGAAAACACCCTTCTGCAGCACGCGGGGCTGCTTCTTCCCACCCTTCCTCCATAGTGGCTTCCTCCTCGAAACCCTGAGTTTTCCGAAGAGGGTGCCCATGACTCTTTGCTACTGAAATAGTGACTTAGCGCCTTTGTTTTTCTCTCTCCTGCCAGAACAATTGGCAGTGTGCAGGCATCCACACCTCCTGGCAGCTCCTCAAGAGCCTTTCACAGCGCATGGGTTCCAGTGAGCAGAACGAGTGGGCAATGTATGCAGAAGCTGGACCCAACAGGAGCGTGGGGTTGAGCTGTTCAGCCACGAGACCAGCCAAGGCTCACCTGCTATATTTAGAACTCGAGGTAAGTAGGCAAAGCTGTTTAGAGCCCAAGCTATCACAGATTACAGACAACTCGGGCTGTGTTGACTTAAGCCAACGGGGTTTGTACAATGGACCAGCTGCTGCTGAGGAGCCTGTTTCCATGTCTTCAGCATTTCTGGGGTCTTGCTTCCCATGGCCCCAGAGTTAGCACGAGAGGAGGCGATATCCGCATTAATTCACAGAATGCATTTGTTGAACCTTTCAGTCGGGAGAATCTAAAATTGAGCCTCACCAGCCATACTTAGAAGTCTAAATGAGTGGCCAAAGCTATTAAGAACCACAGATTACGCTGTCTAAATGTGGACATAAGCCTCAGACCATGAAAAGGTGTAAATAAACACCTCTGTCTATGTGCAGAACCTCAGTGGAGTCATGAAGAGGCAGAGCGACCCCCCCCCCCCACCCCCCATCAGTCCATCCTTCAGGATGAAGAGCTGGAATCAGCTTTCCACAAAAATCTTGGGCAGCAGAAACAGATTTTTGAGTTAGATAGAAGGGTGAAAAAAGAGTGGCTTTTCTGGATGAGCGCAAGTGTCCTCTGCAGACACCTTGTAACTTCCAGCAGGCTCTGAGCTGTACACCAGGAGAGTTGTATCAATGTACTCGAGGAGGAGCATCGGTGGGATAAGAGGAGATGGAGAAAACAGAAGCAGCAAGTAACAGATAAAGGAGCAGCGGGTGCATTTTGACCAAACAAAGAGAAGGCAGCTGGCCTCTGCAGGAAGAGTTTTGCATCTTTGCCCAGTATGTGTGTGGTCCAGAGACTGTCAGGCTAACGATGTGTTTCTCGTCTACTTTAAAGCCCATTTCCTCCCTGCTGGTACCTCCTTAGAGGAATGGCAAGGCAGTGACAATAAATGAGAATCACACAAGCACGCGCTGCTCACCCCAAACCGCCGCTTGTTCTTTGGTTGACATAGGAGTTGACTAACAGGAAACTCTCAGCCTACGTGTGCTGCCTTTTAGAGCCCTCTTGTTTCGTCTGCCGATAATACTGCAATTATTAAACTCGCAGCCAAAATTCTATGGCCTTTAAAGCATTTCTATAAAGTTTTCTCACTTTTTCTATGTCACTTAAGTTGACTTGCAAAGCTCGTCTGATATATTTCGCTCTGGCTCCAGCTACTTTCCTCTCACTTTCTGTAGGGGGTAAAGATTGTTTTCTTCTCCTGAATGAATACAAAAAAGCAGAAATTTACCACTCAGGATTTACCTTCACCCTCAGGAGTCTAGACCTCAATTTGCATCTCTTACAATCAGATGCAAGAAACTCATCTCCCAACCACATTATGCTCATACCGTTGCCATTTCTCTGACCAAAATGTCTTCTACATCTGTGGCTGTAGAATCAGGTCCACCACAAGCCTCTAGAAACACTCCACAAACCGGAGCTAGCAAGGAAAGAGAAGCAAAGGCTGGCAACTTTTTGGATGTTGATTTCAACTCCTGCAGCATTTTTAAAGCAGTCCCAGAAACGGAGCGAGCCGTGACTACTCTTTGGTGCCTCTCAAGGATCATCTCAGGGCAGGATTTTTCTAAAGGGTTTGCTTACCTCCTCCGTGATGTCAATCTTCAGAACTGCCGTGGTACTGAAGGACGGCGAGCCTCGGTCTTTGGCCTGCACCACCACCGACCATATGCAGTCTTTGTTCTTGGTGATGTTGTGGATGATGTCCAGGGAACGGATATAGGATTTCAGCTTGATTTCCCCGGTGCTTTGATCTATATCAAACACATTGGCTGGGTCCGCTTGCATGATGGAGTAGTCCACAATGTTGTTGGGTTCTTCTGCATCCTGATCTATAGCCTGGTAGGGGAAGTTTAATGAACAAAGACGTTGTTGTTTGTATCTTTGCCTGAAGACAAAACTCAAAGTTTCTGAGCGCTCGGTTCCAATAACATTCACACTGTGAGAGGACTGGGCTGGTTTTGTTTCATCTTGGAAACAGTTTCCCCTTTTCTATGCTACGTTTTCTAGTGAAAAACAGCAGGACTAGAGGAGTTCTTGTGTAAGCAATTTCTGTTTGAGATTAAATAACAGCAGAGGAAAGCCTGAGCCATAACCTATCCGTAGAATGCAAATGGTCCACTGCTGGGGAGCTCCTCCCAGGGTGCGGGGGCAAATGTGACGTGATAGAGAACAATGGGATGAGCTCCACGCTATAAACTATAGCTGCCTTAATTTCTGGGTGTGTATTCTACTAACGCGAGGTGTTGTCTAATCAGGCTTCTCTATGTGCGCTCAAACACGTGTCACATAGGATGTTCTGCTCCTTTGCCTGTGAACGGCTATTGTTTTGGTTTTATTTTTTTACCCCCTGCTCCACACTGGATCAATGAACACCATTCTGCAAAGCGAAGGGGGCAAAGTCGTGTGGTTCAGCACAAAGGCGTGGCAGGAAGGTGAATTATTCAAAACACTGCGCTTTCATTTGCTCATGTTATTTGGGCTTCTTATGATCACTGTATAATCCAGGACCCTCCACCAGCTGATGGGTCAAGTGCTGTAACAGAACTTTATCTTTTTGCCTCTATAATTTATTTCTCCTTCTCAGCAGCCTGTAAATACATTCCGCGCTTTAATCCATTTGTCGCATACAAATGGACGCGCAAAATAAATCCCCAGGAAAAGCCAACTTTCAGACATTCATCACGAGCCCTGAGCAGCAAACAGCAGAGCTGGGGCTGTTCCCAAGCACTCTGCGTCGTGACACACGGCGGCGTCGCTCACCTCTATCTTCACCGGTGACCCGATGATCATCGTCTTTTCCTGGATGTTTTCATTGAACTCTGGAGAGTGGTCATTGACATCCAGCACGGTGATAAACACTTCAGCCAAGCTGTATTTCCCGTCCGTGTCCTCTGCCTTCACGTAGAAATTATACTTGGAGTTCACTTCAGCATCTAGCACAGCCCAGGGCTGGGTGTAAATTATACCAGTGGAGGGGTGGATTAGGAACCTGGAAAAGAAGCACGGAAAGGCTTTGGGGTTTTTTTGTCACTTGATGGGTGTTTACAGCCTGGGGAAAAGGTGGGTTCTAAGCACTGAAGTGCTGCGCCCAAAGATTGGTCTAACTCCCAACCCCTGCCTGGCTGATGTCTCCAAATCATTCACTCGACCTACTTTTGGCCGCTTCCTTCAGGTTGAAAAACCAGGGATCTGTCAGGGTCTGGTGGTTTTCTGTCTGTTGAGCATTAGCCATTTAAGCCGCGTTTTCTGTTGAAAGTCCTCAGAAAATGCCCAGTGCAATGGCCTTCTCCCAGAGTGATTTCTTTGTGTTAAAACATTAAGGAACCCCCTATTTTTTATGCCAGTTCATAAGCACAATGTATTAGATCACGTCCTGCGTAAATTAAGATTGATTGATATCACCTCCCGGGCTAAGGGAAGTGTGCTGCATATCATATTTAAGCTCTTCACTTTTGAATTACAGAATGAGTAAGAAAAATGGCTGCTCTTAAATCCCCCAAAGTGCAGGGCAAATTATCGCCTCCAAAAATAATCACTTTCCCATAGACTGGCACTGGGAGGGAGTGGGTGTTCAGATTTATCTGTTGCAAGCTCAATTCTACGCATTTGTAATTACTGAGACACTGTCAAAAGTGTCAGCCGAAAGCTTGGATTTATAGAGGCGATACCAACACAGTGTCTTTTAAAAGCGGGTTGCCAGGGTAGGCTCCAAGCAGAAGGGTTTTTGCCTGATGAACGTTTTATACACCCTTTAATTAATGTACCGGGCAACAAACTGTTTTCTGTATTCCAGCTGGGAGAGCAATTGGAAAAGGGCATTTAATAATTTGGAATCTCCATTTGTTCTCATTACTTTGTTAAATACAAACATAGGTCTTGATGAAAGCCGAGACCCGGAGGTGGAAAGAGCTGCGCAGGCTCTTGGTAGGAGACGGTGCCTGTGCTGAGGGCCTCCTTAGCACCCAGCCCAGCCCAACCATGCGGAGAGGACTCTCATCACCCCCATTCTGGGGGACGAACAGAAGCACTGGGATGTGACGAGATGACAGCAGTGCACCCCACTCCCACTGGCAGCTTGGATGTAGGACCACCAGCACAGCGGTTTTATCTGCAACAGTTCGCACTATTCCTCTTACTCCAGAACAACTCATCTTTCTGCCGGGGCAACTGCACGTCCACTGATGGAACCCCTGAGACGGAAAAAAATCATGGCTCTAATTGAAACTCTCAAGTCTGCATCATGCTGTGCTCAGCAGAACTGGAGGACCCAGGCGAGGAGATCAGTGCAGCCTTGCAGAGCCATGCCATCCTGGCACAAGAAAATACAAATAAAAATCGTACTTAACAAGGATGATAAAAAAAAAAAAAAAAATCTTCGCATCCTAATTTTCTCTTTCAACGGCATAAGAAGAGTGAGTCTGAGCATCCCCATAACTCCCATCAGAATAAAGTTGCACTCACATTTTTCTCTAAATCCTTCGTCAACAACCTTCACAAGCTTCTTTGCGCCAGCTGCGACTTCCTAAACCTGCGAGGTCTGCCTGCACGACACGGCCTTCGCCTGCTGGCCTCGCTGCAGTTGGCAGCTAAGCTTAAGGACTTAGCGAGGAGCTCAAAATAATCCATCCTCAAAACGCTCCCATGTGTGTATCCTTCTGGCCATAGAGAAGGTTCACCCTTAACATGAGGGATTTGGGACCTTGTGCCTCCTAAAAGGCTTTCGCCTCAACAAGAAGAGTTCAGCGTTAACTCCAGGTGGATAATGTACAGGGAAAAACAGATTCTGGGGTCGAGTGCCTGAAAAGCTCCTTCATTTCCAATACTGTGCCCCGCAGCCCCACCACATCTCGGAGCTGCAGCTTGCAGCAGCAATGTCTGTGATGGCCAGTGATGCTAGCCATGGCTGGGAGCGCCAACCCACGGCCACGGCAGCTGCTAGGGTGGGAGCAGCGTGGGAGAAACCAGCGTTTCAGGATGTTCTTACCACAGCGTTGTCCCCAAAGACAGGGAGAGGGAGCTGGGCATCGTGACAACATCAAGTAAGCATCAGATTCCCTTCCTCCCTGGTGCAGGGCTCTGAGGGTTAAACATACAAGATGCAGCTGGCCTCCAAAGCTAAAGTTCATGTTCTTGCAAGTGTTGTCTTTGATTTGCTTTGACAAGAGTTGAAACTGAGCTATTTGAACAGCTGTCTGGAAAGGGAAGGGGAAAGAGCAAGGGGTTTGTTTCCCTCCAGGACTGACTTTTAACAACAACCAGTCCAAAACCTCTTCTTTCTCTCACGAGCTCTTTTCGAATGCTGGTTGAACAGATCCCGCGTGTCGGTTCTTCAGCTGCCTCACGTCTCTTTGGGGGCTTGCGGGTGAGATTCCGTGGGTTCACGAAGCAGATGTTTAACGATCGCACTCGTTTTCGTGCTGTTGTTTTCACAGAACTCACAAAGAACATGGCATAAATGTCCTTAGAGACGAGCCGGTCAAGAACGAGCCTGTTCTTTTAAAGAGAATTCTTGTAAAATGAGAGGTTATGTAGTTGTGGGTTTTTTTTTTTTTTTTACTTACAGATCTGCTCCTGTTCCGTAGATGGAGTACTTGACTTCTCCCCAAAGCCCCGAATCTGGATCTGTAGCCTGAAGAAAAGAGAGTCATCCGTTGCTAAATTGCAAAAAGAAAGGTGTCATTTTTCTTTTAACAACAGGGGGAAAAAAAAGCTTTTCCCTCTTTTTGCCATCCCATTTTGAGGGGGAAAATCACATAATCGAATGTGCTCCTAGAAATCTGCGAAATCTAGCACGGGGCAGAGCCCCGAGGCTCCAGCAGGGAGAGAGCCACTAGATGGCTCCGTCCACCACCGCGTCCCGCATCCTGCGGTCCAGAGGGATGAGGCCATCGCATCAACTGCCCACTCAAGCCTTCCTAACGAGCAGGTAAATATTCACGCGTATTCCCTGGACAAAATTATTTACCTGACACAGAGTATTTTTTACACCTCTGCTCGTTTAATTGCTTCGATTGACCGCACCGTGTAACGACTCTTTCAATCTTGCACGGTTTCCGCTTTGTATTTTAACCACTCTTGGGCCTGGGTGACTTTTAGTCGTGCAGGTACCGCAGAGTCGCTGCCTTTGTGCTGCTCTCCTGTTGGCATCCTTCCGTAGCTGAGGATTAGGACAGCTATTGATTTGTAGCAGCTATTTCCGCAAGCTCCCGCTTCTCCGATAGCTCTGGGGAGGGGTTGTATCACACCCTTGGATCTGGCCACCAAAATTCACGGCGGCAGCGGGGGATTCCGTCATCTTCCTGTTTAAATAGTGGATATCTGGAGCAACGCCTCTGATTCCTGCCTGGTTCATACAAGACGCCTGCAGCCCTGCTGACTGGTGGGGTTTAGTTCTTCGACACGAGCTTGTGGGATCCTCTCACCCCATAATTTTGACTGCAGCCTACTCTAGGACCGCCCAGCTTTTCCTGAAACATCTACACACCTGGGACTCCTGCCAGAATCGCTGTCCTGAGTGCCTGGAGGATCCCGGTTCGCCAAGTATGTTTGTGACTCTGGGTCCAGAACTGAGTTGGCAACACGTGACAGAAAATTTTACACGGGCTCCTCAGCTCCGCTCTCCTGTGCACCTTGGCTCAGAGTGGCGAGTTTTACAAACTCCTTTTAAATTCTTTTTCTTGCTGTCCTCCTCCTAGAATTTTTTATCCCTCGTTGCAAAGACAGTGATTTTTGGGGTCTGTTTTCTACAGCTTTTCTGTTAGTTTCCTCTAATAATCTTTACGTTCCGTTTCTTTCACTCTTTCACCCCTAAAAATTTGCCTTCAGCACTTCATTATTCTGATTATTTAATTTTCTTCCTTACTTGCAGCCAGCCTGTGCTGGAGATCTCCAGCAACCTGCCTCCGTCATCCCTCACCCCTGAGGCCTCTCTGCAAGGCGGCTCGCGGGACCCACCGAGCCCGACACGGCCAGGAGCTCTCTCAGCTTTGCGAGGTGAGATCGGTTCCAGTCCCAGCAGCTGGTGGAAAGAGATACAGCTCACACCAACGGCTGGAAATGCTTCTCCAGCACTCAGGGCCCATGTAACACCCTGACCTTCTTCCTATGAAAATACGAGAGTCTGGAGAATCTTTAGGTGTATTTTTCCTGCTGTGAGGAGATACTTGGGGATCTTTCTTTCCCAGCTCTAAGCATTTCACTGTTATATTCTTGCCTTCGTAACAGTCTGATTATTCATTTGGCAGCCAGGTTCCTGCCGGCAGGAGGAGACTAATAGCTCCTAAACACCCATCTTGTTTGCTTTGTCCTCAAGCAAGCAAACAGTAAACCCAATTCCAGAGTCACATCTGAACCTTCCTGCTGGACACCGATTTGACTGGGGCTTTTTTAGTACTCACAGACCCTGTGATTTGTCTTAAAAGCACATGGCCTTTAATTAAAAACCAAAGTACATTGGTTGTTCTGAAAACTGCTTGCCTAAAACTTTGTTTTTTCAGAAGTGGTTTTCTCTGGTTGGTTCTGGAAAGGAGCTGCAGTCCACTCCAGAAGCTGAATGGTGGGCAGGACTTGCTGCTTGCCCCATCCATCTAGAAAACAGCATTTCTTTAGAGGTGAATGAAACTTACCGTAACAGCGACTACGTTTGAGCCCCCCGGGGAGTTCTCGGGGATCCTGGCGATGTAGTAGTCGGAGGAGAACTTGGGGACATTGTCATTGGTATCCAGCAAGCGTATCACTATGTCAGCTGTCGAGCTGAATTTTTCCGGCGTGTTCACTTCTATTGCAAGAAGCTAAGAAGAGAAAACCCAGGAAATTACTACAAGGCAGGTATTGTTACTTCTTCAAGGAGCTTCCTTCCACTACCCATGGCACATTGGTGCCTTCTGGCCTGGCTGGACCAGCCAGCTCAAAACCACCTGAAAATAGCTCCTCAAAGCTACTGTGGGATACACGTTACGTAGAAACAAGAACATAGTTCATCCTGAATTCTAACCACCGTGACTGCATTGGCAACCAAAACCGGGTAGGAAGCAACTTGAACTTTTCGGGGAAATGGAGACGGCAGTGAGGTCTTTATAAAGTATTTGCTGCCATACATTACTACCATATCATCCAGCAGCACCTTCTTCATTTGGAATCTAGACAAAGGCTCCACATTTTTAGCAAAGCCTTATGGTCTTCCTCCAGTAGAAATCATTTCATGAAAAAAAAAAAAGTTGATAACTTCTTAAGCTAAAAAAACATATATCCTCTTTCCTGTTAATTAATTCTTTCGGTGTTCCCAGCAATCACATTAACTACTTCGATTTCTATTAGTATTCATGAGGAGGCCATGTGTAACTTCTTCACTGGACTTCTCATAGTTTAACTCGAATAAATGTACGCTTATTAAATTAGTTTTGGTAGCACTTTATAGCCCTTTCAGAGTCTTCCATTTTAACACAGTACTGGTGCCTCCTATCTTTGTAGGATCTATAACCCGTGAAGCTCGAAATGACTAAGGAACACTACAAGAGGAGACACGGAGCATACTGCAGTGAAACCTGCTAAGGACACCAGGCGAACCATGTGGCAAAGGTGAGAACAAAATCCAGAGAGCTGGCTTCTGGGCTGTGCACAAAAATGTCGCTTTCCATACAAAATCAAAACTAGCATATGTTAATACTCAGCTAGATGGTTTTGGTAAATTTTTTGTATTTTTTTAATGATTACGAGGATTGTCTGTGCTATTCTTTGCAGTCAAAACGGGGTTCTGTCTGTACTCATGCTCCGAGGCAGCTGACACAAAACCAGAGTGCTTAATTATCTGGTTGATGAGCCGGTGAGGGAAGGTGATAACGCAGGGGGTCAGATTTGGGGTGAAAGCTGGTTCTTGCACGGCTGGTTTAGAGCACGGCTGAGATGATCCCAGGTCAGTCTGCAAAAGGCCATCTGGACAGATACACTCTGACAAAGGCAGTGGGCAACCTGGGGAACTCATCTCCCAGTCAGCTGGGGCCTTCAGCCTGCCCGCACCCGAAAGCATGACTTCTACCTGCGAATTTATCGTTGTAAGAGCAGAAGTAACACCCTTAGGGTTCCGTCTAGGATGACTCAGAGCCTCCAACACGCGTGGTTTCCACGGAGAGATAGCGTTCAGCGTTTTGCACTGACTGGACTAAATTAGACCACAATTGCACCCATTAAACCTTTGGAAGCTGATGAACCAGGGGCAGAAATGAGCTTCCCTTACACGGTCTATAGTGTCACTGACAATGCACCAGGCATCTCCAGGTGGATTAGGAAGCTAAACCCCATCAGATACAGCAGCCATCAGACACAAAGCATACATGCTGGCAGAGAGGCCCGAAAGCAGAAGTACCTTGAAGCTTAACACCTTGAATTTTTCATAGTCAATAGCAGCCGAATTTTCCACTATAATTGTAACCTGAGCCTCATTCAGGACAGTTTGAGGAACCACTCGGAAGATGCCACCAGGTCCAACAAGACGGAGGTTGAATTTGGCATTGGCTCCCTGCAAATAAAAGCAGATAAGGCGTTGTTTTCAGTGAACCCTTTCTCCCAGCCCAGATCGGCTCCGTTTCTTCCCACTGTATAAAATTAGAATGAGTCTTACTGCTTAGAGCCCTCTGCTCTCCATCCCCGGGGCAAGAGACCGCTAAGAAGCTTACTTAGATAATCCCTCCAGCCCTGGTCACAAGACAGACACAGCTTTTCCTAGAATAGATTGACAAGCTTGGTTGTTCTTTCAGTCATACTGGAAAAACCCCACGGCAGGACCGGCTAAGAGAGGGGCTCTTGTGGCAAGCGGCCTTGGGCTTCATGCCACACTCTGTGAGCCAGCAGCAGGTGACAGAGATGACACCACGTCACATCAGCAGGCAGGTCCTCCTGGACCCTGCCAAGGAGAGAAAACCGAACTGCCCGTGTCAGGACAATGGGCCCCTCAGAGACCCAGCCCGTGTCCTGAGGGCTCACAGCCCGGGGTGAAGACGCAGAGACATGCAGGTGTGCCATTTCCAAACAGAGGTGGTACCCCACAGTTCACACCGACTGGATTAAGCTAGCCCAGAGTCACAGCCGCTGAACCTTGTGGGAGTTGATGTACCTAGAGGGAGAGAGGAGCTCCACTTGTGCAGAGTAACGTCTGACACACACTGAACAGCTCCAGGTGGAGTGAGAAGCCAAATTCCATAATGCACATAAACCTTCTAGCCGGAGAGGAGATGGGAAGCAGCACATTAGTTACCACCACTTGGGTGCAATTGGGAAGAGTGAGCCAGAGCCAGCTGGCCAGAGCAATTCTTTTAAAGCAGACTGGAGTGCGGAAGAGAAAAGATGAAATGGGGACTCTCATATTTCTGCCTTACAGGAGAGGTGGGAAAATGAGCTGGACCCACTTCACCAAGGCTCTGAGTTCACCAGTTCCTCAAAACCAGCCATGTTTATGCTGTGACGGCCTGGCTGGTGGCATGTTCTCCCTCTAGCATGAATCCTGAGATGAAGAATTTCTAATAATAACTTTCAAACAGGATAACTCTGCTTTCAGCTGTATCCCTGGAGGGCTCGTTATGAGCAGTTCTTGCTGCAAGCCTAGCTCATGTCAAGAGGAAAAGCATTCAGCAGCAGTCCCCCAGGAGAAAGGAAATGATCTTGAGTCCCAACTCAGTGGTCTGCGCTGTTTGGTGGTACAAACCCTCGCAGCAACAGAGGTGACAACAGGCTCTCTTTTGCTGGGTAGTAAAGCCACAGTAAGGAAGTAAAGATGGCATCTCCATCAGAGATCAGCTTCCTCACCTGGGCTGTCCGCTCCCCCAAAAAAGTGTCTAAAGGCTGTGACACAAACAGCCGTACGTTTAAAGCTCTTCTCTAGATAGTCCTCTTACATTCTATGCCTTGAAAGAAAAGCAACCCAACCCCACTGGAGTGACGTCTTGCACCTGTCTGGGAAGCTCCTTGAGAAATATGTACGGTGTATTTAGCCCTGTTTGCAGCTTATTTCGCAGCCTGACTCGCAGCCTGGCTGTTTTGTCAGCCTGCCCACAATACACACATGTTTTGTCTCTAAATAGAAGAGATGGGCTTTGTTTCTTTCCTTCCCCTGACAATAGCAGGGTAGGCGCAGCGCTGCCTTGAAAGCTGTCATTTATCTGCTTGCCGCAGAGCAGCGGGAGGGAGGGGGAAGACGCTGGTGGGTTTGACAGAGCACAATGCAGCCACAACAGCACCATAGCGAGCACGGTTACGCAAGAGCACCCTTTCCAGTAGCAAGACAGTTCTCAGCTGCGCTGAGCTCTTGTCACTACCTCACCTCAGGCTAAGGCAGACGGGTGCCACTCATAGAGCTTAGGGATCCCCACAGCAACCATCACCATCCTCTCGGCAGGCAGCGCAGGTCGCTTAGACAGCAGAGTGCCATGGATGGAGTCGTCTTTCCTTTTCCTTTATCTGCCTCAAGTTAGGTCGGCTCTGGCATAATTTTTAAGATTACCTAAAAACGTCACCCTAGCGGGAATGATGTCTCAAAGCATGCACTGCAGACTCTGGCTGTAACAAAGGGGCCAGAAGGATAACGGATCGTGATGAAACCATAATAATAAAACTTCTGGGGAATGCAGGTGAAATAGCTGAGCTCCCCACCTGACAGCTCTTTCTAGTCTTTGGGAAAAGAGGGCAGGAGAGCTGCAAGTCCACATAGCCTTCGTTTACCTGATCGGAATCGTTGACTGTAATCTTCAGCCCCCTCAGGATTTCACCCTCTGGGGGATGCTCATACATGGTCAGTTCAAATCTGTTCTGGGGTCCATTTTCTCCATAGAACGTCGGTGGATGGTTGTTGAGGTCGACCACCCGTATAGTCACCGTGGCAAAAGCGTGCACCGAGATGTCACCTTCCTGACTGACTTCCGATGCCTGCAGCGGGCAGGAGAGAGAGAAGAATGATGAGGGTTATACCCTCCGTCCTCAGTTCCACGTTCAGGTATGTTCTGATGTACTAATTACCCCAAAACATTAACTGAGAGGAAGATTCACATTTATCTTACATTTATCTAGAAATCTCAGTCCCTTCCACACTGAAGTTCATGATGATTAGAAGATTATGGTAATAAACTAGTCGCAACAAAGCCCCAGTGAAAAAATTCTCCTCATTTTGTGAGCTTAGTAACTCACCCTAGATAAAGCCAGTTCTCTAAAGAGAGATAATCTAATAGAGAGGCAAGATAATTGCTTGCCTAAAGTGTTGACTAGAAAAGGAAGAAATCTTTAAATTAGCTGTGGTACCACAGGTAGTTGATTTCCACATCTGCAGCCTTGAAAACTCTGTGAGAAAAACTGGACTTGGGGTATGGAGGCAAATACTTGAAAATGAAAAATGAGACACTTCTATTTTTCTTGTTGTTTGAGATTTAGTCTGTGATTTCCGATTCTGTGTTGCTGTCTAGACGGGTTTAATTTAAACTGGATGCAGTTTGGGCAGACGAGCAAACCTAGTCGGTGTTTTTCTGAACTGAAAGATCAAACCTGTCTGGGTTTCAATGATGCCAACACAGAGCCCGATTCACTGGATGGAACCCAAGACGTTGCTGCCGTCAGGGCAGAAACTCCGCCTGCTGGCTTTGTAACAAAACAGCTGTCTCTAACATGCCTTTTTGCTCAAAGGGCTCAAAACCAAAGGCTAGATGTCTCTGAAGATGCTAGGCTGGTAACTGAGGTGCCCGGCACTACCTGCACCGGGTCATACAACACCCTTTTGGTTCCTCAGGCAGATGTCGTAGCCTGCATGAGCTCTGGGTCACCACAGATCAGAACTAGGAGATCAGAAAAGCTTCACTAATCCTCTCTCTGGGAAGAGCTAGCAGGCTGCAGTAAACCAGAGGGATTAGGGGAAGAAATGGTGCCGGAATTGAACGGGGACAACGGGAACTCTATGATCTCCCAGGCTCAGCAAGCTGCGTGAGCCCAACAGCAAGCAAGCGCCCTTGGGGGTGCTGCACTGGTTCTGGCAGCGCACAAGGCCTCCAAGCTGCCTTTGGACAATGCTGTCCTTACCACGACAAGCTCTTGAGGTAGTAGTATGCATTTGCTAAAGGGAACTGGTATGGTCTTCACAGCTCAACTCTACATCTTTAAACTCCCGGTCTTTAGTTTTACACTCTCTGGCGCTCTGCTCAGATGTAGGTTTCTAAAACAGCTCAAGTCAGCCAGAAATTGAGCTGTTTTACACAATCACGCCTATTCGTGGCATTTAGGACCAACAGTCTTCAAGGGGCCACAGAACATACCTGAACTTTTAGTTCATACACTTCTTTCTTGAGCTGATTCGGGCTTTTTATAACAGAAATGGCTCCAGTTGTGTTGCTGATTTCAAATGAACCTTCGCTTCCTGCAACAAAACCGAGATGCTCTTGTTACATGCCACACTTCCTTTTTCTGGACAAGCACGAGCAATCAACCGCACACTTCGTTAAGCGTATCTTTGTCCCTACGGGTGTCCATAACCATGAGGAGATCTGAAGACACTTTTCAAAAACGAAGCATTTCTATGCCTGGTCGCAGTGAGATGAAGGCACAGATGAGGGCCCAGAAGGATTTCCTCCCCTAGGAAGGGCTCAGTGGAGCTCTGCGTCTACGGGCAGCTGCCCTCGCTTTTCTCTTCCCACCCTGGTCAGGTTCCCTTCAAGCCCCAGCAACCAGGCACACAGGTTAGGTGTTCATTTCTATTCTGCCACCTTCTTCGTATGCTGGTTTAGACAAAAATAGACATTCCTCATTTTAATTAGCAAATGCATAATTAAGCATCTGAGAAACAAGAACATTTCTCTCACTAACTAAGGTGAGAAGTCTGACAAGCTGCCTGAAAGGAACAGTCACTCTTTCTGCAGACAGCGTCTCTGGGGAAGCATCTTCTGGCCTCAGACATTCAGCTGCTATAAACTCGCAGGCTCTTGCAAGGCCATCCTGAACAAAAAGAGATTTTGGAGGACCTGGGGTAAAACCCAGGCTCTTTGCAGTGAGATAGCCAGGACAGGGCTGCAGGCTGGCTTTGCTACTGCCACCCTAACTTCCATTGGACAGGTACTGGGACGCAGACCCTTGAGAGCTGGTGAATTTGTGCCGAAGCAAATGCCAGCCTGCAGAGAGGCAGCGGTGTCTCCTCACGATGTCTGCACCCCTCTGCCAGGGAGGGACCAGCTGGCAGCTTGGGGGTCCAGCCCTGCTCCACCGAGGGGCTATGGGCACCCCAGCACGCTGCCACATATACAGTGTTGGTCACGACCCACGCGTTGTGGCAGAGCCTAGCACTGAAAGGAGACGAGAGGAAAACTCCTACCAAGGAGGAGATGAAGCCTTCAGAAATAACAGATGATGGCCTGAAAGCCCGGTCATTTTTCTTTTTCTCTGAACTCGACTCCAACAGTGATTTCTAACCATCTGATAGTTTCCCGTTTTGCTCGCCCTGCAACTTCATTAAAGTGCACCAGACACAACACGGAACAGGTATCGACTCCCACAGTGCTCGGTTATGAAGACACATTGGCCTGGAGAGCACCTCCTGACTGAGAAGCAGCTTAAGTCAATAGTGGTTTCAAGCCGCCGTACTTCACGTCATTGTCTAGTTATCACAGGGAAATTGGTAACTCGGAGCACGTGGCATTGTGCGCTCCTTCGAACAGCGTGTTCAGAGGGTTGGAGTATTATCTGAAATCATCCCAGACTCCCCGCATTAAAAAACGCTTATCAGGAAGAAATGATTTCCTGTTTGCGGTTCGTATTTTCCTGCAGCCCGGACTGCACGTATGGGGATAATTGGGCTGATGGCCAGGCTCTGAGGCGCGGGGGCAGAAACCTCCTTACTCAGTTTCACCCTTGTCTAGCACATTTACATCCCACCTATTTGTTTTTACTCCTCGTTCTCCACCTTTCTTTTTACCTTTTCTCATTTTCCATCTATTCTCTTCTGCAAAGGTTTTTCCTCAATGTTTCTACCTTCCTTCAGCCCTCTTTTATCTATTCCCTTGCATTGAGGAGAACCTCAGCATGGGTCCCCTTCCACATCAAGGCAAAACCTCAGAGGCAACCCCCTTGGTCCTCGCTAGAGCTTGCTGTTCAGGTCATGCGACAGAGCTACACTCCAGATTTCTCTTACCAAATTTTGGCATCTCTCACACCTGGGAGCTGGGGTGCCCAGTTGCCATGGAAGTCTTGTTTTGGAGGGAGAGAGAACCGAACAAAGCTCAAGTTGTAGCTCAGAGTTTAGTTGAGCTGA
Source organism: Bucorvus abyssinicus (assembly GCA_009769605.1). Classification (NCBI taxonomy): domain Eukaryota; kingdom Metazoa; phylum Chordata; class Aves; order Bucerotiformes; family Bucorvidae; genus Bucorvus; species Bucorvus abyssinicus. The sequence continues at coordinate 37,764,558 of CM020032.1, forward strand.
GTTACTGACTTCTCCAGCTAGTGAATCATCAATTCCGCCAAGTCTCACATTTCTGCTATTAAAAGACGTGCGACAGACGCTCTCAGAATAGCTGATGAGAAGCATTAATCTCCTCATAACAGCTACTTTCTTCCAGTGCAGTTCACAGCCAGTGTCTTTTCACTGGTAAATATAATTTCTTCCAAGATCTCAGAAGTCTGACCGTTTTGATCAGAATGTTAACAAAAATACCCCTCTAAGTACCATGCCTGGGTCTCCCAGTGCGTTCTCTCACCTCCCAGGTGAAGTGACAGAGATGCTCGGTGGCAGTGAAAGCACCTCCCTTTTCGCTGTCTGCAGTGACCGTCGCCTAGCCAATCAGCACCATTAACAACTCCAAGCACGGTTCTGCGAGGCGGAAACTGAAACTCAGTGAATTGTGTCCTGGCTGTTCTCTGGCAGACGGGGCCCTGGAGTTGTTTGAGGTACCTGCCATCCGTTCATGAGAGGTTGTCTCAGCTTTATTAAACTCTAGCATAGCCCATTCTAAGGTAATGTCAGCTCTAGTTTCAACTGCCCTTCAGATTTCATATAGGACACGTTTACTCACCGTTCACGATGCTGTAACGAATACTGTTAGGCTTTCCTCTATCTCCATCAAGAGCAACAGCAGTAAGAACCTCAGAGCCCTGGGGAGAAACAGAGATCACAGTCTGTGTGTTGACATCAAAGAGCAGAGAAATGGCAACTGCCTCTTAATAAACCGAATTTCTCTAAGTCTTTCCGCAGCGAGAGGCGTGAGGGGAGAGCGGGTACTTTTTCACGTGCTGTAGGGGGAACACAGCAAGGGCTGTTGACTCCCACCCAGAAAAAATCTGTGTGTGGCTTTGCAGAGCAGGAGCTGAGTGCTGCTCCTTGGACCAGCTCTCTGTTGTTCCTACATCAGTAGCATCAGTGACTCCCAGTGGTGCCGCACTGTACCGCCGTGCCCCATGGCCACACCGTGTGCGCTGAGACACAGGCGGCTGCCAAGGGGTCCTCGGGTCGTTCGGGTCCTGTCTAATTAAGTTCAGATAGGCAGCCAAAGCAAACAGGGGTCACAAAGCAGCTTGGCCCGCAGAACGTTCGGGGCATAAAACTGTGGTGAATATTATGGTCATTTCACTGTCCTTAAACCTTCACGGTCTGTCTGTCTGCACAAGTACCGTGGCCCTGGGCCATGTGTACAGAACTTGTGTGCTGGAGACCATTTGCTCCTGTGACTGCTCCTATCAGCTCGCAGGGATGATGGCTGTCAGCATGAAAATCCTCACCCAAGCGGCAATTTGCTGTGCCATTTAGGTCTCTGAACTCAAGTGTTGCCTGTTGGGGCTGCAAAGCCAGGGAACGTCGAAGTAACTGTCAGTTAATCACAAATGGCAATAAGGAACGTTCTCCTGACAGCCCTTGAGTGAATTTTTCAAACGAGGGCAAGGCTCTGTTAGAGCAACTGGAAATACCTAACAGTATTTATTATCATTTATGCTGGAAGCTGCAATAAAACCTGCTGACTGGGCAAAATGCAGTGCAGTCCCTTTGAAGGTGACAGAGTGCTCGTAAATCCCCACAATTCCACCAAGGAGAAAAGAAGCGAGTTTACAAAATTAACACCACTAAAATCAGCTCGCGTGACTCTGGGGAGTTCATTCTAATAGCAGAACCCACCCTGGGAAGGACCGGTGCATGCTGCTATCATTATAATATCCTAATGGTGTAAGTTAGGAGCTCAAGCTGGACGTAATTAACATTTATTGACTCCCATTTCCACAGTGAACACTTACTTCTGTATGCAACTGGTAGTTGTTTCAAGATCTATATGCAGTGCAGATCAATAGACATCACATCATTCATTCCACACACCTGCAAAGTACACAAGGGTTCCTCCTCCGCCCTGCTGAGACCTAACAGCCTGAGCGCCGAGCTGCGATACACGGTGGTGCGAGGGCTGCAGCGTACGCTGGCGTTCTGGACAGAAAATGTTGTGTCCCCCCTCGTAAGTGGTTCTCCTAAGCATGTCCTGGCTTTCTTGGCTGTCTGGTGGGTTGGGGGCCTGGGAGGACTCCCTGGCCCGTTGTACCTACGTAGCCATGGCTGAGCAGGGAATCCTGCATTTGGGGGTGTCAGCATTGCTTCTCCCCAGGTGATGTCCATGGCACAGCACCAAGTGTCTAGAGCTTTGGCCATAAATTCGCCCCACACCTTGCACAGGCAGCTCTTGGTGCCAGACCGATCTGCTAGACAATAAAAGCACCATGAGACCACACAACACACAAACACAGAAAGGTTTCTAGCATGATGTGTTCAGGTGAGGTAACTGGCAACCTTCTTAAGCCTTCAACCAAGTCCAGCCTCTGCAGGCCTCAGCCACAGAAGAGCTCTTGGTCACTGTCTGGGCTTAGACCAACATAAATGGGCAGAATCTTGGTTTTTTTGGTTTTTTGTTTTAATGACACCTTGCAAGGTAAATTTGTAATGGAGGTAAATAAGATGTGGTCAGCTCATTTCAACAAGGAGTCAAGTCAGAGCTTAGGTCCTGGTTTCCAGTGAAGCGTGTGCTGGAAATCATAGGGCCATCTTGACTGCGATGTGAAAGATTGCAGTTGTCCTGCCACAGAGAAGCAGCACTTACTGCGAGCGTATCCTCATAGACGTATCCGTAGTAGGGAGTCCCGATGAACATGGGAGGAGTGTCCTGGACATCCTCCACGTTGACAGTAACTGTTGTTGTGGCAGAAAACACTTTGTTGTCTCCTCTGAGCTTCCCACCACCATCCTAGAAGAGAAGTCACCATCAGATTCCTCTGCTGAAACATGGCTGCAGATGAGCTTAGGGCAATGCATGCGCCTCGTGAGCCTTCAGAAGCACAGGCCAGGAATCCCTCCTCTCTCTCTCTCAACACACAGATTAATCTCTGCTGTCTTACTGCCTTCTCTCTTCCATTCGTCCTGCCCCCCTCTCTGGTTTGTTAAAGGGCTCGCAGTGTCTCAGCAGTAGTTTCTTATATTAAAAGTGGCTGTGCCGATATATGCACTCATACATGATCTTTTATCAACACGACAAGGAATTCAAGGGGTTTTGTAGGGGGAAAAAAATGCTAGAAACTGATGCAAAAAGTTACTGACTAACATCTACAGCTTTTCATCCCACATATGGACTTGTCATAAGCACAAGGCAGTGCGCGGTAGCAAGGTAGTGTGTTTCTAGGGGGAAATTAAACGGTGCGTGTGATCAAAGTCTCCTGGGGGCTCTTAGGTGACAAAGTGAGAGCACGGAGGAGCTGTGCAGCCAAGAGCTGTTAGACAGCCACGGTGTACAAACACCCTCTGGAGGCTTGACTACAATCGACTCTGCGCTACTGATACAGCGGAGCCAATTAGAGAGATGACTCGCAATTTCAGCGGCTTTTACCACCTTTGGTCTCGGGGCACCGGCTGGAGGTCAGCAGTCACGCTGGTGTGTAAGAGTGTGAATTGTTCAGCATGTCTGCCGCGCCACTTCTAAATATTCCAGATTTTTTTTAAAAGATACTGTCATTTTTCCCCTCCTTACTGCCTCAAAGGCAGCATTCAAGCCAACTTTTGTTACTTCTCCTCAAATGAACCCTGGCTAAATAAATACATAAAAAGATCCGCACATCTTTCATAAAACACGAGAAACTCAAAGTGCCCAGAAGTAACAGCAAAACCATCCGCCTTCCACCCATGCGAGTCTGTGTGACAGGTCCCACAGGTTCCTCAGCGACTCTACTTGAGAATCCATAGAATTCCCGTGCCTGACGCATCCTCAGCCCTGCCACAGGCGCAGCACTGCTGAGAAAGGCAGTGGCGAGAAGGGATGTGCAGGACTTGGATAAGCTGCTGCCGCAAGGCAGCCGAGAACCGGAAAACAGAAACATCCACAGATGTTCCCAGAAAAGCCCGTTGCTTGTGCTGCGCCGGGTCCAGCTGTGTCCAGCTGTGTCCTGTGTCTCACTGTGGCTAAGGACAGTGACCCACCGTTCTGCCGGCCAGGTGTCTGTCCTTCTCACAGCAGGGCCATGCCCTGGGTGGCACGGGGGAGCACCAAGCGCCCGCATTAGCCCGAAGGCTGATGCTCCTGGAAGCTGGGGCTGCATACACCAACCCGTTTCAGCAACCCTTTAAGCCACACTGGTAACCAAACCAACCAGTCCAACTCAAGTACAGCCCCCCAGCTCCTCTAGTTTCAGATGAAAGCTTTATACCTTGGCCACGACGATGACAAAATGTGTTCTTGATTTCTCATAATCCAGGGTGACCCCTGTTTTGATGCGCAGGACACCACTGTGGCGGTCTATTGTGAACTTATTAGCGTGGATGTTCTAGAAGAAAGGAACCAGCGAGAGATTACAGGTATGGAAATAAGATTGCTGTAGGGATTCATCTTTTATTTCATCTGCAAAGTGAAAAGGCTGGAATAATGATATGGTTCGGGTGAATAATGTGTTTGATGAATTTCACCTCTGCGTCTTTATGAACAATTCATGAACCAACCACAAGTCTCTCATTATTCAGAATAAATCAGGTACCTGCAATGTAGATTTTTTTAACCTTTGCATATTTCCTTATGAAACCTTAAACTTTGGTTAACACAGTTTGTTGCATGGAAAGAGGTAGAGAGGTTTAACAGAAAAAATGTGGTGGGAAAAGGAAGAAGAAGAAAGGTTTTAACCCTGTGTTTGTTAAATAAAAGCAGAAAGTTTGCATGCATCGACGATTGTCAGCGGAGCGGGGGTTTGGTGGGTTTTGCGATATACAAATGAAACCTAAAAGAGGTCTGATTTCCATAAAGGCCTGAAAAGTGTCCCCCCCATTCTTCTGGACTGGAGATATCTCTAAGCACACCTCCATTCGGGTAGCCACGCACAACGGCCGCTGGCCGACAATCCTGTAGACGGCACCACGTGCCTACATCAGGTTTTCTGAGAGGTTTTGTTCTGTGCAACTTGAGAATTCCTAGAGGCTGTGCCAAGAGACACAGCCACGGTTTTTTCAACAAATTCGTGTGTTTAATATCCTTTTTGCCACACAAATATATCTACTAGACAGGGAAGTTTGAAATTGCTGTTCCTTGGCTTCATACTCTATCAATCAGCTTGCTGGGAAAAGCCCTGTGCCTTTAAAATTGAATCCTGCACATACTGTATTTTAAAGGGATCACAGCTGGTGAAATCAAGACTAAATTTCAAGGTGTTCTTTCACAGTATGCCCAAGCCCTTAACAGGATTATCTTCAGTGCTATGGAAATATCTCCCAACTTGTTTTCATGTTTGTACCCAAAGTAAATATTGCCACCAATAGGCTTTGGGGTTCTTTTTCCTGTTGTCTCTCGTACAAGGAGAAGTGCAGCTAATTTGGACGAAGCTGCTTGTAGGAAGAAGGAATTTGTATGATGTAATGCCAAAAGTCCCCCCTTTTGTCACGCAGATGGTCTGTAATACAGAAATTCAGCGTTAAATGCGGGGCCCTTTCTGTTCTCCACCAGCGGGCGATGACTGAAAGGCTGGTTTCAAGCAGGCACAGTGTTGTCAGTGAGAAGAATTAGTACCTTGAATTTCCCGCTGCAATCCAGAGATGATTTTTGAAGGTACGGGTAATATCTTACCTGCAAGAAGTAGGTGATACTTCCTCCAGAACCCGTGTCTTTGTCCACTGCCTCAATCTTAAAGATACTGCTGCCAGAGGGAGTGTTCTGTGACCAGAAAGAGTTACCAGAGTCACACAGATGTGGAAAACCAGCTGAGTTAGAAGAAATGAAAAATGAGCATGCAAGGAGGCAGAAAAAGAGGGTGATGGTAGACAGAATATAAATGCACTGAGGGAGCCAAGGAGCAGAAAGAAAAGAGGGGAGAGATTAGAAATGGAGGAAACAGGAGAAGAACAAGAAGGAAGAAACACTTTTTGGAACAAAAATGACAGATAATCTCAGCTAAGACAGGGCGCACCCTATTTCTGCTAAAGTCAATTCTAAAAACTCCCAGTGAGCCGCAGCTTGGAGCTTGCCCACAAAACAGCACACCTTAAGTACTGCAGACCTATTCCCCGAGTTTGCAGTGCATGTGAAATATCCACCAAAGCCCTAAACCAGAAGAGTGCGAGTTGGTCCCACACATCTTGTTATTTTGCTGAAAAGACACCAGCTCCTCTTTACATCCTATCGAAATGTACATCCAGGATGCAAAGGACATTCACCAACCTCTGGGACTTGGACGATGTAAGGGGTGTTGATGAACTCCGGGCTCTCATCATTAGCATCCATGACAAGGATCCTGACTTTTTCAGAGACCTGGCGGAGAACGTGAAGAACTTATTATGAGTCAAGCTGATTTTCAACGTTTCCCTGCTGAGGTGTAGTCAAAGGCAGTGAAAAATTACGTTGTAATAGCATATCTTTGTACTACAAAAACTGAGCACATGAAGAAAACAGAGAAAACCCCGCATCCTGCCTGTGACAGCATCTGTCTGTAAACCGAAAATGCTGAGGGAATTTGTAGAACTGGGACTGGGTGTTTCTGCAATGCCTCAGGTAAGTCCATAATGATTAGACGTGATCAAAGCTTTGTTCAGCAGCAGACAAGAAAACTCCCACCACCTCAGCCTGAGCAAATCTTCTTAATGTCATGCCAGAGGAAGCTTGTGGGGGTGGAGGGACAGTCAGCTCTTGGGTGTCCAGCACTAGCTGCTGAAACGTTATGCATTTCTCCAAAAAGCCTCGCGATCTTTCTTAGGTGTGAATCCTGCTGAGCTGGCAGTGAAACCTTGTAGGAAGCTGCTGTAGTTCTGCAGGTCACAAAGTCAGTCCTGCAGCTCACACTACACTGTAATTATCCTCAAACAGCTGAGCAAGGAGCTGGGGTGAGACTTGAGTTACTGGGAGTTCAGTGGCTCTTGAAACAGGAGGTAAGACTCTAGTGAGATCATGTTTTCTGATAAAACGAGGCAGCCCCTGTAAGGTAATTCAGAAGGAGGAGCTGCGTGGGGGCAGAGGCTGACAAGGCGCAGCGTAGTTAAACACTTACCGTACTCAGGCCATCCGAGATACTGACAATAACTTCAATCTCATCTTCCTTCTGGAAGCCAAGAAAATACCTCGGTTAGAGAGATGGTGTTTGCCCCCATTGGAAAAGGGACAGCAGATTCACATGTGTCTCAGCAGGGAGAGGAAAGGAACAACAACCTCTCTGTCCAGCTCCTCGATCAGCGTAACGTTCCCAAGGTTCTTGTCGACAGAAAAGTAGCGTCTTGATCCAGCTTCATAGGCCAGGCCATACGTCACGGGATCTCCTTCTGGATCCGTTCCATTCAGAGTGTACACATGGGTACCTGAAAAATTGGCATTGGACGGGATTTACCTGCAGTCACCTCAGTCAGTGAATATTTCACCGGTCTGTTCCTCAGGAACCTAGCCACCCTGCGGCAGGCAAAGCTTCTGAGCACCAAACCCACAGACAGGGAAATACGGCTGAGCAGATGGTTCCATAGCCCTGATTGCTGCTTTTAGCCTACTGGTTAAACCCAGTCCGTCAGTGCCGGTTTCTCGCGCACCTCTGCTCTACGGGAACAACAAAACGGTGAACTAGCAGGCAGAGGATGCGGCAACTGAAGGCAGCGGTCACACAGGCTCTGCAGCTCAGGAGATGCAAGGACTTTGGCAGATTTTTCCACTTTCAGAACTAACAGATGCAAAAGTCTTCTTTCCTACTGCACCCCCCTCATTAGCTCTCTCTCGTTAAATTCTCTGCTTGACGCAGCCACTCATCCTCATACCAATGCATAAATTCTCCAAGCTCATCAACGCACGATGGGGAAAGAGAGCCTGTTATTTCTATTTTTAGACATTTGAGAAGTTGGTGCCAGTTTTTCCAGTAAACCGGCGTTGTTTAGCAGGAGCGGTACTTCCTGGGGGAGTTGCAACACCCACGTTTTCCAAACAAGCCATGGCCGTCGCCTTCGCATAGCGAGAGGTTATGCCAAGCCACATGGGATCCCTGCTTGCTTCTGAGTAAACGCTCTTCTGATAATTACCAGGGCAATACTTGGGCAACTTTGTGCAGAAGGATGTTCACGTGGCGTAAACCAGCGGGGCCACGGGAGCACGAACGGCAGACCCTGTTAGGAGCCAGCTCAGCCAGACCACAAACAGTCAGGTTTGAGAAGAAACACCGCTGTGGGCACAGACTGAGAGGGCTGAGGTTTCAGAGCAAGTAATGAAGGACATCACTGACCTATACACCGCTTTATATACGCTCCGTATACATTTGCTTCCTAGCTAAAGCTGATCTTCATTTTTCGTAATACAGGACACTCGTCTGCCTTTTAAATTGGGTTGTGCATTCTTTTCTAGCTTGTTATAATTCCTGATTTTGCCTGAACTGTAATTTCACCGTGCAACACTCTCCATGTCATTAGCAGCCAGGGAACACTTCTCAGCACAGCATTAACACCAATTACAAATCTCCTCTTGGTGTGCCACCTCCCCTTGCTGAAAAGGAAGTAAGTGGAAAAAACACACCTAAATCTTATCCGCGAGCACCAGAAACACGAGGGAACAGAACCCACGGATATGATCCCAGCAGGCTGGGAAGGGAAGTCCGCTCCGCTTTCCTGTGCCATCATTTGCTCCCTGCTCCTGCCACTCGGGCTGAATGGCTGCCCCGTGGTGCCACTGCTCCATTTCACTTCAGTTCTGACTTAAATCAATTCGCAGCAGCCTCTGCCCGTGCGCGCTGGGGCTGCCTTGGCCCTCACTGAAGACATTCTCTCCCTCTCTGCTGTGCGACACTCGCACTCACATCCCCGTCCCCGCCAAGTGCATTTGGACTCGTGCTCAGACCGCCCGTTGTCATTTGCCATCGCAGCTGACATCTGTGAACAAGATGCTGAGAGGGACGTCCATGGCCGTGCTCCCAGCGCAGGACTCCTCGGTTCCCAAGGTCACGGCAAAGATCAGCAGCCCAAGAGCCAGGGATGCTTCAGCAGCAGCCAAATCAGGCCCCAAAACACCACCCCACAGACAGCAGCAATGTGTCCACGACACCCCCAGCAACCAGCTCCAGGGATGAGCCATCTGAGGGCAATTTTCTGTGGCGTCTGCACTTGCTGTGAGAAGAATAAAACCCCAAAGCACAGGCACCTGCAAGTGCTCCGAGCATCGACTCCGCACTCTGCTCTGCAGGGGGCTCGCTTTGCGGGGTGCCAGCTCTGCCGCAGGGTTGCAGAAGGCAGGCTGTGCTTCACGGGTTCCTTCGGCTAGCTCCTAGCTTTCCCAGGGGGCAGAGAGTCCTTTCTGCAAAAAGCTGAATATTTTTGCACCTTCAAAAATTTCACCTTTGTGGAGTCGTCTGAACGTGTTGTATCTCTACATCTCAAGGCACAGCTTGGGCTAAATTGTCCATGATCGTGTCCTTCCTAGTCAGAAAGGAATTGCAATTTAAAAACAAAGTGTGTTAATTCTTTCACTCGGATACGTTTTGTGACAATGAATTGTGGGCAGAAAAGAATTCCTTGTGGGTTCAGCTATTATGTCTGTGCTGGATGAAATACAGAAACACTTAGAGAGAGAGGGCAGAGAGCCAGGGTGGGAGCGCTGAACGCCGAAGGAAGGACCAGGAAGCACATTAGCAGGGACTCTCACCAGTTTGGGGACCATCACTTGGATGAGGATGATAGAAACAAGGAAGGAGTGATGGGTATGAGAGGGGTCTCCACAGCCAGCTGTGAATAATGGGAAGAGACACGACCAGGAGCGTGTAGGAGCAACAGGGGAAGCTTGAAGGATGGAGGGACCTTGAGTGGTCAGTCAGCCAGCGGTAGGTAGCTGGCGGCTGTAGCTTTGACCACAGAACTGCCACTTCAGACTGGATTTTAATGGAGAGGGGAAGAAATGCATGCTTGGGGGCGCAAGGAGAAACATAAAGAAACGCCACAAGGCTGAGAGACATGCAAAGATCTCCAGAGCACTGGTGATGCCTGGGCTTTGAGGGAGCGATGAACTGAGGCCGGCTGGGTGTGCTTCAATACCTCGCTCTGCAGCTGCTCTCGCTCCCACTCCGTCCCCACTACGAGGGCTTACGGGGATTAATGAGGTAAGATGAAACAAACAACCTGAAATAGCATCCCCCACGTGCCCTAAGACCTCGATTAGCAGCACGCGTCCATTTTGTACGTATACAGGCAACCCTTCGCCAAGAGCTAATCGCCTGCCTCGCCCCACCAAGCAGCCACACAAACCGCGGCTGCAGCTGCAGCCCCTGTTCTTACACCCGGCCCTGGACGGGGCTGCTCTTCTGGCCCTCCTTACCTCGAGGGGTCTCACGCTCTGCAGCACCAAATGGGATCTGGGAATCCGCAGGCAGACTGTAAAATTCCTGGAGGTTTATTAAAGCTGCTGCCCACGGCGTTGCTCAGGTCAGACACTGGCTGCCGCCAAGAAAAGCGTCCTGCCTGTGACTCCAAATTTTATCTCAGCACAGGGAAGACCTAACGGCAACCTGCCCATTTCTGCGGCGCCTAAGCCTGGGTGAAGCCACCCAGAATCAAATGTAGGAAAGATTTATCTCCCCTGTTTTGTCGCTGCTCATCCTGCTCAAACTGAAAGAACTGCTGGAGTGAGGATGCTTGGGACTGCACATGGACGTGGGAGACCAGAGTCCTTCTCCTTCTTCTGGAGGAGATCGGGGCAGAGGGATGAAGAGCAACAGCCTCCTCTGTGGTGCAAGACCCGTCACTGGGGCCACAGCAGCAGGCCAGCCTGGTACCCATTCAGCATGGGTAGCGAGTGAGCCCCCACTGAGCTCTGGCATGAAGCTCTGACTGGGGTCTGGTGCAAACGCTGGTCCTCCCGCCCTGCTCACCCAGCACGGCAGCACTGAAGAGCTGCTGTTGTGCGTGCCCTCCTCTGGGAGCCTCCCTGCCAAAGCATCTCCGAGGAGCGGCTGTGCTGACCTGGGCAGCGGGCAGCAGCAGTGTGCGTTGAGCAAAGCCCAAGCAGCCACATCCCAGGGGAATTTCCCAAAGTGCCTTCCTAGCTCTCATTCCCGAGGGTTTCTTTAGGCCCTTTGCAAAAGCCTAAACACTTCCCAACCCTCCATCTCAGAGAAATGCTTTTGGTGGCACCGTTGGAGCTTTAAGCCAGAAGCTGCTCTTGACTTCTAAAGCACGTTTATCCAGCGAACGTGGAGCGCAAAGCCAGCCAAGGCAAACATACATACATGCTTTCTGGATGAAGCCAGCAGGTGTGAGGCACAGCAGCACTACAGGTGGAGCAGCTTGAGCTTTATCCCTGCTGCAACCAACGCAGAAACTCTCCGGGGGTCTCCAGGTACCGAGTCTGGCGGCTAACATTACCAAAGCACGTGCAGAAGCCCATGGCAGGTCTGGCGTTGCTCTTACTCAGGCTGGTCCCAAGGCTCTGACCCCCTGCGCTGCTCTTTTGTCATCGAGGCACGCTCACTTGGCATTTTGCCTGCCTGGAGCCCCGGAGCAGATGCTCTGGGCCCCAGCACTGGAAAATTACTGCAGTACCTTGCTGCTGCAGGGAGTGCTGTCACCCCAGAGACCATGTGGCGCTGCCGTCCTCATCAGAAGGACACGGCAAAACCGGCAGCTCTGTGGTCTGCCTCTGGCTCTTGCAAGTGCCGCTGTGGTACTGTTGGCCTTCAGTTGAGGTTTCCACTGCAGCTCGCCCCAGCTTCTAGAAAATCCTGCTGCATCATAAGCAAGTCCTTTTTAAGTTCATCAGCCACACGCGTCACTCCTACGCTATGTGCCTCCTTCTCCCCAGCTGAGCAGGCAAAGGAGAAGTCACCGCTTCCCCATCGCCCACTCCCCTCCCTCTCGGATGCCTGCTGTGGACCTTGGCTGGTGTTAACACTGCTGGGCTTCCCAAAGTCACGTTTAGAAAGGCAAAGGCGGCAGCGTCGCTCTTCCAGAGGAGGCTGTGCCCTCTGGGTCCTTCCCTCAGCCTTGTCTCCCCCAGCTGCCCAAGCCCTGGGCAGGGAGGGTTTCGGGTGCACCCTGCGCGCAGCCATCCCTCTCCTCTACCTAGGGGGCAGCTCGTAAACGGCTGCCCTGGTACGCAATTTGCAGTAGCTAAATTCTTTTCTGATTTAGCCTGTAAAAGCTACAAATGGGAGCAAATCCTGAACAAAACCTCGGTGCAGCGTTTGAACAAAAGGTGGTGTTCATTGCTGTAACCTATTTTACATAAAAAATTCTAAATGCTAGCAGATTATCCTTCCCCATGAAAAATGTCAATTATAAATCACCTTTTTGCTCTTAATTAATTTTTCTTGAGGCAACTACAGTTAAAAGAAGCATAAATAGACCCGCTTCAAAATGCTGGAAGATGAAAAATGTAACGATTTTTGAATTTTCAATAAGACAAAACCAAACCTTTTTAGAAAACATCCGTTATTTAGGCGAAGCAATTTTCACTCCAAGTAGAAACATTTTCTGCCATGAAGAATGTGATAACTGTTTAATCACGATGCCTCTGTTACTTCTCAATGTACAGCTTGCTTTTCCACCAAGGCTGATAAAAACACCAGCAACCAGGCTTTCTGCTCATAAGCCCTCGCAGAAATGGTAAGAAGCCCCTCGCCACCACGGGTTTATTTTTGACCCCCAAATTCTGTGCTCTGCTGCTGTGAGCAGATCGGTGGACCACGAAAAGGGGAGCTAAAACTCACGTTCTAAATTCCAGCTACCATTCAAACACGTCATTTTAAATTGAGGCCGATTAAAAGCTCAAGAGAAAAACACGTAAGACCGCAGTATATAAGAACAGCCTACGACAAAATACATCTCGCTAATCCGAAGAGCTCCAGTTTCACCGTTTAACCACAGTAATGTTAATACTGACCAACAGGCGTGTCCTCGGAGAGGCTGAGAAGTGCCATGTTCCCGTTTGTGCTTCTGTCTCCATTATCAAAGAAATACGGGGCATAATTTGCCTGCACTGCAATTAAAACAAAACAGAAGCCAAAGAAAAGTGTGTTGTAGGTGGCAGTTAGTCGGTTTGATACCTGTTCATGTTCACCTCCGCTGGTTCGGGGAGTACTATGAGTGTGTAACACACCCAGCGATGGACTGTCACATCTATATCTGTACCAGTATTCTTAATAAAATTACTTCTACATGCCACTGTGCCAGCATTCACACAGCAGCAGATGGTGAAAAACCAAACCGAACAGAAGCAAATCAAGCAGCAGGATCTCCCTAAAAAAACCTCCATCAGTTCCAGACAGCTTCATTGCAAAATTAACCTTTTCAGCTGGCACTGCCCGTACACCTCTCCCCTGCGGCAAGCCTGGAACTTCCCCAGTGCCTCAGTACTTCATCCAGTATTCTAAGCACATTCTGCCTTAAAATTACACCTAGTGCACGAGCAATTAGCCATAATTAAATCGTTACTTACTTGCTGCCAGACAACAGCAAACAAAGTTAAAAAAAAAAAAAAAGAAACAACAAATTAGTTGTCATTCTACTGACTGCCCGTTAGAGATTCAAAACAGCCCGTTTGAAACAAAACTCCAAATATTTAAACGCAGAGGACAACATTTGCACAGCGATCAGTTGCCGAGGCAAATATTTGAGGACACCGTTTGGGCACCGGTGAGGATTACCACAGGACTTAAGGTTGCCCTCCTGTATTTTTACTTAACGAAGGGATCATTGTACTCACCCAGGCAAACGTGCACCAAGCTGAGAAATAAGGAGGGGGTGAAATGCCTTACATGCTTCATCCCACTGACAAAAGGGACAATTTCTTCTCTTTCAAGGGCTTGGGTTATTTCTTTTTCTCTCTGAAAGGTGCAGGATCGTGTCCTTCAGACTGATGCAGCGGAGAAATGTGCAGGAGGCAGTAACAGATGCTAAGATGCTAAGCGGATGACACGTCTTAATTTCTGAGGAATTTAAAGAAGCTCCTTCCTACCACCTAATTAGACCAATTACTTTGCAGGGAGCTGTGGGGCTCGTTTCTGCGACGAGATTTGGAGGAATCGGTGTAACTCTCAGAGGTTCGGCTGTTACTACTGCGTTTGTGCTGTCCAAACTCACAAGCCAGAGAGAAGGTAAAGCTGAAAGTCGTTTTCTTCCTGCACTTTTAATTCTCTAAGCCAGTCCTTTATACTAAAAGGGATGTCTCGTTATTGTAGCTTTGGTAATCTTGTGGAACTACAAAGGAAGAAAATCTAACATTAGCAACACACCGTAAACGCGATTGCTGCTGGTTTAAAGGAAACACTCACGTTTGTGATAGCAAAAAATACACAAAACTGCATACTACAAATGCACAAGTCAGAAGGTTCTTTTCATGAGCTGGCCTGATCATTTCGTTCTTCGCCTGCCTGAATTGCTGAAAGCATCTTACACATCCTGCAGGTGGGTTTTAACCACCATACTAAAAAGTGTGTTTAACCACCAACGCGTGGAGAAATAAAGTAGTGCTTCTCCGTTGCTCCTGTTGGTTTTCTGCACATAAAAGGTGTTTGCACTAATTCAAGATATTTATCATCCAATAAATTGCAAGGTAAAAACCCCCAGCCACTCTGGGAAGTTGTTCGCAGTCAAGGCTTTTGGCTGCTTAAAAGGAGCTCTCGTCAGCGGCGATACTTAGCTTCCCATCACGGAGATGTTTACAGAGTGGGTTAGCTGTTTGAACTTGACCTGGGACAAAGCACTTGCCCTTTAAGGGAGTGTCAATGGGGTTTTCTGTAAGGCTCCCAGAAGGGCGGAGGTGGAACTCTTGTGCAAACCTCACCATCCATGGTGGAACTTGCCAGAGAACGGTACAGAGAGCAAACACCTAAAAAGGCTCCCAAAGGGATTGGACAAATAAGTGAAGATCAGGCTCAGTGCTGGCAAGAGGTGAGGTGATGCCGATGCAAACCCTGGCTCAGTAAGACACTGCATCGCCACCTGCTCGGAAGTTACTCCAGGGGAAGGCTCATTGTCCTCTCGATCTGTTTCTAACCATCTCCTACAAGACCAGACCTTTGGTGTGACTCTGTCGGACTGTTCTTGTAGACCAGTGTTTGCAAAGGCTCTGTGTCGAAGCAACGTGCGACTTCAGCAGTGGCTTGTAAAGCTCCAAGGGACCTGCAGCAGGCAGCAAGGAAAACAAAAAGTTATTTTTAGTGCATTTAAATTCACAATATAAGGATCTGAAGCTGAAATGTTGGGAGGCGATACACACACAGAAGGCGGATATAGATGTCATCGCTGTCATGGATTTAACCCTGCCACCACAGTCAACAGTAACACTAAACCACCGATAAAATCACAGAAACGCAGCAGCCTGGTGCCCAAAAGGGAACACATAGCACCTGAATGTCCTCACCCACCTCCTCAATCCAAAACTAACACCGCACCTTGCTCTGCAGAGCTCTTGTCAAAGCTAACGGCGGTCGGTCCCCCCGGTTGCCTCCCCTGGGCTGTAAATCTCCAGGGCCTGCATTTCCAGGGAAGGAGGATGTCTCGCTCCTGCTGAATGTTAACGAGTTTGAGCTCCTAACCCCCTCCGAGTTTGAAAACCTTGGTAACGTGCGTCTGTGCACACTCAGATCACACCTGACTCAGCAACCCTGACAGAATAGAGCCTTTGATCGAGGCTAACGCGGCTGATGGAGCCAGGCTGGCTCTGAGGAGTTTTCTCCTTGGGAAGAGAAGGGGCAGGACGGGGTTTCAGGAGCACAAAATATTCTGTCCCAGCAGTTTCAGGAATGGAAGGAGCCCCCTCTGTATGCAGACGAGACTTTCTACTTCACATATTTTTAGCATACCGAGTAGCAAGAAACATAAAGGAAAACCGAGAGCGACCCATCTGCTCCGAACCAGTTTGTTTCCCGGGGCATTCGGCTTGTTTGCTATTCGGTACGCACGCAAACCTGGAAGTTGCCGATGCTTTCAGAACCAAAGTTTGGGTCACAGATTGGCAGTAGAGTTTTTTATAAAAGAGAAGTTTAAATGTTGAAGGTCGCGCGTATCACTCTACCCAGCTGTACCACCCTGAGCCCATGTCTGGGGGGTGAGAGAAGGACCATCCGCAGCCGGCAATGAGTAGGGGCCCTCTCTGGTCAGCAGCATCCCGCGCTGGCCAGCTGAGCGGAGAGGGCAGAGACGGAGTGGCACAGAGATAAATTACTCTTTCCACATCGTGGGCAGCCCTGCCACCGCGGGGCAGCCGCAGGACAGCTGCTACCCGGGGGATGCCTGCTGGGCATATAAACGTGAGGGTGTCATGAGCTGCGTTTCCATCGGGTTTCAGACGCTTACATGTACGCGCAATTTAAAAAGAGAGCGAAAAATAAAATTAAAGAAATAGCAGAGATTAGCTCACCTTGCCCTGTCCTGCTTTGCTTTATATTAAGGATGTACAGGCTTCAGAGCTTACGCCTGCATCCATTGGCGTCAAGAACCCCTGGTCTGGTCTCTTGATGAGTTATGAAGTTCGTGTTCAGGTAATAACAGCTCAAGCTACTCTCTTCCCTACGACCATCCCGCAGTTCTGGGCACATTTCAGTATTCAGCAGTGTGTGTGTGTGCGCGCAAACAAGTTTGACACAAAAAGCGCTGCACGCTTTTATATAACCTCAGGAGGAGTCCAAGTTACGCTCTGGCCCTCCGAGTGATTTGGGATGAGAGCAGCGTTCATTTGCGGGGTTTATCTTTCTAAAACACAGTTTCAGATTAAGTACGGGCTTAGGAAGAGCTATTTGGTCACACATGAAAACAAACAGACTTGGAAAAGCTCTTCTTTTTATCTTCCAGTGGTAGTTTTCTGAGGGAAGTACAAGGTGGAAACAGGAAGCTATTGCCATCAGTAGCAGCTTGTGTTTACTGCTGTATTTTTTAATTATAACACATAAATATGGGGAAGGGGTGGTTACCTTATGCTCAGAGCAGAGGAGAAACGTGCCCTTTGCTCTGGCTTGTCTCCCGTTGTGAAGGCATCACCCGCTTGTGAAAATGCAGAGGAGGAGTGTGACGCAGGGCAGTCTGTGTACCTGGAGAGGCAAGGGAAGGAAAATAATTCCTGGACTGACGGTTGACCAACAATGCCTGGGACAAGAAATAACGCAGGAGAGCCTGGAAGCCTCGATGCAGTCTCATCTCTCTCGCAAGCTCTCTGCCAAGCCTCTCAGCACTGGATCCTGCGTTATCTCCAGGGAGTGCATCTAGCCCGGGGCACCTACAGTTAACATCTCGTCATGGTCTGGGTCCCTCGTGATGTTTCGGACCTTGGTAGCGTGAGCTGTTCAGATCAGTGCTTCAGGGCAGACAGCTGTGAAGCTTTTTCCTGGCTGTCTCTGTGCTTCGGTTTGTGTGTGCCTTCAACCAGCAGCACAGTTTGTCCCACAGAGCTGAGCTTGTGCGTTAATCCTGGAAGTAGCTGCTGGCAGCTCTGCAGCGGGAGGAAGACTCTGCAGTGTCTAACTGGCTGGCACCCTCTTCCAGGGCGTTTAAGCACAGGTAAAACGTGAAGCAGCCGGACTAAGTACACAGACCGTGAGAGGAGCGGTCGACCCCCATTTAGGGAAGCTAAACTGCCAGAAGCTGCAGTAGCTGAGACGGCCACAGGACTTCCAAGTTTATTCAGAAATCCTCAAACCTCCTAAAAGCATCACCCTATGATGACACTGGGTACTCTCTCCCACCTCGCACTTTGTGGATCCAGTGGCCCCTGCGGAAGGGTGTCCTGCTCTGAGGGGGTTTGATCCATGCCACTTTGCCTACAGACCACAACCTTCTAACCCCTCTGTCCCGTACGCCCTCCCCGCGCTGCTTAAGCAGCTATATGCACTCACAGAAGCAAGGGAAAGGGGAAAGACAGGGCAAAAGAAGCAGACTCGGTAGATGACGTACCGTGTGTGCTTCGAACAACACGAGCAGCTAAAACATACAGAATTTGGTGCTCAATCTGCGGAAAAGTTCTGCGCAAAATGAAATTCTGTAATACCCGTTATCTTAATTTTCAGCTCATAACCGCAGTAACAGCCACGATTTGTGGTGTTCTCTGGCAGTTCCTTACCAGTTGGGGCCCCTCCGGTAGAGGCGCAATCCAGCTTCATTTTACTGACCGTCAGACCTTAACAGCAGCTTAACCGGTGAGTTTGTTATTTGGTTTGTAAGGCTGTATTTTCTGCCATGTGTTCTCAATAACAAGGTTTTCCCGAGAACCTCGAATTTCCATTGCAAAGAAAACGTTGGCAATGCTTTTGGATATATGTGCTGTAACACGTAGCAGCGAGGCGTTAGATGGGCCATTTCCCAGCAATAACCGCGCAGTAACAGCTTAGCAGGAAGCTTTTGCTATCTGCAGGCTAGATTACCTGTATTTTAAATTGATAACAAGGGCCAGGCGGCTGTTATAAGGGCGGGATAGGAATTACAAGCATATGTTTCCAAGGCAATATTGGCCAGTGGCTGCTCAAGCATAAATTGCTTCCGATTACCACTTTTGATAGGAGGGACACGGTACAGTTTGTCCCCATGGGAATATAGCAGAGCGGGACACCTCTAGAATTACTCCTTGCACTATTTCCAGTGAAAAAAAGCAGTATTTACTGCATGGTGACACTTCTCATCGATACTGCGGTGGGTAACTGTGGGGTGGTGTTGACCAGGACTGGGACTCATCTCCCCTAGTGCTGGGTAGTGTTCCCATAGAGGGTGCGTGCTTAGCGTGGAAGGTACGACGAGGAAGTTCAGAGTCGGTATGAATATGGCCTACAGGATAGAAAAGGGAGGTGAGGCTTGGGAAAAAACCCGGGTTTCCTCAATGACCATCTCAAGTCCATGTCTCCAGCTGTGAAACAGGCAAGGTACGGACCTTCTGGAAATCGTTGTTAGGCTGCGAAGTAGAATGAGATTATTCCTGGGTTCCTGCTTGTTTCTAAAAGGACAAGACAGAAGCTGATTACAGTAGGGTTAAATTTTTACTAGCCGGGAGAGAGACTATAGGAAGGGAGATGGGGAGAGTGTTTGTCTTGCCTGAAGGAAGCTCTATCTAAAGACCCGCCGTGTTATGTCAGAACCAAAAAGACTTGTCTGTCCTACTGTTTCCACACAACCCAGGAGGCTGCTTTGCCTCTGTCCCATAGCACAGCGACTATGAATCTGTATTTTAAACCAGTTGCTCCAAGGACACGTTAGTAACCTGCTCGTTTCAAAAGTGTGCAGAGCAAAGCCGAGAGTTCACCTGGTTTGGCTGTTTCAGAGTGGTTCTGGTGCTGGCATCACCTCGGCACTTAGCAGTTTTCAAATTACTTTTACTACATCAAGAAGCACTCTTTCCAGGTACACAGCGTCTCTGAAAATCAAACATTTTTTTTTCTCTGTGTTCTCCTTTACTAATGCTTGAGCAGGCCACTGTGGGGTTGGAGGTGTATTCGCTGGTATTACCACCACAAGAAGGAACCTTCCCGTTCCACTCAGTGACAAAAAGAAGGATGCAGTATCCGGGGCCCGCTGAAACCGTTTGAGTTCCCTGGCTGGGTGTTACCCAGCTAAAGACCCTCAGCCATTACCACACGGGTTGACCTGTGAACCTCGGAGGACTGAGCCCCGTGGCTGTTCCACAGGGGTGCTAGGTTGCAGGAAAAATATTTACTGACTTTCTTCCTTATTCTACGGTATTTGTTTCCTCTAATTCTCTGCTACATAACTAGAGAAAGTCAATCTAATGATTAATCTCTCATGTTGGATTATGGTTTAGATTTCTTATCAGCTTCCATTGCGTAAGAATAGTCTGACTCACGGGAGAAGAACTGTTATCAAATGTGTGCTGCTTTGAAAGTTCTGGTGAAAGATAACAACTTATAAGGTTTTTCTACATCTGAAGCCGTTATAAGCCGTATCTTGCCCATGCCACACTTTCCTGAAAGGACAGAATCGTGTAGCTGGTGGGGCTTTGCTGACTTCAGAAGCCGAACTGCCTGGTACTGGTGCTGTTCCCAAACCGCAGCGGGATTCAGAAACCAGGTATTTCACCTACTGGGTACCACCTAATCCACATCTTGGATGCTTAACACCAGTTCTTTGCGCCCCTCTCAGCTGGACTGCAGAGGGAAATAGGGGTTTTGTGAAACGACCAACCTGCATTCAATGTTCTGGTGCACATCAGGAAGGACTTGAAGGTACTGTTTATGACATACGTTTGTGAGTGTTCATCGATCCTCTGCCAAAGAGGACACTGGCATCTAAGATCAGTCAGATATTGCCTTACAGTACAAGGCATCAGAACCAGAAGGAAGTTACTCACAAGATCCCAGTCTTTATTGCTGGGAGAACCCACGGACCAAAGCCTCGGGTTTCTTTTTTACTTGAAAATGTGAGGATTTTGTGCACATATACAGATTTTTCCTAGATCCATCTCTGACCAAGTCAGGATCAGCTGTACTCGACATGCAAAAGAGACCAGATGCTCCCAGAAACATTGAGTGCAGCTAGGAAATGATATTGAGGTACCACA
This sequence comes from Bucorvus abyssinicus, assembly GCA_009769605.1. Lineage (NCBI taxonomy): Eukaryota > Metazoa > Chordata > Aves > Bucerotiformes > Bucorvidae > Bucorvus > Bucorvus abyssinicus. The sequence goes on from CM020032.1 coordinate 37,785,070, forward strand.
AGTACATCTGATACAGACCTGGGGAGCACAGTTTAGAATTCTGACTATCAGGTAACACCCTTCCCTAATCAACAAGAGCACCTTTCCTTCTGCAAAAGCCCCTGGTGCTCATATGCCATTTTTGCTTTTTTAAAACAAACAAACAAAAATGGTTACCATATCACTTAGAAGCATTGGAAGTTTCTTTACATTTTTATATGTTTTGGTGTTATCTGGCAGTTCTAGATTGTTTGTTCTCCAGCTTTGGCTTCCTATTCTCACAAAAGAAAAGGAAATTCCTCAACCCTTGAAATTGTTCTCAATATTTGCAGAGCAAGTGTGTAAGCAAAACTGAAAAGGCTCGTTTGTGCCCTCACTGTCCAGGCTCCACTTCAGCAGTCTCATTTAACACACACGGCACTATATAAGGGGCACTTGTGAAATGGAAGAGCAGTTCGCGCTTTGAAGCAGCAGGGTAAGTTGAATTCCCTTTTAATAAATCCCAGGGAACTTCAGACAGAAGGCAGACCTGTTCCTTTTCATTTCCAGGGTCATGTTTGCTTTTTTCAAATTGAATTTTCCTTTATTAGTGTTCTTCTGCTTATATTAACCCTTTTAGCAGAGGAGGAGATGCCCGAAGGACACCAGATTGTAATGACTGATGAAGGTCATTAAAAATGGATTAAAGCTGTTTTTTCATTTTGCTGTATAACCAATCAGGACTCCGATTCTGCATCATAATCCGATTACAAGCTGGATGCAGCAGTCCACTCAAACGTAATTCCCTGAACGATCAGCACTGATGAGGAGTACCTGTCATAATTGCATTTCCTTATCTCAGGGGTGGAAGTATTCCTCGCTACCTAGGGTAGGGTTCTCTTAGAGACTTTAATAATCTGCTCTCCAAGTCATGGGCTCTTTTTGCTTTTTTAAAAAAAGCTTGTTCCCGTTTTAGTGTATCCATTTAATAAATGGTAATAGTAATAGATGTTTTTATTCTGCTTGGCATATGTGCTTTGAAACAAATACCTTGTTTTGACTGATAAACTCAAGTGTTCATAATCTTGCAGCATTCAAGCCAACCAACATTTTATTCTCAACTGCAAGTGGAGCTGGACTTAGAACATATTATGTGTCGATTAAAATAGTCTTGTCAGTTCTGGAAGTTTTTAAGAGAGCGTAGAAGGCGATGCCCACTAATGCGGGCCAAAAGCAGAGCGAAGTCATGGGTATGAAGTTGCATGTTTTGTACGCCTTAACCCATCAGGGTCATCTCATTAGAAAGGGATGCCGTTCCGGCATCTTGACCCCTTCTTCAGCTCTCATTATTTTAACAGCAGGATGCCAAGAACCCGTCGTCTATAGTTGCAGAGTGCTTTTGAGTCACGGTATCTCGACACTGAGATTACAACGCTACTTAATGTTATATCTGAAGGGATAAAGTAAGAGGAGCAGGCCTATTGCCAACCTGCAAAAACGCACTTTCGACAAACCTCCGACTCTTTCAAGCTTGTGGAGTTTAGTTGAAAGCAGGATAGGAATGTGCATTGAGCTGTAAGATTTTGCCTGTATTTAAAACACTATTGGTCTGCTCATTTCACATAAACGTGCTTAAATGCTTCTGTGCTTAAAGAGATTGCTGACCAGCTCTGAACCACCCCGACCGCTGGACACAGGCTGTGCCTTTCAGGTGGGTCGTGTCTGCATCTGTCTTCCATTAACCAATGAGAGCCCTCACAGACAACTAATGGCTTAAATGCCATCAGCTACGTCTGAGGGATGAATAGGGAGGGGGGAAAAAAAGGAAAAAGTGACCCGTTATATGAAGCCAGAATCATCGCCTGACAAATAGGTGTGTTTTCTTACAGCTGGGCTGAGCAGCCATGCTGTCCCACCCATCCTCCGTGCTCGCAGCAGTAGCTGCTCTGCTGGTGACTTGCCATGCGGGGATTAAGTGTCAGCAAGTTCCTGGGCTCTCTGGTGCCCCTGAAGTAGATGGTCTGAGAGTACAGCCGTGCATACCGTGTAAGTATGCTGCCCTTTTCCCACCAAGTCCCTGGCTGAAGAGAGCAGCTCTTCCATCGGCTTTCCAAAGGAAAATGCTTCTTCCACAGCAGAAGCCTTTTCTTTTTTTGGAACTTTGCACTGCGTGATTTTCTTTCTGTGTAGGAATGTGTTCTCCAGGCCTGTTACCTAGGCTAAAGCACTATCAAAATGATTCATAGATGTAATTTCAGTTCGAGATTAAGTTCTATTTCATCTTGAAGGTCCTAGAACATGCATCAATTGGAAAGAGAATTATGCTTCTCTTTTTCAGGTTTCTATGGAACCCTGATAGCATCTCCTGAAGGAAATGATCTTCCTTACCCACAAGGTGAGAAAGGAGGAAAAGGGGGTAAGAAGAAAATGGTGTGGTGCCATAGGAACTGTTCCCTCCCCGAACGCTCCCTTGGGGCTGTTCACTAACAACTCTTAGAATGAAACCGATTCCACTTGGCAAAGCCGCCTTCACAAACGTGACAAACATAAGGCTTTAACCTAGAAAAAATAATTTTCTTCTGTGCAGAGGGGAGTTATCAGAGGGTTGGAGGGTTTGGTTTGTTTGCTTTAATATACATTAGCAATAGCATGGAAAACCACTGGGAAAACATTTATTTTATGGCAGATGATGTTAAAAACAAACACTGTGCCCTGGTTAGTTTTGGGAACTGCTGGGCTTTACCCCAGGACCTGTTCCTGTCAGCAGAGCCTAGGTCTGCTGGGCAGTATAACTTTTATTTTCCTCTGTGCAGGTCCAGCGGGTCCTCTGGACCCTAAACTCCGCGTGGGGTTTGCAGATTTGAAACACCGACTTTCCAGGCTTGAAGGCGGTAATTTTCCCCGTTTTAACTTTTTCAGCTCACAATCAGTTTTAAGCACAATAGGCAAAATTAATGCTCAAATCACGACTTGCAGGAAAGAAATCACACTTTAAAATAGTACTGCATCCCAAAGGTCCAATTTTCTCACCCAAAGCAGGGGACATTGGCATTCATTTTCCCCGGAGAAGCAGATTTCTCTCAGGAACACTAACGCTCATTTATTCCAATTTGATTTATTATAAAAATATGCCAGCTTAGGTTGCCCTTTCCACATGGATTCATGGGAACTCCTCAGCCCTGGACCACACCTCTGGCATTTCTATCTATCGACAGCCAGCTCGTTAAAGGTGGTAACTTGTTGTGTACTGAGAGGAATTCACAATAATTGTAATTTCTCTGTTGCACTTGCTCAAATTTGAAGCAAGGTGATCCTCTTTAGGAGTACACATGCTGTATTAGGGCTGGTAGCACATGTAGCAAATGTTAGTAGGGCACCCTTGTCTTGGAGAAGACAGTGACAGATGCTCACAAGCAGCACAGCAATATCCTTAGTGAACAACTAACGAACCGGTAAAATTACAGAGATCTTTATTCCTCTTCATTCTCATTATTGCCCTCTACTCCCTCCTCTGTTCCTCTTACTACTTCTATTTTTCTCTTCATCTCTTGATTTCTCTCTCTTTGCTTTTCTCGCCATAGGAGATTTAAAAAGCTAACTGGGTTTTTTCTTGCCATGTTCTAGTACTTGCTCTGATGGGGATGATAAGAAAAGCAGGACATAAAATATTTGCCAGCAACGGGAAGAATGTTGATTTTGCAGCTGCACTACAGTCCTGTGAAAGCGCTGGAGGAACTCTCGCAGCTCCCAGGAATGAGGAGGAGAATCAAGCTGTCTTGCAGTTTGTGAAGCAGTATAACCAATACACTTACTTGGGCATTAAAGAGAGTGAGACGGCAGGTCTGTTTAAGTATCTAGATGGCACCTCCGTGAATTACACCAATTGGTACTCAAATGAGCCTACGGGCAAAGGGACAGAAAAATGCGTCGAGATGTACACTGATGGGACCTGGAACGACAGAGTATGCACTGTGTATCGCCTCACAGTCTGTGAATTTTAAAGAACGGCCTTTCAGCCACCTCAGAGGATGGAGATAATGAAATATCCTCTGTCTGAGGTTCATGCTGCAGTTATTCTATGTCAGAAAATCTAAACCAAATCATGTTATAGGATTTTCTAACCTTAAGAAATTGCCAAATGTGGTAGGTGATTAACTTCATTAAAATGTGCTTAATCTGATGTGTTTGTGTCTTCTGGAGGGTTGGGAGTAGCTCAGCATTCATTTCTCATGGCAGATGGCCTCTGTGCACTGTGCCTTTATGAAGATTAGGGGATAACTCCTCTGCCCCAATTCATTCAGCATCCGCAGTGAACCCTTGTTTTATAAAAATGTTAACGGCACCAGTTACAATTCACTTTCTTAGTTTCAGAAGGTACCCTCTAGAAAACATGGGGATCAACATTGCATTGTAGGCACAGAAATAACACGTATGAAATTAACTAAAGATTGGATTGTGTTGCTAAAACACCCCCTTTCCTCCTAAAACTATGACTATTGTAATGGTAGAAGGCTGCCTCTACTTCTCCCAAACCACGGAACAACCACACATCATTTTAGAGTAGCAGGTAAGATTGGAAGTTCAAACGGAGTCGGAGCTCAGTAAGGTACCACAAGTAGCAAATCCTGCCACGCTTACCTTGCAGGAACATGGTCCTGGGCTCATCCGTTGCCATTTTCACACCAGCTAAGGTGGGGAAAAGAGAAGCACGTGAGTTTAAATACAGACATAAAGACTTTTACTTCATCTTCTCCTCCCTCGCATTTGGCTCTGTGCAGGGGGCGCCCACAGGAACCTGGACTGGATGCTGGGCAGTGTGGTCCCTTGGCTGCCCTGAGGAAGAGATGGGATCTGTTCACATGCCATACCCACTTTTATAATTTAATTAGGTGTTTTAACTTAGAAGTACTAATAGCGAATTTTGAGCATTCCAGAACCAATCCCCCACCCTCATTGATCCCTACCACACGTAAAGAAACGGACCTTCAATTACAGCAAATAAGTGTTTTTCTGAGGCTTCCTGATTTTTGTAGAAATTTGGTGAAAAACATCCAAGCCCCCTGGTTCTCAGGAAAACCGAGTTCAAATTCAACCTTGTGCGAATGTGGTAACTGGAGGATGCCACGCAGGCTGGCAGGGCTATAATTCACCTTCCATAAATTGTCACCAGTGCCTCCTTTATTTAGTTTTTTTTAAAAAGCCAAAAAGAAAGATAATTATGTTATTCCTCTGTTCTTTTCCAGAGGAAAGAACGTGTGTGGTGGAAAAACACCAGTACTTGCTGCTGCAATATCCTAGCAGTGCTGCAAATACAAAGTAGGGTAAAGATTAATCATATGTTTTACATTTATTTGCAGCTTTTCTTCAGAAAAACAATAAGTGCAAATAGGAGAAGAAATATTTGCCACCAGGCAATTTGTTGGCTGGTTTTGAAACCATACTGAGAAGTGGTAGAATGACTAATGGCCCTATTACAACTCTTATGAACCAGAGGAAAACAATGTTCTGGGGAGCATTGTGTAATGCTATAACAGCCGTGTTTGTCTGGACCTCAGCGAGTGTCGGATTGCAAGTGATTGTCATTATCAGACGTTGAAATGTGCTGTTATAAACTCCTATTAACCTACGCTTATACAAACATACCTGGCTTTAAAGCACAGTCAATACCGGATGTTTGGAAATGAGAACAGCGGGTTTGAAAAATACGCTTGGATGTGATTTGAAGCCCCTGTTGGGAAACTAGGGTTCGGCAGAATTTGGCTCAAGGATGATAAGCCACGGGCGATGCTGGGTGAAACTTTGCTTTTGAGGAGATACTGTCGTGCTTTCTATTTGTTAAAAACGCAAACTCTATTTCTTTCCGTGCCTTTCAGCTGAACTGCACCAAGTGACATACCAGCGGCATCTCGTGACCTCCACTTGGGTCCTCCACATAACTTAAGTCAGTGGAGCAAGATGGTGGTGGCATTTATGAGCACCGATCACACTGTCTACAGGTAAAATTAAGACTTTCTGCTCTAAAATGCTGCTCACAATTAAAGAAAAAATGAAAAAAGCCATGTTGCTATTTGCCATCCCAGGTGTCCATATCTTGCTGAATTCTTTGCTTCTTGTTTTCAAAACTCACCAAAACTCACCTCCTCAGAAGGGGAGACACTGGGTCTTGTGTGCTCTTCCTGATATTCCCAGGCATAAGGGAGATGCTGGGCGCGGTTGGACACTGATGCGGAAGGGAAAAGAAAATGCAGAAAGGTCAGGACAAGGTAGGATGGAAAAAGCAGAACAGCACAAAATCAGTTTAATCAGAAAATATAAGTGGGGTCGGGACCATTCAAACTGAGAGAATAAGAAAAGAGATTTCAAGGTTATCTGAGGTGTGACTAGCAGTATGAAGGAAAAAAAAAACCCAGCTTTCAGGAGGTTGTGTATACACAGGAAATGGTAACAAACAGGCTCGGGGGAGGAATGCACACCCACTTTCATAAACTGAAATTCAACTCTAGTGTCCACATTTCTCAGGGCAGCTCAGAAAGCAGAGTTGACCAGTGTTGACATTTGTCCTTAGCCTGTATTGACCTACCTGCACCGTGTGAAACACAACCCACCCTCAGAATATCCTCCGTTTGCTTCACTAGCACTGAAATTATGAAACCTCTTAATTGCAGATGTGGAAACGCAGAAGAAAAGTTGACTCAATAGTCAAAAATGGTTTGTCCTTTGTCAGCTCTGTGCCCTTGAACCCTGCTGAGCGTCTGTGATATGCGGCTCACAGCAAGGTCAGAAAATACTGTACAAGTTATGGTAGTTATTCAGAATACTCTATTTTGCAATCATAAACAAGCACAGTAGAAGTGTACGTATTTCTAAAGAACTGTTTTAGCTCGTTCCATCTTATCAGTACGCTGATGGAAATCAAGAGGAGTTAAGAGTTTTTCAGCTCTACATCAGGCCTTCTCAGGAGTCTACCACACAAGAAACCTTTTGTCTCCCGCCAGGTTTCCCGGGCCATCCGTCAGCGTGTGAAACTCTCTAACGGAGGCCAAGCCTTGTCCTCTTCTCACTCTCGCCCAACCTGCGGTTTCTTCCAGATGCGGCTGAAGTGCAAAAGCTGTTCTCACCACGGATGCAGAGGCCCGGGCTCTGCCAGCGACCTTTTCTAGGGCTCATCTGACCCCAGGTAATGGCTTGGCTTAGGTTCTCCCTTTGTTTTTTTCCCTCAGAATGATAAGAGAACCTCAGCCAAAAGACTGTTGAAAGCATTACTTCAAACACTCAAAAGCTATGAAACCTGGAATTTAACAAGAAACTTGGAACAAAGGTTACTCCTGCAAATTCACATCAGCCTCTTCTCTCGGGGTACACAGGGCTGGGTACCGCCTGTTGATTTTTCACAGGACCGGAGCCTTTTCCAGGGCACTCGATAAACAACGCTGCAGGAATTACTCAGGCTTCCGTGGGTACACCACCAATGACAAAGGCTCTACACTGAGGTTATGTATGAAAGTGCGGGGTAGAGGAGCAGGGTGCCCGTGGAGGTGGTCTGGGCTTGCTTAGACCCAGCAGCATCTTAGGCTGGTGTGGGTATCGCTCAGGCTGCCCATCTGGTCTCAAAGCACCTATTCCTCAACTAACTCAGCTCTTCGCCGTGCTGCAACACCAGGTTTTTGCCTGGCACCACCGGGATGATGTAGCCACGTCTGACCCGTTTGACTGAAGGGTCATTGTTCTGCTGGATAAAACTGTTGTTGTTTATGATATATAAACTTGCCCAGGAGTATTCTGGAAGTTATGTCTGTGGCCGTTACCTCTACACACGCTGCAGGTGAGCCGCTGTCTTTCGGCTTTGTTGCTACAACCACGAGGTTCTGTGTAGTCACAAGACCAGTAATTATCACTGCCAAGTCCCCAGTCTGTAATGAAAGTGATGGTGGTGTGTCCTGGTGCATAGTGTATTTCAGGTGAACTTGTTCTGGCTTCTCTTCAGTGACATTTGCAGTGGAACATTTACACAGCTGTTCTGTGGAAACCTGCGGTATTTCAAATACGTGTTGAGAAACTGCTTTGTTCTGCTCCAGGGCTGGGTTCTTTAAAAGGTGTGGAAGCTTTTCTACGAATCAAGAAAGCACCCTCAAATATTTTCCTTGCATTTTAAGTATATTTATCCCCTGAAGAAACAACCCCCCTATCACTTCAGTTAAAGTTCATTGTATTTCTACCCATATGTAATCTATATCATATTGCATGCTCTTTGTATTCCCTGTAGCTAACAAGACAAATCTCGAGTTACATGCCCTATAAATTAGACCATTTCCGAGTCCATCTTATTTCATTTTGGAGCTGCTAGGTAAGTTGAACATTTTTAAATAGGTTTCCATTTAAATTACGTTGAATCCTATTAAACTGTATCACAACCCTTTCCATTTCAGGGTTGTTTATTTATTTACTTATTTAAACTGTCACCAACTTTTACAGAGGATCTCCCCTGAGGTGAAGAGACTTTAAAGAGAGATGCCATAATGGAAGAATAAGCCTTCACAATTGTTTCGCTCTTAAACCAATCGATAAAGACAGCGTGTCCCGGTTTATCTCAGCCTGCCTTCCTCTTGCTAAAGCGGAGATGGATCTGTAGCTTTTAGACAGGGAAAAGGACATATAATGGTACCTGCTGAACAAAAAGGAGCTTCGACGGGAATGGTTTGGGGGTTTTGCTCTGTAGACGGGCAGGCTGAGTCTTGTGGGAAACCCTAACCCAAATTTGAAATAACCTAACTTTGCAACTACACCCATGACGTTCCTGTCACTGAGGGCAAAGTTTAAGGTACGTGAAACTTTTAACCTAGACAGCAAAATTCTGAAACTTTGCTTTTTTCTTTAATGCAGGACTCTACCCTGGAGCGTGAAACTGTCTGTTTGGGTGTTAAGTCATGCTGTCTCCACAGCTGTTCCACAAAATCTTAGGAGTAGCCTTTTTCCTGCTCCCATGCTGTGTTCAAGGGAAACCTGCAGGAAATTCCCTGCCCAGTTTCTCACGCTTGCCTCAAGAGAAGGTATATGGAGGAGTTGTGCCAGGTACAGGCAGTTACCGTCTCCGTTTTTATCTAGATGTGCCCTGGTGTTCTATCTTTATGCTTTGTAAACTCGGTGCTATCTCGTATAATCTGGTGGGGGTTCTGCTTGACGGAGAACAAACAGATCTTTATTAATTCCCTGTATGAGGTAAGATGCTCAAACCTCTCCCACTTAATGATGCAACGGTTCAGTTCACAGAGAAAAGGAGGTCATTTCCCGTAATGCGGGGCACAAGAAACTTGTTGTCAGGCGTTAGGTTGGAGCTGCAAGCAAGTGCTGGAACAGCCTGAAGGATTCTGTGGACAATCCCTAGACCCAGCTAAAAACCAACTAACCCTCCTGCACAGGTGCCAGGGTTTGGCCTGGACTGGCTCAGTCACTTGTGGGTGAAGACCACCCAGCTCACTCACTCAAGTTTTCCATAGACATCCCCGTTCCGCAGGTACTTTCCAGGAATGTCATCCCTGTCCTTACAAAGATCCATGTGTGAGAAGGTCCCCTCTTTAAAACACAGCAGTAAACTAAACCCAGGTCAAACAGGCGTTTTAAAAGCTGATATTCATTTCACGTGGTTACCTCTGCTGTATCGGGAAAGCCGAGACTCAAACTGTAACACTTGTTTCGTTTATAGTTTCCGAACTGCTGGATGATAATGAAATAGAAGACATGGTCCGTCAGTTAGACCATCGGATTTCCAGGCTTGAAGAAGGTAATTTATCTGCTTTTACTTTTGCTGTCACTGGATTAGTGGGCATAAATAAGACGAGCAACGGAATTGCTTCTTAGGAAAAAGGCAGAATTTTCTGCGGTTTTCTTGTGTTCCATTTGCACCTTGTTCACTGGTGGAGAGGAGAGTGATAACTCTCAAATGGGGAAGAGGGGGATTAGTTTTTCGTAACTAGCTCTGGAATACGGGCTCCAAGTCAGGAATGGAGCAGGTTAAAATCCCTGCCCGTGCACAAGTGCCCCCCGTGGGCACCTCGTGCTCCTCACAGACAAACAAGCTGCACGCTAAAAACATACCAAACCAATCACAGCCAGGTCACACCTGAGGCCCTACTCACTCCAGGAATGACATACACCCTTGTATGCTGCAAACCACCTCACAGAGGTTGTATAGTCTCAAAGGAAATAATAATATACTTTTTCCAAATGTAGAATTTCTCATTTTCTTCCCTTCTTCTCCACCTCTTTAGGCTTCTCCTATTTCATTGTCGGCATATTTATGTGTTTCCACCCTTTTTTTCCCTTCCCCTCATCTTTTTGAATTTCTTCTGCCTGTGGGGGTTGTCTTTTTTCTTTTCTTTTTTTATTTTTGATTTCAAGTTTTCCTCTCCTATATCTTTTACTGGGTTTAATCCAAAGATATGGAGGAAAATAGCAGGAATTACAATTGGCAGCAAAGTGTCCACAAAACAAGGCATGAAGGATTAATAGCTTTCACCTCATCTTGCAGTTTTCCACTTGCAAAATGTGATAAAGGCATCTGGAGGAAAAATATTTGCCACCAGTGGGAAAACAGCTGATTTCCAAACCACCCTGAAAACATGCAAAAAGGCTGGAGGGTCTATTGCCGCTCCAAGGAATGCGAGCGAGAACAATGCCATTCTGCACTTTGTGAAAGCCTTTAAAACCTACGCCTACCTGGGGATAAGGGAGTCTCTAATTCCAACAAAATTCCAGTTCCTGGATGGTACACCGCTGAGCTACACTCACTGGTATTTAGGTCAGCCTGCTGGCAGAGGGGAAGAGGAATGCGTGGAGATGTACACCGATGGCACCTGGAATGACAGAAGGTGCAACCAGAAACGCCTTATTGTCTGCCAGTTTTAGGGCTCCTCTCGGCTGCTTTCCGGCCATCTCCCTGGAACACGCTTGCCTGTCCCTCTTCTCTCCCTTCGTAGCTCGTGAACCCCCGTAATGCAGCATGAAAAACAAAACTCACTCTTTCTCAGCCTGATTTGTCTTCTCAACAAATGCCAGCCATCAAGAGGCAATTGCTTCTAAAGAAAGCAGCTGCCGTTTTGTCTGCTCTGTTATCCGTTGCCCAGTGAGTTTCTCCATACCCTTGCCCCTGGGTTCTACTGCTCTCCTAGCCCGCTGGTTTATTACAGGAGCAAAAAGCAGACTTCTTGGGCACATACCTAAAGTGACTTGCAGCCACAAGATCTTCCAGCACCCCTTTACCCGCAAACCTCTAATTTGTGTGTATTTTGATGCCTTGCAGTAAGTCTCCCTCACCAAACCTCCCCGTACAGACACTCCTGCTACCACTGCCCTTGCTCAGCCTGCGTGTCTTTGGCCATCTTCACCCATAGCAGATCCCCTGAAAAAGAAATGAGCAGTGACGCAGAGCTACGAGCACGAGGGGGGCTTGCCCGCCATCCATTTCTCATGGGAAAGCTTTAGAGTCAGCACATCTTTAACCTTCATACAAGTGGAAAGCGGTGGCCAGAAGCCACCTGTCCTGAGCCCCTCCAGCAACCCTATTTCCCTGACCCACAGGGACAGAAGCACAAGAAGCCCAAGGCCCCATGACATGTGGGATGTGTGCGGAGGAAAAAACCACACAGGAGCCACAGGAGTTAGTGCCCACATGGCTTAGGGAGGTCAGGAGAGCCATGACAAAGCCAATTTTTTTAAGCTAGATGGTAGAGAGATTGAGATACAGCTACTTTGTGGGCACCACAGAGCTGCTTGGCAAACTGCCCTTGGGCTTCCCATGGGGCAAAGCTTGGTGGATGCCCACGTTTCTAGAGCATCCTATACTCTGCACTCGTTGCAGACGCTGCTCAGAACCTGCACCCTCTAGCTCAAGCTGAAGGATTAAGACACAACTTTCTGAACAACTTCCTGAACAACTTCCTTACTGGAAGACTTCAGCAGTCTCCTGCTGAAGCCGAGTATTCCAGGGTTTGATCTACAACTGTGCAGTGTAACAAACAGGCACATCCAGAGATGTCTATGATTTTTTTTTTCCCCTTCCACTGGGGCAGTTGACTTCAACACAGCTTAAACAATGAAGGTTCTGTATAAGCTTCGTGACAAGTGCAAAGGCTGGTGGAGCATCTGGACATGCCTCCAAGCCCAACGCCTGGCTGTCAGTCACACTCACACGCACTTTGTTAGTTGTGGCTTGGTCATGGAGAGCTGAGCGAGGAAACAACCAGCTCTAGAGTCAGGCCAGCTCCTCTGACCTCTGTGACAGGGAGACAGAACAGCCAAAGTCTGAAGGTAACTGGGGAGGGAAGGCGAGCTCACGGCTGGTGTGAATGCAGGGGCCAGCGAAGGGGCTGCCTGCAGCCTCGTAGCCAAGCGCATCGCTGTAATTCCAGAGCAGCAACTGGCCATGCACGACATTCCTGCACCAGCTTACATGCAATTACTCACATATTTAGAGTACACGTTCCCACCACCTGCTCTGTGACAAGGCAGGGATCTTCCTGGCCTCCCTTCAGCCCTCTCCTTGATGTCATGGCCTGTGAACCGTTCTTGCTGTTGTTCTCTGCCAAACCACACAATTATCTTACAGGTATTTAGTTAGGGTGGTTAAGGCAACAGGGCGCATGTCAAACCAAGACACGTCTCTGCTTGAACAATTTGGTACCTGCAGGTGGTCACCCTCACAGCTTACTTATTATTCACTCCAGCAACGTTCAAATCCTTACTCACAATAATACATACTGAGCAGGACCACGTTTCCCTGTTCCAGGAGCTGTAAAGTTATCCCAATATATGCAAAAGGGCACAAACTTTTGAGGGCCCAGATCTCAGGTTATCCAGTGCATCCATTTGGCACATAAGGAGATCTACAAGCTGTCAACTAAGGCCCTGTTTCTGGGCAGCGTAGCCAGAACATGAACTACTGAATGCTCCATCATGTGTGAGGTCTGGGTAGACTGTAATGTTGCTATGCTACACACCTGAAGCAGGTATGTAGAGGGCACATGAGGACTCAGGAGTCCACAGGCACTGTTTCACTTTCAGGACTCTGTTCTTCCAATGTTTTACACCTCACCAGTATCAACCTGCACCCATCAGCTCATCCACCCACAGCCTTCAGCCTTACGTGACTCCTGTTGTGAAACTAACCCTGCCACAAGCACGAGGAAACAGGAGCATGGGCATCACCTCACGGAATCTCAGAATCATCCTATGGTAGTTTTCCACTCGTTGTATACCAATACAGTTTAGGAAGGTTACAATGATTAACATCAGCCTGAGAATGAAGTTCCTCCCAATAAATGTTCAGAAAATTGGTTTGAATTCTATAAAAATATCCATCATGTGAAAAATTATTCTTAACAGCTGTTAATTTCTGTGAAAATATCCTAGTTCCTATTTTCTGTGTTTTGTAAGACTTTAAGGTGACTTTGAGGGCTAAAGGGACATGCTTGAAGGCTGAGCTTTGGTTCAGTAGGTGCAAACATACACTCTTTCAAGCCAGACAGTTGCACAGACTTCATTGTCCCCACCCTGGGGCTTTTAACCCAGGCTGTGGTTCTGGCCGTCACGCCAGCTCTACAGCAGCGTGGAGCAAAGCCAGAGCTGGCTTAGCAAAGCCTCCAGAAAGGTTTCTGTGTGCTTTTATTCCCTATATAGATACTGCAGCAGCCTGAGCATAGCTGTGATTTTTCACATATTTGAAGCTAAGCTTGAAAGGAGCAAGTGGGCTGTTAACAGACATAGTTGGAAGAGAGTTGGGTGTATGAACCCCTTGGATCTGCAGTAACCTCAGGGGTTCTCAGTGCTTCATGCTCTGAAGGCTGCATATGCTTCTCATTAAATAACTCACATTCTGACTGGTTTATTATGACATTATTCACTTCTGAGTAAATAAGATGATTTACAAGGAAAGCCCAAGTGGTTTCTTGGCAAGAAAAGGCCCATCATTTTTCACTAAAGCAGCCTGTGCATGGGTGAACAGCCAGCTATTGTTCTGCTGATCCTGAGCAAACCATGGTCAAGGCAGAATGGCTTCACCCTCTCTTTGGAAAGGATTGTGCCACTTTAAGAACACCAAGTGGGAGGTGATACAGGCACCACTGTACAAACAAAACCTGAGCGGGCTGCTGCGCTCACCTGAGCCTCGCAGAGCTGAGGGGACGCTGCCCTCACCCTCCCTGGTTGGTCTGGCAGGTTGAACACCTTCTCCAGCACGAGTTCTTACTGCCTGACAGCAGTGGATGAACACCCAGAGCGACTCGATTTATCTGCAAGACACCTTGAGGGCGTTGAGAAGGTAAGAGTGACGGAAAGAGCTGCGTGCCTACAGGACCACACAAGCTTTAGAGAAGCCAGAACTTATTCCAGGGAGTCAGGTTGAGAACGATGAAAACATTCAGCTCAAATTCAGCCGGCTGCTGGCCTTTCTGCACAAATAAGGGGATAGCTAAATTATTGCTCATTTGGTTCAGAGACCCAGCAGGAAAGGGAATGACGGTGAAATAGAGCGTTGCTATTCAAGTAACTGATTTTAAATCCATTACTATCAAAACAGTTTGCTAAATGGTTACAGAGTTATGTCTGCAAGTGCACTGCATGAGGCAACCCTGTATTTTCCTTTTAAGTTAGTTGAAGTCCTTCAGCTTGTGTAGGTCTATTCAGAAGTGTTTAATATTTCAGAACAGGAAATGTCTATTTGACTCTCGGATTTATATAAGCCCTCTCTGCAACACATTCAAGAGTCAGAAAACTCACAGACATATGCCAGGACCTCCAAGGTAACACATAAAGATGATGATTATTATCAAGATGAATATTATCATTATTAGATGACACACAAAAATCAGTTGAGGTGATCAGAAAAAAAAGTGATTTATGCTGACATTAAATAACAGGACACAATTTTAACTTTCATAGTAGTCACTGCTTGCTTTGGAAGTGGGGTGAAACACCCAAACTTCACACGGCTTTTAAAATTCTTTAAGCTGGATTTGCATCCTGCAGTGACTTTACTGACAGGAAGCTGAGTATACACGGGTTTCACTTCAAAGCAAGCAGACCACACTACAGCGTGCTTATAAGGGCTGGAATCCCTTAAAAAATGAATAGTGAAGTGTTTGTGATTAGCACTTTATGCGGTTGTTACTTGAGGAGATTTATAACACAAGCAAGTTCAGTGATATTTCCGAATCCGAGCATTTCATAACAGTTTTAGTTTGAAAGGTCTGGTGCTCTAGGAACCACAGCAGCATTACTAGATCTTTCTGGGGTTTTACATCACTGAAGCACAGCCTCTTCTCTAAGGTACTAAACCTGTGAGTTAGATTTCTGATTTTTATGGGAGTATTAAGCGACACTTTTAACTTGCAGCGTAGTTACCTCCTAATTTCGAGTCAATGACTGTGCAAAGACATCCAGGTCTCAGAACTTTGTGCGTTCCTCCCGTTTTCTCCCTCTGGTGATAACGTGCACAGAAGTGGTGGAGGAATTCGCCGTCCTGCAGCTGCACGCTGTGGCCGCTGCTGCAGTCATGACCTTGTCTGAACACTAGCCTAGAGGTGTGTACTTATCTGTAAACGTTAATAGGGAGTCGGCAGTTGGTTTTCGGTTGTGTTCCCCACTTGAAGGCTAAGGATTTAAGTCACTGAGCGGAACAGAAGCAGGACGAGTCCGTTGCCGTGCCTGGTTTGGCCCTTTTGACTTGTTCTTCCATCAAAATGAGTCCATGCCTGGGAGAAGAGCGTTCGCACCTCTGCCAGACGGGGTGGGCCCTGCAGCTCCAGCTGTGCTCTGTGGCTGACTGCTGCCTTAATGCCACCAGCCACTTTCTTCGGTGGAGGAAGAGTTTTTCTCTCCCCTCCTCCTCCCCGCCCCTGCCACGGTGGAACGGGGAAGAGGCTCCAAAAAGAGCGATTACTTGAGAAGACAAGTGGCGGACACCGGAGCCCTGCTGCCGACAGCAGCAGGCCGCCCTCCCTGCAGCCGGGACGGGGTACCTGACCCCGCGGAGAGCCAGGCGCGGCGCTGGCCGGGCCTGTCCTACCGAGAGCATCGCGGGTAGAAACCCGGGCCGTCGCCGGGAGTCTGGAGTGACACCAGACACGCAAGGCTCGGCGCAGCCCAACATCACAGACGAATTCCCCCCGCGGGACATTCCTCCGGGGTCTAATTTCCTTGATGTGTGTCTGAACGCCGAGCCGGGCAGGCAGGGCCAGCCCCGGCCTGTTCGCGCTCGCTTCACAGCCCCTGAGCAGCTGCTCAGGGACTGAGGACCAGGAAAGGCAAACCCTCCTTGTTCGCCTCCAGCTGAGCGAGGCTTTTGCTCCCAAGCGATTTTCTCCATTGCCACGAAGTGCTGCAGCTACTGATCAGAACACCCCGGTAGAACCGGGCGCGGAGCAGGACAGATTCGATGAGCCGGGGAGGCCGCTGCCTCCCACCAGCATCCCTCGCCGAGAGGAGCTGCCCGGACCGACCGCGCTCGGAACCCGGCGGGAACGCTGCGGCTGCCCTGGGACCGGGAGAGGCCTGCGCGGAGAGAGCTCCCGCCAGCGGCAGCTCTCGCGAGAGCTGATGGGGGGGGAACGACGAGAGGAGCGCGTTGCCGGGGTAACGGCGTCCGCGCCCGGAGCTATAAAAGACGCCCCTAGGGAGCGCGCGACCCGGGTGGGCAAACAGGGCGCGGCGACGAGGTTTGCGCGTCGGGCGGGCGCTGCAGCGCTGCCTGCTCGGGCCGGTGGGACATGGTGTCCCTCGGCAGAGACCCACGCCTCCCTGAGAGCTGCACCCGCCGGGGCAGACAGAGCTCCAAAGCAGACAGCCAGGCGGCAGGGCCTGCTGGCCCGCCGTGCCGGCGGCACAGGGCGGCAGTGGTGAGCGCCCCTGTGGAGGTGCGCCCAGGGAGAGGAACTCTTCCGCCCGGTGGCTGAGCTCCGCGAGGAGGTGGGCAGGCTGAGGAGCATCAGGGAGTGCGAGAGGGAGATGAACCGTCCCTCCTTCCCCGGGACAGGCCCAGCCACTAAGGAACTGTGTGACGCTGCGGACTGCCTGTGCCACCTCCACGGGGTGAACATAACCACCAGAAGGACGGGGGCAATGCCAACAAGCTCCTGCCCGATGCAGCGGGCGTGCTGCCTCAGCAAGGCCCCCGCCTTCCCAGGTGCCCTTAAGTAACAGCTAGGAGGCCCTGCAAGGTGAGCCAACAAATTATGAGAAAGAAGACTCATCAGGAGTGGGAGCATCGACGAGGGTAAGTCAGTCAAAGCCCAGCTTAAAAACCCACACCAACAAAGAAAAAACACCGGGTTGTTGTCACAGGTGACTCCCTTCTGAAGGGAACAGAAGGCCCAGTGCGCAGACCTGACCCACTGCACGGGGAGGTCTGCTGCCTGCCTGGGGTCTGCGTTAAAGGTGTGGTGAGGGAGCTTCCCACTCTTGGACAACCCACAGATTACTACCCCTTACTGACTTTTCAGTTAGGCAGTGATGAAATTCTCCAAACAAGAAGCCTGAGGGCAATCAAGAAAGATTTCAGGGCCCTCAGGCAACTGGTCAAGGGATCAGGATCTTCTCTATCCCTCTGTTTGTGAGGAATGATGAGAGAAGAAACAGACAGACCCACCAGGTCAATACCTGGCTCCAAGCCTGGTGTCATCAGCAGGACCTTGGGTTATTTGACTGCTGGTTGATTTATACCACACCAGGTTTGCTGGCATCTGACAGGGGACACCTGTCTTGGAAGGGCAAGAGGATCCTTGCACAGGAGTTTTCAGGGCTCATTGATAGGGCTTTAAACTAGATTAGAGGTGGGAAAGGGATAGTCTGGCTTGCTGGGACTAAGCCTAAGAGCTGCACACCAGTGTTAGTCAGACAGTGTGCCAGCAAGCTCCTTGGGTGTGCTGCACCAGAGGAGATTGAGGGCAGAGTGTCTGGTGGTAGGACAGCCACAATGGTCACTGGTGTGCCAGGAGTCAAGGCAGCGCCTGGGAGAAGTCAAGTGGGAGTTAGGCCTTCTCCCCCCAAAGTAAAGGTAAAGGGATCACTAGCCCGGTTGAAGTGCGTCTACACCAATACCTGCAGCATGGGCAACAAACAGAAAGAGCTGGAAGCCATTGTGTGAAAGGAAAGCTATGATATAGTTGCCATCATGGAGACACAGTGGGATGATATGCACAACTGGAGTGCTGCACTGGATAGTTACAAGCTCTTTAGGAGGGACAGGCCAGGCAGGAGAGGAGGGGGAGTGGCTCTGTATGTTAGGGAGGGGTTTGATTATCTAGAGATCAGCTAAGGTGATGAAAGGGTAGAATGCTTATGGATTAAAATCAGGGTAAGGCAACAGTGAGAGTCTGCTGTAGACCACCCAACCAGGAGGAAGATGTAGATGAAATATTCTACAAACAACTGGAGAAGTCTCAGGATCACAGCCACTTGTTCTTGTGGGTGACTTCGATTACCAGATATCTGCTGGAAATTCAATACAGCAGTGAGGAAACAGTCTAGGAGGTTCCCAGAGTGTGTGGAAGACAACTTCCTTACGCAGCTGGTGAGGGAAGCAACCAGGGAAGACTCCCTGCTGGACCTGTTGTTCACCAGCAGAGAAGGACTTGTGGATGATGTGAAGGTTGGAGGCTGTCTTGACATAGTGATCATTAGAGAATAGAGTTTTCAGTTCTAGAAGCCGTAGGGAGGGGTGTCAGTAGAACTGCCACCTTGGAATTCTGGAGAGCAGGCTTTAACTTTTTTAGGAGACTGTTTGACAGGGTCACTTGGGAGGCAGTACTGAAGAGCAAAAGGGTTCAGAAAGCCTGGACAATTCTCAAGATTTATGAAGGGCAGGTCCTGTTGACCAACCTGATCTTCTAAGACAAGGTGACCTGTTTAGTGGATGAAGTAAAAGCTGTGATGTTGTTCACCTGGACTTTAGTAAGGCCTTTGATACCATTTCTCATAACTTTCTTCTGCAGAAAGTGGCTGCCTATGGCCTGGATGTGTGTACACTTCACTGGATCAAAAACTGGCTGAATGGCTGGGCCCAGAGAGTGGTGGGGAATGGAGTTAAATCCAGCTGGTGGCCAGTCACCAGTGGTGTTCCTCAGGGCTCAATCTTGGGGCCTGTCCTCTTCAATATCTTTATCAATGATCTGGATGAGGGGATTGAGTGCACCCTCAGTCAGTTTGCAGATGACACCAAGTTGGGAGGTAGTGTTGATCTGCGTGAAAGTCGGGAAGGCTCCACAGAGGGATCTGGCCAGGCTGGATTGATGGGCTGAGGCCAATTGTATGAAATTCACAAGACTGAGTGCTGGGTCCTGCACTTGGGCCACAACAACCTCCTGCAGTGTTACAGGCTTGGGGAAGAGTGGCTAGAAAGCTGCCCAGCAGAAAAGGACCTGGGGGGTTGATTGACAGCCAATTGAATATGAGCCAGCAGTGTGCCCAGGTGGCCAAGAAGGCTGATGACATCCTGGCTTGTATCAGCAATAGTGTGGCCAGCAGGAGGAGGGAGGTGTTTGTCCCCCTGTAGTTGGCACTGGTGAGGCCACACCTTGAGTACTGTGTCCAGTTTTGGGCCTGTCACTTCAAGAAGGACGTGAGGTGTTGGATTGGGTTCAGAGAAGGGCAACAGAATAGTGAAGGGTTTAGAGAACTTCTCTTATGAGGATCAACTGAGGGAGCTGGGATTGTTTAGTCTGGAGAAGAGAAGGCTCGGGGAGACCTTATCGCTCTCTACAACTACCTGAAGGAGGTTGTAGCGAGATGAGGGTTGGTCTCTTCTCCCATGTTACAAATGACAGGACGAGAGGGAATGGCCTTGAGTCAAGGAAACAGGTTGGTTATCAGGAAGAATTTCTTTACACAGAGGGTCATTAAGCACTGGAACAGGCTGCCAGGGAGGTGGTGGAGTCCCCATCCCTGGAGGGGTTTAACAGACGTGTGGGTGGGATGCTGAGGGACATGGTTTAGGGACGCTGGCAGTGCAGGGGGAACAGTTGGACTCGATGATCATAAAGGTCTCTTCCAACCAGATGATTCTGTGATCTCACTGGGGAACCCTCTCATGTTACAATGATCCCTAGAAGCTTTGGAGGGCTGTCTTAAAGCTTTACACTGCTTCTGCACACTGCAATAAGCCTTTTTTGTATGACAGTATTGCTACCTTCAGCATTTGGCCTCGGGGTAGATACATCTGGGTTTTTGTAAGGTTTTCTCTACTGTTCTCCAAAATCAAAATATATTAATGAATAACTTGGAGGGAAAAGGAATGCAAGATTAGCAGAGAAAAATAGCTGACTTTTAACATAGTTTCACGACAGCTAGAATCAAAGATAGCCATCTGATAGAGCAATGCCTGTAGCTGGCAGGACAAGCACTCTACATCATTTCAGCTTGTGGGGAAAGATTGGGGTGGATTCCTTGCAGGGCAGAAGCCACAATGCAGCTGTCTTGGCTGGCCCACTGCCCGTCTGCCTCACTGGAAGAGAGCAGCCCATGCCAGAGTAAAGTGCTTCCTCTGCTCGTATGTGGTTTTGCTTTTTTCCTGGACAACAAAGCACGAGGCAGCTCCCTGCGCTCACACATCCCCTCTCCCACAGCTGCCTCCCCAGGTTGCGAACAGCCCCACACTTACCTTCATCCACCAACCAGCGGGGAAGAGAAAAATCAGGAGTGCCACAAGAAGGGCTGGAATCTCCCATCGCCCAACGAGCTCCAGAGCACAGCCCACATCAATCAGTGCTGCAGGTCCCAGCAGAGGGAAGAACAACCAAACCAAGCAGCTATTCCGTAGCTCGGGTTCGAAACAGCACGGCTGGCTGCAGGGAACAAACCTGGTGGCAGCATTCCAGCACCAGCGACCTCCTGCCACAGGTATGTGGCTTAGCTGGCAAGGAGGCAGCAGCCGTGAGCTCTGAACTAGGAAGCTTCCACCCATGTCCTCCATTCAAGACTTTGCAAGGCTTGACATTAATCTAGTGTAAAAATTGACACAACCTTGTGAGAGCTGAGGATTTTGTAAGGTCTGGCAAGGCAGGCACTGAAACAGGAGAGAGAAACATTTTCTACTGTCCAAAGCCTCTGCCTCTCAAAGTAGCTGAGCTGGTGTCTCAATAGCAAGAGGAGAAGGTAAATGTGCAAGAAAGGTTGGCACCACGAAGACTCTTGAGGGGAGAGAGAGAACAGCTTTTCCAGGGCCTGCAGCTGGGCAAAACAGGTTTATTCTTCAGGAGGAGTAAATTACAGCCAAAGGGGCTGACAGCCCTATGCTGGCTAAACCAAACACATCTCTGCACTCTTAATGCCTATTTGAGGAAGTAATGCAGCATTCTTTTTGCTTTACAGCTTCAGACTCTTGGCATGGAGGAAACGGTGGTGGAAACAATTCTGGCCCCGTGGCAAATACTGCTGGTCATTTTTGCTGCCGTGTTGGTCATGAGTTTCCTCATGTTTCTGCCCCCTGCTGCGGTGGTGATCTGGAGAATGAAGCGTGTGCCGCAGATCTCACTGCAAGGCTCGGTTGTGAGCCAGCCCCAGTACAAGCTGTAGCAGCACTGATCCCTTTAGAGGAAGCTCACGGTGATAACGTCTCTCTGGACCACTCTTGCTGCCTGGGACCCATCCAAAAGCGACTATATTCCCCGAACTAGCACCAGGAGAGCCTCCCTTTCTGTAGTTACGCTGCAAATATTGACCAAGCCTTTCGCCAAGCCGGCTGATGGTGGTGCAGGAGGACGTACATGCAGTACATGCTGGCGACGGTAGCGGCTATCCTGCTTCTAACGTGAAACCTAAAAAAACTCAACAGAGAATAGTGCAATAAATAAGCACCTTGTGCTTTTCTTTGGTCTAATCTGAAAATTTGCTGGCCTAAAATGTTTTTTGATTCTTCCTTCTGTGTGAACCTTCAGAACACAAAGCCCTGCCCATGCTGGGGTTAGAGCAGGAGCATGAGGGATGGCCCGATGCTCATATCCCAACTGGAAGGTATGCAGACATAGCGCAGCTATTGGCCTGAATTATGTTATGCAAATTACTATAGGAATAACTAAGTTTACTTAAGTTTTAAGTGATTAGTTTACTTCCATTTTAATTGTGTCCTATAGGCTTATTGCTTCGACTTCTCTTTCTCATGTATCAACAATAACTTGGATAGCAGGAATAGAACCAAAACTGCTCTATGCAGGTTCATGAAAACTCCAACACCCCAATCGATCTCCAGGTTAATATCAAATCCATGCCACATCAAATCAAAGCTTTCAGCCGAATTCTTCCACATTGTGGGTCGCTCATTAGCAGGATTTCGATGCACAGTGGGTGACTTTACAAGAGCATGGGTTTGATTTCTTCGTGAAATCCAGTACTGGGTTTCTTTCCTTTTGCTGTTTGGTTTGGAAACTGCTGCAGTAGCTTAATATAATCAGAGAAAATGATTTTAGCACCAGGGGAAAATGATACTGGAAAGTGCTCAGCACTTCAGATATTTAATTTGAGCATCAGCTGATAATTAATTGGCTGGAAAGAAAGACTGAAAGATATTGTGATTTCATTTGTCAGAGATATTGTTTGCCAGAAATAAGCAAACCCCCAGTGACTGAAAAAGTGCTGCATCTCTTTAAGATACAGTACTTTCTGTCTCCAACACAATGACTTAAGTTACTGCCTCATAGTTTATAAACAGCCAAAGCAAGCAACATCACCCCTGTGTTGGTGTAATTGTCTGCTATGCTTACAGTCATATGACTGTTGCTTCTGGGCCCAAAGCAACCATGGCTTTTTATGCTTTGATGACTGGGTTAGTGTGTAATTTTATGTATCATCTGAATCGTTTAACTGATAATGAGGTAAAGGTCAATGATACATCATGTACCATAAAACTACACTGTCTGTGTCTGAGAGGTTCCTGGGAACAGGGAAAAGGTGAAGAACAGAAAGGAGACACAAACAGATGGGCTGGCCTTGTCTTCAGATCCATGGCTTGTGTTTGCTCAACAGAAGAAGATTAAAACAACCTCCCAAGCACGGATTCCACTGAAAACCAAGCAAGCAGTAGCTAAGCTCTTTGTTTAGATTTCATAATAATTCACATGCACATCTGTGCTGCAGCTCCATGAATAAGCTGGATCACCAGGGCTAAGTTGCCTTTGGTCTTTACTTGCATGAGAGCCAGGTGGACAAGGGCCTGGGTTTTCTGCTCTTCGCACTCTGTGCCTTTGGCTTTCCAGAGCACACATGCACTTGGGGACTCACAGGGGAGTGTAAAAGAGGGAGAGCTCACAGAAGGACTGGGGATCAGAGCAGGACCAACTGAACAACTGCTTTTATATTTCATGAGAAGAATCAATGGCAAAAAAAATCTCTGGAATATTTGTTCTTCCTTTGAGCTGTTGCAAATTCAGATGTCCAGCTAAATTTTGCTAAATCTGGCGACAGCCAAACCTGTCCCAGTTTAGACCAGCTTTAGAATAGGATGAAGAGGGGGAAAAAGCAGTGAGGACAACTAGCCAGAAGCTGTGGAAATATTGGGCTACGACCAGCAGCAAGCTGCCCTGGCACTGCTATGCGGAGGCCAGAGCATCTCAGTAGGCTCAGCCCGAAGCCCTAGAGCTCTACTCTAAATACTGCCCATTCCCAACCCTGTTACAACCAGATTTTGTTTGTTTTCTACTTTCTCTCCAAAGCTAAGTCATAGCTTGCAGTAACCACAGCCCCGGCCTAAGGCAGACCCTGCAGTGTGTGTGTGCCGTGTATGCCCAGGGTGTGCAAGGAGTGTGAGCGCAAGAAGAACGTTGCAGCCCAGGATCCCGCAGGGTGGGCACAGCTGTCGCTAAAGCAAACCAAGGGACTTTCTTTCCAGAACCACCATGGGTTTGCTCCACTGGGACCGAACAGAGGAGACTGAAGCTGATCCCTGGCACACACACTAGAGAGCTTCTCATGCAGGTCCTTCAACACCCACCTCCTTCACCTTTTTGACGAGAGAAGACATATGATGCAATATCTGCTGGTTTAGGGCAATCCCAGTTCTCACATTTTGTGCTGGATCGAGATGTTTCCTGCCATTTTGCCTGATCACAGCAGGCATACCGGGTACTTTTTGACTTCTGACCCTTTTGAAGTGCATTGAGCTTACCTAAAGGTGTATCTTTCTGTGGGATGCCCCCAGGGTGATAAATACAGGAGAAACCTTTGAGTTGTCCCACCAACAAGCTGCAGTGCTCCACGTTCATGCAAAACACGGCACCTGGCAGAGCTGGTGGTATGTACAGCCTGGTTTAACCCCTGAGCAAGAATGCACATGAATAACAGAATTATACCCCCTACAGCCAGTAACCATTGTGACTCACATTGCTTTAATGGTCATCAGAGCAACAATAGTGATTAACTGGCAACTGTAAAAGCACCCAGAAGTATGGCCCTTCCCGTGAAGATGATCCCTGAAGAAGATGATTTCTGATAACAATTATTGTGTTTAATGACAGGATCCATAAATAACCTTAATGCTTATTTAATCCCAGCTAGAAAAAATCTAAGCCATAAAAGTGACGTTCTTTCTTTGCAGCACCTCTGCTATGAGCTATGTGATTAAGCTTAGCCTATAGATTTGTACCCAAGAGCCAAGAACAAATCGTGACTCTGATCTCTACCTAAATAAAAGCTGCGTGTTTCTTTGTCTCAGCAATGATTTCACTGCTCCTCTTCTCCTGCCAGAACACCCATGTCAACGTGCAGATGGTTGGTTGTCTGCGGCACAAGGTTTTAGGTGCTAGTAACCGCAGATGATGCAGTCAGCCTCCTCGTCGCGGTTGGAGCCGTCGATGCCATCGTTATGAAGCTCTTGGAGGAAGATCTCTAGCTGCTTTTTCTGAGTGTGATCGAAGGCTAATGTGTGCAGACAGGTGCTGTTGGTGGGGAAATAGGCAGACTTGGCTCCACTGATGGCTGTGTCAGAGGCTGGAAAAATCAAATACAACAAGGGAAAAAAAGAAAGGAGCTGAATTTCTTGGCTTAGATTGGTCCTGATCTTGAAACGAGCACCAGCATTGCCATTTTCCAGACTAAAGACTTCACCTTGGAATAGAAGTGCCTAGATGATTGCTTCTGAGAAATACTCACGGTTACACACAGCCAGTGTGTTTCCCCCAACAAACTGCGTTGTCCAGGAAAAGCCGGTGTTGTTGCCGCATACTTCATAGAGTCTGCTCCTTCGGGGGAACTGGAAGTCATAGCCCTTGGGAAACAAAGGTGGGGAAAAAACCGAACAAACGGTGTCTTAGGCTACATCATGGTAACCATAAGATGAAGAAACATTCAGTGAAGGTCAACACAAATGCTACAACCTCTCCCTGTCCTAAAGGAGGGGGGAAAAAAGGGATAACAAGGAAAATTACGTGTTACACAAGAAACCCGTGTCAATTCCTGAATGGAGGCAGCAATACAGCAGCAGTAAGCTGTGACTGTTACCTGGTTGCACATGGGCTTGCAGTACTGGGCTTTATCAATGGTGACACACACCAGCCCGCCGTTCCTGGGGGCTAGCGGGAGGGGGCACGGAGGCAGCTGCTTGCAGGACTTTTGAGTGGATTAAAAAGAAATAAAGAGATCCAGAAAACAACATATCAGTGTGTAAGTGAGTATAACAGTCTCCCCCTTCCCAAGCAAAGAACAGCCATACGCACTGACCTGGCTATGGGCGATAACTGCCCCCACTAGCTGTCAAAGTCAGCATTTTTCTTTGTTTAAAACTTTGGTTTTTTTCTTTTTGGCAACACCAAATTTCCCATCAGTTGTTACTGTGACACAAAGTCCCTGTCAGCCCCAGGTACACTTTAAAAGTGGCTCAAAGTGTCATTTGCATTCACAGCAATGACATTCAGTACTATTGTGGCTAAACTAGCCAAATATTCTTGGGAAAATATGGCCAACACCTGAGATGTCTTTTATCTTATTTTTTTCCTCCTCAAGGAATGCAGACACTTGGCTCACTCTGACTGTAGGTAAAAAGAAATGTTTCAGTGCTTCTCCACTGCCACTTTGTTCACCACCACCCAGCAAAGCGGAGCAACGCTCAGGAGGGGCCTCACATTTCTCTTGAGCAGAATGCAGGAGATCAAGGATTTCTTGCAGTGTCCAGGCAAAGAAATGATTGAAGCCTTTTCAGCCTTGGCGATCATTTCGGGGACGCATTTTGAATATTTCTGTGGAGTTAGGGGAGAAGAAGGGTAAGCTGAAGAGGAAAAGCTTGGAATAAATTTATGAAGGGGGTCAAATATTCATTCCATTTTTTTCTTCTTAAATGCAGAACAAGAACCATCTTGAAAATCATGTAGCTTTAAGTAACACTGATTTCGCCACCATGTTTTTGGAAGAATCTGGTGAGTTGTTTTGCAAGCAGTGGCTAGATAGGGTTGTTTCCATTCTATTGAGTTCAGGTGGGAGGACCGCTATGGGTTGGGGTGGCCTTTTCCCACAGATGAAAAGATGCCTTATAAACTGTATGCATCTTCTCTCTATACAAAACATTGGCTTGTTACTCTTGTCTTCTGAATGCTGGCATTTTGCAGACTGTCTGTGTGTGTGTGTGTGTGTGTGTGTGTAAAAACAGGTATTTGTGAATGTGTATAAAACAACACATTCCTGTATTTTACCTGACTATTGCTCTATACCCCCATAAATAGCTCTCAGTCCATATGTGTGTGTCTATGCACATACGGGGGTAGTGCAGAGATACAGGCTCGACTGCATGTGAAAAAACTTCTATAGGCTCTGCCCTGGTGTTTCTTTACCATTTCTGCCTATTCAAGGGTCACTCTCTGATCTTTCATCTGACTGGCTTTACTTGTATTCAAAATATTTAGCACTTTATATTTGAAAGAGGGATTGAAAACAACATCACGCGTGTAAGGCAGAAGACATAACTCTTTATGTTCAAGCCCCTTTATACAACTGGAGCAAACCAAAGCTGGAAAACACACCTACAAGGACTATTTTTTTTTTTTTTACTAGCAGTAGCAGGGCCAAAGACATGACAGGTCTAATGACACCAACCCTTTTTTGCTCTTCCACCTCGCTCCCCTCCCCGCCATGTACAAGGTGATCGGCAGGTTGTGCTCGCCCAGCCAGCACCCTGCGCAGGGCCCTGCTCCTCCCACCACCACCGAAGGTGAGCGCAGAGCAGGTCGTCGGTTGGCCAATGCAGCCAACCTCTACCTTAAGCCTCTCATTCACATCATCTATGCTTGCACTTTCGCATTCACTTGGGCTCGCAAAAGCTGTGGTTTCAGTAAAATCTAAAAGCCAAGCAGAAGCAGGGACAGAGCTGGTTAATAATCCCTCCAGAAGCACCAACACCCCCCCTCCCACACACACATATCAGTACTTGTTTATGGCAATTGTGCCACCGTTCTGCAGTCCTAGTGCTACCTCTTACACCTGGGCGATTGGGGCTCAAATGTGAATAAACTGGGCAAATATGATTTACTCTGAAGAGTTAGAAACCTGATGCCTGTTTGTGGCCACCCAGGGCTGGGTTCCCAAGCAGACCTTCATTTCTCTAAGCCACTCTTTAAAGAATTGTGAGTCGTATCCAAGAATGGCAATATCTTACCTGCAAGAAGCACCACAAAGCTGATAAAAACCAGTGTTCTCCAGAGCGGGCAGCAGCCAAACAGCATTTTTTCTGCAGGCAGCCAGGGGCTAGTTCCTCGTTGCTTGTGGAGCCCAAGAGCTGAAGCCCTGGAGTGAGGCACGAAGCCGCATGCCCGTGGGTCACTGTGGTTTGCAGAGCGCCTGGGCTGTGATTAAGGCGTTCGTTAGGACATGCACCTATTGCCCAACCTGCTGGGAAGCCAGCGGAGGGTTTGCCAGGTTTAGGGGAGGTCTCTTGTTAGGGTACTGAGACTTCCCTGCTGCTGCCAACCCTGCCGGGAAACTTTCAGATTAACTGGTTTACTGTCAACAAGTTTAGCGTACTCTTACCTGCTCCTGCTCTCTCCACACCCCTCGTCTGTTTGTCTCTCTCTCACATACACATTACATGACAG
Organism: Bucorvus abyssinicus; assembly: GCA_009769605.1. Taxonomy (NCBI): domain Eukaryota; kingdom Metazoa; phylum Chordata; class Aves; order Bucerotiformes; family Bucorvidae; genus Bucorvus; species Bucorvus abyssinicus. The sequence continues at coordinate 37,813,080 of CM020032.1, forward strand.
ACTAAACAACACAGCAACAGCAGCAGAAAAGGTAAAGAAACAAAGGAAAACCAAAGGTCTGACCTTGCCTGCCCACCAGACCAGCCGGGCACACCTGCTCCCCCCCCCAGCAGACCCTGCAGTGGTTGTTATTGCCCTGCCAGAGAACTGTTCACTTTGCAGATGTTTGGTTTTGTTGAGACAGGGACCTTCTGCTTTCATGTCACCTTTTGCAACACATTTGTTTATACAGCACTTTTCCAGGTTTCTTTTTATTTATTTGTCGTTCGCTTGTTTCTGCTAGTTGCAGTACAACACATTATGACCAGGAGGTCCTGAAGAAGTGAAGCCAACGGCAAGGACTCCGTCGCATCAACAAAGATGTGTCTTCTTATGCCATCTCGGGGACGTCTTGATAGGTGCGTGTAGGACTGTAACACTTGCACAAAGCAGTCCTGTGGCAGCACGAGCGGCGACTCCCTTATTATTGGTGAAATGCCTTTGTTGACGTTACCGGTAGGTTAAAGTTGATGAGCAAAACAAGTCTTTAATACTGAAGGCCAAGGTTTACATTTCTAGGCAGACCCATAGGGCCTGGCTCCAAACAGTTTATGTGTTTGAGGCTGACACACACAAACAACAATCTTCTTCCTTGCAACATGAGCAATATGCAGCTGGGAAAGTAGTTCCTGGGAATTTTTTTCCAATACTTTCTTTAAGATGCATTAAGATATTTTCCTGCCAACTCTATCCATGTATCCAAGCAGGGCATGATTAATGCTCCAAGTCCTGGGGAGATCAGGAGCTACACATGAACCTACTACTTGTTCATCTCAACTTACACAATACATACAGCACATTAGCATAATTGATAAAGTGGAGCAACTTCTGGCTTGAACAGCTAAAAGTTGTGTTTGTGAGGTACCCAGAGAAAATGAATGGGAGCATTTCTCTAAAGATCATCACAGCCAGGCACTCTCTTTCCACCTCAATATCCCTTTGGGAGAGCCTGTACACAGCAATTTATTTAGGAGGGAAACATGGGGTGGCAGCATTTCTCCAGTGTAGAAGATCTTACAGGCTGCTGCTTAAACCACAAAGCCAGCATTAGGTGGCTCTTGGGGCCATACATAGGTAACCCTTGTACTGCAGGACGAAGTTCATTCTTGCTGCATATTGACAAACAAAACTGATCACAGAGGGTGAATGTGATCTCACACCCTTCCAATTTAAACAATCCATCCACAGTGCTTTGCAAAAGCAGCTCGTCACTTTATAGGACAATATAGCACATGGGTCCTTGACCTCGGTCTAGATCATGCCCAATCCATCACCATGTCCACCATCTACCCCACCTCCAGCTGGAGTAGCAGGGGATGGGTACCCAGACGTAGTGCCCGGGTGCTGGCACCAACAGGAACGTGCCCAGGCTTGCTCCCACAGCTGCGGAGGGACACACCATCTAGTGGCAAGTTCTTCAGAGAGAGACTGCTGGGCAAGGCACTGGTCCCAGGTCTGACCTCATGCTCTATGTATTTATTGATCTTTTGCTGTTATTCCCATGCACTTCATTTTGTTCCAAAATCACATCAAACCCAGTAAGCCATGAATAAACCTAACATTTGGGAGCAAAAATGACGAGAGAATACTGCATAGCACAAACCCTAGAGTTAAAGTTAAGAATCCAATACTCGTTCACCAAGTTGCTATTAATCACAAGGACTAAACAGTGATCACAGATGTAATGAAAGATAAATCCATATCACAATTCCGAAATCTAATAAAATTCAATTATGGTGGTAAACTGAAATCCTACAGGAGTATAAAAGGCTGAGTTGAGGTGGACCATTCTGCTGCAACATTAAAAAAGTAGACAGAGGCACCTTAACATACGTGGTAGGAAAAAGGTTTTTATTCTGTGATTGTTGCTTTATGGAGGAGCACTTATGTTTCAAAACTGCGGGTACTGAAACACAACGGTAACAGCACGTACACAGTGAAGGTGATTTAAATTTAATGGATATGTCAACACCTCTGACAGAAGAGGCCGAGATACAGTTACGTGATATCCAGCCCTCTCCCCTCAAAGCAACCCCCAGCTGTATGCAGTGCTAACTCCAGTAAGGAAATTGGACCCCAGAATTCCTGTTGTCTAACTAGAAGCAAGAGACCTGCTGATCCGTAGTCGGAGTTGGGAAAGCCGTCTTCGCCTTTGCCCATGACAGGTTGGAGGTTCAGCCATTGGTTTGCGTACCTGAGTCGTACTTTGCCTTTATCAAAAGAACCAACAGAGCAGCAATAAAAAGTAAACTCTGTTTTGTTGTCTTATGTTGATCAAAAAAAAAAACAAACAACCAGACTCTGTCCTTTATATCTTAGATAATGAAAGACTCTGAGGTTAAAAAAAATCAATTTCCAAGAAAATATCATTTTCTTTCGTTCCATTTAAAATCTAAAATTCCTTTTGTGGACTACAATTGATTTTTGGCAGCATCCTCATCGTTAATGGAACTTCTCTTCCTTTGTCTTTTTAAGGGGTGACTGCTAGTGTCAAAACACAAGCTTTTTTGGCACCTCCCATGAGAATTCATTTCTTCCGAAGTGACCATAGCATGCAGTCTTCTGGTAAATGGGCTTTTTTAGGTCCAAATCCCTGTGTATACAACAAAAAGAAGAGAAAATTCTTCACGTTAAGATACTTCATGGTACCTACCATTAAAATCCTGATGGGGATATTCATTTCACACCCTTAGTCAAGCAAGCATGTTCTGGAGATGCAAGCAGACCAGTGAACAGGTCCAGTGGAGAACCGTTAAAGTGACAAAACAACTTAAATGTAAAGTACTTTAGGGCTAGAGGAAAAGTCCTATTATTGAGAATTATTAATTTTAATGGAAAAGATGAAATAACCTTCAATTCCTTTTGTAAAACAAAATGTATCTTTTTTCACAGCAAAGTAACTTAAAATTCTTGGAATACAGAAGTTATTTTATTGGAATTCCACGCTCTCTAAAGCCAAATGCTGAGAATATATGCTTCATATGGAACTTGAAAAGTACACCCGTGATCTTAAAAGATACGGCACACTGGTAGGTCCATAGAAAGTGTCAACTGTGAAGCTGACAGAATGACAGAAAGAGAGAAAGTCTCTTCTGTGCTGCAAGGAACAATTCCATGCTGGTTCAAGAGGCTGACTCCTACACTGGAACATCTAATGGTGTTACAAGAAATCATTTCTAGGACGTGATATCCAAGAAATTCTCCTGTCTGTGTCTTTCTGTACCTGACAATGACTCCAGGCCGAAGATCAAAGTTTTTGTGCACAATGTCCAGCAGCTCTTTCTCTGTTTTTTGGGAAGTTCCGTAAGTGAACAGTGAAATGGCCAGTGGTTGAGCAACCCCGATGGCATAAGAAACCTACGGCAAGAAAGACACCGTGGGTAGCAAATAAACACGGCACCTCAGAGGGCAACAGGATGCACAGAAGAAAGCATTCACTCATGAACCATCTTGGGAAAACTAAGGCCTTCCCTTCACTTCCCATATTTGCACAATCTGTCGAAAAAATAGAAAACTCTGAGAATGGTGAGGTCTCTGGGTACCATTCTTCCCCATTAAGCAGTCACCCCATGCTCATTTCCATGACAGCAAGGGTCAGAGAGGTGAGGGCTCTATGAGTGTCCAGAAAAACAGCCAATAAAATGAAAGCTAAATGAGAAGTTCCAGCTTCAGGCAGCTCATAGGCGATTAGTGACATTACAGCGATCTTGAACCAAGCACATCAAGGTCTTCCTTTCTTCAAACCCAAGCCATCACCAAGGCTGCTGCTACTACAGTGTCTCGTACGATGTGTGATCAAGGTAAAGCTGAAAAGGAAAAATATTCCTGAGAAAAGCAACATTCGTGGCAAACCATACCTGAACCAGGACACGGCGACAGAGCCCAGCTTTCACAAGGGACTTGGCCACCCAACGGGCTGCGTACGCGGCGGATCGGTCCACCTTCGTATAGTCTTTGCCAGAAAAGGCACCACCTCCATGGGCTCCCCAGCCACCGTAAGTATCCACAATGATCTTTCGACCGGTAACGCCGGCATCACCCTGAACAGGTGAAAGAATTTGTCCATTTGACAAGCCTTGTACAAACAAGGCAAGTACATAGAAATACCTACAAAACCCATGGGTTAGCCCCCAAATACTTATAGGCTAACTGAAACTCTACACAAGAGGCATGGAGTGGTAGTCAGTTACAGGTACTTGAGGAAGAAGGATTGCTTCTTTCTAAGAAGAACAGGTACTTATAGATGAATATTCTGAACATAAAATAAGGTGGCGCAGATCACCACCTGGCTGCCTGCACAGCTGTCCCGATTGCTCCTCACGAGTACTTGACAGCTTCACTTGAGCCTGGTTAGCTCATATGGTACTGGCCTGAAGAACTGTCTGACCCTCCCCAGTTTTACTAAATGCTTGAGCTTTCTGGTGCAAATGGAAACACGGTCAGATTTGAACTTCAGTCTCCACCTGCACGGGCAGGTTTGCAATTCTTTGTCTACAGAATATCGCGTCAGTAAAATTTGACTGCTGGAATGTTTGCACGGCAAACACAAGTGGAGAGTCAAAGTTTTTCTTAGCATGACTGTGCATATACACAGAAGAAAACCTTTGGCACTGTTTGTTCCACTCAGCGAAGGAAGCAGCGAGATCTAAAGCTGAATTGCAGCCTGCTGAGCTTGTCTACAGGCTCCTGTCCTCCTGGGGCTCTTCGGCTTGGCTCAGACCTTAATTTCTGATGGCACAGCCAGTGGCAAGGAGAAGTCCTCGTGTGCCATCGTGACTTGACTGCAGAACTGAGTGAGGGGAGGAGAAATGGACAGGAGAAAGGAAAAAAGCCCAAACAGCCCTTGTTTTAAAGGTGCTGAAGGAGCCCAAATGCGTTTGTGAAGCGCAATGAGCTGTCACAGCGCCAGCGGGTGTTGCTGTGGTCAGACGGTGATAGCGGCAGAACTACTGATTTTGCCGTAGCCAGAATTCAAGATGCCACCATGCTCAGAAACGTAAGGTGAAAATCCCAGTACACGTGTCTTCCTTAGGTGGACCGAGCCGAGATTAAGACAGCCCTCTGTAGCGGAAAAAGCTGAGTAATGCTCTTAAGAAAAGTAATCAGAAAGTTCAACATGGAGAAGGCGAGGGAAGAAATCCTTGTTTTCCGGTCGCCACAGTGCCGTTGTGAATTGCACAAGTGGTGATGACAGCGGTTGTGAGGCCACGGACACGCAGGCAGATTGACCCGCGCTAAGTAAACCTACAGAGCTGCACACACGTGCTGCAACGTGCCCGTGTTGGTCTGTGCGACCGGAAGCGGTGCAGTTCCACCACAGGAGCAGAGAAGATGCTCCTGGCTGCCTTCCCAATGTAATCATATCACATTTTTAACGAGCGCAGCTCAGTGCACACCTCAAAACGTTGATGTTTTCTTTTTGAATGTAGCTACAGCTGCTGCCTTGGTTCGTTTGCTCCAGGTTACGGCTCAGGTTTGCCTCTCCCTTTGTCCATAGTCGAGGATGTCAGTGGTACGCAGTGATACAACCAGTTCAACTACACCAACATACATTGTTTGTATAATCAGTATTTTAATGATCAATCTCAACACCTTCCTAGCTGTTCCATGGCCCTAATGTAAAAAAGACTCAGCACCTTAGAAATAATTCTGGCAAATTCCAGTAAATGAATGAATTTGAACAGCAAAGGAAAACCAATGTCTACTTGGATTTGCTGCAAAATTAGACCTAATTTTAGGAAGGAGCTTTGAAATTTTGCTATGATAGGGAACTAAAGACTAAAACATTGGGAATGGTGAGTTTGTTTTCAAAACCTCAATCTCCAAAGTCCTGATCCTACAGAGAGTGGAAGATCTGCCTGACTTCAGCGAGTGCAGGATCAGGTTATGAATCTCGGCTCCTGCGTTACCCAGTTAAAGCAAAAGCAACATTTATCTTCTCACAGGAGAAGCCTTCCCGGGGCTGATTTTCAGAACAGATGAACACACCCAGTGGCCAAGACACACACCCAACAGCAAGGGCAGGCTGCTAAAAGCACAGAAATACTCCAACACCAACCTGAGGCCCTCCGATAACAAAACGCCCACTAGGTTGAAGGTGATAAATAGTTTTCTCATCCAAGTATTTTGCAGGGACAACAGCTTCGATCACGCGATCCCGCAGGGTCCTGCGCATATTCTCCAGCGAAATGGTTTCATCGTGCTGCACAGATATCACAACGGTGTGGACACGCACTGGGATGACTGCTCCGTTCTTCTGGATATACTGAACCGTGACCTGCACAGAACAGGGAGAGGGAGGAAGGAGAAGACAAAGCTGCTACAAAACTTATTACTGGTCTGCATCAAACATCATGCTGCGATATCCCAAGAGCAAAACCACTGCTAAATGTCAGTGCTGACATTACAGTGATCACTGCTCACATTGTTGCCAAGGCATGAGAAATGAAGATGATTTTCTTATTCTTCATTTTTGCTGTGCTGAGAAAACAAACAAACAAACAAACCGACTCGCTATGGACAGCTTGATTTTCTAGGAAACTGTCCAAAATGCGTCTTTTGGTTGGGATTTCCAGCGAAACACCCAAGCCTCAGAAATTTATGTTCTTGGTGCATCTTCAAAAAGCCCAGCCTGAATCCCTAAATAGAAATAAATCTTTTGGATCTCCTGGCACTTTTTCAGCGAGCAAGACCACTTTGGTCTGAAGGTTCAGTGTTTCTTCACTGCTTTTCCAGCAGTCAAGGAGACAGTATCGTGAGCAGTGGAAAGGCTTCAACTGCTGCTTGTAGGCTCTATGTCTGCTGCTTCTAGGTTATCGTGATACTCTGAGCACCATCAATGGCCATCTTTAAAAATATTTAAGATTTCTGGAAAGAAAAAGTGTTTTCAACTGTCTGGACTACCCATAGCAGTATTTACCTGTGTCTTGGAGTCAGGCCTCAGCCAAGGGAGTTCTCCACTACGCCTCAGCTCTGCTAACCTGGCGTTCAGTTTATGAGCGAGAATAATCGTTAGAGGCATACATTCTTCTGTCTCATCTGTGGCATAGCCAAACATCAGACCCTACAGGAGGAGAAAATACACTTCAATCACTGCTAAAAGCACCACCATCAACAGCAACGAGATTTCATCTGAAGCAAAGAGTAAACAGCACCCCCAGGTTTCCTTTCTTCTGTGCAAGAAGCCTAAACTCAGATCAGGCTCCAACACGTTATGGTGTAATGAGAAACAAAGCACGTTCCTAGAATTTTTCACCAAAAGCCTGATGATTTACATGTTGAGCTGGAAACCTCAACAAAAAGGAGAAGTTTCTGTAAAAAACCAAGTTCTTTCACAGAAAAAAAATATCCAGTGAAGCAAAACAAATTTCAGGACTCTTCTGTCATAGGCAAGGTGCTATCATTAGTCTGGAAGGGTTGTGGAGGCTTTCATGGCTGCATCAGGCTATCATTTGTTAAATGGAGTTAGCAGCATTTCGTTTCTCCTCATCCAGCGCACGCTGTGATAAAGAGAAAAGGCAGGAAGGTACTTGGATACAACAGGAAGGGAGGCCATCAAAACGCCAAAGACAGTCAGGTATCTTTTCATCTTACGCAGCATTATGTCCCCATCACAGCATAAAAGCATTTTAATTTAGTCCTCGAGGGTTTTTGAACGATATTAGCTTGTCTCCTGGACTCTGCTATCTCCACTTAGGGTTCTCAACAGCACTGTTATAAACTAGATATTCGTACTAATGGGAACTGCTGCAAACGTCAAACTCCCTCATCCTGGCAGCAGTCAGGTTATGGAGTTTTTATGTTAGCGTTGTTCTCTTGGGCACGTACCCTAATTATCTACATGTGTTACTGAGATCGTAGAAATGCAGCTTGGATGGCCTGAATCATGTGGAACACCTATTACAGCAGCTGCCTCTGGGAAATAAGTGAGAATTAAAAGTACTCCGGCATGTTGGCCTTCGTTGCGCTAACGCTGAAGATGGTTGAAACATTGCCTAATCTTTTGCTGTGTAAAACCTCAAGAGCTCTGTGAAAGCAAAAAGATTCTTTGTTTATTCCATCTTACAAGACAAGTGTGGCTGCAAGATGAATGGTCTAAATGAATCTACAGCAACGCAACAGAAACATGAAATACATGGGCAAAAACCTTTGCTCGGTTCTAAAGAACACATCCCCAGCTGCTGCCAACCGCCAGAGCTCTCCTGACCTGCGTGGGGGATAGAACAGGCACCAGGCAAGGGCCTGCCCTCAAACATCTCCCAACTGGTTTAACGAAAACATGGGGTTTATTCTGGGGTAGCCCAAGACAGAGGTGTGGAAATCCGTCCTTCAGAAAACAGGGCAATACGATGGGGTAAACTTTTCCCACTCCAACAGCTTGGATGCTTCAGATGTGATGCTGTGTCTACCTGATCTCCAGCACCAACATCCTCTTCGTTCCTGTGTAGATGAACACCTTGGGCGATATCAGGTGACTGCTGTTCCAGTGCCACTAGAACGTTACAGGTCTTGTAGTCAAAGCCTATTTAGGAAAAAGAAGAGTGGCGAATTAGCTTTTTCGGTCACCGTTAAGTAAAATGACATGGGACCCTATGACAAAATTTTCGTTCTGAAGGATACTGCGTTCTGAGCTCATTTATTTTATTTTTAGTGAATTCTTTTGTCACTTGAAACCTTTTTTGGGAGGGGTGAGGTGTACAGGGTTGGTTTTATTGCTTGTTCCTGCTTGTTTTCTCTTGGGTTGACACCCTGTGCCAAGCCAGTTCAGATTACGAATTGTTCACTGCCGAAAACGAGTTCAGAAAGTAAATGGCAAGCCTCTGCCAAACAAATAGCATTAAAGCCCTCAGAGCAAATTCCTAGGAGCTGATGTTTCCAGCAGCTGAAGCCTCTGCTCTCCCATGTAATACATGTAAAGCAGGGTCTGTACCTAAACCTTTCATGGCAGTTGCGTGACAGCCACAGAGGAAAAACCAGATTCCAGCCTCACAGCAAATCTGGGAGCGGGAATTTACTTTCAAAGACCAAAAGGAAGGTTTCAAAAGGAAATCGAAAGACTTACAGAAGGTTGTGGCAAAAGTTTCCACCTGTTCCTAGGCATGTTAATAGTAACTTGCTTCTCTCCAAATCCAACCTTTCCTAGAACTGCAGCTGCTGCCGGCTGCTGACCAAACCCATGTTCATACAACATACATACATGTCCACATGCATGTGATCCCCTTGAAGAACGCTCTTCACCCTCTTTTATGTCGGCTATGTAGAGAAGAAAATTACATTTCTGTGTGCAACTGTTTGGTTTTGCTTTTTGCTTTACTGCTGCATAGAAACTGTCCCTTACTGGGTCTCTGCACCTCCCCTTATTTTTGGCAGCTGGGATAAAAAGGAGGTTTATAGCTGCTAGATTTGCCAGCGTTTTCTGACAGCACTGCTGTTAGGTGATGGTGGAGGTAACCTGAAGAGGTGCTGCTATAACATGCTCCCTCCACAACCTCTCTGTAAATGCAATAGCAACTAAAGAACTGCAGGGAGCAACTTCTTTTAACCCACGCAGTGAGAACCTGCTTCACGCCTGGGAATTCTAGGTGCTACCACAGTACAAATCTGTGACGGTACAACGGACCCAACGAGGTTTCTCCTTCCCTCTCTTTCACACCGAGCTGCATCAATTGGCTTGCCAAGCGAATAACCAAGATTCCAGCCCTCAGGTTTGGAGGAGTGCTGGGTTCTGTGGCTCCAGTGGCAGTTGACCCTTCTGGCCTAATACCACAGTTCCAAGCAGATTCTGCCCACTCCCTTTGTTTTAACCGGTATACAGTGTTTGTTCTGCTTACTGGGATAGAGCCAGCAAGTGCATCACGTAGCACCGTGTAAGCGGCTTTCACGCAGGATATTCAGTTTTTGTCAGGCTTGCTAAAGCCCAGGTATGGAAGTGGTGACCGACCTGATCTGCAGTTGCCTATTGCTTGCTCTCAAGGATTTCAGGAGTAATTCCACCAACCTTTAGCTGAATCGTCATAGCCAATATGTTTAATTGCATCCCGGACAACCCGTTGATAATCCACAATGGCACGAGACGTGATCTCCCCACAGAGCAACACCATTCCTGTCTTACACACTGTCTCTGGAAAGAGAGATAAAAACAGGGTCACAACGACAGAAAAACCCAACCCACTAAGACAAAAAAACTATGTGGTGATGGTGATTTTGAGAGATCTACTGGGTACATACTGTACATGTCCTTTCAACCCAGGTTTTTAGCATCATTAGCTCCTTCTACAACAAATTCTTTTCATATTCACCGTCAGAAAGTAAGGAAAAGACCAATATGTCCAATTCACAACTGGGACGTCAAAACACTGATACGCACAAATTTGGGGGGAATACAGCATTAAGCTGTAATTTCTAAACCCACTTAATCACTCTAAAATACTGAGACTAAATAAAACTTATCGGTGATCAACCAGCTCCAAAACTCGCCTCCAGTCCCAGAAGGAAGAATCAGAAGATGGGGTTTAGTTACACAATACTGGGGGTAATGACCTGGGATTGATGAGCTGGGGTAATGACCTGAGAACTGATGGTACAGCTCCTTCTGAAGAGAGTTCAGAAAACAAGCAGTTATGGGGACTTGGACTGAAAAAACATTACATATAATAAATTAACTTTTCAACAAACCATTCCAATATTCTTTCAAAAATCCACGGTAATGAAACCAAATCTGTTTCTCCCAGGAAAGTTCAGCCCCCACACAAAATTAACTACCCTACCCTTCTACAGCCTGCTCTGGCCTCAGTCCTTATTAACACTTGGACCATTTGCTCTCTGGAAGACTGCAGTTCTTATGTAATTTTTGAGAGTAAAATGAGTTAGCAAATGATAGCATCAAGCTCTTTGCAAACCTCATAAAAGAAGAACGGTGACTGGCCAATGACTTAAAGCAAAGCAGCAAACAACTTACCACAAGCAACCTTGGCATTCGGGTCCTGTTTGAGGTGGGCGTCTAGTACAGCATCGCTGATCTGATCGCAGATTTTATCTGCAAGACATCAAAGCTGTGACTCAAAACCACAGCGCTCAGTGCAGACACGGGCTGTTGGCGTTACACTGACCTGGCAGGTATTTCAGCGAGGAATTCTTTTATTTCTTATTACTAGGTAAATAGAAAGACATGAAACATCCTGCAAGCCAAGTCAGTCGGTACAACAGGGACTCCACTTACTGGTGTAAACCAACTCTGACTATAACTTGAGCCGTAGTTTTCTGCACTTAAGTGTGAAACACATGCGTTATGGCTAGTGTTACCTGAGAGGCTTTACCCCCCGCCTCCTCCTGCTCTAACAGCACAGGCCAACACAGCACACACTCCACATCAATGGAGTTCTAGCGAGAAGGTGACGTTCCACCAGCAACATCCATCTCCCCAACAGAAAGCCAGCAGGTACCTGGCTAGCACTGCTGGGAAAGCCTGGGAAAGTGTTCAGATTAACATGGCTCGGAATGAAGTGCCTGTTTCTGGTTTGCTTCTTCTCCCTGCTTCCTGCCATCCAGCAACATCATCTCCTGACAACCCCTGCAACCCTCCTGTTCCAAAGAGGACACCAAGAAGCTGTGGGAAGTGTTGGGACAGACTGAGAAGGATGTCCCCACATCAGGGAAGTCTGTCTTACAGGTGAAATCAGTCAATCAGCTCAATCTAGTTTTGAAAGGCTGAAGGAAAGGCAACCTACCAGAGGAAATCCTTATAGGCACTGGGATCAAAGGATCCAAAAGAACCTAAAAGTGCTGAGAGAAAAGTTTTTGTCTGTCGGACAATGATGTAACTACAGTTGATAGAGGAAAATTAAAGACAGACAGATAAAGATTCAAAAAAGAAAACCCTAAAAGGGTGAGTGCCACTGACACCAAATAAAAATAAATCGGCTGAGACCAATCAGTTTGACAATTCGTGTCATATCTGATTGTGGGTGCAACAACCAGCAGAGTTCTAGTGCAACTAGAGCCGGGTACACAGGGAGATACATCGGCCCAGACTGGGAAGAGAAATGTAGCTGGATGGTGGGCTGATTAATGCATTAAATTAAAGGCATGTCTATTAGCAAAGGTCTGGTGTAAAATAAAACCAGCCGTTCTATTTTTAGCAACGCTTCGCAGGCTTTGTGCACCCTTCATTCTGTTATTTAAATTCCTCATCTTGACCGAATGTCATTGCGTTGGCAGGCAATTCACCTGCAGTCGCACCAGATAGGGGAAAGAATTAATTCTACGTGGTTTGGCACCTCTAAGGCATTGTGTCTCTGAGAAACACGCGACGCCTTTCAGAGCACAGCGAAACCACCGTGCGGCACAGGCAGACACTGCCGGACAAAGCGAAACGGAGCAGTGACAAAACACAGCGGTCTGAAAGAACCCTCTTTCTCTTCCCCACGCTGCTATCTGCGTGCTTTTACTCTATTGGGATGAAGAGGTCACGTGCAAGTCTCCAGAGAGTTTGGAATTTACCCCACTAAAGGCCAAGATTAAAGACCTGGAAGGAAGTCCCAGATTTTACACCCTAGTGATTCTTTGAAGAATCCGGACTGAGAAGGTGGGATAAACAGAGTCTCTGGGGAGCATCGGTAATACCTGTGCGTTAATTATTGCCAGCTAGCACTTGCGTCTGTGGAACGTGGGCTGCTTGGTGACACACAGCTCTAAGCAGTGCACAGGTACACGGCAGTTCTCTGTATGCCCGAATACATCAGCACGTAACTTCTCCGGCTTTGTTTATCAAGAAGGAGGCCTCCATTAAAACATTCCGTCCTCGGCTAATATAATCAGAACAATTCAAATTTCCACTAGACAAAGATCTGGTTCAGGATCTTTACATCACATCATGCCCTCCAGCAAAATTTTAGTACCGCATACGGAAGAGTAATAAACACGAACACGCAAATTATCCATTCGCTATCAGACAGAGGCACTCAAAACTCACAGTAATATTCTAGGGCTCCTGATCATGTCAGGAGCCCAACTACAGCCTCAGACATTGGGCCTCGTTTTAAGAAATAGCCCAGATTTTCCCGGGTGATAAAAGCCCAACGGCCTGTCTACAGCTCTCGTGTAAAACCGCAGACAGGGAAGAGGGGGGGTGGCTGGGATGAAGGGTGATCAATTTGCTGTCAGAAGAAGCCCGAGGTATCACCGAGACCTGTTGCTGGGCTGTGTCCAGGAACACGGATTTGCAGGAGCTCCCGGAGTCACTCACTGCCAACCTCTCCCCTCTCGATCTGCAAAGTCTGCATCTTCCCTTTGTCACAGGCGTTTGTGTTCCCAGAGCCCCACAGGAAGACCGAGGCTGTTTAAGAAGGTGTAAGTGTCACAGTCTAGAAAACGTAATGCAAATGAGTAAATCTCAGTTTCCCACTGAGAGCAGGCACATTCCAAAACAAGAGACAGGACAAAACGAGGACAGGTAAAGGAAGGAAACCAAGGGACAAAGCTAAACCTGCAGACCCAGTTGAACTCGTCCTGTTCTGAGATCTATCTATTATTGCCCCAAGGGGATTAAGAATAATGGTTAGAGCAGCATAAATCGTGACCTGTCATCTTTGGAAATGCCATCACCCATTTAAAATTACCATATTCTATAATGTTATTTTTTCTTGTGAAACTGCATTGCGCTACAGACGCTGGATGAAATTAAGCGAGAGCTTGGGATGGGACCTGTGTCCCAAGGACCAAATGCAACTGTCGTTTTCTGATTGCGTTACATCAGAAAGAACCCCAACTGGCTTAACCTGATGGAGCTGCCTGGACATCGCCAGAGCTGTACTCACTTGCATCAGCCATGGATTTGATCTGCAGCAATCGGTTAGTATGACAGAAGAGGATCAGAATTACAAAATTCTCACTGCTGACCTTGGTATCCGCTGCTGTGTCATGATTTGCTCACATAGCGCGAGGCTGAAAAAGCCTTATTATTGCAAAAGGTCCAGGACACCGAGTGGGCTTCTAAAATAAATACGCTCTTCAGGACATCAAACAGTCTATTGTCCCCTGGCCTCCTTTGGGGGGACACTTGCTGTTGACATAAGGTCCCTGTTTATGGCGGACGAACGTTTGTTTTCAATAAAATTGAACTAAGCTCTGCTGACCGTACGTAACTTTCAGCAAATAACCATCCACTATTTGCTGAAGCAATTCCATATATTGCATCAGATTATGGAATGAGGGGGGAAAAATCAGCAGCCTTGCCTGGACAGCTGCTGGGACCGTCGATTTTTAAAGGCTTTAAAATAGCCTGCTTAGAGATATTCCTGTTGGGGTGACAGTTTTAGAGCACAGCATATATGCAGGACATTTCCACAGGTCCCATAAAGATCTGGAACTCGAGAAGCAAGCTGTGCATTCTCATCCATATGTGAAACTTGAGCCTATCGGGGCTGTTAATAGTGTCTGCACTGGAACACTGAAAGAAATTCAGACGAAAAGGAAGGAGCAGCCACTGTAAACCCCAGTGCCCTCCTCAGTGCTGCACACACCCTGCAAAAGCGCGTAAAGAAGAACCCGGTGATAGCGGTTCTATAGCCTACGTGGACACGGTCCAATAGCCATAAAGAAAAACTCTCTTGTGCCAAATGACTTCTACAATCAGATTAACCGGGTGAATTCTGCTTCAGGCTTTTCAAACGTTTTAAATTAAAACACTCCTCTTCTTACACGCTTGCCAGAGCTGGTTTCTTACCTGGGTGTCCTTCTCCCACCGACTCTGACGTGAACATGAAAGCCCCTTCGTCGTCCAGCGTGTAATCACATAAACCGTCCACCGGCCCATTCATGACGGTGATGCTTTTCCCGAGGGATTACTACCGCCGGTGCTGGAAGAGTTCTCCCTTCTGTGCCTTCCCTTAAAGGAGAAGGTTCCTCACCAGCAGGACTACCGCTGTCCTCACCGAGCGCCTCTGACACTAACTGGGCTGTCAGCGTGGGAGCCCAGCATGTGCCTGCATCGGCGTGCGCATGCAGGGGGTAGGCATGTGCCTGACGTCCGTATCCCTACCTAGCCTGGTCTGTCAGTCCCTGAGCCGCTCCTATATATGGAAAAGTGAAAGTGCCCAGACAATCATGTGAGGAAAATGGAAGAGCCCATTTCTTGGCAGGGGAGTTACCTAACTTTGGGATCTTTCACTAATTAACTCAGTTCTTGGAAACCGTCTGGATTCAAGCCGTGCGAGATTGGTCATCTCGGGAAGCCAACTGAGCATGAAGTAACGCAGGAGCACCGGTGACAGCTCGGGTCAGCAGCCTCTTGGGGCCGCCCCTCCCCTAACGCTGGGATCTGTGGTGTGCTTCCAAGTGCGCGTTGTGTTTTTACAGGGATAGATAGAAAGTGTGTAAACACATGTTGTTGCTAGCAAGGGACTGGAAGAAGGTTGCTCTGCATCACATTACTCTTTTTTCTTTTTACTTTTGCTTCTCTTGCAAAGTAGAATTCTCTCCTGAAATCTTTTCTCTCCTTTTCATTCATTCATTCTTCATGCACGTCTGAGAGACGAAGCATCTGATAAGATCCAGCATGACAAGAGCTTCTCATTTATGCAGACCTCTCTCTGCAGCCTTTGCTTTTCTTTTCCTCGGTGCTCTCTTCCGTTCATTCAGATCCATCTTAATTCTCTTTTTCTACCACACTCCCATGTTATATACAATCACTGCCACGTCTGAGGACTCAGTGCTTGACAATTCCTTCCATGCAGGTGGCTTGTGTCTGGAGCACGCCGATGGTAGGGCAGGTACGGAGATAGATGGCTTTTTGTGGGTACACATTTCCTTCAAGCCCTTGGTCAGTATTATTTTAAAAGAGCATTTTATATGGCCCCTTGCATTCGAATTTCTGCATCGCCATGTATTTGTGTAAGAATTCATTAGGATTTCCACTCTCTGCCTACGTTCCTGAAAACAATAACCAGTGCCTGTGAATGTTCACCAGTGATCTGCGGTAGCATTGGCCCCCTCCACTACCACCAACACGGAATCGTTCATTTCCAAGACGTTTTCTTGGGTTTCTGTTGCACAGAATTCATGTCACAGAATGAAAATCACTGGTTGCACTTTAGAATGCTGAACTCACACATCAGATACGCGTTACGAAGCAGAGCCTTCTCTGGAGTAAACAGGCACCACCCCACCGTCAGGAAGGTTCTATCCCGGCCGGAATAAATTATGCATTAACACCACCTAGAAAAATAGAATTTGTAAAAAAAAAAAAACCAAAATAGAAGACCAAAGAGTAACTAGTTATCTTAACACTAGTTAATGGGTAACATTAAAAAATTATATTAACTTTTCAAGTAATACAAGACCAGTGATAAACATTCATTCTTAAGGGCAATTTTTTTTTCTCTACGGAAGCACTGAAGGACACGACGAGAACGTGTGAAACACTGACAAAACCTCTTTTTCTGCACGTAGGAGTTTTCGTTCTAATTCTACAAACAATCTCGCAGAAAAAGCAGACGAGATTGAACACTCTCAGGCTGTGAGCTCCACTCTCTCTCATTTCTGGTTTTGCTTTTCCTTGGGTTTTGACGCCACGTAAGGACAGAAATTGTGGTCTGGGAATCAGCATTCTTGTGTTTAAGGTTACGCAGGAACAGGCCTCTTGCACCACCCTCTCATCCCATGAAAACCCAATCCCTTAAGCTGCTGAAGAGTGCCAGTAATGCGACATACGCGAGGAGGGAGTTTGCGGACACGATGTTTATTTTGCTTTTACCGCTGCTCTTCTTGGCCTCGCTTCTGGCTGGTTAAACCTTGAGACCTCTGGGGTCTTTGGAGACCCCTTGGCTAAAACTGCCACTCCGGTAACAGTGTCCTAGAAACGCTCACAGCTGCGTTTCACGTCGCTTGGGTAGAACCTCCACCTTGAACTGCTTCCAGTGGTGCTTTCACTATCAAGAGCCACCCACTTGCTTTATGGCCATGAAGCATCTCAGCACGTTCTCTTCCAGGGCATCTGCGACCAACTCCGAACCACGGCAGGGTTAGGTAATGTTTAATTTGGCTTCTCTTCCCAGACCATTTGGCTTGTTAAATATTTGTGAAAAGGTAAGCTAGGGCTCTACCGTCATGCCTTCAGGCCTCCCAGTTTTCTGTTAACTGCTCTGCCATGCTCGACAGCTGTGTGGGACTGAGCCCTAGGAAAGCCCGTTTCGCTGCAAATCTCTCTGTAATCTGCACATTGCCCATCATTGTGTTCGGTACCGTTTGTCTATATTCTATGACCTTTACTCAGAAGATACCTAATGGCAAAATCCTCTCAATCATGACTCCTGCGCTTTGAAATGAGGCGAGAGACAAGATGGTCGCGATGTAAAAATACCGCTGTCCTTCTCTAAGTGTTTCTTTGTTGACTCTAAAGTCAATCCCAACCGCTGGCACAGCGATGTGAATCTTTCTGTTAACTGCAAGAGCCTTCGTATTTGGCACCATCCCATGGGTTTGCTACTTTTCCTCAGAGCAGTTCAGCCAAACTACCCCCTTTCTAGTTCGAGTGACCCTCCACAGCAGTCAGAAGGCATGGTTTTACTGCAGCCTTGAGACCGCCCTGAAAATAGTGAAGTGAACAAGATTTAATGGAGAAGAGAATTTCCTGAAGGATTGCTCCTGATGCTGCTGACTGTCTAGACAGGCAGGACTGATAAACAACACATGGAAATACTTCGTGCACGCAAATAACACCCGGGAAAGGGTTTTCCTAAAGACTTCTGGTTTGTTCTCTCAACTTTCTCATCAAATAATAAGACTTTATTTTACTCAAGTTACCTGTTTAACCAGCTAACAGTTCAAGTTTCTTATCTCACTCTTTTATCCTCACTTTGCAAAACCATGCGAGGAGTTTACACCTAATTTAAGCCTGTGGAATGAAAACAGTTTTCCAGGTGATTACGGAAACAACTTTAACCCTGGTTTAATTCGTGCTGTTTACTAGGAGGAGTTCGTGTAATACCCCTCGTGTGTTTTCAAGAAGTTCCTGCAGTTCATCGTTTTTTCTGTTGGAAATAAGCGCCGTTTATGCCAACCTCCCGGGGTGTCTGTGAGGGCTTTGGGGTTGTTGCTGAAAAGACTCGGTTTAGCCTGTACGTTTTGGTTTGGGGGATGTGGAGGTTTGGGGCTGGTTTTGAAGTGAACAGGAGGAAGGTTTGTTTAGCTGCGTTTGTTTCTCTGCGTGAAGAACAACAAGCCTGGTCAGAGCGATGGAGCTGGAACATCGGGAGCTCCACAGAGAACTCCCACCTGCTTCAGAACTCGCACCTCTTATCTGCTATTACCTGAAAAGGAGAGTGGCCCAAGGCCTCCCGGCTGTGCAGGTGGAGCGTTTCACTGGCCTGAAAACACCCAGGGTAGAAGAAATACTGTGGGGCAGAAAAACCAGTTGTGGTTGTAGAAGGAGAGGAGTCAGGACGTGTTCGGAGATAGGTGTTCATCACCCAGCACTTGTTCTTTCACACCACCTTTCTCCTCCTCCGGAGCCGGGGACCTCCTGCCACCTCTGCACACTAACACGAGCAGTTCAGCTCTTTCATTCTTGAGTTTCAAGTAACTGTTTGAGTGAATCCCAGCTCCACTCACAACAGTTTCTTGTATGTACCTTGTTCCACAGTTGCTTCAGCTTCAGAGAGATCCTCTGCTGCATCTCCCACCTGCCTTCGCTTCCACTCCCTAAGAAGTCCTTCCAGGTTTTTCCATTACTAACATCAAAGAGAATAAATACTTTTGCTCCTGTCCCATGTGCTTGTCCTCTTTGCATCTGTTTGACCTCGAATTCTCTATTCTGACACATCGCTGAATCATAAAACCTTTGAGGCTGGACGATCTACAGTCCAACCCTCTGCTCAAAGAGGACCAACTCGAGCAGGCTGCTCATGGCCAGGGTGTGAAGTAAGGAGTGCCAGGGCCTTATAGATGAAGTAGCAACTTTGAGTAGCTTCTTAGGAAATGATTAAAGCTGCTCTGAGGACTAAACTCTGCTGTGATTAAAGTCAGTGGTAGTCTTGCTCCTAATTTCACTGGAACACTGGGAGGAGTTGAACACAACTAGATTTTCGTTTTATTCACTTAATAAAAGTCCACGCTGTTTACGTCCTGACCTGGAGATCATTCCTCAAGGCTCTGTAAACCGAACACCCCTTTACAAACAGGCGTTTCTAGCACCTCATAGACAGACACCTCAGCGTCCTGCATAATAACAGTAAATAAAAAAGTCTCTGTTTTCTAATCAGTCTTCATAAATCAGCATCGTTGCACCAGCAGTGGTGGGTAAATAGCAAGATTAGTTGTGGTTTAAGGTTTTCCTTACACCGATGGGTTTTATTGCTTCATTCAGACAGCACCAAAGCACACTGCTGTATAATTAGTTCTGTCTTTAGTCTGCGGCAGTTTTTCCTGGGGAAGTTACACACTCTACAGAGCAACGTACAAGCGTTTGTTTGTGTTACATCCCGACGTGGAGCCCTGTTACAACAGGACCACAAGTTCTCTCGGTCCTCCATAAATGACGAGGGGGGAGCCGAGGGTATGTGGGGTGCGACCCCGCATCAGACACACGCACGGAGCCACGGATCGGCATTCTGGGGACAGCTGGGACTCCACCTGACGGGTCTAAAGCCCACCACAGGCAAAGGTCTGTGTCTCCAAACCAGTCTGGCTGGGGACCTTCAGCTGCCTTCCCGCAGCCCGGGAGCTGTACGACCTGCTCTCACGTGTCCTGGGACATGACCGGTGTGTATCTGTGACCCATGAGGGTTTCCTCAGGGCCTTGGGAAACGGACGGGCGCATTTAAACAGCCGTTGCCCAAGAGGATGTGCTGTAGCGCTGCGTAGCTGTTTACAGTACAGGTGGTCTTTGGACTTGGAAACAAATATTGACTCTAGTCATGAAGTCAGGTTTCAGGAACCTATCTGCAAGAACAGTTGTGGAATGCATAAATTCTGGCTTCCTGACAGGGAACATTAGGTTAAATGCAGACACTTTTGACTTTTTCTAGCTATATAATGCCAGGAGAGACGTTTCTTTCATGCGGTTTAGGACCCTAATTACGTTTCTGAAACATTCCGTGATCAAACCCCTTCCTCAGTCTACCCCATATGCACAGCGTATGTGAAACAAGAGCCCGCATTCGCAGGTGTACCTCTTTAATGCTCGCAATGAAAATATTTACATACTTGAACTGCTTGAAGCAGGCAAACCCATCTACTGACACACGCAGTGCTCCTCTAGCAAACGATGCGTAGCGGCACTTTACATTCGCTCATACCACGGTTGGTGCGGCCAGGGCAGGTTGCCATTCAAGTAGCAACTTCATCTGGGCAAATATATTAGCAAACAGCAAACAGCATTATCTCTCGTCTGCGTCTGAAAGATTTCACTGAAACCAGTCACTTAGCGGGTTCAGATAAATGAGTCTGCAATAAAAGGCGGCCAAAATTATTCTTGGCTCTCCGCCTAACCAGGGGCCGTTAGATAATGGATGGAGGGTCTCTAGCATCACCCAGCACCAGTGTGTCGATGGCACTAGACCAAAATGCCTGCAGGGACCTGAGCACGCACGTTTCTGCAGATCCCCACTCAGAGATGGGACATGGCGTGGGAAACTTCAATCTCACCTACAGATCATCAGGCTTATAGTCAGCGTCACCATCGCACTGTTTTGTTATGTCACTCATTTGTTTTCATGTCCTTTGACCTGAAACAAACTCAAAGCCTCAGGGTTTCCTCCAGATTTGTAAATAAATAAATTTGGTTTCTTAAGATGAGGCAAATAAGAGACCGGCATCAATTACTGCGTGCCATCGACATTTTAAAGAGCGTTCCAGAAACTCTGCCTTGGAAGTTTTTGAATGAGTTTTGAAACTTTGTGTTCCGAGGAAACTCTGGGGACTGTCAGCACAAACTCACAGAAGCGCAGGGTATCACTATTATTAAAATTATTATGCTAAGAATGGATTCATAACCATCTAGAAAGAAACAATAAGGGTAAGAGGACTCTGCAAAATTTTTTTTCATATGGATAGATATATATTTATATTTGTCCACATTTTCTACAGCATAAGGAATTTTCCCCCTTGTTTTCTCCATCTCTAAACAAGGGATTTGACATCACAGGATGCTTGAAAGCACCTAATTGTGACGATACTTTGAAGCGAGGTAGATGAAGGTGCTTAGAATTACTGGGCTCTAAACTTTGGAGAGCTTGTTAGAATTATTGTTATAAACTGTCATGGGCTAAGTGCACAAGCGAGTCCTGCTAGCTCCGCCATCGCTCGTCCAGCAGAATGCTTATCGTGCAAAAAGGACTAAAACTAACAGAAATCCTCCTGACTATGACAATTTCCTAAACCCATGCCAATCACTGATTGCGTTTCCTAGGCAGAGGATGGGTTTGGAGGTTGACAGCTCACGGGGTTCCTGCTGCTGCTCTTTCTTCTGGTCATAATCCACGTCGCGTGGAAGTAAACACCCGTTTTGCCTTTGGCCTCTAAGAAGTCAACCAGAAAATAGAGAAGAGAGCAAACCGTTTGCCATAACCAAAACCTATCAACTAGTGCTATCAGCTCTTTGACCCCCACGTATTAGAGGCAGTGAAGTGAAAGACGAGCACATTTTCAGCTACTGCAAATCAGGAGTGAAACTGGCACCCGTCACAAACCGCGTCCCCTCAGACACCCTCTCCTCTCAGTCTTTAGGAACCTTGGCTAACCAGAAAACTAATGGCAAGCCTGCGCTGCAGTTTATTGCTAACGGCTTCCCGACCGCTACCGATGGCTCAGCATCCCAGCAGCAACGGCCACGGGACACGGCGTTGGGAGCTTTGGCGGGGTCGGCTCTGTTTATCACCTCTCCACCTCTGCAGCTCCAGAAAACAGGCCGCTGGGATTCTGTACGTCTTCGAAGCAAGGTCAGCAGAGTGATTTCAGTGGGTAATTATTTTTGAGACACACACAGGTATTCCCACGCAGCTGGCAGGAATGGTTTACCGGGACCCAAGCGGGAGTCCTGCCAGTAGGTTCAGTGAGCACAAACCTGAAACTAAAATAGACCTCAGGAACTAAAATAGTCTCTGTTTTAGTGGACAGAAAACGAGGATACAAAATTCACTTCCAGATGGTGAATTCACAAATATTTGAACCCATTCAAAGCTGCAAGCTTCACTTTTGCAGTGTTTATAGCATTGAAATACTGCAAGCAATAAAATTTTATTTTACTTAACACTAGGGATTTACTTACCCTGCCAACCAAAGCAAAATGCAGAACAGTCAACAGACCTGTTTGTAACGGCCCTTCGACTGAAAGAAGTGGGAAGAAGAATATTGGAGCTTTGCTCCCAGCTGCACGGGCTTACCACACATACGAGGGGCAACTTCCCTGCAGTCACAGAGCAGTGGGACGGATGGAGCTGCGGGAGAGACGTTTGAGGGAAGTGCAGGGGGAAAAAGGAAACCTGCCTTTACCGTCCTCTGCGACAAGAGCCGGGTGAAGCCTATAGAAACAGGTAGGTCTGGCTGTATTCTCCTGATTCGTTGTGCCAAGCAGAGCCTGGACAAATCCTGAGCCGGGCTCACACACACGTAACTCTGCGGAGTTCCCAAGCCATAGTTTAAAAACGCAAAGCTGGAAAAGCTGCACGAGAAGGGTCAGGGGAAGGCGTGCTCAAGAGCAGCCGGCGTCTGAGCAGGGGTGAAAACACTTGTGCTGAAGATATTAGGAGATCAGTGTCTATGAAAACACGATCTGTGCAGATAAGAGCCTAGTTAGTGTTTCAGACTGATCCGAGAAACCTGACGGACTAGTTCTAAAGTGCAAGCAAATAAAAGAACGCTGCGGCCAAGCCCAAGGGAGAAACACAACAGTGGTGGGGTTCGCTATAGACTCCGCAGGGGTACGTATGCCCACTGAAAAAACGCTGAAGAACAGCTGTCTCGGAGCCTCGCAGCCCAAGATGATCAGCTGTTGGTGCCTGGGGTAACTTTTCAGCGCAGCTCGATTTACAGCGAAGCGAACAACAGACCCTGTTTCCAGGGTTACAGTTATCAGCTAAACAAATAGCACTTTTTAAACTTATCTCCGAAACGCATCGGTGGCAAAACCGCAATTGCCTAAGATAATAATGAACCAAACACAGGTGTGTCCGCGCGCAGCCAGTCACCTCTGGAAGAACGGCCGGTGCGGAGGTGGAGTGGGAACGGCGCGGGATGATTGGAGCAGCCCGGCACACTCCCAGGAACGCGGCTGGAAACTGAGCAAAGGGCAGCCCGGCACACTCCCAGGAACGCGGCTGGAAACTGAGCAAAGGGGAGCTGCGCGGCCCCTGCACCACAACCCTTCGTCATCCGGATGCCTCCGCTCTCCCACCCTCCCCACCACAATTTTAATCTCTTTTTATTCCTGCAGTGTCTTCCCCTACGTGTAGTTTGAGTCAATCCGCTCTCCCATGTTTTGATATTAAGTTTATTAAAAGTTTAATAAATAAGATGCAGCTTCTCGGAGGTCGAACTGATGCTCATGTTAGTAGAGAGCTCCATCTCTTATGATTTCAACCCCAGCTTCAATAAGCACGAAGTGGAGGTCCTTGGAAGGCTGAGAACAAAGTGGAGATCCTTGGAAGGCTACTTCCTCAGGGCACCAAGAAGCGGTTTGCTTCAAATTCTTTTTGAAACAAAACAACAACAACAATCAGCTCTATTAACAGAGCTGAAAATGTGATTCAGTTCATTAAGAAAACCAGACTAACCAAGATACTGATCATGTTCAGACATACTTTCTCCTCCTCCTCCCCCAGAAAAAGCTAATTTCTTTATCTGGAATCTGTTAGACTACATCTAAATTATAGAGGGACCACCAAGTAAGATAATTTGCTGGACTCAGACACCAATGGGTTCTTGCAGCAAAATGAAATCGCGTGTTTTTCACACTTACTTTCCCAAGACTATGGAAAAAAAAAAATCCTTTACAATAGCAATTTCTGTTGAGATCCATCAACGACTACATGCAGAGTGGCAAAATCTCCTTGGAGAGTTGTACCTGCGCCCTTTAAATACTCCTTAGCGAGGTAAGATTATTCAGGTAACTTCGGTATGATATTCCTGAATGTTCAATGGTTTTTCTAAATCAAACCCAAGCTTCATTTCAGCGTTGAAAGTGCGTTGGCATTTGAAATTATGCCGGATGCGCAATGGTGGGGAAGAGTTGTGATTTTTAGTGAAGACTGTATTTCTGTGTCAGTGCAGAGCCATCAATGCAGCCTTTGTAAGAGAGAGATAATAACTCCAGTAAGATTAACGAGCCAGAAGCAAAGGGCAGCCCTCTCTACTTCTTACATTTCTTGACTCTTTGCCTGTGGATTTGCTTTCAGGTGATAGTACAAACATGCGTGGTATTAACAATGAAGTGGTTTAGCATAATGATCGGTGTGTTGGTAAGGAATTTTGAAAAGCAGATCAGTCTTTATCAGCAAATAACAGCTTTAGGTTCCCTTTTTTCGTGGCTGTCGATAGACAGCACTGTTCTTTATCAGACCTAAGTACAGGAAAAACTTCACAGAGGTAAAGCAATTAATAGCTGACCTCAGGTATGAGTAAGCAGTTCAGAGGAATTCAATTTTACGTTTTATTCAGGCCGATTCATCTGACTCCGTCAGCATTAGCACATTGCTGTACAAAGCTTGTGCTTACAAAAAGATAAGTCAGTTCCTTTAGAGTGTGGAGGAAAACCATCCCTCATAAGAAGGGGACTGACGACTTAATGCAGCCTCCTCTGTTAAAAGAGAACACTGAAACGTGCTTGCTGCAACATGTATTTCTCCTTGTAGGAGCAGAGCTTCTCCCGTGGCAGAGCTGGGTTTCCATCGTTGTGAGCGGAGCAGTAGTTCACCTCATTCGTTTTGTCCTATTCTGGGCTTCAGATCCGTTTTCACCCTTCTGCTTCAGCATCGCTGGAATGGGAACAGCTGTGAACGGGCACGCTGCTACCAGCACGTTCTCTGCAGGGGCTGTCCGGGGGGCTGACAGCAGCCTAAAGAGCTCCGCTCTGATTCCAAAGAGAGGAAAAAATGACAACTTCGCAAATCTGCTGTCGGTATTTAGCATCTCATTTTCAGCAACGTTTTCCATCACCTGCCTCTGAATTCCACCTTCTTCACTCCACATAAACGTACTCAAAGGGAACGGAAGCTGTAGCTGGAGGTAATCAGCTAACTGCTTTTTGTTTTTCCCCAGTACATGATGTTAGATTTTGTGCAGAGGTTAAATTGTATTAGCGCTTCTGAAATCATATACATGTGGTAACAATAAAATAGAATCTTCTCCTCTGTCCTCCTCCTGTGCCAGCCTCCAGCTCGCTGTACTCCAAAGCTAAAGTTCAGAAGGAGAAGGGGAAGGGGATTTTAAGCTGCCTTCATCTCCCTGCAGGCTTGGACACCCCAGCAGAAGGCAGCGCTGTTGTGAGCTACGTTCCAAGTTACCTATAAGGCTGCTTTGTGCCATAAGAAAGCACCGAGCCAAGAACTGGTCACCCTCACAGCCAACAGAACTACCCGCGGAGCTGTGGAAGGTGATCGGCGCACCATGTCTGAGCACACCAAATCCTGACAAAAGGGGAATTCCCATAATTACCGTTTGAACGACTTCTGTCTTCTTAATTAAAAATAAGCTGGAGCAAAATGACAAAGCCAAGCTGCGGTTCCCACGGGCTGTAACTGCCCGAGGGCCCGGTGTGTTTATTCAGGATGCTCTCTAGTGGACACACACACCGAAAGCAAACAAACATGCAAGTGTTATGAAAAGACAGAAGGTGCTGGGCACAGTGATTAGATCTGTTTACCAGCATGTTTTAAAACACCGTCTCACAACTTGAATGTATTTCCTAATGAAATACGAAGGCTGTATGAAGGCTGAAATCTTCATAGTCAGCATGATTGGACAAAAAGATGTCAATGGACGCAAGTTACTTATCAATTTGTGGACATTTGAATGTAGTTAACAAGATTCTGTTATACATGAATTATATCTTTAATTTTTACGGTTACATTTCAAGAACCAATGGGCAATAAGTAGAACATTCGCTGCTTATATATTTGGTGCTTTGTTTTCAACTGTGGTTTTCCTCCTCTGAGTCAGCCATGCTACCGACAGTGGTTTAAGAAGAAAACTGAGACACCCCATGCCAGACTTAACAGGCTTTATGCCAACACGCAGAAAGCACAGCCACTGAAACAACACGTATGGCCGTCAGTTCCACACAGAAGATACATAAATGAAGACATTACACCTCAGGATCAGCAAGTGATGAGCAGAAAATGTATTTGCTGCTTTCAGAGTGGTTGGGAACTTTCTTGTTCTGCTTCTGCTGGGAGATCTGTTGTACTCTAAATAACAACAACAACAAAAAAATTCGATCAGTTGGCAACATTAACTGAGCTTTGTAAGAAGTAAAAAAGGGGAGAAAAGAAAAAGAAAAAAGCCACATGACAGACGAGTCGGTGTTCCAGTGTATTCCAACTTCAACTGACTTTAGGCATGAAAGCTTTTGAAGACAGCACATACAGGCAGCAGCACGTGGCGTTTGTAGTCTCCCCATTCTCTCTGACCACTTACCTCAGACTGTCCGTTCTCATCCAGCTCCTCAACCATGGTCAAATGAGGCGCTCCAGGTCTCTCTGTCAGCTCAGCTATCGTCTTGTCGTTGTCCTGTGGAGATGAAAAGCAGTTTGTGGTTGAAAGTACCCCACGTCACGAATAGTTATCTGGAGAGAATGTTTTGGATGTGTTGAAACGACATTCTGTATTAATATAAAGAGGATACTTCAGTTGTGTGCTGTACAAATGTGTTAGTAGGGGAGTACGGTCTTCGTCTGCTTGTTAAGACTATTTTCATCAGGTTTTGGAAAATAACAGGTATTTTGGTTTAAATTTCTACATACTCATTTTTTCTGTCACTTTCATACCATCATCCTCTTACAGTTATGTTTTGTCAGTATTTTAACAGAGTGCTCTAAAAATGTACACATCTCTAAAATAAGACATTCTCCACGTAAATTGAAGAGCTATTCACATTTAAAAGCTTTCTTGAGACAGACAAGCCAATTACCAGTGGGTGGTTTTACTAGAAAACCAGAGTGGCAGCAAGGGGACGGACACTCTTCCCCGATCACCACTCTTATTTTTTAATTATGTGTTAGTTCAACACCCTGGGGTTCTGCCTTGTGCTTGGAGTGTCTGATTAACAACATTTTCAAACCACAGACTAAGCCTTGGCTTAAACCTCTTGATCTTTCTGCTGCAAGAGTGTTTCGTCGTCTTCGTTCTGCGGTTCCACCACCTCACGTTCCTGTTCCAACTGACCCTGCGGGCAGTGTAAGAAAGGACAAATGAGAAACGCAACCCCCCACGTTCACCTTCCCCGCCCCGTGGCTTACAATGCGTTTCATGGTTGAAATATTAAACCAGATGAAGAAGGAAGCATAAACCATAACTGCAATGTTAATATCGTGAAGCCCTTTCGGTGTCATGGGACTCAGCGTTTTCATGGGTGTTAGACTCGTGTGGAGAGAAGGGCTTTACTACCAAGAGGAAGAACAAGTAGACAACTGGAGTTGAAAGACAGTCTCATTCCACGTGCTCTCTATCACCCTATATGCATTATTTCCTCTCTGATACCTCGTCCAGGATCTCGCACAGATCAATCCACATAGAGCCAAACCTATAGAAACATCAGCAAGCGATGTCATTGACATTAATCATCCTCACCAGCAACCTGCCATAGTTCCAATCGGAAATATCTGATACAAAGTGTTTATTCTTGGAGAACCCAAGCCCTGTTGCATCGTAACTTCAGAAACTCCATAATCTAAGTGTTCACATTCAGCAGCGCTGGGGCCTAGAGAACATGTTTGCTGCGGCACGTTCGTGAGCGGTTCCGGGCAGATTTGGGCTGGGGTAGAGTTAATTTTCTTTGCAGTAGCTGGTGTGGGGCTGTGGATTGGATTTGTGCTGGAAACCGTGGTGATAACGCAGGGATGTTTGAGTTTCTGCTGAGCAGAACTTGCACAGTGCCAAGGGCTGTTCGTCTCCTCACCCGCCCCTTCATTTTTTATAACATTTTACTGCACAGTGTGTAAGTAAGTTTTCCCTCCCATGCGCTTCCTACTCGTCTCAGCTATTATTTAGAAAAGTGAGATTAAAATACTTGTTTTATGCAACCTTCTATCAAAATTGTTACGCAGAGATTAGAGCATGCAGAGAGCTACAAGATGCTGCGGCATCATACGCTATTTATTGTTTATTATTAACCTGACGCTGTTCTTCAAGTCTCTGCTGGATCATTAGCTCTTCTTCCTTCATTTTTCTTGACATTTCGAGCTCTACCAGGGCCGCCTCCCGTTCTTGTTCTAGCTCAATCCTCTCCAACATTCTCTATTTCAGAGATAACACAGCACCGATTTAAAAAATAAAGAGATATTAAACAGCACCAACTACACTGTCAGGAAATTTTTTGCCCAAGATGGATCCACCTTTTTTTCTTCATCTAAGACTCTTTTGTAATTGTAAATCCAATGGGCCAGATACTCTATCGGATCTGCGGGACGATGCTCTACAACCTCTGCCAGCCCCTTCTTCAAGCAATTTCCGAGGCACCTCTTCAGATACTGCGACTCCATCGCATCTGCTGGCAGCAAACACCCATCAGCCACCGACGTCAGGATGACATCACGGGGGTTAAGAGTTGTTGCCAAACACTCAATACGTCATCACTCTTTTTAGTAACCTGACAATTCGCAGAAGAGAGTTAATTACGTTTAATAACGGTTCAGTTCTTAAAAGCTCCGGGGACAGATCGGTTGCACCAAGCACCGCACAGAAATGCTCGACAGGGCTGAGCCCGCCCGGCGGGACCCGGGGGGCGGGCAGCGGGTCCCTCGCTGGGTCACCCGCGGGGTGACAGGCCGCGGAGCGAACCCCTCCCTCCCCTTCGCGCCCGCACCGGCTCCCAGCGAGCTGCCAGGGCCCTGAGGGCGCTCCGAGACCGGAGCTGTCCCGATCGCTTCCACCTGGGGCCTCGCTCCGCCCATGCCCTCCGCCCCCGGGCCTATTTAAGCACGGGCCGGGGCCTTCCGCCCTCCCCTGCGCGGCACGCTGAGCGGGCCTGTCCGTTAGCCCGGCTCCGCGCTGCCGTTCGGATTTCCCGGCGGACCCGACGCGTTACCCCGCCTCGCCCGCGGCTCCGCGGGCCGTCGCCGCGACCCGGTGCTGCCACTGTGGACAGCGTCTGCCGCTGAGGTAATTACCGGCTGCCCCCCCCCCCCCACCCCGCTCCCTCCCTTCAGGGCGCAGCCCCGCTCCCGCTACTCGCCGGTCCGGCTCCCGCCGCGCCTCGGTGCCGTGGCGGCGGCCGCAGGACGCGCTGGGTTGCTAAGCAACAGTGCACGCGACCGGCAGGAGGCACGCGATTGGAGAAAGGGCCGGGGGGGCGGTGCCAGGCGCAGTGCGCAAAGGCCCGGCGGGAAGCGCCGCGGCGGGCGGTTGAGCAGGCTGTCGGTGCTTTATGCCGAGGAGCCTGAGCTCACCGTGACCGGGGCTTTTGTAGCCAGGTACAGGGTGTCTCTGAAATAAACGCCCTTTAAATAAAGGACGGATATTGAAATAGAGCACTGATTGATGTTGGTGTTTCCCTGCCAGAAATGGGAGGCTGCGGCGTGACTCCCTTTCCAGAAGGGCGGGCACCGTCACCGGGCGAAGCTGATTAAACTGGCTGCTGAACGGTAAGACGGTGCCTTCGGTATTCCCTACATAACGGGTCGAAAACACACGCCGGCACCGGGTGTCACTGTTCGGGCCAAAGGATGCCGCCGGCGCCTTGCGAACGCGTTTCACGGGGCTGCAGAGGCGCTGCCGTCTTTACCCTGGGGCCCAGGGGGCGCCCATCCCGGGTCACGGCGGCCGGTAGAGGTGCCCCGGGTACCCTCGGCCGGGCCGTGACCGCCGCGGTCATCCGCTTCTGCGCCTGCGCGGCGCCACCTCTGCGCCTGCGCGCTGCCGCTCGACGCCCGTTCTACGGCTGCGCGGCGATGGCGGGTTCCGGCGTGGCGGCCGAGGCCTGCGTGGGGCAGGTGGTGCTGCCCGGGGACGTGCTGCTGCTCCCTGCCAGCCCCGACGAGGACGGGGAGAAGCTGCGGCTGGGCGCCGGCGCGGCCCCGCGGGGCCGGCTGCTCTGCGGGCCGGGCCTGCGGCGGTGCGCGGCCGGGCTGCTGGTGACCAAGTGCGGCCTGTTGAGGCACCGGCAGGCGGGCGGCGCGGCGGCGGGCGGCGCCTACTGGGTGGACTCGCAGCAGAAGCGGGTAGGGGCGAGGAGGGACCGGGGGTTGCGGGGCGGGGGTGGGCTGCGGAGGCCCCGTCTCGCCTGACTCGTTTGTCCGCCGTTTGCAGTATGTCCCAGTCAGGGGCGACCACGTCATCGGAATCGTGACGGCCAAAGCGGGGGACGTGTTCAAGGTGGACGTCGGCGGGAGCGAGCAGGCGTCACTGTCCTACTTGGCCTTCGAAGGTGCCACGAAGAGGAACAGGCCAAATGTGCAGGTGGGCGCTCAGCTCAGTTGGCGGTAGCGCTTCAGTGATGTCGTTTGGTGCCTCTGTTACATTTTAGGAGCTTTTTTTCTTAGTAAAAGTGTTTTTATAAGCTGTATGTAAAAGGAGGAGTGTGGGTTTATTTGCAATGATAGTGCCTTGGCCCTCCTCAGAGATTCTGGCATGGTTAGGCCATGAGCTTTGAGATATCGTCAGATAGCATGTCACCAATGCAGTCTGATGGCACACTTTTTCACTCCTTACATTAACTTTCCTATAATCCTGCCAGCAGCAGATGCAGTCAATGCATAACCTGCATCCAAGGGGGCTCCCTGAAGGTAAGGGTTTAAACCAAGCTTTTATGCCATCTGATACTGGTGGGAAGCATAGTTTTTTAATAACACTGTTGCAAACAGATATGTGGCATGTGTCTGGCACAGCTTCTGTGTTCATGCATGACACCACAATGTAAAGATAGACTGTAGGGAAAAACAAAATAGGTTAGTGTGATTTTTTTTTTTCCCCCCTGATAAATGATCCCAAGAGCAGGATGCTGAGACTTTTAATCCCCTTAAAGTCTGAGGCAAGAGGAATACTCTGTGACATAAAACTCTGTACTTTTTTCCTATCTTTTAAATTCCAGTAGTGATATGACATAATTGTTCCTAGAGGATGTTGCCTTTGGTAGAAGAGAAAATGAACATTCCTGTTATCCTTTATTTTTGTACCACCTGTATTTTAAAACTAAATTGTGGCCTCATGAGAGGATGTTTATCAACTGAGTGTTTGTTACATGTGTGCAGTATGACCTTCTCTACTACTTGTGCTTTTTTGATGCTGCCTTGTTTAGGTGGGAGATCTTATTTATGGTCGGTTCCTCATAGCAAATAAAGACATGGAACCAGAGATGGTCTGTATAGACAGCAGTGGAAGATCCAGTGGAATGGGATTAATTGGACAAGACGGCTTCCTCTTTAAAGTTTCTTTAGGTTTAATAAGAAAGTAAGTACTAAGAAAAGTTAAGTAGTCTCTCTGACACGTAATATGGTGGGTAGGATTTGCACTGCTGTTTCCTCTGAGCAGTGCGGATAAATGTGTGATCAGAGTGTGTGGTTGTTCCAGGGTGTTTGTATCAGTTTTATTGATGGGAGTGTGGGTGTTGACCTGGAAGGACTGTCTGTTTCACCCTTTAAGATATTAGATACTTCTCTGTATGGTGGTGTGTCACCTGTTTAAACAAAGTGATGTGGCTGCCAAGAGTGTCGACAATACAGCTAGTGACCTGGGGAAGTCAAGTGTTCAAGCTGGGGTTTTGGGTATGTACCTGCTACCCTGGAGTAGGTAACACTTAGTGTCCTTTTTCTGCTTAATGGGACAGCGGGGGATGTACTCTCGGCTGACACAGCTGACTAAAGGGCGCTTTCTGCATCAATACATGGGATTTTCTGACTTCCAAAGAAAAATGAACTGCATTGAAAGGAGGAGAAACAAAATGTTTGAAAATGTTTGTTTTTGTTGTTCTTTGGAAGTGCAATCTGGGGCTGCAGAGCAGCTGTTTCTTACCTGGGTTTAATGGTTTGTCTGGTTTCTATGTCCTGTGGGGAGTGTGAACTGATACAAATATTGCTGCAGCTGTTCTGCTTGTTTTCCAAACATTGTCCATAGGCAAGCAAAGAAATAACAGTATTTTAGAAGTAAACTGCTAAATCCTGATGGTTTTGTTTCTTCTAATTAGAAAAAGCTGAATTCAGAGGTGCTGTACTTTTAGGGGTGTATTTTTTAAGCGAGGACAATCCAAAGTGTGACACTGTGTTGCTGTTTCGGATGTGTAGGTGGCTTGTTCCTCTGACCTCCTGGTGTTGCTGTAACAGCTCCCACAACTCCAGCACTGTGGTTTTGTTATTGGTGTCTGTCAAATGTGAGCACTTAACTTCTTCCTCTGATTTTCTTAATCTTGTTCACAGACTCTTGGCTCCCAAATGTGAAATAATTCAGGAGCTGTCACAGTTGTACCCCTTTGAGCTGGTGCTGGGAATGAATGGAAGAATATGGGTAAAAGCAAAAACAGTTCAACAGACTTTAATTATAGTCAATATTTTGGAAGCCTGTGAGTACATGACTGCAGAGCAGAGAAAACAAGCGCTTACCAGATTGTCAGGGACTTGATAAGATAAAACCTTGAGGATCTGAGACAACTGTAGGATGTTTTGGTTATTTTTTGTATTCAGATGTATATTAAAAGCCATCTTTTAAATGAAGTTCTAGACTGTTGTTGTTCTTCGGTTCCTGTCTTTGTCCACTCAGCTTGTGTTTGTCTTGTTTAGGAACTTTGGTTTTGCTTGCTGCTGTGATTGTGAACCCTGGTCATGTTTAGGAATTTTCTGACTGATGTGGGGACAGGCTTTAAAAGCTTCTGTTAGCTGCAAGTTTGGAGGTGTAACTGCTCAAGTCTTCTGTAGGGAGAACAGTCAATTTGCAAACTGCCTATATTTGCTTTTCTAATACTAAAATTTCAAACAGTACCTGTTTATCTGGGGTAGCAGAAAGTATCCTGCAGGTCATTCACTTTGGTCAGGTGCTCTTAGAAAATGTAGGAGTAGAAATGCAGGTGGAGAATACCAGAGAATAATGACAGGGTGCAGTGTAAGGTAATCGTAGGGTGCTTAAGGCAAATGGTGGGGTAAGACCCAGCAGATGCACACAGGGACCTTACCCTTTTCCCTAAGAGATACCCTGGTAGTATTAAGGAGATGGTGATTAGGACTTCAGTATGAACATTTGAGAAACTTGATGGCTTGCTAGAGGTAAAAAATAGGCTTCACAGCACTGTTTGAAGTCACTTGGAACTTTTCTGTAAGTGCTTTTTGACTAGAGATTAGGTAAAGATCATGTATTTCTCAATTCTAGACATTTTAGATGTATTTTCTTTAGTTACAGCATGAAGATCCTGTAGAGCTTCGCTTCACCTTCAACAAAACCAGTGTTTCTGAAAAGAGTGGTACTGGGCTGCAGTGTGTAGCGGTTCTTCCCATCTACTCTATTTCATCCAAAGCTGAGCCCATGGTATTCGGGGATACGGTTTCCTTTGGCATCTCATTTAGCAATTGCTTCACTGCAGAGCCACTGCTCCGAGTCATCTTCTAATGTGCTTGCCTAAGGCTTCCCCGACTCAACAGAATTAACACTGCTCTCAGGATTTCCGTGAGCCCAGTGGCTATGATTCAGAGGTCTTTTCTGGGTCTCCCTGTTTAGGGTGTTGTTCCTCTGGCCTAATAGATCTTCATCTTCTCACCTGTCTTGTCTTCTCCTAGCTGAAGTGACTTTGATTCACATCCCATAAATTCTCCAGGCCTATAGTCTATCTCTTCCTACATGGGAAAAGCTGTAATTTAAGGATGTCACTGACTCTGCTTAGCTGGAGAAGAGCAGAGCCCCTGCAGGTTGTCTGTTAGGGCAACAAGAGCTGGCATGAGCCGAAAAACACTTGCCCAGTCAGCTCAGGGTGCTCCCTTGGAGAGTTCTTGGATCCTAGCAGTAAAACCACAGGAATGGGGGATGACGTGGATCATTCCTTGAAGAGTTGTGGCTTGAAATGCAATTAGTCTCACCACTCCCCTTTTACCTGCCTGAGCAGCCTCCCCTCTGAAATGGCTGAGGAAGAGGCCTAATCTGCCAGATAGAGAAACAATCCCCAATCTAAAACTGCTGGTTCAGTAGTTCAGTGTAGCAAAGGGTGACCTTGGGAGTACTCAACACCAGTGCCCTGTGTCACACCCGCCTTTCTGCTGCCCCACTGTCAATAGCTCGTCACCCACACATAACCTCAGTTAAGAACAGGAAACAAAGTGCATGAAAATTAGGCTTGGTTTTAATGTAGTAAAATGGTGTATCGACAATGTACTGGAGTTTTACCCCCTACACAGACCATTTTTGTACTACAGACAATTCATGTACTACACTGAAGTTGGACAGTTTATGCAGTGGTGAAAATGACTGTGGATTTGAGCAAAATGGGAGTGGGGAAAAATGCTGGAAAGCAAATACAGTTAAACCCATTACTGGAAGGAGGCAATAGTGGGGCTTTGGGACTACCTACAGTCCTTACATCGCTTCCTAGCTTTGACAAGCTTTAATGAACAAAATATTGAGGCAAAATCTATTTATAAAGTCTTTGAACTTTCAGTGCTGGCTCTGTGACTAAACCAGTACCACCAAAAAGAGTGATGCAGACTCTGGCTTGCTTCTAGGCAGACAGACTGCTCTTGAAATCAAGTGATAGTAAAATGTGAGTATTTTGCTGGAGCAGAAGAAAGTTGCACAGACAACTAGTAATAAGAGGATTAAGAGCGTAACTCTAAGGCTGTGGTTAGAGCGTGGCAGTGGCTCTGCTCGATGAGGAGTTACTGTGCCCAGCTACCTCTTGCTACCCTGCCACCACAGCTGCTACCCGGGTTTGCTGCTGTGTTTGATCCTGAGCCAAGTTCTGTCAAAATGACCCTGATTGACATGTTAATAGCAGGGTTATTTTGTTTTTCTAACCCTCATGTTCTTTTAGCAGAAGAACCTACGGAATTTTTCTCTCTGACTTTAAATGGTAAGAGCAGCTCATCTCCCCCTGGAGGAGCTCAGGTTGGTTAGAGAAGGTGCTGTGCAGCAGAAATGGCTGGAAATGGGTGTGGGCTTGTCTGGGATTCAGGGTTCATTGGGCCAGTACCAGAAGAGAATCTGTGCAGCCATTGAAAAGCAACCCAGTGCTCTCCTCCTGCTCTCCTCGGGATGGAGGGTACGGCTCCAATCTCTTCTTGGTGTCCTCCTGTGAACCGCTGGTGTGTGTGAAGCTGGTTTCAGACCTGAAGGTCCTTTGGTTTCTTCAGTGACTACCGCACCCTGATCTTAATGGAAATCTGTGTGGGGGCTGTCTGGGGCCAGACTGGTGCTTTTGCTTCCCGAGAGGCAGGACGGGGCTGATCTGTGGAACAGAAATCCTTCTGAAATAACGCACAGCTTTGGCACTCGGTATGTGGAGTGGGAGTGTCGCAACCGCAGATCATGTCTTAGCACAAGTATCGATGCAGTGCATGCTGGGGAAATGGAACTAACTAGTAGAGGAGCAGTCTGTGACTGGTGCTCTGTACTCAGTTTAACTGCTGGAAAACTGGGTCTGGAGAGCAGGAACAGGAGGGCTCTGTGTGATCTCCAAGAGCACCATTCAAACACTGAGGAGTCAGTTACATGGTGGTGCCTGCTGCTCTGTGAGATGTCCTTTCTGTGCGCGTTAGGGCCTTGGTTGTGTGAATCACGTCAGAATAGGTGCAGGGAGAATTTAAACTGTCAAGAGGGGGAAACAGAGAACCAAAGAGGTCAAATTCCCCAGCAGCTTTCCTGCCCAAATCTCACTGCCTGTCCAGAGCAGCGAAGGCAAGGGAAGGTGAACGAGGACAAAGCAGTTGCTGCCGCAGCTCCACTTGCGCAACACGGCAGCTCTTCGTGGAAAGTGAGTGCTTCTGGAGATGTGGGCGGAGGAGGTGAGATTCCAGCAGCTTCATGACACTGTTCAGGAGCTCTGCATCTCCCAGAAGTGTCTGTTCAAGGGGTTTCACTGCCAGGTAAAGTAGGAAGATGCTCTTGGATGGAATCTAGATGTGCAAGCTCAGATTTTTCTGCTTTTTTCCAATCAGGACAGCTGAAGTCAGCATCTCTTCTGTGATTACCTGCTTATTGTTCTTGGCTGAGGCCTTGTCAGGGGCTCCCACCCAGGGCAAAGAATAGTTAATGAGATGTTTTCACCTCCTGAGAGGTGGTTTTTCTCCCCTTGTGAATGCAGTTGTGAAGGCTAGCTGCCAGGTTGGGTTGTTAGAGGTGCGATGTGCAGAAGTATCACTAAGCAAAAAGGTTGGGGTTTGGTTTTGTGTGCTTACCTTGGCACAAAAGTAATGGGGCTGCAGTTGTACTGCTGCCAGATGTTGACAGCTGGAGCCAAAACCACTATAAAAAAAATCAGAAGAAAGGGATGTTGACAGCCCACAGAAGTTTGGGTTTTCATTATATGGTGATTAATGACCGGATTTGTCAGTCTTCTTTTGGTCATTATTTTTTTCCAAAAATCACTGAGGCACGGTTCGAATGCCGATCGCCTTTCAGCAGCAGTGAGAAAGCTGCTTCAGCAAGTTCTGCCTGGTGTTGATGGACAACCCGCCCACGCGGGGTGAAGAGAAAAAGTAGAAAGATTATTTGGGTTCATACATTTCCAAGAAAAAAAGCAGCCCCGAACTACAGTCCTCCCAGACTCCCAGCTCTTCCAGGTAATCTGGTAACGCAGGCTCTGCCGGGGTGCCTGGGTGGGCTCCCAGGGGATGTTCTCTG
This sequence comes from Bucorvus abyssinicus, assembly GCA_009769605.1. Classification (NCBI taxonomy): domain Eukaryota; kingdom Metazoa; phylum Chordata; class Aves; order Bucerotiformes; family Bucorvidae; genus Bucorvus; species Bucorvus abyssinicus. The sequence goes on from CM020032.1 coordinate 37,850,073, forward strand.
GTGTGCCCCAGCACTCATGGTGTGGTGGCTCCAGTTTGATCTATGCCAGGTCAGAACAGTGATGCTGCTCTTGCTTCCAATTCGCAGATACTTTGTTTTGTGGTGAGATTCCACAAAAACCCAATCTCGGCACTGAACAGAAACTGCAAGTAAGAGTTAGACTGAGCAGGTCCACCCAGAGTGACTCAGCTGAGAGATAAGACAGGGCCATCGGGTCTAGTTAAGCTGCTCCCCAGGGCTGGGGCCAGAGTTCTGCTGGAGCGGGGCCTCATGACCAGGAGCAAGCGAAGAGCGTTGGCTCAGTGATGCTGGGACACGTTACGGCTGGCTCAGCCAAGCGAGCGCATTCCTGAATGTAACATCGATGTAAGTGTTTTACCTGCCCCATTAATCCGACTGCTCGATGACAGCGCTCGCCGCTTCCTCGGCCGGAGCCGTTACGGGTTTGCCGGCGTTCTTCGCTTTACACCTGTTTCTGGCCGTCTATTGCGTTTCCTCCTTTGCTTGGCCAGAAGCTGAAACGATCCTGGTGAGAGGAGAACGGCTGCCGGCAGGGAACAGCCGCGTTTTGGCCGCGGCCGCCGGTCCGCGCCGTGCGCCACTGCGCGGGGGCGGCGCCTGCGCGTGCCCTGCGGCGGCCGCGGGGCCGGGAGCGGCGGCGCGGAGAGGAGCGGGGCGGCGGCGTGAGTGCGGGGGCCGGTGCGGGGGGGCTGCGGGGCGAGTGCGGGGGCCGGGCCTGGCCTGCCCGGCGGCCCCGTCCCCTCTCGTGTTGCGCGTCCCCGGGGCTGGCCCTGCGGGGAGGCGACGGCGGCGACCGGTGGCTCTGAGAAAGGACGGGCCGGGGCGGCCGCGGCGGCCTCTCGGCCGGCGGCTGCGGGCAGCGGCGCGCTGCTGCTGCTGCTTCCCCCGAGCCATCGCGGTCTGAAGTTGTGCTCACGCCCGGCCTTGCACTGAGCGCTTTGGCGTTCTAGCGCGTTTTGATGGATGCCTGTTGGTGTAACTGACCCTGGGTGCAGGTGGGCTCTGCCGGAGCAGGAGGCGGAGGCTCCGCGCCTCGTTTCTCCTGCCCTGGAGCAAGTCCTCCCCGCCTGCTCTGCTAGGACCCCCCGGCCAAGGTGTCTCGGTTTGGCGGGTGCAGCAGAGATCTGAATGTCCCCATACATAGTAACTAGCAGTCTGTTCCCTCGGGATGCAGCTGGAGAGCTGCAAGACCTCCAGAGCGTTGGGCCAGAGCTCTTTGCTCTCCGTTCCTCTAGAGAAAAGGGGCGTTGAGATGTTGGGTTTCTTTAAAACAGCCTCCGAATGGGGAGGTTATTTGGTCCAACAACTAACTTCCTTTCGAAGGAAGGAGCACGGTTCGCTCACTTGACACAGCAGCTTTCTCTTCAGCTAGAGCCAAGCGCAGCGCTGTCCTGAATTCCTAATGAATCAAACGTGCCAATGGGGCAGAGCCCTGAAAAGATGACCGTTACCCTGCGCACAAGGGATGGTTTGTTACAGGAGCTGTACAGTGGGGAAAAGAAAAGAAAAGAAAAGAAAAAATCCCTCATGTTGGCAGAATGACTTGCGTTCGTGTCATCAGAAACGTTGGGAGGCTGCTCTGTCCATTGATTTTTGGCATGTAAAGGACAAGTTTGGTTGGAAGGGACCTCTGAGGTTTCTCCAGTCAAACCCCCACCTAGAGCAGGACCGATTTTGACGGTTGGTCAGGATGCTGCGATTCGTAATACTCAGTGGTATTTAAAAGCTTGTGAAATCCTGATGTTACCGGGTTATTGTGAACTGTAAATTTTCTGTACAGCAGTTCCCTTACAAAGGTATTTGTGACCGTGTGACTCATTTGGGGGGGGATGTCGCTGAAGAGTCAGCTCAGCTTGTTTGGGACATGCAGGTGGTGACAAAGCTCCAAAGGATGTCTAGGCTCGCTGTGGAGCATCGTGGGGGAGAAGGGAGGACTCAGCAATGGCCAAAGCCATTTCAGAGCAGGGTGCCTGTGCCAGTGCAGTCCAGCTCCTGAGGTGCCCGCGGGGTGTTCCCACTCTGCTCAGTTCCCTGCAGAGGAGAGGTGGCGGGGGAGATCTGTGTGCTGCCCGGCTTCTACTGGGTCTTTACTGGGGTTTACTGTCTGCTTGGAAACACAGGCTTTGCAGGGGTTTCTACCCAGCTGTGGCGGGTCCTGTTTACACTGCTAGAATAAATGTTTAAGGATAGCTATCCTCTTAATGACAATTTTTTATCCTCTTGTGGGTGGGAGGGAAATGAGACATCTAGAAAAGCATGTTTTAACTGGTCTTGACACAGAGTGAAGACCGTCAACTGGCACTTCAGATGGGATTTAGACTAAGCTTGTTTAAATTCTGGTGAGCTCAGTCCTGACAGACGATAAAATGCTGTTATCTTGGAGATCTCTTGTGGACACCACAGAAAGGTGTTTTTCTTTTTTCTTTGCTCCCTGTAAAGAGGAGCGCTTGTTCCCTTCTGGAGGTTTTTGCAGAGTTGGGAGCCTGTAGGTCAGCTAATTCCAGAGAAAATGATGCTTTTTAGCCCAGGGATGTTGCCACTGAAGCAGGTAATGGCGTAGAAACACTGAGTTAATTCACCAGCACAGCCTCTGTGCTGAACCTTTTCTCTAACTCTGTGCATTGCCATGGCTTTGTAATTGTTTCCAGGGCTGTTTGTATTGTTTTGGCATGCAGCGAGTGGGGGGGGTGGGGGGGGTCCGAAGAAGAAATGTAGGGAAAATGTGACTTGTGAAAATGAGCAGTTTAGCCTGGAGATGTTAAAGTTCAGTGCTGCGTTCCCAGCCTCGGAACAGCTTTCTGCAATCCCTGGTCCCTGTCCCCACCCACCCCATAACCAGGCTAAACATGTGCATGGTTTAAAAAAACAGAACCCAGAGGATTAAGATCCTTTAAACCCATCTTGCGGCGGGTTGGACAGCTGCTCTTTCGTAACCGCCGCGGGGTGGCTGTGGCACGGATTATTGCTCCAAGGCGCCACCAGCCACGTCCTGGCCACATGGCTGAGGCTCTGGAGCTGGACGCCTGCCCAGTCCTGCCCACTCACCGGCCGTGGCTGCGTAGTCAATCTCCCTTCTCTCCTGCCCGCACTCGCATTCCCGGGAGCTGGTGGTGGCTGATGCTCAGGCAGGCTGCATGGGATCTGGTGAGTGGGTGCACCTTGATATTAAAGGCTTACAGGATGCTCGGTTATACCTTCTCATGAGTTGTGGGATGCTCTGTTGTACCTTCTCCTCACGGGTTACGGCTTACGGGATGCTCTGTTATATCTTCTTATTGTGGATTGTCATTTGATGTTTAAAAACTCAAGAGTTGGATCACAATGCAGTAGAGTTTGTATTTTAAGCTGAGGTTGGAGGGTTGTGAAGTTATTTTGAGCTTCAAGTTTCCTTAATCAACAGCAGCTGGTTGCAAATGCTCAGCGGTTTTCTGTTTCATCTCTTCACTCGGGGTTCAGTGACAGAGATGTGTCAAGGCTCCTCAGCCTGTCTTGTCAGCAAGTGTTTTAATAATCCTGGCTGCTGTTTCCCAGACGTAGTTTTCTCAGTGTTTTGCTCTGGTGTCTGCTTAGCCAGGGAGGAATTTCAGTATCACCATGCAGAGCTGCTTCTTCTATTCCCCTAAACAGCAAAAGGTTCACATATTTGAATAGGGGTTTTTTGTGGCTGAGCGGAGACCAAGGAGTTCAACTAAACTAAGACTGAGCTTATCAATCTCTTCTCTGTCACCTGCAACTGAGTGGAATACATTTTGAGGTGCATTTTGGTCATTTCAAGAGGTCAGGGTGGTCTCTGGTATGAGGCAGAGGCAGATAAAAAAAAAAATTGTCATTACAGTGTGACTTGATGTTTGAGAAAAGTCTGTAGAGAAAGCAGATATGGCCAAGGAAGGTTTCCCTTGGTTAGAAGTAAGTGGTGAAGTGGGGTGGAGTCTGTTTTCGTATCTGCACTGTGTTGCTATAAACTGGCCTTGTTTTCTGCCCGGGATCACAATTCCTCCCGTTTCCAGACACTGCCATACTGTTCCTTGGAACCAAATACACTGATGAAAGAACAAAGCGGCCTTTTCTTCACAGCTATTTCTGCAGCTAGACAGTTGTGTTTGTTTGCCAGTCGCATTCTGCAGCTAGTTTTAAGGATGGAAAGGGATTTTCTCCCAGAAAATGCTGGACACAGGTGAGGAGCTACTCCTCGTTCTTACTTTCTGAATTCTGGCAACAGTGAGCTGTGGGGATGCAGGTGATGTGTGTCCCAGGTGTATCGCCAGGCACGGTTCAGAACAGTGATAGCTCCCTCTGTTTATGAGGGGGAGAACCCCTCTCCCATATAACAGTATTTCCCAAGCCAGTCTCTCAGGGAACAGGGCTTTGCAGACAGCGCTGGAAAAAACTGGATTCTCCGTGTTGTGCAATACCAGAGATGGGTGATGGTGCCTCTGCAGCCCTTTGTCACACATAACTGCTGTGATGTCAGTGCACAGTCGTGTCGTACGCTGCCAGAGCTCCGGGGACTCTCCTTGTGGTAACAAGCCGCAGTGTTTGTGCTGCAGGACCCGAGCGTGCTCGTATACTGGTTTCCAGTGCAGCATTATCAGCTCAGCCGGTGGGTGGGAGGTTAAGTTGGTTGTTCCTGCTGTCCTTTTGCTTTAGCAGGGGTGGGTGTTGGTTAATGTAATGTTAAATTGGCTGTCCAGGGCGTGTTGGTGATGTCAGGTCACAGAGTCTAATAAAATGGTGGCAAATTGACATAATTCTGTCCGCAGGCGTGACTGGTGAGCTCTGGTTTGGGCTCGGTGCCTGCATTGGGTCTAATGTGGAATGTAAGGAACAGGAAAGGTTTCTAGCGATGGTAAACCAGATCTAGATTTTTTTTTTCCAGTCGTCTTTGGTAAAGTTCACTGTTCAATACAGACTAGTGGGAGAAAACCCCCACATTTAATCTACATGCGCTTCTCTTTTGAAGGAAACCACTGCCTTACTGTAATAATTTAAGTTCCTAGCTAACGTGGAGGTTATCTTATTAGAGGCTCTTTATTACACACACATACTCCAATCATCTTCCTCCCTGTTGCATCTGAGCTCTTAATTGTGAGTGTCTTTGTCAGTCTGGTAGCCGCAAAAGGTAAGGATCTGTTGTTAATAGTTTTGATGCGGGTCGGATGCAGAAGTGGAACACAGTCTAGATTTCCTAAAACCCAGTTTAGTACATCAGTGAATACACAGATCATCCCCTATCGAATCACAAATACCCATGTGAGCTGTTAGTTGTTTTAATCCAGTTTTTCCTTGTCTGGCATCTTCAATGTCCAGTGTTGGAGCTGCTTTCTTCTTTTTCTTTCCAGAGATGTCCTTCCTGCCTGACCTGGGGTTCTTCACCATGGGCGTGTGGTCGGTTGGACTGGGAGCCATTGGTGCAGCTGTGACAGGGATCGTCCTCGCTAACACTGACCTGTTTTTGTCCAAGCCAGAAAAGGCTACGTTGGAGTTTTTAGAGGAGATAGAGCTAAAAGCTTTGGGATCAAGTAAGATTCTGGATGTTTCAGTCCATGTGCTTCAATAACTGGGCTTTTCTAAGAACCTTTGTAAGACGAGTTTTTCTTGGTCTGTCCTAGTGATAACACGTACTTGGGTGTCCTTGACGGCCGCTAATTCTGGTGAAGGAAAAGCAGCCAAATCTGGTATTTCTGGATGAAACATGACACAATTCTAAAACCGATAAAGCAATAATATCCAGTTGTTCATAGAGAACTTTTTTCTGATAGAACCGTATTTGAATGTGGAATTCTCTGCAGTGCTTTGTGTTGTCCTTTAAAGCATGAATCGTTCTAAACAAGAGTGGCTGATATTATTGTGATGCTCTTTCTCCTGTATAAACAGACCAAAGAACATTCAAAGCAGGTGAACTATGGGAGAAGAACGGTGCAGTGATCATGGCTGTGCGAAGACCTGGATGATTTTTGTGCAGAGAGGTACTTGCTGGGCTTGGGGATTAATTAGGAAGAGCTGAGCTCTACTTGCATAGATTCCCGTTAAATAAAAGGAGGAGGTGAACAGGACATCGAACACACGTGAATTATCTGAAAGGTCTTGTTTCCTCGCCCAAACTGGACACCAGCTCACAGCATACTGTTTTCTTTGTGGCTGGTTTGTATAGTCAAGGTCCTGAGCATTCTCCTGCTGAAGGCGATGGTTACGTGATTTTTATATCTGCCAGGGAACCAGCCTGTGGTAATTAGAAAGGGAGACTGCACAAAGTACAGTTGGGAATGAGGGTTGGGAGCTACTTGTGTTCCCTGTGTCCAGAACAGATCTCTGTGAGCCAGGTAGTCTCTGGGCAAAAGCAGGCCAAGACGAGACTGGCAGAAAGCCATCAGGTAAAGCTCATCAGCAGCAAGGAGATGTTCGTAGAGGGGAGCCCCTCGCTGGTCTGGAGCCTGAATGTGAGGCAGGAAGGTAACGAGGCACTTAAAGTAGGATTTAATGTACCATGTGCCTGCGAACAGCCGCAACTTGCTCCTTGGCCATTGTTTTCTCATAGCTACAGGGGAAAAAATAGCTATTCTGTTGTTACTCACTGCTCTGTAATGTGGAGTAATTAATATTGCAACCACTTAAATAAGGGATCTGCTCCCATCAGTAGTAACTGCCTAAGTATGTGTAGAATTCTTGGGAGGTTAAAGATTAGATATGTCATGCTCTGAAGCTCTCAGTAGCGTAGGCAGGAGGAGAACGTGCCACATGCCTGACTCTGTGCCCTTCACAGACACTCAGACAGGAATTCAGTAATGATTTTTCAGTCTTTAATGCCAACTTCCTAAGTAGAAATAAAGAGCCCAATTCAAAGAATTGTGGCAGTTTTCTTCTTTCAGGAAAAAAAAGAGAGAGAAATTTAATTTTCTAATCCTTATTTTTGGTTCAACATTTCAAATTTTTAACAGAGGCAGTACTATATTAGTCAATTAGGGCAAAGGATGTTGAACGCTGTCCTTGTTGGCAGCACCAGGAAGGAATACGAACTTCCCTGGACTCAGTGGCGGCATTGGGAAGTGGCTGTTCTCCCTCGTGAGAGCCATGGGCTTGCTAAATTTTGTAAGCACCAACTCAAGCAGCCTTAAGCAGCAGAAGAGCAGAAGTTGAAGTATCAGAGGGACAAACTGAAATGGGAATTGTTCTTTAGGGTTGTCCCTGCCTTGGTGGAGAGAGGAAGCATTCTGCTAGGGCGTGCTCGTCTGCTTTGTACACGAAGAGAGCAATGTCCTGGACGAGAGGATGATCACAGCCCGTGGCAGGGCTGTTCAGCTGTTACGGGCTACTGTTTGCCCACAAAACCAGACTCTCTTGCTTTCTCTTACTGTACTGTTTTTAAATAGCAGTAAAGAAGAAACAATCAGGTCTCATCCCACGATGCTGCTTGAAGTCCCATCTCTTGAGAATTTCAAACCTTAACTGTGCTCTTAACATCATTCCTGCTCTCTCCCCTCCCCAAAGCCAAGCAGGGAGACACAAAACTAACCCCACCAAACTGCCCTTCTCCAAAAGGCCGATTAAGGTTTGATGGCATCACTGTCTCTACAGAGATGGTGATTTCTGCCTTTCCAGGGCACCCCACTGCACTGGCCTGGAGCAGCGGCTCTCAGACATGTGAGGTCGCAACTCAAATCTTGTTTTGTTTTGTTGGAAGGGAGTTTTGAAATGTATAAAAAATCCCAGCCAAAATTGTTATTAACCCCCGTTTTAGGAAGACCTTGAGGCATTTTGTTGAGGGAAGACAGAAAATAGCGACCAGATCTTTAAGAACAGAAAAGAGGGGAAAGATCTAACAAGCATCAGCTACGATCCTTTAACTGTCACTGCTCACTGCTCCGTGTTGGCTTGTGATGCTGATTCATCCTTTTCCATTTCCTCTGAAAAAGACGAGTAGTGAGCTGGAAAGCTGCCCTTACCCTTTCGCCTCCTGAGGTCTTTCTCCAGTGTCTTTGCCCCTCTGCTCACCCGTGTCTGTCTGCTACTTGATACTGGGCGAATTCTATGTGTCCTGCAAGCCTTTGACTTACAGCATTTCGGTTTGGTGCCTAAAGGTGTCCATGTTCTAAAACGTGGAGTTCTTTGGGGGAGTTTTGTCCAGTAAGAATGTCCAGTATTGCTCTAGGATGAAGAAATTACCCCATTATTTTCACTGGGGGGGTTCAGGAAGCAATGTGCATCGTCACTCCATTCCTTATTCTGCTCCTGCGTAACCTGCTCCTGCACACAGCCCTCAAAACACTTTGCAGAAGGGCTGATAATGATGTGTTTCTGCTTGGAAAAAAAAAAGATGGGAAAATCCTGGCCTGGGAAAGTTAAGTGAAGTGCAGTCAGCGTCTTTTTACTGTTCTGTGAACACCTTAAAAGGCAGTCGAAGCCCTAGCACAGGCAATGTATAGCTACAGCTTTCAGTTAAAGGCGTTTTCTTCAGGATTTTAATATTTTATCCAGCAAATGCTCAAAAATCCTCCTTCCTCTGTGCTTAATGAAGAAAACTGTAGTAAATCTAACGAAGACCTGCCTAGGAGCAGAGCTCGTTCAAATGTCTGATTTACAGGCCTGTTTATCTTGTGCCTTAAGCTAGAATTTACGTGTGTTTCTGACACTCTTGAAATTCCAGGTGAAGATTTACAGCCTCCATTTACTGCCTGAGATGTTTGGGTTTTTTTCCTTCCTTAGGAGGCCTCTGAGCTCTCCTCTCTGCAACCCCAGCTGTCCAAGCTGGGTGTCCCTCTCTATGCCGTTGTGAAAGAGAAGATAGGGACCGAAGTGGAGGATTTTCAGCATTATTTCAAAGGAGAAATCTTTCTGGATGAAAAGGTACAGTGAAGCTGCTGGTGGTTTTTTGTTCGAAAACAAGCTTATGAATGTCCTCTTTGAGGAGCTTCCGTGAGTAGCGTAGATAGAATGTGCTCTGAATGAAAAGGGCTTTAGTAGCATTGTAGTTTAAGAAGTTAATTAGCTTTGCTTTTCTCTCTCTCTATATAGATCTCCTGCTCAGCTCACAAACTGCTCTGTAGCTGCGCACCGGTAACACGCTGTTGCAGGATTATTCCTCCCCTTTAGCAGATAAACAGTACAGTCTGTTAATATTTATTCCTTCCTTCCACTGGCTCTGAGACTTGCTGATGTTTACGATGTATGAAGCAAGGTCTGAGGGTGAGAGACATAATTAACTAATGAGGTACAGGCCAAAATGCAGCGAGGTGGCTTGTCTCAGTACCGTGGCACAGGCTGTATGGCCGGTCTCATGCCCCACAAAACCACGGCCCTGTTTACTCTTTAACCCAGAAGACACATTGAGAAATCATGTGGTTTCTGATGGAAAAAGAACATGTGATACTCAAAATCCGCTAGAAGATACCTTAATTTTCCCTCCCACTCTGCCTCTGAAAGAATCAGTCTGATTAAAACAAAAACAACAAACCACCCCAAACCCACCCCAGAACAGATGGCTGATAAAGTTTCAGGTCTTGGCACCACCGTTACCTCGTTACCAGCACTTTTATTGCCATACTTCAAAAGTAAGAAAGAAGATGGCTATCACAAAAGGAATGTAGGTATATGTGGGGCTTAAATACCTGTGGATCAGCTTAAACTCCGCAGGAAGGGTGGCAGCAGCACTGGAGGTAAGTGGTCAGGTAGAGTGTTACAAGAGGTTGGTGGAGGTGCAGTTTCTTTCCCGCTCTGCCTGGTTAACTTTTCTGTGGAGAGACCTTTCTTCGTTATAGGGCCGGCTGGTTTCCCGAGCTGCTTTTGGGAGGAAAAGTCCTCTTCACTTTGTTTGCTCAGGTATTTTCTGTTCCCCTGCAGAAAGGCTTCTATGGTCCACGCAGACGAAAAATGATGTTTTCGGGCTTCTTCCGCTTTGGAGTCTGGCAAAATTTCTTCCGTGCTTGGAAAAGTGGATATAGTGGTAACCTGGAAGGAGAAGGCTTCACCCTGGGAGGAGTGTATGTGATTGGAGCAGGAAGACAGGTACTGTAGGCCATCTCGGAGGCTTCTAGTTCTCCTGTGAGACCAGAAGTTTATTTGCTGAAGTTGTTCAGTTGCTGGTGAGTTAATCTTCTGGGGGCAGACTAGCGAATTTGTCTCTTGTGTCTTTGACTAGGGTGTTCTGCTGGAGCATCGTGAGAAGGAATTTGGAGACAAAGTCAGCCTTCCAGCTGTCCTTGAAGCTGCTGACAAGATAAAGCCACAAGCTTCACAAGCAGAAAAATAGTTGCATGTGTTTCTGATCACAGCTTGAAGTGTAGAATGCGTCTGATTCTTGAATATGTAGTTTAATTGCTTTGTAACTATTTAGTGATGAACACAGAGGAAAGATTCTTTCCTCAAACCCAGAAAATGATGAAAATCCTCTTGCATCTTTTTTTTTGTTGTTGTTGTTACTTGGTGGCCAAGGTGGCCGGGATTTCAACTGCTCTTTTGTGTCTGACTGCGTTAGTGAAGGGCTGGGTCTAAAATTGGGCCTAGCCTCGATGTTTTCAGTCAGAGACAGTCGGTTGAAAACCTGGCTACCCAGGGGAGAAAAACCATGCTAAGGCTGGAGTCACGGAGTGCCGGCTGAGGTTGAAGGGCAATAAAACACTGTGTACATGAAATGCCTTTGCTTTTTGCTTTTTCATTAACATGTAAACACCTCTGCGCTTCCAGGAGGCTGAATCCTGTCACTTGAGACTACTCCGAGATCCTGCGTTCGTGACATGCCACTACATCTGCCCAGGAAGTTTCTCGTTAGTTCACTGCTGGCTCTGCATCTTCCAGCTCTTTGTGTGATTCCCTGCAAGGCAGATTGAAGACATCTGATGTTCACTTCAGGAGATAATTGTTGCATGAGGGCAAGTTCCTTCTTGTGTTTAAGAGTTGAGGAAAAAAAAAAAAAGGAACAATATCAGAAGGCAGATCATTAGGTAGAGTTTCCATCCTGGCATGAGTTCTGCAGTCGAATGGCACGGCTGGTACTCCTAAAAATAGATGCAGCATTGCACAATGTGATCCCTGAGAGCCAGCCCCATGCTTCGGAAACGTGTGCGGGCTAGAACATACTCAGCTTAACTGAAAATATTTATGTGCTTCTCAGAGTCTGTTCTTCACAGTTCCCTGAAACAGCACTGGTGGTGGGGATTTTGAGTTGTGTTCACTGAGATGTTTCATTTGAAAACTACATGGACACTGGACTCAGGTGTGCTTGTGTCAGCTGGAATTTGTGTTTGACTGTTCGAGGGGGTGTAAGAAGGAGCAGGAGGTTGGATGGTGGTGATGTGATATGGGCTTTCTCTATAAGGGCTCCCCTAGGAGTCGTGGCTGGGTGCAGAGAACCACGCATGGCTCTGTCCCTGTTCTGAGTCTGCCCATGAGATGGTGTCAAAAAGCTGTTGGGTGCTCCACAACATAAAGAATTGTGCTGGAGGGCTTTTTGTCCTGGGTTTGACCACCAAAAGGAAGTGCTTGCCTGACGCACAGCAGCTAAAACTCTTGTTCCTCCACAGACCTGCAGAGCTCAAAGTACTGTGTCAGTGGCCACTTGTCCGTGGTGTTACTTGGGAATGCAAGTGGTAGGAAACACAAACGATGCTCAAAGAAATGGGCGTGAGGTACAGCTGCAAGCTGCTACTCATAACAAAGAGCTTTCTTAAAGCAGGAGAACTCTGGATCCCGGCTCCTATGGAGTTCTGAGTTCTCATTCCAGTGGTAACTGGAAAACTTTGCCATTGGCAGAGAATGGATCTTGCATGGAGACAGGCAAGAGGGTGCTGACTGATCTTAGACTTGGATTTTGGGCCTTGTTCCAAGGGCTGTTTGTGCCTTTTGCATAAACACAGCATGTGAAAGGCATAAACAGTCCTTGGAGAAGAGGGAAGCCAGATAAATTCTGAGAAATAAGATAAAGCCAAGATAAGGCGAAGCGCCTTTAGAACCTGCTAAATCTGGAGAGCATCTACGTACAATTTTGTGTGCCTGCAGTGGGATTCCACCCGTTCTGACAAAGCTGGCTGCTGGTCCCCTCTGTTGGGCTGTGAGAAGTCCTAGACGATGACACGGATGCGAGGGGTTGCAGCCCTGCGTCAGCCCACCCAAAGGGACTGCGACTTGTGACCTCAGAAGCAGGAAGCCATCATGTCCAGCATGTGGAGTGTTTAGCTGAAGTGTAGTGGCTGTAAAACATACAAACACGAGTGCCACAACATGGTGAGATGTTCTTTTAGTGAAGAGAGGCTTTTAGAAAGACCCACGAGGTTCTTTTGAGGGTGTTTATTGAATTCTTTGCGGATGCTGAAAGTTCTGTGCTCTGTCAGCTTCAGCAAAGGCAGATCCATGGTAACCGTGTCAGACCCAGGTCCAAGCAGTGTGTTTTCCACAGTGAAGGTTCCCCAAAGCGGTCAGCGGGACATGAGAGCCGTGTGTACCCTTACCCCCATTTCAGTTTTCTAACCCTGTCTTTCAGAGATCAAGCTGAAATTTGCAGCCAGAAAAGGTCCAAATGGTATTGGAAAATGTTCTGAAGAATTATTATTGATAAATCTGATTTTTTTCTTAAGATGACCTTGGGATTATCTGGGGTTGACTTGGACAAAAGGAGAGAAAATAGGTGGCGCCCAGGGGCTAGCAACAGCTAAGAGGAATTGGAAATGGGCAGTCACCAAGAAATAAAAATGACAGTAAAACGGTAAAGGAGGAACAAATGAATTGTAAGTGAATTTCCACTGCTAGACTGTGAGGACTGACTGGGTTTAAAAACTGCCACCTTCTTTCGCTGTGGAACCCAGAGAACAGTTGTTGATTGCAGCTACCTCTGCTGGCCTGGTTCTTTATGTGCATTTAACGTTCTGATTCTTTCAACGCAACATTTACACAACATCTAAATCACTTCCCAGGGCGTCAAATAGCAGAGTTCAACACTGCTGCTTACCAGAAGTTGAGAGTTTGTTTATTCTGGGCTGAGAAACAAAATGCCCCTGGAATCATTCCAAACAGCTTTGCCGGGGAAGGAAAGCAGGGGCAGGTGTCTCACTCTCTGGACCGCCGGCTGTCAGCGCTGCCTCAGCACAGCGGGGCAGCAGAAACCCGAGGGGTTTCCTGTGGTAGAAGACTCCCAGGACGAGACCTCCATCAATTCCCATCAGAAAAGCTGTCAGGAAGGACATCTGTAAGACTCGTGTCTTGGGTTGTAGTGATGTTCATTTTGGATCCTGCCGTGTGTGGGTGGGCTCCTTTCTGGCACAGGCTTCTGTTGGAGGAGATGCTGTGGAGCGGAGCAGATGGGTGCAACTGCCGCTTGATCAGAGCAGAGGAAGCTGGAGGAGATGCTGTGGAGACAGGATGGATAATGTTAAACCACTGCTCCAGTCTAACCCACTCTAATCCTATTTGACATCAGAGTACATCCATCCTAATTTCTTCTCATTGGCCTCAAAAATGTTGTAAAGGTTCTCCCTAAATCTACCTTCTCTTTTAGGTCCAGCTAGTTATTTATTTGTATTTGAAGTTGCTTAAAGTCTCTCAGTAGCTTCTGTGAGCTCCCTCCCTCCCTTAACCTTGTAATTACCCAAACCACATGATAATTCTCACGTTAACTCTGGTTTCCAGAAGCCCCCCTGCAAAAACAGGAATTGCTTCCACTGAAACGTTGGGTTTGGTGGTAACGACAACGCTGAGCAGATACAGAGGGATTGGTCGATCACTCTGCTCCTGCTGTTGCCCACCAGCCACTCCTCATAACGGGGTATTCGTTAATCTCAGGCAGTGTTTGGTTGTGGTCGGAGGAAACAGTGCTGACCAGCCGTACACGAACATCAGCCTGCACAACTTCACTGAAAAATCTCATTTTCCGCTGTCATTCCTGCAGTATTATTGCACCCCTCCACTGCTGAAGGGGCTCTTTTAAAAGTCTCCCTAGCACTTGGTTAATGTTCCTGTGATGGATGAGATTGTCACCCTCATTTTCTTGGCGACGCATGAAGTGCAGAGAAGAGGGATAATGTCAGAGGCAGATAAATGGGATGTAGAGACGCTGTTTGAGCTATCGTAACAGTCCGTTCAACTGCTCGGTGAACTGCTGGCACTGACCGTTCCACCAGAGTATTTTACAGGGGTTGAGAAGGAATCTGGATGATGCGACCGGCGGGTGGGGGACGCGCTGGCATCTCTCTGCTCTCTCTGTCTTCAGATAGGGGCCTGTGAGGGGAACCGGGCGGTTATGCCGTGTTAGTTCCAGCGCAGTCCGGTTTGTCAGACCTCGTGGAGCACTGCGAGGCAGGAGCTCACCCGGTGTAAGAGCCCAGCGGTTCCTCCCGGCCGGATGGCGGCTGGCTCCGTGCGCAGCGCTCGCTCCTGCTCTAGGCGGAACGAGGGAGTCCCCGCAGCCCCCGCCCCGGAGCCGTGAACCAAGCGCAGAGAGTACGCGAAGGCCCGGGTCGCGTCTGCGGCGCCGGGCTCCCTCCCTCGGCCCTGCCCGCCTGCACACCAGCGCGTTTCCAGAGTTGGTGAGGCTCGCCCCCGGCTGCCGCACCGCGGCTCGGCGCCTCCTCTCTCCCCAGACACGCTGAAAGCCCTGGGGCGCCCCAAGACTCTTCGGGGTGGTTTTGTTTTATTTTTCTCCTTCGTCTTCTGCCTTCCCAGGCTGTGCCTTCAACCTCGCCCCGGGAGCTGTCCCTCCCCCGCCGGCCCTCGCTGCCGGAGCCCGCGGGCTGCCCCAGCCGCGCTGCCCCGGCCCGGCCCGGCGCAGGGCGGGGCCCGGCTGGGCCCCTTCCGCAGGGCGGGGGACGCGGCCGAGGCGGTCGGGAAACCGGTCTAAAATAGAACAGCGGGGAGCTTTGCGGAGCGGCTGCAGGCTTCCCCGGCTTGAGCCGCCGAGGGGGGCTGTGGGGGTCGCCCGCGGGGAAGGGGCGGGGGCCGCTGGCGCTCGCAGCCTCCGCCCGGCCTCGGGGGTCCTTGCGGGGCAGCGGAGCTCGCCCGCCAGCCTGGGGGACGCCTGTGGGGGGTCAGGGCAGGCGGAGGCCCGGGGAGCTCGCGGGCTCGGAGGCTGAGCCGGGCCTGCTGCGCGTCCCTTTGTGTGGAGCGCGGCTGCGTGCTCCGGGCGTGGCCGGGGGGACGGGCGGGCATTTCCGCGCTGCTTCGGTGCGGGCAGCGGCGGGGTGGCTCGGCGGAGAGGAGCTGCGGGGCGGCCCGGTTCGGGAGCGCCGTGTCCATGGACTAGCTGAGGCAGCGGAGGGACCCCCGAGCACGCCGACCGCCGCCTCGCCCTCCGCCCAGTTCGGCAAAACTTAGCGAGCAGGCTGCTGCCCCGGTGAGTCCCGGCCCGGGCATCCGCCCCAGCCGCCTGCCCCGGGGCCCGCGTCGCGTCCCCGCCGCACGGAATGGCCCTTTCCCCCTCCCCGTCTGTAAGCACTGGCGTTCTGAACCCCCCCCCCCCCCCCGCCTCGGTGCACGGCTCTCCCCCGGGAGCGGGCAGCCGTCGGAGCGGCGGGCAGCCAGCGCTCCCCGCTGCCGTCCGCTGGGCAGGGCAGCAGCCCGCCGGCTGGGAAGTTTCCCGGCGGCGCGGCGCTCCTGCGAGCCGCTGCCATTGTCCTTGGCCGTTAAAGGAGGGCGGAGAGGCCGGGCGAGGCTTCCTCCGGGAGCTGACGAGGAGTTGTTTCGTTGAGTGAGGTGCCACGAAGGAGAGAAGGCCGTTTTCGGAGTTTTTTTTTTTCTTTAAAAAAAGGCCTTTCGGGGTGCTGCAGCGCGGCGTGCGCCCGCTCCGAGCCCCGCCGCTCCCCTGCCCGCCGTCCGGGAGATGCTGTTCCCAGGGGCAGCCGCTCCGCGTGTGCGAGGCGTGCGGCGGCGGCGAACTTGGGTGTGGGGATTTAACTGGTGATGGCTCGCCGGCTGCGTTAGCCAGGGACCGCTCGGACACCCACCGCCCCGCTGCAAGCGGCCCGGGCTAGCCCCTGCTCCGGCAATACTGTGCCGTGGGAGTGGGGACAGTGTGCCGTGTTTTTCCCTTTGTGAAGTTCGGGGGTTGTTTTCTCAGGGAAGGGAGTAGTCCTTATGGCCCTTTCTAGGGCGAGGGTTTAAGCTCAGCTGGAAGAGGGTTGGTGTTAGGAGGACCCGCGGTGTTACACTTGGCTGACTTCAATACTGGCTGCTTTTCCTGTACAACAAACCACAGTTTTATTTCAGAGTATCTGCATCAAGCGGTTAAACGTCTGACTCCACGTACTCGGTGTACGCTTGGTGGTTTCATTTTGAGCCTTTCTGAACAAGGAAACCTCTGTAAAAATAAGATAACTTTGGTTTTTTTCCCCCTTCCTTAGTAGGTCTTCAAAGGTGGTGGCGGAGGGAAGGATATCTTCAGATAACTGGCAAGATAAGATTTTTCCAGTGTGCATTTTTTTTTTTTTTTCAATAGGGACCTAAAGCTTGTGACCTCGAGCTCAGGATAAAAGGGAAGGAGACCAGCTCCTGGAGAATGGAAGGGCAGGATCTGTCTTGTCCATAAACGCTCAGCGGGGCCACGGTGTCTGGCTATCTCCATCCCTGAGTTAGGCATCAGCGCTCTCATGACTTCCCGAACCGCTTTATACCTACAATAAGTGTGTGAAACTTCAGCTGCTGGGCTGTGGGTGCTGGAGATGCTGCCGCTATCTGCTGACAGAGGAATTGTGCGTGGAGGGTGGGGGTCAGGTGGGAGTTCCAGTATGGTCATTGCTGTGAGGTAGGAATGAGCTGTGGGGCGGAAACTGCTTCACAGCTTTTGAGTTTGGTTTTGTGTTATTTAAACATGTCCAGGATGTCTCTGTGGTTGGAATGGTGTCCTTTACCCTCTGGCTGATGACGCTGGCAGAAGGTTCGTTGAGGGTGTGATGTAGTTCTTTTAGCTCTGCTCTTGTGGGGTGGGAAGAGTGTAGTGATGTTCCCTGTCCTTGCAAGATTTTCGTAGTTAAAATTACGCTGAAACAGCGGTTTTTAGAAGTCGCTTCCCAAACGTTTGGAAATGCGTTTATAATGGTGTTGTAAAACACGGTGTGAGGAGGCTCCACGGTTGGCGTTTTGCTGTATTTTTGTTGATTTCGCTCATCAGTGGAGTTGCTAAAGGCAACTAAATCTAGAACTAAATCACAGTCACTGGAAGTTGCTCTGCTCCGTGTGGTGTGCGCTCTGCGTGGTTTTTATTTAGTGTCCGTTGATCCAGTTGGCTGCCTTTGTGTCGAAGCGTTATCTCCAGTCTCCGGGTAGGAAGGACCAAATCAGAAGAACCCTCGTTTGAGTCTTAATTGAGTCTTATTCTTGTCTCTGGGCACTGCCTGACAGTGCCTTGCAGAATAATTAATCTCATGCTGTTTTCCTCTTTAAAGCCTCTTTCCTCTCCTCCCTGCCCCCTTGCCGTGTTGGGGGCAGAAAATAAAAAAGAAGAAAATTCTCTCTTTCAGGAGCAGTGTCTGTGCGAGAGCCTTCAGAGAGGTAAGGGACCCGAGAGGGCTGATGGGGTTTGTTCTGGGCTGCCTTTTGCTAGCGTTAGGCCTTGTCATAACGCAAAGGTCATAAAAAGCCCTTGCTCTGAGCCCCCAAATACTCACTGGTTGGGGCACTTTCTTTGGTAGCGAAGATACAACTTTCTGCTCTTAGATATCGCGAGAAGGTTGTTGTCGTGGCGCGTTGTGACTTTGGTCATGTCTGGAGGGACATGTGTAGATGGTGAGGATGAAGGCATTTAAATGGTAGGCGAGCTTGTCAGGAATAACTGAGGGGTATGCTTTTTGACCCCCTAGAGATGGTGCTGATTTTCGTAGGGGATAGTTGTATCTGGTTCATGAAGCTTTGGTGTGTGGCTCCGAGTTGGCCGTTACCTGTAAAAGGATGTTTGGGGGGAAAAAAAGGAGTGGGGGGATTTTTCTGCTGACAAACTCCTACGATTAACTCTCATAGTCTTCTATCAAGTTTCCCATCGTGTATGAGGTGTGGCCCAGCTTCAGCAGTGCTGAGCATGAATAAATTAAGCTCTTGTTCCAACCTCACCGCGTTAGGTTAGAAATCTCACTGGAGTGTGTGTGGGGAGGTGGTGTTCTTGGCGCTATTGTCAGAAATATTCCTACAGATCCTCCCTTTGCATCATCTTCTGTTTTTACAAAAAAAAAAAAAATTTCCGCTTGGGTGGGTGTGGTAGAATAGGTGGGTTTCAGACACCAGACAAAGGAGACATTTATGCCTGGCTCACATGTGAATCAAGAACGTTCTCGCTCGTGGGCTCTTTGTGCCGTGCTGCTTTGCACTGGCTTCCGGCGTCAAAACTTCTCGTTTCTGCTAGCACAGACTTTTGTCCTTTGGCATCTGTGGTGGGTTCCCAGGGCTGGCAGGCTGCAGTTCAGTATCCAGGAACGTGCTGAGGATCTCATGTCGCTTTAAGCTGAAAGGTAAAGAGAAATAAACGAGAATTTTCTTTACTTCAGAGTCAACGTTGCAGGCTGTTGCTAAGGGGGGAATTAAGAAATGGTCCTTTCCCACGTGGCTTTAATAGTTTGGGTCCCCCCCCCCAAAAGGCTGAGATCTGATTTTAATCTGGCAATTAAAAAAAAAAAAAATTGAAAAACCTGAAGCATCTCGGTTCAGATTACTTCATTTCAAAAACCAGCCACAATTTAGTTACTTAAATATAGTTGAATGTCTTGTATTTGAATTTTTTTTTGCATTGTAAACCAGCTTCTCGTTATTCTGGATGACTGAACAAAACCTGTTTTCAGTATGGTCAGCGAGCTGAGAAATCATTGTGGGGTCAGTTCTACTTTAGGCACGTTGCAGGTGAGGATTACAGCCGAGGGTTTAAAAACCTGCAGAAAACAGTGATCCTCGGGTATTGGCAGGGTGAGGGATTGCAATGACCAACTTGACTGGCCAGGCTTTCGCTGACCTCCTTTGCCGATCTGATGTAAATCTTGGAGTTGAAGCCTTTGAGAGAGGAGAAGTGTCCTTCTGCGCGATTA
This sequence comes from Bucorvus abyssinicus, assembly GCA_009769605.1. Taxonomy (NCBI): domain Eukaryota; kingdom Metazoa; phylum Chordata; class Aves; order Bucerotiformes; family Bucorvidae; genus Bucorvus; species Bucorvus abyssinicus. The sequence goes on from CM020032.1 coordinate 37,869,074, forward strand.
TTCACACTTGAATTCTGTTATCGCTTGTGCAGAAAACTCTTGGCAAATGGAAATAAAATATGCTGACTCCAGGAGGAACCGTGTCCAAACCCCGGGCTCTTAGCAGGGTTTGCAAGTAAGTTCGTCTTCCTCCGGTTCAAAGCATCCCTCAGCCCCTGTTGGGAAGCGGGGACCAGCGCTTGTTTTCCTTCAGCGTTTCCTGTCTCTCTTCCTTTTTGGGAGCAGAGCAACAGTGTTGAATCCCTTCCCTTGCAGTAAGGCTCGGACCTGATGTGGGTAAGGGAACGAGTTGTTATGTGCTGGTTTGTCTCTTTCATTCGCTTTCAGGCAGGTTCTAGTGTGCAAACCCACTTTGTTCCTGTGGCCCAACAGCCCCTCCCAGGACTCATATTTCCTGTTTTAAAGGGTTTTGTTTCCTGCTCAAAGACTAAATAATTGATACTTGAGTCTCTCTGGAAAGGCGTTTTCTCTAAGTGATGGCTGGCCGTGGAGGTAACCCGGCAGCTTCCAGTTGCTGCAGCCGCAGCTATGGGCAGCGGCACTCAGCAGCGATCAGAGGAGCTGAATGTGTGAGTTTTAATCTTTCAAAGAGACTCTGATTTGTTCTGCTTGGCAAGAGCCGCCTACTCATGCTTTGGGGTATAAAATCAGGGCTGAAACGTGTTTGCTGACATCTAGAAACTCCTGGAACGGAAAACAAAGGGAATAGCCTTGAGAAACTTGCATCTGCAGGAAGACACCGGAGATGCTGGACTTGGTGTGGCAGCAGCCACGCGGGCTGCCGGGACGTGGAGCTGACTCTGCTGATGCCTGTTTCTCTCCCCTCAATTGTTTGTTATTGGGTGGTGCTCGGAGAAGTACTCAATGTCGTGTGGAGTTTGGATGGAGCGGTGTGGCCGTACGTCGCACGGGGCATGAGCCAGCAAAGCTTTCTGCCCGGCCCCGTGAGAAGCGACGTCCCTTCGGCTGTACTGCAAGCCTGTGGAGGAGGAAGGCGCACCTCGGAGGTCGTCTGACTTGAGCCGAGCGGATCGGCAGATAGCGAGAGGACTCTCGGAAGACTCCGAGGCGGCTTTGCAAAGCGTGCAGCGCGCCGAGGCTGCGGAGCGGGGTTCGAAAGTGGCCGTGGCAGCGGTCTGGTTCTGCAAAGCAGCAGGAGTGCAACTGAAAGACCTTGCTGGGCTGGGACAAGTGGGAAGGGGAGGCGGTGTTCAGCTCGGTCCTTCCCGGGCTGTGCCGCTTGTGTAACCAGTCATGCTGTCAGCCCGTTAAGATGGCAGTTTCCTGTGTTCTCACTGTTGTCTGGTTTTTTTTTTTTTCTGGAGGTACTTTGTTTTTTCCTCTTATTAAAGGCGCAGGTTAGGAAGTGTCTGTGTCCAGCCTCTGCGCCTTCTAATTCTGCGGGTGCGTTTGCTGTGAGCTACTGCAGAGCCTCGCGCCTGCGTTGGAAGGAGCTCCCGTGGTGTCACGTCATGGCCCTTGCTGCCCTGGTCCCATCATGGCACCGTGTTGTTCTGGGCGTAGTCCCAGGAGGTGGAAAGCCTGTGTTTCCTCCTTCCCCTGGGGCGGCTGCAGAGTCCTCCAGTGAGACAGCGAAGGGTTTCTCACAGCCTGCCTGAGCGCAGGCGCTAGGAGGAAGGGCTGGGCTGTTCAAGCAAGGGCTTGGCCTGCAGCAGCTTTGGTCTTTGTCTTTTTAATTTCTCCTCGTGTTGTGGCAGCCTGTGCGGGGTGCTCTGCAAAGCCACCTGCTACGTCTCCTGAAGCATCAGCTCGTTTCTGTGTCTTTGGTCCCGTCTGCTGAAGAGCTGGCCGTGGATCGCGTGGCGAGGTGTCTGGTGGACGCCGTTTGGCGCGTCTCTCGTGTTTTCCGCTGTCGTGTTAGGGGTTCACCCGCTGGTTGGTTTTTGCCAGTCACGCAAGTGGGTTTCTTTACCAGAAAGCCCGTTGGAAGGGTCGGTGAGCTGCCTACGAGGCCACAGAGAGCTATTTTCTCTTGTGGTCTTTGAGCTGGTGATCACCCTGCGCAGCCCGTGGAAAGGTTCCCCTGGTTGTGTCGTGAGTGCAGCTGGTGTGCGAGGTGGAGGGCGGCAAAAGAAAGCGAGGTTTTGGAAACGTGGCTCCTGTCACTTGGGGTGGGAGGGCAGGAGGAACTGAGGTGTTGGGCATTCAGCTCCACAGCCCGTCTCCGTGACACGGGGACAGCTTTGGTTAACCAGAGCCAGAGCGTCACGGGCGTTGTACGGATACAGGCGTTCACTTCGTTACCAGAGATCAGGTGTCGATGCTGGAGTTCTTTCTACATTGGAGGTACCTTCATCTGGTTTAGATTGTTAGAAGACACATCTGTTTGTTGTTTTATATATGTAAAAATACATAGAGAGGAACGTTCGGTGTACAGGCTCAGAAATATGCCGTGTGTATGGACAAGACTGCCTGTTCTACCCAAAGAAAGGAATGTTTTTAAGAGGAAAAAGCCGCCAAAACCCAAACCAAATGACATGCTCGTCATTTCTGTAGCGTATATTACTATAATCAGTCTCCTCTTTTTCTCTCTTACGAAGAAAGAAAATGAAGGGCTGTCCTTTGGGGCTGAAATGTAACTGGAGACTTGAACAAGTGGTGTTCCTGGAAATGGAGGAAAGCCGCAAGAAGTGTAAAAGTTGAGGATGTTCTCTGAGAGGAAAAAAAAAAAAAAAGAGTGAATTTGTCAGCAAAGAAAGTTGGTGACTTCCTGCCTTTTCTCCTCTAAGTGGTGCCTTATTTTTGTGGTCTAGCAGACAGAGGACCTGTTTTGTTCTTGAAGCGTTTTGGTCTGCGGGGGGGGGTATGGCAGGGAGCAGAGGGGGTGTGTGGAGTAGGTTCTGTTACTGTTGGATCACTAAATAGAAACAAAATTGTTCCCCAGTCACTAAATGGAAATACAATTATTCCCCAAACTGGAAGTTCTGGCTCCTCAAATACAATATTTACTTTGTGAGGGTTCCAAAACCTTCTGTTGGAAGGAGAATAAAAAGTCAAATTACACACTTGCTTTAACGGGAGACCTTGAGTTTTTGCCTCGCTGCTGTTGAGCTTGGAGGGCGTGGGTGTGTATCTGCTGCCGTGGGAGGCAGGAGAAGGCAGCTCGGGAGTTTCGATCAGCTGCGATTGTTCTGGCGGTTTGTTCTTACAGGCTTTGCTCCCCGGAGTGAATAAACTCCTGGTCAGAATGACTGACGCACTGCTCCGTGTTTCACAATACCTGACCTTCCTGCGAAGGCAAAGGGAAACGTAGCTTGTGGTTTGTGGATACTGAACAAATTACAGCTGGGGCGGACTTCTGTTCGGGTGAAACTGGGCAATAGCTTTTTCAGAACTTTCCTACAGGATGGATTTTTCTCGACTTCCCCAAGACGTTGAGGAGCCATCCGTTGAACTGTAGCGACAGGGTCTAGTGGTGGTTTCGCTTACCCGGGTGTCATCTGAGTGCGTTTTGACTTGCAGGAGCATTAAGTCAGAATACAGAGTCTACGCTTTAGCTGCAGCAGCTCCTTTGAGCAGATTTCCCTTGAACGAGGTAAGAGATCAGCCTTTTGGCTGGTGCCGTTGTCAAGAGCTGGTGTCTGTTGGAGCAGAAAGTCTCTTACCTGCTCACTTAAGACCTCCACTGAGGTCAGTGGAGCAGAAGCAGCAAAACCTGGTAAAATTCGGTGGATGATTGAGTTGTACATCCCCTCAGTGTCAATAACTAAAAGTTATTTGCAGTTTTCCATCAAGTTCAGAGGTCTATGTATCTGCCATTATTTTTCTAGTAAAATAGAGATAACCTTTTGTTGAATAAAAATACCCTTTTGTTGAATAAGCCTCAGGTTTCCTCTAAGAATGAGCAAATATTTCTCTGCTCTTCTGGACTGCAGCAGAGGTAAATACACTGTACTTGATTCCTTGAGAGCAGCCTGTATTTGTTTGTGACGCCCCAGTCAGAGTTCCGTGGAGACAGCATTCCAAAAGTGAAGATGACACATCTTTGCAGGGAGTTCCTGACTCAGCGGCGGGGCTACGATCTCAGTTTCCAGGAACAGATTAGCCTGTAAGAGCACCAAAACCTGTCGGATTTTCTTGCCTTTGCGTTGCGCCAGCTCGGTCCCTACACGGGGAGATGTGATGCCCAGCACCCAGGTGTTGTCCTGAGCACGAAGGCTCCCTCGGTGGTCAGCTTCTTTCTGCGGTGTGGAAAGAGCAGTCAGTAGGTGCTTCGTGGTTGCTGCATTTTCAGAAGGTCTTACAAAAATCTCTGAGTATCCCTGGTCAGGGCTGAGTCTTTCTTTTGACTTCACCAAAAAACCCCTCCTATCGATCGAGCACCTCCAAGGAATGTGACAATTATTTTTAATGGCACTGTATCTTGAACGAACTGATGCTTTTTGGTATGGAGTTGGTGTTGGAATGACGGGATTAAGTAGTGATATCGAAACAAACGATAAACCCTAAACAAACGATAAACGATAAGGCAAAGGGCATCTCTTGCTGTATTTTAAAAGTTCTTCTTTTCTCCTCAGCACATTCTTCTTCTGTCTTTGATTTCCTTCACCAGCTTCATATAGACTCAGTGCTTTGTACTGATGAGTGATGTGGGGAGCAGCCAACAGCTCACAAAAGGAAGTTATTTTTTCCTTTGTTTTCTCTTTCCTCAGTTCTGCCCCTGCTCCCCCAGCTTCATCCATTTCACCGTGTTCACTTCCAGCGTGGTGCAGCCCGTGGTGCTGGAGTGGGCTGGCATTGCAGGGGTGCTGCATTTCCACCAGCGATCTCGGAAGCTACCGCTGCTTCTGGCCTCCCGTCCTCGTTCTCCTGCCACCTCCTGACGGCCCCCACACCGGGGTTTGTCTGGGCTCTGGGGAGGTGGCTTGGAAGGTGTAGAACTGTTTTCTCCTTGGCAGGATCGATCTGAAGATCTGCTACATGAGTTGCTGTCTGCTTGCTTGCTGCACCGAGCAGGGTGGTTAATGGTTGTGGATCTGGGGAGGCGGCTGGGAGGAGGATCGGGTCTGTGTGTGGTGGCAGGAGTGGCTCAATCTGGAAGTGCAGCATGACGTAGGTCTGCCTTGTGAAGTTAATGCCTCCAGAGGGTTGAAGGAATGTGCGGACCTAGATCTAGAGATGCCCATTAGTGTTTCAGTTGTTCTTGTTCTAGATGTACTGTTTTCTCGGTGAGGATTTCCCTGCCTACCCAAAATAGGCTGATCAGTACATCGCAGCTCCTGTCCTATGAGACTGAATATCGCCGCTGTCCCGTTTTGAAGGGAAGGGTGGAATCCGTTGGTGTAGAAATGCTTTGGAAATGGCAGGAGCCCCTTGGTGAACGACTCCATTTCTTTTCTCCTCTAAAGCTGTAAACACCAAGACAAAATTACATATTCCACCAAAGCAGCAGTGCTCTGTGTTTAACGTTCGGAGAGTGCTGTTCCGAGTGGGTGAGAACTGCCAGCTGACACAGCGTGACTCGCTTGGTCTGAAACACAGCAGAGAAAGTTACTCGTCTGTGCTGCCCACATAGGGCTTTAATCTTGCCTAACCAGAGCTCTGCAGCCTGTGGGGTGACTGGAATGAAGTTCTGATGTCGCAGGTTTCCAGACTGCTAACAGATGCCTCCTACGTTAGGAAACATGAGTGCCCGGAGTACAGGCACGGGGAAGGTGGCTGCGAGTGGATTGCCTGGCCTGTTTATTTGTAGGGTTAGGGGAAAAAGTCACACCCCTACTCATCAGATTTACGATGTCAGCCCCACGCCGGGAGTGAGTGCACTGCTCCATGCGGTGTTCGGTGCTCTCTCAGGAAGAACCAAAAGACTCCCGCGGAGGGTAAGCAAAGAGAGTAAGTCGAACCTGCTCTTAATGCAGCTGTTTCAGAAGGTAACATCTGTCTGGAGAGCCGTGTGCTCTTACAGGACAGCTGCTGGCAGCAAGGAACCGGTGCTGGTAGTTCCAGGCACCCTGCCACTTCAGAGCATTAAAACAAAAACAACCCAGTGTATCAAAAAAAAAAAAAAAGTCTTTTTGCTTTTTCATTTGGTATTGACTGGGGCGTCTTGCCAGTTTTGTGAGGAAGCGGGGAGAAACTGGAGGTCAGGATGCTGATGTAGGTGGGGAGCGGTGCTCGCCAGTAAGGGTGCTGCTGATGCTCGTAGTGCTGCGCGTAGTTTCATCCGACGCTGGGACTTGGCAGCTGGATGCAAGTTGCAATGCCAGGGAGGGCAGCCTGACAAAAAGTCAGACTTCAGACTGTCAGAGTTTGTATTTTAGGTTCTGAAACGGTCTGCTTGCCTTTCTGCCTCAGATATTTTGGGCCTCTTTCTCCAGTAGGAGACTGGTTTTATGGAGTTTAAATATGTGCTTGCTAAAAGCCACCTGCCTCCTCTGTTGTAGCGGGAGCAGCGGCAGAAGCGGTGTTTCTTACTAGTCACGTGTGCGTTCTGCAGTCGCTGCTCCTTTGTTTTGCCAGGATCCTGACTTCCACGGGGTGGGAGGCAGAACAGCGACGGAGACCTTGGTGTGCCTGCGTCCTGCTGTGGTACGGGTTTGCACTGGTGCACACGGAGCCTCGGACTCCGCTCGGATTAGCGGGGTCCTGCTGCTGTCTCTTGGTGTCCCCGCTTCTCCCGCTCTTCCCCAGACCCATCAGGCTTACCGGTTTGGACAGATCCACGACTATGGATGATGGACGTGTGAATTGGCGTTTGGAGCTGGAGACTGAAATGAGGAAGCTGGGAAAACCAGATGTTTGCTCCTTCTCGCGTTCTTTCCGCTGCAGGCTTAGAAAAGCGTGGCAGGGGCGTGGGGGTCAAACAAGCGTGCTTTACCGTGTCTCCTAATGGTGATTCCTGAATGCTCTCTGTGAAGCTGGGTGGGTTGAAGAGCGCACTAACTAAAACCGAACCAGGGCGTGAGGAAGCAGAACTGCTTCTTAGGAGTGTCTATTGCAAAACTCAGCTTGTGTATGTGACGGGGTGATGTCCGGGAAAGCCCTTCCCAGTCGCTGCCTGTGCTGCCGTAAAGGACCGTTCCCTTGCTTTGAACAACGTGAGGTGCCTGTTGCTGTAAATGACCCGTGAGCTTTAGAACCTGCTAATAAGGTGAGGATTGGGAAGGTTGCAGGATTGGTGAAAGCCGTAAGGAAATCGGCACCTGAACTGTGGCAATTCCAAGCTGAGGTCTTCCGTGGTGAGTGTTTGTGCTCTCTGGCCTGACAAGTTTTGCAGCTATTGTTTAGGGAAGACTGTGTGAGATATCCTTTAATCTTTCTCCAGACTCTGCCTTTTCTCAGAAACCAGCTGTGTTCCAGTCAATTCACTGGAGGTATTGAGGAAAAAATGTTTTAGTTCTGACTTAGGTCAGTTTTACTCTGCCTCATACGGAATTTTTTTTACTCCATTATCTCATAGGGAACCAGGAGGAGCAAGTCCTTTTAATGATGGTTTTTTTTTTTTTTCTTCTGTTACTACTATGTCTGGCCAGATACATTCAGGAGAACATTCATTCACCTTAAGCGAGTGCAGGGTTGAAATGTGGAGCTGCTTCTTGTCTGCTGTAGGCAGCGCTCACGCGGTCAGCTCCCTAGAACGCGAGAGCTGTGCGAGTGCTTTGTCTTCCCCGCTCCAGCCCTGAGCTGAACAGCTTGTCCTCTGTATTTTCCTATGCATGGCATTTCTGCAGGGGTGGTTAGTCATGCTGCTCTGGAAGGCTGTAGCTCTCTGATGTATTTGAGCAACAGTTGTGGTTGAACCTTATCTCAAGTGTATGGAAGGAAGCAAGAAAACTGAACTTTGATAGGAGTGATGAGCAACCCTCAAGAGGGAGTTGGGGGTCAGCAGGAGCTTCTGAGCTGACTTTGAGCGTACCTCTGAACGACATACTCTCAAGGTTACTATGGTCCCTCTCTCAACCGAGCGAAAAGAGATCTGGAGAAAAATTCCTAACCTCCTAACTCAGATTCTTCTCATTCTCTCTCTTCTGTGCAGACCCTGTGCTGTAGAAGATGCACTATTACCGCTATTCTAACGCAGAGGTCAGCTGTTGGTACAAATACCTGCTCTTCAGCTACAACATTGTCTTCTGGGTGAGTACCAAATTTCAGGACAGACTGAGATAGTTGAGGCATACCACAGTTCTATTAACCTCCTTCCTCTGTTCAAGAGAACAGGCTGAAATACTTGCCTGAAAGCAGGAAGCTGATGTATGGTATGTCCTGGTTGTTTTGGAATTGAAGAAGCCTGTTCCGCGTGAGAAAGTAATTAATATTTATTAAATTATTTATTAAAACGATACGGATATTGATTCCTCCCAATCTTTCCCTTCCTTGCCCCTTCCTCCTACCTTGCCTTCTCAGGGAAGATAGAGTGAAGCAGATAAAACTGTGTTTCTTGGGTTTTTTTTAGCGGGGAAAGGAAAGATCCGATAAACGATCTTGTCAAAAGAGAAGAGTGTCGTCTTTGCTGTTGCTGAGCAGGCCCCTCTCTTTTGAGTGATGGTGGCCATAAAATGCTGGCTGTGTTTGGGCAAAGGTTAAAGCTACCGCTTTTAAGTGCACCTAAGAGGTATGTGAAGTTACTCCCCTGTTAAGAGAAGTCTCTTCTAATATCTCTCCGTCTTTGATCTCGGTGTTGGGGTGGTGTAGCTTGCAATGCTTGGCCAGGGACCCGCCTGGCAGTAGCGTTTGTTTAGAATTGTGGATGTGAAAAGGGTGCAAAGCCAGGAGCGTGGGTGGTTGTGGAGAAGTGCAGATAAAGCGACCTGCCCTGTGTGAGCAGCTTGGATTAACGTTCTGGTTCAGAGCTGAAGTATTTCCTAGTATGGGAAGCCTCTTCTAAAGATGTTTAGAGTTGTTTCAAAGCTGGAAGGATCGGATAGTAAGAGTGAAGGTGTGGAGTGTGGTTGAAGCAACTCGTTTAAGAGTAGATACTGATTCTCCTGATCCTGACTTATCTGAGATCAGTAGACATGCTGTTAATTCTAGTTGTTCACTGACTCTTTAAACCATGCCAGCTTTTTACTACCTAAAATTTAAGATATACAGAATCATTACCCAAATCTGTATTTAACTTCAGGAGAAAGGGGTTTCGTATCTGAACATAAATTGCAGGCTGCAGAGTCTTGTTTGCACTTGCCAGGAATGACTTGGTGTTTTGTTTGATCAACCCACATCAACTTCTGGTAAGCTAGGGGGGCATTTCTGCACGTTTTGGCTGCTTTGGCAGTATTTGGCAGGGAGGAAATCAGACTTTTTTGAAAGCTGCCTGTATGATGGACAAAGCTCAGAATTAATTTAGGAAAGTCTGGGTTTGCTGGGACTTCTGAGGTCACCTGACCCAATGTTCTGTTGAAAGCCAGAGCCATAGAGTAGGAAATCACTCTTCAAAGAGGAGAGCTGGAAGTCTTGTGAGCTCCTTACTCATCAATTTTCTGCGATCTTCAGCCCAACAAAACTGTTAGAAGGCCGGGAAATGCTGAGGCTGTGATGTTTTGGTATCACGGTGGAAAACCACAGGACGTTTTGCTACGGTCACCACCTCTTGTTTACTGGTGCAGTGTTGTGACGTGATGCCGTAGCATTAAGCTACGGAGGAGTTGATCCCTGTGTGGATAACAGGGTGGAAAGGATGTGCGTGGTTCGGGTAGAAGCTTTTTTCCAGTAAGGGTTAATTGGCCACAACATCACCATAGTGTAAATGTTCATCAGTGATGATTTTTTTTTCCTTTTCCCTTCTAGCAATTGAGGATTCCCATTGTGGCCTCACGTGTCAAAACGTACGTGCTCAGTGGCCACCAGCTCAGTGGTTATTTTTGTTCTGTATTGTACCGTTCCGTGTCCCTGCAGTGGCGCGTGGGGCGGTGAGAAGTCCTGTTTGTCGGGCTGTTCTGGTGCTCAGAGCAGTCCCTTTAGCTGGCTGATGCTCTTGAGCAGGTGGCGCGGGGGGACGTGAGAAATGGACTGACGCTTCCTTTCAGGAATATATTGAGGTTGTCCTAGACCTCTGCTTGCTTTCTAGTGAGTGTCTCATGAAGTGGGGCCATTACTGGTTTTGATGGCTAAACAACCTTTGAAAAACAGAAGTATTTTGTCTTTACTGGGAAGACAATGAAGAATTTGCTTATGCTTTTTCCCAGCAATTCATTTTGTCTCTCTTTTTTATTCTCTCAGAGTCATTACGTTTCACTTCTTTCAAAGTTGTTTTTTTCCTGTGTTCTTGTGAAATTAATGATGGAGATCCAAGATTTCTTCTCTCCCGTAAAGCATCATTTTTAAAGCTGCAGGGAAAATTGAGGAGAATTTGAAATACAGCCTGGGTGTTTCAGCTGCTCTGCTGTCTGCTTTTCTGACCAGCGCTCGTAGTCTCGGTGGCTTGCTCAACGAGGGGTCTGAGGCTTCTGCTGAGAAGTTCCTACCAGGCTGGCCTGGTAAATCACGTGTAAGGACAGGCCAGCTCTCTTGATAAGAGTTTGGCACCTCTCCTTGTAGAACCAGCTACGCGGATGTTGAGTGGGAGGGTAGACACTCCTCTGGGCAATGCCTGAACCGTTCAGCTGACGCTGGTTCTGGAGCCTGTGGCGTGCTGCTGGCTGGGATGACTGGTCCAGCTCTCTGTAGTTGGACAAATCCATCCTGTGCAGAACAAAGGAAATTTTCTACGTGCCTTAAACGAACTGAAGGGCTACAAAATCAGATGGGCAATGAAACCATGACTTGGAAAGGCAGCATTTAGGGAGGGACTGTTGGTCTCGATGCACCTTTGGCTTGCAGGACAGGTGCTTGTGGGGCATGTTCCGTGCATGTGGGTGGCTGCTCTGTCAGGGGGTGAGGGGTGGTGTTCAGAGGGTGTGCAGGCAGCCTTTTGCCTGGGGAAGCTGGCACTGGAGGGATGACGACAGCTCCCCCGTGTCTCAACTGATGATGGCACAGGCCACGTCACATGTAAATAGAGAGTTGCATTTGTTCTCACTGCTCTTACGACAGATGAGTGTGGGCTTCCTGGCTGTAGCTCTAAAGATCATATCTGTGACTGTATAAATTTTAAAGCGTGGGGTGACTTAGCGAGTAGTTTACAGAATCTTTAAACCTTTTGCGGGGTGGTTTCTTTTCTCCACTTTGTGCCACGTTCCAGGTACATTTCACAGAGAGATTGGGGTGGAACAAAATACAGAACTCGGAGGACAATATGACTTTTAATGATGGCAAGCCCGCTGTTTAACCAGCCTTTAGAAATCTGTAAATCTTCATTCTTGGGAAGTTTTGGGTTTTTCTCAGATGGGCAACTTCGCAACAGACGGTTCAGTTCCGATGGCTTTGAGTTAGTTATGTACAACTGGCTTGCAAAATCACTTCTCCATTCTTTGGGCTTGGCTTTCCCTTGCGAGAAAGGGAGCGGATGTCATAGGAGGGCTCTGTCTTCCTAGGCATGTTTCAGTGTAGGGCTACTTGATTTTCACCCTGCTTTCTAAGCGTGCTAATAAGATTTAACTTCTCCAAGTACGCTTGTTTTAACGAGTAGTGAGGAGGCACTCTTGCAGCCCTGCAGGGAGTGAAATCCCCCCATGGCAGCAAGGCTGGACCTCCGTGGGAGTTTCAAAACCTCTTTTTTTGCCAAAGAGCTCCATTTGTTGTAATGCTATTAAAAGACTGCAGTAATACAAGGTGAACCTGTCTCTGATCTTTCTCCGTCTCCAGTTGAAGGGTTTTTGGGGTGGTCCCAGGATGCGGCTGTTTCAGCGAGGTGAAGGGTGCCGCGTGCGCCCTGCCAAATGCATTTGGTTGCATGTGAGCTCGCTGTCTCTCCGATGAATTGAGAGGAGAGGGTAAAACCGCTTTTAGCTGTTGTCATCTTGATTTATTTTCTAAATATTTTTTCTCTGTAGCTTTGTGTGTGGCTCTTAAGGGTTTTTAGACAAAAGAAATAAAACTTCTCACTCGTGCTATAGGGAATGAGACATTTTTGCCCCCAACATGATGATGAAGGGCAAAAATTCTCTTAACCTCTGAAAAATAATTCTGAGCTCGGTTTGGAAAAGAAAGAGAAGACCCAGGCTAGCATAAGATTTTCTTGGCTTTGGCAGTGTGTGGTGTTTTTGAGGGACAGCTACAACAGCAAGGCTGCGCCAGGAAGAGGAGAGAATCAACCAGAAACCAGGTGGTTTCCTGACCCTGAGAGGAAGAGTCTGGGAAGAGCCAAGGGTGGGAAGGAGGGGCTGTAGGCTGCTGATTGCTCCGGCATGGGTGGAGCTACAGCGTAAAATAGGGCTGTCCAGGGTGTGGAAAAAGTGTTCTCTGCAAAAGTAACATTTCGTGCTAGCAAAAACTGTACGTCTGCTGAGCAGAGCTCACAGCTCGCCGGCGCCTGTGAGCTCAGAGTGTGGATTTTTCCATCCTAAAGCAGGAAATGACCAAACCCTGGCTGCTGGGTTTAGTTTCCCGTTCAAAGGGATACGGTCAATTCGTGTGGCCAGTGAAGTGGTCAAGGTTAAAACCTTCCGTCCAGTTGAGGCTGGGTGGGTCCATTCCCTGGGCTGCCTCACGGCAGGCACTTGAATGCGCTGTGCCGGGGAGGTAGAGGAGGTGTTTTCCTGGTGTTGATTCTCTGTAGAGCTCCGCACTGGGGTGCGCTCAGTCACGCCAGCTGCTGGGGTAGCTTTATCACCGTGGTGTGTTTTACAGGAGTTTCAGTGAGAGACTTCATCTTGCACGTGGTATTTAAAGCAAAGACATCTTGTTTGGTTTAATAACTAGCAATTTACTTCCTGGTAAACTGGTTGTCTTGGTAATGGTGCCTGTAAATGTGATGACTGATGGCTTTGTTTCTTCTGCAAGTACATCACACTGCGCTGATTTTTGCTAAGGAGAGCTTTGGCTGCGTCAGGTGAGAATTTTGAATCCCTGGTCTTAGCTGAATTCGGTTTTAGATTTATCCACGTTGATTCTATAAGACTAGGTTTGTTTTTTTGCCAATCCCCTCTGTTTTACTTGGAGATCGTTTGCATAGGTGCTCATGGGAGTAACTTGGCAAAAATAGTGCAGTTTTGTGAAACCGAACGCTGTATACGACCATGAGAGCAGTGTTTGTGTTCAGAGGGGAGAATGGAGCGTGCCGGTGAAACATCGACTTCCTCAGGACTCTGTTACAGCGTAATTAAGATGGTAGCTCTAGAGAAGGGCAGCCAGGCTGGCCAGGACACCCTGTTTGTATCCTCGGTGTTAGTGTTACACCAGCGTTAGGTGGTGTACGGAGTGTGGAAGGTGTGTCCTCCCATTTCAGAAGACAATCTACCTAATTAGAGAGGCCGATATAATGAGCCGTGACACGGAGAGGTTGTGAAGAGTCAAGCGTGGCTGCTGTCTGGGGGTCGTGATATAAAGTGACTGACCAGGGAATAACCTCAAAATGCATTAAATGTTCTGAAATCGTCATTAGTGTGGGGGGAAAAGGTTAGAGCGAGTCGCTGGGACAAGGATAACCCCCACTTGCCTGCTGCTGTGTGGCGTTGTGAGTCCAGCAGTGTGCTTCTGGAGTCATCCTGGCAAGTCAAATGGGAATGCTTTTTAAAAGCAGTTACAAAATGCAGGAGTGCTGTGGGATAAAAGCACTTTGAATCCTTTCTGCAAGAGATGGACTCGTGGGGAGGAATATCCCATGACTGGTGTCTGGGATGGCAGGCATTTGTTTTTCTGGAGCAACAGTGTTGCTCGCCCCTTGTTTTGGGACTGTGCCGATTGCTGCATCTAATTTGGTTTTTTCTTCTTTTTGTTTTAGCTAGCTGGGATGGCCTTCCTCGCGGCTGGTCTGTGGGCATGGAGTGAAAAGGTAAGGGTAGAAACGACTGGTCTGCCTTTGGTGGCTGCCCTCTCCTGCCCCGATAAAACTACTTCCTCGGGAAGCGGCAGAGGTTAAATGTAGCACCGGAGCTCAGCACCGCGGTCAACTGGTGTCCCTGCACGTTGTTCTGGTGAACTGCAGCAGTTGCAGGTGTTTGTCCCTTTGGTCTTAGGCGAGTTGCATCTTGTTCTTGCACACCACGCGAGGAGCTTGTCTTACGTGTTTGAAGGAATTTTAGTGGTATAGAAACGGAACTTCTTTAAATGCCGAGGGCTTCACTCTGTTCGTGTTAGGTTTACACAGGCTTAGAAATTCTGCCCCAAGGTCTAGGCACACAGGCTTAATAGGGAGGATTATTGTCAAAGTAAGTTATCTTATCGGGAATAGTTAACTTCTCCTGGCGTGTGAACTTCATCTGAGAAGAAGGGGGAGTCTTTAGACGACACTTGTGTGTTTTTGGAAGACTTTGGAGGAGCATTCCTAAGGCTGTTCAGCACTAGAAGGGCATAACTAAAAAGCTGAGAGGAAAAGTGTGCTTCCCTTGAAAACCACAACAAGCTTTTGTTCCCCTCCCTTAAAACATCACCCATATCCTGCTTTGCAGTTAGAAAGTCCCTCCCTTTCTGCCACCTAATCATTAGACTGGAAAAATGTTCCTAATTTTTTTAAAAGACTTTGAAATGGGGGTGCCCTTCTGATTGCATCTCAAGTTAATATCAAACATTAATACTTCTGCCTTGAATTTAAATGAATATTCAGCGATAGTACCGAGCTTTTGTCACCATCTTGTGGAAGCTCGTTTGGCAGATAGACCCCGGAGAGTGTGATCTGGGGAGGTGACTGCGCTGGATTTACCTACTGGAAGAATTAACCGTTGCAACTTTGCGTTCGTGCTTCCTCCGCCAGGCTGAAGAAAATCGGTGTTGTCAGTAACCATTTTACAGCGAGACTTTCCTGTGTGGGTGGCTGTGGGCAGGCTCGAGAGTTTGCAGCCAGTTAATGTGATATCGCATGGAAATCGTGGACCTCCAGACGGAATGTTACATAAAAACGCACTTATCGTGGTCACTTTGTTCACTCTTTCAGGGTGTATTGTCTGATCTGACGAAGGTGACTGGTCTTCATGGGCTGGACCCAGTGCTGCTTGTCTTACTGGTGGGAATAGTGATGTTTACCTTGGGATTTGCTGGTTGTGTAGGAGCACTGAGAGAAAACATCTGCCTTCTGAAGTTTGTAAGTAATGTCAGGACGTGAGTGGGTTATTAGGCATGTGAAAGACCAGTTAATCTGGACAAAAACATAACAAAACTGGAAACAATGCAAGAAGTAACATCAAGACTACTTTAGCCCTGGGTTCCACTGTTTCTCGTTTATTATTTTCACTGCTGTGTGTAACGACTGTGGTGTGATGCTCGTTTCACTGCCTCATTCAGGTGACCAAGGCAAAAAGTTAACTCTGCCTCTTGGGGGTTTCTTTCCGTTGGACCCTCATTTCACAGGCTGTGTTCTCACAGTGTCTGCGTTGAGAGGGAGTTCTAAGCTAATTCTCTGTCTGGTTCTGGTGGAGTTGGAGCAGGGATGCGTTCAAAATGAATGGCTTTTTTCTAATTTGGACCTTTTTTTCACAGTTCTGTGGAGCTATTATGTTTATTTTCCTGCTGGAGCTGGCAGTGGCAGTTCTGGCTTTCCTGTTCCAGGACTGGGTGAGGGACAAGGTCAAGGAATTCTTTGAGATTAACATTAAATCCTACCGAGATGATATTGACCTGCAGAACCTCATTGATTCGCTCCAGAAAATTGTAAGTTCCTATCCTGTCACCTCTTTGGCGTGTTCTGGGAGACTGTGGAGGTTTGGGCCTTTTCCTTTGTCACAGATTTACCACACTCTGTAGCTAACAGTGCCGTGTTACAGATGTGCTGTTCGGCTCCTTCTGCGTGGGAAGTGTCAGGGAGGCAGGACGTGCTGAGGTGCAGTGCTGTGCTAACTGCCAGCGGGGAAGCTCTGCCAAGCATCCATGTGCCTGTTGACCTCCTCGACTTGCTCCCCTGTTCTGATCAGTGTTGCACCAGTTTTAAGTGAGAAGTGAGCCACAAAGAGACTCTTTATCCTGGAAAAAATTGTGCCGTGGAGCTGGCTGCCTGCGTTCTTTATTTGAGGAGGCACCGCAGCCTTGTACAGGGATGCAGCACAGTGCCCGTTATCTCCAAGCAGACGAGGGGTTTTGTTAGCTGGGAAGGGGTGGCCTGTAGTCAGGGAAGGGTGAAATGGGAGCATAGAACTGTGGTCCTGAAGTGCACAGTTACCAGAAGACAGTGATGTATGCCGGGAGATGACATGTCCCGTGTATATTTTTTCCCCTTGTGAAAAAGTTGAGGGTTTTTCTTTTCTGTAGAAGGTCACGTTCAGAAACCTGTGCTCGCAGCTCACTTTGATAGCAAAGCACATTTTAGAGTGGGTACCAGTTTGGCCAGCTGTGTATTACCAGCCGCTTACCTATCCTGTTCAGGCACCCTTGTGTGCGTTGCTATAGAAGCGCCCTCTGACTGAACTGCCTGGGTGGATTTCAGAGCTGTTTTGCTTTAGCTTGTGGTGCTCAGGGCACCTTTTTGTAAGGCAGGGCTCTTCCTGCCGGTGACCAACAGCAGGAGTTCTCTGTGGCGTCAACCCAGCTGTTGTTCCCTCTGTTTATCTAGTTTCGGTGCTGTCAGCCAGGCTGATACACTAAGCTGATTTGCAGTTCAACTCCACTTAAATGCTTGTCAATGAAAATAAAAGGCTGAGCTTACCGAAAGGAGTTCACTGCCCAGAGTAACAAGCTAATAAACCTGAAAAAGGAAAGACCAGACAAGTCTCTGCATCAGCCAGCGGTTGGTCTGTACCTGTCAGCACCGAGGGGCGTTCCACAGGGGTTGAAGAGCATGGGGCGGCAGCATGGTCAAACGCCTCCGCGAGGCTGACTGGCTCTGTTCTCAGGGTGCCTCGGGACCCGAGGAGCTTTTTGGAGGCAGCTCCTCGCTCTGGCTAATGATATTACTTCCAAGCTTCTAAGTGACCCCATAGCCTGTGCCTTACTGAGGCAGGTCAGCGTGTTCAGTGGTGGTGTGGCTTTTTACAGAGGGGTAGATGTCTGAGGGAGCGAGGACTAGGAGGATAAAAACGAATCTCTTTTGCTTTCTTCATGGTAAATGTATTTAGTGACTTAAAATCATTTTTTCTTGGTGTGTTTTTTTTTTCTAATCTGACCATTCTGTTCAGCTCTTTAGTCCTATTTCCTGTGAAAACTCTGTGTGAACAATTCTGCTCTCTGCTCACATCCGTCACAACTTGGTAACTCCTGGATCCATTTACTGGCTTCCAGTTTGGGTGGTCTCACAGCCAGTCAAGTTAATGCAGGTTTTGTGGAGACAGGCAGTGGGCAGAGAAGAGATGCTAGCGGTATCCCCAAGAGGGTGGAACCTCGTGAGGTACCAGGAACGTCTCTGTGGTGTTGTAACACTTCATGAACTCAAATTATAGAGAAAGAGTTG
The DNA here is from genome assembly GCA_009769605.1 of Bucorvus abyssinicus. NCBI lineage: Eukaryota > Metazoa > Chordata > Aves > Bucerotiformes > Bucorvidae > Bucorvus > Bucorvus abyssinicus. The sequence goes on from CM020032.1 coordinate 37,886,442, forward strand.
TGCCCTTAAATATCCAGGCCAACAAACTGCAGAGCATAACTGAATAAGAAACCAGCTCTCATTAGTTCCAGGAATTGAACGTTCCTCGAAATATTGGCATTTCCCCAACCTGCAATTAAGGTAATTTAGGTCAAGAAACTTCTGTGAAATACCTCTAGAGTTGACTGACCCCTGGGCTCGTGAGACTTTACCAGTTAATTCCCTTAGTTACGAAAACCTCCTCATTTAAAAGGAAGGAAGTGTGTTCACAAATGGGATATACTTTTCACAGTGAACAAGGAGAAAACGTGTCGATTCATGAAGATTTAAGGGTGGAGTCACAAGATTAAAGAAACATTTCTCATAGTTTTTCTGGTTTTGGTTGACTTGGAAATAATGGGGTACAAAGCATTATAGAATTGTTTTCTTGCACCATTTATGCACGTGCGCTGATTGCATCTAGCACTTACATCTAAAGTGATGATTGGTAGGGGTTTGCTTGTCCCGCTGACACCTCTTCCCCAGAGCGGCTTGCCAAATGGATTGCTCTGATTTCGTAGAGCTGCAGTATTGATTATGCATGGTTTTTTACTCTGATGTTGCCATTGATTCTGCACAGCCTTAGAGAAAGTGAAGATGATGAACAAATATCATTGCAGAGTGTTCGTTCGGTGGATAAATTGTCTCTAAAATCCCCCCAAATGCGAAGCGTTTGTTTTTCTGTTGCAGAACCATTGCTGTGGTGCCCAGGGTCCAGATGACTGGGACTTTAACATATACTTCAACTGCAGCAGTGAAAGCAAAAGCCGTGAGAAGTGCGGCGTCCCTTTTTCCTGTTGCATACCTGACCCTGCCGTAAGTTGTTTCCTGGCTTTGTATTGCTCTGGTGTTGCTGGAGGGCTGTGAAAGGAAGCGCTTCCTGAATACAGCCCAGTGAGGAGGGCTTTGAAAGGTCTGCTAAATGATCCAGAGTGGCTCGTGGACAGAAAAACTCTTGTCACATTTCTGTTCCATCCTTTTTAGAGTCCAAATGCGGCAACCTGTTCTAAGCTGAAAACATGTTGTCACCAGGAATTCAAGCTGGTTTTGTCTGGCTTGAGTCGGCAGGTGTTGGTGGCCAGTGCTTTCTCTACTCCCAGAGCGATGATTCCTGGAACTCCTGGTCTCTGGTATCTAGCCGAGAGCACTGGCTAAGCAGAGGGGTCGCCCCGCTTGGAGTTAACGCTACATCACCCCTCTGCCAGACAACTAGGAGTAACTCCGCTTGTTGGGTGTTTAGCAGCAGCGAGTAAAGTGCTCGTGCACAGCATTTGAGTCAGTTCTGGGGTTTTGGCAAGGTGTAGGTACTTTCTGGTTACTAATCAGACCCTTTCAATGGAAGCCAAGATGTGGGGGTAGGAACTAACATTTAATGCTTTACAGTATTAGCGGGAATAGTTACAGCTCCAAGTCAGTCCAGCAGCCCTCGCGCGGGGCAGATAACTGTTGGTAGGTTATCCTCAGGCTTTGATCGTCTTGGAAATCAGCCGAGAAAGGCTTTGTCAGGGAAACAGTCCACGTTCAGACCCCCTGGTAATTATTTTCTCCTTTTGGAGCAGTACTATTCCACTGCGGCTTTTCTTGTGCTGTGTGTAGGGAGACCTAAGTACGTTTGAATCTTTTTCATGCGAGGTTCTACTCCTAGTATTTCAATACAACTCAGTCAGCGCTGTGTAAATTAAGGTGCAGTCGTGTAACACGTATGTTTTTGTAAGTCTCATACAGAGAAAACAAAACAAGTCTTAAAAGGAATGTCTTTTTACTAACAATGCTTCCTAGAATGGTTGACTCTGTCAGTCCTGATTTGTTTGTCTGGGTATCGAAAAGACAGAAAAAACTTCCTGTGAGCAGAAGGGAGTAGAATCCTGTCAATTTATTTTAAATCTTCTTTGTTTTGCAGCAAAAGGTTGTGAATACGCAGTGTGGCTACGATGTCAGGAAGAAGGTAAGGCGCTGGGGTCTTCTGTCTGTCGTGTTCGGTGCCTGCAGAGGGAAAGCTGTCTAAAACGGGTGGAATTTCTGATAGATGTGTCTCCTGGGGACTAATTGCCTGTGCTACTTCATACTACAAGTAGAGTGTGGTGGAGATTTTCCTTTCTTCAAAGAAAACTTGTGCTGTGGGAGGGTGGAGAAAACAAGTGATGGGGTAGGTAAAGGGGCAGAACTTGTGTTTCAAACCTGCATTTCAGTGGCTTGTTGTAGTAGTCTCACTCTGAGTTCTGTTGTCTGCTAATTCTAAAATATTCCAATAGCAGCAATTGCAGGAAGATTCAGCAGTGCCCAACACGCCCTGACTTAATCCGAGCATTCGTGTATTTCTGCAGTCTGGTTAGAAACATTACAGCATAAGTGACGAGTTTCGCTCTATCGTGTGGCTGATCGTGTCACAAACTTGAGCAGAAAAGTAATGTTCTTACTCTTCCTCTCCGCATTCAGAGCAAGAGCCAGTGGGATGATCAGATTTTTGTCAAAGGATGTATTGTTGCTCTCGAAGCTTGGTTACCCAAAAATATCTACATGGTTGCCGGTGTCTTCATAGCTATCTCACTGCTCCAGGTGAGTCGTTTTTAAAACAAATCTTTCAGCTTTTCCAGAACTTCACCCCAGCCTCTTGTTGTTTTCCTAAGAATGTTTCAGGGAATGTGTGTTTCAGTACGGGTAACCGTGTGTTCTGTATGTATTTCAGAAAATGGACTGGAGGGATGATCCAAAGTTGTGTAATGAATGCGAATGTCTGATTTTAACTTTAGCAATAGGTGGGACTCAGACTTGGCCAAGTGGATCTCTTCCAGCTCTAGGCTGTGTTTTGGATGCTTCTGAAGTGGTACATGAAAGCATCTTTTTCGCCTGAGTTTTATTTCCTCAAGACTCTGCTGCCTTTACTTCTGAGTACTAGCCATGCTTTGATGGCTGATGCTGGCTGTGAAATGCTCTCTGAACCTGCGAACCCTCCAGAGACACTCACAAGAGTGTCTCTGACATCAGAACAGCGTAGTGGGAGCACCCAAGTGGCGGGTTCCCGTTCTGCAGTAATGACTAATGGTAACAAGCTCCAGTGTTTAGAAGCATCTTGCAGACTGGTACAGTCCCAGTGTTTCATCTCACAAATGGTTTATTTTTTTGTCTTTTTAGATCTTTGGGATTTTCCTGGCCAGGACATTGATTTCTGATATTGAAGCTGTAAGGGCAGGTAATGCCTTCTGAACGTAAAAGCAGACGTGTGTTGCCAAAAAAGTCTATTTTCATGGTTATTGGTCGGACACCGAGGTGGAAGAAATGCACAGAGCATGAAATACGGTTAATAAAAGCCTTACGTGGATTTCACCCTGCTCACGCTTTTTGTTAGAAGCTGGTATTAAAAAATCTCCGAACGCACACACGCCTGCCTACGTTTTTGTATTGAGATGACCCAGTGCACCAGTGTTGATCTCTGAGGAAGGAGTGGAACTTCACCACACATCAGTGGAACAGATTTTAAAGGAAACCTCAAACTGCTGTAAACTCTTTCCTGGAAGGATTATGGTGAAGATGGCTCTGTCTTCGCTCCCAACCATCACCGCTCTCAACGTAATCCTTTCAGAAGGCGTGCTGATTCCTTCAGAATCCTGAAATGGTTGGAAGCTCTGCAGTAGACTCACGCAGTCATTTTTTGACAAGATACCCAGCAACCAGAATCGTCGTGGTATTGGAAACTGGGGAAAAAAAAAAAGTCACAAACTGTCTGGTCCTTTAATTGATTTTCGGTTGTGCAGAAGCAGGGATATTCCTGTTTGACTGGGAACAGTGAAGATGTCTCGGGAGCAGGAACTTGTGCAGCTCAGAGCCTGAGCTGACTCTGCAAGCTTTTTCTTGAGGGGGAAAAAATCTGATCATCTGTAGCATTACATGTTAGAAATCTCCATTTCAGGCAAGGGCTTGTGAGTCCCTGGTGCTGTTTCCTGTCTGAAAAAAATGTAAATACTCTTTATTTATAGAAGAACACCCTTTTCAAAAACACTCTAGCTTTTTATTGATCAGTAATATCTCTTGGAAGTGCTGCCTGCGGGGAATTCGAGCGGCAGCTTGTCCTTGGTAGGCAGCAAGCACGCGACGGGCTTTGCCTCGCCCCTGGTTTCGCTCACAACTGCTGTATTGATCTTCCGAACTGCTCATGTCAGGACTGGTGGCAAACATTTCAATTCAGCATGGGTCCCTACTGAAACCGGCCTTTTGATGAGGAAGTACCCAGTGAAAGGTTAGGGTGGATGAACTTTTAAATCTGTGAAGGTACTGAATCCTCGGTTCCGCTTGTATCCCGACACACAGTTCAAACACCAGCCACGTGGCGATCCGGAGTGACTTCTTCACAGGAATTGTCGAACTGCTCCTGCTGAAGTCGTTTTTTAATCAGAACACTAAACTCTCTCCTCCCCGTTCTCCCTTCTTGGGAGCTCGGTCGGTGGATCCGTAGTTCAGTAAGAGATCCAGTCTTCTCTAAAAGACTTCGGCATAATGTTTTTAGCTTTAAGATAGAAGCCTGTGCCTGGAAAGTTCTTGGAAGTGGCTGTCAGTTTTACTGTGGGCCACAGGACTAACGCTGTTTACCGCTTACAGTGACACCAGTTTTTTCAGGGAGAGCAGGTTTCTTTCCAGTGCCTAACATAGTGTAAATTCTAGAAAAGTATCTATTTTTATAATGATATTTTACTACATATAGCCTGCCTGAAGGATTTAATACTTGTATTCCCAAAGTGTCTGGCTTTCTTAAGAAACCAAGCTCATTTCTCTCTCTAATGTCCTTTTTTTTTTTTTTCTTTGAATGTCCTTTTTTATTATGCATGTATTAACCAACATTTCACTGGCAAACGCTGACCATCAGTAAGAATCTTTGTGTCTGTTTTGACTGCCCAGACATCCTTCTAGCTTTTAACCTGCGAAGCACTTCACGGACAATGCTGTGCTTCCGACGTGCGCTTCCGTTCAGCTTTCAGAGTTCTTTTTCTGGCCAGTAGTTGAGACACAACAGGAAAAGGAAGCTTGTCTAAGGGTGGCTGGTTTCCTCACAGTGGCAGAGAACCGTCTGCTGTTACTCATCTGGAGACCTGCAAGTAAAATCGCTAGAAGTGCACTCTGATTTTTATTTTTTTAATCTTTTTAGCTTTGATATCCAACAAGGAAACAATAGCGGTAGATCCCTGAGGGGAGAGCAAGAGGCATTTCTTCTCTAGAGCCTTGAATTCTTCTCTAGCACTCAACTCTTTGTTGAATCTAGTCCATTAGGAGCAGCCAAAAATTTGCTGCTGTTGCTGCTACTTCACAAGCAGCAAAGCAGTGTCCAGCAACCTTCTCTTGAAACCGGTGCTTGAAACTGTGCAACGCCTCATCAGCCAGCTAACTCTGTTAGGGTTCTGTGTAATAATCTGGTATGTGTAAAATCCGGAGAAGGATGCTTTCTGCTTGTAACTTTTTTTTATTCGTAAAACATAGCATTGAAAACTGCATCTAGGGAGAACGTTTCCCTTTCCGCGTTTTGAAACAAAGCTCCTCAAGCTGGGAAGTCGTTTCAGCGGTTGGTGAAAGTCACCGTGGTGTCAAATAGCTGTGGAGTTCACGCACTGAAACCAGCTGCCAAGAGCCAGTGTCGTGGATGAGGATTCCAGTCTCTGCACATCTTGCCAAGTTGCCTGAAGACCCGCGGACGCTTGGTTCCTTGCTGAAGTACTGTTTGTGTGCAAAACACAGTTTAATTGGGGTGTGGTCTTTCCGCAGTTCGTTCTTGTTGGCTTTGGCCGTGTTAACACCAGCTTTGTGCCGGTGCTCCGGTTATTTGGGACTGAATTCAAGGCAGCAAGCTCAGCCTATTGGAGGAGCTTTAAATTCACAGAGTGATTTGCTTTCACTGTGAGTAAAGCACTCTGTGCTCAGTCGGTATCACTTTTAAAACCCTGGGGCTCTGGGCTGGCTCACCCCTGGACATTTTGAAGTGCCCTCCATCGGTGGTACACGCGACTAGTGGCATTTCAGACTTGGAACAGCAATACTTGCTTACTGCTTTCTACTTGGTTATATTTAGCACCTTTTCTGTGGACCTGCAGTGACTCTGTGGCTAGAAGTTTAGGTTATGGTTTAAAAAAGCCTTGTCAGCAACAGCAGTGGGGTGTGAGCCTGCCTCTAGAGCCTTGGAGGAGCAGCAGCTCAGTGATCTCACAACGAGAGGTTTGGTGACTAGGTGATGTTGAGATTTCAGTGGTCCCATTGGAACAGCTCCACTAACACTACAGCAGAAACAAGGCTTTTAATGAAGATGTCAAATACGAGATCAGACTTGAGTAACTGGACTGAGAGAAGGAAAACTTTCAGCGTGGTCTCTTGTTTCGCAGAAACGAGTGCGGTTTATTTCGGTGAAGCGGTGTATTTATTTGTCAGTGTGTTCGACAGCGCATCTGCCCTTTCGTTTCTGTTCGTGCACCTGCATTTGGGCACGGTTTCCCTGACGTGAAGAGGAGGATGAAAATAAGCACTGAAACAAGTGCAGTGACCAAAGGACATTCGGTTGCCTCCTGAAAACCCGAATGCTTTTTCCCAAGGAGGTCTTTCGTTTTGGTGACCCTCGTCCAGTGCCATGTGAACTGGTACCTCCAGGCCGCTGAGCCGGATACGGCAGTTGCCTTGGCTTTTGTCTCCCCGTTCCACCCTTTCCTCTTCCTTCCCCCATCACCTGTGGGTTATCAGGCAGCTTGAACTTTGTTTAGCCAGTGGAAGGAGAGGTTCTGTCTCTTCTGAGATTACTTTTATGAGTGACTTTCAGTATATTTTTTTTCCTCAAGCCTTAAATTTGATTAAATAAAATGTAATGTTTTGTACTCCTGGAGTTTGATTTCTAAGACTTATTGCTTCAGTCACTTGTATTTCCCTCTCTAAGGTTTTGGCTGGCTACTGAGACTGCAGCTGGCGGATAGCTGCAGAAACGGTCAAGGTCTGCTGGTGTTCATGTGTGTATCTTCCTGAAATTGCTTTTTTTTCTTTCAGTCTGGGCTGCTGAATAATAGATGACACTGGTGCTTTTCGCTCCGCTGTCAGTGGAAAGCCAGGACCGAGCGAAGAGCTGCAGAATGGTGTAGAGAAGTTATCGAATCTCTGGACACCCAGAGAGTTAAAATTGCTGTTTGCTCTTTGACTGCTGTTATCCACAGCCGTCGTTCCTGTGACGGGCACAGTCCGTGCCCGTGTCTGAGCAACGTTCCTGAAGCTCCTCCTGAGAGTGCAGAAGTGAAGCCACTGCCGGGTTTGACCATGAGGCTTGCAGACCTAGGTTTGCGTCTGCTTCTCTGACCGTTTTAGTGTTCCTTCAATGCACTAAAACCCGATTTTAGTTTTAATAAGGTCAAGAAACACTTAACCACGAGGTAGTGGCTGTATTAGAGTAATGCAGTATTTGGAATTGGGTACTCCAGAACGTTAAGGCTGGGTCATCTCTGGTAGGAGTGGCTTTGCTTGAATACGTGCTGTGTGTAGATCTACAACTTGTGACGGATCCTGATCTCACAGTAACGCCTGGTTTAGGCACCACCCCGGATCTTTCGCTGAAGTTGAGATGGTCGGAAGCTATTTCTCGTTTTTACACAGGAAAGGTTTCTGTAGAGATGTTCAGAGCCACTGGTTTTATTACAGTTAACTCTCTAAAGTTAAACGCAGGTTCTCTTACTGGAGAGAAGTTAATGAATTGCTGTCTACTGCCAGACCTTCACGCACGCCCACGTGTCTGTTCCAACTAGCTTTAGTTGGTGTCACGTCCAAGCACCGGCCGGCCGTTGACTGCGGTTTGTCAACTTCGCTTCTGCCGAGTCTCGTTCCAGGTTACCGCAGCTGCAGCTCTGAGATCGGGACGGGACCGTGGCCTCAGAGGCTGGGAATATAGCTCGTGACGCTGGCAGGTAAAAGCTGGGAGATGAGCTGGAAAGCGGGAGCTCGAAGGGGAAGCTGCTTTGCAGAGGCAGTTTTGGGGTGTTTTTGACGCGTTGAGTTGGCAGCTGGGCTGGGGCCGATTCACGGCGTGCAGAGGTTGCGCTGGCACCGGTTCGCCCTTGGCCTTGTTCGAGCTACAGCCCTCCCGATGTAACCCCCGCTCTTTCTGTAGGCAAACCGGTGGGCGCACGAGGGTTCCTGGGTGTACAGCTTCAGAAGCAGGAGCTGTGCGATGGTTGTGCGGCAGCATGACAAATGCACGGTGGGGCTGGCAGAGCCGGCGTTCTGTCCGTCTGCCTCGGCAGCAGCGCCGGGTTGCTGGGGGCGAGGAGGGAGGCTAGTGGGGGGTCTCTCCTCTCAAAACCCCTAACGTCCTGGCAGCTTCCTGGGCCACGTCTGCGTCGCTGTGGCTGCACAGTTCTTCGAGGGTTTCTTTAACGTGGTCCTCTTCTATTTCTTGTCTCAGATGACCTGAATGGGAGGTGAAATGCTGAATTCAGTGGCGAGCCGTGGCATGGTGGCTCCCAGCAGTTGTTGTGAGACACAGTCTCAGAGCACTTGCTGCTGCAAGTGAGCTGCTCTTAATTGAAGTAACTTTCTCTCGACAGATACTCTTTCAGCTGTTGGAAGTATTGAACCGGTTAAGCTTTTTTCTCCTCTTTGAAGGAGAAGAAAAGCACTCTGAAAATATAATACAGGACAAATTTCATCTTTTTTTTTTTTATGTTCATATGCTTTTTGTTAGCCTTTCGTATTAGTAAGACTCAACTCTTTAATATATGTCTCTGGAAAACAGCCTTACAGCCCACATCTGGAGCGTCAGCCCTCCATCGCAGCACCGAAGGCTGCACATGCTTAGTCCTGTTCCAATATCAGCGTGGCTACAAGGGAACAATAGAGTATTCTGCAAAATCCAGCTCCTCTGCCAGTATAGGGTGGCCCCGGGGTTGGAGAGGCAGCTCCCCTGCGCCAGAGCCTTGCCTGAGCACAGTTGTTATTTTCAGTTTATATGATTTATGTATTAAGGTGTGAGAAATGGGTGGGAGAACTTCGGGCTCTTGGTTTCGAGGTGGGTGTTTTCAGTCTGCCCCACATCCAGGATGAGTCTGATCTTGCTCGAAGCATTTCAGGTCTTCTCTAACCGTGGAGTGAGAGAAACTGAAATCCTGTCCTTCGTGTGTTCTACTGAAAGTTGCTGTGCAAAGGCAGCGTTGCTAAAATGGCTGTTTTCTCTCAGCTTTCTGGTTTGCTCGCAGCACAGGCAGCACAAACGCCTGCCTGCCCGTGGAGGATGATACAGCCTCTTTATTTCTTGGAGCACAACATGCTGGTACATGCAGGACCTGGGACTGCCAGACCTGGGAGTTGTGCGTGGTGAATTTGGGCAAAGGTACCTCTATTCCCAGGCTCTAATTTTGCTATTTCAGGGCTCGATTATGCCACTGACTCACTGGAATAAAGCCTTTCGTTTTTTTTTTTTTATTCAACTGATGGTTTAATCAAATTTTTATAAAGAAAGAAGCTTCTTGACTGGGATTTTTGGAGGTCAGTAAAGCATGAACCTTTTAAATATCCTTTACTACTCACTGACTGCACCTTTGCAAGCAGCACATTTCAGTAGCAGGAGACACTGGTGTTTTCATCACAAATAGCCCTCCTTTCATCCCAGACAACTTAAAATGAAGTTACCTGAGTTAAGAAGGCTGCACAAAAGACCCACTGAGTTGTATTTCACCTCAGGACTTGTGTTACCATCTTGTAGAAGTTTGTGTAAGCTTTGAACTAGCTGTAACTCCTTAAAAGATTCTTCAAGGGTTCCTGAAAAATAAGTAAACAAATTCCTGAGCTGTTACCTGAAAAGAAGCTAGAAAGTGAACGTGCTTGTTTTTTAAACATGAAACTCCTGGCTGGCTTCACTTCCCCTTGGCGGTACAGGGATGTCTTGGGCATCTGTTTTCGGTACTGGAGAATGTCTCTATTATTTTCCATACAGTGTTTCTTCACCAGCCTCATTCTGGAAGACAGAGCCTGTATGCTATAGATTGTATAAAATAACCTCACTATCGATTAAAATTTGCGTTGATCAGTGTTAGAAATTAGTTGCCTAATTGAGTTTGGGAACCCTAATGGTGGAGCAAGCAGTAAAGCAGCTCTTTACTACCTCACGTGTTGGCATAGGAAACTCCAAATCTCATGTTGACAGTTCTCGATTTATCCTTTGACCTACATAGAGTTCTGTGGTGACTGTCTTCATGGTAATAAATTGAGACCCATTTGCAAATGTGATCAGTCATACAGGAAAAATATGTAAAATATTACATCAATCTCTCTGAAAATCAGCTCAGAAGTAGTTAAACCTTCACGATTTCCTCACTTGTTCATCTGCAGCTTCTCAAGGCCCTTTTGTCTGTGCTGCTGCTTTATTCTCGCCTACATTCAAATGTCTTCTGGAGATTTCCTTCTGTTTGTGGTTCTCATTGACCACTGAAGTCCCTAATTTGTCCTGAATTTTGTCTTCATTTGGACCTTCTCATCTTTTTCTCTTGTCTTCATCACCTTTACTTTCCTTCTCTGGTTTTTGTGTAGGTTTTTAGCATCGTGCTGTGCTACCGAACAGACCGTGCCTGTCCGCACAGCCTGGCCACTTGACTCTACCCTTAGCGAAAAACAAATATATATATCTTTGGGCAGTTCCTGTAGCCGATTGCTTTTGTGATCTCTAGATGGCTGACCTTCGATTCATGCTGAAGAGCTAAACCTAGACAAGAAACAGACCTTTTCTTTCATGTTACGGAGAACTAACTGCATGGCAGTGTTTCTTAATAACACCTTGCCCAGAGAGATGGTTTTAGGAGAAAAGTACCTAAATCGACGGCGGATGCTATTGCCAGGGCGTTCAGAGCCTCGTTCTGCATGGCAGCCTGCTCACTCGTCGTCATGGCAACCAGGTGCTTCACTCCTTGTGCCTCCTGGATGGCTTTGACCACCTCCTGTTAAAGCAAAGGTAGATGATCACGGTGGAGATCTGAGTGAGTAAAGTAGAATGGAGAGAGAAATGAGCTCGCGCTCTTCAGCCCCCGAGAACGTGGGGATTCTGTGCCTGCTGCAGTGCCAACGGGTGATACCTAAGCCCAGAGAAAACGTTGCCGAGGGCTGCTCTAGGGTCCTCGGAGTATCAGTGCTTACCGTTAGGTAGATGTGTATCTGTCAGATAAAAATACATCTATTTTGACTCAGAGTTTTAGCTTTACCTTATTCCAATTGTTCATCTGAAGGCTTCAAGCTGAACAGAGACTAGTTTTACGGTATCGAAGCCTGTGCAGGTAGGGTCTGCTGCTTTTCCGCTAGCTCAGAGCAAAGCGTGCTTGGGATGCCTGCGTCGAACCCGTGATTTACAAGGAACAGGAGCCTGTTCTAATCTTCCAGCAGATACAGATCACGCCAGATTCACTAGGCAGGTGTGCGAGCTTTTTGGAGGACTGGTGTTTGGGTTATCTTTGCCATTTGAATTTGCAATTTGAAACGAGTATTTATGGACATAGAAGAGCATTAGTTCCCAGTTGCCCAGCCATACTCAGGCAGGGTAAGAGTCGACAAGCTGCTCGCTTCTGTGCAGTGTCTGTGCCTATGGCGAGCACTGCTTCCCTGCTCGCCTCCCCCTTCCTGGGACTGAGGAGGAGTTAGAGGGCTTTTACTGGGAACCTGCACGTTTTTAACACTAAAGCCGGACATGCTTTTTAACGCTTAACTCCTAGCTGCATCGGCAAGCTTTAGAAATGTCTGAGAAGGATAAAGTAGGAACACGTCAGACCAGTCGCTCTCGTACTTGGGATCTGTTGTGACGCAAGATCGATGCCAGCAGCCGGTTTGCTTCTCCGCGAACGCTGGTGTGGTCGTTGGCGTTGCACCACTGCACAAGTCTGGTGAGCAGCGTGGGGTCGTGGCCCAAGATTTCAGCCGCATCAGCTGAAGAGAAAAAAAGCGTCGTCAGGAGACAATCAAAACCTGACTTCTCAGGCTTTCTGTCACAGAAATGCGAATGCAGGAGTAAGCGGGACCACGGGCCGGCGCTCGGTGTCCTTTAAGAGCTGGAACGAAAGCACTGGGCTCTTAAGGGATCGTGGGAATCTTTACCTGAGGAATGCCAGTTGTGTTAGGGCAGCTCCTGGAGGTAAAGAACACGGGAAGCTCTTCGATAGACCTGGCCTTTTTAAGAGGCTGCTGAAGCAGGGCTTAAAATGAGCAGCTTCATCTCTCAGAGAGCAATTCCTCTGTTTCTGTACTGAAATCTACATCTTTCGCCTTTGGTTTCCTGCACTTGCCCTTTGAGCCCTGCACAAATGTGATTACGGGCTCTTCAGAGCCTGTTTGTGCTGTTTGAGTGCTCTCAGCGATGGTGATAATTACGGTTGGTAGCTTGTGGGAAGCCAGGTCTCCGTACAGAACTGCAGCATCTCTGTAATTGCATGTCTCAAGAATGTGTGCTGAACCATGTATTAGGCATCACCAAAACTGCCCCCAAGTTTGCAGGAGCCTTTTAGTTTGTGCTCCCCTGTGTTTCAGAGGCCCTGTCTCAAGACTTGCTGGAAGAATTTAGTCTGTGTGGTTGACATTTAGAAAAAACCTCTCTGGATGATAGGTTTTTCGTAAGAAGTGGAACTCTAATGACATGCCGTGGTTTAAGGCTTGTTCACGAAGGGAGACGACTCCCAAAGCTCTCAGAAGTTCAGCAGCAAGAGGACCTTTACTCACGCGCTCTCAGTGTTCCATCAGTCTAACGCATGGCTCCACCTGGGTCTGACTGCAGCTTAATAACGTGTCTTCAAAGTGCTGTGGTTCACAAGTGACTAACTGGTGGAAAGCGTTTTCTTAAGCAAAGGAAAAATGCAGATATAAGGGTGCTGAGGACTGTCAAATACTCTTATTTTAACCAAATGCCTTAATCGGGGGTCCAGCCCTGAGAACACCCTGGTAAATGCTGCTTCAGTAATTTCAGTAGTTAGTTCTGTTCAACACTTAAGATTCAACTGGTTCAGCTGGAATTTTCTTCTAAGCGAAGGGTACCGGGAGAAAGGTAGAGTAGTAACGTGCACCACGTAAGCTGCCTTTTATATAGGAGCCGAGTGCTCACCCCTTTGGCTTTGAGCACAACCGAGCCGTTCTGGAAACTGCCAAAGCGCTGCTTCCACGTGTTCCAGCTGATCAGGAACTTCGAGCTGGGCACCGGATGGAGCAGCTGAGAGGCTGGAGCAGTCACAGCACAGACGCTCTCTTGCGGTGTGGAATTACTCGTTGCAAAACTGTGCTGTGGTTATAAGATTTAATTCAAATTTAGGAATCTCAGGTAGTTATTTGTAATTAAGAGGTTGGTTTGTTTTTTTTACTTCGTTTTGGTCATCTTGAGTCCTGCCCCCTGCCCGCCCCCCAGCCCTCGATGCTGGAGGACCAGAGCAGGTGAGCATGAGATGTGCATTGCGTGCTCTGAAGAAGAAAGGATGTGGTAAAGGACTTCGTGGGAAGTGTACGCTCCCTGAGGAGGACTGTAACGGGTCTGTGAGCTTTTCCCAATCTTTTTGTGGGAATTAATGAAAATTAATTTCTAGAAACTAATTCATTTCTAGAATTAATGAAAAATTAATTTTCTAGAGCAGCTGCTCTGGTGCTAGAGAAGACTTAGCGCACTTGTCACTAAAGAAACTGACCCCCACGACCCTTGTTTTTGTTAGGCTCTGCTAGGAGGCTGGGTGGGTGTGAGGATGATTGAGCTGTTTCAGGAGGTCTTAACGGAGCTGTGACGCTGAGCACGTTTCTCACGTGCAGCTGTGTGCACACAGCGAGTGTCCTTGCCTTTGCACACCCACCCCTGTGTAAAGCTGGATGAAGTGCAAGCGGATAACGCCGTGTTTCAGCATGCAAACTACATTCAACCTTTGAGCCCCACCAGCAAGATAAACCTGGCAGCACGTGTGTAGAGAGACTGTGTGACTGGTAGGAACACATTTCTCCTGCCTCACCCCCGCTGCCTTTGGTCCTTCGGCACTCCCCGGCTCTCCTGTGGATTTGCTTTCCTGGCATTTGGCACTGTGAATCCTTAGCCTGACTCTTTTTTCCATCGTGCTCATGCCTTACTGGTATATTGCTGGTGGAAACCATCTTCCTCTGGGGCCTGACTGCTGCGGCTGCTCCTGTTGAGCTTGTTTGTTCTCTACCTCAGCGGCAGCCTCCGGCAGCCACCTCTGCTGGAACCTCTCCAGACTGGAATTAGGTTAGCGGGACACTTACCCTGCAGTCTCCTTGCACATCCCTTGTCTTGCAGGGGGAGGGTGGGAGGGGGTGTAGGTGATGCCAGTAAACATGAGCAGCTCCCTACCTTGACCATCTGCTAACATCCGTAGCGTTTCGAGGAGTTTGAACTGCGCAGGAGGCGCCTCTGACCTCAGCAGAGCCTGGATCCGTCCTGCCACACCTTCCTCCAGGAGCTGTACCTTGTTAACCACTGGAAAATGGAGAAAAGACCTTGCTGTGAAGCAGGTAACTACATGAGCATCTGGCAGTGGGGATGTGACACAGTTGTTGTTTGAATTTTTATGCTCTGGGATGCACTTAGCAGAAGGTCCAACTTCTCGGAGCTCTCAGAAGTGAAGTCAGGACCCACCCGACTGTTTGGGCTTCTCTCTCAGGCTAAAAACTTCCTAGGAACTGCTGTTACGATATTTTTCTTGGTTGCTTCTGATCTCAGCCCTTCCTGGAGTGAAGTACATAAGAGAGGACAAACAGCATTGTTGTTTCTCCCTTTTTGTGGTCATAGCAGACCGTCCATCCACTCCGGAGCAAGCTTTCCTGTGCCTGCTCACCTTAACGGAACAGGGTGGCGGTGGTGCCGAGAGTGAGTGCTCCTGCTGTACTGGAGCTCCCTCATCCCCTGCTGCTCCTGCCTTCGTTTCTGTGCTTTCCTCTCCTAATGCTGTGTCTTTGCTCCAGGCATTAGTGCAGTAATCCCTGGTAATAACCACAATCCCGTCTGGAAAGAGTCCTAATGCTGCTTAACTGTGCTACCAGAAGCTGCATCCAGGGCGATTTCCTTCCCACCCTCTGCATGCCTTGTTTTTTGAGGGGAGGGGGCATGCCAGGACAGTCAAATTAGGGAGATAACCATTCTCTCCCTTCCTCCTCCTGTTGGGAAAACCGAGAAGCAGACGCCGTTGAGTGACTTGCTGCCAGTGCCCTTGTTTTCAGTGGCACTGGCGGACGCCACTCACTAGAGCATCACGACTTTAAAAATCTTTGTTACGAACCCCTGCTCTCTTTCAAGAGCAGTGCTTGAATCGAAGATGTCCCCTGTGCCCATTTGCAGGTGTTGGCCCGTATTTCATTCATTTTTATTTTACGGCTTACTTGGATTTAAGTAGCGCTTATCCTAAGCTAAGGATCGTGCGGTTCCCTGCGCTCTGCCAGCGAGCAGGAGCACGAGAAGCCGGGAGGGGGCCTGGCCAGGAGAGCTGACCCGACCCAGCCGAAGGGATGTTCCATAGCACAGGACATCATGCCCAGTGTGGAAACTGGGGGGAGTTGGCCGGGGAGGCTGATCGCTGCTGGGACATCGGTCAGCGGGGGGGTGAGCAATCACGCTGGGCATCACTCGTCCTTCTTGGGTTTCGTGTGTCTCTCTTTTCATTATATTCCTTTTCATTAACGTTATTATGGGGGTTGTTGTTGTTACATTTATGGTGTTATATATGCACGCTGGTGTCGTGCTTTTCTCTGGGGTACTACTGTACAGCCGTGCAGGGGCCGCATTGCGGGGTGCTGAACCGGTAGGTCTCTAGCAGAACATTTTTGGCCTGAATTGCACTTTCACATGGAAGCAGTAAATTTGGGATGGCAAACAGCAGTGTTTTTTGATCATAAGAGTGGAACTGTGGACTGGTTTGGGTTGAAGGGACCTTCAGAGCTCCTCCAGCCCAACCCCCTGCAGCAATCAGGGACATCTGCAACCAGAGCAGGGTGCTCAGAGCCCCAGGGTCCACCCTGACCTGGAATGGTTCCAGGGATGGGGCTTCTCCCACCTCTTGGGGTGACCTGGGCCAGGGTCTCACCACCCTCAGCTTAGAAGATTTCTTCCTTATCTCGTCTAAATCTCCCTCTTTTAGTTTAAACACGCCGCCCCTTGTCCTGTCACTGAACCCCTAGGTGTTATGGTTTTAAAGCGTGTTACAAGGGCTGAATTTGCGGTGAATATTTGCTTTATAGCAGAGGGGCAGATGTATGAAATCCCGCCAGCTGGGAGGTGGTAGTTCCACCTCATGCTCTGTATTTTAAGCTATAAACCCTGTTCTGCATTTTTGTCTTGAACCGCTGTGTGCCATTAATAGGAGACCATTTCAGCAGCCGGCAGTGCGATCGCTTGGTTATATTTAGGCCCTTTATGTAGATGAGAAGTCCTGATGAATTATTCAAACGTATGTCTCTGCAGGGGGAAAAACGGTCAATTGCCCCTCAAAATACAAGGGACTGGAACGGGTGACCTGGATGGAGCTGGACAGATCTCCATTAAACGACCCGCCTTCACGAGGAATCACAGTAAGTCGATTGTCCTCAGACTCGGTACCTGGTATAGCGAGGTTTCGGAGCGCGCTGAGCGCGGCGTGTTGGACAGAGACAGCCCCGCTCTCTGCATGCTTCTCCAGAAGATCCAGAAGCTGATGTATGACCCCCAGCTGCAGCATTCGCGTGCAGTTGCCGTCTGAAGAAAGAAGCAAACCCAACCAGGTGAGAAAGAGAAACACAGCGACAGAGATTTGTCACGCAAATGGAGGACTCGCGGAGCCTTTGCCTTTCCTGTCCTGACAAGCTGGAGACTGTAGCTTTTGCGTTGTGTTTTACCACCTCCAGCTCTCTGGAGGTAAGCGGGCACCAGCCACCGGTGAACTGGTGTGAGACTCTCTCTAGGAAAGCTGAGCTTGAGCGCGCTGCCTAGGGACAGCCACTGTCCCAGTCACTGTCCCCTCCTCCGGTCAGTGTCTTCCATGATACTGCTGCGTTTTCCACTAGATACGGGGTGGAATACTGGCAGCTTTTTCTAGTTCTCCCCAGGGTAGTTTTCACACTCCAGTTTTGCTGTTGGACTGGTTTAAGAGGCTATTGTGGGAGCAGGGATCTTACCCAGCAGTGGTGAGTCTGGTCACTAGGTCTGTACTGCCGCTACTCCTTGTGTTCAGTCAAATGACCTGTCATTAGCCATCAGAGAATCAGGCCTGGGTTTTTCCTACCCTCTTTCTGCAATGAGAAGTCGAAGCGTATAACACTCACGTGAAGCTCAGAAGATAGGAGTGGACCTAGGGAGAGCTGTTCAGCGCTGCTGAAGAGCAGATCTCTGCGCGCCAGGGAGCTCCTGTTTGGCCCCGCAAGTGCCCTGCAGCACTTTGTCAGCACGTTCGCGGGTCTCCCCCTCTCTTGGAGAACTTGCTTTGCGGACTGACAGCCCGTCTGTTATCAGAAGCTGCTTAGCTCCTCTGATAGGATGTGAGAAAGTGCTCTCCTGAAGAGCAGAAGGAAGCCCTCCATATTATGGTCTGCATCCTTCCTGAAGGAAGTGTGTTGTAGATGCCATTTGGCAAATATTTTTCTGTATTTTATTTTATGCAGTTTTATACCCCAGGAGAAGCGTATTCCTGACAGCAGTCATCGTTTCCCTACTGCTGTGCTGTTACCGTGGGAATGCCGCTGGTTAAAGCGTGGCAGAAGTGTGAGGGCTGGGTGGGAAGACCACATCTTGACCTGGGGCAGCCAGTTATCCACAGATGTTACCACATGTGTTAAATGAGAATAATGTAAAATGCTTAGAAGCTCTAAGTGGTGATTTTCATGAGGGAGCTGTCAGTCTGTGGGGTAGTTTGAATTGTACTCGTGCCGAAAGCTTCTGACCCCAGTTTAAGCAGACCTTCTCCAGAGCTGATGGTTCCACCCGTGATTCCTTAGGTGTTCCCTTGCCTGGTTCTGATCTTCGGAGATCGCAGGGTATGAGGGAAACTGCCCAGTCCTCTTTAGGAACAGGTTCTCTGGGAACAGACCATCTCTTTTGCACTGACAATTCTACAGGCAAAATACTTTGAGCTTCATATAGATTAACCTTAATCGAACTTAATTTCTCTCCTCCCCGCCGTGCTTTCAAACCAACAAATGGCAGAGCAGTTTTTTCTCTGGAGGAAGGTGCGACTGGGCAGAACCCGTTAGGGGTTGCCTTACTTCTATTGCCAGAGCTCCAAATTGGTTCCCTCTTCTATGGATTTTTTTTTTTTGCTTGGATGGCAGCAGAACCTTCAATTTAACGGCTGGTAGTTGAAGTCCGATAGGAACAGCCACTTTCAGAGCTGCAGAAGCTGTCTCTCAGCTTTTCCCTGCCTCAGAAATTATTTGATGCCGCGATCAGATTTCCAGAGGGATCTTTTGCTTGGATTAAAGGCTGTGCACACGTCAGTGGCACATACTGGGGCCTGAGAGGGATTATTCACTTTTCTCCACATGAAGCATTTAGTGGGGCTGTGGCGGGGGGCGGAGGGAGAAGAGTGTGTGGTGAAGCAAGCCGTTCTGCTGAGTGAATTCAAGAGAGCCAGTGTAGCGGCACCCAGGGCGTTGCTGTGGCCTTTGTAGAGCCGCGATGCACAACGGCTGGTTCAGAGCAAGGTGTAAGACGAGGAGGAGAGGGAACCCGGAGAGGGTGGGGGGCAGGTGGAGGGACGGGTGGATGGTCGCTTGCTTTAAAAATACCAGCAGATGAGGCTGGCTTAAACGTTCACCGATGTGAGGGAATCTTTCCTGACAATTAAGCGCATATCGCTGCAGACACTTGAGCAGCTCGTTTTTGTGACTCGAGCGTGAGCCCGGTGCAGTAGCTGTCGGCGAGAAAGGGCGGAAGACACGGTGGGGCCCCTTCCGCTGACAGATGCGGCACAGCGTGCCGTCAGGAGGCTGTTCCAGAGTCCCTCTGTTTCTCTCTGCATAGTATTAAGGCTCCTGGCTTTCTGTAATAGGAAAGTGTGAAGATGAAACGGCTCAGCTTGAGGTTTCTTTTTTCCCCTTGATGTGTCTGAGTAACCCTCCCTTCCTAAGAGTAACTGAAAGCCGAAAACTTCAATAACTGCGTGTGATTTGTGTCTATTTCTAACAACTGTACTCGCCGTGAAACATTTCCAGTCTCTCCTCTAATAATGTGTGATTTAGGCAAAAACAAGGGTGGAAGTTTGCATAGCTGACGACTCCATTTTTCACAGTTCTGTCCCTCAAGCTACTTCAATACCGTTAGCATCTGTAATTAAAGGTGTGCAAGTCTGCAGCCTGCAGGAAAGCAAGAGCAGTGGTGGTGCAGAGGAAGGAGCAGCGACATCTGGCAGCGTTGCTCTCCTCTCCACTCCACTGGCTTCCCTCCTCTGGGGTGGAGAAAGCCCACCCTGGCCGTGTGTTGTAAAATCAGCCGTGGCTGTTGCTCCTGGCTCTGTGGCTGCATGCGTGCGGATGTGATGCAAGTAGCAACATCTGGGACATGGTCACATCCCGTAGCGAAAAAATTCTGCGTGTGCTTATCTGTGGTGTGATAAATAGAGAGAACTTCTCATGTCTGTCTGTAGCTGGCCCCGAGGTGACCTGGTCTGTGTCTTTGGGGAGGTTGGAATCGACGATGACTTAAAGATTGTTGCTATCGTTAATAATTTAAGGCCTTCAAATTGTTGTTTGCTTTGGCACTGGCGGGTTGGGGATGCAGTACAGGTGCCCAGTTCTTGGTGTTCCACTCTTTAACCTGTATTGCCCACGATACAACACAGCAGGGCCACCTCACCCGAGGTGCTGTTAAGTCTTTAGCCTTTTTGTGTTGTTCCTGAAATCAGCTTAAAGACTTAGTGAAAAATCTAGGTCAGCGATTTGTGTAGTCTGTTCCCAACAGATAGGTGCAGAACTTGGACTGCAAGAAGGCTCTTCCATTTCATTTGTTAATCCGAGCGTTCAAAGCACGCTCAGAGATTTGGAGTGTGACTGGGGAGACACGAGTGGTTCGACACCGTGTGAACTTAACCTGACGATTCGCTTGCTGTTGAAAACTGGCTCTTGGGCCAGCTTTGACAGTGAAGCAGCGGTGGTAGATGGCTTGGGCGTGGTGTTTATGTGCTGGAAGGGAAGTGTGGCGAGGTGACCACTAGGCTCCTCTAAAAAGTGAGAGTGTGGTGTCTGAGGAGAATTGCCCTAAGGATTCCAAAACAGGTTGCAGATGTGTCCCTGTTAAGGAAAGGAAAGCAACGGAGCAGATGGCAGCTCCTCTGCTCAAGGGACTTGTCAGTGTTGTTTCTTCATGTACCTGGACTGTCAGTATTCCCCTTTTTTACCTCCGAGCAGCAGAGAGGCGATGAGATCTGATGCAGCCTTCACAACGCACGTGTCTTCAGCTCGTGAGCTGCCCTGGAGCCGCAGCAGGATCTCGGACAGCACCTCTTGCACGCCTGCCTCCATGAACTGCGCTTTGAGAGCATCTGCAGAGATCACAGGAAACGCGCGCTGAGAGCTGCCTGGGTCTCTGAAGGGATGGTGAACTAAGCAGCTAAGTCCTTGTGCTTTAGCCAGTCTTTTTTCAAGTGCGGTCACCGTTCTGGTTGCGTTTGGAACGCACATTCTGGTGCTAGCGTGGCACCAAGGCAGACTGAGCCAAGCTTCTGCACTGATCTGGGACGCTCCTGGTATTGCTGGTCATGAGTTTTCCTGTCTTTCAAATCTCTATTAGGCATCTAGATGGTTGTAGTAAGGTGTTGGTGCTTGTTAGACCAGTGCTTAGAGAAGACATCTAATGTGATACTTGGTTGTCCTGCTGTCCCTGCTTTCCTGTTACACACCACGGGGAGCATGACTTTGAATCTGCTACCTTAGAGGTTCAGCAAAATAGGAGAGAATGCTACTCTCTCCCTCCTTTCTTTGTTGCCTCAATTATTAAGCTTCAAAGTCTTGCTCAGTCCAAGATTTCAAATGTTCTTGTGACTTATTTCCACTGGAGGGATTACTGGTTCCTTTAGCAGGACCCCATGGCAGACTCAGGACCCAGCACGTAAGGGACATGCCAGCTCCCTGTCTCCCTTCATCCCCCCAAGCTGAAAGGACCCTTACCGTTTTCTGCCAGTGCCTGCAGGACCTCAAAGACCATTTCTAACCTCTCGTGGTTCTCTGCTCTTCTCAGTTGTTTCACCAGCTGTTCAGCAACCTTTGTCTTGCTTAGAGCTTCCTTGGCTGTATCTGTGTATATGGATATGTAGCAGGATTTTGAATGGGGTTTTTATATCTGATTAGATGTTGTAATTCTATCTCCCTATAATCTGAAGTGATTAGACACCCCTTTGTTTATGAAGGCACTTTCTGTTTTTATAGATGCTCCTGTCCCTTTGGACAGCACTGAGGCGGCAAAACTCTACTCCATCCCATCTCCCACCCACTTCTCTCTTTAACGCTATTTCTGTGTAATTCCTGTAGCTATGACCTTATAATAGCTGTCAAACTAATCCTGGCTTAATTCCACGGACTCTTATAAATCCACCTGTAGTCTGATTATTTAATATATCAAATTGGCACACACTGCTTTGCTGTAGTACTGTAGTTTCTGCCTCGATGAGATGGTCTTAGTCTTGCTGGGACCCTAAACCTCTGCAAGATGTATGGTAACAAAGATTAATTTTTTTAAAAAAATTTTTTTTATGCTGTCTGACATAGAACACATTTGGATGGAATATAGAAGAGATCTGTAGAGGACAGATGTCACTAGAGGATGATGTGACAGTGTGGTACCAGACCCCCTTCCCTGCCTCTCCCCCTAAATGCAGGAAGCAGGAGATCGAATCGTACTCAGACCATACACAAAGCGTGGTCATTTTCTGCTCGGTCTTTTTTCTTCCATCACTACTTACAACTTGTGTAAAGCAGGGCAAATGTGTTTGAAATCAGTGAAGAAGCCTTTGGTTTGAAAATTGTGTCAATGAGAAGGGAAGCTGTTTCACTAAGGTATAGAAATTTAAATGGGAATTATTTTTAACAAATGAGTATTTAATGTGCCCTATCTGAAGTAGCTGAAGCTGTCAATTTGTCACATGGAGTTATGCCTTCTGTACTTCATTCTGGGCCAAAAGCTGCCTATTAAATCTGAACAGTTTTAAGACAGCAACTGCTGGTGCTCCAGGAAACAGCAGTTTGTTCTCCAGTACAGAGCCTGTGACAACCCCCTGACTAGGTACCTGTAGGTTTAAAAAACAAATACCAAACAAACCCCCCCCCACCCCCGAAACCCACAAAACTGAAAAAAACAACCCACCCAAATAGCCCCCCAAAACACGCCCCCCCCCCCCCACCCCCCCCCCCCAAAAAAAAAACCAAACCCAGCCAATCAAAACAAACCCCGCAGAGCTGCGGGTGTTCCACATGGGTGTGGAGAGGCAGGGACAGCGTGAAGATGGTGTTCTGCTCCAAGACACAAAAGCGTTGACTTACCCAGGTCTGCAAGGTTGTATAAGGCCAGCAGGTCAACGTGGACAAGTGGTTCACTCTCTGCGTAATCGGTTAGTATCCGGACTAGTGATGTGATTACTCCTACCCTCACCAGCTCTTCCTGAAGGTCCCCTGGGCACAGCAAGCATAGAAGGTAAAGGTGATTAAAATAGGGACCAATTAAAGTGGTTAAAGAGGTCCAGCCGGCCGAGATGCTTTGCAGCAAGGTAGCCTGGTTCTTTCTTGCACCGTTAGAGCTCGTACAGCTTTTGTGCTGTGGGTTCGGGCCAGCGCACGTGTGCGGGAAATGGGGGTTCAGGACAGAGTTTTGCTAAACCTCCTGCTTCTGCTTTGACTGGAGGAATTCAGCCGCTGAAAAAATGGATGAGGGCAGTTGCCTGAGCAGTCTGACAAAGATGGGTCACCTTGAAGTCGAAAACCTAGGGGGAGCCCCCAGAGCTCAGGAGGTCCCTGGGACACGTTCAGCCTGGTGTCTGTGAGCTTCGTGAACGGTCTAAGTGGAGGCTGAAGTGTGTGGCGTGCCCAGCTCTTACAAAACTAGAATGCCTTACAGCCAGGGAAAGCAGGCTGCTCTCAAGTCCTACTTACGGTTCCCGTAACAGATACGGCCAATAGCCCTCCCGGCGTGAAGCAGCGTTTCCTGGTCTGTGCTCTCCAGCAAAGGGACCAAAGCCGGAACCAAATCTGCTTCAAGACATGGTTTCTTCATTTCCTCTGCGTGGGTAAAGGACAGGGACTTGGGGGTTTTGCCACGTTGAAATACAGCAGTTGCAGTTGCAAGAGCAGTAGCCGATGGCCAGGAGAGGGAACGCGGGGGGCACCCCCCGCTGATGGGCTGCGCCGTGCCGTGCCGTAGCACTTCAGCGCGACGTACCGTCCTTGGCCATCTCTGCCAGCACCTGGGCCGCTTTCGCTGCGCATCGCGGGCGGCCCGTCAGGATTTTTGCCAAAGTTGGGAAGATGCCGCGCTCTCGGAGCAGGGAGAAGGATCTCTGCTCTGCAAGGATAAGAGGGTCACCGATACCTGCAGGGGGTTTGCGGCTGCTCTGTTTACCTGTCCCTTGGTTCCCTGGCGTTCTGAGCGGATACCTGTGGGACCCAAGGTTCTGACGTCACCAGGTACGTAAAGGCTGTCTCGGGCTAAGCACAGGGGAGGAGCCGCCTGCCTGAACGGCAGCAAGCGCGGTTCCAGCTGATGACCCTGCTGCGCGCTGGAGTGAAGCCCAGGCGGCAGAGCAGGGAGGAAAGCGCTTTCATCTCCCCTGACTATAAAAGGAGGCTTGCGTAAGGCGTGGGAAGTCAGGGATTAAGGCTCCGTTCCTGAGGTGTGGCCTAGCAATTAATTGTGCAGGTAGGCACATCTTTCATTAGACCAGCGATTAGAGCAGTCAGTTCCCTTAGCCTTTCTTCATCAACAATGTGGCTAATTGTCCTTAAGGTAGTAAATCACCGTCTAACAGGAGGTTCAGATAAACGCAGGTTGATGTTGTTGGGGGAGAATGTGCAGAGACATTAAAAACTTTATTGCAGGGAGACCAGGAGCTACTTGTTAAATTCCTGACCTTGGGGGGTCCCCCCAGTTTCATCTTGGGAGTTTGTAGTAAATGGAATAGGAAATCTAGTGTTTCTCTGCAGCTTCAGGTGTTTTAGCGACCAGTAGCTCTGTCTGGTCACGGGTAGGTTTGCCAGTGTACAGAGGGAAAGGAAAACAGCAGAACAGGCTGAGGACAGGTACAGTTCCAGCAGCCAGCACTTGTTGTGATACCGATGATCACAACCGACTAAAGCCTCCAGTGAACGCTTTTGGGGTGTGCAGATGGTTCAACAGCGATCTGCAGCGATACTTAGCTGTCTTCAGTGAGAGCCAGGAGAATCCCGTTCAGACTTTCAAGGACCTGGTCTTCAGCTTCCGTGTCATCTCCACAGAGCCCGAGGTGCTCCAGGTGCTCACTCAGGGTTTCTAAACAGTGGCATAGAAAGCTGTAGTGAGTCAGTGTGGGCAATACCCGCGTTCTTTCTCAGTGACAGTGGCTGATCATCTCCTGGAAGGTCCACATCTACATATACTCATTCAATAGCTCATTTGATCCAAGAACATGAGTGCAAAGCCTTGGTCCGCTTCTCCGACAGCACGTAGCTCTTGAGCTGACCTAAGCGTGCAGAGAGGAGTCAGTTTTGTTTGGAAAAAGAAATTAGCTTATACCTGTGGCAGAGCTGGAGGAGGAGAGAGGAGTAGTGAGAGAACCCAAATCCAGGCTGTCGCTTCCAAATACCTCTCCACCAGGCAGATAGTGCTCGCGGTCCAGCTGGCTGGGTATATCTGCCGAATATTCGAGTACTAGGCTATCTGCTGAATATCCTGGTATCTGCTCTGGCAGGGGCCAGGAGCAGGCACTGAGAACACCAGACTGAAACAGATTCGGCAACATGCCTTCTCCCTTAGTTTCTGGCAACTTCGGCCTTTAGAAATAGACCTAGTAACTACCTCAGTGTATTTCATGCATTTTGATGGGCTTTTATTCCAGAAGTTTAATTACCTCTTTAACATCGTTCATGCTTTTTATCCCCCCAGCACACCGTGATACCAAGTTCCCCCGTTTGACTGTTGTAAGAGGAAGTTACTTCCCTTCATTTTGAAATACCTCCCCAAAAGCTCAAAGCGAGCAGCCTTTGAATCTCTGTAGTAAGAGGAAGGAACGATCCTTCGCTATTTGCCCTTCCCACGCTTGTCGTGATTAGGTGCATTGTTGTCACATCCCTCCTTGTAATTCTACTGCCCCTTCATTTAATGTTTCCTCTCCAGAAGCTTTGGTAACTTACCTCAATCGTTTCCCTGTTCATTTTTTTTTTTTTTTCCAATGAGGAGCTAGAATTCAAAAATGTTTCCAGGATACAGGTAGATTCAGGCAGAGATTGTAAAGTTTTGTTTTCCACCCCTAGTCCTTTCCCTCTTTGAGAAGGTGTTTTGTGCAGCCATTCAAAACGACTCGATCTCTTCTGGGTGGAGGGCGTTAGTTCAGACCCCACCATTATCCACATCTGGCCCATCTTTTCCCCCGTGTGTTGTTCAGCATTTGCAGACGCTGGCTCCGTGTTCCCTTTAGTGCAAGGTTCGTAGGAATCGAAGTGCATTAGCAGGATCTCCTCTGCTCACCTTCTTGCCAGCTCCTTCAAAGTGCTGAGAGAGAGGCTGGGCAGTCCTCGCCTCCGCAGAAGTCACGTAGACTCCCCTTTTTATCGTGGCCGTGTTTGGTAATTCCGTGCTTTCCGATAATGCTGCCGTCTTCCTGCGCTGAGCTCCGATTTCCGTAACTTCCCCCATCCCTCGCAGCCGGCTTTGCAAACTCAGGCTGCTCTCGCCGCTTTCCCCCCGTTAATGCTGTCGTTGATTCAAATGGCATTCTGCATGTCACGCTTAATGATTCGACGATCCGTTTTCCAACGCCTTATAAACTCTGGGGCGTAACATCCCGTCCTGACAACTGGGTACCGTTTGTTTTATTGACGTGTTCTAAATCTTCTGCCCTTTCGGTCTGGAAGTCCCTGCAGCTGCTTCCTGCAGACTAAAGAGACCTGAAGTGGTTGAAATTAGTGTAAGAAATAGAGCTGGGAGACTGATGGCTGAGTAGTTAACTTGCAGTAGAGGGTGGTGTAAGTTGGCACCCAAACTAGTAAAGCAGCATTTCTCCTTCACACACTATTTAGCTGAAAAAGATGAGTCACAGGTCTTGGCCTCGAAGTTTTTCAGCCAAAGATTAATAATTCATCGTTTATTTTTGTTGTTTGGATTCGCTATTTACGCTTTCCTCAATGTGTCCATTAGTTAATGTGAGGGTTGTTTTTTTTTTTTAATTAGAATGTGTGGATTTATTGCATGCAGGAATTTGAGAGGAACCGGCAGAGTCTTGAGCTCTTTTCAAGAGAGGAAGAATCACAGAGAGGGGAAGTAGAACATGATTAAAGGCTGTCGTTGTCCTTGGAGAAGAAAAATTCTTTGGCTTATAAAATTATAAGCAGTTAATTATAAACAACCATTTTGTGCTTTAAACAAGATGCCATCTTTAGAAAAATGACTGGATTCCTCGGGTTAAAAACCCATATGGGGAAACGGCAGTATCTTTTATTTGGAGGAAGAAACAGGCTGCGCGTATTGATGTCTCTTGGAAAGGAGTTGAAGTAAGTACGTGCTTGTCCTTTCGTGGCCTCTTCAAAATTGTGTGCTAAGGGCAACGAGGCATAAAACTGACAG
The DNA here is from genome assembly GCA_009769605.1 of Bucorvus abyssinicus. Lineage (NCBI taxonomy): Eukaryota > Metazoa > Chordata > Aves > Bucerotiformes > Bucorvidae > Bucorvus > Bucorvus abyssinicus. The sequence goes on from CM020032.1 coordinate 37,913,182, forward strand.
GGGATCGATGTGGTTTTTTAAAGAAAGAGATTACTTGGGATTTGTTTCCTTTTTTATTAATGAAAACAGGCTGAAAACTTCTGGAGTGTAGATGTACAAGGAGGATGATTTCCGATGACCTGCTTTGGAAGATTACCGTTAATCACTGCTTTCCATTTCCGTCCAGTTCTCCTGCCACGGTGTGCTGGATACATGATTTTGTATGAATGAAGTACACGTAGAGTGCAATTTTCTTACCAAAAAATAAGGATCACCCGGACAAGCTGACAGTTGGATCAGCTCTGATCTTAAGCTGGATCTAGTGGGATCTCTGGAGTTGAGGGAGTTGTTTTACAAAGAGGAGGGAACGGTCAGTGTTGCCGGTCGCTCTTTAGGTTGGTAAGTAGAAATCCAGATGCTTTGTTATTTCTCCAGGGAGCAGATCAGTAGAATAACACCGTGTGCGTGGTGACAGACCAAGTCCTTGTAAAATATCCCTGAAACTGGCCAGAAGATGGTATGTCTGTTTTGTTTCATCCCGTGCCAGAGCAGAATGTCGCCATGGGGGAACGCCAGGCAATGCAGAACGGTTTGTTCCAGGCTTTTTTTGCAGCCCGGCCAGCTGGTGGGCAGGCTGGGAAGAAGCCAGCCAGGCTGGCTGGCTGCTGGGGCGGCGGGGAACGCCTGCCCACTGCCTTCTGAGGAGGGCTCCGCGGAACAAACGGGGTTTCAAGGAATAGTTTTCCCTTCTCTGGAATCAGCGTTTTTGTCAGAATATTGTTGGTCAGCTTTAGTAATTCTCTGCAGAAGCGGGGGAAAGGGGCTGGGGCTCGGGTCTGGAAAGCTCTGGTTTTACTTCCTCACTGATTACCTGCAGGGCCTGAATTTGAAAATCGTTGGAGATGGAAGTACGAGAGGCTTTTTCCCTGAGCTGAAGGGCTGGGTTATTAATTCAGACATAAATCTGTGCATAAGCTACCGAGCAGAGGCGCAGGAGCCAGACTTGTGCTGTGGGAGTTGGGTTCTGATCATCCTAATGAGAGCAGAAACCATGCGGCACCACCGCAATTTCATCTGGCTTCTGCAGCGGGGAAAGAGCCACGAGGCGTGAGCTCCTGCGGGCCCCTTGGACCATTGTTGTCCATTCCCAGTGCGGGTTTTGACCTGTGGAGCCCTCAGGGTGTGAGAGAGGGGGAATCCCACACACCTCTTTCCCAGTGACTGGTCATGCCCCCCTAAAACGGCAGTGCTCATCTGGTTTTTTCTCTCCCCTATTTTATAGCCTTTCACATGTGTAGGAACTATTTTCTATCTTTTTTTTTTTTCTGGAAGAGATACAGACTCTATGTTGCAATTCCGAGTGCTGCATGTGGTATCATTTATTCCCGCTTGGATCCCGAGCAGTGTGGAGTCAGTGTGATCCCATTTGTTCGAGGGCTCGAAACAACTTAATCCAGTTGAGTGAATGCCCAGCCTTGTGTGTCTGCTCTGCTGCTGCCTCTTCCTCCAGTCATTCCCGTGCTGAACCTACTCTCCTGCCTGTAGGATGCTGCAGAAGACTCTTCCGGGTACTTCTGTTGTTGTTAGTCAGAGCTGGAAAACAAGTTAACGTGTTTATCCGGAACACAAAGCTGTGGTGGTTGTTTACAGCAGAGGTTCGTTTAGCTCCACGTAGTGTCTCTGGTAATGGATGATTAGAGAACGGTAGCAGGCGGCAGTGGGGATCCCACTCCTGATAGCCTTTCTCAGCTCGCGCTAATTAGCTCCTTAGGGATTTGCTGCGCTGGAAGTTTCAGCTTATTTAATTGCCCTTGAATTCATGGATGTGTTTACTTCGAACTTGTGTGCAGTTTAGCTTCCAGAGCATAGACTGGTGAGGAGCTCCACAAAGAGATTTTGGACCGAGACAGACAACAACTCACTCTCGTCTTCTCCTGTTGAAGTTGTCACCAGGGCGGGGAACACAAGTCTCTGTTAAATGCATCCTGTGCCTCAGCTGAGGGATAAGAGCTGTGCTGATAAACTGCCCAGTTCCGCGGCCCAGGAGGAGCTGGGAGGCACAGGAAGAGTCCGGAAGCAACGAAAATTTCAAATCACAGTACTGGAAAATAGCCGGTGGGTCTGTCTAGCAATTTACTGGTGATAAAAAAAAAGAAACATTGACCTGCCTTCTTATTCGTGAGGCTGCCTTGAGCCTCCATTTTCGCACGGTATTTTTGTAAGGCTCTTCCCTGAACTAGCAGAAGTAACTGCTGGTCCACGTGTGAACCTACGGTGACAAACGTGCCTGCCTGCTGAGGAGAAGAATTCACGGGAGGAGGGAGGCTCCAGCTCCCCTTCTCCACACATGCGACATCATATTCCTCCATAACGGAACACAAAAAGGTGTAAACCGGAGCAGGAGGGCAGGGCTGGCCAGTGCCTGCCTGTGAAGAGCGGATGAGCCGGTGAGGTGAAGAGCTCGTGCTCCTGCTGGCTGCGTGCGGCAGCTCTGTGGCCGCCGCGCTCTCACCGGAGCCAAGGGGAGCAAAAGCGGCTGCCTCTGCCTTTGGCCCTCCCAGGGACGGGAGGAGAAATTCAGTCTGAGGAGAAGTTCCTGAATTTCTCCAGGGGTGAATTATTATATTCCATCTCTAGAAAGGCACGCAGCTGTTTCGGGGCTGGGCTGACCCATGTCCTTTCCGATAGAGCTGTCCTACCCTGGCGCGCGAAGTGAAGCGCTGGGGGAGCAGGTCCTCCCTCTCTGCGGAATTGCAAACCCGCAGCCCGGAAATTGGCTTGTCCATCAGATCAGCTGTTTTCCGTGTCTGCGGGAAGAGCCACTTAGGGCCGGGTTAAGAGATGGGTTTTGTGTCTTTGTCACAGCACTCGGGGGTGATGAGGTGGAGGGGAAAGATCATGAGATGAAGAAGGAGCTGGGGAGAGAATTTAGAACCAACATCCTCAGGATGACAGGGATATAATTATGAACAACTCCTCACCTGACCTTTTTTCACTCTTGTTTCTCTATAAAGTGCTTTAGATTACTCATGTCTGTTCTGCAGCTGTGAAGAATTCACAATGAAAGTAAATTTTAAGGATTCCTTCGAGGTTTTTCAACTTTTTCTGCATGGAAGTTACTTGACCAAAAATGTTTGTGGACAAAAAATTAATTCAGCTTTCTGGACACATTGGCATTATTAACATTAGAAAAGGGGGAGGAAACATTTGAAAACATTTCTGAAAGCTCAGGACAGTTTTGTTTGTTTGTTTTGCAGTTCTCCTGGATGCTCACTGGGATGTCCTTGGTTTAATGAAGCTGAACTGAGCTTAAGGCTCGACCCAGTGCGTACAGCAGCAGGGGACTGAAATCTGAAGTGTCACTTGGAACGGCACCCGACCCTGCATTAATTCAGCCCAGGCAGCCCTGTGGGTGTCCATAGCCTTCACTTCTCTGTCCCCTGCATCCCTCAGCAGCCCTCTCAAAGGAGGAGGAGGAGGAGGAGGAGGAGGAGTGGATGGCTGGTAAAGGTTCTCCTAGAAGGCGTTATCTGGGAGTCGATACCTCGCCATCTGCCCACTCTCAGAATCTGAAAAGGGCTGTATTTTCCCCAACACTCCTTTCTCCTGGTCTAGACTATCGGTAAGTGTTGGGAGTGTTCATGGCCAAACAGGCGCCGTTTCTCAGCATGCTTTAAAAATACCTGTTGCCAGGAACTGGGAAATAGAGGGAAGCCTGCTGTGTTGTCCACACAGACGAGCTTTTGCAGCCTTCCTGGATGGCCCTGACCTGTCCCGAACTCTTCCGAGCAGTGTTGGCAGCCCGTGGTGCTGGGCAAGCACCTGCGAGCACCTCGCTGTTCCAAGAACATGAGAATGCGGCCGTTTTTGAGGAGACTTTTGCCGTTCAGCCTGAGCTGCAGGTTGAAAGGATGATGAAAACAGGAATTTAAGCCTGACTGCATCCTACTTGATGTTCTCTATTAATTGCAAGGATTTAAGAAAACTTTCTCTAATCCATGTCTAAGATTCCCGTAATTGTCATAGATCAGCCAGGGCAGCCACAGATACTCTGTTTGACGTGGTGCCATGTGTGGCATTAATATTCTTTTTTTTTTTTTTTTTTCAAAAAATGGTCAAATGATGAGGTAATTAAAGGAACCACTTAGCAGTGAAGTAGAAGAAAAGAAAGGTACAGAACACAAATGGGTCGGTATCCAGTTGCGGTGGCTGGATGCCGAGTGTCGAATTGTTAACGCCGTTAGACAGAAGAGCTGCACGGGGATGAGGAGCAGTGGAGGGAGGTCACGGTGGTGCTCTGGCTACCGTACGGGCATCAGCTGGCTTTGAATTGAATTTTGACCTGCTTTTTTGTCAGTGTCCCACAACTACCGAGATGATGAACTTCACTTGAATAACCGTTTAATTGATGAGGAAGGTAATTACTGTAAATGGCTGCTGCGTTGTCGTGCTCCTCCACTTAGAGACAGATTATTTCACCTTTAAACACGTTGAGTAATACTAAGATTAGTTCCGCTGATGTCACGGGGTCTAATTGTGGAGTCTGTTACCATCGTGGGAATGCAGGTGGAAGGCTGAACTCTTTGATCCAGTTACCTGGTGCCTTTGAATGATCCGGGGAGTAACGGAAATGAAAATCTCAGAGGAGTATTTTAAACCCTTTCACGTGGGAAGCTGAGGGCTTACACTCCGGCTTTACCTGGGCTGGGAGTTGAGTCAGACGCATATTCAAAGGCTGAATCGCTTAAATGCAGCTCCAGTCTTTTCAGTAGCGCTTGAAAAAGTGCAGTTAGTGAGTAGGGGCACGTGTGAGCCCCTACATTGTTCTGTCGATAGAGAACAATGAATTCTAGTTCCCTTCAAAATACTTTAAATTCATAAGAACTCAGGATTTTCCCATGCTTTAAGTTCGTTCTCGTGGTTTGTAGCGTTCTTTAAACAAACCTTAATTTTCATGTGGCTTTCAGTTTGAAATGGGACACAGAGGAATTTCTGGTCACCTACAGCCCTGCATTTGTCCTCGAACTACCCTTCCGTATTTACATGCTCCTAAATCAGTTTTCTGTTTCGGTCCCATACACTTGCAGTCCCTATATGAGAGAAAACTAGCCGCCTATTAGAGATGGTATCTACCCGTGGCTAACAAGAGCTGTACTTACCCATAAAGGCTGTAGCTCTCCGGACTGGGGACAGTGAAGAACAGCTGATGTGCGCCGGGAGCCCTCGTCCTGTACAGCCAGCCAGCCGGGGAAAAGGGGGGATGTTTGGCAGCTCTCGCGCTGCTGAGCAGCCGGCAGCGTGCCCACTGCCTTCTCCTGCTGCCTCTTTCTGTGACCCTGCTCTTCAAGTGCATCTAATGCTCTGTAATGACTTAATCCTCTGCCGCTGCCCGTGTTTCCAGTTCTTAGATGTCATTAGCAGCAGTGGAAACACAGTCATTACCATGCCGGGAGAGAACCTTCCAGACCTTCGCAGTAATTGATGTTGAGTCTCCCTCTGCTGTCGTTCACGTGAGTGACTATTGAATCGAAAGGGGGGCAGATGTCCACGAGGGACCGGACCCCTCGCTGGCCTCTAGGTACACCAGCCGGCTTTAAGAAGGGTTTGGCTCCTAGAAGCTGACTCTAGAGTCTAGCCAGGCTGTCTCAATGCCTGAGTCTTACCTGGTGGCTGCGATGCTCTTGAGAGAGCCCCCTCCAAACTCAGCCGGTTCTGCTGCACGCTCGCCTGTCACGTTTGTGCGGCTGATGCACGCAGGAGTGTTCTTTTCGCTGCTGTGCAGGTGATGTTTGTGCCTGCAGCTGCACCTCTGCCTTGCTATTTTTGATCAAGTAGAGGGTTTTTTCCAGTATTGTCTATTTTTTTTTTTATAATTGTTATGAAAAGCATTATTATGAAGATGCTGTCTTTCAAGCTATCGTTTCAAAAATGTACTTTGTTGTTGCCGCCTTCTCCAGCCTGCTTTACTGGAGGGTTGAACCTCTAACAAATCAGAGCCAGCTATAGGATGGCTGCCAAGGTCCGTGCCACGTTCTGCGCGGGAAGCATTGCAAGCCCAGCACTGCTGCCCTGTCCGTCGGAGGAGATGCCGTTTACCAGGTAACACCATTGAAAGGTGGCTCCAGTGAGCAGACCAAGCGTCCCAGCGCGGTGCTGCGTCGTCAGTGGTGGGAGCGGTGCGCTCCCGGTCTGTAGCGTTCTGAAACTTGGCTGTGCCGTGGAGCTGTTATCACCGAGGTGATTATAACGCTGGAGGGAGTTGAAATTGATGACTCTTAAAGATAAAAAGCGCTCTGATAATGAGTTTGGAGCCTGAGGATGCTGTTAAGGAGGTGGGGATGTTTTACTGACTCTGGCTAGATAATTAAAAAGCTGGTCCCTTATGGAGAGGGAGGGCGAGCTGAATGCTGTTGGAATTTTTTTCCAGTTCTAATGGCATATTCTGCAAAGTTGCAAATGAGTTGGAAAATAAAAGTCCTGAGGTAAAGATTGCTATGTTACATCTCGTAATGGGGAGGATTGCTTCTGTGTGTGTCAGAAAAAACGTGTTCTGCAGGCACTGGAGAAACCTACAGCGCGTACGCTGGAGAGCTTCAAAGGGGCCCAAATGGGTCACGGGTTAAGGTGCGTGTCACGAAACAGTGAGACCTCCCTGCCAGGTCAGGGATGGACGTGACAAGCTGGGTCTTGGCCACTCTTGGCTGTCAAAGGTGCCGCTGGCTAGCGAGGTGAGCGTGCGGACCGAGTCTTACGCCGGATCGCCACGCGCTGTCAGCGCAGACAGAGGTTGTGACGTGTTGAAGTGCAAGTACGAGGGGTAAGTGTGGCGTTCTCTGGGCAGACGTTGCCAACTGTGAAGCCACGAAAGAGACGGGAGGGATGAGTAGGTGGTGTTACCGCAGTGTGAGGTGTGCCAGAAGCATTCAGCCTCCACAGGAGCCAGTTCGGACTCTTTGGAAGGCAGTGGGAATTTTTTCACGGGAGCACTGGATCAGGCTCATGGAAACTATTACCATAGAAATTACCATTATTACCACGGAAAATGGTAATAATGAAAAAATTAACAACTTTCCTTGGTAAAAGACTGAAGACAAAAGGGAAACAAAATGAGGTATGCAGTAAATGAGTGAAGACAAGTAAGAAATCACATTAGATAAACTGCTCTCCGGTGTCATTCGTCACCTCGCCGTGGTGCATGCTAATGGGAAAGCAGGTTCGTGATGCTGCACAAAGCACCGGCAAGCAGCCAGGTATGGAAATCCTGTGCCAAATGAGCTGTGATTTCCTGTGTAAACTAATCAGTTACAGAGATCGTGGCCAGACAGGACAGTATGGGAACCCAGATGTATCGAACAGAGCCGGAACGCTCGTTCTGCTCGAATATAATCCTGCAGACCGGGTGTTGGAGGCGCTGCGGGAGGCTCGCAGCAGCGTCAGGAGCTGACGGTGCCGGATGCTGTATGAACGCGCAGTGGGTGGGTTTTGTGCTGGGCAAGTTTACAGTGACGCTGAAAAATCAGAAAATCTCTTGTGGGTGACACGGTGGACGGTCAGCGGCAGAGCGGTGAGGGGACTCGGTGGGGTCCTCAGGTGAGGGACGCCCAGGCTCTGCTCTGGTGAAGTGTTTGCAGGTCAGCACTGCGGAGAGGGACAACGTGCTTGGGACTGAGAGGGACCGTGTGCCCCTGCAGCCTCTGAAACAAAGCTTGGACACCAGGGCCTCTGCCTGGGCGACCTGAGGTCTGTTTGTGCCGCCTCCTCTGGGCACGTCCCAGCACTGACAGACATGGAGACAGCATTTGCTCTGCCCGTGCAAGTGAAAAAATTCCCTTTCGGTAAAAGAAATTACCTAGAATAAATGGGGGGGTGAGGTTTTTTCTTTTAGGTGATGGATTGCTTTAAGCTAATCTAATGTTCTACATTGTGATGTATCTCTCACCTGAAGGATCATTTACTGCTTTAATTTTTTACAGGGTGGAAATGTGATTTATTTGATCGCAGCTTCAAGTAAACCGGCCTCTTCTCCGAAGAGAAGTGGACAGTGGACACCAGTGTTGTTCCGAGCAGTAAAATACCAGAAAAAGACTTACTGGAAAGGACCCTGCGCTGGGGAGTATACAGCGCTTCTATTTATGGTCCTGTTTCTCTTCCTGCCTTTGGTTGTGAGTGAAAGGATATTCTAGTCTGGTTCCCGGGTCTGGTAGATGCGGTTATTCTGGGAAAATCAAAAGATTTTTAGAGAAGGAACTCTCATCAGCGTACTTGCTCAGCGTGAAATTCCTGTAACTATGACGAAAATAAACCTAGCAGAACAGAAGGGAGAGCGGAGCAGTTAGAGCGGGGGGTGAGCTGGTCTGGGATGGCCAAACGCACAGCACCCTTCTGCCTGCAGCCTCCTGAGAGCGGCTTTTGGAGGAGAACGCAGCCGGCACCGCCAAAGCGAATGTCTCGCTTGCATGCTTAGAGGCGGCCCAGCCACCCTGTCTGAACGGAACGTTTATTGGTGAAGTCTCTGAAATATTTAGGCTTTCACGGAACATTTAGTTCAAAACCGCGCTGATAATCTCTAATTATTCCCATCCGTGTTTGACAGCATGTGCAGCACAAAGGGAAAGCTAGATCCGCTTCCTGCAATTAGGACATGCATTGCTCAAGGAGAAGGTTTGCAAGCAGGCGTTAGATTCTGCTGTTTGTGCTTTATCTCCGGCAGGCACAGAGAACTCGTGTACTCGACTGCAGAACTGGAACAACACTGCAATAAGTAATATTAGTGAACCATTCGCTGTCTTCTGTGCCGCTTTTTAATTAGCCATTGTTAGATAAATCCTGCTGTTCTTTTTCGTTTTATAATGGAGATCAGAGGAACTGCTTCGCTGCCGAGATTAATTTTTGGTGTCAATTCTTTTCTTAGGTCCTCGTGAGTATTTGAGGCTTTGCTTCCTGTAATCTTCATTAATAGCTGGGGTTTTGTAGACTGGCTCTCCTTCAGTTGCGCACGCTGAGGCTCCAGAGACAGATTCGAAGCCCGCGGAACACCTTCTGACTTGAGGTGCTCTCTTCCCAGCTCCCTGCCTCGTGAGGCAGTGAGTGTGGTAACACCGAGGGAATGAGGCAGGTACGTCCTACAGCTCTAGAAGGTACAGAGAGCCCCGCCGCGCTTGTGCCCTGTGATGTCTTCCTGACACGAAATGCTCTTCTGAACCATTTGAGAGAAGACTTGCCTAGTCTTAAGCAGATATCTAAGAGCAATAAAGCAATCCAGTCGCTTCATTGTTCAGGGAAGGGCTGGTGCGTTATGCTTACAGTATTATAAAATTGATTGGAAATTTAAACATTTGCATTGCTATTCATATATATATATATATTTAAAGAAAACAAGAAATAATTGAAACTATCCGAACCTCTGACTTCGTAGAGCGTAGAAAAGCCAGTAAAATGCATTGTAAATCCTCGAAAAAGATAGGTTGCCGGTATCGTGGTCGCAATTTCAGAATTTCCACCAGTCCAGCACCTGTAGCCCTTGAGCCACAAAGGGGTCCCTCTCGCAGAAGAGTTCCTGGTTGTAGGTTCAGGTGACAATGTGATTTTTGGGGTTAGATTCTGGGGTCTTGCTTCATTAATCTAGGGTGAGGTCTGCTGATTTTTCGTTCATAACACTGTTAGCTCTCCCTTTCTCCCTTTTTTAAATGCAGCTCTGACTTTAAAGTGACTCCCTGTATCAACCATCTGCATCTCCCTGCAGTTTGGTTTTTTTCTAGATAGGCTATTTAGTCCCTGCTCTACATACTGAATGTCTGCAGTGTCTCTCTTAGAGAACGCAAATATTGTCCGTCTTGCTCTATGATGGAATTTATTGCCAGAGAATAAGAAGTTCCAATGCAGCATTCGGGTAATGGATCAATAACAGCTAAAGAAATACAGAAATAAAGAATCAGGTTGAGTGGTCCCCGTGGCCTCTGGAGAGCGGTACCGGGGATCAGAATTTGTTTCCCTGTTCCTCTACGTATCACACAATACTCCCTTGTACTTATTGGACTTGTTTCACGGGAGATGCAGTGTCTGATCCCATTTCTTCAGTGCCCTACAAAGCTTTTTGATATTACGCTCTCTAGCTAATCCCATTGATTTTACTCCGGCTGACTGTACGGCGTAAGGCTAAGCGCTTGCTTCAGTCTGTGTTTGGAGGAACAGCTGGGCCAGCAAAGGCGGGAGACCCTGCTGGTGACAAGTCTGCAAGCAAATCCAATGAACTTGAGAGAGGGACGGAAAGCTGCGTTGTTTTCATTTCTATAGTAGTTATGGTTATAAGGGTTGTTACTTTATATGATCAAAGACTAAACAAAGTTAGCAGCAGCAGTAGTGCGGTGCCTTCTGGCAGTCGTCACGTTGAAGTGCGAACTTCTCTGCGCTGTTTGGAGACAGCTCCGCTTGGGAGCCGCCCGTCTCACTCCTGGCTGAGTTTATAGGTCCATAAGCCAGAGGGGACTGTTAGATCTTCTTGATCATCGCAGGCCATTAAAACTTCACCCACTTATCCACGTAGCATTTGTTCTTGAGGCTGGATAAAACACAGCTATGGCTTTTCTGAATCCCACAGGAGAGACTGGAGAGGCTTCGCGGGGATTGCTGGAGCACTCTAGCACTCAGAATTGATGGCTGATTTAGTTTGCAAAGAACTGGTGTGGTGCCAGTGGAGAAGAATTTAAAACTTCCCCCTAACCTGGGCCTTCAGCTTCGTGTTAGTCTGTGACTAGTCTCACTGTGAGAGGTTTTGTCACCGTAGGGGGTGGGCAGCCAGCAAAGCCGAAAATTAAAGGGCTTTAAAGAACAATGTGGTGCCAAAAGTGTTTGTGGACTTTTCTACTTGACCCCTGAAAGAAAGCAAAGTTTGGCTTCTTACGGTGCATGAAAGACTACAAAACAAACAAACAAAACCAACAACACAACAAACCCACGAAACAAGCCACAACAAGCAAACCCCCGAAGGGAAATAACCAAAAGCGTGTTGAAGGCAACGGGACGTGTCCAGCTGGAGTGTGGACCAGCCCCTGCGAACGGGAGTGGGATAGTCCACAGAAGTCCTCTGGGGTCTGCAGGCAGAGCACGCTCTGCCTCCGGTACATCTGTAGGATCTGATTGCCAGCAAAAGTGACGAGAATAAGAAGAGGCTTCAGCGGGCAAAATGCGGTGCCCGGAGAGAAAATCACTTGCACGGTGCCACTGAAGCAAGACATTCTGTATATAGAGCTGATGAGTCATTTAAATGATTAAAAATTCTCCTATCGGTGGCCTTCAATTACACAAGTAATCAATTCAGCTGCCGTGACGCGGCGTCTGATGTGATGTGAAGCTGATAGGATGTGACTGCTGCATTATACATAGCGCCGCGAAATTGTACCGGGGAGTGTGCTGAAGGAGATTAGCTCTCACGTGGTACATTTTGATGCTCTTTCAGTGAGGTGGGAAAAGGTGAACTTAGTGAGCATCTTCACAAGCTAATATATATCCGAGAGCAGAAACTCGCGTCATTCAGAGCGTGCTATCTCCTGGGTGGCTGATTGTAATGAACTTCATTGAAAACACACCAAACGCTGGAATAATTTCATGTAGCAATTAGATCATGGAGTCCAAAGCTCTCGTGGGCTTTGCAGGCACACAAAGCGAATAATTAATGTAAAGGAGGGTACTGAAATCCCGCTGGAAGCCATGCGTGCTGTTGTTACGGAGCCAGCGCGGTCCCGGAGAGGGGTGTGCTGAGGGGCCGGGGAGGAAGAGCAGAGCAGACCAGCGTGCAGTAGGTTGCTGTCTGTGCTTGGAGTTCCGTCCTGGGCTGAGTCTAAGCGGAGAGTTGACAGGCTTTTATTAACCTTTGTTGCGTGGGTCAGAATTTCAAAGACCTACAATCCACATGAAGAAAAATTGGAGTGCTGCCCTTTCTGCCCAGCTCCCCAAATCTCTGATCAATTGTGCTGAACCGTGACGGCGTTCCAGGCTCCGGCGTCATCACGTGTCCAGGAGCTGCAGCACAGCACACGAAGGGACAGCCCTGAAGGAATCTGGCTGGCAGGACTGCCGCGCTGCCAGGAGAGGGTAGTCACTGATGTGACTCCTGAAGGACAAGCAGTGTCGCAGAGGACAGAACTAACCTTGCGAGAGGGGAGGCACGGCAGACCGCTCCGTGGTCCGCAGCCCGGGCCTTCAGCTGCTCCTTCCTCTGGCTTGGTTCCCGACCCTTTTCCTCCCCTGCTGTCAGTGCTGGCTGCATCCGGGGCCGTCTGATTTCTGCAAGGGGCTGAGGAGTCACAGGTTTGGGGTTTGAAAAAGCCCAGCTGTCTGATGAGACTCGTGCCACTGCAAATCGTGGCACCATTAAAATCGGGAGTTCGCATCGCTTCGCTCACAGCTGCCTCACCACCAGCGCGATAAGTCGTCTTTTCTCGGTAACTGGTTTGTAGCTCTGCTGCTGCATTTCGTTCTTGACGTTTTAACCTATTTCATTCCTATTTTGCGACGCAGACCTCGAGGTTTTTCTTTTTTTTTTTTTTTTATTATTATTATGGCAGTGCCTTGTAGAAACACCAGTCACGCACCGCTTCAGAGGAGAGGACACGCGGGCGAAGCCAGTCCGCGCCCCAAGGCGCTTCGCAGTGCGATGCGCTGATCCCAGCCCCCTGTGGGAAAGGAAGGTCTGGAGAAGCGTGCCTGCGCTCCGGCTCTCTGGGGTGCTTCGTGGTGGAGCAGCAGCCCCGGGAAGCGTTGGTCTGGTCCAGCTGCAGCCTGTGCTGCCGAGCAGCTCCTTGTAGCCCTTAGAGGGAGCCCCAGGCTTGACGATGGAGCTGGAGGACAACCAGGCAGGTTTGAGATGTCGGTGGTGACGGGCGCTGCCGAGGGGACGGGGCAGCATCGCCCTGGGCTCCCCCTGCTTGGCAGCTGGCAGCGGTGTGCAGACCGGTCAGAGGAACTGGTTTGCTGTGGTGCCTGCCCTAGTGAGCCTGCTGCTCGCTGACAGCCCTCGAACAAGGGCTGATTCTAGCCTTCCCCTGGCAGGCTCTCAGCATCCTCCCGCTCTGTTCCGTTCCAGGTTCCACCGTTCTCCTGATGCCGACACAGCGGGGCTTGAAGAATTCAGGTATTGGACACGGCTTCCGCTTAAAAAATGAAAATACAGGATAAGACACCAAAAATTGGTGAAGGCTGCGCCGCTCACAGCCTGGAAAACGGGCGGGTGCCACATTTTCCGTTTGCTTTTGCTCTTACTCCTATCTCTCTCTTCCAGGAGAGGTGCGTTACCGCCCGCTCTTCCCCTGTGATATGTAGGTTACAGCAGAATACCTTTATGTAAATGTCACGGCTAAAGTGGGTTATGTGGCTGAGTCGTAAAATCCCAACGAAGACGCCGTTCCGCTGGCTCAGCGCTCTCAGCACTCCCAGGGAGCTGCTCCGTTCAGGGAATGGAGGATGCACGTGCTCGGAGGAAAAAGCATGAGGAGACGCACGGGCCTTGGCCAGTTAATCACTTCCCCTTTTCTTAAAAATGAAATTGAAATGTTCTTCTGTGCCTTCCCCCCTGCTTCTCCAGCAGACGAATTCTAATGGCAGCGCGGAGGACTGCTCAGCCGGAAGGACGCTGTGCCAGAGGTGGGACAGAGCGGGTCCAGTCCCTGGAGATACCGCTAAAGGTTAAAGGAAACTCCAGACTTAAACTTTAAACAGCTCCGAGCTCCTTGCAGAGACTGCTGCTAATGAGAGCATCGAGCTGTGTGGCGGTTATGGTAAGGTAACGACTGCCCGCAGAGAACTGCATTCGTGGTAATCGTTCATTGTGCGTGTGGCTCTTGAGAGGGGATGTCGTTCTGTAGTGGTCGTAGCTGAGTTTGGACTGGTGGACCAGGGGAAACTGGACGGGTGAAAACACCTGATTCTTCCCATTGGTCCTCCTGGACTGTCCATCCCACAGAGAAACAAAGACAAGTGTTAACGCAGATTAGCTACCAGTGGAAGCACAGGGCGAGGGCTGATGCAAAGCTGCCACCCATGGGAGGGTTTGAACACCAAATGATCTGAGGCAGAGTGTTTTTATCTTGGAGAAGAGACTAACGGCAGACTTCGGCATGTGTCTTTCTACTTGTGTTGGGTGTTGGCTTATGCCAGGCATGATTTCTCCCTTGCATTTGCACGGTTTTTAATTTTGGGGTTGCTATGATCCAGAGGAGAAGAGCTGCCGCAGAGGGAGTTGGTCAGATTCATTGCTGTGATTAGATGATAACGCATGTGACTTTTTAAAAAAAAAAAAAAAAAAAAAAATCCCTGGATGAATTCCACTTGACTGTTTGGTTACCGTTCTCAAGCATTTTTTGGGGAGTGATCTTCAGGCAACGGGGTGTCTGTCAAGTATTCATTCCATCTCCGTGCTCACTGAACATTACCAGTAGTTGCCTGAAAATGCGTTACTGCACTCTCTTGTATCTCCACCCCGAGCTACTTCTGCCGCTCAGCGCGGTTCAGAAATGGTTCTTTTTATGCTTACAGGCACATTATCCTTGATGAAGAGTTTGTTCTTTGCCCTGTGATAGCCTCCGATCAGGATTTGATTTCCGTTCTGTGAAGTCAAGGAAAATAAAATAAGACAGATGACGAACGAGGAGAACAGCCACACTGCTTGCCCTGAAGCCTGTGCCAAGGTGAGTCTTTTTCAATTAGTGCCAAAATGTGGAGCCTCAGCTCTAACATAATGGAATAAAAGTGGAGAAACAAAGGCCAAACCCCCCAGGCACTCCCCTTGCAGTACCTGGTCCAAGTCAAATAGAAGAAAGAAGCAGCAACCAAGTCTTTCTTACCCTAGATTTTTTGCCTTGCCAAACTGTATTTCTTTAAAAAATAAAAAACTAATGCGTTTTATTTTAGGAGGCAAAGTCTTGTGTGTAAGAGAGGTGCCGAGTCTCAGAGTAGTGTGTGTGTGAGCTGAGCTCTGTAAAGCCCAAACGTGACGGGTTCTGAAATTCTCCTTCAGCCAAAGGCATCGTTCAAGTGTGATCTTTGGAGTCGTTCTTCCAGGTGATACAGCGTCTCCTCCTGAATTTCAGGGTAGATCAGATGTATTTTCTGCCCTAATTAACATGGCAGTATTTTGCAAGCTTTAAAAGGATGTTCTGTGAGTCGATGCTTTAACAGTAGAGGGTTTGAATGCGAGGAGCACGGAGGAGTCTAACTTGCTCCAGTCAGGAAGCGGAAAATGAATTAACAGCAGGACTTGCACAGTCCACATGGACTGCTGAGAACATGCTCTTGTTTAATTAGTATTAATTTACTATTTATGAAGCAATAACAAGATTCTTGTGGCTCTTGTTACATGCGCTTTTAATTTTAGAGGCATTTTCATCAGTCTGCTGCATGACGATGTTTGTCAACACCAGGTGAATAGGACCTCGGAGATGACCTGCCCTGTGGGGACCAGTTAACAGGCTGGGCTGGGCGATAATACGCAAACTCCTTCCTGCCCTCTTACCAGAGGGGATCAGTTCCCAGAGTGACACGGATAGTGTCGGTGTAGGTGATACCTTTAACCATGACATCACTTCAAACCCCGGGGCAGCGCTTACACCCTTGGGAGCGTGTTGCTGCCGAGGGAACCGCTTGAGCCGAAAGTCCGAGACTTTCTGTGCGTTGAATTTCCTTCTGCTCAAGGGAGCAGAGCTGATGGGTTCCATCAAGAATCCCTTATTTTCACTGGCTGGCAGTCAGGAGCACTGAAGTGGCTTTTTTTTCTTTTTCCCCCCTCCTGGCCTGTCAGTTTTTTTCCTTGTCTGCTCCTCCTCCTCGCTTTCACTTGGCGCCGTCCCTACCTTTGCAGGATGAGATAAGCGGAGAGCTCTGTCCCTGTAAGAGACCTGGAGCAGAATATGCCCGCACGAAGAGGACCCGGGCAAGGATTAAAGCTCTCCTGGGAGGGCAGGCGTGGGAGAGCTCCTTCGCTGCAGGTCGCTCTCTGGAGTGCCGTCGGTGGGGCTTTGTCGCTGTAGGGAGCGGGTTTTCCCCCTTCTTTTTGGAGTCACCATGCTGCAGCAGATTTTGCGTGATATGTATATTGACCCTGAGCTCCTGGCAGAGCTGAATGACGAGCAGAAGCAGATCCTGTTCTACAAAATGAGGGAAGAGCAGCTGAGGCGCTGGCAGGAGAGGGAAGAAAAAGCACGAACGGAGGAGGCCGTGCTGAGAGAGACAGCGAGGCGCAAACAGAGTAAGGTTTGGGAGCTCCTTCTGCGCTGGAGAGCTGGGGCTGGCGGGCGCGCGGCTGGCGCTGGCGCAGCACGCGCCTGGAAGAGAGGTGATGGGGAAGGTGCCCGCTGTGCCCGTGGGCCAAGGGGCGGTCTGGGGCAGCAAGGGCACCGTCTTCCTGCCCCGTGTCTCTCAAGGCTGGTTCTTTCTGCAGGGAAATCGTTCAGCCTGAGAGTGAGGGGAATGGTTTTGAGTCAGGAGTCACTGCTCGTGTTCTCGGTGGTAAGAGATGTTCCACGGCCAAGTTTCCCCTCCTCTCCTAAGGCTTTTGTCTTCACCTCTGTCCCCACCTCTGCCGCCTAGTCAGGCAAAAGGCACTCTTGCCAGTGCTGTTGAGGCTTCCCGACGTGGCGTTAAATGCTTCCCGGTGGCTGGAGCAGCAGATAAATTAATGAACTTGATAGTCTGCAGGGCAGGTCTTTAAATGTATTAAAACTTGAACATTCAAAATCTCTAAGAATTTTGGGTACACGGTGTTGAGAAAGGGCTCCGACAGCTACGGGACTGCAGACGGCGTTTAACGCGTCGCTCACCGGAACACACCCATGGTAGGAAGCTTTGCCTGGAGCGCCTCAGTACGGAGATCATTGGAGTCAACTGTTAGACTCCTTCAGGTGTTCGGAGCCTCTGGACCGTGCAGAGCGCCTGTTAGGTAGTTAACAATTCAGACGACTATTAAAGAAACGTGTTTCAAAGCAGAACTAGTTTCCAAGACTCACCTGAAGCAAAGGCCGTTATGGAACAACTCTGGAGTAAGTTACAAAATGCAGGGGGAGCGTTCGGAACACCCTGATCAGCTGCAATAGGAGTTTGAAACGTCCCCTCGCGGGTGGCCAAGGTGGGCGTTGGGAAACCTCGTTCTGTGTAATTTCTGTTTTCCTCCCGTTGGTGTTCTTGCTGCGAATGGTGCTCTCCGAAGAGGGATGGCGTCAGAATACCTTCTCTCCTACAGCACAGAGCCCTTGTTCGTTTTGATGGGAGTTGTAGCTGAGGAAAAATTAAAAATGCAGTTCAGCTCCGCATACCAAAACAACATTAAATCATTGCGATCATCAGTATTATGCTCATTCCTTGAGGAAGACAGATGCAGAAAAATCTAACTGCAAAAATATTTATGTGATGATTTGTCACAGTGTTGACACCTACATTTCCATATATAAATTATACATTAAACCTGTTCAGCTTCCTACTACAGGAGACCATTTTCTAGGTGATTAATTTTCTGATTTATAAGGAGTAAGAGAAAGGAGAGCACCAGAGTAACCTATAGGTTGTATTTGCTTTGACAAAAGTATTCCTAAATAGGTGCGGAGTTCAATCAGTCGCCCATTTCCATTTTACCTTCTTAAACTGCCAATTTAAGGCATTGCTTAGGTGTGACTTCTGCCCACTGCTAGAAACCTCCAGCTTCCCCCACAACTGTACTGAAATACGGATCTGACTGATCTCTTTGTAGGGAGAACTGCTGGAAAATGAGACTGGCAAATCAGGCACTTGGTCCCGCTGAAAATACGTTCTGACTTGCGCGACCTGATGTGAGCCGGAGTTCCAAGAGAACTTCCGTCTTGCAGGCACGCCGGTCGCTCACTACACAGATGCTTCTAACTGATTTCTGCCGTGAAGTTCCACAGAACGGGGGGAAATGGTCTCGTAGTGGGGCTAGTTTCTCGTCAGAGAAAAACAAAAGTGAAACAACTCACCCAGAAATGATGGGTCTGAGATGGGAATTACTGTGCTCTAGTTTTGCCTGTGTGACTCAAAGGGTCAGAGGAGATGACCGCAATAATCCTTAATCCTTTCTTACCTTTTTTTCTTCCTAATACACATTCGTTGTTGATGTTTTCTGGACCTTGAGGCTGCTTAGTTTTCAGTTTCCATTGAGGTATGAGCGAGCTTCCGAACCTTCTCCCCCTGCTGCACCGCACGGCGTACGGAGTCTTTATTCCTGTTTAGAATTGGTGGCTACCTGGAAATCTAGAGCTACCGCGATTACATTCTTTATTCTTCCTTCCTTTGAGGGGTCTGAGCAGTTTCACCTGCAGGGTTTTGGTTTTCACTCTCTGCTGCGCGACGTGGGCTTTATGTTCGTGCTATTTTGCTGAAGCCAGGAGTTACTCTGGCGTTAGAGAGATCTTTGTAGCCTGAAATACAGCAGAAAACAGAGCTGAGACCAATATCTCCAGTGCTGTGCTGAGTTTCTGCAGTGTTCTAGCTGACAGAAAGATGTCTGTGTTGTTTGTGGATATGACGTCTGTATAGAACAATTCTTTACTAATTTAATCGGCATTATCTTTGTAGGGCCACCTTCCAAATCCCTCCGTTTTCCCCCCAGTTTGAGTAGCTACGTGGGAAAACTGTGCCCCACCTCTTTGGGGTGGGCCATTAATGACAATGGGCACTTCTCTAATTAAAAATGCTCTGAAAGTGCTTGATGTGGAGCCCGCTTCCCCGGCGGGTACCAGTCCCCATCGGTCCAAGGGCTTGCCCGCGGTGGTACCCAGCAGCACAGCAGAACGGGGTGGGTTCTTCAAAACCAAGCAGTGAGCGCGCGTCCCGTTTTGATTCCTCCACGGTGACTTGAGGATGAGGGGCTCTTGCCCAAGGCTCAGACGTGTTGTCCTACAGGAACCACAAGCGCAGAGTTGGGGAGGAAGAGCGTGGCCAGGTGGGCCTTGTGCTGGGTTTTGGGAACGTTCATCAGGGGGATCCTTTTTCAGTTGTTGGGAAACTAACGAGCAAAGGCCCCAAATCTGCAGTGGTTTTTGTAGAAGCGCCACTGAATGCAGATTGTCCGTAAACGTCCCATCCAGTACTGTCAGATTTGCTTCTTAGAAAGCAAACCCAAGTCCAGTCCATTGAACACGGTGTAAGTTGTTGAGTTTAGCAAGGCACGTAGCGTAACAGGCTGCCTGCGATGACTCTTATTCCTCATTTCTAAAGGAAATAACGTGAGTCACCTCCAGTAAACGGTAAATTGAACCTGCTGTTCCGTTTGGATTGTTTGGGGGGTGTGTCTTGAGGAAAGCTTAAAACTGAAATTTGTATCAGAGTGAGTCAATGTTGAAGAAATTATTTCCCTTTGGGGATGAATGAAATGCTTTCAGGTTGAATACGACTGTTCTAATTTCCTTCCCTTTTTAAAAACACAGACTGATGTCTAAAAGGGAGCAATATATCAACAGCACTTCAGAATGAAGTGTTTTCCTCAGAAGCTGCTGAATAAACTGTCCCCATGTTTTGGCTGTTTGTACCTTGCCTAAAACACCTAGTAGAATTTGAGCATCACTTGAGTCATCCCAAAACGGCAGCGTTTAGTGAACTTGGTCAAGGTGAAAGTAGTGTTTTGTAGCTGTAATCACCTCGTGACCGCTGGCTCCTACTGAAGGAGCCTCCCAAGTGAGTTGAATTCTTGGAGGTCTGTCTCCATTCATTTGCAAATTACTCCTGGGCAGGTCCTCCAGGAAGATATTTTCGTGGTAATAAAACAGGCTGCCTTTTCTTCTTGTGCTAAAAATCACCAAGGGAAGGCTCCTCAAAATTTCAAGATCCCTGTGGGATTCACTGAGAGATGACTGACGGGCAGCTTTGCAATTTGCAGAGAAACACGTTTATTGGATGAGGCGGGAGCCCTGTGGCCAGCCCCGCTGGGCTGGGAGTAAGCGCAGGACCCCGCCAGTTTGGATTCTGACTCTGGGGCGGTATCCGGAGCCGTCAGCATCCCCGAGATGAGATCTCGGCAACGACTGAGCGTGAGGCAGCTGAAGGACGGCCACGTGGGAGGGAGGACGATGCCGGTCTGCTGCTGCTTGTTCTGATGTTTGTTCACGGTGGACTGCAGCTTGTGATGCTCAGACAGGAGCTGTTTGTAAACGCTCTTCGTTACCCATCCTCGACAGGGGTGGTGGGGAGGAAATGAGGCAGCTCCTCACAGCACGGCCACAGAAGAAGGTCTTTATCCAAATGGCACGTGTTAGAAAATCGTTAGAGCAGAGGAGCGGCTGTTTGGGATCGAGTATTTCAGCTGTCACAAATGGAAAGCTGGAGGATACATCAGTGTGGCATGTGAAGGCCAGCGAGTGGGCATGTGTTTGGGGGGGGCGCTGTGAAGGGTGTGTGGGTGCACATGCAGTGACATTTCTTTCTATGTTTTGGACTCAGAAGTGTAGTCCTCATTTATACGGAGGCCTCTGCGCGCCCTGGTAATGCTTAGGTGAGATGCTCTGTCCTCCAGAGATGTCCTCCTGGCAGCGCTCATTGTCGCTTTCTTGGGAGCGTGGGATATGAGTCTATCCAGAGACATCAGACTTGGGTGTTTCTGAGACTCCTGGCTGTATGTGGCCTGAGTTCTGGACGATTCGATCCTGTCTTTCGCTAGATACGACTCAGATACAACTGAAAAAGTGAGAATGTTAGAATAATTTTTATTAGGAGACGGAGGCAGCTGATGTGAAGTCATTGGAGAGGTTCTACTGTAACGGTCACAGCACTGTCCATCCCGTGACAGAGGACCTAAGGACCTTCTGCTCTGAGCTTCCTGAAGTGGAACTTGGTTTTGTTCATTCTCCAGCAGTGGGAAGTCCCGGATGCTCTGTGGCGGGTCTCTGTGAGAAACCAAGCCCTGTATATAGCTTCTACTCTTTACAAGAGACAATTGGCAATCAGGAATCAGAAATTACAGCGCTGTGTTCTTGACTTGATGAAGAAAAAAGATCACATGAATGATTTTACAACCTTCACCTTGGGTCTGATGCGTACCTGCATTTTTAGACTGTTGACAGTGGAAGAGTCGTTACAATGGGCAGACAAAAGGCTCCCTCTGGATCGTGCCTGGAGTTGGAACAAGGTCTGTAAGACCGTGTGCTGAATGTCACCTCCCAGCAGCAAGTGGGCAAATCACAAAACGGTTCTGTGTGCCAGCCAGGAAAACATCTGGGACGTACTAGATACAGACCGGATCAATGAGACTTTATTTCTGTGGTTTTGGTTTTTAGTTCTTTGACTTACACTATGCAAACCAATATATGTGTACTGCAGCTAGAGATACCGTGTGGTGATGCAACCCCACGTGCCGTTGGGTGTGAGGTGCAGGTACCTTTGGTAATTACCAGAGTCGTCTCGGAGTGACCGTTCCCTCCCTTAACGTTTGCTCCCTTGCAGTCCCTCTTCCCTTATTTGATGCTGCAGGGGTATATTGCAGCATAATTATTTCCATGGTAACAGGCTGTAATTCCATAAACAGAAGATCGAGTTTGTTATATGATCAGGAAGCAGCTGGAGAGCCACGAAGGCTGATTTTTTGATTTTTTTTTTTTTCAGCAGTGATGAGATCCTGCAGCCCTTATCGGTATATTAATGTAAATCAGCTGAATTCCTCTCCTCCTCTGCAAATCCTCCTTTCAGTGGAAAGGCACAGAACACGGTGTTGAAATTGGAGGGTGTTTTAAACGGAAATGTTGGGGGGATGCTTGAGATGCTCAGAATTTTTCCCCATTTTCTTGTTTTCGGAATTGAAGTGACTGGTTTTTTTGGATGTATTCTTAGAAGAGAAGGCTTCATGGTCTTGTGACTATTAGCGGGGTCAGACCAAGGAACTAATTATCCTGTAGATCTCCAGTTTATTGTGGGATTACACTGTTTTCATTACTTCCATCGTTACCACCTAATGATTCTCTCTGTATTTTAATGGATTTACGGCAGTTAATGTTTGGAAAAGTGCATTCCGTCCTTTGAGCAGCCCCTCAAACAGCCACAGTCATCTCCTAGGTTTTCTCCTTAGAAAGTGAAATCAAGTGTGTGTATTTGTGTGACTGTATAAAAAGGAAATGGAATGAAGTCAAGTACTCGAACTGGTGGGCTCGAGGAACTGAGAACAGCCCGAAGCTCGCATTCTCATTTTCAGTGCGCTTCTAAGACGTGTCCTGCAGCTAATGAAACTCGGAACCTCAGCTACCCTGAGGACTACCAAAATTCGAGCTTCTACTTTAAAGAAGCCATAAAAATCATTTGCTCTGAAGGCCAAGGGTAGAATCTCACGTAAAATAGGCTGTGCTTAGACCAAAGTGTACCAGGTATCTAAACTCCAAAAGAACAAGAACCCCACCCTACAAACACACCAAACGGCACGAGCTGCGGTTTATCTCTGAAGGACACGGGCGGATGTGGCCGATCAGCCTCACGTCAGCAGTGAGAGCTCGTGCCTGTTTCAAACGCAGAATAACCTTCAGGAGCCTTTTTTCTAGCGCAGAGAGGAGGCGAGGGAGTATTTTCTAGAGAGAGTCGAAGGACGTGTGTATGACTGCAAAGCTTTCCAGCGAGCGAGGAAGGAGGGTCACGTGCTGTTGTGGAGATCTGTAGCTTCCAAGCAGGAGAGCTGTGGTGGGCAGCCCAGCCTCGGAGAAACAGACTGTCCGTGGAAATGGCAGCTCTTCTGAGAACGTTTCAGGAGACTCAGAATGCCGTTACGGATCAGTGATCTTCTAATTTCCCAAGGTCAGGCTTCTGCCTGTCATAGGCAGGCAGTCGAGGTCACCTGGCACGCTCTGTCATCTTGCTGTTGTTTTAGACAAGAAAACTGGCGGACTGCGACAGTCGGTAAATCCTTGGGCTGACGAGTAGGGATGGAACGGACTGGGTAAATCATTCAGTACATTTTCCTGAGAAAGCGGTGTTTGACCCTAAAACGCTTTCATTTCTCCTCTCCCATCCCGACTAAGTTCAGTGTCCACTACATGCTAATGGTAATTATTTGCAGCCTGCCACAGTCTCTCCAGGAGAAGAAAAGCACTTCTGTGGTCAAGGCACAAGACGAGGGCTCGGGAGATGTAGTTTTTATTTCCTGACTCTACATTAGGCTTTGTGACAGACAGCACTGGTTTCCTAAAAATATGAAGGAAAATAATTTTCTGTACTTTCAGCTCAGATCTTGCCGTCGGTTCTACAGGGATTCCCTTTTCACTGTGCCAGATTTCCTCCCTGAACCGCTGATTTCTTTCCCCGCGCGCTCGGTTCTGACTGTTACTCTGTGCTAGGAGACTACCAAGTGTCAGGATCGGGCTGAACAGTAAAGCCCGTCTCCAGCTTGGTGGGAGCGCAGGTCTGAGGGACGACTTGCACGGGAATCATTCCTTGGTGTAAACCGGGAAAGGTGGTCGGATGTGAGAAAGGCCTTTTCTTCTGAAGAATAAAGGCGTATGGGCTCGAGGTGAATTGTTTAAAATTGCTCACGTGAGGTCTCTGTTGAATGCTGAACAGTGCCAGATTGTTTGCTCCTGCTGTTCTCTGTCAACGTGACCGGTGGGGCTGTGTGCGGGAGTACGCAGTAGTTAGTGCGCAACCACCGACGGGTTACAGTGACGTTCTCAGCAGAGTTTATGCGTCTACTGTCTATAGCTTTAGAAGAGAGACGCGCTGCTTTATAGGGAAGAGGGAGAACCGTTTCTCAAGACACGCCTACAAATCAACTCTGTTTTATGGGGCCGGGTAGTAATGGATAAGCTGGGCCACTGAGAAACACATTAATCACTCTTTGGCACGGACAACCTGGAAGAAAGCAAAGATAACATTGGTCTGCTTACCTGAAAAGGGTTTTTTTAATACTCTTTCCGTCTGGTAAACTCGTAAATGAGCAGTAGTGAAGTTGTCTGGGATCAGTAGAAGTACTTGATATCTCCGAGTTATGACACGAATAAATGTTTTAAAGTAGAGGGAACAACCAGGACATCTAGGTTCCTCCCAGGACGCCGGGCACGGGCCACGTGCGGAACAGAAGCCGCCTGTGGTTATGTGGGATCGGTACTCCTGGGAAGTCATCCCACGCTTCTCGAGGTACTTTGCCGTGACATGCGGTAGGTGAAAACCTCGCAGGCACGTGCGGGTCGGGCTGGTCGGGGCTTGGCAGAGCCTGTGCAAGTGCTGCATCCAAAAAAACACGACACAACCGTTGTGCTGACAGGAACACAGAAGTGTACAGAATAGGAACCACGATGAAACACGTTCGCATTTATAACCTGCGACGTAATCCGATAGACCGTGAGAGAGCAAATGCTTTTTGCGAGTTATTGCGGGAAAACGTTATTAGCTTAAGTTCCCCCCCCGCAGTCAGCACCATTAGGGCCAACGCTGGGAATTCACACAAATCACATTTCCAGATTTGATCTCGAGTATTAACTTGCGTTGAGAGATTTGATGTGCTGGTTGCCTACAGTTCGTGCTGTCAGCGCTCGGGAGCGTGGGTTGGCACCGGCGCTGCCTGCTGTCAGCAGCCCCGCTTCGGTCCCTCCTGCCGCTCTCTCCCTTCGGTCTGGGATGGCAAAACCACGCTAGCGATTGGGAGACTCGGGCTGGCTGAGCAGGCGCTGTCCTGCGGCAGAGCAGCAGGCGGCTGAAGGTCGCTGCGCTCGTAGGGGAGGGTGCCGCAGGAGCGCGAGCCCAGAGTGGCCATCGCAGCAGGAGCGGGTTTCCTTTAACTCCTACGGGAACATCGGCGAATAGCACCCAGGAGAGCGGCAGGCTGCCCGTTTCTTCGTGTCTGCACGTGGGACAAGAGCCTTTCAGAAGCTGTGTGCTGACGTGCAATTCACGAAGCTCAGTGCTTGGGTAAGGGGGTGAAATCTGGGGGCTGTAACGTACAGGGAGCGAGACGAACTGCCGAGCCGAGCCTTTGTGGTGTCCTTTAAAACATCCGTTGGCCGTCGTGGCGGTGGTCTCTGTGGTGGAATCTCCTCTTGTGAAGATGTGCCAGAAATGAAACAGAAAAGTGGATGCGTACGAGGTGTTTCTACCAGCTCCTCACTGTGAACCTCCGGAGTGCCTGGAAGTGGTTGTGGGTTACACGTACAAAAGCAGAAGGAGAAGATGTGCCACGCGCAGTCAGGTGGTGTACGTGGCTGTCAGAGTGGGTCCCGGTGGGATCTCCTCCAGCGCCCTTTGCAGTCAGCAGGACTCCTGTAGTCGGTTCTGTAAAGAGCACTCAGGCTTTTTTGGCGTTTTTAAATCTGTCAGCGCAGTAACCGCGGATTTTCACTCGGTGCCTTCCATGAAAACTGAACCAGCTACTGAATCCCTTCCAGTTTCCTCCTGGACCAGAAGCGCCTCCGAGCCAGCTTGGAGACGACTCCTCCTCACCGCGGGAGCAGGAACGTCCAGGGTTTTTCGCAGGGGTTCTGGTGAAGTCTCCGTATGCTCGAGACTCGACATCCTCTGTGCGCTGAAGTCACGTAATGCCACTGGTTATTGCTGTCCCTCCATCTCTTGTTCCATTCTCATTGTTCATCCCTCGCTGAGTGAAACAAGAAAATACGCGTGTTTTTAAAAAACAAAAAAGGGATCGTGATAGCTAAATTCTGGGAAATGCATGTCAGGATAATTCCTTGTTTTTGTGGGACAGTGGGTCTTTAAGGATTGTGTGGTCTGGAGCACACAAACCCTTTTGTTTTTTTCCCCAGCGTGGTAGATCAGTCAAATCTGAAAATTCCATCCAACCTCTTAGAGAAGTTTTGTTCTGAATCGTAAATTGCGAGCGTGATGTTTCTGAAGAGCAGATTTCCCATCCCCTCATCTGTACTGCCCTAAGAATTTGAGCCAGAATTCACGTGTTTGGTGCGTTCTCGGTGGCTGTTGCAGGTACCGGCAAACACGTGCAGTGGCTGCGTGGGAAAGACGGCGAGGTGTGGGTCTGGGTGATGGGAGAAGCCCCCGGCGACAAACCCTACGAACAGATCTCGGAGGAGCTGATGGCGGAGCGAGCCAGGCAGCAAGCGCAGAAGGAGGCGGAAGAGCTCTGGTGAGGGTTAATTTAGAGTCTGAATGCCGGGGCCGCGTGGCGCAGGGGGACCCGCCGCCTTGTAGAACGGCGGCAGGTAACGCTGGGTGGAACTGCTGAGCGGGTTTGGCGGACGCTTGCGTTCACGTGTTGTGGCGATTTCTCAGCATGTGACTGTTATTGAATACTGAAAAGCAAAAACCTCAGAACATTTCCTTTCTGAAGTGGGTGTTATTTGCATAGTGCCGTATAAATCCTTATCCCAGCGGTTCGGAATGGGATGGCTCCCGGTGCCGTGCTGGCGTTTCCAGCAGAGCCTCTCCCAGCTCCGGCAGAGGTTCAGGCGTGGTCTGATGGGAAGCGGTCCCCCCGCAGCGCTGAGGAGTGACAGCTTCAATACCAGAACGTTCTGCGTTAGTCCTTCGCACACGAGGTCCCTCGTGCTTCTACCGACTGCATATTTAAGCGGGGACTAAAAGCTTCAGCCTGCGCCCCGCGCTCCTTTCACGGTGTCAGCGCTAACACACCATCTAGGGTATAAATTTGGCAGACGTTTGCCTTGATATTTGAGAGACAATAAATTCCCAATCATGCTTTGCGTGACTGACAGAAAAATCTATTTTTTTTTTAGCCGGGGAAGGATAAATATAGGGTATGACTCAAAGATACCCAAGAAGTGCTGCTCTGATTTAGAAGGTATTGTTTTAATTAGTCATTCATCAGAAATTGAAGATGTCCGCTTTCTGGCTGGTTTCCTCCAATCTGATCTGTGTGATTCAACAATCTCTTGTTAAATACACTTTAATTCTTTCCTTGCGTACTTCGACGAACTCTCAGGCTAATTATTTGTTGCAACCGGCGAGCGAGTATTGATCCTCAATTTTAAAAATATAATCAGTGTCTTAAATTATTTTTATTTTTGAATTCTTTTCTGAAGGAGACAAAAGGAGGCTGAAATTACAAAGAAGTTCCGGGATGCCATGGCTCAAGAAAAAGCCAGAATAGTGGCGGAAAAATGGAAAATAGAAATAGAAGATCGGAAAGCTGCCAAATTGGAGGAGGAGAAAATTCAGGAGGAGCTGAAGGTTTGCATAGAGTTATTCACCTCCCACATGCGCAGAACCGGTCCCTCAGCTCTGCAGAGCGGGTCGTACGGGGAGAGAACGCACAGTTGTGAAATGTCTGAGTTCATCTGCTTGAATGTATTTTGTGTATTTCGGATGAGTTGTTCACACGTCTAACTGGAAAATTCTGCCACTACCACCTTTAAGGTAATGCGGGGCGGATCCTTCTCCTCCTCGCCGTGTGGGAGAGGTCCACTTGGCTCTGCTGGGGGAAGTTCGTTTGCCTGGTTTTTAGTGACTCCGTCATGAATCGTCCTAGAGCTCCGTTACAGGATTTCGATGTTTGTTTGAAGGAATATTTTTCACATTCCCTTGATGAAAACAGCACTTGGACAAAGTCAGCAAGTTCTTTGTCGTTCCATAAACTGTGGGTCTGGGATTTGGGGGGTTATGGAGCACAAAGGGTGGTTCCTGTAGCCTCCTCCTGGCAAAGTTGCTGACTTACCTTTGTGCGATTAATTTGAATTCATGGGAGAGAACGGGGTCTGTGAAATTTGATGTCAATGAGCAATGGAACTATACCTTTCAAGTCCTTTATTAATGCATGAATAATGAGCAGAGCAGCTAATTAAACACTCTTTTGTCTGCCTGCTGGAAAGCAAAGCCCTCCTGAACAAAGACCGAGTCGCTGTTCTCTCCTCTCGCTGGGGCTGCCTTAGAGGGCACTCGGTGGGCTCCATGTCCACAAGCTCCCCGGGATTATTCTGTTCCAAAGAGACTTTTTCAACAGGCAGAGTGAGCAACTTGCGAGCCTTTTAGTGGCTGGCAGTCATAAAGTTGTGCTAAGGAAAACCAGCCTTTCAGTTGTTGATACAATTTTAAATGAATGGCATCAATTCTGTTCATGAAGAACTGAAATTCTCTTCATGTGGATGGAAGGGTAATGCCACAGAGATCTGTTTCCCAGTGTGTCGCAGGAAGTGAGCAGGTATCCTCCATCCAACCGTGTGCCTGGCAGGAGCAAGAATTGTGCTGGTGTACATGGGATGAGAATTTGCTTCGGTTTCTGCTTTGAGTTTCCAATACTAACCTTTGGCCAGGGTTTCTCTAGCCCTATTCATAAAGTTGCCAACATCTTTTTTTTTTTTTAATCAAAGAAACAGAAACCTTTTTCTCCCCTATGGTTTCCTTTGAATGAAGCATTTGCAAAAATTTAAACAACCTGACCAAAAGTTTTAAGTCAAGACCCAGCAGAAACAAACCCTTTGGCTTCAAAAATGAGTTTGGAAACAACAAGCTGCAGGAAAGCAGCTTGTCTGCGACGTGGTCTTGGAAGAGCAGACCTTGTACGTAGTGCTCTAGGGCTACTCGCAAACAGCGCGGGCATCTGGAAGACAAGCGGTTCTCACAGGCTGATCCAGGGGAGTTGTTGGCTTCTCCAGCCACTGGCTTATTTCAGCTCCCTTGGCTTTCCTTCTCCTCCCCGTTTTACTCTCGCAACTACTTCTGTGTGCTGGAAGAGGCACATGAAATATTTACAGGCTGAATGAGTGGAAAGGTACCTAGACAGCAAAACAGGAAAGCTGTGTTTCTGGCACCTACCTCCGACTGCAAAACGTGGCCAGAACTAGGGTGAACTTGGGAAAAAGGCAAATTAATGAATCTACTGGTGTATGACTGCTATCGAGGGAATCACGCAGAAATGCACCTTTCATGAATGATTCAGGGTGCGGAATGAGAGGCAGAGCAGTCAGCAAGCCCACTTGAACAGGTTTAAAATATTTATTGCCGTGGTGATCATCCTGCGGTGACGGTGACCAGGCTGTGTCTAAAGCAGTCTCCAAAACGGGGTGCGAGAAGTTCGGTCTCTGCTAACGCGTCGTCCTCTTGAAGCGTTTCCACCCGGGAGATTGAAACTCTGTCCTTTTTGCTGATGTGTTTAATTTCTAACCATACTGTGTCACAAACACACCTTTTTAAAACGCTTTTATTCCTCTTGACCTATCCTGGGACTTCAGGGCTGTCTGCACTAGATAAATGATATCTCGCGCATCAAAGTGAATGATGATCCCTCCTTCCTCTCCCAGCACTGTTCGAAAAGTATTGCTTTCCTCGGTGTTTCTTAAGCAGAAATGCCTTGAATTTATGATGCTAGAATATAAATGTTGACTGCTCTATTTTTGCAGCTTAAGGACAGCTCTTCTTTTATGCACCTATTGCAAAGGACAAAGAAGAGAGCCAATTACTGTCATTAATCTTTTTGCTAATTCACAAAGGCTCTGAGATCATAGGCATAATTTCCTGCTGTTATCAGTTGCTGTCATTAAGAGTCTCGAACAATGTGGAGAGCTGGGGCAAATTAAAGGTATGAGTGTCTGCCGGTGGCGGACGCTACCACAGACTGGTGGGCTTGGAGGGGACCTCAGCTCCGTGGCGGGGAGCCTGAACGTCTGCCTGGGCTCTGGGGTGGTTGCTGAGGGGTCTCAGGAAGCTCGCAGGCAGCTGCAGCGCTTGGGGCTGCAAAAGACACGTCGCACCAGCCCGGAGTGTTGAAGGAGTCCTGGACATCCTGTGTGTTGGAGAGGAGGGTTGTAACTAAGAACCTCGTAGGTTTTGCCCTGAGCAGGATGGCCGCTGATCAGCTGCCCCGCATCCCGTAAGGCTCCCCAGAGCCCCCCGAGAGACCCCAAGAGCCGGGGCAGGCAGCAGCTCAGTTTTCCATTGCAAAAAAAAAAAACCCCCAGCTGCTGTAATTTGCACTTTTTAAATCTTTCTGCAGGAGAAGCTAAATGCTGACCTAATCTCCTCTCATCTGCATCGCCCGGGAACACTAGAAGCTAACGGTGGCCAGTATTAAGCATTATTTAGAGCTGGCTGTAGGAAAGCTATCAAACATGGCGAGGCAGAGATTTACAGTAACAAGTTGGTGGTAAATGCTGAACTGCCAGAGGCTAGATAAGATCATTTCTCCAGCGGAGCTGGAGCTGGAGAGGATTACTGCTGCCCATTGAACTGCCAGCGTGATTTGTTGCAGCAGGTTGGTATTTCTTGGCAATTTGCAACTATGTACTGAATTGTCACCTTCCTAATTATTCTGGAATTGCTGAAAGGGTCACGGCACGCAGGACAATCTCTCTCCACTGTCAGGCAGAAGGTGATGGTTGTAGGTCATTGCAGCCCTTCGCCCTCAGCGCTGACGCGCAGGAGAGGCTGGGTTTTAACAAACACCTACGCAGCGTGAACTTCTGTGTAAGCAGCATCTTCAAACACGGAACAGGAGGAACCTCCATGTAAAAAAAAAAAACCAAACAAACCAAAAACCAGATATGCAAGTTCCTTTTTGCAGGATGATGAGCATCATCATGAGAGGCCAGTTTTGCATCTGCTGAACCCACGGACTAAGTAGAGAGAATAGCAGAAGTCAGAGTTTGGCCCCGTTTGGCACTCGTATTTGTAGTGCTGGTTAAAAGAGACCGTGGGTCGGTTTGGTCGTGCTGTGAGGAAAGGTTGTTGTCAGACTTAGGCCCTTCCACGAAGTTCCCAGGGGACAAACATGGGATAATATAAAACACAAAGAATAGATTTGCTCCCCCCAGAAGGGAGCAATGTTAGGGCTTAGGGTGATCTGCACTAATCCACACTACTCCTGTGTTACTGATGGTGGTGGAAGGCCAGCGGTACAGGCAACTTTTTAGGTTCGTTTTTTTTAGGTGCGTGTAGCGAAGTGGCTGGTGTGCGCCGAAGGATCTGGCGTATCTTCCAGAACTTAATGGATCTCGGTATTTGGAAAACATTATTCTCTGTATTGGCTACGGTCACGCATGGGGACAGTTGCTAAACTAAGAACACGAGTAAATCAGGTAGTGAATTCTGCAGGTGCTGTGGATGATGTGGTGCTGCCAGAGTGACAGCGACACCCCCAGTGGCGGTACCTGTGGGCTCGGAATGGGCATTGCTGATGGGCCGAGAGCGCGCACCGGCGGTGGGGCCGCGTGGTACAACATGTTTTCCATACAGATTTCAGGTCTTAGGTGCTCACGTGGTCCTTATTCCTGTCATACCTGTGCGTCTCAAACCGTACCTTCCTCAGGAGCTCCTGAGAGGTAGGAACCGTCTGTTCTGCCTGCTGTGAGGGGTGAGAAACCCAAAGCCAGAAGAGCAGCCATTTGCCCGAGGTAACGCAGCTGCTCTGTGGGAGGAGGCACTGGAGCAGTGTCCTAACTTCTGGCACATTCTTCCTCTGTAGTCACCTCCGGTTTACTTCATTTTGCCTAGAAAAGAGAAGAGGAGGAACGACAAAAGGGCGAGGAACAAATACGGCAGCAGGAAGAAATCCGAGCGAAAGAGCTGTACCTGAGCCTGAAGCAAGCTCAGCAGCACGCCCAGCCCAGCGACGAGGACCAGCAGTGGGAAGAACAGTGTGAGTAAATTACCTGCACAGGACCGACGTGTTTCTGAGAGCAAACACAGGGAGGCTGCGGCGTTGCCGACAGTCTCCTCTGCCTGGAGCGGTGCGAGATGCTGCCTTGTTCGGCAGGGGGTGACCAGCCTGCCCTTACAAAGAGCAGGTTCTGTGAGTTCACCCATGTCACGGTTCTTTCTGAATGGGAATCCATGTCGGTGCCTTATAGAAAATCCTTTGTGTACGGTGACTGAGGTCATTAATTTCTCTCTAATGCAATTAACTAACAGTTTTGGCTTAGTAATAATAATTCCGGATGCTGGAAGTTGGACAGCTTGTCCTCAGCTATCTCTGAAGAGGTAAAATCTGTCTTGGTCTGTATTTTAACGCCTTCCATATGGTGCCGGGTTCAAGCCATGATACCAGCGCTGAAACTCTCTTCATTTCAGAAGATTTCCATAAATAATACTTAGATTGTTGCCCTGAAAAAAACCCTTGCAATTTTGATCTCACTTCTAGGGAGGTGCTGATCCTTTTGAGCCTCCCCGAAATTCCTTATTAATATCATTGCTGTGATTGATTGATTTTGAAATACTTTGTGGTTTTTAAGAGCCTATCAGCAGCAGAACTTATTACTCTAGATGTGCACACATAGGTACTGTAGGTGAGCAAAGGGCCACGTTAGGAGTAAATAAGAGTTCACAGGTTACTGAGAATAGAACGTCCATCTGAGTCTATCATATAGCTGGCTTTAGAATTAGGAAATCTGTTTGCAGTAAGAATTGTGCATTTTTTGCTGGGAGAGGAGTGTTCTTTATTTCCCACATCCGTACTGGTTTGCTTAGTCTGCAGGAAAAGGAGATGTAGTGCTTGGAAACTTTTAGCTCACCTGGGGTTATTGTTTTGGTTATATATAACACACAGGTTAATCAACTAACACTGAAGTGGAATTTTAGGGAGCTGATAGTATGTGCTGCATGGAACACCTCATCGAGTAGGAAAAAATTGTTGCTGTAGTGTCGCTTATTTCCTGACAAAAGTACAAGAAATGTTTCAGAATATGCAGCGCGTTTATTTTATGGTTTTAGTCAGCACCTCAGGAGTTTCTGAGGACTAATTACTGAAGTCCCATTAGCTGGAATTGATGTGACAGTGAATCATTCTGTACAGCGTGCATTAAATCCGGGTAAGATACACCAGTGCTGTTTTCCAAGCTCTTCGCAGGCTACGCTCCTTTTTGATCAATAAAACCTCTGTATATTACACTGTCAATAAAGAGATGGTAATTATTTCCCAGAGAATTATCTAAATCCAGGGGTACGTGTTTATCCGGAAAGGAAAACTGTCGCTTTCTGTATTTTGGGGTGTTTAAGAGCAGAATGAGTTGGGGAAAAAATAGCCCTTTCGCAGGAAATGAGGCATTGTCTCTTAGCATCAGCTGGCAAAGCAGCGTGGCGGATGATGTTCTGTACTTCAGCATTTCCGTGGTGCTAGATAGATAAGGAAAGAAAATACGTGTGCAACCATGTTAGTAAAGGGGGGAAAAAAAAATAAAAAAAAAAAATCCAGCCTTTTTTTTTTACGGTGAGGTTGGCAGTAAACCGACGTACTATAGCCATCCCTGCAGCCAGCTCTCATTTCCTTACTGCTGCATTAAAGAGGTGACTGAGGTTCCAAGTCGTCGTCGTCGCGGTTTTCTCAGGGAGCGCTGGCTGTACAGGGGCAGATAGCAGAAGTGCCACAGAGGAGCTCTGGGGGAAGGCATGAGCTGTGGCAGGTTTCGGCGGTGGTTTCTGTAACGGCCTTCGTGGTCTGTCAACACGCTTTTGACTGCGCCGCCCGCTGATGGACATACCCTGCCCCCAGAGTTTTCTCTCGTGGGACCTTTGCAGCGCTCCACGTGCTCTGAGGGAGCTCTGTCCCCGGCACTCTGTGCCTCGGTACCTCTAGACCTGGCTGCCCACGCTCGAGAGGGTGACCGACTGCAGCCCACGCCGCGGTCACCAGTAACCGTGCTGCCGTGGCAAGACACGAGCTCAGCACCTTCTAGCTGCCGGCGCCGCCGCTGGGTTTTGCAGCCCCCCGTAAATTGTGTGCTGCCAGAGTTTATGCTGTTATCAGTAATTGATTCAGCATTAAACCAGCTGCAGACTAATGACGGGAGTGTGTCACATCCTTGTTTATCCTCTTCTGCTTATCTCACCGTCTCCGCTTATCCCAGCTGGTCTGAGGGCTTAGAGCTGCGTGCCGTTAGCAAAGGGGGTGACAGCTGAAGACAGGAAGATGCAGTGCTCAGCCTTATCAGAAACCAGTTCCTGGCTGGTTCAGACTGTGCCAGCGCTTTGCACTGAGCGTCCTGAGCAGCGTTCACATCTGTCTCCTCAGCTCTGCAGCAGCCAGAGCCTCCAGCAGACAGGCTGAAGTTGCTGCGGAATGAGCTAGGACCCCGGTTTCACCAGGTCTTTCACTTGTGATTTCGGTTCCAAATTGGTTTTTGTTGGGTTTTTTTCCCCTCTTTGTGGTCATCCTTTCGTTTTGTCTCCAAACACTCCTCTGGGGCACTGAGAGGAAATTCGGTCCAGTTAGGCCAAGCCATCCACTTGTCATCTTCCCTAAGCAATAAATAAATGCATGAATGCGTGAGAGCGCGACAGGCAGATGCAGTATTAACATCTCTTGTCTCTCCACACCTGCCCGTTAGGAAGAGGGCCAGGCTCCGCGGCGTCTCAGCCCTCCGCGTCCCGCGGTGCCGGGGGGTCGGGGCTGAGGAGGAGCAGTAGTGCTGGAGCAGCTCTCGTGGAGAGCGAACGCAGCAGTGATATTGATGACACTACTAATTTATTTAGTAGCTGGAATTTAGAACGTGATGAGGATTCATCTCTCCCCATCACATTATCCCTCAGCTGTTTATTGCCAAGGCAATAAGCAGAGTGGTGCTAATATTAGTCTCTGTTGTTCGGTTCAGTTTGCTCCTGCCGTTTGCCTGATTGGGCCAAGTAACGATAAAAGCCCAGAGAACCGCTGCGTTAATTGAAATACCTAATTTTAGTGCTTTGTAGTGTACTAAATGGCAAATGTATTTTAACTTGAGAAATGGGTACAGAAAGGGAAAAACCGATGTTGTAGGAGCCGTTACTCTCTTGGATTTCGTCTAACAGATACATACTGGGGTATTTTAGAGGGCAGTGGTGAGTTAATGTGTGGAGCAAGTATACTGGCTGGCAGATGAGAAGATGAAGAGTGGAAAAGGCTGATTCAAAGAGTCCTGTTCAAAGCTGCTGCTCTTTGAAACTGGGAGGTGAGAACTAGGGCTAAGCTTGGCTGGAGGAGTGTGTCTGTTCTGACCAGGTCTGTGCTTTTCCGCAGGCTGTTCCGTTCTGTGTGTTCCTAGAGCGTTCAATAAACCGTAGCCCCTATCGCAGTCTAGGTGTGACCCCTCTGGGAGAGCAGAACAGGAACCTGCAAAACGTAACAGGAAAAACTGTAGCATAAATATTGATGGGTCGGGTATTGCAGAAGGCATTTTGTTAGCACGCGGCAAACCCTGCGAAGCGCGCCAGGCAGTGAAGTGCTCAGGTCCGCTCCGACCAGCGGTACTCATCTCCAGAGAAAAACTACTCCAGTAAAAATGTAAACAGCTGAGGGACTTGATCTGTTCTTACGCCTCTCCCGAAGTGCCCGCTCTTGGTCTCTCTTGGAAGCGGGATGCCAGGCTGACTCGCTCTTGCTTCTTATTGTATTGTTATAACTTTATGTTCTGCAAACTGTGTCTATGAATTTATTTCCGCCTGAGTTTTGAAGGGGTTTTTCTTCATTGACCTTCCACAGAAATTCAAGTGAGTGAGTTTCCTGGCAGGATCATCTGATAAAACGCTGAATTCTGAAGTGAGGAGTCCCCAGCTCGGCTACGTGAGCGAGCGCTCAGCGTTGAGCGTGTGCTCAGTGAACTTCAGCAGGTCTCAGAGCGCGCTGTCGAATAGGGATGGGATTACTGACGTGCTCTCAGATTGCTGAACTGGAGCCATATTGCAGAGTATTTGGGGGGAGTTATTTTCCAATTAGGAAAGGGAAAACCACCGTGTGATGTGTGTGTGCACTCAGGAAAACTGAAGGTTGAATTTTACCTGTTAAGTAGTCATTCTGAATTGCTCGTTAACGAGCTTCCAAGAATTATTAACAAGGGTTAAGCTGAAACAAAGTAATTTTCAAAAGAGGATGCATATTCATAGCATTCACATAGCTCTGACTAACTGGCAGCTCTTCAGAAGTACAAAACAAGTTATACGCAGTGGCGAGGTCCTAGTCTGTCACAGACGGCGTGACCGAGTTGAGCTGCAGCACAGCGCGAGCCGATCCCCGTCCCTGTGACAAGAGTTGGTGTTAGAACTCTGCCAGGACTGCTGATAGGGGTTCCCCGCTCCTAAGTGAAAATACAAACGGCAGTCGTGCATTTTTCGCTCACAAGACAGCTCAGGTTAGCGCAGAGGAGTGACAGAGTCTCGTGAGCTGGTCGAGGAAGACAGGGCAAAGCCAGACGGAGTCCTGCAGGACCGTCAGAGCTGCTGTGTACACGAGCTTTGTGGTTTCTTCTGCATCGTTAGAGTGTGTTCACACTGCGGTCACGCAGGCACCTCCAAGCTGGCTTTAAACTATTTATTTCCAGAAACGCTAACGGTGTAATCCTGACCTCAGTCTGGCCATGTCTGACGGTTTTCCGGGAGGGCTCGGTAACCCCTTTTGGCCAGCGCTGCTGCCGCTGCAGTCATGCTGGCACCTCAGCTACGGACAGCCCTGGCAGTTCTGCACGAGCTGCAGTGCCACCAGGGCAGAAATGGGCTGCGTTTCCTGAGCGCTGAAGGGGGACGTACCAGCCTTTGGTGTCACCAGCAGCTGAAGAGAAAACTGGTACTGAGGACGGACCCACGGGACCTGGCTGAACCGTAGATTTCCTGTGAGCTTGGCAAGTCACGTTGCTCATTTCCCCGTCTTGTAACCATACCTCTGGCATGACCGCTGCGCACGGCGTTGGAGCCAACAGTGTTTTCGGCGGGGAGGTGAGCTCTCTGAATCTCGATCTTGGCTAGCTAGTGAAAACACAGCAGGATGCCTGTAGAAAGGAGTCTCTGCCGCTGAGGAAAGCGGGGCACGCCGCCGCCTTGCCTCCTTCATTCCTGGGCAGCCTGTCCGGCAGCCGAAGGGAATCCCAGGAAGCTGCCGGCAGTCTGCCCGCGACCTGTGCGCTGGGATGGTGCCAAACAGGGACTGGTTTCTAAACGGCTCACCCAGCTGCAGGGCACTCGCCTTCCTTGCCGCCGTGCTGTGGCAAATGCGAAGTCCACGTTTAAAGCAGCCATTACTGAGTGGCGTTACGAAGGATAAATCACAGAAGTTTTGTAACCTGAGCCGTTGAGGTAGCGCGTTCAGATGACATGATCCACCCTTACAGAATAACGACCCGTAAGGTAAACAGCGAAACCTGTTACCGATGGTTTTGGTGCCGTGCGGTTGTTTGCTGCTGTGTTTAGCTGAAAGCACGGCATATGTAGTTAAGTGAAAGGGAAATGCTGCCAGTTGTATACATACATGACTCCTTTATTAGGCTGTCTCGATGAGCTTTTCATCCTGTATCTCTTTCTCCCTATGACAGCATTACAGAACTCAAAGGTCTCTTCTCTTTCCCTCGCTTGCCCAGGGGTTTTCTTCCATTTCATTTTGCTTTGAGCACTTCTATTTCTCGATTCCATTAAACCTTTTCGTAATTTGGACAAATCCATTTATACTTCTGCTTGCTTTATATCGGGAGTGCAGAGCAGAGGCATGCAAACAGCCTCATGAAATGCAGCTGCCTGGTATTATCTCGTGCGTTCGCAGTCCCAGTCACAGCAGAGTAAGAAATATGTGTGCACTTTATGAATCAGGAATGATCTAAGCCAGGGTAGTCATGGCAGGATTGATAATTGCTACTGCAGGCAATGGCTTGCTGCTTTAATATTTGCTTCGCTGGATGTTAAAGGTTTGTTTTGCACTGGAATAATTTGCCTGCCTGAAGTTTTGTGTCGCAAAAAAAAAAAAAAAAAATCATCAAAATGGGGCTTGAGGCACCAGGAAAGAGCTGACAGATGACGAGCATTTGCAGCACAGTTCTTGGTGCATTCGAGTGGTTCCATTTTGAAGACGGGGTTGTTGGTGCCTTAGTTCTAAAATGCAGCAGCTGTAGGGGAAGATGCCTGACCTGCAGCGGGCAGCGCAGCAGCCTCGTTCCAGGGGCCGGAGGTACGTAACTCCCTGGTCAGTGCTATTCACAGGGGTGTCTGCAGTCTTCCAGCGTGGGTTCTGGTTCCTTACGGCCACTTCCAGAGGCTCAGGCGTGCGACCCCCCGTCCATGGCAGCAGCACGCCCTTTCCAGTGGCTGTTAATTCCTCTGCTGTTACTTAAACCATTTTTAGGCTGCAGTTCTCTGCTGTGGCTTTAAGTACTGTGGTGAAGATAGCGTGTGCCTTTTGCAAAGAAAGCAACATCAGCAACAACAAGTGCAACCTACAGGCTAGTCCTTACAACGTGGCATTTGGGGCACTTCTAGTTCGGTGCGCAGTTGCGAAGAATTCTGTTAAACACAGACTTAATTTTAAGCAGTAGTTAACGTTCGTTCTTGAAACGTAAAGCTTGGCGCACAACCAGTGGAAAAGATGTCCCAAAGAAGAATTTCTCACGGCAGCCACCCGATGCGGTCTGTGAAGGTTCTTGACATCAGCTCGTGCAAGGAACGAAGGGAGTAGGTTGTTCTCTAAGGCAGGGGGTAAGTGGCTGTTCGTATTCCAGCGTCTCCTCCCCACCCTTCCCATTCATTCCCCGCAGTGCGCCGATCCAAAGCTGCGGACGAGGAGAGGAGCCACAAAGCTCGCCGGGCGCGGGACGAATACCGGCGGCAGTCCTTGCGCGCCATCCAGAAGGGACGAGTGGCCGGCCTGAGTCATCTGTTCCAGGGGACGAGCCTCAACAACCACCAGGAGATAAAACTGAACAACAACAGTGCGAGTCCTTTGCTGCCGCCCTCTGCAGCATCCAGGTTGGTTCGTACAGCAGTGACCTCTGAGATGGTTTGCCATTGAATTGCTCCCCCTCCAACCCCCTCCCCGCCACTTCAACCAGCTCTGCTTCAGTTGCTGGAAGTTCCCAGAGTCTTGTTTTTTCACTACGAGCCGACAAAGAGTGTTTAAAGAAATATGGAAACAGATGGAATACTCAACGTGAACTAAATGGCATTTCTTTTTCAGGCCGATTTCTTAGGGTTCACGCAGAGAGCTGAGCCCTTCAGAAGTCCGTATGAGAGCAGAGCGCCAGGCTGTCAGACGGACAGGGCAAGCGGACAAACTCCTTGGCACATCTTACGCCTCAAGCCCCAAAGCCTGCTGCCTAACAGCTCTTTGAAATGCCTTACAGAGAGCCGTCGTACTCCTGAGTTTCGGGGGTTTGATGTTGCTCTCGGGCAAAATGAAGTGTCTTTGGTGTTTATTAATCTGACTATTTAGGTCCGAATAAGGACAAGAATCCCAGCTGGCGGACGGGTGCCAGGAAGCTGACTAGTCGCCCCGCTCTTCTCCTGATCATTTCTTACACCGTTAATTTGGTGCTTTGCTGAGCACCCAGGAACCCAGGGGATGGCAAACTGTACGGAAACCCGCTGCCAGACCTCCCTTGGGCTGCTGTTCTGGGGGCACACGAGCCTGCGTGCTTCACTGCAGTGCAGCCACGCTTTCATTCCGTGTAACACCGCCGAGCCCCCATCTGGGCTGGCTGGCTGGATTTTCCACGTATTTTACGTGATTTGCCTCCTACTAGCTAAACCAGTCTAAAATGCACAGAAAGTAGCAGAATCCCTAAGGGAGGCTGGCAAGTAGAGTGCAGAGAGAACCTATGAGTTTAAACCCCTGTCACACTCAGCGGTTTGGATACGAAACCTGCGACAGCGGCTTCTGGTGTAGCATTTCTCACCAGTGAGAAGGAGAATACTCAACCAGGAAAGGAGCTTTGCTTGTCAGTGCGTACGTGGGAGCAACAGCGGGGTGGAAAAGGAAAGCCGGCTGACGTGTCCGTCGTCCCTTTTGTGGTGAATTGTTTGTTAATTTAGGTTCTGTGTGTCAGAAAACGACGGTTTGTTCTGTAAGTATATAAAAAAGAGGAGGTTGGTGGTTATGTTGTCCCTGACTCTCTCTGTCCTTACCTGCCTTCCAATGCAGTCACACCTGGGAGCGTCCTTCGAGGCCCTTTTCCCGCGACGTCATCGTTCGCTGGTTCAAAGAGGAGCAGGTCCCTCGCCGGGCTGGCTTCGAGAGGAACACCGACAGGGTCGCCCCGTGGTTTCACGGTAATCCGCTGAGCCCTCTCTTCTCACAGGGCAGAGCCGTGAGCCTGCGCTCAGGGAACGCATCCTGGCAGCTTTCCTCTGAAGGGAACGTCTGCTGACCTTGTGAAACCTGCTGCCTGCTGAAACCCCCTTTTTGTCGTTCCTCCTCTGAGCGTGTGATTTCCCATTTTCTGTGTTCTGGTAAAGTCGACTACCTTGTGACTCTTCTCACCGGAGGATTTGTCGGGATTATTTTGGCCAACGTCTAGTTGCTGTAGGGTAGCAAACCAAGCAGGAGGAATGAGACCAAGGTCGGGGGAGGAGGGCTGCAGAGTAAACCTTCAAACAGTGCCGTGGTTCGGTACGTGGGTGACTGGCAGACAAGTTGCTTTGCTTTTCCTGGTTTGCAGGAGGGCTTGAGCTCACTTCTCTTCAATCCCTGTTGTGCTTTCTAAACCTGGGTAGCAGCTTTTCTTTCTCTCTTGCGTTTGCAAACCAAAATTATTGAAAGCTCTTGGTTCTTCTCAGAAGGACTTGGGAGCGCGTGATTTTGGGCAGTTTTCCTGCAATGGGGAAAACAGTTCCTGTTCAGATCCAGAGCTTGCTGCCGTATCTGCTGGAGTTCCCGGTGTTCCCAGAGGCTTTGGCTCTCTGTAGCGTTCGCTGTGCAGCTGAGTCTTTGATACCAGGTTCACAGGTGAAACATCTTTTTTTCATAGGCAATAATCTTTATATTTGTTGTACTTAAACATGAAAAAAAGAATTCTGGCTTAATAGCGGACGTAACTGAGGGACTGGAAAGACTTTACAGTTAAGTCTCAGTATTTTTTCATTGCTGCTTGCGATAAGTCTGATATGTCTTTGTTCAAAGCCCTAAGCTGACCCTGATGCTACCTGCATGACTCCCTAAGCATGAGATCAAGATGAGTGCGCGTTCCAGACTGAACCAGGCAAGGAAAACTGCTGACCAAGTGTAGTGTTTCGTGTATTTCAGATTTCTTTTTACGATACACAAACCTGTGTGTGGTAAGAGACATCAGCAAGCCGCTATTTTCGTCAGCTCAATTAGTCGGAGACAGAGAAATCAGTGATAAATAGCTTGTAAATGATAGATAATTCCGTTTCTTATGACCCATGATGCAGACGAGGGTTTTTTGTTTCCTTACAAAAGACATTTGGGGTGGTTTCTTTCTGAGGACAACCTGATTAAAATTTCATCTGTGGACAGTTTTCAAAAGTATTTTCAACGCTGATCTTTGTGACAGATACTCGTGCAGATGATTATGATGATTCCCAGCACAAAGCTCAGTGGTTTCCTTGGCGGAGACCCCACGAATGCCCTTTGGTATCTGGATGCTGGTTTAGCCTCTGCAGCTCTGGTCAGGCTCAGGGGACTCCTCGGGGAACAGCCCGGCTGCCTTGTCACTCCTCCGGAGTGGTGGAAGCCAAGCAGAGGCAGCAGTCCTGTTTTGGTTTTATTGTTAGGTAGTGTCTCTGTTACGTTTCCTAACACAGAAAAACTTTGAGGAAAAACAAACAAACAAAAAAACCCAGAGGGAAATATTTAACTTCTTTTTTCCAGGAAAAAATCCCCTCTTCGTTAATTGGCCTCCAGTTTTGGGGGCAGGAGGGATGGGGAAGGGAAGGCGACCCAAAAACTTCTGATCCAGCCAAAAATCTTCTATTCTTTGTTCACTTCTTGTTGAAGCTGTTTAGGATCTCCTGTGTGTCACAGAGCTGTTAGAGCCACGACCGTCGGCTCACCCGCCGTGAGACAGAACACTGATTTTTGTCTCTCAGGACATACCCCACTCAACATCCACGGGACAGCCTGCTAGTATTTTTCAAAGATAATACAGTATTTGGAGTTGAGCGTGCAGATCCTGTGGCAGATGCTGGTCCTTGATTGTGGGCGTCTCAAGTCAGACCCGTAACATCATATAAACAAACTCCAGGTACTTCATCAGCTCTCGTTCAGTTCTCAGCTGCTTCCTTAGGCAGCGAGAGGTGTTTTGCTGTTTTCTGAGAAATACGATGATCCTTCACACACTGAGTCATTCCGCTTTGTTCATAATGATGGTTTCAGTCCGTCAGTTCTTTTGAAGGCTTTGGAATTGTTTTTCTAGTGCCACTGCAGTTCCAAAGCCTCCACACAGACAGGTTATTAGCAAACCAAATAAATGTTTTAGACTCATGGCTCTCCTTGGAAGGGAGCAAAGTGTCGAGGTGAGGTAATGTGAGCTGTAACGTGCTGCAAGGAGAAAGGAAGCACAAAGGAACAGCGGGAAACCGTAGAATGAGGCGGTTGAATAATTAATGCAAACAGGCTAATTGCTCTGTGAAATGAGCTTGCTTATTCTTTTACAATACATCGTCCTTCTTGACTGCTTCTTAACTGGAAGCTGTATCCGAAGGGTTGGGCATGTCCGAAGGAGAGAAGGCA
Organism: Bucorvus abyssinicus; assembly: GCA_009769605.1. Lineage (NCBI taxonomy): Eukaryota > Metazoa > Chordata > Aves > Bucerotiformes > Bucorvidae > Bucorvus > Bucorvus abyssinicus. The sequence continues at coordinate 37,955,450 of CM020032.1, forward strand.
GCAGTTTTTCTGAACAGGTACCGTAGACACTAGAAGTGAAAGAGAATAGAGCTTGTGACCACAAAGGGCAAACAGGCGTGATGAAGTGATAACGCTTCCAGGGATGCAAACAGGTCAGAGCAGTGCCCACACAGTGCAAAGATTCAAAGAAAAAGAAAGGAGGGGGGGAAAAAGAAGAGCTCCTGCAAGTTCAGCTGTGTGCCAGACAGTTCCTTGCATTTGTGAAGAATATGTTCCAGCTTTTTCAGAGAGTTTCCTTCAAGGTGAATTTACTGACCTCTTAATGAAACAATATTTTGCTATTGAAAATCCAGTTGCTTTACATTCTGAAGGCTTCTTGCCCCCTTTATTTAAAACACTTTAAGGTTTTCTTCTCCCCGTGCTACTGATGGAGTATGACCCAGCGAGCAGTTCTGGTTTCCTTGGCAAGCCATCGCGGTAGCTCCGTGTGTGTACCTGTAACGGTACAGGAGTTCTGTGTTCTGTCTCCGTACTGAGCTGGACTGGGCGTGAGGACGTTCCCCTGTTGCTGCAGCCCCTTCAGTCAGGCTTTAGCACAGTACGCAGCACAAAAATGAGCAGAGAGCTCTGCTGGTGGTGGTTGGAAATGAAGATTTGTTTGTAAACCGCAGTGATAGAAGAGCATGAGTTCTTTGGAAAGAATCGTATAGAAGGACTTAAACAGACCCATTGTAGAGAAAATGAGGAACGTTAAAGTAAAGGTTGGTTGTGCTAAGACTGGAAGAAGTTACGATGACTTTATGGAGACCAAAGGGAACGCAGAAGGCCTGGCTTATCTGTCCAGCAGCCTGAATCTGAGCTGTGGTACCCGTTACATGTGTTGTAGTCTGTTCCTTACACGGGGGATCACGCTTTCTCCTGCCGTGTCGTCATGTACGTGTTCATTGTTTGGGTAGTTATCCCCGCACGGAGCCAGTCGCTGCCAGCACAAGACAGCTCATAGGGTGCCTCTTTAACTGCTGTACCCGCGTGTCTCCTGATGATGCCCTCCAGCACAGCACGGGCGACGGGTGCAGAACGTCGTTAGTCTGGGGTGAGTTGCTGCTCTCCTGCTTATTGTCAGTCCACGGGCATGGGCTGCTCAGCAGCCCGGCCCCCGCTCGTCTGCCTTTGCCCGCACACGTGCAGGAACACGCTGTCCTTTACAGGCGTCCCTCGATTTTCTTCAGCTCACGCTAAGCTAAATTCTAGTTGTTATTTTATCTGCAGTTTTTCCTGTTTAAAGCAAGCCCTTGCAGAGCCAAGGTCAGAAAATTCTGCTGGTTTCCCAGCAGATGGTTGCCTTGCTGGTCCTTCTGTCTTGCTATGCAAGGTGTGGAGACCACAGTCCTGTTGATGCAGCCGGAGGCCAGGGATTACAAGCTCTGAGTCCGAGAGCTCCTCCGAAGTGGTGCTGCCTGCCAGGCAGGCGCAGCGCTCTGGAGCAGGGCAGCGGCAGGCAGCGTGTCTGGCCACGCAGGGGGCTGCCAAGCTGCGTTGCTGGTTTAGTTTGACTCCAGTTCACCCAGTTAGCAGATTGTGACTCCTGACCTGCTTTCACCACAGCAGATAAACGGTAGGAGAGATAGGAAAGCAAAGGGGAGAGGTTTCTGCAGCTCTGTGGACAAATAACCGGTACGTGCAGCATCACCCGGTGATGCTGGCGTGGAGGCAGAAAGAGGCGGAGCGTGAGAAACGGGAATTTGCCCTTGCCCTGCAAAAGTGGGGGAATGACAGCTCCTTGCCTTCCCTCTTGGGTTCAGGAAGGTCAGTTCTTCCTCCTTCTCCTGGCCTTTCAGTGATCGGGACCATCCAGTGACAGACTCCCAAATCTCCGTGAGAGGTAGCTGTGCAGCTCAGCAGAGGGGCAGAATTAGAAATGAAGCGAAGAATTCTGTTTGCCCCTTTTTCAGAACCCCAGGCAAGCTGGTCCCTCCGCTGAAGCCATTTCTGGTTACTAAGGAGTGGCTTCGGATGCCCCATTCAGAGGAGCCCGGCTGCTGGCTCACTTACGCGGACCCCCAGTGCTGGTGGCAATGAGGCTGTTCGGTGACTGGGCTTTTGTGGCTGACCTGAGAGCGGGGCCAAACCCCAGGGGATGTCCAGAACTAAGAGCAGCACGTGGAGACTATACTGCCGTTCTTTAGGTGCAAAGGTTTTACTGTCCCAGGGTTACTCTCGTTTGACTTTCAACCGTGCTTCGGTGTCTGGTTCACTTTATTGAGTGATTAAAGGTAACTTTTTCTCCCCCGAGGAGCAGTACACTAAATCAATGTGCAGAACGCTGCAAGCCGCGGGAAAGCACTGTAATTAACAGAGTGAGCTTAAAGGGCCCGAACGGAGCCAAGGCTGGGAGAAGAAAAATGAGTTTTCAATACTTCCCCTAGATTTATTTTTCTTTGAGACGGATAAAGTACAGTTTCTGACGTACTCACAGAAAGTAGCACAAACTGCTTTGTCCAAAGCTGTCTGGAGCTGCTGCTTGAAATACTCCAGAAACAGCATGACTTAGATTTGTGTCCCTTTTAGCAGTAAAAGTTGTAATGATTACTTGATTAAAAAATGTGTACAAGGATTTCTTCTAAGTCAGTGATTCTCACGGACGTAAATAGACTCTGGATTTGACCGCTAAGGTAACTAAAAGATGTGGGCATACTTAAACCTTACATATTTGAGGCAAAAGCGTTTTCCTTGACCTGCGAAAAAAGCACGAAAAGCGAAGAACACAGCCTGTTTTCTGCTTGGTTATCTGCTGTAACATCAGCTGTAGAATGGGAATTCCAGGGCTCCGTGTTCACGGGGACTTTTGGTTTTCTTCTCTTGACTGAGCTTTGCTGACGTTGGGATTTAGCTGATGACTGAATGCGCTGGTTTTCTTCCTGGGTTTGTTTTTCTTTTGTTTTGTTTTGGAGATGCTCTGATAAAGGCAGAAGTACCAATAAAACAGGAGGATATAGACAGGGCTGCTTTGCTTTTGTTCATCATCTTTTTATAGCCAATCTCTGCATTGCGCAGCCTCCAGTGCCGTTCACTTCTTTGTTTTGCTGCTTCTCACCTGGTTTGATGAAATTTGCCAGTAGCTTCCTGTTATCGAAGTAGTTTGTTCCTTTTCTTCATTTAGTCGATCTAGTGGCTGTGTTTCACGGGTGGCCATAGTAGCGGCACAGGAAAACCATATTAATGTTGGTGACTTACTCCTTTTGCTGTGAAATCACAGCACATTGCAATCTTCAGTAGTTTATTACTAGTAGTATTCTTCGAAAGCTTTTTGGCAGCTGATTGTCTCAGTCCAGCCTCTGTGGACAAGGGCCTGATTTTTATTTTCTCTGTATTTTCTGTACTCAATGGGTCACAAAACAGCCCCAGAATAAATGACCACACAACACACAAGAGGGAAGCGAATCAGGCCCTACCTGTTCTGCCAGAGTTTAGGTTGGTCTGTTACATCATTTATGCAGTATGAGGTCACAGTCACAGCCTAGACAGGGAGAATTTCCTGGGCACTGGGTTAAATCCCCTGGTTTCCTCTAGAAGTGGTGTATTCGAGCCAGAGCATGCGAGCGGTGGGGTAACGGCAGCGGGCTTCGTTAGTGAGCAGCCGTTATTGCTCTCTGCTCTGTACACCCTTGGTTGTGGGCACGTTTTTGGAAGAGGGGCTGGTTACACAAAGGATCCAGTCTGCCTTTGCAGACACAAGCGATGGTTTGTCTAAGGGTCTGTGTACGCACGGTTCAGAAGCGTCAAAAATAGTGCACCCATCAGTACTGTGGGACTGTAAGTAAACCCATATCCAGCTGGGTTTAGCGTGTAGTGGCTTTTTTATGTCAAAATTATTTGAGGACAGAAAGAAGCATCTTACCCCTTAAGAAACACCAGCCTGTTAAAATGGGTAGTGCAGAATGTATATTCTTCAGCATGTGATTTTTTAAATAGAGCTTATGACCTGTTCTGTAAAGCGTTCCCCGCTCCAGCCAGTAACGCCTATTCCAGCGCTAGTAAAATCCGTGTGCTGTTGTAGAGGATTGAGTAGTTTATCCTTCTGGGTGGAAGTTTTGTGCTCGACTTGCTGAGGTTAGCAGGTAGAAGTATTTCTTCTGGTGCAAAACCCCCGGTGGGTGACTGTACCTATATGTGAGTGAAGGGAGAAGAGGGCAGCGGATAAAAAGCAGATGAGATGTGTTTCCTGCAGAGGCGCTCTCTGAGGCTGACTGCGGTTTTAACATGGTTTTTCATACTCGTCTTCCACTTGCAGAAGGTGGGAAGTGGAGACATTTACACGCAGTGAGTGGGGAGCGTTAAGCTCCAAGTGCAGCTTGTGTGGCACGTCAGAGACCTTGAATCGCTGAAGGCATCAGAACCGAGCGCAGTGTCCAGTGGTGGAGGATTTTGAATTGCAAATAATTTATACCTCTATACGATCGTTTCCTTAAATTCATTTTTTTAAAGAAGCCTTTGACTCAAGAAAGAACCCCCCCAACCTCACAGACGTCTCCCTGGTGTTGCCCCTGGAGTGCCATCTGGCGGCGTTGCCTCAGGAGGGGCTGTACAAAGCCAGGGAGGGGCTGCAAAGAGGCTACCTTGAATTCGTCTGCTTTGCCTTCGTACAGACAGCTGAGGCACACAGAAATCCCCCCCGGGCTTTGCTTTGTTCTGTGCAGCCGGTTTGGTAAAGGCTCAGTCTTCCACGTTTTCTCATGTCCACGCTGCCCTCAGAAGTACTGAGGAGGAGCAAGGGCTTGGGATGGCCGCAGCTGGGAGAACAGAAACAGACCCCAGGAGGGCTTTTGTCCTCTCATCCTCTCCCCTCACGATCAGCTTTCTCATCGTTTTCCTTGATTTAGATCTCATTTGCATACCAGAAGATTTTTTTCTCTCCCTTTAAAATTCAGCAGAATGGATTTAAATGAGGAGTAACGATGTGGTCGACGCAAACAAGGGGGGAGTGGGTAGAGGCGCTTGCGAACGATGCCCACGAGCTAGGACTGCCCTTCCTTTTCCCTCAGTTGTTTTCAAGACTGAGAGAGACTGAACGCAAATGTTCTGTCTGCCCAGAGAAGGGCTGGTGAACGCTGGCCTTCTCCAGAACTGCTTTTCGGTTTTCGCCCAGCACACCGCGTCAGCGGCTGTTGTACCAGAACAGATGGGTTGCTCTTTGCTGGACCAGGAGGAGAGGTTCCATCAGCGCCTCTGCTCTGCAGGGCGTCTCCATTGCCCCGCTGTAACTCTTTCTAGCCCTGCCAGGCTGCTCTGGCGAGGTATTTCTGTCTACTGTAGTGACGAAACACATCTTTATGTTTCAGAAGATACGGTAAGGTCTTTACTGGAGGTATGTGCTGATTTTTTTGTTTTGTGGTGTGGTTTTTTTTTTTTTTTTTTTACAACTTTATTATTTTCTAGTCATCCTATCAGCAAAAAAACCCCATCGTTATTGAGAATATTGGTACGGTTTATGTAAAGCATCCCGTTTAGGTGCTTGGAACCTCCTCCTTGCTGATCTTCCATTGACTTTACTGGAACATAGAGGCTTCCAACTTCAGTCAGTGGAGACAACACAAAATAAAATATTCTTGCCTCTAAACCTCTGTCCATCTACTGACCGTACATGGTGAACTACCCACAGAGAACACAGCTGGAGAAACCACTGGAAATGTTCTGGTTTTTAAATGAGCTGCTTTTCAGAAGTTCTGCAGATGAGAGGAGAAAACCCACAATTAAAGGGTAATAGCAGAGGTTTCCTGCAGGGATTTGAGGTCAGGATAGCCCATCTCTAAAGAAAAAAACCCAAGAAATAGAAGAGATGAAAGGTTAAAGGTCTTCCGTGCTGCCTTTTCTCCTCTGATAGGTGAGTTTGAAATCTTTGTTTTCCTCCTGGCTAATGCATTCTGCTTTGTCCTGATGGAACAGAACAGACGAATCCATGTTCTTAAAAAAAAAAAAAGAAAAAACCTCAACCAAACAGGTATATATGTTTTTGTAAGTGATACTTTCCCCTGTTGAATTTCTCCTATCCCAAGGTAGTCCTCAAGGAGACCGTGTCCAGGGCATGGCGCGTGACCAGCATCCCTCATCCTTGCCTGAAGGCATCTCTCGCCACCAGAAAAACGATATTCCTCAAGGTCTTGGTTTTCTGTGTGTCTGTAGCTGAGATTCACGGGTGGGTTGCTTCAGCAGCTGCGAGAGGAAAAGCACTTCAGAGGAACTCAGCACCCCTTGGCTCTTGGACTCTTGCCATGACACTTTTGGCCAGGTTTTGAGAAGGCCACAAAACCAACCAACAGTCATTGTGCTGGGTTTTTTTGTTTTGTTTTTTTTGTTTTTCCTTTTTTTTTTTAAACCTGGCCATTTGTTTTGATGCCCAAATGGGAGCAGAACTCCTTTGATGATCGAGTCCCACATGAGTTTATCCTGCATTAGCGGCAGATGGTGAACAGCTTCAACAGCTTTGTTCTATTACAAGCCCTCTTTGATTTACTCCCTCGCCTTGCTTTTCAGTCTTTTATTGCTTCTATTCTGAAGCAGCAGAGGCAGAGCTATTGTTATCTCTCAGGTCTAGCTTTTCTCACACAACACTATTGATCTCTTCTTTCACTATTTGTTTCGTTGGACTTTCCAGAAAAGTGTTGTGACTAAAAGGCAGGAGAGGGAAAGGATGAAGCCCTTTAAATCGAGTGACGCACTGTGATATCCTACGGCTGCAGATATCTCTGTGTGCGTTTAATTGTGCATGCTGCTCCTGCCGGAGGAGTGACAAGGTGTGACCTAGATATGCACGTTATCCTTTGGCTCTCTGGGTTTCAGGTCAGTCCATAAACCACCACAACAGGAATCAGTGTTCTGTAAATGGACATCGGTGGTCCCAAGGTAACGTGAAGCGTTCAGACCAGACATCGTTGTTCTGTGGGTGAATTGTGTGGTTCCCAGTGAACAACTGTCAGTGTGTTCAGTCAGCTGAAGAGTCCACATCCAGACCTGCACCTCGGAGAGAGCGGAGGAAGTCACCCTGAGGAAACGATTCCTCTGCGTGAGGCAGAGGCTGCTTTTCCTTGAGAGCACCAACTGTAGCTGCTCCCATCTCACACCGCGGGGCACATCGCTTCATCTTCCCTGCTTTTATGCTTTTGATCTTTCCAAGCAGTGGAAGGAGATGGATTTTTCACCTTCTCCTAGACCGGAGCTGGTTGCTAGTGCCGTGCATTCCAACATTAGTTTCAAGCCTTTACTGTCCCACCTGATTACAGGACCTGAAAGAGGTCAGATTAATTCTAAACCTGCATTCTCCAGCTTCAGTTTTCATCTTAGCTTGTGTTTGTGTGGGCTCTGGCGTAGATGACCCCCTCTGTTAGGTTCACGGTGTTCTCACCAGCTGTCCGTGTGCTTCCTGACCATGCTCGATGGTGATGCTGGCATGTGAGCACGGGCTGCCAGCTCTCCCAAACCACCCTGCCTGCAGCTGGGTTAATCCCTTCCAAATTGCTGTTTACTTTTCTGATTATTTCTTTCAAAACTGATTGCCTTTATTCATGTTTTGGTCCCACGTAGGTTGGGTCTTTACTTCCAGCTACATGATTTTTATTATAATAATGGTGTAGGCAGTAAAACTTAGGACATATTTTCCTCTCCTCAACCCGGAACTTCTCTGTTTTGATTAAAAACACCCAAGACCCTAAAATCCGTTCTACACATATTTATTTTGAGGCTTTAGTAGCGGTTTGTTCTGAAACTCGTTTGAGCTTTTTTGCAAGATGAGGTGAAATCCAACTTTTGACTCTCAAATTAAGTCCCAGAGAGAGGAAATTTCTTTGGAAGTTCTTGGAAAGTTCACCCTTTGGGAAACATTTTATTCCAAGCGGTGTAGTTGCGGTAGTGCGCATAGCTAGCTCACTTCTTCAGTCCCTAAAAATGGAAAGGCTTGGCTGGTGCTTAGCAAACTGATCCTTCTAACCCTTCTGCCAATTTATCACTATCTTTCAAATTACTGTTTAGCTCTGCCTGTGTAATTGGACAAATAAAGTCCTTTACATTATGTGGGAGTTATCTGCTAATTCCTCATAATTCCTCCTGTTTACTCATTTATTGATTGTTTACGCTTGCTCTAGGTGTAACCTGTCTGGATGGCCATTAGCCTGTGAATTATTCATGTGGTGATTGCCAGGAATATTTGTTATTCATATGGGATTTGGTCTAATCCCATCAAAAACAAAGGAGAAACTGCTATTGGCTTCTCTGTGGTTTGGATCCTGCTCCTGACTTTGAGTGGTGACCTAAATCACACACTTCCCTGGTTAGATGTCTTCAGTTGTATAAACAGGATGAGTCTCCTTCCCCTTCATTGATTACCTGTGAATATTCATAATTGCCCAACAAATCAATTTTGCATGAAGAAGGCAGCTTTTCATAACGGCCATGAAAGCACTTTTGGCATGAATGCTCTCATTAATGTTTATTCATGCCGGTTCTTGCGATGCTTTTGCTCTGCAAGTAAAACCTCACGCGCTGGAGTGTTTGAGATCAAGCTAATGAAAAAATAGGGGAAGGGAAAACATCAGCTAAGCAAACAGTGTCTGTTGCAGCCACCCGGGTAGACGAGCGCTTCTGGGCTGCCTCTGGACCTGCTGTCCCTCTAACCTTAGTCGACCTCTTGGCATAGATAAATGCATGTAATAAGAATATATTGATCGTTAAAGGCCAAATTTATGTACTGCCATTGTTATTACACGTGGTATATTAGGCCACTGGTAGATGACAGCAATGAACATGATGTAACTTTATCTGTATAATCAAAAAAATAACTTCAGACTTCTCGTGTGTAGTCTGGCCTCGTTGGCAGAGGTTATCAGCTTTGCTCGCGTGGATTCGTGCCGGTTACGGCGGGCGTTCTCTTAGCAGATATTTGTGTGTTTCGTCTCCTGAGTCTCGCTCGAGGATGTATGCGGGGTCATGCTGAGAAGAGTTGGAGGCTGAAGTGTCATTGCACAGTGTTTCAGGACAGCATGTTCTGCTGCGGACTTGGAAGGCAGCATCAGGATTTCTTAGCTGTGGCCACTAAATTCGTAATGGACTCTCCACTTCCCACGTGAGCTTAATGTGCTCTAAATGTGAGGATTTCTTTTTCCTTTCTGGAAGATCGGTGGCAGTAAAAAGAACATAATTACAACCAAAATGTTAAGGCTTGCCCATCATCTACAAACTGTCATTGCAGGCGCTGTATTTAAAAATGAAGCTGTTAATTAGGAACATGTCAGTTGGTGATGAGTGTCCTATGGTTTGAAATAACTGTCTTTCAAAATGTTATTCTGTCGCTGAGAATCTAAAACGTCCACGTGTAAAAGCATGGCAAACCCGGAAGGTTTAGAGCGGCCAGGCAGACGTGTGCGGTGAAGCTGGGGCAGGGGCTGGAGCTCCAGCCTGCCGGCGGGGCGTCTGTGCTTTCAGGAGGATCCTCTGCCAGCCAAAACCCTGCTGCTCCTCCCCAGGCTGTGGGAGACAGCAGCGCTCTGGGTGCTCTGAGAGAAGGGATTTGTGTGACGGGTAAAAGCTGTGAGTGTCGGGGTGGCCAGCTCCCTGAAGTATCTATGTGGTGAGTTTGGCCCCGGGACGAGTTAACGTGGTGATACTGATGACAGATGGTGAGGTGTTTCTTTAAACGACCGCTCCGCACAGTTGTGCGACTCTGACAGGTTTACTGCTTCCGACACGCTGCTGCTTTGCACCACGTGAAGACGTTGCCTTGTATCTTTTTTTATTAAAGAGATTAGCAAGAACTAGAAAGAGGGGGAAATTCGCTTTCCAAAGTGTCAGGGGCTTCTTTCCCCGAGAATATTTCCAATTAATATCGTAACTAACACAAATAGGAGCACTGGTGATTCTAAACCTCTTACCAGAGCCTCGGGAAACCAAAGTTTCTTGTTGAACCGGCTGAATTGTTCATGCAAGGGTTTCCAGATGTGGTCTATTTCTTCACAGCTGTCTCAGGAGTGAGCAGTGCTGCTCTTTCTGCTTGTCTGGAGAACAGCACAATGTGCTTTTAAAGGGCGGAAGGAGACTTCCCTTGCTGCAACCAGCACCCACTGAAGCATTGAAGCAGAGGAAGACAAAATAACTGGGAAGCAGGGAGAGGGAGGAGGTGGTGGGGAGGGATGGTTTCTCATGAGCTGTTAACAGAATCAGGAGGGAAGAAGGGAAGAAGGCAGCTGGCTGGTTATTTATCGCACCATCTTCAGCAGAAACGAGAGTTAAAAGGAACAGGAACTTGGCCGTGAGCAATGCAGCAGTTCTCTCCTACTCAGTGATACAAAGCGCCCAGCACAAAAATGAGGTCTGGCCGGGAAGATCCCGTCACGTGGAGGCCCGCAGCGTTGTAGCTCTGCTGGTGGGACTTGAGAGCAGGTGAGCAGGTGGTTTAGCATTAAACTAACCGGCGCTCAGTGGATTTCGTGCTATGGGCCTGATCGTGGTGGTCGTTCAGGCCCTAGAGGTATCCTCAGAACGGTGTTCACTGGCCAATACAAACCCTCTTTTGTTACCACTCCCTTTCTGTACAACCCCTCTGTTGTTATAGGTGCTAAATTGTCTAGGCCACCTCGTTCCCTAGCAGGGCTGCAAAACAGCTTTGACACTGCTTGGAGAAGGGGGCGTTGTAATGGCACCCAGGTCCGGTCCCCAAGGTTACCAGCATGGTTTCAGTCTGGAATGACGGTGTAATTATCGGTTATTGACATTAATACCCTCTTTGCTGGTGATGGAACCGCTCATCCTTCCCGGTATCACTGAAGGCTCCGAGCGTGGTAGTGTGGCTCATCTCCGTGTGTTTCTGGTGGAGATTTCTAGCCATTGTAATCGCTAATAAAACCTTTCACTGTGTATCTAAACGAGGGCAATGTGGGACAAGACTGGTTTAACAAAGAGTGTGGTTTCAGAACCACTTTTTGTGCAGTTCTTGGCACGTGGCACCTGCTGTTGGGACCCAGTGGTGCAGCTCCACCTGATACACCGTTCATCGTTGCACCAAGTAGAACAGTCAAACTAATGCCTTGTCTCAAAGTAGGCAGAAACCGACGGAAGGAGATGCTTTTCAGTCGTTTTCAGGGCTTGCTTTTAGGACCCAGATCTCCTCAGTCCTTCTGTCTGTCTCCCAGAGGCATAGTTTTCCTTGTGGGCTTTCCTTGGTACGCCCTTCTCTGTCCAAACTGGTCGTTCCTGGGCTGTGGTTATTGTTCCACTAAACAACGTGCCTTCTCGGAACTCGGAGTCCACAGTCTCTCAGTAGGACCTGGGTAGGATTCGGTGTCGACAGGCAGTTCCGTTCAGTGTTACATGTGGTGTTTTGAGAAGGTTTAGCTTTGCAGAGAGTAACTTTGGGACATGTACATATATTATTTATTGATGTTTGTGCCACGTTCACGTTCAGGATGGCCTAATTCAACATCTGTTCGCGCTTAAAGTGAGCAGCTGGTATTTCCCAGGTAATTCCGAGACAGGAGCTTGCTTTCTACAGGCCCACCAGGCTCTCGAGGCGGACGGTGAGACCTGGTTCAGCGCTGGGCGCAGCGCCGATCACACCTTTCCCGTGGGGTGTCATCAGAACAGGGTTTATCTGCTACACCCTGCCTGCGAGCAGAAGTAGCAGCAGCACCTTCACTCTTGTGTCCCAGGATCAGAAAGGAAAAGAGATGAAGATTTTTCCAACACACAAGAATAAAATGGGAAGTTCTTAGAACTCCCCATTAAACTCTACCCCATTAAACTTTTTTCCTTGCTTGGTCCAAAAATCTGAATTTGTGATCCTTTTAGCCTGACAAATAAGGTTGTCGTACAGCAAAAGAATGGATTCACCTGTAGAACAACTGCTTGGAGACCAGGGTGAGGGGAGTGCATTTGCTCCCTGGCTGAGTTTGTCTGGAGAGGTGAAGCACATCCTGTGAGACTCCATCACAACTCTTGCAGCTGCCCCTCAGAAGCAAACAGCATAAACGTTGTCTCCGTAGCTCTAACTCCTCCGTCGTGAGAAGTTACGCCTCACTTGGATTTCTTTTCTGCTCTGTATTTGCTGCATTTGCTTTTCTGTGACGGAGCCGCTCTCTGCATAACCGTAGGGTTTTTTCTTGCCAGGTATTATCAGTCGCCAGGAGGCAGAAGAGCTGTTGATGAATAAATCTGAAGGAACGTTCCTGGTGCGAGTCAGTGAGAAAATCTGGGGCTACGCGTTGTCCTATCGCCAGCAAAGCGGGTTCAAACACTTCCTGGTGGATGCTTCGGGGGATTTCTACAGCTTCTTGGGGGTAGATCCAAACCGACATGCAACCCTGACAGATCTTATTGATTTTCACAAGGTAACGCTTGCTAGGCAGAGATCAATAGCTGAGTGGAACGGATTAATAATTTAAAGAGGAATGATGTAAGTGGAAACCACACTGGAAAGTAGTAGTAACCGTAGTGGGGAGAAGAACGTACGAATATATTCCACAGTAAGACGACCTGCAACGTTTATAGTCCGTGCCTTTTGTTGCAGTGAATCAGAAGGCTTTTTCCCCTTCTCTCAAACCTTCAGCGTGTATTTGCGTCCCTCCTCAGCAGATTCCTAGGCATTCCGTACTCCCCTGGGCTAAAAATGGGCTAACAAGGGCTGACAGAGCTGACACTTCCTCAGCCTTTTTGCTACGCAGTTGGGTTGGAAATGCCATAGAAAGGTCTTTCAATGAGATTTCAGCATTTTTTGACCTTTGACGTGGGGTCTGTAACGTGGAAAAGCAAAGGAGGGGGGGCCCTGTGGCAGAAGGGGACGTGGAGGGGTTCTCCTTGAGGGATGTGCTGAAGGTCATTCCTTATGATCCAAAACAAGACCCTTACATCTTTGTGTTTGCTTCCTCCGAGCCTACCATCGCTCTAGGAGTAAGTGCAGAGACCACGTTCTCTGCTTTTCCGGTAAGGTTTTCCTGTAATCCCCTGGTTAATCAGTCACTGGAATGACAGACCTGGCATGCGGGTAACTAATGAGACGAGGTGCTATGCCCTTTATCGGCACCTGGAGCGGTTTTCCTTAAGTCGTGTAGCGGCTGCAGGTAGTGCAGAGCGCAGCCTTTTCTGTACGCCCACTGTTTGATTTCTCTGTGTGATACCAGCACAAGTTACTGCTGGCTCAAGAACAAGATGAAGCGTGAAGAAAACGGATCGTTAACAGGGTCCCTTTGCTGGTCTGTACTGACTTTATCAAGCGTTTATTCATAATTGGTTTCCAGTTACAGCGGAGTGATGGTCTTTACTGCTATCAGCTGCTTTTCTTAGACAACAGGGAAAGGCTTAGACCCTGATATTTTAATTGGTTTCTTCTTCCCAGGAAGAAATGATCACGTCTTCGGGTGGGGAGCTGCTACTGGAGCCGTGTGGACAGCAGAAGAATCCACCAGACTACAGCCCTTTATTTGAATAACGATGCAGGACTGACAGGAGCGAGCTCGGGATGGCTGTAGTGACAGGTACCTCCAAAAGTGAACACGGAGAAGTCGTTAACGCACTTCCAAAGCCACTGGCCTTGTGGCCAAAAGGTAGAAGGCCCAAAATATTTCTGTTTTGCATCTGAATTATCGTCGTTATTCATACTGCTGTCACTCTAAAGGTGAGAAATGACTGGCAAATGACAACGGAGGCTCAGCCCGGGGCAGTTCCCTGGGCTCAGGTACGGACTGCACAACGATCGCAGAGCAAGCTGCTGTTTCCCAACAGAATGTTCGCTCAGTGCGATCTGCCTCGTCCAGAGAGCCCCAGTGCCTGCCAGCTGCTCCCGCTGAGAAACCAGCTCTGCGCTTGCTCCCTCTGTACGGGGCCTCTCGGGAGCCGCCTCGGGCTGTTCACGGCTGCACGTGTTCCGTCACAGGACAGCTGGGCCCCCGCTTTAACGGAGAACGGAAAGGGACCTTGTAACGGTAACAGCCGGAGGTATCCGTAGATTTACCTCCGAGGCCAGAGAGCGGCAGCTGCCTGCGTAGGACTGCGGGTCTAACGGGGTACCGAGTGACTGGGCTGCTATTTGGACACCTCGACATCTTGGCAGGCTGGTCTTTTGCCTTGATGAGCTGGAATTAAAAAATTTAAAAAGGCATAGGGTGCCACCTTCTCTTGGGAAAAGGTGCTCGGTGTGCTAGAGGAGAAGGTGTGCCGTTTCCAGAGGTTGTGGAAGATTGCTCAGCTGACTGTACACAATTTTGGGAATGTTTATAGACAGAATATTGAAGAACTCGTTCCACAGGGAATTCACATTCAGAGACTAACAATAATACAGCTATTTATTTGTCTGAATTCCATCCATTTCTCATTCTAGGTTTTACCTGGCTTTAAAATAAATCCCCTCTAAGTTCCCCTGCAAACGAAATTACTTGGAAAACCAGCAATTTCATCTGAGAGTTTTATTATGCTAATAACCGTCCGAATTCTCAAGTAAAGGGATTGCTCTCTTTTTTTTTTTTTCCCCCATAGCCCTACAGAAATAATGAAAAATAGCCAGCCAAGTTGTAGAGATACCAGGAAAGAGAAGCTCAACAGTACAGAACCAGAAGCAGCAGCGATAAAATGAAGTGCAACTTAACTGCAGATGAGTTTTGAAGGAAACAAAAGGAGATGATAGGAAGCAGAAATTAAGAGGAACAGCAGCTTTCCGTGGTAGGGAAGTGCAGCTGCTGCCAATACGCTTGAGGGCTGTGGGCGAAGTACAAGCACGGAGATGTTTTCTACGCTAACAAATACTTCTTGTTGCCTTCCAGAAAATAAATGGACTCTGAAGAGGTAACCAGTTAATAGGGAGGCTGGAAGGGAAAGCAGTGAAGGAGTGCATGTGGAAAACAAAGCAAGTAAGAAAGGGGGAAATGGGCTGGGGGTCTGCGAGAGCTGGGCTGGTCCGTGCTGCAGCCGCGATGCTGGAGCCGCTCTGCGCTGCCAGCCTCTGCCCTGAGTGCGGGCTGAAGCCCTGCGTCGCTGTGCAGGAACCTCTCTGGTGCTGCGGTCGCGTGCTCTGGAAGGGCTGGCGTCATCCCGTGGGGCGGTGACCTTCGGGTCTCGCTTTCCATCGGTGTCTCGAGGGGCAGCTCGTGCGGAATCGGAAGAGATGCGTGGTACAGATTTTCAGTGTACGATTTCCTGACAATATTTCTTGTCCGTGAGGCCACTGGGAATACACTGAGAGGCCTGTTAGGGTAATTCTCTTTCATACGGAAAAATGCTACAGCAATGAGGAAAACGTAGAAACTTTGAAGTGAATTGAACTGTTCTTCGTATTGGTTTCTCAGCAATAAAATATGGCACACAAGGTCCCAAGCTTGTCTGCGTGTATCTTTGAAAAAGCAGCTGTTGAGGGTTTGTTCTTGCTTCTTCCCAGATCCACCGAGGCATCTGTTCTCTCTAATTTTGTTTTAATCTGTTGTTGTACACAGACATCCACAGTGAAATGCTGCTCTGCTCTAAAAGAGAACAAAATCCGAGCCAAGGAATTGACAGCGATGGTGGGAGAGATTTCCAGGGCTCCTCAAAGGATGGAGATGCCAGTCTATTACCTCTTATAATCGCTGCAATGAAGTAATTATGTAGTATGAGATTTACATGTTAGTTTTATAAAAGAATAATCCAGGGCAGCTGTTAAGTACTAAATCCCTTTTGTGCTGAACAGGTCCTGCACAAAAGCAGATAGCTCCTGCCTCAGAGATACCTAAAACTTTTAGCTATGACAGATTATTTTCAGACTTACTGAGTAGAAACTGGTTCCAAAGACCAGGTTCCACGTGAGAATTTCCGCTAGATTGCAATGACTTTCAATCAAATTAATAAAAGCTTACAGCACATCTTGGTGGAGTTACGCCACATCTCACTGCCGTCTGAGTCCTGCTCTCTGCGCAAACCTGGTGTCAGGCGAAATGTGCTGGTTCACCCTGGGAGAAATTTTTCCTCTGTATGAATGAATTTGTTCATGTGATTTACAGGCTGGAGTTTATTTTGCAGTGATTTTCAAGGGCCGACTATGCCTCTGCTTTAGGATTCTCTTTTCCCCAGCCGGAGGGATGGGGTTAGTGACCTCTGTGAAGTAATGCCGTGTCCCCGGCTGGGCTGTCAGCTGCAGGATGAGGTGTTGGCACTTGACCAGATGTTTGATTTATGTTTTCCTGAGATGAATCTTCTGGATACTTACTGTCTGGTGATAACGATGCAGGATTGATTTCTATAGCTAATTCCTTGCCATGCAAGAGCTGCCTGAAACCTTCTCTTCAAATATTTGTTTACTGCCAGGGATTAGTCCTGCAGCTTGTTTATTTACATTATGACCCATAGCGAATGCAAATTTTCCTCTGGGCTGGAGCCTTCAATGAGTTTGGTTTCTTCTCTCTTGGAATTTCTTCCAGTAATTTTAAACAAAGTTAGCATCACTTTATGGTATCTTTATTAAACAGCAATAAGTGATTTTTCTCATGGAGGAGAAATAACTTCAAAACAGATTGGACCTTTAGTTTGGTCCTAATTCATTTCATCTGTGTGCAAAGGAAACACTTGGCATGTTGGTGACTCCTTTTAAAGTTTAGCTGCTGTTTCTCCCTAGTTCTCAGTTCCAGCTGGAGCTGTATGTGGGAGAAGATCACAGGTGGAGCGAAAAGAGAGGAGGAAGGATGGGTTTGCTCCATGGGATTTTTACACCGTTGTCATTAATGGTCGATGCATGTGAAGACGTGGCCAGTCTTAATGCACTTCCTGTTCCATAAACTCACAGAACACAGATTGCCTGGCAAGCAAACGAGAAATACTTGTCTCAGGCAAGAGTTAATATGAATTATTAGATGAAATTTGGGGCAGAGAATTTTAAAATGTGCTATGCATCACTATCATGATATGAGAATGGAGGAGCTAAACTCTGCTTACCACATAAAGCATAATGAACTTCTCAGTGTGATTTTTATAGCACTTAAAAAGTTAAAGAATGGAGATATCCTTGGTTATATTCCTCCCGTGCAGGAAATGCTGTCGGTTTTGTAAACAAGAAGATGTCTTCTCATCTAGGAGTTTAAGCTTAATAATTGACTGAAATATGACAGCAAATCCCTTCAGAGCTGCATTTCAGCCAGTAAGGTATTTTTAGGAGTAAAATGTGTCTTAAGGTGGTTTTAATTGCAGAAAATACGAGAAGTGTGCACCAATTTAACACTAAAAAAAGCTATTTTTTTATTCAGCCCGAAAAGAAAACATGCTGCATTAGGCTACAAAGTCAATAGCGATATTGAATGTTTCTGACATTTCATTAGGTATCTATTCTCTCCCTTAATGCTAGTTTCCTTCTCAGGGAGAATGGAAATACCCAGGGAACAATTACTCACAATGTCAAGCCCATTAAATATCTGGTTTGACAACTGAAATGAATTTATGAGGGTTTAAATAAGACTGCAAATAATGTTTTCTCCAGGAAAAGTCAAGCTAGCGAGGGGGGTGAGTTCAGAAGAAAGAACTGATGTGTCTTGTTCACAGTTGGGAATATTGTGCGTTATGTGCTTGGATCCTCACAGTACGATTTCCATTTATATGCTATTAAAAGTGTAAGCGCTGAAAAAATAATTAATTTAAATGGAATAATAAATATCATAATGGCAATTAAGTCTGCTACTCCAGTTTCTCTGAAAAAGGCTCGTTCTGTCAGCCCGATGGTTATGTGAAAGACCAAGCCTATCCATGAACGTCTGCAGGAAAAAGGACCTGATTTTCCAGGTTGTCGTCGTGACAGTCACAACAGGAACCTTCTCCTGGATGCAGGTCTCTGATTAAGAAACGCGAACGCGCAACATCCCGCGGAACCACCGCTGTCGTGTAGCACCAGCGGTGAGCTGGACTGGACACGCTGACTGCATCCAGCGTCCCAGGTCAGCGGTGTCAGCGCCCCTGTCACAGAGCGCTGGTTAGCTGAGGAGATGGGGTGGGTAGGAGAGGGTGTGAACGCTTCAGAAACCTTGAAATATTTCCATGATAGGAAAAAGAATGCTGCCCCTTCCCCACCCGAGATGGGAGTCAGTCTGCAGCGGGGAAAAAGGCGGTGCCGTGGAACGGCTGCAGACACCTCTCTCCTGGGGGGGAGCGAGCAGTCGTTCACGGACAGTTTGTTGGAGACGACGAGAAGGGAGCAGGGAACGCGGATTTCGCAGCCGGGTCGTTTTTTATTCATGCTGTTCTACAGCGGTGCACACACGGTCGTGAAGTGCTCCCCCATCTGCTCTCGGAAGCTGTTCGGATCCCGTGGAGCAAAAGTATTCTGCCTGCCAAGGAGACAGTCAAGGTGCTTTGAAAAGGTTTGGATGCTTTTACTTTGGGCCACAGCCTGCAGATAAATAAGAGGCATCAGGGCTGTTCTGTTTTCCTCTCCTCCTCCCCCAGACCTATTAATAATGAACCAAATTCCCCACCGCCGAGGAGAAACCTGCCTGCTGGCTAATGCTGGGTTTGTAATACCGCGTCTGCACCCGCCCGTGGTGCTGACATCCATTTCAAGTTACACTTAGTAATTGATGATCACTTGCCATATCCCTTTATAAAGCTTTTTTATCAATGTCTTTGGCGGTTCATTTTGTATCAGCAGCAAATCAATGAAATTTTAATGGCACGGTGAGCTCTACTTGAGACTGAATTAATGTCGCTTTGCCTGGTTCAATATCAAGTGAAGTTTCCAAAGACTGGAAGGATAATAGTTTTTCAGGTTTTTTTCTTTGATAACTTTGTTTCTGCACAATGCTGCCCTCTTTGTGATCAGCTGTAATAAAGATTAAATGCATTAATGAGCTTAGTGTAACGTTAGCAATGTGCTGAGAGAGACAATGGGAAAATGAGGGGTTTGAAGGCAGTAGCTGGATCCTTCTAAACGCCATGAAGCGCCGAAGCAGGGAACACGTGAGCTCCTGGAATACGGGGGCTCAGGGGGGATCTGAAATGGTTTAAGTATCTCCAGGGTAATGCAGTAATTAACCGTGCACGGGGAAGCACAGCACGGTCAGGAGTTGAGTTCCCTTATTTAAAACTGCGGGAGGACCTGGGTTCTTGTCAGGACAGTTCCACAGCACCACGGGAACGATGTCAACCCGCTGCGGAACAGCCGATGAAGGGCAGACAGACGTCTCGCCTGTGAGCTCAGGACTGGGGCTTTCCCGGGCGTAAATCCTACCACTCCGCGTCTTTCGCAAATTAAGAAACGTACAGATCTGGAGAAGCTCCAGCAGCTCGCACATTGTCTTGGAGCCATCTGTAGAGCAAAGCGACTGAACTGCTTTAGTCCCTCGTTGAAATGATGTCTTTGTGCTCTCCTAAGCCGTAGGAACTAATTAGGTGGTGTTTCACGTTGTTTTTCACTACTCCAGATGACTAAAAAGCATATGACAACAGAAAATTACTTCTACTCCAGCTCAAATAGACTAGAAGGAAACGCAAACCTTTTCCTGGCAGTTTAGCTGCGAGTTGGGTGTAATTTCACACGTAGCTGGAGCTGAGGCTGCCGTTGTCCGTTGGGGCCGGCTGTTCCTGGGGCCAGGCAGGGCACAGCCCTGGACACAGGCTTACGGACCAGGGGCACAGAGTCAGAGTAATCGCCCGACAGAGGCAGCCTGGTGGTGAGATGCACTGTTTGGTGGTTGGTTGGCTTCTCAGAATCGCCTGGGTGACGGTGCTGGAATGCAGGTAGACTGGCTGGGTTCTGAGCGGGGAGAACCCGCAGCGACTGCTGAGGAGGTTGGAGTGCGCTGGCCCAGGGTGTTAACCGAGTCCCAGGTTCAGCTTTACTTGGAAAGAAGCTAAAGGAAAACATTGTCTTACGTGTTTGTATCTCTCTGAATCGCTAAAAAGAAAATATTAGTTCAGCACTGAGGCTATCTACGAAGATGTAAATATTTTCCGGCGTTCCCACCAGGTGTTGGGTCAAGCCTTGAATGCGAAACGAACCACCTCTGCCTTCCCAGCTCCCCAGCAGAGCGGGGGCACAGGCCACCAGGGCAGCTTGTGTTCCCCTTAATGGGCAGCTTCTGTTCAATGGAAGGAAGGGGATCGTCTCTGAAATTGTAAATTGAAATCTTTGCCCTGATGCCTCTCTCCATACAGCACTTAACACGACTGCACCCACAGGAGAGGGAGAACTGTCTGAAGACTTAGAAATGTCAAAATAAGAAATGTCTCAAACGCGATTGGTGTGGAAGAGACAGTGGGGTGGCAAAGTGCTGTGTTCTGGTGGATTTGATGGGCTTTGAGACAGCCTATAAAGTGTCAGATACTGAATAGGCACTGAAATAACGCTCAGTCTTGTAGTGTGACGAAGACTTCCACAGAAAGGAACGTTGTAAATAGCTACCAAGAACACAACCATGCCTCTTTTTCACAATGCAGTTTTTCTGGTT